>JAJHZJ010000671.1:2180000-3550000 GCA_023548195.1 Bettongia penicillata ogilbyi
TAAATTTTCTGCAAAAAGAACTCCCCACAAATTCTGGAGCAGTGAAAGCCACACAGTAACGCAGTGGAGGAGATTTCCGTTCCAGAGAGCCCTGAAAAACCGACCCCAAAGGTCCGTCGCGCACCAGACAGCAGAGCCCAGTCCTGCCCACACGGCCCCGAGAGGAGCAGATCTGAGCAGGCTTCAGGAACAGAACCTCCAGTGGCAGAGAAGGTCCCTCCACCCACAGGTCAGTGAGAGAGACTTCTGGGCTGGTTGAGAGGGGAGCAGGGTGTCTCCATAACTCAGGCCCCCTCGGGAGGGACAGAGACAGGGACAGCAGCAGACCCGGGCTCCCCAAGCAGGCAGGAGCTCAGGGCCATTACTTAAGTTCTCTGCATAAACCCCCTGAGGGAACTGAGCCTGGGAGGCAGCCCTGCCCCCACCTGAGAACCTGAATTTAATCTTACCCTGAACAGCAGCCCCGCCCACCGCTGAAAGCCCTGAGGCTGGGGAGCAGCATTTGAATCTCAGATCCCAAGCACTAGCTGGGCGGATCTAGGCGGGGGTGGAGAGGAATCTCAGAAGTCAAGTAACTGGCTAGGAAAATGCCCAGAAAAGGGAAGAAAAATAAGACTATAGAAGGCTATTTTCTTGGTGAACAGATGTTTCCTCCTTTCATTTCTGATGAGGAGGAACAACGCTTACCATCAGGGAAAGACATAGAAGTCAAGGCCTCTGTATCCCAAACATCCAAAATAGATATCCAATGGGCTCAGGCCATGGAAGAGCTCAAAAAAAGAGGGGTATCAGTGACTACATCTGAAACATTTTTGACCATAAAAAGGACAAAGAAACAAGGAGAGTAGACCAGGAGGCAGACAGAATTGGTCTTTTCATTACGGTCCCATTTCACTGGCCTCAAAATAGGATAAAAATGAAGAAGCTTATTTAACAGATTATTAACTATTAATTTAAAGATCTCAGTATCATATAATTAAGAAGATGGTGACACCACAAGAAAAATTACTTAATGACAAATTCCTTTAGGGTAAAAATGCTTCATTCATTTAGCAACAAAGACACTGCCAAGAATGCCAAAAACAACACTCCCCAGTTAAAGAACTGAGGACATGGCACAAAACCAAGATCCGGCATCATTATGGCGAAAAAGGTTAGTAAAAAAAAGTGCTCTACATTGAACAAGAAGGGAGGTATCACATTCAGACCACTGCCACTGTCCCTTCCATTCTATCTTCTGTTTGCTTTGGGCTAGTGTGAATAAATGTGTGCTTTCTTTAAATGACTTCCAATATTTGAAATGAAAAGAGAACTTCTACTTGAGGATAAGGCAAAAGGATCACAGAATCTCAGTTACCAATCCAAATCCACACTCTATGACCAAATATAAGCTCCTGTTTGGCATTTAAAATTCTTCACATCCTGGCACTGACCCTAATTTTCCAGTTTTTGAAGCATTACATTCCCTTATGCACTCTAAGATTCAACTAAATTAGGATTCTTACAGTTTCTCATGTACATGTGACACTCTATCCCCTATCTACATGTCTTTCTCCTGGGGATCCCTACCACCATACCTAAAGTGACTCCTTCCTTCAAGCTCTACTGCTCAGAATCTCTGGGCTCCAAAGACTTTAGTTCCAGCACTACCATCATATGAAGTCTTTCCTGATACTTCCTGCTCCTAATGCCTTGCTTCCCCATAATTAACTTGTATATATTTTGTAACTGTCTGTATAAGCATATACAAATCTTGTGAGCTTTCCTCAGCACCAAGCATAGTGTCTATTATTGCTGCAGGTATTTAATAAATTTATGCTAGCTTATTGAACAGTCATTAGAATCTGTGTATTCCAACACATACACACCTGAAGAAAAACCTGTAGAATATCTATGACCAGTATTCCTGCAGCCTTGTATCCAAAACTTCCAGTGTCATAGGAACCTAATTAAGTCAGGACTGCATTTCAACAGCTCCAATGATTAAAAAGCTTTCTCCTTAATACTGAGTCAACAAGTGCCATTTTACAACTTCCACTCATAGTTTGAAATTTTGCCTTCTGGTACCAGTCAAAACAATTCTAATCCTTCTTGTACATTACAGGTCTTCAATTACTTGAAGACAGCTCTCATGCCCCCATGAAGTCTATTCTTCTCAAAGTTATACACCTGCAGCTCCTTTAATGGTTCTTTGTGTGGCATGATCTTTGGGTTTCCCATCAGCTTGGTCACCCTGTTCTGAATGTAGCCTGCCACTCACCTTCCTAAAATGGGGAACCTAGAATTAAATATGCTGTTCTAAACTTGGTCTGACCCTTCTACTTCTAGACAACAAGCTTCTTTCACTATAGTTGTAGATTACTTTAGCTTTCAAGGACTACCATATGTCACAATGTTGATACCTAGGAAGAAAATTACAGTTAGTTCACTAATATCCCTGATTTTTTCCATCCAAGCTGCTGCTGTCTAGTCATGCCTTCTCAATTTCTATATAGTTGAATTTTTTAACCTAAGTATAATACTTTACAGTAGATTTCATTTTATTCTGTTCAGTCAGTTCTTCTACCTATATATAGTTTTGTAAAAAGCCAGCCATTTCAGCTTTGATAAATTTGATAAATATTTTACCCAAGATTTTTATATTTTCTGAAATATTTCAGCTAAGCTTCTGAATAAACAAAACTTCTCAGACGTTTCTCACCAATCCTCTGTACCTACAACGTCAACTTGAATAAGTTCATGAAAAAAGCTATTTATAAAAATTACATAGGAAGGGAGTGGTAGAACCACGTAATGGCTTGAATGAATTGGATACATCTAAAACAAGTTGATTTCTGAAAGAAAACTTTTAACTAGTTAATCAGCATAACACACACTAAAAGAAAAAAATCCCCACATATTTATTTTTATCCTAACAAAGTTAATTTTTACTCAATGGTTCTTGAGTAAATAACTATAGGTTTTATCTGGGGGATCCGTTAGTGATGAGTATATCTAAGAAGTTTTCTCATTGTAGCATGAATCTGTGGCAGGCTGTACCAATATTGCAAGGTAACAGTGAGTCACTCAGTAACCTAATACCAGTTCCTAAAAGAACAAGATGAAATTGTAATATTTGCTAATAGTAAACCATAAACCAGACTTAAAAGAAAACAAACTTAAATGCTGTACCCTACCTCTTTTTAATCCTGCAACGCAATCTACTGCTATACCAAACACACACCAAAATAAGTGGTGTGGGGCACCAGAAAATGAAACCTAAGCCTTTTGTCCAAAAGAATTCTTCCCCATTCTATGATCAATACCTTGATTTCAACTGCATATAAAGACTCAGACAAGTGAAAACCAAAATAGCTATCAGCAAGTTTAACCTTTAAGCAACTGAGATAAAGAAATTCCTCTAGCAAGAAACATATGAGGAAGCATTACTGTCATCTTCATTTTTATACTTACTTGTATTAAATAATATATGGACAACTCTTAGGCTTTACTATGCTTCAAGCCAGACAGACACTGGAGTCATTTAGCAAAGTCAGATGAGGCAGCATCTGGCTAGATGGATGTCACTTGTCAGTGGCAGTATTGCTAAAAGCTACTAATGCTGTCAGTGAAAATTATGGTCTGCAAATCAAAAAGAAAATAAATGCTTGAACTGCAACATATATGAAATAACACAGTTCCCATTAGGTTTTCCCTGTTTCTTATTACTTCTGTTATCAATTTACGGCCCACCTGACAGGGAAATTGATGATAAAGCTGAAATTCACTGCTTCACATTGCATTCTGATTCATGGGACCTATTTCAGTAAAACTTATTTTAATTTTTAAAATGTTTGTCAAGACACATTGAAATCACATTTGTCCTTTTTATAGACAAAGTTCAAATCTATATTTTAAATGATAATTTTGTTAGCTAGATATTAGTTGGAGGTATTTTGCAACAAACATAATTTTTAAAATGGAAAATGTAATTGGCAAGAAAACTATCTTCTTACTAAAGCATGCTCATTTCTCAAAAAATAAAGCACCAAATAAGCTTTAAAAAAAACCACCCTTCTATCATATTCAACATGTTGTAATAAAGAGTACAAAATTAGCACAATGAAAAGAAGTGAGCACTTAAAGCTGACTCCTGAAGATAATGAAATTAGGTTATTATCTTTTAATCATAAATGGTAAATTTTTAATCCCCCCCTGGACATGCTCATAACTTTGAGCCCAGTTTCTATGCACATGACAAGTGCAAAACAATTTTTTTTAAGACTATGCAGAATACTTTGAAAGATCTGTCTCCTGTCCTTTAAAAAAGTTATGTGCTTTATTCCAAAATCAAATATGATTCTTTTAAACTATATATCTCCATTCCATCACAAGGAGTAGTGTTAAATGTACTTATGTTAATACAAAGCAGAACTGCACCATCTTTCAAAGGCAAGAATTGTCCTACTAGCTTATACCAGTAACAGCTCTGTGCCTATCCATCCAAACTCATACCTAGTCCCTATTTTTATCAATGTTTACAGAGTTAGCACACAGTAAGCACTTAATAAAAGGTTTGTTGTTGTTTCTTATTATCATTATTCATTCAAGATGACTGGTCAGGGATCAAGGCAAAACAATTTCATCGCTTTAGTCTTAAGAGTGCTGGGCCTGGAATCAGAAAGGAAATGGACACATACTGACCATGCAACTATGGGCAGGGTCTTAATCTCTCAGGGTCCCAGGCAATTATTTAAGACCATAAATTGCAGAGAAAATAAAAATCTGCATTAGTAGGAGGTATTTCTTTAAGAGGAGTAAGCATTTATTAAGTGTCTACCATGTTCCAGTCCCTATGCTAAAGATTTTACAAATATTATCACATTTCATCCACACAATGATCCTAGGAGTTAGGTGCTGTTGTTATCCTCATTTTATAGCTGGGGAAAGTAAGACAAACAGAAATAAAGTGTTTTGCCTCGCATCACACAGTTAGTAAGTGTGTGGGGCCCCATTTAAACTCGGGTCTTCCTGACTTCTTAAAGGCAGCTAGGTGGTACAATGGACAGAGCACTGGACCTGGAATCAGGAAGATTCATCTTCCTGAACTCAAATCTGATCTCAGACACTTACAGGCTATGTGACCCTGAGCAATCACTTAATCCTATTTGCCTTAGTTTCCTCATCTGCAAAATGAGCTGGAGAGGAAATGGCAAACCACTCCAATGCCTTTGCCAAGAAAACCCCAAAGAGTCACAGAGTCAGATATGACTGAAGTAAACTTCCGTACTCCAGGCCCAGCATGCTATATGGACACATTGTGCCACCTAAGTCCACAATCAGAAACTTCTCTTCCAAAGATGCTATCACATAGCAGAAGGCTTCTCCTGCATAAGCATTTCCTGAATATTTGTAGGAGTCACCAGTAGCATGTCAGTTCATGTTCATTGTACTAGGTACTGTGTGTTATGGCTAAAGGTAAAGTTCTTTAGCATATGGAAAGGTTGAAAGGTATACTAAGGGAATTGTTTTTAATGAAATTAAGTCAAGATTTTTAAATTATAAGTTTAACACAATGATTTTTTTTTTAAATATGAAGGTGACCTTGGGTTCTGAGAGGCTCTGCCAGAAGATTGTAATGTCTAGCAACTTCCACTAAGCAACAAGTATTCCATATGGATGTCTATTGTTTGATGGCCAACTTAGCTAAATTGAATAGGGGCTCATCACCAGATCAACTGCTTCAGCTTATCAGATTTGAATCTAACTATAAATAACTCCCACAAAGCAACTTTCTCCAACACCTCTGGTTCATATCATTTCACTGTCATTAATTCCTTGGACACAGCAAATCTTAAAAGACTTTCCAATAAAGGCAAATTCAAACAGAAAGAGGTTATTATTTAAGGAAACAACAAATACAGATCCTTGAAGTAGATAAATATGGTAGATTGACATCATTTAATGTTTATATGATTCAGGATCTTCCAGATAGTCAGGGTTATCATTAATGGTGACTAACATTAGAAACCTTCCCTACTATCACACACTAAACAGTGCAGCAAATACTAATTTCAGGGGTTTTAGAAGGGAGGAAGAGAGAATACTGGATCACATTTCTGGTATATGATAATTTCTTCCTAGTCCTTTAACAGAGTTTCATGGTGCTATAAATAATGTGACATGGCAATTTCATCCAGTTAGCACCTCTGGTTCCTTTTTCAATTCCAGCAATTTCATTGTGAATTCTCAGAAGGCACATGATCTCATCTCTAATACTAAAACTCAGTCCTGCCCCACAGTACTGCTTAGAAGTTAAATCAATATCTTGAAAGAACAGAACACAATTGTGATTATTACTGCTAGTAGCAATTACAAAGCAGTTTAGAGCAGGAAGTGAAGAACAGTCAGCACTAATTAAACAAATTAGACTCTGGCAAACAATCGTCAAGGTTAACAGCCCACTTCTGTAATGGTGTCCTGATATTTCTAATGACAAATAAAGACATCAGGCTCAGGGTTTTTGACCAGTCAAGTGATATATGCAAGGACCTTATACCCTCCCCTTCAAGTTCAGGAACAATAAATTCAAGGGCAAGAATTATACAACTAGCCTATACCAGTAATGGATCTATGCCTATCCATCCAAACTCATACCTGAATCCACAACACTACTTTGACGTAGGACCCTCATCTTGCCTTATTATTACTTCCTGTGGGGTTGCCTTTGGAACCAAATATTTTTTCTGCATTTGCTGTTGTTCAATAATTTTTCAATCATGTCTGACTCTTCATGACCCCATCTGGGGTTTTCTTAGCAAAGATCATAGAGTGGTTTTACCGTTTCCTTCTACAGCTTATTTTGTAGAGGAGGAAACTGAGACAAACAGGGTTAAGTGACTTGCACAGGGTCACACAGCTAGTAAGTGTCTGAAACCAGGAAGATGATTCTTCCTTGACTCAAAGCACAGTGTTCTATTCACTGTGTCCCCTAGCTGCCCACATTCTGCATTTATACAACTTAAAATAATAATTTTAAATGTATGTATAAATAGAACAGCCCACATCATGTTAGAATAACTCATAGCTGTTGAATGTTTGGAACCAATACTCTTCATGTCATAGGGGAAAGTACCTGGATTTGAAATTTTTTTTAAAACCTAGCTTCCAGTCCCCAGTTCCAACACTAACTAAACCAATAACTGAGTAAGTTACATAAACTCTATGTCTCACTTTTCTCACTTGTAAAAGAACTGGAGATGATAATACCTACCATCTACCATCAGGGTTGTAAGGTGACAGTCACTGTGATGAGTTCTACCATCAAATGCTTTGGGGTTTTATAGGGAATTATTCATTCTAGTTCCCTGGGTCTCCTTCAATGATTCTAAACATGCTCTTCAATACATATGCCCCTCAAAAATAAAGGGAGATTAAAAACAAATACCACTCTAAGCAAAGTCTTATTTGGAAAATGTTAGCTAAAATAAAGTTTTAAAACCACTGAAAGAAACCAATATCATGGAGTCACTACATCACTACTACTACTACCATTATATCAGTATCTAGGCAGGAGAAATGTGAATTCATTAAGTTCCATTAGAGAAAAATAGTCCAAATCAATTTATTGAGGATGTTTAGCTGTAATCTTGCTTTAGGCATGGGCATGGATGTGACCACCCCATAAATCCTTACAATGTTAGGATTCAGAATTCTATTTCCCTGCAAACAAATCAACCAAAAAGCCCCCACCATAATATGAAAAGACCACAAGGGGGCATACACAATCCAAGGCAGTCAGCCAAGGAAGAATTATTATGTAAAACTGGCATCCTCACTGAGTAGCTTTCGTAATTACTTACAACTATCATCAATGGTCCTCCCTCAAAAAAGGACTAATGCATAAAGAATGGTGTCTTTTTTTTTTTTAATTTACCACTACCTAAAAAAGGGGAACAGGGAGAAATGCCTACTATTTTCATTATGTTTAATCTGAGCCACTAGCTATTTTATAGTCACCATGTAAACACAGCAAAATTGCCTTCTGCACACATTCCCAAAAATGGCCCATATGGGCCAAGATCTTTGCTTTTGAAATATAGTGTTTCAGGTGGAAACAAAGTCATTTGGGTTTACAGAAAATAGCCCATTTTTGTATTATTCATTATCATAAAGTGATCTCTCTCCCTTTTAAATCAAAGAAATAATTCCATGAATATTCTTAGAGTGATAAACACCTTGTCAGCGTGACTAAAGAGCCAGTCTCCAAACCTAGAAAACTGGCCTTCAGTTCCCATTTCTGATACACACTATCTTTGTGACGGTGGACGGGTTAACCTCTCAAGACTCCATGCAATTCTGCAAGACTGTAACTACCAGAAGACGAAAAAGTTTCCACACAGAAGTTCCCTATCCAATGAAATCACAAATCCAGTTCTTACTTCTATTACTATTATAGTATCAACCAATCCTAAACAGTGTTTCTAAGAGTAAAGCAACATAAAGACTAATTTATATTTTGTAAATAATTTGTGACTACATAAAAAATTAATTGGTCCATGCAATCTGACGCTTCATTAATTTCATACTGTTCAGTGACCCTATGTATAACTCTATACTTGTAAACACACAGCATATTAAGTGTATAGAATTAACATCTAGAGATGTCAATTTATCTATTTCATTTACATGCTAATACACCAAAAGCCTCGCACCAAAATCCAAGAAAAAAGGTTGAAATAGCCTTTTCCACTTGATTAGCAACATAAAGAAGAAAACTATGTTTTTAAATTATAGAGAAACTAAACATTGGTAAAACAACATCTTCAATGAAAATATGTTCTTGTTCACAAAAACAAAATCCCTAAATTTATTTCCCAGGGTTTGCTTTAACCCTGAAAGTCAATTATGGTCTGATCACCTAGATGAGAACTGGGCTGAAATGCAACAACTTGCCTTTTCTGGATTCCCACAGTGTATCATTTGCTGTTCAATGACCTGAAGTACCTCAAGGCTCTCACTGAGTCTTTCCTGGAATTGCCACAAAAAGAGGAATACTTCTTGTCAAGTTTCCTCTTCACCCTATCTGCCATTTCAATCCAGTATAAAAGGACAACTCCAGGACAGACAATATCACAAAAATAAGCCAGAAATTAAATTAAACAATACGCAATGTGTAAACTTCAAGGAACCATTGATAATGGCATTGAGATCTTAAGTAAAGTTTGATCAATACAGTGAAACAGCAACTTTAAAAGGGGGAATGAAGGAGATAAATGCCAACACAGTCTGAGCAATATTAATGAGTTGTATGGCATGAGAAGAGCATGTGTACTTCACTGGTCACCACACTAACTCATACATCTAGTTGGGCAGGTCAGACTATGGTGCCAATCAAGGAATCAAACAAGAGTGACCCATGCTGTTAAGTACACAAAAGGAGAATGAAAGATAGATGAAGCTGAATAAAACAGGGTATACCAGCACAACTTGATGCTTACAGGGTGTGGGCAAATACCTCAGGCCCAGAACAGCCTCTAATTTACTTCTGGCCATAATGTGCATATAATGTACAAGAAAGAGTCAAAAGTCAGCATAATCAAATATATTGAGATTTTTCTTATCATGTGGGCTTTCCTTCAAGGAGTTAAAATCCCTTACCAAAAAAAAAACAAAAAAAAAAAAACATATGAAAACATTTTCATCAAGATGAAAAACCTCATAAAGATTTACAGCCACAGGGCAACTAAGTGGTACAGTAAATAGAGCACTGGCCCTGGAGTCAGAAGGATCTCAGTTCAAACCTGGCCTCAGACACTTGACACTTACCAGCTGTGTGACCTTGGGCAAGTCACTTAAACCCAATTTGCCTTGTCTTTCTCCTCCAAAAAAAAAAAAATTAAAAACCGCAATTAAAGAAATCATTCTCAGACTTTTTCATAACTCATCTGTTCAAAAAGGAAGGGAGTTGGAAATAACATGCCCCTTAAAAAGAAAGCATGTTCATAACTTCTTCCCAACTTGTGCCTACCACATCAGATCTAGACTTTCACAAACAATATTCCCAATCACAGGGGAAGTTAATTCACTCACTTAAGTACATAATGGATGTCTTTTCATTCATTCATTGCTTTCCTTTATTTTGCCTCATGTCAGTCTCTGAGGTTATATAAGGTTGTGTAATGGTGAGGAAAATGATCAAATAAGAGAGAAGTGGACAAAGAAGGGAAAGGAAGTGGATGCAGGTGACCATGACTACATATTATAATCCCAGAAGACAGTAATATGCTTTGGCAACTAATCAAGTACTATCTAGGGTGCAAGAGCAAATTAAATTTAACAATCTTCTACACTATGACTCACAGAAATTTTCTCAATTTTATAGAACATATGCAAGGAAACAAATGAATTTATTTTAAATTCTCAAACTCACCTGCCTCCACTCAAGTATAATTCTAATGCCTCATCGTGGCATGTAGGTAACCTTGAATTCTCAAGATCAAAACCAGCAGAACTCAATCTCTGATGGTTCTGCAACTAGGAAAGGTTTTGAATATGGACTTAGATATATACACATAGATATAGGAGGAAGACCTAGATAAGAAATTCAGAGAGGTTTCTTGCCAGTAGGCTGGCTACAAGTTGAGGAAATTAGAATGAAGGGGGTGTTACATACACTAAAAGACCACTATCTACATAAGATATAATGAAATATATATATATATCCAAGCAGATTGTACACACACCAAGGAAATAACAGATTATAATGGACATTACTGTCCGAAGGATTTAAAGCTATATGTAAAGGTCAATTAGTAAAAATAATAAATAAAAGTTGCCACTTCACACCCCAAAAACATAAGAGCTATATGGTAAATGAGCTAAAATTAATGTCTTTTCTCAGAACCTAATTCCAAAAAGCAAAATTAAAATGCAGTCTTTGGAAAACTGAAAGAACTATATTCAACTTATTTATTTAGTAAAGAGAACCCATTCATGTACGTCTGTAAGTCACTGGTTTAAATGAATCAAAAACCAGATTCTCGTTTCAGTTAGGCCATGCTGTCTGAATTGAATGAAGATGATAAAATGATTATTTCATGTATTCAAATAAATTTTTTTATACTCAATTATATACTGCTTTATAGCATTACATGCCAAATAAAATGTGTATTTCCATATATATAATGAGAAAAATATAAAGTTGTATTGGAAACTGCAACCCTTATGCACAATTTGCTTTCTTATAAAAGAAAATAACAAATTCAACCTCTGGATTTCAAAGCTATATTCTTTTTCTACGCTTCTTTCTGGCCTTCTGTTCTCCTTTGTATTTTTCAAAAAGATCCATTCATGACCCTCTCTTTTTTTTCCTTTTTGCTACTTTATCCCTATTCTCCCTCCCCACATTAGGGAAGAAAGGAAAAGAAAGGAATCAGGAAAGAAAAGAAGGGAAGGGAACAAGAAGAACGTATTCCTTGGTCTACAACTTGAGTTCATCTCTACTCTAGCAAGTCACATGTTTCACCTAGGTTTTCTGGGAACTGTGGCTGGTCATTGCACTGACTAATGCTCTTAAGTTTTTCAAAGACATTTTTTTCTTTATAATGTTTTCATTATGTAAATCATTTTTAGTTCTGCATCAGTTCATTAAAATCTCCCCAGGTTTCCCAGAAACCATCTCTTTAATCATTGTTTTGTGGTTGTTGTGCTGCTGCTGCTTCAGATAGCACAATAATATTTCGTTAATTTATATGCCCTATTTTGTTTGGTCATCTTCCAGTAGATGGACTTTCCTTCAAGTTTCCATTTTGGAACTACTATGAAAAGAGGTGCTAGAAGTGTCTTTTGCGTATATATAAGTTCTTTCCCTCTTCCTTTAATTTTTTTGGGGTATTGGCCTCATTGCAGTATCACTGGCTCAATGGGTATACCCATAGTTCCATATTGCTTTTCAGAATGATTGGACCCCCAGTTTATAACTCCACCAACAATGCATCAGTGTACTCATCTACAAGAGATATCCCAACAATTACCATTTTTCCTTTTTTGTCATTTTTTTTTTTAACAAATCTGATGGGTATAAGGTAAAACCTAAGGTGAAATTTTTTCGAATTTTTTGTGATTTGGAGCATTTTCTCATTTCATTGTTGATAGCTTGGCTGTCTTCCTTTGAAAACTATCTTTCCATATTCTTTGATGTTTTATTTACTAGAGACTGACTCTTCTTATAAATTTGAATCAGTTCCTTATACATCCTGGACATGAGACCTTTATCAAAGAAACTTGCTACAATTTTTTTCCCAACTACATGATGCCACTGTCATTTTAATTCCATTAATTTTGTTCATGCAAAAATGTTTTAATTATGTTTTCTGAATGTGGAATGTGGGTTGGGGGGAGATAAAGAAGACAGGGAAAATGGAAACATAAAAATATGATAAATAAAATACATTTAACTAAGAAGGACTAATTATTGTCTTTCTCTTTAAAGAAGAATCCTGCATGTTTCTTTTTTTTAATTTGAAGTACCCCTAATTTAAAGAGTTTTCTTTAAAAGCAAGTAATTCTGATCCTTAATACACCTTCAAGATACACAAAATTTCTACCTTGGCTATGTTTTTCTAAGTTTTTTAATCTAATACCTATTTAAATTGATCTAAGTGATGGAAAACTATTTCAGCAGATATTTAAGTGACTCTTCTTCATCCTATAATTTCTGTGGTTCAATGTATCTCTTAAAATGAAATAGTTTGGCAAATCACTTCAGCTTTTTGGAGATCAGTTTCCACATGAATGAAATGGATGGCTTGGACCAGATCATCTGTAAATCTCTGATACAGCTCTAATATTCTGTGGTATTTCCCCCTTTTTTCATACAGGATTTGTTTATGTTGCCACATTAAAATTCAACTTTACCAGGATTTCAAGGATTCTTCCCATGGGATTAAAGGCACAGGTTTCTCTCATGCAATAACATATTAGCAGAGTTAATCCCATAACCCCACAAGACAGATTTTATAGTTGCTTATTTTATCAAAATGAAGCTAGAAGATGGTTCAAATCAACAACTTGGTACAAAATGTACATAAGAGTACACAACAGAAAATATAGCTGAGGTATGTATCTTCTCAAAGTCTAACAAAATGTTGCTTTTGAAGTATTTTTAAAAGGGTGTGTGTGTGTGTGTGTGTGTGTGTGTGTGTGTGTGTGTGTGTGTGTGTGTGTGTATGGAGTATAATTTAGTATATATCTTATAGTCCATACTTAATAAATGTATCTGGCTCCCTCTCACCATATTCCTTGTTTGTATTAAAAATAAGGATGTCATTTGGCTAATGACTATAAACATTCATTAATTAAGCTCATGTTCACACACCTACTGTCAGCTAAAATAATTTGCTGATTTGAACTGAGTTTCCTTGTTCTAGTACAGTGAATATCCCTCAGATACTCTAAGTTCACCGTTGTAAATTGTAGTTAACAACTAGAGCTGACCAGCTTCCCTAAGCACATCGGCAGTCAGTATTTGTATGGAGTGACACTGTAGAGGAAGATAACATAGTCCCAAGATAGCCATTTATTGCCTTTTATAAATGGAAAAACTTCTTGACACCTCCCTCTTAAAAGCCCTCCAACCACCTCCAATCAGTTACCACTCAGTTCCACTCTTCCCTTTATCTATTTCCCTCTAATCATGCCTCTACCACCCTGTTATTTCTTCTTGGACTATTCTAACTGACCCCGGATTGTCATGGCTCCAATCTGGCCTTCATCCAGCTACCAAAATATCCTTCTTAATTTACAGTCATTAACCTTTTCACTCCACTTACTCAAAAAACTTCAGTATCTTATAAGAGAAGCAATATAGGATTCAAGGTAGAATGTTAGATCTTCCATCAGGTCTTGAAGTCAAATCTGATCTCCAACATTTAGAAGCTGCATGACCCAAAACAGGAGACTTCATCTATGTGACCCAGTCTCCTCATTAGCATAGGAAAGATAATTACTGGAGCACTTTCCTCAAAGGGCCAGTATAAGATTCAAAAAAGATAATCATGCATATTATTTCACAAACTTTAAAATACTAAATGTCAAGTACTGTTGCCGTTATAATAAAATACAAGCTTGTGTGTGTGCATTCCCAGAGTCCTATACAATTGCTGGATTTAGTAGAACTCTAATAGAACCCTAATCAATGAATGTTCTAATATCCCTTTCAAGTTTTTCATAAAATACTCAAATACCTAGAATAAGAAGATACCACATTCAAATATAATCACCTACCAAAAATCATCTCTTCTTGTGAAGCTTCATGTCTCAAAACAATGAGAAAGTCACATGGAGGGCACAATATTCTCATTATGGACTAAACTATGCTTGAAGGGGTGGGGGGGTGGGGGGGAGGAATGCCCCCTACACACACACAAACACACACACACACACACACACACTCGAGTGGGAAGGGATGATTTACAATTAAATTACAATCCTATGACTTATAATTGAACTACAATCCTATAATGTTTTAAACACATTCTAAAAATTACTGACCCCCATATCTTCTTTATTATTAAGCTATTTCACCTCCATTTAACTGAAAAAATTTCTTTCCATTTTTTCTAATGTCAGGCATATACACAGCTAGGCATTAATTAAGAAGATAAAGAGCCTTCAAAGGGATTAACTACGAGATTTGTGTCAAATGCAAGCTATTCACTTGCTATGTCTAGAAATTTTTGCAGCAACTTGATCCCTTAACATAGCAGAGTTTATGAATGTTTTATGAACTCCACTTCAATATCACTCCAACAAATGAGCTCTAGTTTTCACAAAACCTGTCTCAGACAACACAATGAACTCCAAGTTCCTTTCTAGGAATTTCATACTGTCTCTAACTCAAGTATGAATTAATATAATCTCTGACACAGACCCTACAACTCCACCAAAAATGTAAATATATTAACTGACAAGTCTTTGACAGCAGAAATCACCATGACTTCACTTGGATAATACTGCCTCATTTTGAATAGCCTAGCATATAAATAAATTACAAGGCGCTACTGGGGGATGGGAGTTGAAACTGAGCCTTAAGAAAAGTAGTCAAGTGGAAATGTTTTTTTTAAAAAAGCATGCTCCTGAGAAATGTTTATGCAGAAACTAGAAAATTATTCATGGATGCTGTACTATTTTGTAAATAAAAATTAATCATGAGTATGTTTATGGAAGTACTAGAAAGAAAAAACCAAGGGTATAGCTTTATTGACATAAGAAGCATCAGAGCATGATCACAGTAATAAGATATAAAAGCTGAAAATCTGATGTGAATTCATAACAAAATACAAGTGAGTTCTCTGCCCCAGTATGATAACAATAAAAGGGGCTGAAATCAAATTGCTGTATTCCTTTGAGCCCCAATGATACTTCCCTAGATCCTGTAATCCTTTAATTGTCAGGTTTATCATGTCTAATTCTGCCTTCTTGTGACACTAAAGCCCCAACATGTTCCTCAGAAAGGTGCCCATCTAAGAAATCTATTCCTCTGCAAGTCTCAGATCTGCCCACATTCCCCCTGACCTGGGGAGGAGAAACCCCTCCTACTGCATGTTAAATAAAGGAGTAAAACAAAAATTTCAGTGTTCCATTTTCCTTACTGTGGGACCAAATCAATTTATCAGATTCCCAACATTTTTAGTTATACTCTTCAACCAATTTGGTAACTGAGATATCCAACGGTTTCTCATTCTTGTAAAAATCAGTAGAACTCTGGTAAAACTTAACCAAACTAAACTGGATAGATTCCATATTCCTTATTTAATATGAACAGATAACAGCAATGCAGTCTCCTCTGTCTTCAATGAGGTCTTTTCTCCAATCAGAAGAACCAATCAATTAAATGAAAATAACCTTCTGGAATGTAAACATCAAAATAGAACATAAAACAGGAATGATTTTTAGTTACTAGGTTTATTAAAATTCATAGATTTGGAGCTGGAGAGCCTTCATTTTGCAGGAGAAGCTAAGTATGCCCAGGAGAGGTTAAGTCACATAAGTAATAAATGGCAGAAATATCCCAGTCTTCTGATTCCAAAGCAATCACTCTTTGACCCTCTCACTTCTTCTTGAGTTTAAGGGCATTCTAAAGGCTCCAAATTGATTTCTATACCCTGTCTTTGGCCAACCTCCTCAGATTCTCTGCTTCTCTTCTGACTAAGCTAAAGCTGACTGAAGGAAAATTAGGGGTGGGGTATGTGAGGGGTTAAATTTGCTGCAATGCACACAGCAGTGGAAGGGAGTATTCTCAGCAAGTAGAGAAAAACAACTGTGGGAATGAATGAGGCACTTTTGAAAAGACTTGACATATTTCAGCTTTAACTATTTTTTTCTTTTAACGAGGAAAGAGAAGAAGATGACAAGTATTTAATTTAGTTACCATGACATCTTCACTTGCCTGGGTTAAAGGGAAGTTTAATATGCTAAACATCAGGAGGGGTACACCAGACTTGCTGACAAAGTCAGCAATATAGGCACACAATTTCTGGGCACTTTTAAGAAACCAAACAAGGACAGGTTTAATTCATTGTTTTCTGTCAGCTGGGGTGGGGGGAAGGGAAGAAAGATAGAGACAGAGAGACTGAGACAGTAAGAAAAAGAAAGACAGGGAAAGAGGCTGAGAGAAAGAGGGAGAGAGTCTGAGAAAAGAAAAGTAGAGGGGGAGAGAAAAAGAGTCTGAAAACAGAGATGCAAGAAAAGGATAGAAAAGAAAAAATATATATTATAGGATGAAACAACCCCTCCCCCCCCAAAAAAACCCTCACACATACATCTTGGAGCAAATTTCCCTTAATCACGTAAGAAGTTAGAGCTACTTGGTACTCTTAATACAACAATACAGACAATTCAGAAAAACTGGAATGTCAAAGAATTAGAAGCTGCCTTTGCCCTCAAAATGAGAACTTCACTTATAATATTAATCTTTACAATGAATATTGAAAGATGATTAAGGGTGTTTTCTTAATTTTGACCTTTTGAAATATTGCTCTGTGAGCTTCACATCAGTAGTCCAAAAGGTACCAAATATGGATTTTACTATATCTTGGAAATCCATGATGTAAACATGTCCAACATATTCCTCTTTTCCTGTTTAATCTGACTAAAGTTGTAGCCATTTGGTAAAGCTGAATCACTACAAGCCAGCCTAAAGACCCATGAGTAGATGTGGGACATCTCTTTCTTATAAGCAATTATCCCATATGTTCTTCTCCCAAAATGCTGCATATGAGAACAAGAACAGAAACACTGCTGTCTTCCAAGCTTCATAGTTAGAGAGACTCCCAAATTAATTAAGTCAATACACCTTATTAGATTGATTTAATGAAAATGACAATATCAAAAATGCTTTTTTTTTTCCAGGAGAGCATTCATTGTAATTGAAAGAGTAATCCTCAAAAAGACTGCTTTGCTTTTCACAGATAATTGAATGGGATAGGAGGTGATGATGTGTCTCCATGAAAATTTTTTCAAAATAAATATATTAAAAATTTCTGAGATAACTTCTAAAACACAGATTGCTTCTTCAGACATTTAAGTAGCATAATTTAAAGCTATTTTCTCAGAAGCAAGTCCTCAAGCACTCAGCTTTAAAAGATTGTGTTTCAAAACGGTTTTGTTTATCAATTTATTTTTTTAAATATATAACAAAATACTCTTAGAATTATTACGAAAAATTTTCCAAGTGGCACCTCAGTTCTATAAGGATTCTATTTTTCAAATCATTGTTTGTTTACTTCATAACACACCCCACACAGGAAGAAGCTTTTCTTGCTTTTGGCTTGTTACGGCATGAAAATAAATAACAGAGTTAAACTCCTTCTTACCAAATTGCCCTACTTGATGTTCCCCATACCCAACATTCCATCTCCTGTCTTGTTGCCTTTGTGCATGTGCTCTGCCGTGCCTGAAATGAGCTCCCTTCTCACATCTATTTCTTGGACTCTGTGGCTTCCTTCAAGGCTCAGATCAAATGCAACCTCCTACACAAGCTTCATCCTGAACCCTCAGTTGTCAATGCCCTTCCCATCCCAAGAATAACATGTATTAGTTACATTGCATTTATTTTGTATTTATTTATCTATGTCCATGTCAGGAGAATATCAGTTTCTTATAGATAGGGACTGCCTTATTTCAGTCCTTGAATGGCCAGCACCCATCAGAACACCTGGCACATAGTAGGCATTTAAAAGATGCTGACTGATGTGAGATGATAAAAGGGAATGGAAAACTAGCCCTATAATGATAAATCAAAGGTGTTGAGAGTGCTCACCTCAGAGCCCATACTACAGTCAAGAAATCTCCTTAGGTACTTAGGGACTGTGTGAAGATGTTTCAGCATTAACCATGTAGCTCAAAATGTTTCATTAGTGTACTTGCCCCTATGGAATACGGACCATATTTACAAGTTAAGCTCCAGGGAAATCTCAGCTTTTGATTTCTTTTCCTTGTCCACAGCACAATTTCTGAGAATCTGTTCATC
The DNA here is from genome assembly GCA_023548195.1 of Bettongia penicillata ogilbyi. Taxonomy (NCBI): domain Eukaryota; kingdom Metazoa; phylum Chordata; class Mammalia; order Diprotodontia; family Potoroidae; genus Bettongia; species Bettongia penicillata. The sequence continues at coordinate 2,198,512 of JAJHZJ010000671.1, forward strand.
TCCTAAAATCCTGTGGATTACCTCATGGGCATTGTGTGAAAATGTCATTAAAACCAGGTCCTTGATGAATTGAAGAAAGCAAGTTTTTATTAACTCAGGAGTAATAGTAGAGGAGAAAGGAAAAAACATTTGATGCTTTGAGTGGAGAGATTAGTCTCAGAATATCTGGCATTACCATTTGGAAAATCAATATGAAAGCATGACAGCAAGACTAGTGCATTCCTTATGTGTGAAAGAACCAGGTAACCCAAAACCAACCAAACAATTTTTTTTCTTAATCCAGCTTTAACAAAGCAGCTGGGTAAGTGGAAGAAGTTCTCAGAAATACCCGTGTGAAAACAACACTTACTAATTTGTTTCCCAAATAATTAACATGGAAAGACAATTTACTAGGTTCACCCATTTTTAGATCACAACACATTCCCCAGAGATTTATGTTTAGGAACTTCAAATTTGCTCTCCCCCCTCCCAATATGAAGATTTCAAAAGGACACAAATAACATAACTCATTTAGTATATATCATAAAGAAACAAGTCCATAGTCCATTAGGTTTTCAGTCACACCAGGAGGCAGTCTCCACTTTCAGTAAATTCAGTTTCCCACACAGGCACCAACAACAGGTCCTAGCAAGCTCTGCTCCAACCTCAGTAACCTGGATTAGATCAAGGAATAATATTGAATGTTGTGATTCCATAACCTGATATTCAAGGTTGTACAACCTTGTTCAGGCCTCAAGCTAGCCCATTTCTCACTCATGCCATAGACTAACTGGACTAGTCATTCTTCTCTGAAAACAACTCTGTGCCTTTGCTCACGTTGTTGTCTCCGCCTTTCATCTACACCTGTCCAAATCCTTCATGGTAGAGTTCAAAGATCACTTTCTGCATAAAATCCTACCCAGGTAGAAGTCATCTGATTTTCCAGAATGCTTTTTTAGAACCTTTCTCCTTCACTTATTCGGTTGTAAAAAAGTCACCACACAAGCAATAAGAAGATCCTGATCTGCCATTTACTAACCATGTGACTAAACTTCTCTGAGCTTCAGTTTCCTCATCTGTAAAATGGCAATAACATAATAATATTGCCTTATCTTTAATTTGAAGGAGGGAGAGAGATACACATACAGAGAGAGAGAAAGAGAAAGAGAGAGAGGGAGAGAGAGAGAGAGAGAGAGAGAGAGAGAGAGAGAGAGAGAGAGAGAAATCTACATATATTTTGCACAGAGTAGATGTTCAGCCATTTTTCAGTTGTGTCCAACTCTTCATGACTCCATTTGGGTTTTTCTTAGAATAGACACAGGAGTGTTTGCCATTTCCTTCTCCAAATGAACTAAGGCAAACAAAGTTAAGTAACTTGCCCAGGGTTACACAGCTAGTAAGTGTCTGAGGCCATATTTGAATTCAAATCTCCCTGACTCCAGGCCCAGGGTTCTATCCAATTTACTACCTAGCTACTCCAAAAAATAAGTGGATGAATAAATGAAAATGTATTCATTAAGCAATTGGTTGTTCAGTCATTTCAGTCACATCCAACTTTTCATGACCCTATTTAGGGTTTTCTTGGTAAAGATGCTGGAATGGTTTGCCATATCCTTCTCCAGCTCATTTCACAGATGAGAAACTGAGGTAAACAGGGTTAAGTGACATCCCCAGAGTCACACACACACAGCTAGCAAGTGTCTGGGGTTAGGTCTACCTGACTCCAGGCCTGGTGGTCTATCCACTGTACCACCCACCTATCCTAAAGCAGAACATATAATCACTGATTACTCTTAAAATGAGTAACTGACCTGCAGTCACCACAGGATGCTGTAATAAGTTATAATCAGTAATTTTTTGAATAGGCAATCATGTAGTTCCCTTAAATATACTGAGTCAACTGAGTATTCCATCTTTTATTTTTATTCCAATTTCAAAAGTACTAGGCCCCCAAATTCACAGGGGTACAACATAAGGTTCATTAAGATTAAAAACTGGAGGGGAATTTGGCTGTCATCTAGTCCACCTCTTTCATTTTCATGAGAAAGAGACAAGAGAAAGCTACAAAGTAGCTAAATAATTTCCCTGAGGTCACCTAAATAGTACTGCACAGGGCTTCTGATTTTCCATTATAATTAATTTTATACAGAAATACCAAAAGAAGTTCTCTCTATACTGGCCAAATGATCTACTTCATTAGTACTTCTATAACCCAGTGTGAAAAAATAATCAATTCGGGTGATTGCATAATCATATCTCATAAAGTTTGAAAACAGAGAGCTGGCTCCCGTACCCAAATACTCCTTGAATACTTCCTCCCTTAAGCAAGATTAAATGTTTCCAACTAACTACTCTATGCTAGCAGAGCAGCCAAAACCTACAAGTCAATGAAAATAGACTTGAAACTGGAAATAAGATGCAACTACTTAGTATCAACAAACCTAATGATGCAGTTCAGTATTAAATGAGATTTTTGTTGACAGAAATAGTCTTATTTCTTTGTGTCCCTCTCCTGCAATACTTTAGACTCAGTCTACGTTAAGCAAACATTTAGAGACTAATAAGTATCAAAGTAACAGCCATTATGCTCAGATACTTACTAAAGGATACAAAATATATCACCTTTCTGGGCTCTATAATGTAAGAAGTGCACAAAATATTGGATTAAATTCAAAGAAGAGTCACAAACATAATTGAAGGTTTTAAGAATAAGACCTTAGGAGGAAAGGGCTAAAAATTGGCATTCTTTGCAGAGAGAAAGAATTCAAAAAAGAAAAAATAAAAAAGAATACAAGCACAATCATTGTTTCTCACCTATACTATGACCCCCCCCAAAAAAGGCAGAAAAGATGTACTGAATGTCATCAACTCATAAATAATCCAGCAACCAATTATCCAGTTTGACAACCTATACTATTACTGGATGTTATGTTCACTTTAATCATCCTGTTCTTCCTGTTATCACAGATGACCAGGGGGTAGCTATAAATACAAAGAAAAAATTATTAACTGGGAAGGTTGTATAACACTGCATATGTTCCTGGGGAAAGTGATTCAATCGTTTTGGAGGAAATCTTTTTAAAATAATAAAAAGATGGATGTGTCTTATATGATCTAGAAAGAATCTCGATTGGAAGTACTTTCTATATTGTCCCATCCCCAAATCCTGAGACACTAGAGTCTCTATTTCATTAAATTTCAAAAGCCCCAAATTGAATTTTTCAGACTCCTCAGAATGCAAGAATTCTTCTCCCACCACCTTGTTGCTACATATCTAGAAGCTACACAATTCATTTCAGGTAATGAAAGAATTTCTGAACTTTTAATCACTCATTTTATTTTTCATGCCTAAAAAGTTTATAATAAAGTTAGTAAAACTGTGCCATTAAAATGACAGCAGCCACAAAGTAGCTACTTGTTTGAATACAACACCATGGATTACATGAATAAAAAAATTTAACATCAGAAAGACCAGAATTTAAGAAAACCTCAAAGGAAGAAACTGCATCAGTTGACATCGTACATTATTTTTGTACTTCAGGCAAAGAAAATAGAAATAGTAGAATTAAAAACACTTTTTCAAAAATAATAAAATTAATTTTTTTCAACAATAGATATGTCTAGTTCATCTAATGTTAAAAGACCTGAAATATGGAGTGGTTTTTTTTTATGTTCATGATATTTTGCTATTTCCTTTTCTCAGGGTAACTGAATTTGAATTACATCTCAAATTTTCAGGGCAATGTAATGAGAACATGATGCAATAAGCTGAGTGTCAGTTTGTCCCTCCACCAAAAAAATATTAAAAGACCTAGAATATATGCTTTGGAGGATTTATGGGAAGACAAACAATGAACACATAGATAGAAAAAGCCTGAGTGGAGAGAACTCACATTACTGAGCTAAAAGTATCTCAGGACTGCAGGACCTTATGTGCCCTATAGCATCTCTAGATTCAGATGAGTCTAATATGATCTACATGGGTTGTATCCATTATGAAAGAGCTGCAGTAAAAAGAAGTGAGAGTCTCCTGTCCCTGGTCCCCTCAGTGTAACAGAAGAATGTTTTAATCAAAAAATGCAACTGACTAAACATTTTCTCAATTGTGACCTTAATATCTTATCCATGAGCCATAGACCAGAAGGCAAGATTCAGTCAATAAATAATACCCAATCATATACTATATTTTGGAACAGAGAGGGAGACTTTTTCTTAGAATATTTCTCCTAAACAATTTCACAATAATAAGGAAACATCAATTCTGATAATGTTTACCAAATCCTCTCCTGGCAGGTATGAGTGAATCAAATCTCCTAAGAACTGAGATAAATTCAATTTTCTTACTTATGCATTCTCTTATAGAATAAACAATTTGGTAAATATCAATGCTCCAGACCTTTCAAAAATGTCATATGGCCTGCATGTTATTTGCAGACTTGCAACCTGAAGCTTCAACAAGTCAAGAATGCTTGCTGACTAGTTCTGCCTCCTTTTTGTAGCTCCAGAAAAAGCTTCATTTTAGTACCAGAGGATAGCAAAGCTACTCAATACTTGGTTAACTACAGAGCTCTGTTTGAGTTAACAATACTGGTGTTGGAGATAAATTTATCATCTTTCTTCCTCCTTCACCCCTTTACTATGCAGCCTAACAATTTTATTTCACTGTCTCCATCCATACACCAGTGTTATTCTGAGGAAAACATGTTATTACAGAAAAATATTTGGCAAGAAAACTGATCTGTCTTAAAAACATTAGACAAGATTTTCATCTCTTTACAGGAATAAGAATTCAATGCTTACTGATATTTACATCTACAATTCTATTCAAAATACAACATTATGAAAAGCTTGTGGCCTGCTTCCATTTCTAAGTGCATCATCATCATCATCATCTTATCTGCTGATGATGAAGAAGAAGAATGTGCAGCCTTTGAAAACAGCCATGCCAGTGCCCCACCCAAAACAAATTCTTGGCATTGGAACTACTCCTTCATATCCCATCAACAAACACTCTGAGATGAGAGAAGAAAAGGAGTAACAAAATGACAGAACCTGTCTGTGGACCACTATGATCATAAAATGCAGAAATGCATTAATGATACAAACACTGAGCAGTGGCTTTAAAGCAGAATAATATTGAGGTGTGTATTTAATTTAACAAATAAGAGCTACTCATTTAAGGCACTTTGGTGGATATATAGATGAATAAGTCATTACTTCAGGGAATTTACTATTTCATAGATAATTTAAATGCTGCCAACAGGTCAAATATGCTGATAGCAATAGAAGAAATTGTAGTCATTTTCTGGAAGTTAGGCAAACCATGTTAGAAAAGACTGTTTCAGCCTTGATTCATTAATTAAGTTTGCAGACAGGCAATCTAGGTTACACCACAGAAAAGCAACCACACCTTACTTTTTCCATTCCCTTTATGGGAGAAAGGCAAAAATCAAAGTGACATCAGGGCCTCTTTCTCAATTGTAAAGAGTCCAATGCCTTGGTTGGGGGTCACATACATTGAGCTCTTGGTCTCACAATTTAAAGTTACAATTACATCTTCTTTCCACAACAATAATTGGATTATCTAAGAACAACCGTTAAGTCTCCAAAAGAAATTTAAATTGTGTTCAATATATTCTAATGAAGAAGTCAGGGGAATGAATAACACTCTTAAAGTTGACACATTTTTTTAAAAAATGAAATACAAGTCACTCGTTAGACAACTAATTCTCAAGAACCTGAAAAATTCAACCATTCGGGTTGGTGCATTTTCAAAGCAGGGTTTGTTTTACTATGATTGGTACAAACATGTCATGAGATTCTGTGTCTGATCACAACTTTATATTTTGAACATTGTGGCTGACACAAGAGTCAGTTCACCATACTTTCTTTCAGTTCATACTCACTCTGTCTTTATCATCGGCTACATCACAGAGGGTGTCATCAAGGTCGAGGATCCCACCATCACCATGCTCCAAACGATGAACTTTTATCCAATAATTTGGATCCTACAAAAAAGAACACAAACAATTAATATCTTCAGGAGGCCATGCTGTAAGGTCATTTCATAAATCAGGAAAAAAAAAATTACTACATTTAAAAACGAAAGAAGCTGTCATATTTATAAATCACCAAAAATTCAAGCATCTCTATATCCATGAAATTCACTGCATTCCTCTTCATTCATTTCCTTTTTTTTCTTTTTTTCTTTTTTTAATTATAAATTTATTTATTTAACTTTTTTACATTCATTTTCACAAAATTTTGGGTTCCAAATTTTCTCCCGTTTTATCCCCTCCCCCCACCCCAATACACCGAGCATTCTAATTTTCCCTAACACCAATCTGCCCTCTCTTCTATCATCCCTCCCTTCTCTTGTCCCCATCTTCTCTTTTGTCCTGTAGGGCCAGATGACTTTCTATTCCCCGTTAACTGTATTTCTTATTTCCTAGTAGCAACAACAATACTCAACAGTTGTTTCTAAAACTTTGAGTTCCAAATTCTCCCCATCCCTCCCTCCCCACCCTTTCCCTTTGGGAAGGCAGGCAATTCAATATAGGCCATATCTGTGAAGTTTTGCAAATGACTTCGATAACAGTAGTGTTGGGTAAGACTAACTGTATATCCCTCCATCCTATTCTGCCCCACATTGTTTCTATTCTGTCTTTTGATCCTGTCCCTCCCCAAGAGTGTTGACTTCAAATTGCTCCCTTCTCCCATTGCCCCCCCTTCCACCATCCTTCCCTCCTTGCTTATCTCCTTCTCCCCCACTTTCCTGTACTGTAAGATAGGTTTTCATACCAAAATGAGTATGCATTTTACTCCTTTCCTTTAGTCGATTGTGATGAGAGTAAACTTCATGTTTTTTTCTCAGCTCTCCTCTTTTCCCCTCCACTAAAAAGTCTCCTGCTTGCCTCTTGAATGAGAGATAATTCACCCCATTCCATTTCACCCTCTCTCCTCCCACTACATTTCTCTCTCACTATTTACCTTAATTTCTTTTAATGGTCCCATCCTATTCAGTTCACTCTGTGCTCTCTGTCTCTGTGTGTGCATGCATGTGTGTATGTGTGTGTGCGCGCATGAACACGTGTGTGTGCGTGTGTGTACGTCTGTGTGTGGTCCCACCAACTACCCAGATACTGAAAAGTTTTAACAGTTACAAATATTGTCTTTCCATGTAGGAATGTAAACAGTTCACCTTTGGTAAGTCCCTTATGACTTCTCTTTGCTGTTTACTTTTTTTCATGCTTCTTCTCATTCTTGTGTTTGAAAGTCAAATTTTCTTTTCAGCTCTGGTCTTTTCATCAAGAATGCTTGAAAGTCCTTTGTTTCATTGAAAGACCATATTTTCCCCTGAAGTATTATTCTCAGTTTAGCTGGGTAGGTGATTCTTGGTTTGAGTCCTAGTTCCTTTGACTTCTGGAATATCCTATTCCACGTCCTTCGTTCCCTTAATGTAGAAGCTGCTAGATCTTGAGTTATCCTGATTGTATTTCCACAATACTGGAATTGTTTCTTTCTAGCTGCTTGCAATATTTTCTCCTTGACCTGGGAATTCTGGAATTTGGCCACAATGTTCCTAGGAGTTTCTCTTTTTGGATCCCTTTCAGGCAGTGATCGATGGATTCCTTCAATACTTCTTTTGCCCTCTGGTTCTAGAATCTCAGGGTAGTTTTCCTTGATAATTTCATGAAAGATGATGTCTAGGCTCTGTTTTTGATCATGGCTATCAGGTAGTCCCATAATTTTTAAATTGTCTCTCCTGGATCTATTTTCCAGGTCAGTTGTTTTTCCCATGAGATATTTCACATTCTCTTCCATTTTTTCATTCTTTTGGTTTTGTTTTATGATTTCTTGGTTTCTCAGAAAGTCATTAGACTCCGTCTGTTCCATTCCAATCTTGAGAGAACTATTTTCTTCAGTGAGCTTTTGAACTTCTTTTTCCATTTGGCTAATTCTGCTTTTGAAAGCATTCTTCTCCTCATTGACTTTTTGAACCTCTTTTGCCAATTGAGTGAGCCTATTTTTCAAGCTGTTATTTTCTTCAGCATTTTTTTGGTTCTCCTTTACCAAGGTATTGACCCGTTTTTCATACTTTTCTTGCATCTCTCTCATTTCTCTTCCCAGTTTTTCCTCCCCCTGTCTAACTTGCTTTTCAAAATCCTTTTTGAGCTCTTCCAAGGCCTGAGCCCATCCGACAACACCCTGGGATGTCTGGGATACAGAGGCCCTGACCTCCACATCTTTCCCTGTTGGCAAGCATTGTACTTCCTTATCAGAAATGAAGGGAGGAAGGAACATCTCTTCCCCAAGAAAGTAGCTCTCTATGGTCTCATTTTGCTTCCTTTTTCTGGGCATTTTCCTAGCCAGTTACTTGACTTCTGAGATTCCTGTCCACCCCCACCTAGATCCATCCAGCTAGTGCTTAGGGTCTGAGATTCAAATGCTGCTTCCCAGCCTCAGGGCTTTCCGCAGCAGGAGCGGCTGCTATTCAATGTGAGCTTAAGCTCTGGTGCTCAGGTGGGGGCAGGGCGGCCTCCCAGGCTCAGTTCCCTCAGGACGTTTATGTGGAGATCTTCAGTAATGGCCCTGAGCTCCAGCCTGCTTGGGGAGTCCCGGGCCTGGCCGCTGCTGCCTCTGCCTCCCGAGGGGGCCCGAGTCATGGAGACACCCCGCTCCCCCCTCGGCCAGCCCAGAAGTCTCTCTCACTGACCTGGAGCGCCTGTGAGTGGAGGGACCTTCGCGGCCACCAGAGAGTCTGTCCCTGAAGCCTGCTTGGATCTGCTCCTCTGGGGCCCCATGGCCAGGGCAATGCAGGACTGTGCTCCGTGTCTGGAGCGCGATGGACCCCTGGGGACGGCTTTCCAGGGCTCTCTGGAACGGAAATCTCTTCCAGTGTATTTCTGCGCAGGTTCCACTGCTCCAGAATTTGTGGGGAGTTCTATTTACAGGAAATTTATGGGCTGTGGATTCGGAGCTAGCATATGTAAGTCTTTCTACTCCACCATCTTGGCTCCTCCCCCCATGATTCTTCCTCTTCATTCATTTCTTTACTAAATTCAGGAAAATGTTGGGCAGGGGTGGGGTGGGGAGGGAAGGCTCCCAATCTGAATTGTTATTTCTTGTTAAGGCTTTACTGAGGTGCTATTTCCTTCAGTGTGGTCTTCCTATATCTTCCTAAAATTTTTCTCAAGGAACCTTTTGTTTGGCTCTGTCTTCAGCTCCAGTAACTCCCTACTTAAGATTGTACTTACACGTGTACCTCAAAATATCCATTACTGCTGTTTTGCTACTGCTTCACTTTTGTCTTTGTATGCCTCGCATTATGTACAAGTTCTCTGAACTGAGTAGGTGCTAAATAAATGACTGTTTCATTTAAAATGACTCCAGTACATAAGAAACCTGCAAAATCTCAGGAAAAGTTAGAAGTTGTTTTCATTTTCTACTTTCAAAAGATAAGATTTTCATGTCATGAAATATTCTCCTGTAAATTAATTTAAACAATAATATACCTGCCACTTTGAATTCTTTAAAATTACAGAAACAATTACTCTTTGCATTTAAGCCAAACTCCTGTTTGGTTTGGGATATATTTGCTGGGTTGGAATAGGGCAGTTCTTTTGTCATCAAATGTTCCTTACATATTTCTATGCTTTTAATAATCATCATAAAATATAAGGGTCTCCTGCTAGGTTTATACTCCAGGCAGAAAAATAGAAAGGTTCCATATATTGGGAAATGACTAAATAAAACCATGGTGTATGTGTGCAGAATATTAGTGAATCATAAAAAGTGGCAAATATGAATAATTCAGGGAATGAAGAGAAGATTTATACAAACTACTACAAAACTGGGAGAATATGACAAGGCATATGGGAACAATAAAACAAGAAAGAAATTGCATTGTAAAATTGCAATGCTCAAGCTGGTCCCAGAGACAAACTGACAAAAATCTCTTCCTTCCCCTATTTTCAGAGGTAGCAGACAAGAAGTGTGCCATGTTGCCTGTACTCTGAGATGCTCTTATATGTTGACTTATTATGCTGAATTGTTGTTTTCCTCTTTTTTATATATCTTTGTTAATGCAACATTTATCGGTAAAAATAAGATTTAAAGAACAAATAAAAGACAAGGCTTACTTCTGCACCTTTAAATTAAGTTTAATGCTAATGGGAAAATCTGCTATGTAGACACCCCACAGGCCCCCTACCTATTTGGTTGTTTTTTACAAGAGTTCTCCAACCATGAGTTTCTATTTTAATTTGTGCTCTAATACTTCTAAAGCCTATCACAGGATAGTGTTATTACTTGGGATCTGAAGCAACACTTGACATACAAAAGCAACATCTTTAATCTATGGTAGGCAGAGTCAATGAAAGATGTATATAACTCTTCAGTAATGGATACCATTCACTCTAGTAAAAAGTAACATCTAAGTTTAAGTCATCACCTAATCTATGCACAGAGAGTAATGTAAGTATTTGACTGGCACTTTTGTTCAATTTAATTCTTCTGTAAACTTTTTGGCTTCCAAGTAGTCCAAAGTATCAGCTTCTGTCCATATATTATCCATGTCTAAGGTTCCATTGACATTGAGTGGATCATAAATTACCAAAGGTGAATCTTAAATGGAACTACACGCTTAGTATCTCCCTTTTTACAATGGCCACTAAAGAAGATCCTTGAGGGTACCCAGGGACAACGTACTTCATAGAGGTGAGCAGGACCAGAAATTGTCCATAGATAGCCTGGACACTATCACTTTCCAGAAGTCTTTCCCCCATGCCATGTCCAAACAAGCTCCAGAATGAGGGCAGATATCAAAATCTTATTCTCTTTTATTATGGGTCTGAACTTTCATTGCCTTTTCAAATTACCTTAACACAAATGAAGTTGGCCTAAACAGTTCTCTAAGTTTCTTCCCTCTTCTCAGGATCTGCCTCCCTCTTATTAAGGTAATCCCAAAGTTGCACTATTTGCATTTTATTTTAGAGCACTCTCTACTTTCACTGAAGTCATTTCCAAAGAAGTCAGGCAATAAAGGGGATATTTGTTTTCGGAAACCACTTATATCCAAGAACAAAGATTACTTTCTTTTTTTTTAATAATAATGCTATTATTAGGAAGCCAGATGTGCAGTGGATAGAGTATTAGACCTACAGTCAGAAAGATTTGAGTTTAAATCCAACTCAAACATGTATTAGCAGTATGTGACCCAAGATAACACATAACTCCTGTCAACTTTAGTTTCCCAATTTGCAAAATGGAAACAAACAAAAATTTTATATATATATGAAATCCTTATCTCCCATAGCTATTGTGGTGATAAAATGAGAGATTTGAAAAGTTCTTTACAAATCTTAAATTAGTATATAAATGCTAGCTATCAACATCATCACCATCAGGATTTTTATTTGTTTTCTTTGCTTCCCATTCTTCCTGAACTCATTTCCAACAACTCTCTGAAATTAAGAGGTGGTTTTTCCAAAGTGAATTTTCCCCACTGCTACTCATAGTAGTGTTCCAATATCAGGAATTCAGTTGTATATTGTGTGGCACTAGGGATTTTGTATAAGCTTTCTCCAGCCTTAATTGTCTGCCTTCTACTCTACTGCCCATTTGTACCCTTGCTGCTAGAGGGCAGGTTCCATTTTTTGTATCTGTGTATACCACTGCTACCAGAAGACACACTTAGCACAGTGTTATCCACCTTGAATAAAAATTGTAATAATGATGATATCAGGCATTTACATATCAGTTTGTACAGTTTGCAAAGTTCTTTGCATATAGAATCTTCTTAGATACAACCATCCTATGATGTAAGTACTATTACTATCCCCATTTGACAAATGAAAAAACTGAGGTATAGAAAGGTTAAATGATTAGTCCAGGGCCAGACAACTGGAAGTGAACATATGTAGAGTAATGATTGCTGGATTTCAGCAAGAGAGGCTCTGAGTTTTAATTCCAGTTATTTATTTTTACATATTATACAATTTTGAAAAAAATTATAAACTCTTTGAGCCTTCATTTCTTCTTTAGCACAGGGAAGACACTGAACTAGATGAGGTCCTTCCAATTCCAAAGACATGAGGTGATGAAGTGTTGGATGCAGAATTTGAATTCAGTTTCCCTTGATTCCCAATTCAATTATTTTTCCACTACTTAACACTGTTTCTCTACACTACTGACACTCAAATATTTATTAAATCAAGTTTAACTCTGAGGTCTTTGTCATAACATACATCCCCTTCAAATATCCAAAAAAGTAATTAATCACTTTGCAAAAGTCACTTGCTCAATTGTTTTCCTTATCTGTAAAAAGAAACATCTGGCCTACATGATGCTTAAGTTATCTTCAGGATCTACTTGTTTAACTATTTGCTGAACATTTCTGATATACAATGTCCTAAGAGTAATATTTCCCATACCAAAATCATATTTGTGTAATGATAGGACTCCACTCTTTCCTTCTTGGCCATCATTTTAGCCTTTCAATATTTCAATATTCTACCATCACTCATAAGAACTATCTACAGCTGATGGAAAAGAGGCAAAGATTAGAAGATCATGTAGCATCTTTCTTGAACTATGTTTGGGAGAATCAAGCAGCTTCTGCTCCTGTGTTTTAGTCTGGGCCCCTTCTGGAATTAGCTGGTGAAAATCTAAACCAAACACAGGCAGAAACATCAATATTGCAAATGATGATGGTGTACAGGAAAAAAAGCAACCAAATAGGGTCTTTTTAAATGTACTGCCCCACCCACTCCTAGGATACATGAGTATAAGAAAAATCTGATGGCTTTCCATGTTACTGAGTAACGCTGCTTCATGGAACACTGATCTCCGAAGAGAATAACCGTGGGCTTTCATAAACATAGTTCTCTCACAATGAACAAAGGACTTACTTGTGTTTTACAAGAAAAGCCAAATAACTGACTATGGAAAATTGTTTTCCAAAAAGTTGAAGAATGCTTGTTGATGCTCTAAGGAGGAATGCTTTGAAAAGATTGAAATACTAACAGCAGAAAGAAAGACCAAAAGACATTCCTAACCCTTGGCAGGTTGGGGGAAAATTTTCAATTCAACAACCTATTATTAACTGACATATATGAATGAAGAACTGTAGTACTGCTAATAATTTAAAAAAAAAAAATCCCTGCCCTCAAGGAGCAAACAAAAAGCCAGCAAAATGATACAATGGAAATAATAATGGATTTGGAGTAAGAGAGCAGGGGTTCAAATCCCAGCTCTGCAACTTACTACCTCACATCTCTAGACCAAGTTCTCACTGATAAAATGAATTCTTTCTAAATTCCCTTCCAACTCTACATCTGTGATCCTCTGAATATCTACCTATTATTTATCACCATGGTAATCTATGAGGTATCTTTCAAGTAGAGCAGCCCTCAGAACTAGAAATGTTGTTGTCGAGTCATTTCAGCCATATCCAACCCTTAGTCATGCTATTTGGGGTTTCCTTGGCAGACACTGAAGTGGTTTGCCATCTCCTTCTCCAGGGGGAGGGATACCTGAGTTCAACTCCCATCTTTGATACAAAAGGGTTGTCTGACCTTGAGTTGCAAACAAGTTACTCACCTGCTACATCAATCGCTAGTCCACTCCCTTATAACTATCCTGTAGTTTATAAGGTCATGTTGATTTAGTAAGAAGCATGCCCAAAACTGTGATAAAATAAATTTTTCAAAAGTACTAAAGAACTATTGATTTTTAAAGACTAATTAAGACAACAAACAGAATCAAAACATCAGAGTTGGAAGAAAACTCAGAGATCATTCTCACAATGTACAGCTAAGCAAGGAATTCATTCCGTGGAATTCTCAGTAAATAGTCATTTAGCTACATCTGGAAGACATCCAACAATGGGGGACATACCATTTCCTTTAGGCAACCTACTCTATTTTTCACATATAGGACTGAGAAAGAAAGATTTATCGAGTGACTAATGAAGTTCTGTCTTTTTAAGTTATTAGCAGGTAAGCTTGCCTGGAGCAGGTAATCTTACCATGTAAACGATAAACTATGAATACCCAACTTATGTAAACATAATTAGTGACCTCAAGAAGGATCACCTATTTTCACAGTCCAGCTCTATTAGCCTCACATCAGTTCCCAATTTCCTAGTGAGGCATGTTGACATGTCTCTGATTAGGAAAAAGTCCAGTGACTGAATGACTGCTCAACTCCAGGAGACTGAAGGAAGAGCAGCTCCCCACAAGTGCTAAAATTGGGGAAATTTCTTGAGCTATTGAATGGGGGAGGCCAGGAATTGGGGCAGAAGTTTCTCTGAGAATTCTAAGGAGACAGACCAGCTCTCCTGGAAGGACTCCAAGAAAATCTCTCTTCCCAACAATGTTCTACTAACCAGTCAAACTGCAACAATTTTGCCAGTGATTTAGATAACAAAATTCCTCTTTGGAAAATGAAAATGTTCCTAGGAGGCATCACATACACTGTGTGAATAAGAGCTTTTGTTTCTAACACCTACTTAAGATCCAACTACAATTAAGAAAATGAGAAAACAGAACTGGAATTACTACAGCAAAAAGAAATACAAGTGAACCAGTGCCTAAAACTCTTAGAAGAGGAAAGCTTTGGAGACTGACAAACTTTGTCTAATTTCAAATCTTGCCTAGCACTGAGTTCAACTAATATTCTGCAGAGAAGATATCTTGAAAACTATTTTTGAGATTTTGCCCTCCTGAGAGAGTAAAGGCAAGGACTGTGCTTCCCATTTCTAGAGAAGTCAGATATTACTGAGGATAGTTGAAGGTGATTGAGTAATCTTTTTCACATCGATGAAATATTTAAATACTTCTTAAGTTGTTTACTACAGAGTCTATCAAGTGAATAGACAGTAATGCAGGTGTTTATTTAGAACTATGAGACTCGGAAGCTTAATACTGAGAAAGGAGTCAAAGCTTATGTGGAAAGTTTCTCTATTTTACTTAATAAACTGGAATGGAGGATTTGAGGTTAATGAGAGAGTGTGCATTTCTATTCATCTTGAAAAAAATATGAGAACTCTTTATTTGCCTTAAAACCTAGAGTTGAGAATCAATACGGAAAATGAGACACTAGCAGCTAAAGAGAGGAATGATCATCCCACACCCAAACCAGACTTCATATGGGCTATGTCTCCCAAACCTTGCTACATAGATAGGGTGAAAAGCGTCTTGTCCACGAATTTTCAAATGATACAAATGGGGGAAGCCCGAGAGGTAAATGTAAAACAAAAGGAAGCATTACTTCATAGCTCAAAATTATGAAATCATACACATAAAAAGGTTTAAATTAATTGTGCTCCAAATAATATAGAGGAAAAAATGTATTGTTTTGAGATACAAAGCTAGATTCAGAAGTCAAAAAAGACAACTAGATTTTTCTCCAATGAACCACTCTGATAACTGTCAAGTGACAACCTGACTAAATGAGATATTTGTAAATCACTTTATAAACCTTAAAGCTCTATGTAAATGTTCACTATTATTAGTGAGAAAGAAAATGTAGCTGGAATCATTATTATCTGATGCCTCCTAAAACTGTATATCACATAAGAAATGGAATATACCAACTCTCTAAACCACAAGGACCACAATCTCTTAATGTGCTATGGAAGTTATTTGTTGAGTCTCATTTTCCCAGCATGCATAATTCTCCTTAAATTTAAGCAAAATTTTGTGAAAGCTATTAGAATGTCTGTGTCCTTATGACTTACAGAGAAAAAGACATTTCTGAAAAACAGTATATAAGACTGGAAATGTGAACTGCTTGTCATTAGCACATTCCTGTAATCTGTTTAAGGGAGCCATAATAATTATGCCCTAATTCCTATCACTAAACATCTTCCTACACTGGAATACTGTAGCAGTTTTCATACTAAAACTGAAAAAAATGGAGAAACAGAGAATAAATAATAGAAATTCCCCATCTAAAAAAAGAAAGAAGAAAAGGGTTGGGAAAAGAGAACATCAACATTTACTAACCAGGAGGACTATTTTGTCCTAATTCTCCAATATATTCTAAAACACAACATGTTGGTATTTTTTTTAAAGAAAAGAATAGTTAGAAATCATAATTTATCCAAAATTCTGATATCAATTATTATAAACAAATAGTCTTAATGATTAAAGAAAGTGTTCAAAATACTGTTAGCTTTTTTTTAATCATTCTGAAAAGAAACTTCCTTTTTTAAAAATCAAAGGAAGTACACTACTTTTTTGATACATTTGGACAGCATCTCACTTTCTCATGCCTAAAAACCAAAAAGGGGTGGGGGAGGGGAATTTTTTAAACATTTGGGTTTTTTAAAATTTCTTAACCAAGAAATATTTGGATATTGAGTCAGATTACTTTTTTTAACAGGTATATTTGGTAAAATCATAAAGTATTATGTCCAACAAATTATTAATATTTCAAACAACAATCATCGTTTACATTTCTAATTTAGAACATATATTCCCTCTAAAGAAGGGATATCCTCTGGATGAGAGGATACTAGAGAAGTAGGATTGGGGAAACTGAAGAAAGTGGAGGGTTGAATTGGCTACAATAGGGAAAGCAATTAAAATCCATTAAAGATGACTAAAAAGGCAGCTGAGCAACTGTGAGGGCTCAGCTGGTATTCATTTAGCTTTAATTTAGGGTGGAAAAATCAGCTTGATTTTTTGTGACTTTCTCCAATCTGGGAGCAAGAATAGAGAAAGTGGGTACAGGGAATTACTCAAGATTGGTGATTAGCCATGACTAACTGACACGAAGTCAAAAGAATAAGCAACTCTAGTGTGGTGGTGGGTACACATTTGAAGTGCAAGGCCATGGGCTAGAAACTGAGTGAAGAGGTAAACAAAACTAGAGCAACTGCAACAGGAAGAAAAGGAAGAGATTGATGGAACACATAATAATAGCTCCTCAGGCATTTGAAAACCAATTTCCTCATCTCCTTGAATCTTTTCCTAAAGTTAAATGTCTTCAGTTGCCTCAATTACTCCTAAAATAATTTCTCTCCATTGTGGTTGCCTTCATATGGATAAATTATACATTTGTTTGGGTTTTTATTGTTTTTTAAGATGTAGCGTCTGAAAGGGAACATGCTACAAACATGACATGACCAGAAAAGAATTACAGAAACACTATTACCTCCCTCATTCTGGACATAGAATCGGGCACACAGTAAGAGCTTAATAAATGCTGGTTGACTTGTCTGGATACTAATCTTCAATTAACACAAGTAGTTTTAAATTAATTTATTTGGTTGCTACATCACACTGCTAAAGTCTCATGTAAAGATTGTTATTAAGACACTCTGTCCAACTTGAAACTTCACAATGGCTGTTTTGAAACTGAGTAGGACACTGTATTTATCCCCATTAAAATGGACCTTTCTATATTCCACCCTTCATGCAAGGATATCTAGAGATCCCAATTCTGCCATCTAATATCAGTTTACCACATCAGCTCTATCAGTCTGATAAACCTGACTTTTGTGTAAACATTTATCCACACCACTAACTCAATTCAATTCCACAAACATTTAAGTGCCTGTGGCATGGAAGAAATAGTTTTCTCTCAAAGATCTTAAAATCCAATAAAAAGAAGGCCTGTTCACTAGACAAAATGTAGTGAGAACAATGGTGAGGTAAAGACTAAGTAAAATAAGAAGTAGAAGAGATAAATCATTTTCAGAAAGGTGCATGAAAGCCTTCAAGGAGTTTGAAACAGGAACACCTAATCTGGACCTTGGGGCAGCTAGTTGGTGCAATGGATAAAGCATCAGGTCTGGGGTCAGGAAGACTCATCTTCCTGAGTTCAAATCTGGTCTCAAACACTTAGTAGGTGGGTGACCTTAGGTAAGTCACTTAATATTGTTTGCCTTGGATTCCTCAGATTCCATCGGTAAAGTGAGCTGAAGAAGGAAATGTCAAACCATGCCAGTATCTCTGCCAAGAAAACCCCACATGTGGTCATAAAGAGTAAGACACAGCCAAAAAACAACTAGCCAGCCAACCGGACCTTAAAGACAAGGATTGAGCTCAATGATAATTATTAGTAACAATAATCAATAATCTCATTAAGCATAAGGTTTTAAAATAGGCAAAATGCTTAACAACCCTGTAAATTTAGATTAAATAATACCAATTGCCTTTTGCTTTTAAATTTATAAGATACTTTACAGAAGTGGACTATTCACATGTCAAAAATACTGTATGATAATTATTTGAGCTAATATTACCTGCATTTTACAGATAAGTAAACTTCAGCTCATAAAGGCTGTGTGACTTGTCCATTAGTGTCACATCTGAATCACTGACTTCAAGGCCAGGACACTTTCTACCATATCATACCAAACTCTTTCAAAACAGGGGACATAGGGAAATAGTGGATTCCAGTTGCATTTGAATGTATGGTAACAGGATACTACAGGAAGAGACCAGGCGCCATATTGCAGCTTAGTTAAGATGTAGAGTGAAGGGGAAAAGAATGAAATAAGACTGGATAGATAGATTGGAGGTGAATTATTGAGGGCCTTGAACGTCAGTCTAAGTGGTTAGAATCTTACCCAGAGATAAATTCTTATTTTTAACAAGGAAATTTCAAGGTCATATCTTGTGTATTGGAAAGATGCATACGGCAGTGAAGGATGGACATTAGGAGACTAATTATGAAGCTATAACTGCAGCCCAGAGAAGAACTAAAATGGATTTGAACAATGATGATGGTAATTGGAGGAAAAGATGGGACAGATGCAAGAGATATTATCTGATTTTTAAAAAGTTTAAAAACAACCTCCTTTACTGATAGGGGAAAGGAAAAAGATGGACAAGTATGCCATAAAATTTATATTCTTAGATCATGATATGATGTATACCCACAAAGCATTGCCTCATAATCCATCCAAAACCAATTTTAAAAAATTGCATTTACTCTCTAGATGTAGAGACACCTTTGAGTATGAACTTCTCCATCCCACACTACAAAAACATGAAATTAGTCTTGATCTCTACCAACCCACTTAGGATTATAGTAAAAAGAGAGGTCTCAGAAGCCATCCAGTTCAACCCTCCTCACTTACAAATGAAACTGTGCCCCACAGAAATTAAGTAAGTTGACCACAGTCATCACTGCCAAAGATGGGATTTGAATCAAGGTCTTCTAACTCCAGATCCAGAACTTTTTCCATTGTACTGCTCTGTCTCTCCTCCACAGTAGCAACGGCTAAAAGACCCACAGAAAAGGAATAATAATCCATTGGAGTCCAAAATAAAAGCTGTAGTCAACTAGAAAAATAAAGGAAAATAGCAGATAAATGTCCACTTAATTTTTTTAATTAACTTGAGGAAGTACAAATAATATTTAATTTTCAATTATTCTAGGCAAAGGTCTTAAAAAAGGAGTATAAACTCAAGTGGAATATTTTGTATAGTAGCCACCATACCATTCTTCTTCGCTCTGCTCAGTTATGGGAATAAGGAGAGTACCCAGAATAAGTTGGTGCTGAGCACCTCTTATGGGACCCACTTGAAGTCTGTGGAGGAAAGGAAGGTGACAGCTGCTTGATCACATATAACTGAAGTTCCTTACAAGAAGCTAAACTGAGAGGGCAGAAACAGAAAGCAGTACCCAGATTAGGAGGAGAGGTCAATACCAAAATCAAACAGAATTCAAGGAGTAAGAAAGGAGTAAAGAATGAGAGATCAGGGCAGGAATGCCACACCCAGTCTACGTCCCTCTCAGATTTCAAACAATGGCACAGGACCACTCACAGCATGGCATGCCCCCATCAGAAAGGGTGCTGTGCTGTATGAGCAAATCAGAATCGAGATAGCACAAAGTAAACAGAGATGAGCAAATTTGGAGTATCCAAATATTCACATGGACTGTCTGCGCCCAAACTGTGGTACAGCATTCCAAGCTCATCATATTGGTCTGACCAGCCACAGTCAGACACACTGAAACTTCACTTTATCATGATGATGTCATTTTGGTCCTCTTCAAAAACGAAGGACAACAACCAACCAGAACTCAGTTCCACACAGATTTAGGTAAAGAGGTGACTGGGTGGGGCTGGCAGGTTTAGAGTCTGGGGGTTTATGCACTGCCCTAGGCGACTCTTTCAGCCTTACATGTACCCCTAAATTAGTTGAACTGTATACCTTTCTGCTACCAGCAGTGTTACCCTCTTTGGTAAAATGACCACATCTGTATGGTGGAGGAAACCTACTATGTGTCAGCAGTGTGCTGGGTCCTATAAAAATAGAAAAATTAACATAAGCCATGATCTCTTCCAATGAAGTGTTAAAAATCTCATCAGATACCAATTATTCTGTTACTAGGGTTTTGTGCCCAAGAACATCATGGTAAAAGTGTTATAAGGTGTGTTTTTTTAAACAATAAAAGTTTAACGTTTCATCTAACATTTACAAAAGACATAACCGTAGATAACCAATTCCCTAAGGGTATTCACAGCCTAACCTAGGCACATAGTCAAAAGAAAACATACCTTTGCATATTTACTTTTTAACTAATATACAATAGAGTCTGACTTAAGCATCTAGGGGAATTTTTTGGCATAGAAAGCAAACCCCTCAATGATACATCATAAATAGCTCTGTATGAAAGTTAAAAAATTCCAACAAGCATCTCATTCCCCAGCATTTCCTATTCAAAAAGGCCTCCTCTTTCTTAGATATGTTGATGTCACATCTCTTACACCTGGATACTCCGAACTAAAAAACATCAGAAACAATTCTAATGGGTTTTCATAGATGAGGGTAAAGCAGCAGATAAGCCTTGCAGTCATGAAGACCAGACTTCAAGTGTTCTCTCTGCCTTTTACCAACTATTATTACCTTTGGCAAGTTAAAGACCCTAAACTATATGTTTATGCATCAGTGCAGGGAGCTACCTGTACCAATGAAATAGCAAAGGTGGTGTGAAATTCTGTGTATGTATGAGCGTAGGTGTGTGTGTGTGTGTGTGTGTGTGTGTGTGTGTGAGAGAGAGACAGACAGACAGACAGACACACAGACACACAGACAGAATAGTGAATAATGAGAACGTCAGAATTCACTTCTAATCCTCCCTTGAATCCAATTTGGAAAATAACAAAATATTAGACTTCTGCCTACCTCAGAGGTCCTTTGGGAAATGGTGGGAAGGAAGCTATCCAGCTGCACATGATGGACCCTATATTCACATCCATAACATCCAGCAGTCCCAGATGGCCTGGTCAGCGTTCCACAACAGCATAACATCATAAAGCTGAGATCTAGCCAAGAGTCAGAACTGTTTCCATTGATATGGACTATAAGGTCAGAGTTACTTGAGAGGATGGAAGGGACCAGCTCCCTGACTTCACCTCAAAACCTGCTGATGTCAGAGGTGGAGTTGCCTTCTCCTTCCTAAGGTGTTCCTATCATCATCAAGGGAGTATTCTATGATTGTATCTTCAAAAGATTTGCCAAGAGCTAAGTGCAGCTCAGGTAAGACCGGAATTCATTTAAACACTGACTATGTCAAAATAGCAAAATTCCAACAACAGAAGAAATGCCAAAACTATTGTACTCTGTGATATACTTCTGAGATATACAAAGTGGAGGGTGGAGAGGAATTTGTGAAATACCCTCCTCCTTTCCCCCATGTTCCAAGGCTCAGCTAAAATCTTCCATCAGTCTCAAAGCCTTCCTTAACCACTTCAACCAACAGTGACTTCCCTGCTGAATTCCTTTAATACTTCTTGTCTGCACTACTTGTATTCATAACTTATAACCCTTTGTTGTTATTAAGTTTTACTTTCATCACAGCCAATTAAATTGTAATATCCTTGACTGCATGAAATGCATCCTACCCCCAAACATACCCACTGGACATAGGATCCTGGAGGGAACAATAGGGAGAACAAGTAATTTGACCCAAAATACAGAAATAGTAAGAAGCAAGCACTACCAGGATATGAACGAAAAATGAGAACAAATCCCTAACTCCGCAACCAGATCTTTTCCTCTGACACTGATAAACATGTTGGTTGTATGACTTGCTTTCACCTAAAGCCAGCTAAATTGACATTTGGATTACAAATATCTGTCTTCTAATCTGTCTTAAAAATATGTTTCTAAATGGCCCTAAAAGAATCTTATCATTTGGAAATGGCCTGACAATGGATAAGAGAACCATAGATCTAGAGCTTGAATGGACCCTCCAAGGCTCTCTAGTCTAAACCCCTCATTTTACAGATGAGAAAACTGACACTCAGAAAAATTATGTGACTCGACCAAGGTCACAGAGATAGTAAGCAACAGCCAGGATTTGAACCAAGGTCCTCTACCACCAAAACCACTTCTTTCTAGTACTACAAAATGCCTGGTTATCCATGTCTTCATGGTTTTCCACATCATCAGCTAAGTTATTTGTTGAGATATTTCAGTATCAGACCCCCTCAGAATAAATCATTGTTTTCGCTGCATAATAATTTTGATTCCACCAAAATAATATCAGTCCTGTTAATACAAAACCATGTTAACATTTTAATAGTTTTAAAAAGTTACCCCAATAAAAAACAACATGTTTGCTAAGTGAAACTGATGCCAAGGGAATTCAGTTAAAGCATCATTACACAATCTTTAATTAACATGTGGAACAGAATTTATCAAGCAGCAATAAAATGTTAATGGGAAATTTAAAAGGGAGAGGAAGGAAAATAAGGCAAAACACACTGAGGAATAAATAGTTTCAAAGACAGGCAAAACCTGATAGCTTTTTTAAAGGGTCAAATCTATTTCTGGGCCTGGAAAATGTGGGAATTTGCTTTTGAAGTTACTTAACCTCATCTGTAAAATGGGGACAATAATAGCACCAACCTCACAGGGTTGTTGTGAAGATCAAATTGAGATAATAATTGTACAGTGTTTTGCCTGGTGCCGGGCACATAGAAGGTGATTTTTTTTTTAATCTTTTGATTGACTAAGTATATTTGCTTCAAGAGTTTTGCCAAGTTTTCCCCCCAGTAGACTGGAAGCAGAAGGGAGAGAAGTGCTTGTTAACTGAAAAATAAGTTTCAATTAAAAAATAAAATTAAAAGTAGGTAAGCTTTTCAATGCTGTTTATAAAAAAAAAAAAGTTATGCTATTATTTATTACATTATCGAATTTTGCAATGACTGAAAATCTCCAAGAAGTTCACCCTATCTCTGAGGATTTGTACCTTCAGCAAAAGGAACAAACACTTTTCCTATAAGCGTATAATCACCACAAACCACTGCCAGAGCAAAATAGAAAACAAAACCAGAAAGCCAGAGTAGTCCTGGACACCTGGGACACTGGTTTTTTTCTCACATTTTCACAGTAGCATATTTCAAAGTGCTATATTCAATACTGCATCCTGGTATCCTTTATGACATCACTCATTTTGCTTAAATATTCCTGAATACGAGGGCCACACTCTACCTGGAAATTGGCAGAAGTACAGCCCACTCCTCAATTATTTTGAAGAACAAAGTTCAGACGACAGAAAAGTGCTAAGTTATTTGTTGAGGGGCAGTTTGCTGTAATGGAAAGAGAAGTGCAACTTGAATATGACCATAAATTTACAAGTAATCTAGTCTAATACTTTCCTTTTCTAGCTGCAGAAAAAGAGAACCAAAGAGAATCCAAAGAACTAAATTCAAACCCTGAGTGCCATTTATTGGCTGTTTGATTTGAGACCTCTCTTGGTCTCATTTTGCACATCCTGTAAAGCATAGTCCCTGACCTCGTGGAATTTTTCATCTAACTATTGAGAAAGAAATTTAACAATACAAAATAGTACACAATGAGCACGAAATAAATGATACTGAATATAGACACTGTAAGAGTTTAAGGACAGAGAGAAACTACTACAGGCTAAAGTCAGGGAAGAGTTAGCTGAAGAGATTTGGTGGATATAATCCCTTGAGGACTATGGGATATGTATGGGGAAAGAAGGAACTTTAGAGGGCAATCTTGTGGCAAAGAAACTGAACCCCAAAGATAGTTGTTGTTTGGTGAATAGTAAGTAATAACATGATACTTGTATATGCTTTGATAATAACAATAATATCTGCCATTTCTCTAGTACTATAAGCTCGCCAAAGAGTTTGAAAAAGTAGTTCAATTGTCTATAGAGAACCAGAGTTCCAGTCATGGAAACATGGTGGTTCCAAGTCCCTACTTCTGCTACATTCTGTCACTTAATCTTGCAGTGCTCACGTACCTCTCCCACACTATTACCTTATAGAGGTTTGAATCTACATTAGAAGAGTGAGGTCCGTCACTGAGTTTCCAACACTAATGGAATCACAGGTCTAGTCCCTCTGCCTCCAAAAAATGAGCTTTACATGCAGGGCCTCATTTGATTCTCAGAGCAATTCAGTGAGGAGAGGATTACAAATATTATTGTTTCTATTTTACAGGCAAGGAAGTCAGTGGTCAAAGAGAGGAGATGATTTTCTCAGCGTCATACAGCTAGTAAATGTCAGAGCAGGATTCAAACCTGGATGTCTCTTGGCTTCATGTTCAGAGCTCTTTCCACTGGAGAATATGCTTTCTGCTAACTGAACCAGATCTGGGGATGGATTGGAGCTCTAACCCAGTGCCCTTGGCTGTCCAAAGCACACATCAGGCTTACAGCAGCAGTCTCTGGCTAGTCTACGGTAAATGGATCAGATTCCTTCTGTAAAAATTACCTTCTTTCTAAATGCTTTAACCAGCTGTCCAAAGCAGGCCAATGGTATGCCACAGAAACATGGATCCAAATTTGTGATATGGAAAAGCAAAGAAAATTTCAAAAGACAATGTTAACTGAGCAGAAAACCTGCCATTAAAAACTTTAAAAAACTACCTTCCAGAAGTACTTGAGGGTTTTATTTTCAAAGAAATAATCCAATAAAATAAGGAGTTCTATCTCTAAGAAACAAAAGAACCCTTCCCAAGGTCTGGTTGTTTGCCCCATACACCAATGTCTGGGGCAAACAACCAGACCTTGGGAAGGGTTCTTTTGATACATACAGTAAATCAACAGGACTAGACAAGGAAGACACAAAACTTGTCTGACAACTGAGGTCATAAATCTGCTCAGGTAAGTAAGAAAGCAATCTATTTAAATCTGCTCCGTATTACGTAGGAATCCTGTTTCCTACATGCCCCTCACATTATGCAGCTTTTTTCCTGGTCATTCTTTCCTTTTAGGGCCCTACACACATTCTAAATTAGCAGATTCTGGGCAATCCTCAAGAATAGGTCTTTGCCTATCCCCATCATAGTTGGGTAATAATGCTAATGAATTTTAATTAGTACTGATATTACGAATAAATACATATACAAAGCATAAGTTCTGAGATCTTTCCTCACTGAGAATCCCTAATGTAAACCTATTAATTAAGCTGGTTTGATGTAGTTTCTATGAGAATATTCTTGTGATGTAAGCACTTGAGTTTTATTCCCACATAGACCTGAACCATGAACTTCTAGGATTCTTGCAAAAACATGTCCTGCTAGATCCAAGTACAACTTAAATGGCATCAAAACAAGTTGAGCTTGGGGAATTTGTTACACTAATTTTCAATAGATATACAAATAGTGTGCGATTTTCAATAGTATTAAATAATGATAATATGATATGATAAATAACGAACATGAAATTTAAAAAATCCAATGTGGATAACTGAGAATGTATTTTAAGCACTACTAAGGGCTACATTATCACGTGTTCAAATTTTTTTTTCTCCAAAAGTTAAACTATGTTGCCATTTTTCACCACCAAAACCCTTTTAAATATTCACAAATTACCAATTAAAGTCCAATCTACTGAGCAATTGATACAGAGTAATTTTTCTTCATCCAAGAATGATAATTATAATTCAGAGAAATGTCATAGTATCATGGCCTGAAATAAAACATTCACAGTGAGACTGGAGAATTGGGGAAGTCCTAGTAATTCTTCACTGAGTCAAGACCAGAAAGGAAACAAAATCATTACAGGGATGACAATTACTTAATTCTATATCTTCAACAAAAATTCTGAGCATTCAGTCACACCCCACATAAAGGAAGGAGGGGCAGAAAAAGTTCTGGTATCTGTGAAACTTGCACAACATCAGAAACCCAAACAAATATCATTGGCTTTCATCTTGTATACAGATGTTTCAATGAAGAACCTTTCAAATGCAGCATGTAATAAATGCATCCTAAGTCCTAGTGCATTGGGAGGTGAAAGTACTCAATAACTACACAACACAGGTGATGGGGCTAACTGGCCCTGCTTCTCTGGACTCATTTCAGGTGAAACGAGTCTGTCATATATATATATATATATATATATATATATATATATATATATATAAAGAGAGAGACGGAGGAAGAGGGAGGGAGGGGGAGAGGGAGGGAGGGGGGAGAGAGGGAGCGGGGGGGGGGAGAGGGAGGGGGGAGAGAGAGGGGGTAGGAACAAGGGGAGGAGTGGGAAGGGAGGGGGGAGGAAGAGAGGGAGGGAATGGGAAGGGAGAGGAGGGGGAAGGGGAGGAGGGAGGGGGAAGGGGGAGGAGGGGAGGAAGAGGGGGAGGGAATGGGAAGGGAGAAGAGGGGGGAGGAGGGAGCGGGAGAGGAGGGGGAGGGAGGGGGGAGAGGGAATAGGAAGGGAGAGGAGGGGGGAGGAAGGGGGGAGAAGGTGGAAGGGAGAGAGGGAGGGGATTAGGGAGAGGGAGGGAGGGAGAGAGAGAGAGAGCGCGCACCTAGTAGTAACATCCACATCTGGGAGTAGGCTAAGTGTAGCAGAAACAAGGATGAAGACTGTGTACAGGACAACTCTTAAGAAGCCAAATGCTCATGATGTCAAGGCCCTAGGAAGAGTTCTTTATAAAAATGGCCTTAAATGTTCATCTACACACTGGGGGGGTTGCAGAGGGAGGAGGGAGGGATTTACAGACAAAAGTGAGAGAAAAAAACATTTCTGAAGAATCGGACATTGAGCCTTGACCAGTTATGAGAAAGTAGGTATGAGAAATCATGTCAGCTATACTGGAGATTACAGGTAGTGAGATATGAACCACTCTGTAGTAATAGCATCCATGCTTTGTTTGAACAGTTACATGCACATATCATACCACGTGAGTGAATTTTTCTTCCTTGTTCCAATTTTATTTCTTCCTTGTGGAGAATTCCCAGCTCAGAAATGTCTACCTCTGATGCAGATCAGGTCTATCTTTACAGAGTCGCCTGGGACACTCCAGGGTGAAGGGACCTGCCATGGCCATGCAGTCCACATAGTCACACAATGTGCATGGGTCACCAGGTCTTCTGATTCCAACACCATCAGCTATTCCATGCTGCTCCACAAAGAACTATTAAAAAGTGGCAAAGCCAAACACTACAATCAAAACCGGTTGTTTTAGAAAATTTCTGTTGTTTAATATAATCCTTTGAGGGAGGAAACAGAGAAATGGCTAGAGAGCTTCCCTGAAGTCAGGAAGGACTAGTGTTATGATCTACAAGTGATTAGCAAAGCACCCCAGTGGTCGGATGGAACCTGACTAATAGTAGGTGTTTTTAAAAATGTTAATTGATTGACTCCCTCTGAAACACATGGCCTGGGTGATTGGGAAAATCATTTCCTTTCTCAGTGCCTCAAAGAAACTTGGTATAACCAAAAACTTCAACTCAAGAGCTAGTCTGCAACAGGAGATGGAATTTCTTCACCAGGTAGTTCCCTATACCAGTGCAGGCCCCATCCTTAACAATCCTGTCACACAAGTGTAGTTATTAGCCCCATTGTATAAATGAGGAAACTACGGCTGAGAGGGGTTGGGTAACTTGCTCAGGATCACATGGCTAGTAAACATTCAAGGCAAGTTTCAAATTAGTGCAATCTGCACCAAAATAGAGACAGAGTGTAATTTTCTTAAAGTTAACTTTTTTTCTTACTAGACATAGCTAGGTGGTACAGTGAATAAAGTGCCAGAGCTGTAGTTAAGAAGATTCAGCTTCATGACTTCAAATGTAGCCTCAGATATTTACTAGTTGTGTGACCCCAGTGATAGGGATAAGTCACTTATCCCTATTTGCCTCAGTTTCCTCAGCTGTAAAAATGAGATAGAGAAGAAAATGGCAAACCACTCTGGTATCTTTGCCAAGGAAATGCCAGAGGGGGTGACAACTGAAATGACTGAACAAAAACAGTTATTTCACTAGCAAGGGAAATTCCTCATGAGGACACTCCTACCAAAATAGATTGACATTCACTTTGCAACTTAGATTTCCCTGCACCCCTGAAAGGAGAAGTGACTTCCCACGGGCTGCAGTCAGATGTATCAGAGATGGGACTTGGACCAGATCTTTAGGATGCAAGGGCCAGCTATCTATTGATTAGGCTATGGTGCTCATCTAAATTCATTATTTCATTTTAAATTACTTCTTTATATTTCTCCTAAAAATGAAGATAATTGTTTTTGTCACTCATGCTCATGCTATTTTTAGTTAGTACAACAAGCTGGCCATTATAATCCCTCTAGGTCTTTTGGGAAGGGTCTATGTAAGCTACAATTACTCCAGAAGAACAATATGGATGTTTTAATTAGCAAATACTGAAGAACCAGCCTGGTGACTTCTTCTAATTTCAAGGCAGAGTTACTCTTAAACTTGATATTCAATACAGTAATATATTCATTCAGTCATTGCATCACATTCTTCATGTCAGAGCAAGTCAGGTCTGATACTTCCTGTGTATGCCCAGCTAAGAATTTCCCTTACCTGTGTTGTGAAAGTGATTTTAAGCCTCCAACTTTATAAACATTTTTTCTTACAGCCTTACAATCTTTTAACTACTTCATTAACCAAGTCTAGATACAACAATCAGTGAAATTCAGCTTTTTAAAAGATTATTATAATGTGCCTTTTTCTCATTTATCATAAACCAATTCCTCTGAAAATAACAGATAAGGGTGTATGGTGAGGGCAATTACTGTAGGCAAACCTAGTATAGCAACATTTTTTAAAACTTCAAGAAATATGTGTAAGTTTTTTTTTACCTACAATTAAAAAGAAATAAACATGAGTCACATTAGACAACCACACGAACCTCGTAGGGTTTTTTTTTCTTTCTTACTATTTCTTTAGGAATACTATATCTTCTTTTCCTCCTCAAAATTTTAAAAATCAGTTTCTGTCACATTTAACAAGCTATTTTGAAAACTGGATAACTAGCAGTTTCAAGGGATCTGAAGGCAATTTTTTAGAGAGGCAGGATGGGGTAATTATAACAATAATTCACCTTTATAGGTGAGCAAAATTCTTTAATGTGTGTAAAGGGCTCTACATCCATTACCTGCTTTGCAAGGTAAACAGTTGGTAAATTCCAAGCTGAGGTTGGAGTCAAGAAACCTGGATAATTTCCTTGCTTCAAACACCTTCCAGCTGTGTGATCACCTATGAGTCACCTAATTTCTCTGAGGTTAAGAAAAAAATGGAGATAATTTCCTTGCATTATCCATCTGCAAGGTTGTGAAGCAACTGGCTTTTCAAATCATAAAACACTATATAAATGCTTATATTTCATTATTACAGTGAATCCATTAAATATGACATTCAACATTTTTCCCCTTGACAGAACTCAAAAAGAGCTCACTTTATAACTGTCATGTGCTACTGTTACAGGCATACATAAAGGACAAATTTTATTGACGATCCATTTTAGGGTCAATGTATTATTTCAGGACACTACAGAGACTCTAAAGCACAGGAGAAATGCTGGACATTAAGTCCTTGTATGGTAGAATGGAAAGCATTGAACTATGAATTAAGAAAACTGGTCCTTGTCACCAATTAGCCAAATGTCTGTAGTCAATTTGCTGCAACTTTTTATGTGTGCCTTCTTTTTTTCATGTGTAGATAAAGAAGGTGGAACTAGAAAATTTCTGAGACCTAAAGCCCAAAATTCTAAAATACTAATTCTTTGAAGCATTTCGCTATCAAAATCCAAGCTGACCAGCAGAGTGCACTCTATCAGCAGTTAGGGAAGCTATCCCTGCAAAAGGCAGTTCCAACACTTCCTCACTTAAATGATGGGGGAAAAAAATACAAACACTCTGAATAAATCTTTATATCCTACCCAGAAACAGCTTGATGTAATCAGCTCTGCAGTAAACTTTTTTTTAATCTTTACGCCAATTGGACCGTACCATTTTTTCAATAACTTACAAAATAGACCATAAGGCCAAAGTAATAAGTTGTTAAATTCACTCTTCTGTACATAACATTTTTCATTAAAAATTGATACATTAGAATTAGAAGCTGCTTGAAGGAACATGATCATAAACACTTATGGATTTTAATACAATGAAAATCGTTTCACAAAACCACACAATCAAGCACTGCTGTTTTTCCCCTCTCCTAGCCTCCTCTTATGTAACTTGCAAAGATAGCTCATACATACCCTAAATTTGATAACAAAAATGCATTATGCGTAGCAAGTTGCAAGGTCCTTAATCACATTCAATAGGCCTCCTTTTAAACAAGGAATCTAGAATTATTACAATAAGCAAAAATTAAATTGTTGGAAACACACGGTATTAGACCATTCTTTCCCCTCCTGGACTTAAAAAGGTAATCTGACTGGTAAAAACTGAAGTCTATTGTGTCAAGTGAGGTCTACCTTAAATTCAATCCCTTTGCCAAGGTGGCCACAAATTGAAATACCTATGTGTGGCATTCCTCCCCTGTGGGGAAGAGATGACCTCTGAAGGTCCTTGTCATCTATCAGTTAAGGAGTCAGACAATGAATTCACCACCAGTTCTTCATCTTCAACTAAAATAGGAAGCCACCATCCACATCGCTTACTCTAGCTATAATACTGGATATGATTTAGAGTAGTTAGGTGGCACAGTGAACAGAGTGCCAGGTCTGAAGTCAGGAAGTTCAACATAACTCAACAATAATAACAACTGATTTACACAGAAAGTCAGTTACAATTAGTTTTATAAAATTTAGACCAGAATAAATTTTTCTTAATATAAAACCTTTGCTTTCTGGCAAGCTTGTTGAAAAAAACGGTTATTTTTTAAAATTCTTCTCTTGCACAAAATTATGGCCAAACTTATGCTCTCCCAGCACCTACATCAAAGGCAGATCTTCAAACAAAATATCTTGTCTACTGTCCAGGTTCTTTACCCTGTCCCAAAAGCGTCTCTGTCCACCAAACCATACTTCATGCATACTCAAAACCACCAGGTGGCGCTACTCATGGAAAAGAAAGGAAAAAGCTTGCAGATTGGTTTTTTACCTTTTTTTTTAAATTGGCAAATGAATCCTAAAAGCAGCAAGATTTTTAATACAGTACAGCAGTTATTTACTACAGTGAATAAATCTAAAAGAATTTCTATTTGTTCTAGCATTTCCTAAAATCACTGCAGCCTTAAAACTGTGAAGAGAAATTCATTTGCCTGAAACCAAGTTCTGAACTGTGACATTAGAGATTGAAGGGTTTCTTCCTCATACCCACTCTATCCAGATTTATAAATATGCAAATATTAACATCCTCTTGAAGAATCTTTCTGAATTGCTGTCTGTGCCTCTGTTCTTTGTCTGTCCAATCTACATCCTATTCAAAGCTGCTGGACAAACACTTAAGCATCCTTTTTCAGTATGTCATTCCCTTCTTCAAAAACAGAGTGATTTCCTTCTTGCCTGTCATTTCAAATGTAAACTCTTCAGCCAGGCACTAAAATACTAATTGGGTCCCATGGCTTGCCTAACCTCATTTCTTATTATTATCTGACAGGGTTGGAGTTATGTGTAGCTAGAAAAGGCAGCCACCTCTGTGATATGACTCACACAATATTGCAACAACAAATGAAAAAAAAAAATGACAAACCTGATGCAGTATGTGCAAGACCCAAAAGCACTTTCAGAAACAAAAGTTGCATTCCATACAACAGTTTGATGTCTAAATTTTTTTAAAGATTTTAATAAGTCTGTGATATTATTCATATAGGTCTTCTTTCCCTTAGAGCAGATGACTTCTCACCTATGCCTTCTCATCTTGGTCAATTCTCCCAGAGATCTCTGTGGAGAATCCATTCAATGTGATAAAAGGTTTGCCCCTCTGCATCTTCTGTGGGTAGCAATGCACCTCCATGAAACTGTGTTATCCATCCAACAGGCTTCATGACCAGTCCACCAGCACCTTTGCTGAACACCCATTATGTAACTGGGATCTCATGTCTCACTCCTTGGTGTCATTTTGTCATCTGAAACTCTTCACCATAGGTCTTTCTCTTTTGCCCTTTCAGTCAGCCACAATGTTGATTCTTTGGAGACATGTAACGTTAAAATGTTACAAGATCTGTAACCAGACAACATTGCTTAGACAACACTGGTGTTTAAAAAGAGATGAATCTTTGTGCTGGTGAATGTCATGGAGTCATTTATAACACTCTCAGTTTCCCACTACACTCTTTCTCCTATTCAATTGTATTCCAAATCATTGAAAAATGGCAGTCTGTATGTTTACTTACACACAATCACACACAGCCACACATACACACACACACACACACACACACACGTCAATTAACCACTGAGAATGTCAATTAACTAAAACAGTAACAGAAACATTATAAATCTTCATAATAACTCTGCAAGGTAGATGCTGTTACTATATCCATCTTCCAATTGAGGAAATGAAGGCAAAGAGTATAAGTGACTTTCTGAGAGGGTCATACAGCTAACAGTATCTGAGGCATAATTTGAACCCGTTTTCCTAACTGTAGCCCAGTGCTCAGACTGCAGACCCACCTAGGTGTGTATGAGATAAGTGAATATATATATACACATGCAAATATATATCTACACACACATTAACACATGTATGTGTACATGGATGAGTATATTTTTAATTGGATAAGTATTTTCATGCACCTTCATTTTTTTTAAATGGACCTCTCTTTAGCTTACTAACTAGGTTAGAAACATGCACTATGGCTGCTTGATGAAGATATCACTGCAATTTACTATCAGAATGGTATATAACACAAGAATTTATGGAATTGAAATATTTACTTAGCAACAGAAGAGACAATTTCTAGATCCTTGGATCACCAACGTAGTCCACCAACGTAGAGTTAAACAAGACCCCAAACTCATCCAGTACAATCTGGTCATTTCACATTTGAGCCACAAAGGCCTAAGGAGGTCAAATGACTTGGCCACAGCCACAAAGCTCCACCTCCTTCTCTAGCAGTATATATATAAAATCACTCCATTTTCATCCTCCTCATCTGCAATTCTGTTCAACATAATTTATCACCTATAAAAATAAATAACTAATTAAAAATAACTCATGAAAATAGCTAAAGGAAATAACTAAAAATGAAAACTGATGGAAAACCAAGAAGATCACAGCTACATTCTTTCATACTGCTATAGTTTGGTACACTGCTCTCAGTTTCCAAAAGCTAATGCATTAACTGGATTCTATAATGCAAATAATTGCCTTGTGTATAAAAATCTCCCTCAGGAAGTTATCATCGTCATACACAAAACCATAAAATAGTGCAGGAATCCTGCTTCACTGTCTAACAATTCATACTAAAATTAAGTGCCTCTGTGGAGAGATAGGGTTTAAAGTACAAGCCCTGGAAGCTAAGAGACTTAAACTGTACAACTTCATTTAAATTAGAAGCCTACAGCAAATAAGTACACTTGGCTGATGAGTGGACATGGACACACACACACACACACACACACACACACAGAAATTCACTTAATTAAAAATAACTAAGGAAGCTACATACAACAAATTAATGTTATTGTGCAGTGAACAGTCTACTAGCAAAGTAACCGGAAAGTAATTTGACAGCCTTCTAAGTACTTCAATGTGTTTGCCTTGCCAGCTTTTGTATGGTTGCCCTGTGTATCAGTCCCTCGGGGAGAAAGTGAGTTAAGGGGTGGGGGTAGAAGAGGGGAAAGGTTCTAGAGAACAACTTTTCTGGACTGATTTAATTTTATCAGGAAATTAGTGAAAGTTTACTGGACTATATTAGGCATTATTGATTCAGTAACAAGATAGTACCACACACAGTTTTATACTCTCTCCTACAATACCAAAGAAAATGCTTACTTAGTGCAAAATTCCAACCCAAAATGAGTGCTTTGCATTCACTATGCATCATGTAATAAGAGCAACCACAAATATTCCAAGGTGGTTTCATGAGGTGTGCGGTACTTCTGAGATAAGCTATCAATCAGCTCTTTGATCTTTTAACTTTTTAAAAAATGAAATCTTTTAAGATAAATTAATAAATGCATGTATATTCAACAATGGAAGAAAAAAAAACAAATGAGCAAATGGAAAATAACCTCCTTTAGGGCTGACTGGTTCCTAAAAACTCTTTAGAAACATTAAAAGATAGATTCTTGGCAACATTTTGCAGAAGTGTTTCAATCTTGAGTAATAGAGATGATCCAGCAGATTTAATAAGTGATCAAGATCAATTTCCATGCAAATCCCCCTCTTCAGTCAATAGATTCACACTGTGTGATGGGTAGTTAAAATGTCAAACAAATATTT
Organism: Bettongia penicillata ogilbyi; assembly: GCA_023548195.1. Lineage (NCBI taxonomy): Eukaryota > Metazoa > Chordata > Mammalia > Diprotodontia > Potoroidae > Bettongia > Bettongia penicillata. The sequence continues at coordinate 2,233,082 of JAJHZJ010000671.1, forward strand.
CATTCCTGGCCCCACTAGAGAATAAGTAGATGAGGCTATTTACATTTCTGCAGTTACACTTTGTTACCCAATATGTAAATGAGGCAATGAGATGGTTAAGTATGCGACAATTCTATTAAAGTGAATGATTTACTGTTCTCCAAGATGTTCACTTCCAAGACTCCCTAACTTGCCTAAGACGCAGAAGTAGCTTTTGCCTAAGTCAATCTAACTGGTCTTCCTCATGCTCCCTTTAATTCAACAATGGAATTTTGAGCAAGGCAAGTGTTAAAGGAATCATTAGTATATAGAAAAAGGGAAAAATAAATAATAAATAGCAGGCGTATGCTACAAAACCCAGGTCTATTTTCTTCTGCCATGTGGAAGATATACCTCCTAATCAAGACTTATCTTACTTAATAGTCATGTTTCTAAAAAAGAAAAAAAACTTACAAGTCTCTGCACTCCAATTCTAATGTTCTGGCCATTGAACATCTATCACTGAATACAAAAGAGATAAGATTCCAATAAAATTATGGCAGGCAGTGACAGTTATGAAAATGACCCCCTTTCTTTCAGAGTAGACACACAGAACTGGGCAAGGGTACTGACCTTTAGATAGCACTCTAACAATTACAAGCCCTTAACCTACAACACTTCATTGGATCCTTATAGTAACCCAGTGCAGTAACCCTAATTTATAGATAAAAACAAAAACTAAGTTTGAGAGAGGATGCAGCTTGCCCAGAGTCACCCCGTAACCCAGAGCCCAGTTCTTGTGTCTACTGTACCACAATCTGATGTCACAAGGTAGGAAGGGAAGGAAAAGGAGACTTAGGAGACATCAAAGGATGCCATTGGGAGAGGTTTCCCCTGGGGAAGGAAGCATAGTGCGGCTGTAGGAGGGGAAAAGGCAGGCCAGGCCACGGAGGAGCTCAACCAGAGGTTTCAGGTCTGCAGCTGCCTAAGTAAATCACTCTCATATGTACAGCAGCTCTTTCTGCAATGGCAAAGAACTGGGAAATACCTAAACAAGTTATGATATAGTTGTAACAGAATATTATTGTGCCAAAACAAATAATAAAAGGGGAAGTTTAAGAAAAAACCTGAAAGACTTACATGAACTGAGGCAGAGTTCATTCAAGAAAATAACTTTAAAAGACTGGAGAACCAGTCAGTGACTAACCACAATTCCAAAGGATTGATGATGAAGCATGCTTCTGACCTCCTAACTGAGAGGTAATGGACTCAAGATGCAGAATAAGACAGATATTTTTGGACACAGTCAATGTGGAAATTTGTTTGGCTTGAAAATGCATACTTGTTATAGGTGCATTTTTTCCTTTTTCTTTTAATTCTCCAATGGGAGTGGGGAGGGAGGGCATAGAGCAGAAAAAAGGGGGAGAAAGGGAAGCCATTGTGGCATTTTTTAATGAAAAAGAGAAAAGAAAAGTTAAGAAAGATTAAAGGCAATCAAGAGAACTTTGAAAGCTACGGTCTGTATTTATTATATGAAAGAAAAAATTTACATTAAAAGAAATTCAAAATTTTAAGCACAGGCTCCTTTTCCTCTTCTGCCACATATATGGAAATGTCCACTTTGTTAGTTACTAACAATAAATAAAAATAAACATAATGTTATTAGAATTATCAGAATAAAAATAAACTTTTTTAAATAAGTGAGCCACTCAAAGTATGGTACAATAGATCAAGCAGAAGCAACATATAGCATCCGGCATATCTCATCCCAGGTCTGAAGAACCATTTATACTTCACAATTAGATGTGGGAACTCCCTGGCTACAGGATACAATAAGATATTTGGGGGTGGGGGTTATGGCCTAAGTCTGATGATTCAAAATACACTCTATGGTCTCCCATACCCAACTGGCCCCTCAGAATAATATGTACTATTATACATAACTAATGTTGTATTCAAATAACAAATATTTACTAAATGCTATGGGGCCAACACTGTTATTAAACACCTGGGGAAAAAAGACATTGTCTGCCCTCAAAGAGCTTGCTTTATATAGGTTCTTAACAGAAAATCAGGGACCATATCTTACCTAAATTTTTTTTAATTTTCTGCAGCACCTAGTACAGGGTTCTGCAACCAGAAGGCCCTAATAAATGTTTACTATTTGTTGAATGAAACATTATGTTTCTCCTTGTACTACCTGAAGGTTATACAGTTAGAATCACACATTTTAGGGTTGAAATTGAAGATAATTACTAAGTTCTCATCTCTAACAAATGGGTAAACTGAAATCTAAAGTGATTTAATTTGTGATTTGCCCATGGTCACACACTGAATTATGTAATATCAGAGCCAGGACTAAAATTCAGACATCCCTAGTCCCTGTATGTTTTCCACTTACATAAATATTTAACTAAACATACATACATAAATTGTGTCCATCCTTTGTTGCCAAAGAAGACCATGCCATCAGAGAAATGACTGTTTTGAGTGGAGGGCTATGCAGGTCACCAGCCTCACTTCTCCTCCAGAGCCATCTGAATCCAGTGACCAGATTATTCCTCAGGATGACTGAAGTTGGCCCAGGATGCACTGGGAGACCTTGGGCCCTTTAGGCCAAGGTCTTTGCAGGTATTCACTTAGGGTGAGGCAACACCCGTTCATTGAATAGGCTTATTTAAGAAGTAGCCAGGGCATGGCCCCTTTAATGAGGTCAAGAAAAAGATGTCAGGCTGGGTGGGAAACAGCAACAGTTACTACTGATAATCACTCTAAAGCCACAAAACGTAACTAAATACTAAATGTAGTGTCTCTTGAACGCCATATTTAAATGCTGTTTCAAGTAAAAATTCAGGACAAAGCTGTATTAAATTTGTTCGCCACTTTGAAAAACAATAAAGACAAGATTCAAAGGAGAGAGAGAATATGGGGAAATGTATAATAGAAGTGGTCCTCAAGTTTGCTTCCCAAGCTACTCAAATTTGAAAAGAAACAAGAAAAGAGGAAGAGGAATTTTTCAAACAGACTAAGCCTTGGGAAAAATTAACTGTTGAGGAAAACTTTACAACAAACTCTCATTTTGGAGAAGTAAAACACTAGAATATTTTCTCTTGTCACTGTGGTTGAGGAGGAAAAAAAACCAGAGCTGTGTCAACTCTAGTTTTCAGGAGAAAGTCAATATTATAGAATAATCTATATATGTACAATCTTAGGAAAATATAGGTAAGCAAAATCATCAGTAACTAAAGCACAATACTCACTAAATCCTTGGGAGTCTTACCAACCATGACAGAAAATGGCCCAAGAAGAATAACTTGGCACCTCCTCAGATGGCTCCTGCCAAAAGGACTCAAGCCCAGTGCTTTCCTCCCCAAATGTCTCTCCATCCTTGAAGCCAAAAATCAATTATCTTTGATCATACTGAAGTCACACTCTTTAGGTTAATAGTTACATCCTACACAAACAGCACACAACCTAGAGAAGAATCTTGAGCATAGCACCTAGCACACAACAGATGCTTGCTTAATAAATGCTTGTTGATTGACCAATAGAGTCTGAAATCAAGAAAACCTGAGTTCAAATCCAGCCTTTGACCCTAAGCAAGTCACCTAACTTCTGTCCGGCTTAGTTTCTTCATCTATAAAGTAGAGATGACAATTCATTCCTCCTCAATCTAACTCCCAGGATTGTTGTGGGGATTGAATGAAACAGTAATTATAGAGCATTTACCAGAGTGCCTGCATATAGTAAGGATAGCTGCTGTTGTTACAGCTTAGTCATTTCAGTTTTGTCCAGCTCTTCACGACCCCATTTAGGGTTCTCTTGGCAAAGATACTAGGGTATTTGCTATCTCCTTCTCCAGATCATTTTACAGATGAGAAACTGAGGCAAATGTTAAATGGGTTTCTAACCGTCACACAACTAGTAAGTGTCTGAGGTCAGATTTGAACTCAGGAAAATGTCTTCCTGATTCTAAGCCCAAGGCTCTATCTACTGTGCCACCTAGCTAATATATACATATGTGTGTATATATGTATGTGTGTATATGTATATACATGCATATATAACACACATGTGCATATGTAAATACAGTCAGCCAAATCCTGCTTCTTCATTACTTCAAAAGCATGTATAACTGTAAGAAAACATGATATTCCAAAATTCAAATATATGAAACAGATATAAGGGAGGATTTATATTACTAAAGAATTCTATGTCCTATTAGAGAGATTCACTGCTTTTAAAGATTTAAATGCCTTTATATATTTAAAATACCTAGATCAATGAAGTCAATTCATACATAATTTTCTAAGAATACAGTCAAATCTGAATACAGGTGAACTTTGTATAGTTAGAAAAAGCATTCAGGCACGAGGGAAGCAAGTCATGATTTAAGAAAAGTAAAATTATTGTCAAGATCTTTGTGCTTCTGTAGAGTTCTCAGGATGTTATAGAAATAAAAAACCTCACTCCTTAAGGCTGCCCTTTCTCACATTAGTCTATTGCAGACATTCTACAAAGGCCACAAAAAAACAATTTCAAGGTCTATACCTACAGAAACATAAATGGTTGAAGTAAAAGAAGTAGGCAGAAGAGAGAAAGGAAGGAGGAGGGGATACTGTTTATTTGCCTCCCAAAATTAATTATACCACATGTTTATTTAGGGTGGTTGAGCTAATAGCAGGTCAGGCCAATTATCTCATTAATACAATTTGTCTTTTTACTTTTTAACAGAAATCAACATTTACTCTGTGATTATCTGTTCAGGCACAAAGAATTTTCCGTCACTACCATGTATCACACAACAAATAGGTGAAGCTTCTCTTCTGTGCCTCTACTGAACTTTGCTTTTAAGCTCTGCTGAGCTAGTGCAGTAAGCCTTGCTCTTCATCAGTGACTGCAAAGAACATGAAAAACAATCTTTCTAGCCAGTCTGTCTGGTGTAGTGGAAAGAAAGATGAATCTGAAATCAAGATTTGTGCATGTTCAAACCCCAATTCCAACATCTACTATTAGGTTCATGACCTGGAGTCGTTTAACCTAAACTTCAGTATCCTCAAAGAATTTAATATGATAAAAATGTATTAGTCATCTGTGATATGGCAGGTGCTAGGAGAGATACAATACTCAAAATACAATTCCTGCCCTCATGGAATTTACTTACAACTTAGTAAATAATTATGACATATACACAGACAGCAAGGTCACAAAATGTTTCATTAGCTATAAAATAAAATAGTATGAGTAGAGAGTACTGCACAGAGGAAGTCAGTCACGTGTGATACAGTGAAAAAGTCATGCTGGACTGGGAGGCAGACTATCTAGATTTTAACCCTATCTCTGACAGTAACTCAGGGTAGCAAGGTGGCACAGTGAGTAGTGCACTGGGCCTGGAGTCAGGAAGACCTGGATTCAAATCTGGGTTCAGACACTTACTAGCTGTGTGACCCTGGCAAGTCACTTAACCCTGTTTGCCTCAGTTTTGTCATCCGTATAATGAGCTGGAGAAGGAAATGACTAACCACTCCAGTATCTTTGACAAGAAAACCCCAAATGGGATCAAGGAAAGTCAGACATGACTGAAAGGACTGGCCACCAACAACTGACAATTACTATATGATATCATTCTAGTCATTTTGCTTGCCTATATTTTTTTTTCCTTAGGAAAAAAAAGGGTGGGTTGGAGTAGATTAGTTCTAAAGCCTCTAATGGTCTACGATTTTTCTACAATGAATAATCTATAGTCTTGGAAAAGTAATTTTATTTGTGCTTATCTATGCCATGAATTCCAGGGAAAATTGATTAGGACTATTTGCTATCATGATGGGTGACTGTTATGGAAGATATAGAAAATAGACAACTAACTTGGATAGGGCACAGAACATTCTATATATCCTAGCCTGAACTGAAGAAAACTTACATCTGCCACTGAAACAAAGCTGAATTGCTTCTCAAAATACTTCACCAAGGGCAAAATATGCTATTATGGGTAACTACGTCAGTTTGGTTAGCAAATTCTACTGATTGTTGATGCTTCTTGTCTCCGTCTTTTAAGCCACTTTTAGTTAATCCAATATTGATGAAAGGGAGCATTTTCCACCAGAAGATGAAGAAAGAAAAGTGAAAGAAAGGAAAATCGTCAGTGACTTGGGGGTGGAACAATTAATCTTACTAGATCCAAGAGACAGATTGAAAGTCAAAATTCAAATCAATTAGTAGTTTACTTTCTTCATTTTGGATTCAGATAAATAAAAATTGAGAGCAATCTCACCAAGGTGCCATATTTACCCACAGGTCAATTCTTATTTCTTGTTCCCACTTGGTACACATGACCACAATTAACACAGACTACCTGGGTTTTAATATGAGCCTTGTCATTAATTATATAACCTCATGCAAGTCACTTAACTTGCCTGAGGTTTTTTTTTCTCATTCATAAAATGAAGGGATTAGAACAAATATAAAAATGGCTATAACAGCTGCACACAATTGTGATAGTTGAAGAACTGGAATGTGTCATGAGACTTTCTAAAGCATTAAGTGACAGTGGGAAAGCTGGTACTATTTCCATCTGGTCAGATGGGTGGAATGTCATTTTAATAAGCTTGAAATTATAATGAAGCCAAACTCATGATATTGGAAGTGTACTGCTACAACCTAGCACCTTACTGTAATTCAGTTGTTTAATAAACCATTGTCTTTGTAACAAATATCTGAAATTACAAAAAATAATGTTTAAGAATACATTTATCCTATTATAACTGTACTTGAATACAACATTCCATGAATAGCTAAATGGAAAGGCCTTGGCAAACATACCTGTCATTCAACTTTACTTGAATTTACTACATAACCTCATCAGCAAAAGTGTTAGTGTGGGCTATCAGCCAAGGCAGAGAATTCATTACAATTAGACATAATGATGGTATTCATTAAAATTGCTCTCTCACCTCCCAAAAGCTGTCCAGGTTCCAAATCCCCTATATTTACTTGAATGAAACTTCTCTTCAGGATTACCAGAGGTCTCTCATGGCCTTTTCTCAATCTTTATACTTCCTGAGCTTTCTGCATACTTTTGACGCCACTGTTAGTTTTCATTCTTCTCTTCTCTCCTGCCTCTTCAAGTAAATCTTCATCTGCCTCCCCTGCACTGTGGGTATTCTCATAATTCAGGAGGCTGTCCAGGGCTTTCTTTTTTCCTCTTTCTATAGTTCATATTCCACCAACTCCCCTGCGTTCCATTACCACCTCTATTCCACATGACTTATAGAATTATAGAACCACCCTAGTCATGCACTGACCACCCAGTCCTAGATCACCAACTTTGTGCCCGACATCTCTGCCTAGATGTCCCATAGGCAACACCAATAGAACATGTCCAAAACAGACTGATTTTTTAACCCCAAAAACACATTTCTTCACTTAGTGGGCATTTGATAATTGCTTTTTGAAATATGAGTGAAAATAACAAATGTTAAGAGATTCAGCCCCCAAAGATGAAAACCTCAGAACACAGGTGGTTATTGTTTAGCTGTTCAATTGTATCCAACTCTTCAATCGCCATGAACTAACATGCCAATACTGTCCATGGGATTTCTCTTTTCAAAAATTCAGGAGTAGTTTGCCATTTCCTTCTCCAAAAACAAGTTAATTGCTCTTTATAAATGATGAAAACATCACAGGTTGCTAAAAGAACTTGTTTATTTAACATTTTGTCTATCACCTAATAAGTATCCTTGGCCCCTTAAAATCACCTTACATTTATGGAGCTGCGCAAATACAGTATCATGTTAGAGAAGATAAGCCTCTTAAGGACGAAGCCATTTCATTTTTGTCTTTGTAACTCCAGTGCCCATCACTGTGTTTTGCACATAGTAAATATTGACTTGAATTAAATTCAAATCACCATATTTGAGGCAGTAGTCTCTTTATACATCTATAATTGGATAAGAGATCATCAACAATAATGTAATAAAATGGTTCAGTTATGTTACTATCCGCTAACTTGGTCGCTAACATGTTTATTTACTCAAAAACCATTTGTTAAATAACTATATACATATATATACTACCCTGCTAGGTAATAGCACAGAGGAATATATAAAAATAATTAAGCTACATAGTACATTTTCTAATGGATTTTATAATCTCGTAGGAAGTATAAAACTACATAAACAGATAAGTTACAGAATTTAAGAAACAGTTCAATTTTGATTCAAATCCCTGAAACTCCTGAAAATGAATGAAGTATCTGATAGAATACTACTGTGCTTTAAGAAAAGATGAAGAGAATGGTTTGAAAAAACCTGGGAAGATGTGAATTGACACAGAGTGAAGCAAGTACTACAACCAGGGGAACAATTTATACAATAAAAACAATATTGTAAAGAAAAACAACTTTGAAAGAGTTCAGAAATCAGATCAATGCAATGATTAACTGCAATTTCAGAGAACTCATGACAGATGAGGCCACCTTCCTTCTGGTAGAGAGGTGATGGACTGAGGCGATAAATTGGGACATCATTTTCTTGGATATGGCCAATATGGGAATTTGCTTTTGCTTAATAATGCAAATTTGTTACAAGGGTTTTGGCTATCTTTCTTTTTTCATTGAGGAGAGGGGAGATAGAAGTGAGGATAAATCCAGTCAACAAAAGTATTTATTAAGAGCCTACTATATTCTCAGCACTGTGTTAAGCATTAGGGATTCAAGGAAAAACAACAGAAAGTATTAGAATTAAAAATGACGCCAAAAAGTTGTCTTGGGGAAGATGTGGTTTTAACTGGGTCTTGAAGGAAGCCAGGGAAGTCAGGAAATTGAGATGAAGAGGGAGAGAATTCCAGGAATGAAGTATAGCCTGGGGTAAGGAGATGAAATGTCTTTCATAAAAAGCAGCAAGAAAGCCAGTATCATTGAACCACAGAGTCTTGTATAAAAGAGTAAGAAGACTGGAAATGTAGGAAAGGGCGAGGCTATGAAGGGCTTTAAAAGAGAGGTGGATTTTCATTCATTGAAAAAGATAAGATCAAGCTTAAGAAAAATGTCTGTTTTGGTTCCTTCGATATAAGGAGCCATATACAAAAAAAATAAATTTTGTACTAGTAATTTATTTTTGTCATCTTTTTCTAAGCCTTAAAGGGCAACAAGCTTTGCAGTTACTTCCTAACTTTCTTCCTTAAGATTCAAGTGCGGATTCTTTAAATACATAGGGAAATTATCTAGAAGTAATTATACTATTCCTGCCTCAAGCAATGAAGTAAAACCAATTGAGTTTACAAATTACACTAAATGGGGAAAAGATGATTCAAAACACATCAGGTTTGTAAATGTAGCCATAGAAACATCTAGATATATGAGCTAAGAGAGGGGGAAATTAAGCCCAGCACATCACCAAACGGGTGGGGACCAAAGATTTAAGTTTTCTCCAATTCTAGATATTAAATAAAATTTAGAATATGCAAGTGTATATGCAAGAAACAGAGGGTAATTCATGAGTGACTGGATTCTCCAGATATATTTTATGATTTTATATAGGACAATAGTGAAACATTAGAAGTAACACAATAGTTAAATGTTTTTTAAAAATTAGTCCTTTGTTTTTTTAAAAACATTTTTATTTCAATTCAAAATAATGATTCTTCTCAATATACTAAAAAGAACAGCTATGTGAAAAGTCCTTTTAAATGTGTCTGCAGATGATGATACTGAAGTACCAAAAGCCTTTAAATGGCACACCTAATATTATGTAACAGGAGACTCAGAGGAGAGCTCAGGATCTGCTAGGACTAGAACCCAGGTCTCCAGATTCTGTTTCCTATATTTATCAAGTACCCACACCGGCAGAGATTAGAACCAGAACATATCCTCACTCCTTGTCCTCTCTGCAACCTCTATCCAAGGGCTGATGGCCACTTACTAGTTCTTATTAGGAGAATTAATAAGAGGCAGTACAACATATTATGCCAGTTCTTATAGATTTTATGTAAAGATGGAGAACTTTCCCAGCTAGAGTTTCTAAATAATTACACCATTTGAGACAAGAATGTTAAGTAAGCTCTTTGAAAGCAATTACTATCTCACTTTTGTAAGTTTACCTCCATTACTTAGCAAGTGCCTAAAACATAGTAAGCACTTAAAAGCTTTTTCATTTATTCATTCAGGAATATATTTTATTTAAAGAGAGAAGAAAACCCAATAAACACTATGAACAAAATTCTAAAGATATACTTGAAGGAAATCCTGCCTGAATAAATCTATATTTGGGTAGTACAAAGCAAGGGAAAATAAATATGTGTGGAATCTATGTGTGGAAATAAGGTAGGATTCCACACATCTAAATGAAATTCATCAAGTTATAACTTTAGTATCATTGCCTTATCTATTAGAGAAAAAAAATTTTTCTTCCTAATAAGAAGAAAAGGGGCTCTACCCAAATCTCTGCTTGGTTGAATGTCCCTTAATAAAAGCCTTATCCCATCTTATTACCCAAATGAAAGCAAAACTGTGATTCTATACATCAACATAGACTATGGGAATTTTTTTTTATTTTAAAGTAGACATTAGTTGAACATAATAATTAGACTAAAAAATGCCAACCGTCTTATTGCAGTACAAATTAGAGAAAATCAACCTAACTTCAAATTTAAAATGCAACAGATACACTCCAAAAATGATAAAAAGGACCTTAAGCTATGATTCTATGATTAATGTGAATGTGGTCAAATAAGGTGATTTAACTGTTTCTCTTCACTTTCAGATGCCTGGACTCCTTCCTTTTCCCCAAATAGGGCATTTCATCATCACCTGCTTTTACTGCCAAAGGCTGTCCCCAAACCTAGATTACTTTCCTTCCTCTTCTTTGCCTCTAAAAAGTCTTCATTCCCAAGGGTCAACTCATGTGCCACCTCTTCTGGGAAGGCAGTTTTCCTAGTGGTTGTTTTATTCCTTGAATTATGCTATAATGAAGGATGAATAATATCAGTTTGTTTAAGTGAGAGTTGTGGTATACTGAATAGTGTACAATTAGTAGGCAAGAATACCTTGCTTCAAGTTCTATCTTTAAAATAAAATAGTTATATAACTATGGCCAAGTCACCTAACCTTTCAGTTTGCTAAAGCAACTGTCTTTTTATTATAAATTGGGGGTGGGGGGGGTGGGGAAAGAAGTGTTACTTTGTTTTTTGAAAATAGGTCTCCAACAGAGGGGTAGACCAGTGGAATAGGTTAGGTACTCAAGACACAGAAGAGTCAATGAATATAGCAGTCTACTGTTTGATAAACTCAAGGACCCTAGCTTCTAGGATAAGAACTCACTGTTCAATAAAAACTGCTGGGAAAACTGGATAACAGTGTGGCAAAAACTGGGCCTAATGCCTGACACTGTACACAAGAATAAAGTCCAAATGGATACATGATCTAGGTATAAGACTGATACTATAAACAAATTAGGGTAGTATGGAATAGTGTATTTGTCAGGTTTATGGAGAACAGAGAAATTTATGACCAAACAAGAGATAAAGAACATTATGAAGTGCAAAATGGATAATTTTGATTAAATTAAATTGAAAAGTTTTTGCCCAAACAAACCCAATGCCACCAAGATTAGGAGGGAAGCAGAAAACTGGGAAAGAATTTTTCCCACTAGTGTCTGTGATCAAGGCCTCATTTCATAAAATATATAGAGAACTGAGTCAAATGTATAAGAATACAAGTCATTCCCTGATTGATAAATGCTCAAAGGGTATGAACAGGCAGTTTTCAGAGGAAGAAATTAAAGCTATCTATAGTCATATGAAAAAAAATGCTCTAAATCTCTATTGATTAGAGAGATGCAAATCAAAATAATTCCAAAGTTCCACATCACACCTATCAGATTGGTTAACATGACAAAATTAATAAATGTTGGAGAAGATGTGGGAGAGCTGAACACTAATTCATTGTTTGTGGAGCTGTGAGCTCATCCAACTATTCTGGAGAGCAATTTGGAACTATGCCCAAAGGGCTACAAAAATTTGCATACCCTAGGGTTGTATCCCAAAGAGATCATAAAAATGGGATAGGGTCCCACATGTACAAAATTATTTATATCTCTTTGTGGTGACCAAGAACTGTAAATCGAGGGGATGCCCATCAATTGGGGAATGGCTGAACAAGTTGTGGTATATGAATGTAATGGAATACTATTGTGCTATTAGAAATGATGAACAGAAGAACTTCGGAGAGGCCTGGAAGGATTTACATGAACTGATATTGAGTGAAAGGAGCAGAACCAGAAGAACATTGTACACAGTAACAGCCACAGTGTGCGGGGACTGTTTCTGGTAGACCTAGCCCTTCATAGCAATGCAAGGACCTAAAATATTTCCCAAAGGACTTTTGAGGGCGAATGCCATTCACATCAGAGAAAGAACTATGGAGCTGGAATACAAAATGAAGCAGAATAATTTCTCTTGTGTTATGGATTTTTTTGTATTTTTTCCCATTCATTTTCATTCTTCTGTGCAACATGACTAATGTGAAAATGTGTTTAATAAGAACATATGTGTAGAAGCCATGTAAGATTGCATGCCATCTTGGGGAGGGAGGGAGTAGGGAGGGGGAGAAAATCTAAGACTTATGGAAGTGATTGTAGAAAACTGAAAACAAATAAACTAATTTTTAAAAAATTTTAAAAATAAAAGAAAACAGGTCCCCCTTTCCTTCCCAAGTCATTCCAGGGCTCCTTTCAAACTAGTAACACCCCACTCCATTCCCACCCCATATCCAAGTTGTTGCCAAGGCCTGCCAATTTCACCTTTGCAGTATCTCTTGATATGGTCCCCCTCTCTCTTTGGACACGGCCATTTATCTTTTAAATACTGTCTCCTTTATTACTGTGCAACCAATAATTTGTCTTTTAAACCAACCCCAATCTTCTCCATCTTCAATGCTATCAACACCAATACTCTATACTTCAAAGATGATAGAAAGTGACCTATTGGTTATCATCCCTCATTCAATGAGAATTATCTCATGAAATTCACATAGCTCATCTTCCAAAAAGTAAAAAGAATCAATTGCTTAGACACAAATATCCCTCCCAACCCCACCATACTGGAATGCATTAAAATCACTCCAACTTTGGGGGGAATTAGGGAAAAATCAGACCCATGATTAAATTAGTACACTGAACTCCCATTGAGAAAATTTCCTCTATCAATGGTGTTCAGCACCTGCTCTGCAAATTATAATATTGCAAAGCTGCAGGGGCACTGAGAGGTTAATTGACTTTCTTGGACCCATAGCCAGTATGCACTGGGGGCACCACTTGGAGTCATGTGTTCCTGACTTCACTATCTACTGCACAATGCAGCCTCTAATCATACCATCTACAAAATTACCAGATTTCCAATTAAATCTTTTATGGAGATTGCAGTACTTCTGGAACTATCACTAAATAGTGTAATAATTTTAGGCATTTAAATAGTATTGAAATTAAAAACACAATGCCTTCCCTAAAACCATTATAAAGGGACAAAACTTCCTTTAAGCATCAAAGATTTCTATCCATAAAAAAACAAAATAGTTGGTTTCAAAGAACCTGTTAGTAATAAAATGACATCAATGTTGGCAACTCATATTCCCAGTTCGCAGAAGCAAAACTCAAATTCCTAACACATTAACTATTGTATAGTTTGCTTCTTACAGACTTACTATAGTACCTTTATAGTAAGGGATATCCCATTCTATACCTACAATAACTGTTATTCAGTAACTTTCAACAAATACTATTTAAATTTTAAAAAACATTTTAGGAAATCATAACCACACATCAGTTTTGTAGATTCAAAGTTCTTTGCAAACCAATTTTCTCTGAGTACAGTAAGATACACAACCAGATAACTAAGTTTTATGGGCTTCAAAAATACTCTATATGAAATTACTGTACCAGAAAGCACAATCATCAGTTCCAAACGAAATCAAATTTTTTCTCTCAACTCTTCCTTGACAAGATTAAAGGGGAGTAATGCCAGGATGAAATGAAGTGAGCATATTTTATGGGAGCAACTAATTGATCTAATGATGTAAAGTAAATGTAAAGACTATGTAAAGACTAAAGGAACACAAGCAGTCTCAAAATAATAACTAAACTACCTATGTAGTTTATGTAAAGACTAAAGGAACACAAGCAGTCTCAAAATAATAACTAAACTACCTAGAGCAACTTCCTAGCCATTAAGGTTATTTTTAAATCATGAGAAGCAAAGTTCATTTGTTTAAAGTTCATGAAGGGGAAAAAATTCTCAAAAATAAATGCTCGCGTACCAATTTAAAGATAAAAACAATCAGTTGCAAAGCCCTGAAAAAAAATCTCATCTACTCTTCTCTTCATTCCCACTTTAGTCATTCATAGTACAGAGGAAAGAACATTGAGTATGGAGTCAGACAACCAGAGCCCAAATTCTGGCCACATTAGTTAGTGCCCCCAAGACCACAGGCAAGCCATTTAACCCTCGGATCCTCAGCATCCTGTTATGTAAAATTTCAAGGAAAGACTAGAATTCAGTGGCAGAGCAAAGAGGCAAGTTTTATAAGGCCTTGGAGCAAAGAATGATTTTTTTACATTTTTAAATACAATAAAACTATATTTTAAAATGTAAAAATCATTCTTAGTTCACAAGCATAGGCTGACACCAACTAGATGATGCCTAAGGTTCATTCTGGCTCTAAAATTCTGAGATCGTATCTATTAACCAATCTAGTCTGGTCTCAGAACTGCTGATTCTTGCTTAATTTATTTAAACATACTATTTATCAATTTGATAAATGTCTCTAGAATATCTTATGTGGTTTGTCTTTCTGGATTTTATTTTTTGGAAGCACAATGGTTGAGTTGTTCTATAGTATTTTAAATTATATCAGTAGTCTACTGATTTCAGATCTTGAATAGTGGTATGTGTGAATGTGTATTATTTTTCTTTTCTATGGTGTTTTTGTGTGGTATGGAGGGAGCCTGGTCTGCTTAGATCAGCTTAGATCAGTTCCCACAGATCTAAATGACTTGAGGAGGTGTCTAATAAATGTCCCTTAAGTTGAATAAAGTGGTGTTCAACTATTTAAAAAGTAATAACACAATCATTAGATGACACGATTTAAATAAGTATTTTTGACTTTGCCTTAATAGAATAGAAAAATGGACAGCACTGAAACAACAGTAAAACAGTGGCAAACCTGCACCTATTTTCCCATGGTACAAATTTCTTCGATTTAGGGAACAGGTTGGCAAGTCTCTACTAAGATGGGTAGCAGGGAAATGGTTCATAAATGAAAATTGACTCATACTAGATTTCAACAATACTGATTCCCTAGGAGATGTTAATAGTAAAATTGTTCTCTAGAGAAGTCAAATTCTTTAGAGGCATTGCCAGGTCTATAGCTTATGATTTCCTGCCTAATTTTCACCTCTATAAAATTCAGCTAAGAAATATAACTGTGACCATTTGTCAGATCAATGAAGAGGATACTAGCTAAAACAAAACATGATATAGATAAATGGACACATCCTTGCATGAAGAAAGGTAACTGTGATTACTTATGGTGGCATTTGGCAAATTAATAATCATGTAATTGACCATGAGGCAGACTAAACTAATTTTTTTTAAGTAAGGAAATATTTAATTTAATCCAACATTTAACAATAGAAGAGAAAACAGGTGCTAAAGATCTCCTCCGTTACTTCAGGGCATACCAAGAAGGACCAGGTGAGAGCCAGCATGATATAATGAAATCAACTCACAACATTAGGAGTTAGGAGCATTCTATGGGGTAAGCAAGAGAAATTTAGCCTTTCAAAAGACATCTATTACCTATCCAAGTAAAATATATATAGTAAAGAGAAAACTACACCTAAGGAAGAGGAGCTCATCTTTCAAATGCAGATGTGACACACAATGGAATATGCAAGAACCAGATGGTCCCAATGATGCCTTATAGAAAGACACAAAAAAGACACATCCGGGCAGGATGTGCATACTATAATCATTTAGCAACAAGCATAGAAGTGTTGCAGGACTATAATAAATAACCCATTTATATTACTTATTATGACTACACTCTGGTAACTTTAAAGCAATGTCATTTGTATGCTCTTGTAACCATAGCAAAAGTTAATAAAAATTCTTGCAAAATTCTGTAGTGAAGTTTAAGCTGCTTGATTTCGAAAATGTCATAATATTTTTAAGGCAATAGCCAGGGTTTTCAAATTCTGAGTAATCAAGAATGGTCATTAAAAAATACTGTTTCTTTCCTTATACTATTTAGTGGAAAAAATTTTCCTAACTTTCTACTTTAATGTCAGCATACACTGTTTTCATCCCTGTAATCAGAGGGTGCTATGGAGAGTAGTTGCTATCTCTGTGGTACAACTGTGGCTAACAACAGCTGTGCAATATACCAAGCTTCCCACATTGCACACACTTAAAGACCCTTCTTGATTTGTGGCCACTGTCTCCTTTTGCAGAGGCAGGAGCTGTAGAGGACTCTACCTCTAGTTTTCAAGCATCCTGAAGCTTTTGTGCCAAGACAGTCTGTCCTTCTTTACTGTACACTGAGTGCATATGTTTGCTACGCTGCTTGAAGAGGCTCCTCCAAGGTAGACATGAGACACCATTTCTTCTTTCCGCCCTACTTGGAACTGAACCACCTTAATCCATCATAAAAGAGTTGTTTGGGACTCCACATCAGCAAAGCAAAATTAATGCAAGTTTCCTATATGCAGTGAACACAAAGAAGGGAAAATAAATCAAAAGGACTAATATATCTTTTGGAAAAATGGGAGACATAGTAAGGCATCAAAGTTCCCTCAGAACTAGAAGTATGTATGGCATTCAACTTGTCTTCCTGCCAAGTGCCACAACAGCTCCTCTAAATAGTTCTACTACTGTCACCAACAAGCCCCACTAAATATTAATTTTAATCTATTTTTATTTTTCTTTCATTTTATTTTATCTATCAAATAGTAAGCATTTATTTTCTGCCTCCTACCCCTCCTTATCCAAAAAAAAAAGAAACATTTTGTAATAAATACACATAACCAAGCAAAACAAATTTCCTCATTATCTGTGTCTAAAATTGCATTTCTTATTATTCATTTTGAATCCATCACCTCTCTGTAAGGATGTAGGTGATAAGGACATCATTAATCATTTGGAACCATGGTTAGTCTTTGCATAAATGCCAAGTCAGAATTACCAGATCTTAGACTTTGTTCTATACTAGACTGAATACAGGATACTCTGTGTGACCGTCAATATAGAAAACCTGAGTGTGACCTATAGTTTGTCCCTTTATTCCCAGTGTATACCTATATGTTTTTCTCCCTTTGCAAGGGATTTCATTTTAGAAGTGGTACTTTAGATCAGTGGCAGCCCATATTTGGACAGATTTGATGACAGTATAAGACTAGTACATTAAAAATGTCAAAGGCATAGACAGACATATCTAATCAAAGAGTTTATCTCATAGCCCTAAAAATTCCACTTATCCTCAAACAGAATTGTGACTAAAACTATAAAACTACAGATTTGTGCTCCTTAGTTTCATGATACAAATGGTTTTGCTTTATACCTGTGAGCAAAAATCACTCAGAGAGATATAAACAGAAGAAAATATTTTTCTTAGTTAATGTGATGGAATACCTGTCAGAGTATAATGAGCACAGTAAAAGGGATGGAAAGCACAAATTATAGACAAACAGGAAAGGTTGGATATTTCCAATGAATTTATGTTAGTTTTCTTTTCCACATGCTGATTTTTATTGGTCTTAAATCCCATTGGAACCATCTTTTCCTGCTGTTTTGTGCTATATGTAGTTCATGAAACATCTCCTGTCACAAAAATGAAACCTTTATTATGCCATGAGATGACTAGGAATCCAAAACAAAAAAAAAAAACCACCCTATTTGATTTCCCTGGATGGGCTTTCTACCTCATCTTAAATCTTTCTTCCCATAAGAGAATTACTTGAGGAACTTGAGTGGATTTTTTTTAAGTATTTTGCAACTAAGGGATTATATATTAGTTTCCAACTTCCTCATGTTGTTGGAATAATGGAGAGGGTGAGTGGGAAGAGATACCAACCTGAAAGGAGACATAAAAACAAAGGAAATAAATTTTTAAAGATAAGCAAAGAAAATGAAATTAACAAGAAATACACAGGCCCTTGAAGCTATACCATTTTAGGAAGAGGATGAAAATAGGAATGTTTTGTTATCCTCTACCATGCTGATAAAAAGAAAAAAAAATTTTCTCAACTATAATGATGACAGCTGCTGTACATTTTCCCTTGCAGGAGAAAATGGAATGGTCTTTATAGGCTCTTAGGATTTATGTTCAAATATCAAAACTAATTTTAGCTCCAGTCAAAGTGTTAAGCAAAACTGTGATTAACTGAACTGGAACTCTGATTCAACTTTGTATTGTTTTTTAAATGAGTTAAATCTACAAGAATCTAACTGCAAGCGTGTCACAGGAAAAGTATGACTTTTCTACCTCCAAGTCAAAAAGCTCCACTTTTTGTGTCTACAGCACAATGCCTTCAGTACACAAACACGTGCACACACACAAACATACACACACAAAATATTGTTGTTTTGTTCTCTCTGACTCATCGCCTCAACTAAATTACAAATTTCCTGGGGTCAGCATAGGAGTTCAACAAGGTAGGAGGAGGAGAGAGATACTATTTGCACTGATTGATGGTGCAACTATCAAATTGAAACACACTTGAGGACTGCATGATCTATGTTGTACTATATTTTTATTTATTTTGTTAACTATTTTCCAATCACATTTTAATCCAGTTCAACCTACACTAAAGGAGTTTTGAGCACCACAAGCTGCAACGTGAGTTTGACAACTCTGCTGTAACAGATGAGTTTGTCAGGAATTAAATAAGCACGGGAAAAGAAAGGAGAATTCACCAGATTCCCCTCATTCTACAAACCCTAGCCAATTCAATGGGAGAATGAAAAGTGTTACAAATATGTAAACAGAAGCAGTCAAATGCAAATCTTTATCCTAAAATTGCAAAATATTCACAAACACACATGTATCCTCAAACACCTTTTATGGAATGAAAATTATCATGTCTATGTTCCATTAGCAGCCACTAACTTGATTCAAAAGCCATTCTTTAAATGCCTAATATGTACCAAAGACTGTTTCAGGTCTAAAGGACTGCAAAAAAAGACAAAAATCCAAAATTCCCATCCTCTGGCAGCTTAGATTGCCTCCATAACAAATGATCCCAGCACCTCCTCAAAAGAGAGAAGGGTATCCAAAACGAGTTGTGTGCTCTGCCATGATTTGTGTCCATCTCTAGGAACAGGGACCCCTTTAACCAGGCAGAGAAATTCAGCATTAAACTCAAGGTGAGAAAACAGGCAAACTAACAGAATATCTGCTCATGTTGTTCCAAGTCCCTGTATAGGCAGACACTCAGGTTTCCCTATAATTGTCTTTGGCATTAAATAACCAATGCATTTTTCCAACCTCTGTCATTTCAAATCTAGCACAAGTTGAAAGGAGCAAAGCTACAAGTATTTTAAAGAAGTTTAAATTAAGGCAAGAACCTTTTTTTAAAAAGGGTCTCTCAGTTACTGCTTCTTCATCTTAAAATTTCCTGTCCTTTCCATTATAAGTTTATATCAGTTCAGGTTTCAAACTAAGGTTGCAATAAGCATATTGTGGTTTCTTAAAAGTGGATTCTTTGGTAGGAGGTAAATAATGAGTGTTTGATTATATGTGGAAGGAAATTTCTGTTTATTTTCTTTTAAGTCCACAAAAGTTTCTTTGTCCTGTTGCCAGTTTCATTAGGAAGAAAGACTGAGACTTTATTTTTAATCTTTTTCCATACTAGGTCCCTCCAATCTAATTTCCCTTAAACCTGAAAACTCATGTCTTCAGGAAAAAAATATATATGCTTTCATTTAGTTAACAGTTCAGGTCAAATAGGTGCTGAGTATATGACATTTTATGATAAACACTTAGACCTAATTCTTTATTGTAACCAAAAAACTAAGATTTGCAAACTCATTCAGTAAATAGTTATCAGAAACTTAAAATAGCATTAAGGACATCATCATCATCATCATAATTACTAACAATCCCTCTCCCTTCATCCAGTATTTCCTTGTTCACTCTCTTTCATTATTCACATCCTCCTTGGGAGGGAAACAAATCGTTCCTTTAGGTGAAGGAACCAGAGAAGACATCCACTCTCAGTCCCTCATTTTAAAGATGAGGAAATTGAGATCCAGACAAATGTACTTGCCAAAGTCACACTGAAAGTAAATGTACCTGAGAATAAGAATTTATTGGATGTTTGTTTTACCTGTTGTGGCTACATCCTTTTAACTCTTACATATTTCTCAGAATTAATGTAAAACTTTATAATGGTAAATTTGCAGGCCATGTATTAATTAAAAGCAAATTAAATTATTCCTGATCTGTCCTTACAAATCAATCTTCCCCCATAGAAAATAATATTGGTTTACATTTATATACAGCTTTAAGGTTTGCAAACTCTTTCTTCACAAGCAACCTGTAAAGCAGGTATGGCAAATATTATTCTCTACTTTATTTTAAGCCATACTACAGATCATCTGCTAATGCATATCAGCAGCACCTTCTCTGCAACATATAGTCTTATAGAGTTGACTAGGGGCAATGAAAAATGAAATCATGTCTGAAACTAACTCTCTATACAGGATGCTGAGCTGTCTTATATCACTGTGTACAGGTGAGATACTTCTCTTCTACTTTTCAAAAATTTACTTTATAAGATAAAGTTGTCCTATTGAACTATATTATATAAACTCCTTGAAAGTAACTTTGCAAGTTGTCAGCCAATGGCTATAACTGAAGAATCCAAGTTCAAACCTGCCTATGATAGTAATCCTTGTAGCAAGTCATGAAGTCTCATGATGGGCTTTAGTTTCCTCATCTGTAAAATGTGGGGATTTGACTAGATGGCAGCTGGGTCCCTTCCCAGTACAGCTAGAAGATAATATATTGATGATTATCCTTATTAGCAGTCAAAGAACTCTTAAAGTTGCTTTCTTCGATTTCTACTCAATTATGTTCTCACTTTCCCCAACCCAACACAGTACTATTTTTTACCTCAATATGATAGATATATAGCTTCATTGTAATATGCCTTACCTTTTTATTCAATATTGTTGAGAATTATGTAAGCAATCTTTATTTTCAAGTAACTGACAATAATACCTAACAACTGAATACACAGACAGGTAAATAAAGGAAAAGGATAAAGGATAACACTAATTAAATAGAACAGAGATCTCAAGTAACTGATGCTGTCATCCTGTAGAAAATGGCTGAGTCTAAAAATAACCAAAAGCTGGAAAAGTATCTCAGTAACAGTGTTAGCTCAAAAAGATAGCAACTAAATTGTGAATAGAGGGTCAGAGTGTTCTCAATTCCAGCTTCCTTTTCTGCTGACCTCTGCCTGTCTTTATTTGGTTATACTGCTAGGTGAGCTGCGCTTGACATTATAGAGTCCTGAAGATTTTAGAGTTCTGAAGATACTCAACATTTCTGGGCTTGTGACAGTGGTTGAAAAGGGACACACACTACTTGGAAATGCATTTTAATCAAGGAAGATCCAAGTTGAGATTCAAATGAAATTACTTATTTTC
Source organism: Bettongia penicillata ogilbyi (assembly GCA_023548195.1). Classification (NCBI taxonomy): domain Eukaryota; kingdom Metazoa; phylum Chordata; class Mammalia; order Diprotodontia; family Potoroidae; genus Bettongia; species Bettongia penicillata. Next base: position 2,254,739 of record JAJHZJ010000671.1, read on the forward strand.
AGGGCAGAAAAAGACTCCGGGAGAATTATTCTTACTTTAGTGAGGTATATATATGCTTATGGGCTGCAAAATTTTTAATGACTAGAGCTCAAATTAGTACCTGGAAAGATACGATTAATAGCCCTACAGGAATTATCATGTAGGAGAGTGAGGGACAGAAAATGCTGGAAATCCCCTATTGTGTATTAAAATGAGTTTGTGACCGACACACCTAGGTCAATTATACTACAAAAATGTCTTACAGGACACAAGTATTTCTAATAGTACAAGGGTTACATGCAAACACAATGACTTTTGCAACTACATTCAGCCTGGCAAAACCACAAAACAAACATCCCAAATGCAACACCATTGGTAAATGAGAGCGGGACGAAAAGCTATAAAAGCAAACAAGACAAAGAAAGATAGTATGGTTCCCATTAATCAACAAGCAACATGGCAGAGGAGTAGAGTAATAAAGACTCCACAAGCAAAGTAATACAAGAAAGACTCTTCCTGAAAAATAACTGGTACCTCCAGGGAGCGTCAGCAATAGTACAACTTCAAGTCAGGATTATATGATTTACTGGATGACATAAAAGTAAAGGTAGTGATTATTTTAGTACCCTATCACTTTCAAGGAAAGAACATTTTCAAATCAAAGGAAAATCTTCATTAAGTGCCTTTCTTCCAGAAAGGATTTAACTTGTGGGAATCTTTGAGATCATTGCTACAAAAGGTTGCTATACAGGATTTCAGGCAAGACTGGGGAACTACTTATAAAAAGTTTTGAGGAAATTAGAAGGTTGCCAGTTCATTTTGACTTGACCAAGAACTCACAATTAAAGCAGAAGAAATAAACAAATACCATCTAAAAACTAATCATTATCAAAAGTAAAAGAAAAAAATTAATTGAGGGGTGGGTGACTAATAGCTCCACACCGAAGTATGATGCAAAATCTTCTGAACAGGAGCAATATTTGGCAAAAGGGACTGAGGCCTCCATAATAATGCTGCGGCAAAAATTTATAATAAGGAGGATTAGTTAAAGAAGACTTACACTGCAGCAACCTGCAAATGTTACTTTCAAAGAACTTAGACTGAACAAAAAGAAACTATAGGGTTCAGTTTTCAGGTAAGTTTAGACTCTGTATAGGCCACAGTCTTTCCCATACTTTGCTAATTAGAAAATAATAGATGCAGTTCATGTCAAACCCATACAAGTGTAAAATGGATTCTTCACACATTTGTTTTAGGCTTGTTGAAGAGGACAGCTTTCATTGCTTAGGTTCACTGAAGAAGACAACCTTCTCTCCTCTCTCATTTTAAGTATTTTCTCTGCCAAAAAGACAACCTTGCTAAAACATTATACATGTGTCAACAAGCTCACTATATTTCAGGACTTAGCAGTTTTGTATTATGTAAACAAATATAATCATTTCAAACATAGGCCTAACACAAATGGTATAAACATCATTTGGATTTGACTTTTAACATCAACCTTTAAAATTCTGGGTGTCACAAAAACTTATTCAGATCTTTAGGCTGATCTGAATGAGGAAATCACGGCTTTGGGTTCTTTGCTTTGGAAAAGAGTCAACACAATACTTTGAAAATATTACCTATTATATTATCCTTACTAGAGCCCTATTAGAAATATATCCAGTATTTCTTTTTCTGGGTCACATTCAGTGCTCCCAGTTATTTCCTCAGGATACTTAAAATGAATCAATTGCCCATGAGAATCAATGTGAAGCTCAACTAATGCCTTCCCTTCTATTATCTTCTTGTGGTATTTTATGTTCTATAACTCAGCACTCTTCTCCAATGAAAGGGCTATTAGTTTGTGCTTAAGGAAAGAGAGGGCATTTCTAAATGGAGAAAAGTCTATTTCTAGCCCTGCCACCAAAAGAATTACATTAATCTTGATAAATCAACTAAGGGAAAGATTGCTAAATTGTGGCATATTGAGTATGAGAAGTTTATTATAATAAAAGCTAGCATTCACATGGCACTTTAAGGTTTGCAAAGTAACATATATCTATCTATATATATGATTATACACACACACACATATTCTCATTTGAATTATTTTGGATTTAGATAAATTTGTGTAGTTAACATTTCATACTTCTATACAATCTTAAATGCATTATAATTAAGGAACATAAAGTATATTATAGCTATGTACAACTCAACGTTATTATCTACAAATATAGTATGTTTAGCTATATGTCTGCTTTATATAATTTTTGAAAGCCAGAAAATAATGTAGTACATAAGAATATTAAAGACACGTAAGTAGAATCCCTTCTTGACAAACAATATGATATCTAGTTTGTAAGTAATATGAATAAATGTTTGAGAGGGAACATTATGTAGTGAAGAAGACTGACATTGGTACCAGGAAGAGTGGGGCAGACCTTCTGACACATCCTGGCTCTGTTACCCTGGGCAAGTTCCCTTAACCTCCCAGTGTTCTAGGCCAGTGATATTAAACTCCGAGAGAAACAAGGCCATTACACCATACATAAGGACCCCTGAACCAGTCTCTTTGACACCTTAGCTTTAGGTAATTCTCCAAGAATTTAAATCACATACAAGAAAACTGCTAACCTACATCGGTAGAGGGAATTTCGGCAGTTGGAAGTTCCCTATACTAGAGGAGTCTGAGGTCCAGTCCCTATCCTTTTCTTACTTTATAAGTGTTCAACTGAAAAGTAATAATTTTTGTATCTTGACCAGAACTTTTTAAACTGTGGATTGCAGCCCCACATGGGGTACCAAAAAAATTGGTAACAGTAAAAGGTTTCTGAGCACACAATAACCAAAAATTAATTTAAAAACAAACACATAATGAATCCAAGGTGTTTCTGGCAGTGCTTGTCCTTGCTGCATCATGCAACTTCACGGCAGCCTGGGGTCTGAACACACAGCATGTGCACTTTGCACTGCGCTTGCCATCACTCCATGCAACATAATGAATGATACCAAAACACAAAAAGAGGTAGCAAGTGGCAAAAGTTTAAGAAGCCTGGTACTTGTTTTGGTGATATGGACACAATAAATTCTTTTGAACAAGAAATCTTATACATAAGATACTTTCACAAGTACAAGACCATTTATTAGTCAAACTCTTCAACTAAAATGTCATTTTGAGAGAACATTCCTGAAGCATATTTGGATAGGTATACAATGCTGAGATTAAAATTAGACAAACTCTCTTAAAGTATTACTTTGGTGATCATATGATCAAAGATTTAGAGCTAAAAAATGACCTATTAAAAATTAACCATTTTATAGATTTTTTAAAATCTCAACAAAAGGTTCTCAGTCTGCTCCTCCCAATAAGGTTTACAAGCAGCATATAGGAAGGATGAAAACTTGGTTGAAGAACTTCAAAATACTCTTTTGAATTCTAGAGGGCTGAATACCTCTGCAAGGATCTCCTGGTTAAATCAAGCTAGAGGTATAGCAAACAAACCTAGCTAGTGGCTCCCTGAATCCTCGCACTCAGTCTCTCTACCCTAGCTACAAGTGAGATCCCACAGCGGCTCCTCCAAAACCCCATCCACGCTTGGAGTCAGTCCTGCCATATTCTTCTCACCCTGAGTCTCACGCCTACTCCTTAACTTGCATTCTTCTGCCATTACTCACAGGGACTTAAGTATTCTGAAAACTTCAAGTTTCTTAACCTCTACTACAAAGGTCTATTTTTTTTTCGCCATTATATAAACAACGCACAACGGCTCATACACTGGACCTTACCATCTCTTGGGACTGAAGTCCTTTCAAGGTCTAGAATTTTAATATTCCACATTTCTAATAAAACCTCTGATCATTCCACCTTTACCCTCACAGTGAACCTAGTCTTCACCCTGTTATATTCTAAACTCTAAGCATAGAGAGGCAAAGTTTGCAAAACTATACATCAATTCCTACCCCCTTGACTACCCTCTCCCTGTCCCTAGAACTTGGCAAAGAGCTCTGCACACACCAACAAGTATTTATTGAATGAATCACACAGCACTGGGAATCCCTGTTCCAAGAATATAATTCTGTATGTACTTAAAACTTACTTGCTAACTTGAAAAAGTGAACATACAGGTTTTCCAAATCCCCCTCTATTCACACACTCTTACACTCCCAGTGAAAGTAAAGATCTAACAAAAACCAGCCATTGTTTGAACAAATTCAGTGTGCTCAGCACTACCCTCAATGAACTCACTATTAACGTACATGAAAGAGCAAATGTAAGATTATGATATAACAGAGTTGAAGTGATGCCCATCAACTGGGGAATGGAGGAACAAGTTGTGGTCTGTGATTATGATGGAATACTATCGTACTCTAAGAAATGGTGAGCAGGAAAAAAACCTGGAAAGACTTCCATGGGCTGATGCAAAGCAAATTGTATTGTGTACATTGTATTGTGTAACAAAGTAACAGCATTATTGCAAGATGATCAGCTATGAATGACTTAACTATTTATTCCCACCAATACAACACTCCAAGATAACTCCAAGACTTAGGAAAAATGCTATCCATCTCCAGAGAAAGAACTGATAGTATCTGAACACAAACAAAAGCATACTTTAAAAAAAAACTTTATTTTTCTTGAGGTTTTTTTTTTGTTTTCTTTCACAACTTGATTATTATGGATAGGTTTTGCATGACTACACATGTATAACCTTATATCAAATTGCTTGCCTTCACAATGTGGGGGTGGGGTAAGGAGAGAATTTGGAACTCACCGTTTTACAAAACAAATGTTAAAAATTGTTTTTACATGTAACTGGGAAAAAAATAAATCACTAAATAAATTTTTTAAAAAGATATAATAGAGAACTAAACTGAATGCTACAGAAAGGTAGTACTGTAAAAGGAAACCCAGGAGAAGAGAACTGCTCTGAAAGTCAAGAGATGGTTTCGTGGAGTAGGTTAGCACCTAATTTATATTTTTGTAAGTTAGTTTTACTCAATTTATATTTTGCATGTTGTTAACTACTTTGCCTGTGGTTGTTTTTTATTCTATTTTGTTAAAAACAAAACAAAACAAAAAAACACAACAACTACGTATCAAAAGTCCATAGGATGGGCAAACAGAATGGGATAACAGATTCCTGAATGAGCAGAGCATGAATGAAGACAAAAAGGCTGGAATGAGTATGGCATGGCTTTTATGGGAACAGATGCAGCACATTTCAGAGTGGTGAGCAATAAAGTTGAAATAATTACATTACCAAAGGCAAATAACTGCGAGAAGAAAAAGGTACCATTTCCCTACCCTTTAATAATTAAATCTAGTTTTATTTCATTTTATGGCATTCCCAATATTTGTAATAGAGGAATTTTTATTTGAATTTACTTGACCAACTGTTTAAAAGGCTTTAATTCAAATATGTCCTATTACAAGGAATTCAGAAAGTAAAACCCTATTTTTATTTACCTTACCTTTAACAAAGATATTGTATTTTTGTTCTAATTTTACTTCAAGAATAAAAATCCAAAAGTGATATTCATACATTGTGATATTATACATAAAGATTAAATTTCATTGTAAAGAATTTCAAGGTGTAAATCTTCAAACTTTTTAAAGAGTATTTTAGAGTTAAAAAAAAGCCAGAACCCCAATCAACATTTTTTTAATTCACATAAAAGAGGTTGTAACAAAAAATGTGTGCTTATTTTTAGATAATAGTCAATATTGGGGATGAGGCTAAAAAGACAAGGAATTAAGTAAATATCAAAGTAGTAATTCTGGGGATGTAGTAAGTCAGTCAATAAACATTTAATAAATGCCAGCTTGGTGGTACAACAAATAGAGTTGTCAGCCTAGAAGACTCATCTTCCTGAGTTTCAATCTGGCTGTGTGACTCTAGGCAAGTCATTTAACCTTGTTTGACTCAGCTTCTTCATTTGTAAAATGAACTGGAGAAGGAAATGGCAAACCATTCCAGTATCTTTGCCAAGAAAATTGCAAAAGGGGTCATGAAAAGTCAGACATGTCTGAGAAAGGACTAAACAACAGCGACCTATATACCAGGCAATATGCTAATTGCTGGGGATACATAAATAACTTTATGATCTTTCCTTTCTATCCCCTATCCTTTCTATCCATTCTTTCTCCTAGTCACAGTGAAAACAAAGGCATTACACTTTCTGCTTCCCCATTGGACTACTTACACTGTTTGCTTTTGAAATTAAAAGATCTTATGTTGCATTTAGGAGTATGATTTGGAACCCAAGAAAAAAGGGAACTAGACTTTGATATATCCTCTTTAAATTTACAACTAAAGTAGAAAACTAATTATTTCATACTCCCATGAAAAGGTCAATCATGTAATAGTTCAGAAAAACACTGCTTGGAAAAAATTGTTTTCCTTTTTCCATTTTGTAATATTTTGCTTGAAATGGGAGAACAACTGAAGCTTGGGAATGTAACATACATTACTACTTTTACATTCCTCTCTTTTTTTTGTCTATATGATTATAACTTGATAAGGAGGGGAAACTAATGCTTAAAACAATCATATGCTCCATAATTTGCTTGCTGACAAGCCCCCCAGAATGTGAATGGGACTTTTCTTAATAACTATAGGCTGAAGATACGTTTCATGTATATAATAATGACTAACTATCTTATACAGAGTAGGCACTTAATAAATATTCAATGAAAGAATAAGGCAGTATATGGCACATAAGGGCAGCTAGGTGGCACGGTGAATAGAGAGCCACACCTGTAGTCAGGAAGATTCCTTGAGTTTGAATCCAGCCTCAGGCACTTACTGAGTGACCCTGGGCAAATCATTTAACCTCATTTGCCTCAGTCTCCCCATCTATAAAATGAGCTAGAGAAGGAAATAGAAAACCACCGCAGTGTCTTTGCCAAGAAAAGCCCAAATGGGGTCATGAAGAGTTGGACGTGACTGAAACAACAAATGGCATAAAATGGGAGAAGCTGCCAGCTATAGTTCACACACACACACACGTACGTTCGTTAACCTGCTAAACCTCACTTTCCTCCTTTGTAAAGAGACAGACACCTTCCAACTCTTAAAATTTTAATTCTCTTTGTCCCTGAAAAAATGAACATGAATTCAATGTTTGTTTCCAACTGAAATCACTTTCAGAGGCAAAAGAGCTCCCTTTATAAAAATCCTAGGATGAAATTCTTCCATAGTAAGTTATCTAGATTTTCTAAATTTGGATTTGGGATAAATATGAATTTTTACCCTTGTGGAAGAAAAAAAACAGGTCTCTATACAATCCTTATTTAGAATGAACTGCAAGATAAGCCACAATAATGGCAAGCCACCCCACCACCTCAAATTTTGTAACTTCAAGGTCATTCTTTTAATCACTTATAAGAAAGATTGGGGAATTTGTTTATATTGCTTCTTTTCCTTTTAAGCACCATAGTATATCTGAAAAATTTTTTACAAGACAAAGGCCATTTGTTATAGGAGACCACCCATTTTATCATACACAAAAGTAATGAACAAAAGACACCAAAACTAATGAAAGACACCAGCGAGTGACTATATTTATGATTAATTTATGCCAGAAACAGTCACATCATAAACATTATCACAAGGGACCACCCTATAGGGCAGCCAGAAGAAAACCAGTGTTCTGCTAGGCACATTTGAGAATTCATGGATAACCTCCTTCTACTTCCACTTCTAAAGGAAATGAAGTCTGGAAAGAATCCACTGAGGACTTTCCTTTTATATCATCTGCATATATTTCTTCTCTGAGATGTGCTCTGGATTCTGTACAAAGATGGCAATATTGTTTTCTATTTTTCAAAGTCCCCTAGAGTAAGTACAGTGTTAGATATATCAGCACCAGTTCATGTTAAAAGGAAAAGCTGTTGTGATTTAACAATGCAGAAGAGCTATATAGAATTGTATATGCACACAGAGAGCTAGGGAATGCAGGTTAAATCACAGGGTTCTTATTTGTGTATTCTAAAGCATACAGGCCCCTTCTAGGAATTATGTTTTTAGATAATTAATGGAAATGCTTAATTTCATATAGAGATTAGTGAAGACAAATGGGGTATTATTTTGTGTAAAATTTTATAAAGATCCTGTCTATCCATGGACCCCTTGTGAGTCCATGGACCCCAGGTTAAAACTCCAGGTTAAAACCTCAAGACCCAACCCCTTGTTTTATAGGTGAAGAGACTGTCAGAAAGGTTAACAATTTTCTTATAGTTTAACACTAAGAAAGTAGTAAAGCTGGGACTGAAATTCACATTTCCTAATTTATATAACCCAGGCCCTCTTTCTCCTATGCTGCCCTTCTTCTGGAACCTACAGAGGAACTTTACTATGACAAAAGTATAATTCATTTTCAAAACTGTTTAATCTGAATGCTTCTTCTCATACCAAGAAAAGAATATCCAATTAAGAAAGCAGGGCTGACTCTAAATCAATTGTCCAAAGTACATCACTCTTCCAAATTAATACATGAGATGACGTTAAAGGCCACGGGTTTTATTTTCAGGACTGCAACAAACATCTAAACAAACTAAAATTTCACTAAAGGGGGTAAGGCTTTTCTCTAGTCCTCAGACTAGAAAGAAATTGCATTGATTTAAGCTGACGCTCTGTTTAGAAAATCTTTAATTAAGGTATACTGTGCACTTTGTAGCTTCTACAGTAAGAAAGAAAGGGGGAAAGGAGATCTCTTTAACTTGTAGCAAACCAAGGGAATCATAGTAAAAACTTGCATAATTCTAAATGCCATGTACCAAGGAGAAAAAAAGGATAAAAATGGCACAGTAGGAAAAACTATGGATGTGCATCTTATCTACAGCACTTACTTGATAACTATGTAATCATATATGATGTGGAAAAGTCAATTTCTTCTGAAACTATTTCTTCATGTGTAAAATGGAGGTGATAAAGATGATTTTAATAATACTTATAATACCTTCTCAAGGCTATTGTGAGATTCCAATTAGAAAAATGTATGTAAAGCATTCCATAAACAAACCTTAAAGCACTATATGCCAACTTGTTATTCCTTACCAGATTAAGAAGAATATTTTTTTTAATTAAAGAATAAATCACTTGATTAAGGAATTACATGTGCTTTGAATTATATATTATTTTAGATGAACTAATAATGAATCAATCATGTTTTACTGAAAATCTAAAAAGGTTCTGTGTTGGCCCACAATTTGAAAAAGCACCAGTTTCAGAGATCAGAGGGTAGGAGAAGGAGGAGGGATGGGGACCAAGTCAGAAGTGTGTATTTGCCAAGGGAAACACTTTCTAGTAGGAGGGTGGGTAGAGGCTTGCTGTTTCAACCCCTACATCTGTTCTGCAATAAGCAAACCATCTGTTCATGACAGCAAACCACTTGAAGAGGAAATGTCAAATCTGACTCCTAATCAGGGAAAAATTATCTGCATTTGCTACTAACCCTAATGCTTACAGAGTTTATCCAAAACGATACATAATGTGAAAACCACAAAACAGGTATTCCCGGTGCATTTCTTCAGGGAGAAAATGAACCCCCAATGAATAGAATGGAGAATTTTCCTCAAGGAAGAAATGATAACCAACTCCAAGCATGGTGGATATCATGATACACCAGTAGTGTTATGGTCAATGGGAGCTATACATCCCACTTTACCATGGTTCCATGACATTTTAATAGAACATTTCTTTAGGAAATATGTTCTCCTTACTTCCTTCAGGGACATACTAAAATGATTTTTACACCACACTGGCATTTTCTAAGGATCATAGGATTTAGAATTGGAAAAGCACTTGAAAATCATTATATTTGACATCTTAATTTTACAGATAAAAAAACCCAAGGCCCAGAAAACATAAGTAATTTGTCCAATGTCATGGGTAGAAGAAAGTAACAGAGTCAGGATTTAATGATCTGGGTCCTCTATTCCAAATGCAGTGTCCTTTGCACTATACTATGCTGTCCCTCTTCAAAACAGTGGACTAAATTTAAAAATAGGATAAGCAAATAACTCCCTACTTTGTCAAATCTATATTTTCAAAATTCAATCCAATTAATTTATGATGAACAAAATTCCATCAAAATAATTTATGATGAACACCATCAGTAATAACATGGTGCCTAGTTAGTTTCTCAGGGACTCTGGTAAAAAGCAAAATAACCTGGCTTTCAGTAAGTCTTTGGTGACATTAAAATGTCAAGGTGTGGAATTGATTCACTGTTCTTCCTTCAAATCAACAAACATTTACTATCATCATCATCAACATTAGGGGTAGCTAGGTGGTACAGTGGATAGAGCACCAGTGCAGGAGTCAGGAGGACCTGAGTTCAAATATCACCTTAGACACTTGACACTCACTAGCTGTGTGACCTTGGGCAAGTCACTTAACCCTAACTGCCTCATCCTGGGTCATCTCCAGTCATCGTGATGAATATCTGGTCACTGGATTCAGATGGCTCTGCAAAGTCAAGTGCATGTCATGTCATTATTTCTCTGATGGCATGGTCTTCTCAGCAACAAAGGATGAACACACATACACATCAACAACATCATCATCATCATTATCATCATCATACAAAAGAAGGCAAAAACAGTCCCTGAACTTAAAGAGCTCACAGTCTAGTGGGGAGAAGCAACATGCAAGCAATTTATACAGACAGCTGTACAAAGAAGATATATACAGGATAAATTAGAGGTGATTTCAGCGGGGAAGACTGGCATTAATGGGTCCTAGGAAAGGTTTCTTACAAAAGATCTTTTATTTATTCCCAGTAACAGGGTGAATGAAAGGTTAAATTAAAGATAACTCCCTTTCACTACAAGTAGAAACTTCATAGTATTGGGGAAAGTAGGACCAAGATAAGAGAATAACCAGAAAGCACTTGGTCAAATCTAGAAAATCTAGATCTAGAAAATGCATTAGATCAAATACTGTTGGCAAACTATGAGAAAAGTTCCAGTGATTTTTCCATACTACATTGGCAGAGGAAGAAAGAAAGGCTTATGGGCACTGCGGACTAGCTATGGTCAGAAATAAATGAGAAAGGGGGCGGAGCCAAGATGGCGGAGTAGAAGGACGCACGTTTATGAGCTCCGAAACCAAAAGCCCATAGAATTAATGTAAAAAGAGTCCCCCATAACTTCTGGGTCAATACAAGGTGTGCAGAAGCAGAATGGAAGAGATTTCCGTTCCAGGGAGCCCTGGAGACCCGTCCCCAGGGTCCGGCGCGCCCCGGAAAGTGGACCCCACCCCCAGCGCTGCCCTGGCCGCGGCCCCAGAGAAGCTGATCTGAGCAGGCTTCAGAGACGGAAGCTCCGGCAGCCGGGAAAATCCCTCCGCCCACAGAAGCTACAGGTCAGTGAGAGAGAAGGCCAGGCTGGAGGAGAGGGGGAGCAGGGCATCTCTGTGACTCGGGCCCCCTCGGGAGGAAGCGGCGGCGGCAGAGACATGGGCAGGAAGTGGCGGAGGCAGAGGTGTGGGCGGCAGCTGAGGCGGCAGCGGCCCAGGACTCAGGAATCCCCCAACAGCAGGCAGGATCTTCATTACGGAAGATTCCCGCATAAAACCTGACGGAGCTGAGCCTGGGAGACGGCCCTGCCCCCACCCCGCTCTATTACTGAAGGCTTCTGCTCAAAGCCCCCAAGGGAACTGAGATTGGGAGGTGGGCCCCCCACCCCACCCCCACCTGCTCCATTCCTGAAAGTCTCTGCATAAAGCCCCCGAGGGATCAGAGTCTGGGAGGGAGCCCTGCCTCCACCCCAACACCTGAACTAAAGCTCACTGATTGACAGCCGGCAGGAGGAAAGCCCATTTAAATCTCAGAGGCCAAGCACTAGCTGGGCGGATCCAGGCGGGGGTGGAAAGGAATCTCAGAAGTCAAGTAACTGGCTGGGAAAATGCCTAGAAAAGGGAAGAAAAATAAGACTATAGAGAGTTTTTTCCAACAAATGCAAATGATCCCGACCTTCGGATCTGATGACGAGGACGTATCCTTGCCATCAGGGAAAGACGTGGAGGGCGGGGCCTCAGTACCCCAGACACCCCAGGGGGGTGGCGGGTGGGCTCAGGCCCTGGAACAGCTCAAAAAGGATTTTGAAAAGCAAGTTAGACAGGTGGAGGAAAAACTGGGAAGAGAAATGAGAGAGATACAAGAAAAGCATGAAAAACTGGTCAATACCTTGGTAAAGGAGACCCAAAAAAATGCTGAGGAAATTAACACCTTGAAAAATAGGCTCACTCAATTGGCAAAGGAGGTTCAAAAAGCCAATGAGGAGAAGAATGCTTTCAAAAGCAGAATGAGCCAAATGGAAAAAGAGGCTCAAAAGCTCACTGAATTTAATAGTTCTCTCAAAATTAGAATGGAACAGATGGAGTCTAATGACTTTACGAGAAACCAAGAAATCACCAAACAAAACCAAAAGAACGAAAAAATGTAAGAGAATGTGAAATATCTCATGGGAAAAACAACTGACCTGGAAAATAGATCCAGGAGAGACAATTTAAAAATTATGGGACTACCTGAAAGTCATGATCAAAAAAAGAGCCTAGACATCATCTTTCATGAAATTATCAAGGAAAACTGCCCTGACATTCTAGAACCAGAGGGCAAAATAAGTATTGAAAGAATCCATCGATCACCACCTCAAAGAGATCCAAAAAGAGAAACTCCTAGGAACATTGTGGCCAAATTCCAGAGTTCCCAGGTCAAGGAGAAAATATTGCAAGTAACTAGAAAGAAACAATTCCAATATTGTGAAAATACAATCAGGATAACTCAAGATCTAGCAGCTTCTACATTAAGGGATCGAAGGGCGTGGAATAGGATATTCCAGAAGGCAAAGGAACTAGGACTCAAACCAAGAATCACCTACCCAGCTAAACTGAGTATAATACTTCAAGGGAAAATATGGTCTTTCAATGAAACAGAGGACTTTCAATCATTCTTAATGAAAAAACCAGAGCTGAAAAGAAAATTTGACTTTCAAACACAAGAATGAGAAGAAGCATGAAAAAGGAAACAGCAAAGAGAAGTCTTAAGGGACTTACCAGAAGTGAACTGTTTACATTCATAGAGGGAAAGAAAATATTTCTAACTCTTAAAACTTTTCAGTATCTGGGTAATTGGTGGGTCCACACATACACATCTACACGCATGCACACACATACACACATGCACACACATACAGAGATAGAGAGTACAGACTGAACTGAATAGGATGGGACCATACCTTAAAAGAAACTAGGTAAATGGTGAGAGAGAAATGTAGGGGGAGGAAAGAGAGGGAAAGGGAAGGGGGTAACTATATGTCATTTAAGAGGCAGGTAGGAGTTTTTCTTAGTGGAGGAAAAAAGAGGAGAGCTGAGAAAAAAAAAAAAAACAAGAAGTTTACCCTCATCACATTTGACTAAACGAAGGAGTGAAATGCACACCCATTTTGGTATGAAAACCTATCTTACAGTATAAGAAAGTGGGGGAGAAGGAGATATTGCAAGGGAGGGGATGATGGGGGGGAGGGCAAAGGGAGGAGGGAGCAATTTGAAGTCAACACTTGGGGAGGGACAGGATCAAGAGACAGAAGAGAAACAATGAGGGGCAGGTTAGGAGGGATGGTAATCCAGTTAGTCTTACACAACACGACTATCAGGGAAGTCATTTGCAAAACTACACAGATAGGGCCTAAATTGAATTGCCTGCCGTCCCAAAGGGAATGGGTGGGGAGGGAGGGATGGGGAGAATTTGGAACTCAAAGTTTTAAGAACAACTGTTTAATATTGTTGTTGTAACTAGGAAAGAAGACATACAGTGAATGAGGAATAGAAAGTCATCTGGCCCTACAGGAGAAAAGAGAAGATGGAGACAAGAGAAGGGAGGGATGACAGAAGAGAGGGCAGATTGGAGATCGGGAAAATTAGATTGCTTGGGATATTGGGGTGGGGGGAGGGGAGAAAAGGGGAGAAAACTGGGAACCCAAAAATTTGTGAAAATGAATGTAAAAAATTAAATAAATAAATTAAAAAAAATAATCTATAAACTAAAAAAAAAAGAAAGAAAGAAAGAAATGAGAAAGTATTTCTATGCCCAGAGATGGAAAGAAGTCTTGAGGCTGTGCACCAAGGCTGACCAACTGTACATGCAGAGTATAAAACCAGGTGCAAGCTGGCAGGTTTGTTGCTCACTACCCAGTTCCTGTTCACACATCCCAAGTTAACTTGAAGATGCGACCTGTTGCCATTGGTCTCAGGCCCTAAGTTGTCTATTGAGCTAGGAATAAACTCAGAAGCAAAGAATAGCTGTGTAGTTCTAATCCAGGAAGGGAAGAGAGTTGCAGTTCCAACACCTAGCCAGTATGAAGCTTGCAAAAAAAATGAGGGCAGGAATCCCAGTCACTCTGAACCAGTAGAGTTTTCCAGCTGACTGATAATAGCTAGTCCAACAGGAGTCTATTAAAATCCAAAGGAAGCACACATATATCTATTACTCAAACTCAAACAGATCGGGACTTGCAGAACTCAGACTAGGAAGAAAATGACCATTTGAGCAGCCCTGAAAGACTTAGATCCCCAGTTTGAGTTGTCCCTAAGAATCTGAACTAATGCAACATTCAATACTCCAAGAAAGTATTAGCAGAACAGCCAAAACATTATCACCAGAATTCTACAGAGCCTGGACAAAACATAAAAATCTAAGTTAGAAAGAAGGCTGGGGGAGTCAAGATGGTGGAGTAGAAAGACACACATATGCTAGCTCTTCCCCCACAGCCCATAAAATACCTGGAAAGAAAGACTCTCAACGAATTTTGGAGCAGCAGAAGCCACAAAACAACAGAGGGAACTGATTTCCAGCCCAAGGCAGCCTGAAAGGCTGACAGAAAAGATCTATCACACCAGGCACAGAGCAGAGTACAGCCCAGCCCTGGCCACGCCTCAGCAAGGACAGGACTAGAGCGGGAGTCAAGGTGCCACTAGCAGCAGCTGCAGGTCCCAGATTCCTCAACTCACAAATGCCAAAGACAGCCTCAAAGATCAGAGAGAAAACTCTTTCACCTGAGTGAGAAGGGAATGAAGTGGTCTAGTCCTGGCCCCAGGCAGCAGCAGCTGCCATCATGAAAAGCAAGTAAACGCTTTACTAAAGGAGACCCAAAAAAATGCTAAAGAAAATAACACCTTGAAAAATAGGCTAACTCAACTGGCAAAAGAGATTCAAAAAGCCAATGAGGAGAAGAATGCTTTAAAGAGCAGAATTAGCCAACTGTAAAAGGAAATTCAAAAGCTTGCTGAAGAAAACCGTTCCTAGAATGGAGCAGATGGAAGCCAATGACTCCATGAGAAATCAAGAAATTACAAAGCAAAGCCAAAAGAATGAAAAAATAGAAGACAATGTGAACTATCTCATTGGAAAAACAACTGACCTGGAAAATAGATCCAGGAGAGACAGTTTAAAAATTAGAGACTACCTGAAAGCCATGATCATAAAAAAGAGCCTAGATATCATCTTTCATGAAATTATCAAGGAAAACTGCCCTGATATTCTAGAACCAGGGAGCAAAATAAATGTTGGAAGAATCCACCAGTCACCTCCTGAAAGAGATCCAAAAAGAGAAACTCCTAGGAACATTGTAGCCAAATTCCAGAGTTCCCAGGTCAAGGAGAAAATACTGCAAGCAGCCAGAAAGAAACAATTTGAGTACTGGAAAATATAATCAGGATAACACAGGATCTGGCAGCTTCTACAGTAAGGGATCAAAGGGCATGGAATGTGATATTCCAGAAGTCAAAGGAACTAGGACTAAAGCCAAGAATCACCTACCCAGCAAAACTGAGTATAATACTTAAGGGGAAAAAATGGTCTTTCAATGAAATAGAGGACTTTCAAGCATTCTTGATGAAAAGACCAGAGCTGAAAAGAAAATTTGACTTTCAAACACAAGAATCAAGAAAAGCATGAAAAGGTAAACAGCAAAGAGAAATCATAAGGGACTTACTAAAATTAAACTGTTTACATTCCTACATGGAAAGACAATATTTGTAACTCTTGAAACTTTTTTCAGTATCTGGGTAGTTGGTGGGACTACACACACACACACACACACACACACAAAGAGAACGAGAGAGAGAGAGAGAGAGAGAGAGAGAGAGAGAGAGAGAGAGAGAGAGAGCGCACAGGAATGAATTGAATAGGATGGGATCATCTTTAAAAATGAAATTAAGGGGTGGGAGAGGCATATATTGGGAGGAGAAAGGGAGAAATGGAAGGGGACAAATTATCTCTCATAAAACAGGCAAATAAAAGACTTTTCAGTGGAGGGAAAAAGCAGGGAGATGAGAGAAAAAACATGAAGCTTACTCTCATCACATTCGATTAAAGGAAGGAATAAAATGCATATTCATTTTGGTATGAAAACCTATCTTACAATACAGGAAAGTGGGGGAGAAGGGGGTAAGCAGGGTTGGGGGGATGATGGAAGGGCAATGCAAGGAGGGAGCAATTAGAAGTCAACACTCTTGGGGAGGGACAAGGTCAAAAGAAAGAATAGAAGAAATGGGGGACAGGACAGGATGGAAAGAAATATAGTTAGTCTTACACAACACGACTATTACGGAAGTCATTTGCAAAACTACACAGATATGGCCTATATTGAATTGCTTGCCTTCCCAATGGGGATAGGTAGGGAGGGAGGGAAGAGGAGAAGTTGGAACTCAAAGTTTTAGGAACAATTGTTGAGTACTGTTCTTACATACAACTAGGAAATACGAAATACAGGTAATGGGGTATAGAAATTTATCTTGCCCTACAGGACAAAAGAGAAGATGGGGATAAGGGAAGGGAGGGATGTTAGAAGGAAGGGCAGATTGGTGATAGGGGTAATTAGAATGCTCAGTGTTTGGGGGTGGGGGGAGGGGAGAAATGGGGAGAAAATTTGGAACTCAATATTTTGTGGAAATGAATGTTGAAAACTTAAATAAACAAATTTAAAAAAAGAAAAAATATACAAAAAAAAGGGGTGGAAAAATAAGCAAACAAAAAAAGATGCCTACCACAAAAAGCTATTATGGTGACATAAAAAGCCCAAAAGAGAATGACTACATGACATTGACAAGCAAAGTTTCAAAGAAAAACATGATGGGTACAAAATCAATTAGAATTCCTAGAAGAGACAGACTAAGAATTTTTAAAGAGTGAAAACTAGTTTTTATAAATAAAATGAGAGTGCTAAAGCTGTCTAGCTAGAGCTAGAAAGAATTGGAAAGAGAATTAACAGCTTGGCACAACAGGTACAAAACCTTACCTAACAAAATCCCTAAAAATTAGAATGGACCAAATAGAAGTCAATGACTTCATGAGACAACAAAAAATATGAAAATAAACTCAAAAGACTAAAAAAAAAAAAAGAATATGTAAAGTATTTCCTAGCAAAAACAAAAACAATTAACCTGAAAAACAGATCAAGAAAAAAAATTAAGGCTCATTGACCTACTTTAATGTTATCATTCAGGATATTCAGGTCCCCTAGAACCAGAGGGCAAGTAGAAATTTAATATGGAGGATTGGTAGGAAGGGAGGGAGAGAACATGGGAGTTGCCTTCAAGTATTTGAAATTCTGTTATACAGAAGATAAATTAGACTTACAACCATTTTCTGAGGACAAGACCAAAGCCATGGATAGAAGTTGCAGGGAGGCATCTTTAGCCTTGATATTGGAGAAAAGTTCCTAACATTTGGGGAGAATTAATATGTGATTTCACAGGCCCTAACAATTAAAGTTAAACAGAAATAAAATGTGCTGCTTCAGGTTAATGGGTTCCATATCAATGGATGTCTTCAAGCAAATGCTGGATGATCGAATGCCATTGCTATCATAGAAGGGATCTCTGAACTGAATAGGTGAAGGGCTAGATGACTGAAAATCTTTACCTACTCTAAGATTTTGTGAATCTATGAAGACTCCTTGAATAGCTTTTTAATGCTCTAAATGTCTTCTCTGGTCCATGCCAGCAGCATAGGTAGTAGAGATGTTACTCAAAAGAAAAAGGAGGCCTGATCTGGCCCTTGCCCTATTTTAAACTTAATACGCTAGAATTGCTGGAGCCAGGTAAATTGTTTAGTCTCTGGCCTCCAGCACTGGCTGAAGCGCTGTGTAACAGGTTAGCACCTGTCAGGCCTGTAAGAAGCATAAACAGGGTGTGGCCCAACCTCCAACACAGAGTGACAGAACTTTGTAGGTCTGCAGTTCACTCAGGTCTAGATATTCCCATGTGATTTCCTCCCTTCCCTCCTTTCTCTCCTTTGCTTTCTCCCTCCCCTCCCCCTCCTCCTATTTGCTGTTAACCACAGTACAAAACACAGAAACAATGAAGTGTTAAACTCTGCACCAAGTGCATAACTGCAGAAGAAAGAGACTTTTCTCCTTCAAAGTGCCGGATCTCACTAAATCAAACTTCGTATACAGAAAATGAAAGCTGCTTGTCTTCCACCTCCACTCCCCTCAACCTAGGCCACACCTTTCTCCTATCTGCCTCCCAAGGCAAAAACTTCCTGATGATCCCCAGTAAACTTTTACATCCCATTGACACTGGTTGAGAGACAGCGGGCCATAGAGAAGACAGTCAAGCATGGAGTCAGGAAGACCTAGGTCCAAGTACTGTGAGGTACCTGTGAGTACTCTAAGTGACTCTCTAATATTATGAATCACAGATGGATAATTGAATTGTATCATCTATAGAAGGAGTTGCCACAAAGCGATCCCTCCAAAAAAAGCCTTAAGTGTGGAATTCCCTCCAAAATCTCAAGATAGCATTAATAACTACCTGTTCCAAGTGTTTCCAAAAACATTCCTACTTCAAAATTACAGAACTCTGGCAAAAAAACCTTCATTCTCCATGAAATTTGTCAATGGAAAGAAGCCATGAGTATCAGGAGAAGATTTCAAAGAGTGACCTAGGACAGGCCTGCACAACATACAGCCCACACCCGCCAAAGGATTTCAGGTACCCGGAGAAAAATGTAGAGGATGTTGAGGACGTAAAAGAAAGTAAAGGTGTAATGAGTGCTTTGTCCACACCCTGCTTCACCCACCTTCCAATAGTCACTATTGTACCCCTTATGTAACTTGGCAGGTGGGTTGCCACTGCATACTCTCTCCTATTTGTCACATGACCACGTGACCAAATATCATCGGTCTGTCTCTAGTCCAAGAAGAGAGATTTTATGAAAAGTAAAAACCTTAAGTAATAAGTGTAATTAATTAATAATAATTGAAATTTCCCTTTTTTAATATAGTTCATTTGCAAAATAGTTTAAGAATTAATTAATTATACCTTTGCTTGGAAAGTGAGTCACTAAAAGTGAGTCTGGAGCAAGTTTAGCCTGTTTTAATTCTGGACCCCATCTATTGCCAAGCTGGGTTGGTCTGACCTAGGATGCTCAATCAATCAACATATGGCTAGCACTGTGCTAACTGCTGAAAATAACAAAAAGAGGTGTGAGATGCCCTGCTCCGGAGGGGCCTCTTATCTACTGAGGAAAAAGATACACAAACTAATATATACAAAGCAAGCAATATAAAGGATAAACAGGAAATAATTCACTAAAGGAAGGCACTAGGATTATGTGGGTTTAAAATAATAAGGTCCTTAGGTAAAAGAAAATTTGGACAGTTGAGAAACAGTGATACAAACCCCAGGCAGGGATGTGCTTGCAAATTTTAACAATCAGTTCTCCAGAAAAAGAAATAGTCCCAGGACACTTTCAAATTTACTCTGTGTCATTAACATTTTTTATCACTTTCTTTAATCTGTTGTAGACAATCAGCAAAACAGTAATTCAAGCCCAAAATTGTAGCATTTGTTCATTTCTGAGGTATAAAAGCTCACAATGAAAATTTAACCACAGACTCTCCTGAATTCAGGATGGCTCCAACACTGCCCTGAATCTAAACCATTATAATTTCTATTGTTTGCTTTTCAATATTCCACACATTCCTATAATTATCAGCATCTTCTTCGAGACTAGATGGAGGAGCAGGGGACCTGGAGTCAGGAAGATCTGAGTTCAGCCCTTGGACACTTACTAACTGGATGACATTGGGCAAGTCATTTCACCTCTGTTTGGCTCAGTTTCCTTATCTGCAAGATGGGGATAAGAAAAACACCTGCATCCCAGGATTGCTATGAGAATCATATGAGATAATATTTGTAAAGGGCTAAGCACAGCATCTGGCACACAGTAAGCATTATATAAATGGTAAGTATTTCTCCATTATCATCATCATTATTAACGCTTCTTTAACAATATTCTTAAATGTTTGTTGCCTCCAAAAAGCCTAGTATCTTACTCTGGAATTACAATATAAATTTCTCTGTGTGAAGAGTTTCTTCTTCAGCCTGCTCTACAGTTTCAGCATACTCCTCTCTCCCACTCTCCTATATAGTTCACACCCTCCATTTCTGCCAAGTCTTCATTAAGGTGGTGCACAAGGACAATGCCCTTCCTAGATTTTCCTCCACACCCCATCCCCACAATTAAAATCAACCATTTTTCAACCCTGCCTAAATAATCCAGAAGTCATTTCTTTCCCAAATCATTCTGGTAATTACTTTGAAGGGTGTTGATTTGTTTTGTGCTCTTTACTATTCCATTAAAATTTCTTCAGTTCAAGGAACACAGCTAATTTTATTTACCTTCCCCAAAGTACCAAATATAACCCTATGCCCCCTGTGGGTTCTCAATAAATATTTTCACCCTAATTGTATCTGGAAGGTTTCTTAAACAAACACTCGAGGAATGAAAATAAACTGTTCCTGAGTACTTACACCCAAACCCAATTAATCAAGAAAACCTCCTGCAATAACCAAAAACCTTCCTCTTTTAAAAATACTGTAGTGTATGCAGTTTTGCTAGAACATGTAATGATACAGGGGTAACTTGAAAGGCCAGTCCAACTGAGGAAATGTGACTCTAGTAGCTAAAAATAAGTTAATCAAAAATGAAAAATAATCAAACATACAAACAGAAAAGTAAATGAAAATAGGAATTTACTTTAAAAAATGAGTATTTAAACAAAGGAATAAAATCAAATTTATTAATATAACAATAAAAGTGTATTTGCTCTATTTTTTCCCCAGACCCATTTCTGTTTTATAGTTGTAGTCAATGATAGAGGTAATGTGGTGCAATAGAAAAACTACTAGATTGGGAGTTAAAGAACTCAGGTTCAAATTCTGATTCTGCTACTTCCCTGAGTATCTTTGGGAAAATTATTTCCTTTGTTTGGACTTCATTTTCCTCAACAGTAAATGAGAGAGCTGGTCTAAATTATCAAATAAAATCTGCCACATAAAGCACTTTAAAAACTTTAAAGAGATACATAAATGCCACTTATTATTATTACCCTAGGCAAGTCATTTAACCTGTGTGTATCAGTTTCTTCATCTGTAAAATGGAATAATAGTTTCGATCTCCCAGAGTGATCATGAGGATGAAATGAGATATCTGTAAAGTGCTTTGCAAACCTTAAAGAGCAATACAAAAAATTATTGTTACCATGATTATTATTAGTCATTGAATTTTCTGGCAGAAAATTGAACCACTTCTATTTGAACTGCCTTTAAGATCACCTGGCAAGGTAAGACACTGAACACTAAAGTATTCTCTCAAGCTGAACTGTCAATCATTCAAACTCCACTTTCTTCATCACTTTCTTAAATCTATTGTAGACAATCAGCAAAACAATAAATCAAGCCCATATTTGTAGCATTGTTCATTTCTGAGGTACAAATGCTCACAATGAAAGTTTAACTATAGGCTCTCCTGAGTTCAGGATGGCTCCGACACTGCCCTGAATCTACACTATTGTAACTCTGATGGGCTAGCCACATAGCCAAATGCCAGATATACCTTTACCTAAAGGATCATTTTATACGGAACTCAGATAAGGCAAGCACTCACATAGAGGTCTAAAGCAGCGGTACAATGCCATTCTCAAGGTGTTTCTGAAGAACTTCAGTATCAATTGTGAGACACGGAAAATGCTGACATAGAACCACCCAGGCATGGTGTGCCTGTATCAAAGAAGGCACTGTGCTCTGTAAGCAAAGCAGAATTTCAGTAGCTCAAAGGAAACATAAGATGCAGAAATCTAGAGACATCTCCATCCCAAATGTTCAAAAAGACTCTTTGTGCCCGACCTGTGACAGCTTGTATTGGTCGGATCAGCCACACACATTATATCTTGACCCCACCATTATGATGTCACTGGTCCTCTTCAAGTATGAAGGGACTTTGCCAGTTCTAAATATATGATCCCATGATCTTGCTTTATACCTATCTCATATATTTTCATCTTTATTAATATTCTGCATTAAATGTTTGTGATATTACAATATTCCACTACTTCAATGTAGCAGAAAATATTTGGCCTTCCTTCATTAACTGGACATAAAGACTGTCTACATTTTTTTGCTATAACATGTAAAGCAGATATAAATATAACTAATAACAATGATGATAGTTAATATTTATACATCACTTACTATGAGCCAGGCATTGTGCTAAGTGCTTTACATTTATTCTTACATATGATCTTCACAATGACTCTGGGAGGTAGGTGCAATTATTATCTTCATTTTACAGATGAGAAAATATAAAACTATAATAGCACCAAAACAAATATTAATAGGAAGTTGAGACTTACATTAAGGCAATGGGCAATGTTAGTACTAAAGAACAGAACAAAATATATCTTACTTCTTTCAGCAAAGAGGCAATGGTCCTCTTTGAGAATGAAACACAAACAACAAAAGTCATTGTGTACATTATGGTAGATGGTAGCTGTTTGAACTAATTGGGCTTAAATGTGTTTTTTTTCTCTGTGGCACAGAAGAGCTCCAAGAATGCATGTGTGGTGAATCAGAAAATGTCTGAAATATTTAATTCTTATAAAGGCTTGAATTATATTATCTAAACCTAAATGTGAGCTTATCAAAATAGATATGTAAATATGTGAGTATAGAGTGCTATAAATTATATGTTGAAGGACATTCCATACCCCCAGTCTCAAAAATACCAAATTGTATCAATTTTGGTTGTTTATTGCCATTCTACTGTATATAATAAGGCATCATCTTGATTTCCATTTCTCTGTTTATTAAGGAATTTTAACATCTTTTCAAGTACAGTTACCCCCTCCACATTGTGGGGGTAGGAACGTGGTGCCCCTGTAGTCTGGAAAATCCTTGTAAAATTTTTTGGTCTCCCTTCATACCAGAAGTCTAAACTATTATGGTATTAAAAGATAAATGTCAATATTATACATACATTTTATGCATTTCCAAGTTTCTTAACTTTTTCTGTCATGTACTGGCTTTTGCCTGTTGTCTACAGCTTCTGCAAAACTCTCCAAAAATTCCCATTTAATTTCTTATGCTGACCTGCATAATATATCACATATATTATCACACACATAATATATCACATATATCACAATGGGGAAAGTCATGATGCGGAAGGGATAACTGTGATTATTACCAGTTATATTTTCTCCTTCTAAAACTGCCTACTCTTTCAATTGTGAATTCTGGTTCTGTTACTGCCTGGTTTTTCTCCACAATCATTATGGTCATAGAAACAACCAGACTGAGTTTATTTGTTTGATTGGATACACACACTGACAAAAACCACGCTTATTCTGACATTTTCCATATAAACAAAGTATGCTTCTAAGTAGATGTCAACTAAATACTACATAATGGAGATGGCAGCCCTTAAAAATATTGCTGTACTCTACTTAACTATATTATCCATCACCTATCTTCTAGCTTGACTCTTGGAGATGAGAGTTTCAATTACAAAATACAAATTACACTAACCTGCCATTTCTGCAAATTCTCCTTTGTGCCTGCCATTAGGGAAATTGGCCTGTTTGGCATATTTTAATTAGTCTAAATTTTACATGTGGCTTGTGTAGATGACCCAGATATTTTATTTATTCTTTTTACCCTAAAAGAGCTTCATAAATCACTACAGATTAGTCATTCCTTCGTTAGCAACCATCACAGAATCCATTAGAGATGAAAAAGCCTTACAGGAGACAAGGCTTGGTTTTGTAGCCTCTAATGCATTGGTGTAATATTATACATTCCAGGTATCTGTATTGCTGCCATAGCTCCCTACTAGGCCAGTTTCTGAGGGGAAGGACCATGGGTTAGTCAAACTGTATTTCTTCCAACATAACGCATGATCCATTTTGACTGCTTATTAAATGTTTGATGAATTCATGAAACCATTCCAATCTCCTCATTTTGTAAATGAGAATATTTGCCTCATGTTAGAGCCAGTGACAGAGCCTGGGTCCTAGTTTTATCACATATAACAAGGTGCAGGGGAAGGGGTAGCAATATTAGAGGTCTATAAACCCTCTTTAAACAGCCGATACTAATGGATTCATTGCCTTTCAAATTCATGTCTTTTAAACTTCAAGGTTATCTTTGAAGAAAATTAATTACTAACCCTGGATACTAGAAAAACTCAGAACTTTCATTTTCATGCCTCCCCAGACTCCATCTTAGGCCTAAATAAACAGAATTGCCATTGTATTGCCCCAATAGGGTTTTCTCTCCTTAGTCAAGTGACAATTTAGTGCAGCTGTGATTGACTCCTCTTACCTCTGTTTCCCTACTACAACATACCCCATTATCCCAAGGCTATGATTGTCTTCTAAAATACCTATTAACTCTGATAACATCATTGTGCTAATAGGAGGCTATAGGAGGCAGCAGGGGCCATCCTTCAAATTCCTAGATCACACATACCCATTATAAGAAGGATGTTGTTGAAATGGATACCTAATTATTTTGCCTTCATGTATTATATTAAGTTGTTTAAATTAAATAAAACTTTTTAAGGGAGAAGACCCATATGGAAGGACAATTTCCCAATAGGGAAGGACATAGGACAATTTTCTTCAAATATTGCTGTTTGTATAAATTTGAGAGAAAGCAAGCAGGCTGTATCTTTTGAGGGGAAATTATATAGGACATATGAAGAATCTCAGAATTAGAAGATAACTAACTCGAAGATCACCTAGTCCAAACTTCACCTGACTGAAGATTGCCATCTACAAAAACCTCAACAAAAGGGTATCAGGTCTTGAAGAACTTCTAGAGATAGTTCATTACCCTTTTGGGTAGTCCTATTTTTTAGTAAGCTTCTCCTTAAACTGAGCTAAAACCTGCCTCTCTTTAAGCTTCTCAAAACAGCACAAGTTCACCAATATTCTCCTGGGATGCTCTGTGACCAAAAATCACAACCTCAGAAGAAGAAAAATGGTAAGGTGCTGAAAACCCACTAGAAAGAATCCTGAATGGCACATGAAGAGGCATAAAACATAGTCAGATATTTAGAGTGGAAAAAGATGGGCTAATCATGGCACCATAGTGAAGAATAACCAGATTGATGGCCCAGCTGCTACCCTGGTAGCCTTGAAAACTTAAAAGAACCAGAGCAAACCCTTCAACAGGTTGGGTATAAGGATTTACTGAAAGGTATGGACCAGAACTTCACTGAATCAGAAGAGGAGGATATCTTTCAAACTCCACAAAAAAGCATATACCCATAATGAGATTATGGATCCACAAAAGTAGTTACAATATATAAATCAGTAGCAACAAAATTGGTATGAATAAAATTGGTGTAAACATGCTCTGTAATAAAGGAGAAAACACACACATACCTATCTAAACACAGACATCTAGAGAACCTATATACATTTGTATGTATTAAAAGTTATATTTAAAGAAGACTGCAAAATAGTGGCTCTACATCTTTAAAAAGTTAACAACCCCAGATTTGACATTTCTAAGGTTCCTTTCATCTTTATAATTCTATTCATGACAAGTACCCATCATACTGCCAAATTTTATTTATACTTTTCATTTATTTATGAGTACAAGCACTCTATTAGATAATATAGCCAAAAAAATTAAAATACACACCTATAGTTTACTCTGAGAGATTGATGCATTCTGTCAACATAACATTTGTCTGTACTTCCCAAATCATGGTACATATTATAATTTTTTTATCTGACCTACCACATTTCAAGACAGCCTAAGAAGCTGCTAGATTTTATAGGACAGCACTTCCTAATTAGCATTGACACACTAAATGTTTTATGACTCTTTTTAGCCAAATTTGAAGGTAATACGACCTGCTCAGCAACCATGTTATCCCAGAGATGTGACTCAAAATTCGAGACAATCACTAAGTTAAATCAACTAAGTTTCACTTAACAATTCAGTTTTACTTAACATTTTTAGTTAAATTACAGCTAAATCTTATGGGGGACAAACATTCAATATCATAAAACAATTTTATAATATAATTAACAAATGATTGAACACAATGGATATAGACAAAAAGTACTTTCACAGTTTACCCCCAATGGTATTTGTTCTGCAGATACAAATAAACTCATAAGGAAACAAGATTAACCTCTCCCTAAAATACTCTACTCTCCTTAAACCATTTTTTCTAAATTATCTTAAGTTGAATTAGTACACATATGTTGTCTCATTCTTATTCAGCATTTACATCCTTAAAATGAGACTGAGTTTTATATACTTACTAAGAATATGAATGGGGTGAAATACCTTGAAGTTCTTAGGCATATATATATATATACACACACACACACACACACACACACACACACACACACACACACACACACACACACTGGATCACACATCTTAGGCATATATATACATTGCATCACAATTGTGTGATCATGACCACTGTCACATTTTTCATATATAATTTAAAATAATTACACTAGGTAAAGCTTCTACATTAGTTAACATTGTTCTTGATATAATATAATCAGTTTCATACCTTATACATTCATACTGTTTTTTTACCAAAAAAAAATTTTTTTAAAGGATGTACAGCTGGCCCTTACTAGTGAGAACAACAATTTTCTGTAATGTGTCTTCTAATTAACATAAGTAGTCATGATTCCTATCATTCATTTTCAAAAGGCACTAGGTTTGCATCAAGACATCTACAACCTTGATTGACATCATCCATTTCCATTTAATATTAGTTGTAAAACTCAGCAATTGTTCTTGATCTAATCTCCAGCTTCTGAACTTCTTAAGAATATTTTTATCAAAAATTCCTAAAGATTTGTAAGTGAAAAATAAACAAGGAATTACTGGCCAAAAAAAAAAAATTCCTGAAGACCAGCACTTATTCATAGATAGATAGATAGATAGATAGATAGATAGATAGATAGATAGATAGATAGATAGATAGATAGATAGATAGATAAAGTAGGTAGCTCCATTAATATCCATCTCATCAATACTTTCCTTCTCTAGGACTTTAAATATGCTTAATAGTTGCCTTTTCCTTTCTTAAGAATGTTTGTTTTTAAAAAAAAAAAACATGTAACCTTCCATATATCCCATCAAGAATTAAAATGTGAATACATATAACCTCAAAAGTTAGCCCCCTTCTATTGAAATATTATGACTTTTAAAATATCAACCAGAAAAGGCTAAAAAGCAGAATAAAGTCTATCAATCCAGCATACAGGTACAATATAAGGACTTCTAGCTTTTCTCAGAGTACTTGTATAACAGCCAGATAAGGAATAGGAGTATTCACCAACTTTGTGGCAGGGTATATGAAGCAATGAAAGCTCAGGACATGCATGTCTGGGCTGGCACATTTAAAAGTAAGAATCTGATAGAAACAAACATCCTGTCCTTTACGCAGAAACAAAAGGAGTTTTTCAGCAGAGTGAGCCATAGTGTTATTTTAGCCAAGCCCCAAGCACTAGATCACATTTAAGCAACACTGTACCTTACAAGGTCACCAGAGTAAGACTGGCCCACACCTAAAATAAACCCAGAAAGATCACTACTAATTTCTCCACCTTAGCTTCTAGAGCTGTCTCAGCAGAGGGTGGGGAGTATGCCATGAGCCCATCTCATAAAAGCTAATCCCAATCAAAGCTCTTCAATAATCCAGTTGTTTTCCTGTTGGAGGGTAAAAGCTGCTGTTTCTTTTCAAATATCATAAAGGAGGACCCGAAATATTGGTACTGCTCACACTGTTCTGCAATAGAATCTTTGCAAAACTGAGTCCAGCTACTCATTCCAACTTAATACCATCCCAGAGGGTATACATAAATCTGAACTTATCTTGCTATCACCCAACAATAAGGTGCTTGATCAAATACAAAGGAACAGAAATGGCACCAGTTCACCAATATTACTCAAAGGACTTGCTGGGCAACACAGTTTCTCATCTGTATTCTACAGCAATTGCTTTGGTGAAGGGGAGGATTCTGCTATGCATTCACTGATGCTGAAATTCATTAATGCAACTATTGCCTTAGATAGATGGATAGACAGACAGACAGACAGAGAGAGAGAGATAGAGATGGATGGATGTTCAGTTTCTCTTACCCTTCATGACCCCAGATGGTTTCCTTGGCAAACATAGTGCCATTTCCTTCTCCAGTGGATTATATAGCAAAGAGAGATTAAGTGATTTGCCCACGATCACGCAGTTATTAAGTATCTGAGGCCAGATTTGAACTTAGGGCTCCCTGATTCCAGGCCCGGGCTCTATTTAGCCATCTAGTTATTGATAGATGAGACCTGCACAACCTGAGATAAATTAGATAGATAGATAGATAGATAGATAGATAGATAGATAGATAGATAGATAGATAGATAGACAGATACAGATAGAAAGATAGAGAGAGAGATAGACAGATAGATGAATAGATAATTGCAATTCAAAATTTACAAAGTGCTTTCTTTCAATTGCCTCACCTGTGCTTGCTGGAGAAGGAGACAAGCATCTGTAAGAGAATGAGGGGAACGTCTCAGCCTCCCTAGACCAGCCATTCTAATCCACTTCCTCCTTAAAACAGCCTCCTATAATCTATCTCCACATCAGTTACCTCACCTGGGCCTGCCTCCAACTTTGGATACTTTCCCTTTTCTAAGCATGACCCCTGTCTGACACTGTAAGATGATTGAACCCCAAAGTTGAACTCCTAGGGATGATGAAACCTCCCTGTTACACTCTACCCATCCCAATAATTATGAATCCCATCTCATACTTCAAAACTCATTCTCCATCCCCCAAATGTCTACTTCCTTAGTCCCATCCCCTTTAATTCAACAAACCCCTTCCCCCTTACCAAAGACCCACTTTAAAGCTGCTTACCCCTCTTTCCACTGTACTCTCTGGAATACCTCCCTCCACAGGTAACAAGTTTGCCTTCATCTTAAAACTTTTTCTTTTGCACCTATTCCATCCTCTGGAACTCATTAAGATATAGTTTGCCTTTGCCACCCTTTCCACTTTCATTCATCCCCCTCCACACACAGTCACTGGTCACAGTGGGAGGGTTTGAAAACTTTTTTTCTCCATGGTTACTTCAGGGTCTCTCTCTACCATCATTACTCAGTAACTTACCTTTCTTTGAGGTTCACTGAACCCATATGTATCACCTATTCAAGATTCTCAGGGTTGTTATCTCTGACCTCTAGGCCACTCTCCTTTATTCAGCAATTTATATGCCTGGCTCACAATCTTTCTCTCTTCCCCAATTCCTACCCTCATGTAGAAGACTTTAACAAATATATTGATATCCCTTCAAATACCCTAATTCCTTGGTGCTTCATCTTGTTTGCATCTTGTTGTCTGCATGTTGTTTCTACCCATCAAACTATGAGCTCCTTGAAAACAGGGTATGGTTTTTGCCTTTTTCTGTACCCCAAGTGTTTTGCACAATCCCTGGTACACAGGAGACATTTAATAAATGCTTGATTGGCTTGATTTGATATTCCCCACAAAAATCCTTAGAGAAGAGTGGTATTATCCCAGTTTACAAATTTTAAAAATGAGAGAGTAGGAAAGCAGTTTGCCCAGGATCACCTACTTATGATAAATAGGATTCAAACCCAGAACTTTCCTGAGTCCAAGTGCAGTATTCTTTTCATGATTTTAATGTTATCAATCTTAAATCATAAGAAACCTTGATAAGAGAGGGCTCAAATACTTAAATATCTATGTAACATAAACTGACCTCCCAAACTGGGAAAAGATGATTTTAATTTTAAAACGTGTTTCTAGGTCCCAAGCAAGCAAGCACCTACACATAATTAGACAGAGAGCAATTGAGCTCACAGCCAAAAAGACCAGACCAGTGTGGCCTTATGGGATTCCCATAACTTCCAAAACTTTCTTAAACTTCAATTTCCTTGCTTTTAAA
This sequence comes from Bettongia penicillata ogilbyi, assembly GCA_023548195.1. Lineage (NCBI taxonomy): Eukaryota > Metazoa > Chordata > Mammalia > Diprotodontia > Potoroidae > Bettongia > Bettongia penicillata. The sequence goes on from JAJHZJ010000671.1 coordinate 2,285,007, forward strand.
TAGTGGCAATGGTTGTGTTTTCTTTCTTCACAGTGCAGCAGGATCAAATGAGGAAATTAATGGAAAACTGCTTTGTAATCAAAAAGCATTATGTATATTAAAGCTAATCATTACTCAAGATCATTCTGGAATACCTTTCTGAAACCTAATAGAATACAGCCCACAGTGCTCCCTCTCTCTCTCATAAACTCCTGGTCTTGAACTTTTGTCCTACTATTATTATGCAATATCTACATCCAATTCATTTCTAGACCCCCACCAAGTAAAGGAATGATAAAGCATCCACAGTCAAGAAGAAGAAAGGAAAGGAACAGGGGAAGGCAAAAGGAAGAAGGCAACATGAGTCTCAGAATGGGTATTTATGTCCTATTATTTTTCCCTCTCCACTCTCAAATCTCCTTTTCTGACAGTCCTCCCTCTCTCATCTCCTTACCTTACCCCCCAGCACCACCACATTCAGTTGTTAAACCAATGGAATCAATTTAATGAAAGCAATTGATACTAGGTTTGGATGACCAACAGGTTTAATTCTCCCAACCCTAAATATGCAACCTACCCAAATAAATAAATCTCTGACTGATGAGAAGAGCAGTGTTTTCAACAGGGATGCTCCTAGCCCAAGTGTTTACACAGTTAGACCCACTGCCCCACTTCCAAACTCATTCAGAGAGGATATAATATACATAGTCTGAATATTTTTAGTAGGATCAGGGCAAATCACACTCCCTATATGACTCCTCACCCTTGCAAGCAGATTTGCAGCTCACAGGGATCACTAAAAACATTCACAGTTGGAGGTGAATATGGCTGTAACAACTAATATTAGAAACACTACATCTGATCTCCTAGACAGGCAAAAAAAAAAAATCATCTTTTAAAAGTTCTGTGAATAAGCAGCCATTCAGAGCTTACAACATATCATTTTTCTAAGAGATCAGTTTCTGAAACTGAAAATATTTGCTATTCCAAGGAAATAAAGCAGCCACATCTAGACTCATCTAGGGTATTATTTCTGATGAAATCCTCAATGTAATTCATAAGAAATTAAGTAATGTATATAAATTACAGCTGCCAAAAATATGTATTTTTGAACTATTACAAGGGTAGAAAAGATACATAGACAGTAATGCCAGAAAATTGTCCATACTTGCTCAGAAAAATGTCCTACCCCAGAATGAGATTCAGTGTTACAGAACAATAACCCTACTGTGAAGAATTAACACTGAAGCAATATATTATAGTGAAAATTACTGTGTATCAAAGTATATATGACATCTCACCAATCTACACATGTTTAATATTTATTTTCTCTCTTGAAGAGATAAATTTCCATTTTATCTACCCCACATTCTATACAATAGACCTAAGGACAACATTAGCTCCTCTCTTAGATACTCAAGTAGCTGTATGCTCTGATCCACATGGGTTTCCTTCCAATGATGCCACACATCCAGAGTCCTTCCCATGAGTTTGCCACAGGGGGTCCACCCAACCTGCTGGAGAGTTCCTAGAGGATACTAATGAAATATGAAGGCCATCCAAAGGCCTCAATACTATCACATGACTAACTTACTTTCTCTTGTATTTAAAAGCTTCTTTATGACACTATACCACTTCTTTTAGAAATATCTTGTCTAAAAGTCATTGCAACCCCCTCATTCTCATTATGTTCCTTTCCTTTAACTTTTGGATGATCAGTAACTTGAAGTCTTTGGAGGGCAAAGTGTTCTATGACTCACAGTCATACAATATTAGAGGTAGATAATAGTATTTTTAAAAGAGGTGGCTTCCTTTCATGAAAAAGCTTGGAATAATTAGAGAATTTTATAGTTTCCCAGTGGCAATATTAGTAGAATACACACACACACACAAACATACACACACACCCCACCACTACCACCACCACCACAATAACAAAACAAAAACTCTACACAAACAGAAATCTGTGATAGCTGAAGAAAAACCCAGATTTACATCAAACCTGCTCCCCTGGATACCACTCTTTTCATGTATTTCCTATTTTATCAAAATAGTCAATTCTATACATTTCTCCATAAAATGTTATAGCAAGACAATCATGCAGCTTTTCAATGTCTCCACTTCTAAGCTACAGCCTGAGATTAGGAAATATTTGCCTACCACAGGGTGAATTCAAAAGCACAAATAAGAAACATCATCATCATTAATGTTAAATATAAATGAGGCACACAGGACTCATTCTAAATACAAAGTATCCCAAAAATCTTGGTGCAATTTTAAGCTTTAGTAAAGCTTATATAAAACAACCAGAATTCAATTGGTGTCAATATTGAAAATTAGAACTATAAACATATCCCAATAACACTGTAATTGTCCTAAATCAGTAAAAAAATAACAATATATAATAATAATAATAGAATACCAACATCACCAAACCTCATAATAATGTCACTTTTATTAAATACTTATTTATAATCTTCTTCCTATGGATTTGTCTCACGCGCACACACACACACACACACACACACACACATTGTAAACAGGCATTATGCTAGGCACTGAGCAAGGCACAAAGGTGACATAAGACACAGAACCCAACTTTATGGAGATTGCAGAAGCTATATTAAGGGAATGAGACACAAACAAGAAACACTGAAGAACAAATTATGAATTCAGATCGTGCCTCTGAAACACAAAAGCTATGTGACCAAAGACAAGTCACCTCATACATCAGGGCCAAAAGCAGCTAATATTCTTTGGCTCAGTTACAGATGACTTGGGGGATTTTTTACTTCCAATGGACCTGGAAGTATTATTCTCACTGAAGAGAAAATAAACTTTAGTACATTCAGCGCTGACATGAAAAACTGTTCTAGAATTAGAGAAAGTCCAAAACAGAGAACAAATACTGCCTTATATAATAAAAGGCTAAGAAATTTCTCTAAAAGATGGATCCAAACAAGCTTCAATAGCCTGGGGAATTTGGTTTAAACCCCATCAAAAACCTAAAGACTATAATCAAAGCTAAATTTGGAAATGCAAACTTCAAAGGAACACAATATCCAATATGATATAAGTGTGATTTTATGAAGAGTTAAAATATCAGACTCTTGTAAACTGAATGTCAAATCACAGAAAAAATTACTACGACAAAAGCAAGGCATATTTACCAACTACATGGCTTTTAAATATGTAAAAAAAAAAAAGTTGGGAAGTTTCCTGTATGTCAATACGTTGAATTATTTGACTTTGTCATAAGTTGTTTGAACCCTACTCTGTTTTAAGGTTTACCCATAAGCTACGTTTTGCCTTTAGATTTTGGGTTAGGTCAAGAACTGGTATCTCAAAGAAAATCTTTAAAAACCAGGCCATGTTTGGGTGAGGAGAATATGGATGAAACAAAAACTCTTAGCAGCAATGAACTTCAGGATCTGAGGACAAGATGAGGTGAGTTAGCCTTCTCTCCTTCGCACGATTTTTAGGGAGAAGTTAGAATGAGTTCCATTTCTAATATGTTCAGTTTAAGGGAACAGGAGAAGATCCCCATGCAGGTTACTTTTCAAGCATCATAAAGTAAGACTGGAGACAGAGCAGGATATGAAACATTTTTTAGCCTCTTTTAGTCACTGTTTTACTAAGCAGTTATTTATAGTTCTATATCTTGAGTATCTCAGCACAACAATTTAAAAGGAGAATGCGAGGGGTGGGGGGGGTGGATGTTAGCAATAGGAAAAATGTGCCTAATTTTTGATTTGGGTCCTAATTAAATGCTCCCATAATGACCTTCCCAGTTACTGTACTCATTAGTGTCCATACTCAGGGGATTGGCGAAGATGCCTGACGACTCCCTAAAGAAGCAATGAATTCAGTCCTTCATATGATACACAGAAAAGTAGACCATTTCAGTAAGCTAACAGAGGAAGAAACAGTAGGGAGGGAGAAGGTTTGAATATAAACTAAAGCTTTGAAATAACCCTACTTACAAGTTTGTTTTCTGCCTCCCATGAATGTTTAGGCACATAATAACCAGTCTGAAATTATAAAGATGTGGCTTAGCTGCTGTGAAAGTAAATATAAATTTATTTTTTGTTTAGAATAGAAGAAGCAATCAGTTTAGAAACAGTAAAACAAATCTTTCAGGAAGAACAGAAAATAGGGCAATGATGCATGTTAAAATGTAACAAGCTATCTTTATTTTCAGTTAGTTAATAACTATTTCCTATAAATGCCATAGTCATGTAAGTATTCTCATTTAATAAAGTTATATGACCTTGATTTACTCTAATCTTGGAAACAGAATGAAACGTTTTCTTGATTAAATAAATGTGTATAAACACACTTTCTACTAGAGTCAAAATTTGCCAACTAAGCCTACAAAAAAATTTTTTTTAATATACAGCCTGTAGGCCTCACATTCATTTATTCACTCCACAATTACATGGCAAATACACATCATATGGAAGCTATTTAATTCTGATACAGAGCTGAATAACAATTTATGTGTCTTTCATTCATTTCACCTATAACCTTGATCACTTTAGCAAAGAAAGCAAACAAATCTGAAAAGGAAAGTTAACTGACACATTATTACTGAAACCACACAGTAAATATTGTTTTTCTTTAACTGGTGATTCATTAATATATCAGCATCAAACCTAATAAATATAGAAGGCAGCTGACAAACCCAATAAGGTACTGAAAGTTAATTCTCTTACAACTGAATAAAAAAGATCTCAATTAGATAACTTGCAATGGCCTCCTAATCTCTCTCTTTGCCTCAAATCTCTTCCCACTCCTAATGTCCACACATGAGAGTGGTTTTCCTTAAATTTAGGTCTCAAGCTGTTACTCCTTTGTTCAAAAATTTCATATAGCTACCAAAGGAATCTCCCTTAAATTCAGATCTCACTCTATCACTCCTCCATTCAATAAACTCCTGTAGTTCCCTATTGCCTCTAGGATAAAAGAGTAATAAATGCCCCATTTGTTTTTTAGAGCTCTTCTTAATTTGGGCCCAACCTATCTTTACAGCCTTATGCTTGACTCCCGTTCCTGCACTTTACACTTTCTCTATTTCTCAGGAGAGGGATCCCATCTTCTGTAACCCTCCACTGGGGGTTATAAAGGGGGCCTGGCCCTCCTTCATAGCAAAATGCATTCCCTCCACAACCCCTCTACAACAAATCCCTTATTGCCTTCACGATGCAGCTAGAAGGTACAATGCTTTTCCTGATTCCCCTTAAGTACATTCTACTTATTTTGTGGCTTTTCTGCATATATTTATTCTCTATTTACTTATATTTGTATACAGTATTTCCACTGATAGAATGTAAGGCATAGAACAGAGATGACTTCACTTCTATCTTGGTAGTGGCAACAATGACAGGTAACAACAAGTCTCAGTGTTTCATGTGGTGTCTGGCACATAATAGATATTTAACAAATGCTTGTTGACTGAACTAACATTAAAACAAAGAAACGAAGAAAAAAGAACATTTCATGATTTAAGTATCTCATTCTCTGAAGTAATAGACTAAATTTAATGAATCAATAATGCATCATATCAACAGAACCAAAAAAATGTGAGGTAAATAATATGTCACATACATATGCACACATATACATGTACACACACACACAAAATCCTACCTTCGTTTATGACATAATATTCTTGTTTTGGTTTGCCAAGTCACTAAAATGAATATTGATTCACATTAATTATTGCCCAGAACAATTTGTACTAGCACATGCAACTACAGTAGAAAAGCTATGAAATTATTTTAAGTGTCCTAAAGGAGAATGATAAGTAATGTGGAATTAAAGACAAGAACTACTTCCACCAACACAGGAGCCAGAAACAAGAATCTCTATTTTCAATTACATTACAGGATCTCTTCATCTTAACATGAATTTTGGCCAATGGCTTAAGATGCCACAAGCTCATTGTGTTTTCTGGCAGAGGCCTTTAATTGCAAGATGTTCTGTATTAGAAGGTGTATTTTAGTACTAGACATCTATATCAGCATAAATACATCTGAATTATTGTTCTGAGCAAACTAGAATATTAGCTTTATCAATTGAGCCCCTGAAAGGTTAAGTAACTTGTCCCTGGTCTCAGAGTCTAAGGCAAGATTTAAAACCAAACTTCTTGACTTCCTAATCACTACACCATGAAGTTTCCCAGAATGTAATCACAGGTAAGTTAAGTCCAAAATGAGCAAAAGACTCACAAAACAGTCTAACAAGATTAAGGGGAAAAATTGTTTTTCTAAAGCTACATTTTAAAAAGAAAGAAGAGCCAGAAAAGGCTAAGAAGGCATAACAGTAAAAACTGCCATTGGCAGAAATATTCAACTCATTTCATTATGTTCTCCCTTTCATGAGAATTTTCTTTAAACTTGGAAGTACATAATGAACATTAAAAAGAAATTACAGTTTAAGATCTGCATGGGGTAAAAAAATTAAAGCTCCCATCAATTATATTTGGGAATGACAGAGAATGGTTGAGATGCCAGAAGAGTAGAGATGGGCAAATGTGCCTTTATTTTTCAAAAGGGCAAAGGGAATTTATTTTGAATAAAATAAGACTGGTAAACTTGATGGTGGTTCCAATAAAACTTTGAAAATGATCATAATTTAGGATAGCAAGCAGTGATCACCAATATCTATGAGCTATACACTGAAAACAAAGCATGGCAAACTAAACTAATTTCCTTCTATGAGAGTAGAATTAATAGGCTAATTGATCAATCATCAGAAAAAATAAGCCCAGGAAAGAGCACTGAGGAGCCAGGTAGAAGAAGACAAGTATACTTTGTCATATACTAGTAGGAAGCCTCAACGGCCCCAGCGCCCAACTCCTCACTCTTAATGACATTGTATCCAACTCACACTCCTTTCAACTCCCTCCAAAACTCCTTCCCCTATGAAATGAGCTCATGTAGAATTGCTACTCCCCTGATGGGACTCACAAGTAGGGAAGAAGGAGGAAAGGGAAGTCCTCAATTGCCTACTCAAAGCAAATTGTAACTCTGAATATATAGAAACATTGTGATACATGGTGGTTACTATGTTTTAGGTACTTGAGACATTAGATGGATTTTTGCCGGCTGCCCTGGATGCTACATATTGTGTCTAACATTGTTTCTAAATGAAAATAAAGTCTGAGTCCCTATCTACTCCCATAATAAATTTCAGGAACTCAATTCATTTATAAATTGGAGATTGCTTGTCGAGTTGGGTAGACTAGAGAATAACTGAACTGTGCTTAAGAGAGTTTAATTAAGTATTTGGTGTCAACCTAGAGGATTGTAAAACTAGTAGAGTGCCTTGGACCAGTCTCTGTTGTGGGCATGAAAAGTTTTCATTTTTTATAATTTAGAGGGTATAAGAAGCAAGCTCCCTAAAGGTGTGGGAAATGCAGTACCAGAGAAGCTACCTAATAACATATGTAATAGAGGACTGGCCAGTGAGGGCTCTGTCCATGAGGTACTGTCAGATTGACCCTTCCTGGTGGGTTGTATAGAGCACGCCTGCTGCTAATCCAATTTGTGGATCCTTCTTCTGGACCTAGGTGACTGAGAGATTTGTACTGTTTTGACAAGTTTTCCAATTGGTTTTTGGAGCAAGAAGGACAAGTGATGAAGAAGGAACTGAGTTTAGATACAAAAGGATGAATTTCCCCCTCTCTTATCCCTTCTTTGGAAAGAAGGTTGCTGTGAGCCTCTAAGTGGGAAAGAAGTAAGCTGCCCTATATCCCACCAGCCTCCATGTATCCCTGAATGCATGGCATCATTTTCAATTTATTCTTTCTTGAGCTCAGGTAAATGAATACTCAGAATAGACAAGGCAGGTAATTACTTTTGAATTTTGAAAGATTTAAAGAACCATCAGAGAGGTCTCCTCAGCACCAGGAGTTGGCAGCACTGGAATTGACAGCAGCAAAAGCTGAGTCTGATGAGGAGCCAGCCCTGAGAAACAACTCTGCCTGCCTGACCCATACCAGAAGTGGATAGACTTAGCAGCCAAAACTCCAAATCCTACTTGGAGCTAAGCCTGGTGAGTAAGTGAGAAACTTTGTCCAATAGGAGCACTGCACCCAGAAGGAAATCAGGGCTAGCCAAGAAGAATTCACAAGGTATCCTCTAACCCAACTGCTTCTTACAGGTGTGTCTCAGTACTTTGGTACTTACATATCTGTGTTCACCCTCTCCAACGACCTTGTGTGTATGCAGAAGGGTTGCCTGCAGTGTGCTCAGGCTTAAAGCATCAGGTACAAAACTTTCAGTTACCCAGGAACCCATAGAAACCTTCTTTTTAGGGAAGCTGCCAGGGAAGACAAAAAAAGACTGAGGGAGAAACTTAATGATCCTTTTGTATGCAGGCTCAGTCAGGTTCCATCAGCAGTCCTTACTCTTCCTGGTCCTTCAATCACCCAAGGCCTAAAGAAGGGCCACCAAGGCTCCAAATGTTAGATTGGCAGCAGAAAAATAAAATTGTACATGCTGTATACAATCTACCAGGAAGGATCACATGTTCTCCACATTTTCTGAAAGAACTCATACGTACAAAAATATTTATAATAACTCTTTATTTTAATCAACAACAGAAAACTAAGAGAATAGGCACATTGTAACAAATTGTGGTACACAAATATAACTGAATATTATTGTGCAGGAAGAAATGACCAATATAGGAACTCAAAGAAACATATCTACCCTAATGCATAATGAATTAGAACCAAGAAAACAATATACGTAATGACTACAATAATGTTACTAAATTGAATACTAAAATGAAACCAATTCCTGTGCAAATTACAAAGACTAATACTGGCCAAGGCCTAGGTGGCACAGCAGTTAGACCACTCTGTCTGGAGTCAGGAAAACTCATGTTCCTGAGTCTAAATCTGGCCTCAGACACTTAGCAGCTGTGTGACCCTGGGCAAATCACTTAACCCTGCTTGACTCAGTTCCTCATCTGTAAAATGAGCTGGAGAAAAATTGGCAAACCATTCCAGTATCTTTGCCAGGAAAACCCCAAATGGGATCACAAAGTCAAATAGAACTGAAAAAACTGACTCAGCAACAATCTTGGCCAGATATAAGAGATAAGGAAATGTATACCGTTATGTTACTTGAAGAGGTAGGGAAATAAAGGTGCATTATGTTTCACATACTGTCATTCATGGTTGCTGAAGCAGTTGGTTTTGCTTAACTCCTTTGGGGTTTTTATAAAGGAGTGATCATAACTGAGTAAACAAAAGTGCACAAGTATTTTTCATCCATTTGTTCTGATGCACAACACTGAGTTTTCACAAATATATTCACCAGTAGAATGACTCTAATTCTACCTGTGAATAGTCTAACTGGTGCTTTTGTTATAACAGCTGAAAATTAAACAAGTATCCACTGGTTGCAGGATGGCTGAGTAAGCAGTGGGATATGAATACAAGGGAATATTATTGTACCCTATGAAATAATAAAAGGGATGGTGTCAGAGATCTAGAAATATTAATATGAACTACGGCAGAGTTAAGTGACCAAAACCAAGGAAAAATTTACACAGTAACAATGTAAAGAACTACCTGTTTTATAACTTACATGAACTGATACTGAGTGAGGTGAGCAGAACCAGAGCATCATACACAATAAGAGCAACAAGGTGCTTAGCTCTTCTCAGCAATAAAATGATCCAAGACAACTCCAAAAGACTTATAATGGAAAATGCTATCCACATGTACAGAAAGAATGTGAAGTCTGAATGCAGAGTAAAGCATACTATTTTCACTTTTTTTATCTTTGTATTTTCTTTCTCATGGTTTTTCCCTTTTGTTCTGATTTTTCTTTCACAACCTGACTAATGTGGAACATGATTAACATGACTGTACATGCATAACCTCTATCAGATTGCTTGCTGTTTTGGAGACAGAAGAGGAAAGGGAAGAAGGGAGAAAAATTTGAAACTCAAAATCCTATAAAAATGAATGTTGTAAACTATCTTTACATGTAACTGGAAAAAATAAAATACTATTAAGTAGGGGAAAGTTGTTGTGTTGTTCTTGTGTTTGTCCTTCGTTCTCCAAGAGGACCATGACATCGGGATGATGACATGACTTGCACTGACTTTGAGTTGGGTGAGGGAGGGCTGTGCAAGGCCACCAACCTCACTTTCTTCCCCAGAATCATCTGGGTCCAGTGACCAGATATTCATCAGGAGGACTGGAGATGGCTGAGATTTTAGGCTAAGGTCTTATCAGATTCTCACTTTCTCACACCCAATCAATGAGTAGGCTTCTTTAAATAGTTATTCAAGGGATGGCCCAGGCTGTGTTTGTTTTAAAACACAACTAGAAACTAAAAAAATACCTACTTTCTAAAATTAAAGGACTTAGTTCAATTCAATGACCAATCACAATTTCAAAGAAGTGATAAAGAAGTTTGTTATCCAGTCTAGGCAGAAGGGTGATGATCTCAAGGGGAAGAAGACAAACACTTTTGGACATTGCCAATGTGGAATTTGTTCTGCTGGAATATGTATGTTTGGTATGAGGTTTTCTACTTTCTTTTTTCCAGTTGTGAGGGTAAGGAAGCTGAGGGAAGAACCATATTGAAATTAGCAAAAGAAAAAAGAACCAAAAGAAAAGGACAACTTTTAAAGCTACTTATGTATTATCTACATAAAGATGTGCTGTCATGTACAAACCTTTTTTTCTATTCTACTTTGTATATAAAATGCCCTTTTATTTGGTATCTAAGTTCAGAATAAAGAAAAAATTAACTATATCCTGTTATATCTTGTATATTAAAGAACTACTCAAGTCTTTATTATCATTATATGAAAAAAATTAAAGTTATAAAAGGAATCATATAAGCACTACCAATTGTGTTCAGCTAGAAATTCATGACTCTTCCACTTGACTACTAACCTTCCTTGACTTGCTTTAAGTACCAAGTAAGAAGCCCTCCCCAATTCCTACTAATTTCAGGGCCTTCACTCTATTATCTCCTACTTATCCTGTATATTACTTGCTTTGCATATATTTGTTTGAATATTTTCTCTCCCATTAGATCACAAACTCCTTGAGGACAGGTATTGCTTCTGCTTTTTTTTGTATCCCCATATTTAGCACAGTACCTTGAATATTTGTTGATGTTCAGTCATGCCTGACTCTTCTTGATCTCATTTTCCAGGCTTTCATGGCAAAGATACTGGAGCATTTTGCCATTTCCCTCTCTAGCTCATTTTATAAATGAGAAAACTGAAGAAAATAGGGCTAACTGACTTGCCCAGTATGCAATAACCAGTAAGCATGTAAGGCCAGATTTGAACTCAGGGAGATGAGTCTTCAGATCCAACATTCCTTCCACTCTGCCACCTCGCTGTCCTTTCTTGAACATAATAGGCACTTAATAAATGTTTACTGACTGATTCATTGAGGATACTATTGTATATTTGTGTAACAATGAAATTATCAAACTGTTTTCTTATACGTAACCTTATTAGATCCCTTACAACAATGAAGCAAGGTATTAACATTTCCATTTTATGATGCTGAAGATGAAGCTCAAATAAATCAAATGACTTGCTGGAGTTGACACAGTTAATAAAACAATGCTATTTCACTAAAAAAAAACCCAACTTACCCACTTGATTTTGTCAGTTAGTGAGCTGATAGATCACAAGAATGAAAGAACATTATAGGGTTGTTTTATTTTACTGAATGAAATGTTTGACTAAAATCTCCTTGATGTCCTTATAGCCAAGATAGCAACATGCAGACTGGATTATAGTTCAAGTTGTCTCCAACACAGATGTGCCTGCCTTAGTCAGCCTCAAAAAGCCGCCCAAGCCAGATAGCTTGAGCGGCTACAGGAAGTCCCCTTTGATCCCACTACTGATTTGGAAGATTTGTCTATGAAGACAAACTTTTATTGATCCACATAAAACTGTCAGGAGAGATAACACCATCGTAATTCCCGAATTAATGAATATAAAACTGCAAAACACTGTCAGTAGTAACTTTTGTTGTGAAGAAAATCAATTAACATGGCTCTTCCACTTTACAATTAGTCATGTAACAATATCACAGGAAGATAAACACACCAGCAGATTCCCTTGTAGTTTCCTTGGTTCTCTGTGACTTCTGGAGGGCTGGCATGAGGCAGTCATTCACAGGTGTCTTCACACTAACAATTCTCTGTTACATATAGTTATTTCTTTTCCCTATCTCCCTCTTATTTCTATCTCTGATTTCTATCTCCTTAGAGGTAAAGATAGATATCCTAAACGTTTATATCTGCTACATTAAAGTTCTTGATTTCCCAGACCCTTTTGAAAGACTACAGAGGCTTGCTCTTTCCCAAACATCTACCATTCATCTACCATCTCTGTGATTTTGCACAGGCTCTCCCTGTCTACCCAAAATGTATCCTTCTCCCATAAAATTCCTTGTTACTTTTAAAGCTTACTCCTAAAAGACATTTATCCTGATTCCCTGGAAATTACTTTGTATTAATTTCTAATGTATATGTATACTAAGTTGCTGCACCCCTCCCTTCTAGTCACATCAACTAAGTTCCTTGGCAGGAGTTTCCCATTTTTTAACCTTTGTATCCTAAGCACCTAGGATAAAGGCTGGCACAAAATTGATGTCACTCAGTGAATAAATATTAATTAAAACCTACTAGGGGTCAGACACTTCCCTAAGGGGTTGAGGATACAAAAACATAAAAAGCAGTCTTTGCTAACAGGGAGAGGATACAGTAAACAAGGCCAGGCCTACAGTTAGGAAGACCAAAGTTTAAAGCTGGCCTCAGATACTTACTAACTGTATGATCGTAGGCAAGTCATTTAACCCATATGCCCAAATTTCCTAATCTGTAAAATTGACATAGCAATAGTACCTACTTCCTAGGGTTGTTATGAGAATCAAATGAGATAGTAATCCTACATTGCTAAGCACAAGCACCTGGCATAAGTAGACACCGTAAAAACAACACTACCATCATCATCATCATCATCACACCATAAAAATGGTTCTGCCATCATCATCAAAGTAATTTCATCATCATTATCATGTAGCTCCCAGTCTCATGGGGGAGACAACATGGAAATAACAAACAAGCTATATACAGGAAATACTGGAAACAATGAACAGAGGTAAGCATTAGAATTAAGGTGATAAGTACTTATTGAATTGCACTTTGGAACATGGCCAAACTATCCTTAAAATCTCATTCCTTTCCAGGAAGTCCTCCAGACTTGTAGTCTCCCTGGCCCCACTCACTCTTCCCCAGCTTTTTTTAGCTTCCTTTTATGTATGTTTCTCCCCCATGGGGCCAGCTAGGTGGCACAGTGGATAGAACATCAGGTCTGGCCTCTAGTTAGGAAGACTCACCTTCCTGAGTTCAAATTTGGCCTTGGACACTTACTAGTTGTTTGGCCTTGGACAGGTCAATTAATGCTGCTTGCCTCAGTTTCCTCAATGGTAAAAATGAGCTGGAGAAGGAAATGGCAAACCACGTCAATATCTTTGCCAAGAAAACCTCAAACCAGGTCATGAAAAGTCCAACACAACTGAAAAAAACAACCCAACAACAGACCATGATGACTTCCCCAATGCAATGTAAACTCCTTGAGGATAGGAACTGTCTATCTTTCTATTTGTACTTGTTTCTTCAGGACTTAGCACAGTGTCTCACATACAGAAAGCACACAATAAATGCTTCTTGGCAGACTATACCAGTCGAGTTTCCCATTGTCACCTTTCAAAAAATGGCTTTTTTATACTGAAGCTAGACATATGTATATCCGCATGCTATCTTTACAAAGCTCTGAGTTTTTCCTTACTATAGAAGCTGTTCATATCTAGAAGAATTTTCCACTTGATGAACAAAAAGATCACTTTTTTGGTAATAATTCATTTCTTCAGATGCTAAGTATCTACTTTTTCAAACTTTCAACCAGAAGAGTATCATACAATTCTTATCCTGAGAAATCTACCTTTGAAGAAGAAAAGAAATGCCTTTGAAGTTCTGGTACTATTGTTGAGTGTCTAATGGGACTCATTAATTCTGTTACTCAGTGGGAAACTGGCTCTCTTTGGGCTTATCTATATTTTAGACAAAGGACAACAATCCGCCTCTTCTCTTTTTCTACAACAGTCTTTTTTTAACAGAAGCTGTTCTTTTTTAATAAAAGGAAGGAAAATGGCAATTCAAAATTGCTGTTATTTGCCAGTTTTGTTTCTCTGAGGAAATTAAGTCTTTTGAACTATCAAAGAATAATCAGTGCAGATGTCTAATACATATACACACCCTGTAATAAGAGAAGATAAGAAGAGAAAACTATGTTGGAACTTTCAAGTAGTGACACAGGAACAAAAGTTAAATTCACAGTTCCAGTCTAACCTTCTTTTGCACAGCTGTGGAGAGAAAACATCAAGGCCACTAGAAGGCCACAGTATTTCAGTTTTGGGATGGTTATTTTGGTTGGAATTAGAATGTCATATTATACCATTATTGCATTCTGTCCAGGACTTTAACTCAGTAAATCCTTCAGAAAATTAATAATTTCCCCCCCACATTCCACATCCTTTCATGGAAGACAGAATAGGGGGATACCTCCTCCTCCTAGCCTCCTCCTCAAAGAGAGAAGCTCCCACTGACATACATCTGAAAATGGGGATGTCACTAACCTTCCTGACAGTTCACACAGCTGCAGATGTTCCTAGTCTCATTAAAAGAGGCAGGCATCCCTTTTGAGAATAGTCATGTTATTTTATTTGACTTTCTGACCTGTACCAGCGGACTCTGCAGATTAGCTCTACAACTGGGCTATGGGAAGTGGTATTTCCTGTTTGTTCTTAAATAGCTTCCCTTTCATTTTATTGAGTTTCTTTTTGGTGGCTCTCACTTTTTTTTTGATCATGATTAAAAAACGGAAATCTATCTGGTCAGCCATAAGTTTTCAAAATCCTATTGTAAAAAGTTTGTAATTTCTTCTGAGATTAAACTGAGAAAATTTACAAATCATCTAATTTAGCCAGACAAAAAAAAAGGGACTAATGGTTGCAATTGTAAGAAGAGCAGCAGTGAACAGAACTTTAGCTGAGCTATGGACCTATCAAGAATGGAATTATCTTTTTCCATGACACAGTAGTGGTTGCAACATTAGTTTTTTCCATTACCAAATATTTGGAGCCTTGTATTTCTAAACTGGAAGCAACTTTCAAGTTCATCTAACTCAATACCTACATTTTATAGATGAGAAAACTTTATTATGTCTTTTGGAACTGAACAGGTCCAGAGAGCTTAAATGACTTTCCTGGAGTTATTAAAATTTGCTGGTTATCAATTTGCTTCAGTGAATACAGCACAGGAAGACCTGAATTCAAATATGACCTCAGACACTCAGCAGCTGTGTGACCCTGGGTAAGTCACTTAACCCTGTTTACCTCAATTTCCTCATATGTGAAGTAAGCTGGAGAATGAAATGGCAAACCACTCCAGTATCTTTGCCAAGAAAACTCCAAATGGTATCACAAAGAGCCCAACACAACTGAAATGACTGAAAAACAACAATTCTTTGCCCAGGACAGCATTAGATATTATAAAGGCTATTCAATCCTGCCTTTGAGAATTTTACAAAGCAGTTTGGGAGAAAGGGCTAACAGAGAAGAAACAGTACAGGGTAGAATATAGAGTACCACACAGTATGTGTTCAAAAAATTATGACAAAATACCTACCAAAAACGCTCTGAACCCTGTGATAGAAGGGAACTGAACTATTAATGGAATTTTCCCTCCTGGTGCTAAAACACTACAAGGGTGATAGCTATATCAAGTCAGGTGAGAAACTGTGATATCCAGGGCTGAAATTTTAATATATTTTTAACTTGCAAGGAGGGAAGCAGAAAAGGGAAATACGCATTAGTCAATTGATAAATCTTTTCCATTATAAATAGTTTTTCCACAATTATCAGCTTTATTAATTCTGGAGTGCAAATGGAAATCTCCGGAAAAAAAAAGAATCCTAATGATCTGAATATATGGAAGTAGGCAAATCAAGTTCATATCTATTGACTGTGGAATACAAACTACACTTTTTTTCTGAGTAAGATTCTTCTTTAAAAACTGCTTAGCAAAGTCTGAAACAAAAAAAAAATTCATTTATCCTTTTGTAACTGTCCCAAGAAACATCATTTCATGTCATCCTCTAATTACCTAAGAATGGACTAAATAACTTCATTTACAGTTTGTCTTCTATAAAACTTAGAAATAATGCAAAAAAACTGCACATTTCCAAGAATGCTTACCTATGATAAGTTTCTTTAAAATAAGAGCTTTTATTAAGTTCAAATTTTTTTAAAAAAAGCTTTCCTTCACAATGGTGTTGTTTAAGAGGTATCATCATATTTGCACTGAAGTATAATTTAAAGATGTCTTCAAATTAGGGAATGCCTTTACTAAACATAAAATATGGGTTTTACCTTATCAATGACTCTTTTTCTCCTAATCACACTCCCAAACCAGGATAAATTATCAAAAAATATATACGAGGTCTAAAACATGGAACTGGTGTTTTCTTTTGTTTTATTATAAGTACTTTTTGTACTTATAAGTACACTTATTCACACTGTATTCTTTTTTATTAAAAAAACAGGTTAGAACAAGGTAAATATTTTCTTTAGGGTATAGACAAGCTACTATAAGTTGAGTGAGATTCATCAAATTGACATGAAGAGAGCAGTATCTCAAATGATGGAGCTTTAAGCTTTGAGAAAATAATAAAGTAAACTGTCATTTTGGGGGGGAATTCCTGACTCTTGAATTGCTGACTTTCCATTTAAAATTACAAGTTCCATTCCTTCACAGAATATTATGGCCTCAATGAAGTTATTTAATAATACAATCAGACTTCAAACAAGCATTTTCAGTAAAATAATACTTTTTTGGACAAATATTAGTAATTATCCAATTTTCACCAAAAATTCTGAAAATATATCAAATTCTGAACATTTTGATCAGGTAACCTTAAAGTTGAAGATATTAAATTTCTAATCTTTTTATGTTGTATCAAATTTTCTTATATTGACTTTTTGAATATCATGAGACAAAAAAATATTCAGAATAACTATTTGCATTTCATATTAAAATATGTTTAATCATCTTCACTCTACAGCCAACTGCATGCTAGTTTACTTCCTATATAAAATTATTCATAAGTTTGTCTTTCAAAAGTAAACTACTTCCAAATCAGAAATAGCCTAACTCCTAACCTTTCTAGAGAACTCATCAGAAATGCTTCTGAAAAATACCAAATATAACACCTAACTTTTAGAACCATTTCAATAATTTGGATTCTAAAATATTTATTGCCTGTCACAGTTTTAAATCAGGGCTTCCAGCATACATGGAACTATCTATGCCTCCCCATGATTCCCCACAGTTAATCAACATTCCCCATTTAACATTTCTCTGCTACCTAAATAAAATAGACTAGAGCAATATTTCCCAAGCTGTTTACTGCTTATAACTGTTAATAATATCTAAAACTGAAAAGAGACCTGAAAATCCATTTAGCCCAACCTCTGCATTTTACAGATGAGGAAATTCAGGCCCAAGAAGTGAAATGGCCTGCCCAAAGTCACACAGGCAGTTGGTAGCAGTCATGGTGCAAACTTAGGTTCTCTGACATTAAATCTAGCATTCTCTCACAGCCAAGTTGGAAGGCACTCACCACAGATGTCACCCAGTCCATCCCATACCTCCACAAGAATGCTCTCTATAATACACTCAACATGGTATGGCATCTAGCCTTTATCTGAAGCACTTCAAAGATGTAAAAATCCCCTTCTTCTCAATGCAGCCCATTCCACTTTTGAATAACTCAGTTAAGGGTTTCCTTCTTTCAAGGAGAAATTTGTTCTACTCAAAACTACCACTGCCACCACTACCACTATCATCACCTCTTTCAATTTGTATCCAGTACCCCCAGTTCTGCTATCAAGAGCAAAGTCACAGGATCAGAGACTCTAGAGATGAAAGAGAAATTAAACATGATCTTAGTCCAAACTCCCCTTTACATAAAGACTAGCAGGCTAAGTGACTTGCTCAAGGTCATGCAAGCAGTAAGAAAAAGAGATAGGATTTGAAGCCAGGTCCTACAAATTATAAATAGAAGACTCTTTCCACCATACTACACTGCCTTTACTCCCTCTTCCACATGACAATCCCTCAAATATTGGAAAACAGCCATCCTCTCTTAAATATATCATCCCTCTCATAGCTCCTCCGCAGAGGATGTACCCCATGTGATGCAAGATTTTGTCTAGGTTTTTCCCCTTTCCATGAGTACTGAAGCAGCACTGAGCTACTCAACTATTATTCCTCTGTGCCATCCTCCATGGGAAAACTCTGAAGTTAGTTATAATTACCCACAGGCATGAGAAAGAGAGAAAGCTCTCTTGTTCTCACATTTAAGAAATTGGCAGAATCCACTGGGGGTGGAGAAATTATGACTGGGGTGTAAACTGTGCATATAAGACAAAAGATAGCTACTGAGTGGTCTTGCATAGATGATTCCAGCAGGGGAAGGAAGAGGTTCTGGATGGCTAGAAGCACACTAGCCAGAGGTATGGCTTGAATGGGACTAAGCAGAGATGAGGGATAATATTGGAATAAGTCTAAGTCTGCTCTAAACAAACTTGAGAGTTTTACAGAAAGAGAAAAACAGGGAAGGGAAAGAGAGCAGTCACACATCATGGACTTCCACACAGCAACAGAAAACTGTTTCCCTGAGCAAAAGCACAGCATTATTCTAACATACCAAAAATGGGTATGTTACAATCAGCAATTTCTCAGTATAAATATGAACTTATTTCATTTCTTTTTCAATATAAATAAGTGTATTTGCTCGAGATCCAAAATATCCCTGGAGTCCCTTTCTTCTTTAGAATATTGCATATGCCCAGAATCCCTCCTTCCCCAGTCTGAACATCATTGATAGTCTCCAGAAATATATGTCAAGTTTCAAAATGATCTGTGACCAAATTCACTTAAGAAATATGAATTAAATATCTTCTCAGAAAGATTACTTTCCTCTGTTCATTGGAGGGGTAGGAAATCATGAGTATAAAATATAGTCAAGAAGGATTTAGTAACAACCACTACATACCAGGAACTATCCTAAACTCTGAAGATATAAAGAAAGTCAAAAGATGATCCTGTTCTCATGGAGGTTGCATCAAAATGGGGAAGATCACATATAAATAACTAGGTACCGACAAGATAGATGGAGAATAAATGGAAGGTCATCTGAGAGATGACAACAGGAGAAACAGAAAAGTCTCCTGAAGAAGGTAATATTTAAGTCTTAAAAGGAGTCAAGAAAATTAATATGTGGGGGTGAGAGGACAGAACATTACATTCATGGGAAATAGTCAAGACAGAGGCATGGAGATGGAAGATAGAGTGCAATGTTGGAGAAACTACAAATGAGCGGGTGCACCCAAGAGCATGATATGTAGAGGGAATAAAGTAAGGTAAAGGAGGAAAACTGGAAAGTGCTAGAGCTCACTGACCAGGGTGGGACCTGGTTAAGCACACACTTTAGAAAAATCCCTCTTAGCAGTTGAGTGGAGAATGGTTTGGAATGGAAAGCAACTTAAGAGAGGGAGAAGACTCAGAGGGCTATTGCAATAGTTCAGGGAGCTACGTGACACCATCGTGCATAGAGTACCAGGCCTGGAGTCAGGGAGACTCATCTTCCTGAGTTCAAATCTGGCCTCAGACACTTACTAGTTGCATGACACTGGGCAAATCACTTAACCCTATTTCTCTCAGTTTCCTCATCCATACAATGAGCTGGAAAAGGAAATGGCAAACCACTCCTCTATCTTTGCAAAAAAAAAAAAAATCACCTCAAATGGGGTCACAAAGAGTCAGAGAGGATGCAAACAACTGAACAAGATTGAAATAGTCCAGGCAAGCTGTGATGAGGGCCAGAACTAAGTTGCTATGTGAAAAGGAGAGGAGAATATGTATGAGATAATACAAAGATAAAAATGACAAGATTTGGTAACAAACTGGATATGTAGATTGAGCAAAAGTGAGAATTCAAAGATTACCCAAAGCTTATGAACTTAGGTGACTAGAATTGTGTTGTGATATTGACAGTCAGAGGTAAGTTTGGAAAAATGAGATTTTGGAGGAACAATAACAGAATCTGTTTTCAACAGACAGAGATGTCTAAATTTGAAATGTCCAGTAGGCAGTTGGTGTTATGGGGTGGAAACTCAGGAAAGTTTTGGGACCAGATCTATAGATCTAGGAGTTATCGGCAAAGAGATGTTATTTAAATCCCATGGGAGATGCTGAGGTGAAAGGGGGAGGAAATCCATGACAAAGCTTTGGAGAATACTTTCAGTCGGGGGCATGATATGGATGATGATCTAGCAAAGGAAACTGAGAGGTGGTCAAACTGACAAAAGGAGAAATAGTGTCAGATACAAGAGAGTATCTAGGAGGAAAGTGTGGTCAACTGAGGCAAATGTTGAAAAGGGGTCAAAAAAGGAAGCTTCAAGGTCCTTAGAATGTGTATTAGCAGTTGTGGAGAGAGGCTTTTCAGATGAAAGAAGAACTAGAAAGCAAGATGGAAATAGGAAGAGGTAGACTACAAGTGAAAAGAGAGGAAGTAGTGGTACATGGTATAAAATGACTTTCTCAAGAGTTCATCCTAGAAGGAAAGAGAAATTAAAGAATTAAAGTATTACAGAAAGTTAGTTATCAAGTGATGTTTTTTTTATTTTTGAGGGAACAGGAAACTTGGGTATGTTTTTAGGGGGCTGGAAGGAGCTAATAAAGATGGGAAGAGAGAGGGTGAAAATTAAGGATAGAGGAGAGATGATGGTAAGGGCAATCTGTTGGTGATGACAATTGGGATCAAGGGTGCCTAGAGAGGGGTTGCTTCTGGTGAAAAGAATAGCCTCCTCAATATAAGAGACTGGAAAGAAGGAGGAAATAGTAGGGGGAAATGTGAGAATGATATAAGATAAAAAATCATGAAGGGATAGTTCCTGTTGAATGGCCTTAAATGAAAAATTTAGTAACTTGCATTTGTGAGTGAGAGAGAGAGAGAGAGAGAGAGAGTGTGTGTGTGTGTGTGTGTGTGTGTTCATGTGTGTGTATGTGTATGTATGTGTGTATGTGTGTATGTGTGTGTGTGTGTGTGTGTGTGTGTGTGTATGTGTCTGTGTGTGTGTGTCTGTGTGTGTGTGTCTGTGTGTGTGTGTGTGTGTGTGTGTGTGTGTGTGTGTGTGTGTGTGTACACTATCAATCTCCTTTGGTGTATTGGTTAGTTTTTTCCCAAAACGTTTTCTTTTTTCCCCTCAGGATGGTTCACAGTATGTGTCTATGAGAGTGGAACCTTCAAAAATGAGGGATGAAAAACAAAAGATAGAAAAACAAAAAGACAAAAAAGGAAAGATGTTCTTCTGAAACTTTATACAAGTTTTGAAAACTGAAATTTGAATTTCATGATACTAGATGTTTCTCTTTAAATCTGTGGGCATAATTTTGCTATTTACATTTTTTTAAAGATGTGTTGGTTTTTTTTTTAGCAAAATCAAAGAGCCTAAGTACTGTGCATCACCTATACTTTAAGAAGATCAGAAATCATACAGGTAAATGGTTTGCTCAGCTCTGATGACTAGTCCTCTGAAATAAGGAATTTTGAAGCATGAAAATTCTTAGCCAAGGATCCATTCTTTTTGGAACAAAACCTTCAGAAAGCTTCTAGATTTTTTTTTTCCAAAGAAATTTCTTGATTTTTAGCCAGTGATTCTCTCGGGTCATTTTATCTCTACAGTCAATTTAAAGGCATAAAGTAAAGCTGGGGAGTTTTTAAAGAGGCAGCATAATTCCTTTGCATCAAGTAAAAGCCAAGATAAACACAGGACATAAACATCT
This sequence comes from Bettongia penicillata ogilbyi, assembly GCA_023548195.1. Classification (NCBI taxonomy): domain Eukaryota; kingdom Metazoa; phylum Chordata; class Mammalia; order Diprotodontia; family Potoroidae; genus Bettongia; species Bettongia penicillata. The sequence goes on from JAJHZJ010000671.1 coordinate 2,306,957, forward strand.
AGGTCTGAAAAGAAGGGAGACCATAATCTGGCCCAAGGTTGTCAAAGTGTGGCCTGAAGTCTTCTGGGACTACCTGAGATCTCTTCAGGGGTCCACAAGATCAAAACTATATTCCTACTAATAGACAACTTTATTTCTGACAGGGTAAAGATTTACAGATATAACCCACATAAATAAAAGATTTTGCGGGGGGGAATCTGAATATTTTTTAGGATCATAAAGGAGTTCTCTTAGATCACAAAGTTTGAGAACTGACAGTCTAGTTCAATGAACTTCAATATACAGTGAGAAATTGAGATAAATAGGGGTGAAGAGGCTTTCCTACAGTCAGATAGTGCATAGTATCTGAGATGGAGCAGCAGTTGACATTTACATAGTGTTTTGATGCTTGTCTATCATTTTATCAGCATTATCTTGTATGGTTGGAAACCAGGCCTTCTGATTCAAAACCCAGCACTCTTTCTACTATATCACAGTAAGATACAAAGAAAAGGTAACCAGACAATACTTCAAATATCTGTAATATACAACATGTAGGTGCAAAGATAACATGGCATACAGTAGATAGGGAAAGGGAACCAATAATGGATTTCTCCTGAAAGACAGAATCTAGTTTCGTCATTGTTGTCAACGTTATCTGGCACTTTATGGAGTACTTTAATGTTGAAATGTATTTTGCCAACATTTTCACCTCTCACCTCCATAAGGAGGAAAATATGACAGGTATTCATATCACCAGTTTACAGATGAGGAAACAAATGAAGACTCAGAGAGGTTGATGTACCAGTTGATGCACCAATATCACTGAGATACTTAATGTTGGAGACAGGAATCAAACTCAGGTCTCTTCTATCTTCATATGCTATATATTATTTCCATTTGAGCCATGTGAACTGGGAAAACATTCACACACACACACAGCTCAACATTTGATAAGATGATACATTCATTAAAAATTAGGGTGGAAATTCCCACAAATTTCCTATATATTAAAATTACATATAAACAAAATAGCTCCACTCAAAGAACCTTGAACAATCACATGACAGATAGCAGACATTTCTGAGAACTCTTGGAAAAAGGAGAACAATTCTTACAGACTGAAAAAAAGAGTAAACAAAATGGGCATTTTTTAAAAGCCATGAAAGGATAAGTAATTTTTACAAGCCAGATTTACTGAGAAGATGTAGGCAGAGGCGAGGGAGCACAGGGATTGCAGAACAATCAAGATACAGATGGAAAGAACAAAGATGGAAAGAAAAGGACTATGCATCATACAATCTTTGAGCTGGACTAAACCTCAACTTGCCCAAGAATACACAGGGTTACACTGCCAATCAGTAACAAAAGCAAGATTAGGTCAGGATCAAACAAAATTAACAAGTAAAGCACTTTGCAAACTTTAAGCTAAATCAATCTTTGCTACTGTTATGCCGATTATCATTAGCCCAACCCTCTTGGAAGAATGCACTTTTTTGCCAAATGCCTTAATCTGTGAAGCACAAATTATTAACATGGGATCACAAGACCATAAAGTTACAAGTAGACAGAACCTCAGGGCAGCTAGGTGCTGTTAATAGAGTTCTGGACCTGGAGTCAGGAATTCCTGACTGATCTTCCTGAGTTCAAATTAAGCCTCAGACATTTACTAGCTGTGTGACCCTGGGCAAGTCACTTAACCCTGTTTATCTCAGTTTTCTCACCTGCCAAATGAAGTGGAGAAGGAAATGACAAATCACTCCAGGATCTTTGCCAAATGAGGTGACAAAAGGCTTGACACAACTGAAAACAACTGAACAAGAAGAATGCTAGAAGTTACTAAGTCCAAATCCCTTCACATTTTACAATAAGGTGACCATGACCCAGAAAACTTGTGACTTTTCCCAAGATCATACAAGTCATGATTAGAACCCAGGTCCTTTGACTCCACATCCAAAGCTTTTTCCACCACACCACACCTCTCTCCTGGAACAACTCGGAATTCTCCCATGAGAAAACTACTGTTCAAGAAGTTGAAGAAGGAAGCAGTAATGCAGAATCCCACCTGACAAAAGGGGAAATCCTAAGGATAAGAAGAATTGGAGTGAAATGGGCTATCATAGGAAGTAGTGAGCTCTTTATAATCAGTATTCTAGCAAAGGCTTATAACCTCTTATTAAAGAGGGGAATTCTTACTCAGGCATAGGTTGAACTATGCTAACTGCTAACATTCCTTCCCTTCTTAGATTCTGTGAACTAAGGAAAACTGGTTTCTACTCCCCAAAATACTGTAAAATAACTAATCTTCAATTCCTCCTTGTCTCTTCACTGCTTTCCTGCTGCCCACAAATATACTTTGATATATTCATCTCTGAAACCTAAAGTTCTATCTCTACTCTCTTTTGTAGCTAAATTCCCTAATAAAAGCCATCTGTCTACACTTCTCTGCTCTCACTCTTCTGAACTCTCAGCAGTATGGCTTCCAATCATAAGCATTCCCCTCAATCTGCTCTCTCCAAAGCTACCGCTGATCTTTTAATTGCCAATCTCAGTCCTCGTCTTTCTTGACCACTGTAGCCTTCAACACTGTCAACTATGCTCTTCTTGATCCTCTTCTCTCTCTGGGTTTTCATGTCACTGCTCTTCTGTTTCTGTTCCTACTTATTTGACTTCTCCTTCTCAGTCTTTCGGGTGAGCGCTTTATCCACAGCATGCCGATTAACTGTGGGCAGCTGCCAAGGCTCTGTCTTCTCTTCCCTCTATATTATTTTCCTAATTGATCTCATCAGATCCCATGGTTTCAATTATCACTATACAGATGATTCTCAGATCTATTTATACAGCTTTAACCTCTTTGCCAAACTTCAGTCTCACAACTCTACCGGTTTTAGACACAGTGAGAAGGTAGGAAGGGGCCAGAATGGGGGCCAAATTCTTGTTGGACATCTGAAACTGGATACATTACATTCAACATGTCCAAAATAGGACTCATTATCATTCCACCCAAATCTTCACCTCTAAGTTCCCATTAGTGTTGAGGGCACCACCACCCTCCAAGTCACCCAGCTCATAACTTTGGTATCATCCTCAATCTGTTACTCTCAACACACATATCCAAAATGCTTCCTAATGCTGTTCATTCGTCCTTCCCAACACCGCTAGTATAGGCCCCTTCTGTCTTCTGATAATGTTGCCACCCTGGTCCTATCACCTCACACGTGACTATTCCAATAGCCTCCTGGTTGGCCCCCCTGCCTGAAGTCCAACCTGCTGCAGTACATTTTCCCCTCAGCTGTCAAAGTAATTTTCTAATCAAAAAAAAAAAGTCAGTCCACAACACTCTTCTATCCTACTCAGTCATTTCCTATTACCTCCAAAAATCAAATATAAAATGTTGATTGACTTTTAAGGTCCTTCATAAGCTGGCCAGTTGCTACCTTTACAGTTTTCTTAAATTTCCCTCCCTTCCACACATAACGTGACCCAGTGACAATCAATGGTAGATAGAAGATACTCCATAGTCCCACTCTGTTCATTTTCACTTGCTGTTCTCCATGTCTGGAATGAACGTTCTCTCCTCACTTCTGCCTTCTGGTTTCCTTGGCTTCCTTCAAGTGTAAGCTAAAATTCTACTTTCTGGAAAAAACTTTTCACATCTGCCTCTATGCTAATATTTTCTCTGCCTGCCATTTATTAATATGTATATCACATCATATCATATTGTATATTACTATATAAGCCATACACATTCATATATATTTACATGATAAACACTGATAGTTGCTTGCATTGTGTGTCTCTCATTAGAATGCGATCTCCCTGAGAACAGGGGCAGTGTTTTTCACTTTATTTGTATTTCTAGTGCAGTTTCCTAACAACCGCACAGAACCCAAATTCCATAAAGCATGTAACACAGACTATCAAAATTGTTATCATAGCTGATAGCAATGTTTAATTTTTCTCTACTGCACACCTGAAACCCCTTCCCCCACAATGTTCCATCGAATACTATGCCACCAGGGATGAAAGGAACCTTAGTCATCACTTAGCCCACTACTCTCATTTCACTGACTAGTAAACAAAAACCTGGGGCATCAAGGTGGCAGTGGGCAGAGAGCCAAGCCTGAAGTCAGGAAGACTCATCTTCCTGAGTTCAAATCTGGTCTCAGACACTTAGAAGTTGTATGACTTTGAGCAAGTCACTTGCCCGTGTTTACCTCAGTTTCCACCTCTGTAAAATAAGCTGGAAAAAGAATTGGCAAGCCATTCTACTGTCTTTGCCAAAGAAACCCCAAAATGGGGTCAAGAGGCATTAGACCTGATTGACAAACGACTAAAAAGCAACAAAGCTTGGAGAGGACAGACGACTTGTTTTGAGATTACAGAGCAAATTACTCTGGAGTAGAAGCTGGTTTTCCCAATTCAGTGCTCTTCCCATGTCTGGCACCAGACTAACAAATGTGCCTACTATTCCTTCACAAGTCATTCTCTTTCTTCACATATTAAAGCCCTGTTCCAGGGTGGAATCAAAGCTAGAATAAAAGAGCAAAGAGGCAATTGAACAGGAAGTGGTCCAAGAAATAGCATTGCCCTAACTTGCCTCAGTTTCTTTCTAATCTCCTTTCTGATTCAGAAGCTAGATAAAAACCTATTGTTCCGATTTAGTGACCTCACTTGTGTGTCAATTGGAGAGATATTTATACCCAAGGATGGGGCAAATGAGATAATACATGTCTAGGCATGGTCAATAGGGACATCTGTTTTATTTGACTATGCAAATTTGTTACAAGGGTTTTGATCTGGTTTTCTCAAGTATGATGAAGGGAGATAGACTAGAAAGAAATTAAATGCTTGTTCACTGAAAAATCAAAATATAATTTTAAAAAAGATGCGAGTCAAAGCATTTGGAACTCTTTCTAACAAACATTACAACACCAAGCTTTAGATAAAACTGTAAAATCCTTCCTCAGTGTTGATGAACCTGAAAATTATTCCATTAAATAAAAACCTAAATAATGCTTTCAAGAGGCCTTAAAATATCAACACAATGAAAACTGTAACCTTATGAAAACTGTCCTTGAGTTTCAGATTGTGGTAGATCATTTTGTTTCTAGATATACACAAAAAATGTAAATGATATTTATTCAAATACTACATATCCCAGACATGATTTTCTGCTTCCTCTGTTGGCACTAATTCAGTAATCAACAAAATCCCAAAGGAGGCATGAGCAGTAATGATGCTGGTACATAAACAAGTGAAAAATTAAGATGCTAAAATGATTTCACTGATGCTAACACATTAACTGGGAAATGCTGAGAATGAACTGGTAAGATGTTTCTCCTTGTGTCAGGGATATTCTGAAGTTTCCACAAAGGTTTTCTTTTTCCTGATTTAAATATGTCTTTTACAGGTTCAGCATTTATGCAATGCAACAGTGAACAGTAAATTAGAATTGAGGGCAGGAAAGTGAGGCTGGGTTTGATCCAAACCTGCAATTTCTTTGGGGTAGAGCAATATGGAAATTCCTTCAATAAATGTATAGCAGCAACACATGTACAAATTATTATCTAGAATTGCCTGAGAGCTTAAGTGACTTGTTCTTGATTATACAGCTAGTATGCCTCAAAACTTGAACCCAAGTCTTATTGGCTTCAGCAATAACTGTCTATTTCATCTTGCTTAGTAAGTTTGCTTATCAAGAAAACATAAGGAAGCAGAGAAAATAAAAGGGTCACAGAATGACTAACTCCTTTAAAATGAATCAGGAGAAATATCAATTATAAATAATTCTCTATATGTTCTGAACATAAAAACGCTAATATTAATAGCTACTTTCACATTTATCAAGTTATCTAAAAGTTCATGGTATTACCTAACAGAGTTGTTCGCTGGAAAGCACCAAAACCCAAAATAATTAATCTTTTAACCAGTTTATATGACATTATAGATAAATCTTACATCATCTGAGGAAAACTCCAAAGAATTCAATTTTCAATAGTTCAGTAATAACCTCTTTACTTGGGGTGTTAACTTTAAAAGCACCTCAAAAGTAACTGATCAGCTTTTTAAGCAAACACACAAAATCTAATATTCCTACTTTTTATAACAACTAACAGATTTTTCTGCCAGGACAATGCTGCTTCAAATATCAGACAAAGCCCCTGCCAATTTCCTTCTGCCAGTCTTTAAATCCACAGCTTCCCATTCAGAACTCCATCTCCCTTGTTTCTAGATTGGTGAGATAGTCTCTTTCATTTTTTGTGCCTTCCAGTAAGCAAATGTTACATAAGGAAATGAAATTTGTACCTGTCAACACAGAATAGCAGTAAAATAGGAGATTTACCACCTACCAATGTTCAATTTGACCTACCACTGACATTGGTGCATGTAGGTGAGCTATAGTTTCCACTAGCATGCACATCCCTTAAAGTACTACCCTCCAGACAATAGCTTACAAAGTTTCCAAGCAAACCTCAGGATAATGCCAGCGTCTGCATTACACACTTGAAGCAATAACAGTACTATAGATTTTCTCAGATTCCCTGCTTTCAGACTGAACATTACCACACATCTGATATCTGAGGCCGGATGTTGTGGTCTAAGTCAATGGCACACTCTGATTTAAAGGAACCAGTTGTTTTTCAAACAAAGTTGAATCACTTGCTGTAGAAAACTATAATGCCCAATTGTACTCAAACAAGAATCAAAAGACCAAGGATAATTCCTAACTCAACCCAGAATTTACCCTTTCAGAAGCTTATCTCTGAGGGTTTGGGGCTATCTTCCCAGGCCTAAAACATGCTAGGTCTATGAACTCTTCTTTCCTTTTTCTGTCTATATGATGATACTCAGATTTTCTGAACCTCTCTAAATGGAAAGATGATGAATCCCAAAATCATGAAATAGATTGACATCTCAAAGACTTCCTAAAAGCATGAGGATTAGTCTTGGTATCAACAAAAAATGAACTCCTGAAGAAAGGAAAATATTCATTACAAACTGATCTCATTTAAGCTTTTCCTAAACACCAGTGACTTCCAATACCAGTAAGCTACAACCCAGGAAATATTGTCATCAAATCTCTAGAAACTCTAAATGTTCTACCAGAATCTTAGGAGTCAGGAACAAAGCTTATTAGATAAAGGTGGGATTTCCAGTCCCCCTCCCTCCCATCTAATTAATCAATATACGCTGTGTATTATGTGAAATATTAATGTTGTCTAAATATATTCTGAGCAGAAAATATCATAGGGATAATCCAATCCACTAGGGTGCAGTTAGTAGTTAATGTCTGGTATAAATCTCATCATTTATTCATGTTTCCTTATAAAAAGGTTGTATTGCTGTCAGAGCTTCAGAAAGAGATTTCTTAACTACAGCATTACTCAGTTACTCTTCAGCTTAAGGTATTCACTCTGTCCTGCCATCAAAGGAAACATTTCTTCCCTTTCCGTGCCTTTCTTTCTTTCCTCCCACTTGGCAGTAGCAGATGTACCTACAGTCTTTATTGTGGCAGCTGGGCAAAGGCTATCTAAGTCAGTCAAATCAACATCACCAGCCATGTCAGACAAAGAATTGCATTATCCTGTCATGGGGAAAGGGAGGGGAGTGGTTCACTGCAAGAATGAGTATAAATTTTGAAAGTAACATTTCTGAAGGTCTTGCTGACTGCCTCCCTATTAAAGACTTAAGATGAAAAGAAAAACTTATGAATTATTACCAATTAATACTATTGTAAATATTCAGTCATTTTAAAATAGCTACAGATTGGAAAGGCTAAAAAAACTATGATCAATGCAATGAATAAGCTTAATTCCAGGGGAATGATGATGTAGTATGCTGCCTACGACCTGACACCAAAGTAATGAATTCAAGATGTAAAATGAGAAGTAAATTATTGGACATGAACAATGAGAAAATGATGTGTTTTTCTTGACTCTCCCTATTTGTTACAGGGTTTTGTTTTTCTCTTTTTTTCCCCAACAGAGGCAGTAGGAGGTACTGCAGGTAAGAGAAAATAAATACTTGTTAACTGAATAAAAAAGAAAAATAAGAAAGATTTTAAAAATACAAGCAAAATTATCTCTAAGCTCTCTCACAGCTCTAAAACTCTATGCCTTTAAAGTATAACATATAAATATAAACTTATTGATCATGTATCAGTGATTTAATTGGTATGGATACATATCACAACCCTCCTAAAGGTTCTCATTCCATGGGATTCTTGTCAATAGCATTCCATAAATCTTCCATTGAGAGTTCATGATTATGTCCTTTCATCATTTTAATCAAAGGGTAGTAACAGTACCCACTAGCCAGCCCTTCTTCTATCTTTCGTTCTCACTACATGATTGGACCACTTTGTTCCTTTTCTTCAAACAAGTCCCTCAATAAAACTTTGTACACCACTTCTCACTGATGATGCATTGTTAGTAAAAGGATGTAACCTGCTTTTGATCACCACATAATATTGCATTGGCTTTGGACTGTTCATAATAACTCACCCATAAAGCATCATGGTGTTTTTTTAATGTGCTTTTATGACAGTGAACATACATTAAAGTTACACAAAGAGGCAACTACTGGGTTGTAGTAAAGAGAGTCCTTGACCTGGACCAAACAAAGACCTAGGTTCAAATCCTAGCTCTACTACCTCTGTGAGTTCATTTCATTTCACTGGGTTTAATTTTTCTTTGTAAAATAAGAAAGTTGGACTAGATAATTATAAAGTTTCATTCAGTTCAAAATCTCTGATCCTATAAACCTGACCTACAATATCATTATTTGTATTGCTAAAGAATTCATCTCAAACTTTTCTTACAATAGGAAGCTTTAGTGCATCTTACATATTATTTGAATTACAAAAATTTAATTTGCAGACCACTTTTCAGAAATATATCCAGGAAATATGTTTATGCCTGTACACTGAGATTAAACAGACTATGAATTAAATAACTAGCTTCCTAGTCCTAATTCAGTAGGTGGATGATGACATGATTTAGCCTCATTTTAGGTAATTCTCCTCAGCTATAAAATGTTGATACTATGACCTTACCCACCTCACAGTAATGTTCTATTAAAGAAATACTGTCTGCAAAACACTTTGAACTTCTTAAAAGAAGATGCTATGTAAACACAGGGTATTATTATCATTATCTCTTTCTACCACATAGTCTGGAAAACCTGGCAGAAAACATCTTGTAACTATGGTAAGGAGAAACACAAACAATTCCTTGAGTCTATTCACTTTAAAAGTTGAGACAAGCTTTAAATTGTCAAAGAGATCAATAGAAATAAAGTATCTTTATTACATCAATAATAAACAGTTAACACAACATATGAATAGTCAAAAATGTTATCAGAATTACTTTCCTAGTTAAGTGTATTTTTTATCTAGGTATAGTTACATAGCTATACCTGTCTGCACTCAGGCATGGTATAAAGTGCTGGACCTGGAGACAAAAAGCATTTGAGTTCAAATGCAACCCCAAACACTTACTGTCTGTGACAAGTTCTTTAAGCTCTTTCTCTGTTTCCCCATCAGTAAAATGCAGATATTAATAAATGGCATCTACCTTTCAGGGTTGTTGTGAGAATAAAATAAAACAATATTTGCAAAGTGTTTTGCTAAAAAAAAACTGGGCAGCTAGGTGGTACAAGGACTTAACTCAGGAAGACCTGAATTAAACTGTCCTCAGATACTTCCTAATTGTGTGACCCTGGACAAGAAACTTAACGCTGTTTGCCTCAATTGTCTCATCTGTAAAATGAGCTGGAGAAGGAAATGGCAAATCACTCCAGTGTCTTTTGCCAAGAAAATCCCAAATGGTGATTTTTTTTCAGTCATGTCCAATAATCCCATTTGGGGTTTTTTTGGCAAAGATACTGGAGTGGTTTGCCATTTCCTTCTCCTATCCATTTTACATATTTGAATTCATAAAGATAAGTCTTCTGACTGCAGGTCTGGCACCTAAGCATCGTGCCACCTAGCTGCCCACATAAATGGGCATTTCATTATTTTCAAGCATTTAACTTTGCATCAATTTCAACATATTGGTTAAGTGTCTTTTTAAAATTATACTTACAAATGGAAAGTTATATTAAAAAGAAATACCATACATTAGACCATTCCACCAACATAAATAAAACCACAAATTCTGACATTAGTGAAATTCACTAAAGTTTTTTTCTTATCATTTATGTATGTCAGCTCTGCTTCACTTAATTCCAATTCACACACAAGTCAAGCCATCACCTTTATGATGTCACTGATCATCTTTGAAAACAAAAGATGGACAATAACAATATTATGTATGTTTAGGATTGGTAGGCAACATTATTCTAATTATAATAGTAATCCCACACCAGCATTTTGCAACTCCAGCATAATACTTGAGAAAACACATGGCTTTTCAATAGCCTGTAGAATAATAAGTCTCATTCACTAAATGGAGGCTAACAAATACTATGCATGTTTTCAATGACAGCTGTTCTTTTATCTAGCATTTCTACCCTTATACCAAATTCCACCTGGAGTAACAGTTTATTTTTCCAAACACACTACATGGAAAGCAGAGGGAAGTGTATGTATGATCCTATGACAACCAAGTCACATTGGAAGGGGCATCATCACAATTTTTTTACATGACAAGGACAGCAAACATTATTTGACACTCATCCATTAGTAAATAATGATTCTCTCTTCTCACATAGCTACCTGTTTAACAGTCTACAAAACAATCTCATCATAACCACCCTTTAAGGTAGGTTGCATTCCACTTAGGTATATTATTATCATCATCATTTTAGAGATGGATGGGACTTTAAGGCAATCAAGTCCAACTCCCTTATCTTTCAAGTAAGAAATACAAGTTTCAAAGAGGTTATTTAGGACTTGTCCAATATCGCACAAATGAGAAGTACAAAGGAAAAGATCTGAACCCAAGCTTTCAGACACCATCTCCAATGCTGTTTCTACTTGTTTTGCAAAACTGTCAGCTTCTCAACAAGATAGGTGCTAATTTTCCAACTGCAGGGACTGATATTAATACATCCTTCATGACCAGTAATATACATTAGAAAGGTCTTTAATGGTTATGTATTGGGAGAGGAGAGGCTTCAGAGAAAGTTAAGTGAGAATAGAAGCAAAGAGCAAGTAGAAGAAAAAGTGAGGAAGGACTAGACTCTACTACCCTTAAAACTCCATCCAAATTTGCTGGTGCCCTCCTCTGCTTGTATTTTTTGGCACGATGCCATCGTTTCTTCTGATGCAAATCATTTGTCACATATCCAACATCATAGGATCCAGAATTCCACTAAAACTCAAGAAGGAATTAAGGCTACCATCCAGCCTCCAAACAGAATTGCTCAGACCTCAGCATTCAATGGTCTTTCTGGTACTTCTAAATTCATTTTAAAATAGATTAAAAATACTTAGGTAATCATCCTTCTGTTCCTCATATGATGAAATGTTTGTATTTTTATGACAGTTAAGTTGATAAAAAAAGAAAAAACTAAGTGCAATGAAAGCCTAATCTAAACATTTGTCAGTGAAAAATCATGTCACTCATGTAGCAAATTTTCTGTATAATACAGAGAAAAAGAGACACACTAATATTGCATACGCAAGCAACTTGACCTGACCCACAGAATGTCCAAAGCTTTGCAATTTTAACAGTTTTAGAAAAGCAGCCTTTATATGTGTTTCTCCTTCTTATGACTATTGGCTGTTCATACTCTGCTCTCCTACTTTCGTTTCTCATCTCTGACTTTTTAGTCCTTTCAATAACAACAGTACCTCACATCTGTGTAGGGCTTTAAAGCTAACAACAGTTTCATTTCAACAGTTCCCCCAAGTAGTCCAAAAGGCACTCAAGGATGTAAGCAGCCAGTAGCAATTAGGATCCTGCAACACCTCATTTGTCCTTCCTCAAAAGAAAAAAAATGAATTAAATAAGAGGCATAATGGTGCTTCATGACTCACTTAATTTCAGAAATTAAAAGCCAGACAATGTTCTAAAATAATTTGTAAGCAATCTGAAGGCATTGGTCTTAAAATCGAAAGACCCAGATTAGAATCTCAAATAACATTACTTAGCTAAGTGACCCTGGTCCAGTTATTTTACCCTTTATAAGCCTCAGTTTTCCCATCATTAAAGTGGGTATACTTAGGTATACTTATATACTTAAGTATGCTTATATACTTAAGTATACTTATATACTTATACTTAGAACATCAGGTCTGAAGTCTAGAATGTCTAAGTTCAAGAACAGCCTCAGACACTTATTAGCTGTGTGACCCTGGGCAAGATGCACTGTTTGCCTCAGTTTCTACAACTATAAAATAGGGTCAATAACAGCATCTACCTCATAGGACTGTTATAAAGATCAAATTAGAGAATATTTGTAAAGCACTTAGCAGTGTCTGGCTCATAGTAGGAGCTTTATAAATGCTGATTCCCTTCCCTTTCTCTACTTAGATTACTAAACTGTCATGACAAAAGCACTCTGTAAACACTGAAGCACTATAAAATAAATAGTAAAATGGAAACAGCAGCAGGAGTGATAAATTACTATCATCCATACTCTACACCATATCCTTTTCTAATATATAAAAAAGAGGGAATCAGTATTACTTGAAATGTAACTATCAAGTTTCAAAAATATTGCACTCATTTCAAAGAAATACACTCCAGGAAGGAAATATCAGGAAGCAAACTTGTGAAGAGAAGTTGAAACAATGTGATAAGTTATATTCCTCCTGTCATTAATGAGCTGCCTCTTCCATGCAACAGGATGATGGGAAGTTTTTGCTTTTATTTCAATAGCATCTCATTACTTCTACAAATCCATGATCTCAACAATGTGGGTTCTACTGCCAACAAAATCCATCCATCCACGTTCTCATCAGATGCAATTCTTGTCCATGTCCATGTGCCAAATCCTCCACAAATATTCTACCCAATGCACCAGATGTCTTTCTTTTAGGTCCTTTTAAAACCTCCAGGCTGGAAGTACAGCATTCAGCCTGTGCAACTGTTGTTTTAACAGCAACAAGAACAGATGACATTCAAATAACAATTTGTGATTTGCCGAACACTTTAGGTATGTTGTCTCAATTGATCATCACCAAAATATCTGTGAAGTTAAGTGCTATATTAATCACACTTTACAAATAAGGAAACTGAAGTTGAGAGGGGCTAAATGACTAGGCCAGAGTAACAAACGCAGGCAGTAAATGGCAAAGGCCAATTTCTAACTTACGTCTTTCTGACTCCAAGTAAAGCATTCTCTCCAATGCCCTCTCAATATATGGTTGTCAAACATGCTTTAGGATCAAATACTTCCCTGATAGAGGTAGCTAGGTGATGCAGTGGACAGAGCTCCAGTGTAGGAGTCATGAGGACCTGAGTTCAAATATCACCTCAGACACTTGACACTCACTAGCTGTGGGACCTTGGGCAAGTCCTGCATCATTTCCAGTCATCCTGATGAATCATCTGGTCACTGGATTCAGATGGCTCTGGTGGAGAAGTGAGGCTACCTGCACAGCACCGCCTTACTCAAAAACAAAGTCAAGTGCAAGTCATGTCATTATTTCTCTGATGTCATAGTCTTCTTCAGCAACAAAGGATGAACATACACTTCCCTGATAACACAATTTATGCCACTTCTCATGTGCAAATAAAGAACTGGCAGAGTATTTTTCATCCTGCACCCAAGGGCACATTTTATTAAATACTTGATCATCTTCTCTTGTGTTACCCCTGACAAGCATAAAGAAAAAAAGATGTGCCAATATCTACTGAAGAGGATAGCAAAATTCCAAGAACTTGACAAGATCCAGCAAACCAACTCCACAGTCATTTTGAAACTCAGTGTCTTCAAAATAAGGGGCGAAACAGCAAAACAATGAAAATGTATTTTAAAAATTTAATTCAGGAATTGAGAAAGTAACAACCAAAGGCTTGATTACCCAGAAAGCTTACAATTGTAACCCTTCAACTACATGTTAAAAGACTTGGGAAAGTCCTGGGCATAGGCCAACACTAAACAACATATATCAAAAAAATGTAACTGATTCTACCTCAAGAGAGAGGAAACAATTGGTCACTGGCATGAGTATTCCTTTCAAATATGCTATTTATGTATATTCATACCATCAACTACTTAGTGAAAAGGTTAAAATCAATACTAAAGTGGATTAACAAACAAAAATGCAACAATATATTTCATGAAATTACAACAGTATTCACTTATTTCAGCAAGCTCAACTTTTAAAGACAAATAAAAGCAAGGACACTGACAACAATTATCACCATTTCTTGTTTAACTGATAAAAAAAAAAATACTACAAGAAGATTGAAAAGCACCCTGGAACCATCTCAAATAACAAGCTTAATCTCTTTGCCAAACACAGAGAGACAGCAGCCACAGGCAATACTGGATGATTAGGGTACCAACTTATTGCAAGTAGTATTACCTCACAGAAGGAATAGAAGGGGAAATGACCCTGCAGAGAAAGCATAAAATCTAACTAAGCCAGATCCCAAGAACATCTACAGGTAAAACTGGAAGAATAACAAATGTATCAAAAATAAAATAAACTTAAGAAATAAATGAAATGTCAGTGTTTCAATATTTATTTAATCTCACCATCACTGTTAGTGGAACAACCACATTTTACTTAACATACAATGTCCGCTTGTCCCATTCTCTCATTTTATGAAGGAAGAAACTTCATATGCTACAGAAATTTTTAAGTTTTAAGTGGTGGGAATAGGTCATAATTATTTGTTAAGGATTGGCAATCTCATATACTATCTTTATAATGACATCTTAAACATTCTAATAAAATAAAGAAATCCATTCCTATGCTAAATATTAATGAGAGTGGGTGCATTTATCTGAAATTGAGCATTAAATCCCACATATTCCACAAATTACAAGCCCCATGTCATGACCCAGATGAGAAGATAGAAGTGTTATGTGGGAGTCAAATACAGGTATCTATGTAATAAATGAGTGGTGACAGAATACAGAAAAATTTAAGTTTTCTCATTTTTTTCCAAAATTAGCTCTTAATAGGTAATCAATGTTTGTGTCAAAATCTTCTGTGCAAATACATGTCATAATTCATAAACATCAGTGCTTCTTCACTAAATAGGGTCTGGTTTGCTTTTCTCAAGCACAAAAAATGCAATAACCAAATTTATGCACATATATACACACATACACAAAATATATAGAGTTCCACTAAATAGAAAATTAGTCACTTTATCTAGCAATGATATTAGTTCATTTTTTAAAAAAAAGTTCTTTGGTTCAATAAATATAAAGTAATATATATTTTTTAAAAACAGTGACAGCTACCAGTGAAACCATCTACCAAAGCAAAAACATTTTCCCAAAAACAATTAAATTTGATGAGTAAAAGAATCTGATTTGACTCTTGGAATTTTTACATTTCTCACCAATTCAAAAATTCTTATCATCTTACATCCAACTGGCTTAATGCATACAAACATCTAAGGATTAAATAAACACATTTAGTACATATTTATTTATGTATGTCCTTCTCACTGGTTAGGGTAGCTAGTGTAACTTGGCAAAACTAAATAGATTTTTCCTTCCAGATCATCAGGGTAACTATTGCCAACCCTAGAAATATCTCGTCTCCTGCTCATTGGAAAGATCTGAATGTGTAACTAAAGGCTCTGTATTTGAGTCCCACCTGGGCCACATGTTACCTGAGTGACCCTGGGAAGATCATTTCTCCTCTCCCAGACTCAATCTCCTCATTTATAAAAGGAGAGAGTTGGACTAGATTGCCTCAAAGGACCTTTAGAGCATTAAATCTATTTTTTTGGTCAACACTGGAAGAGCTATCCAAGGGTAATCTGATTTTATTCAAAACTGCTAAATTCAATGCTACAAAATTCTGACTATAGATATTTCCATTTTTGTCCAAAAAAATTTTCTTAAATTTTCAGGGGAAACATAATTGTCACGTGATTAAGTTTTTCTTTTTTAAGATCATCTTATACTTTTCTTTAGGATTTCTTCTTATAAAGACTCAAGAAAATATATGCTAGTACAGATATGAAAGAACATTTCCAAAATGTTAACTCTTACTGAGTTTTCAACATCTGTGACCCTTATTAAGGACAATCCATATGGTGACTATCTGACTCTGCACTGTACTGAGGTCTAGAAACAGAAGTGTGCCAAGGCATTCTTACAAGGCTACAGATATGAAATATAGCCACGCATTGTAAGGACATTGAATTGTATTCCCATGATCATGAAAATCTTTAACCCTGCAGTTATTCTGGTAGAACTCATCCCACAATAGATAGGTTTATTTTCCTAATTAAATATAAGTTAATCATTCAACTTTCCTGAAAGCAAATACTGAAATATCAGTCACCTTTCAGACATACTGTTTAAATATTAACTAACCCAATAAAAAGTCAATATACATTCCTCATATCTAGAGGAGATACATTCTTTTGTCTGAGCAGCATTTTTCCAGACCTGTAATGAAGGAGGAGAGGTACCAAAACCAATATCCAGCTTTAATGGATTTTCATACTATTCATATCCTGTGCAAGAATACATCAGGAACCAATAACCTAGACATTTCACCTTCTCATCTGCAGGTGTTTCTATCTCTAAAAAGAGAAAACTCTACTTGGAGTAGAGGACAAACCTGCTGGGGAAAAATCATGGTGAGCTAGAACTCACATACTGATTGAGGATAAGGAATGCTGATTTTTAAAAATTCAAATTTATATTAGAAATGAGTTCCATAAAAAAGTGTGAAATGAAAATGTTAAAGCAGAAGTCAGTATGCCAGTGTACTATCTCCTTAAGAAAAAATAAAACATACCAACCATTTACAAAATATAACTAAATACAATGATTCCTGCGACATCAACTTGATACTCTTCTCTCACTTTTTATCCCTGAATGAAAACCAATATTTGAATTTAACAATAAATCCCAAACATATTTAATCACCGTCATCCTCAGAACAGAAGGTGTTTGTACATATCACAGGATGTGTACAAATCTTTGCACTGAAAACAGGAGTACTTGTTACTGTATGCTACTGAAGAAAGCCAACTATTACACACATACACACCATGCATACTAAAAAGGACCAGTACAATTCATGCTCAATACTCCAGTGAACCAGCTAGCTAAAACCATTGCTACTGCTACCAAACATTTCCCAACACTATAACCATTGTCTAAGCAACTCAGCTATTTTTGTCTTTTCAAAATGTCATTCAGAGTGAACCTAAAAACTTCTTGTTAACTTCTTCTCTAATGCCTATTCTTTTATTCTAATAACTAGAATAAAAATAATTGAGGCAAGGCTAAGATAGGAAAATGACCTATTTGGATTTCCTTGCAATTTTAGTCATTTTGTTGTCTAGGCTCAGAGTTGTTTTTAAATTGCTTTCATATACAAAAAAAAAAGAGAGAGAGAGGCAGCCTTGCTGGATGGTAAGAGTCAAGATGACCTGGGTTCAAGGACAGTTTTGACTTTACAGACTGAATGATTCTGAACAAGTCACTTAACCTCTCAGTGCCTTTAGGCAACTCAGTATGCTATAAAATGAAACCAGTTGCTGATCTATATTGATGAAGAATTTCTTACATGAAGAAAATCAGAGGTCTAAACAGAAAAAAAAAATTATCAGAAGATAGTGTTAAGCATTTCCCCTAAACATCACCCTAAAATATATGGCTTTATATATACCCAGGTGGTACCATAGATAGAGCACTGAATCTGAAGTCAAGAAGATCTGAGTTCAAACCAAGTCTCAAAAATAAACAGCTGTTTGACCCTAGGAAAATCACAAAGCTCTGTCTGCCTCAGTTCCCTCATCCAAGAAATGAGGAAAATGATACCTTAGACCTACCAGGGTTGTTGTGAGGATAAAATGAAATAATATTTGTAAAAGAACTTTGCACTATTTAAATAGATTTGCTAATATTGCTATTAATAATAGCAGTAAAAAGTTCATGAAGTGCCTTACAGTTATAAAGTATTTTAACATATACTCTTATTTGTGGTCCATGATCATGCAAGTATTATTTCCATTTTACACATGAAAAAACAAAGGAACAAAGGTTATATGACAGCCTATGCAATATACCCAATAAATGTCAGAGTTGGGACTTAAACCCAATCTAATTATTTTTCCAGTAGAGTCACCACCCTTCTGATAGACTTACACTAGGATAGAAGAAGGAGTGTTAAGTCACTTAAGGACTTGAAAACATCAGACTTGGTCATAATTTATGTAATATATATATACATATATTATGTACAATATATGTATGCATGCATGTATGTATGTAGGCAGACTTTTAATGGCCTCCACACTATCAACAGCTTAAATACGCTCAAAAAGCAGGGAATCTAATTGTTTCACTATTCTGCCAAATATGGAACCATTTTTACAAAATACAGCATAAAAAAAAGTATTAGGTCACACTTTCTTATAAACACCACCATTACCTTTCAAAAACACATGGTACAAATTACAAAAGCAAAGAAAACAGACAAGAAGGGTAAAAATTATTTTTTTCTGGGCAATTATTTTTAGAAGTGGACGATCAATAGTGTAGCTAAAGATCATCAAGAGTATAGGAAATAAACAAATTGATCACTAAATTACAAGCTCCCAAATCATCATTTAAATGTATATTACCATGACCAAAAATTGTCTTTCAATTTAAGATTCAAATATGAAGAGTTTGATCTAATTTTCTGGTTTCTAGGTTAACAATTATTTACAGAAAAAAATTCATCTCAGAACAAGGAGAAAGCCTGAATTAGGCACTTAGAATAAATGGTGATGTCTATTAAAATAATTTACTTACTATGTGTTTAATATTAAGAGATATTGTAGTAAAGAACTACCTCTTTAATTAAAATTACTGAAAAAAGTGATAAAGGAGTCTAGCAGAAATTAAGTTCAAATCAATACCTTCTGCCATATTTCATCATCATCATTATCAATAATCATCGTAATAGCCAATATTTATATTTCACTTACTATGTGCCAGGCAATGTGCTAAGCAATTTACAATTATCTCATTTGATCCTTACAACAACCCTGGGAGGCAGATGTTATAATTATCTCCATTTAACAGATAAGACAACTGAGGCATACAAACATTAAATGACTTGCCCAGGGCTACAAAGCTAGTAAGTATCTGAGGTCAGATTTTAATTCAGATTTTCCTAACTCCAGTCACCTAGCTGCCCCAATAAATAAATTTAATAATTAATTCAAGGTGGATACATGATCTTAATATTAAAGATTATATCATTTTTTTAAAGGTGAAGCAGAGAAGCAGATGGTAAACCCTTCACAGCTGTGGACAGGAGTTATATTATTTACCAAACAGGGATAGAGGTAATAAAAAAAGATTAAAAAGATAATTTTAACTATATGAAATTGAAAAGCATCTATACAAACAAAATATGTTAAGAAAAATAGTTGAATGAGAATTTAGGAATTGTATCAAATAGCAAAACAAATCTGTGTCAAATTTCTCAGATAAAGTCTCCTATTTGGTATCCAAGATCTATAGACAACATATAAGACCAAAAGTCATTCTCCAATAGATAAGTAGTCAAAACATATGATCAAATGTTTCTAGAAAGAAATGGCAAACTGTCACAGGAAAGAATGTTCAACCTATACCTAGCAAATTATCAAAGATGATAAAAGATGTGACTAATCCATGCTGGAAGGGATGTGGGAAGATAAGCACACTAATGAGATGTTGATGGAACTGTCATTTTGGAAACTAATTTGGAATTATGCAAATAAACTGACTAAAATGTCTATACCATCTGATTCAGGGCTTCCACTACTAGGCATATATACCCAAAGTGGAATTCATTCTATTCCCACTCACACTCCTATGCTTCAAACCTGAATTATTGCAATAGTCCGCTCATTGGCCTGTGTGCCACAAGCCTCCCTATTCCTGTCTATCCTCCACTCACCTATCAATAATATTCTTTAAACACAGGTCAGTTGAGTTGAATAAATCAAGGCAACAAAGTTACCAAAAATCCAGTACTTTTGTTCACAGATGATATTACCTAATGAGGCTTGTATCTTGCAGTTCCCAATCTTTGTTCAAGAATTCACAAACAAAAAATCAATGGAGTACCTATACGTATTGCAATTAGTATATGAGATATTAGCCACAGAAAAAATCCCAATCGTATTCTGAAGTAGTTTAGAAGCAACATAAACAATAGGCACTACGGCAGCAGGTTGATATGTGCGTCCTGGATGACATCTCAAGGAATGACCAGGGAGCCTATAGAATCTTAGTACTCAAAAGGTCCTTGGTTATGGGCAGTATTATACTTCTAAGTGGAAAGGAAAATTAACAGCTGTACAAACATATGGCACTTCAGAAGACTTGGTTTTCAATAACATTTTTATTTAACTCTGGAACATAACAAGACGCCAACTGACAGAATTAAGGATTACAAACTGAACATAGGTATGAGCATTTAGCAAGTTGTAGACCCTCTTCCCATAGTGCCCTAAGAGGTCTGCTTTAATCCTCACGTGGCATGATCTTAAATATCAGTTGTATGTATATAGCTTAAGCTCCATCTCCTTCTTCCAAAAAGCTCTCAGATATGCCAACCTGGTTGGAATCTAAATGAACATGTGTAGATATTGATCATGTGGTTATTCCAAATACATAAAAGTCCGAAATTACTCTCAAAATTTGAAAGGACTACATACATTTGTCCTAATTGTTTATAAATCAATAGATGGACATTTTTATCAATTTCCTTTTTGAAGAGGTATTTTTTAATGGATAGGGACAGTAATTGAGAGGAAACTACACTTAATTCCTTTTTTCCATTATCCTAATTTTTATGCTTCTATTTGAACTAAAAATTTTCCCAGAAAAATCTATTTTCTCAAATTTTTCAGTAAGTTTATTAACTTTCTACAGAATCCACACACATTAATTCACATTTCATCTTCACAACTAGAAGCATGTTAAGAACAAATATAGTTTGTATATGTTAGCCCATAAGCATTCTTTTTTAAAACAAAATATATAGTAATCCATCTAAGAAAGAGAAACCATCACAATTTCTGTGATCATTTCAAACACAAAGGTCCATAAACTAAAGTTAAAACATTGACTTAATAGTCATAGCAGCATCTAACATTTAAAAATGTCCTAAAGTTTGTGAAGTGGCATATACATTCATATGGATGAATACATATGATCTCATTTGAACCTAGCAACAACCCTATCAAGTAGGTACTACTATTCCCATTTTACAGATGAGGAAATCCCTTTTACACATACCCTGAAATGCATTCCATCTCATCTTTTAAAGCATTTCAGCTCTCACTAATCTTCAATCTCTCTTTATCCACTGCTTCCCTACTGCTTACATGTATACTTATGTCTATACTATCCTCTAAAAAAAAAATCCTCTTCTTTAATCCAAACATAACCATTACCTACCATCCCATATGTCTCCCTTTAACTGTTAAACTCCTTAAGAAAATCCTCTCCTTTCATTCTTGTATAGCTTCTTCAATCTGGCTTCCAATCTCATCGTTCCAAATTCAATTTAAATAAATTGCTTTCTCCAAAGACACTAATGATATTTTTGGTGTCAATACTGATGACCTTTACTCAATGACCATCCTCCTTGACTTCTCTGCAACTGATACCTTTTATTCCGGACACTTTCTCCTCTCTAAATTTTCATGACACTACACTCCTACTGGTCCTGGGTTATGCAGCTAATTAGTATATGAGGCAGAATTTGAACTCAGGTCTTAAATAACTCTGTAATAGGAAATATTAGCCACAATGCATCTTTCTCTCCAAATAATGAGAGAGAAAATAATGTGTATGCTATCTCTTGCCAAAAATACTTCCTGCTGAACTGCTGTCTTATTGTATATGGTACTATAAAAGGTAAATGTTCTGTCTTATCCAGCTTTAACACAATTTTTCAATAAATTCTTGCATACTGTAAACTTTTCAACGATGAACAGGAACAATGTCAGATGATTCTAAACATCAAGTGAGTCCTTTTTTAAAAAGTAAGTGACTTTTGTATGTTTCTCTCCAATCAATTTACCTTCCTGTGAATTTGTGGCTTGTGATATTAAAACTGTTTTTCATTCTTTAATTGTACATTTAATGAAGAAACTCTGTCTAATAATGCCTAAACATATGGAGAAGTTGGCTTGAGATTTAAGTTTTTTTGTCAATAATACACAAAATGGTCAATGCAAACAAGGATTAATGACAACTTTGCTATATTGGTACTCTCATCACTCTATCTGTCCTCCTCATCTCATTTTCGATTTATTTCTTCCCACATAGTCTTGGCAACTATTCATTTCCTTTGAAGGTCCTTAAAGATAGCTCTCACCATATACTTCCTTCTGGGGAGGAATAATATACAGGCAAAATGGAGTTTATCTTACTCCATAATTTACACCTTAAACCACAAATCCCTTTATAATAACCACAGACTTACAAAGTTCTCAGAGAGAAGTGTAACATTAAGGTAGTATAAATATCTACCATTAGCACATCAGATGACTGAACAAATGCATCTTAGAAGCCAAAAGATCTGCATCATGGGCTTATATACAGTCACTTTTGCTATTATGTGTGACATCATAGTACATGCTAAAAAAGAATTTCTTGGTTTGACAGACTGTAAACACTAGCTACCACTTTCCCTTCCCCATGGGGACAATAGCCATCAGAAAAGAGATAAGACTTAAGAGAATGCCTTCACCTATTTCCTCCTCCCCTTCCTTTCATACAGCTAAATCAGATCTCCCTTAGCCCCTTAGTAAACAAATAACAAGCGAATATGCATGGATTCTCCTCTTAAACTAGTCACTTCCCAGTTACCCAGTCATCTGATGGGGGTTCCCTTACAGCTGTGGGTAGATTAGGGTTTCAGAGAATGGCCACAGCGGTGACTCATTCTTCACTACACTTTCCTCCCCACCCCCACCCCCCAAATCAAGGCCAACAGTGAGTCATCCTTGAATACTCCCTTATCCACATTAACTAAGTCACTAAGTCCTCTCCATTCTTCACAACGTTGCTCAAATATGTACCTTCTTTTCTTTCCCATTGCCACTACCCCTATCTAACTCT
Source organism: Bettongia penicillata ogilbyi (assembly GCA_023548195.1). Lineage (NCBI taxonomy): Eukaryota > Metazoa > Chordata > Mammalia > Diprotodontia > Potoroidae > Bettongia > Bettongia penicillata. The sequence goes on from JAJHZJ010000671.1 coordinate 2,330,156, forward strand.
CATCCTCATCACCTCATGTCTACATTGGCTAATACCAATTAAATATCTCCATCTCTCCTGTCTCTCCCTTCTCTAAAACAAACAAATCTTCCTAACAATGTGTTTTGCACCATTCACCTCCCTAATCAAAAACTTTCACTGGCTCCTACGGAAAGTTCAAATGCCTTTTCCTATGTGATTCAAGACTTTCCATAATCTGATCTCCATTTTCCACTGTTCTCTCTCATCATCTTTATGACCATGACTTTGCTACCTGGCATGTCCTCTTACTGTGACACTCTAACACCTATGATTCCTTCAAGGACCATCATACTCCTACCATCTCTATGAAGTTATTTCTCATCATTCCAATCCTTCTCTCAAACTTACCATGTTCAGTTATGTGTCATTTATTTGACACTGGGCATATATGCTCCCTTGTAATATTTCTTCTCTTTTTAAATGTGTATCCTACCCCCATGCCCCAGTAGGTCTCTTAAGGGGAAAGATTGCTTTATAACTCTTTGTACCTCTAGGATTTAGTACAGTTTTTCTCATGTACTCAATGTTACCTAAATGTTTGCTGACTTTAATAGCAGGTGATGGAACCAAGTTCATGAAGTAAGAATCAATCCATTATTGGCACAAAAATGAAGAGGAAGTTAAACAGGTATATGCATCCATTTGGTCTCCTGAGATACATCTGAAGGTCAAGGACCACGTCACCCTTGCATATATGTCCAGTGTCCTCAACATGGTAGGGGTGAAACAAATATTTGTTGATGAAAGCAAACAGGAGAAAACAAGTAAACATAATATTTTCTATGCTTCCACTGAATTTGTTAGCATAAGAAATTCCTGAATACAACTGAATATCCTCTACTTAAGTACTATTCTAATACCTTATCAAGTCATAGAAGTGATCTTGGATTGTCCAAGAACATGGGAACAGAATGAAAACTCCAGCAGATCCTATCAAGCTAGAAAGTTATTGAGTACAGGCCAGGTTAAATATCATAATATGATCATAGGCTTAGAGCTAACATCTAAGGAACTTTAGAGGACAAGTAGTCCAACCCCCTGGGTTACATCTGGGAAGATAAATGACCTAAGATTAAACGCTATTGTAAGCACTAGAGATAAGATTTGAACCCAGATCCTAAGACTTCAGAGTCAGGGCTCTTTTCATTGTATACCTCATTAGGACTTTCTTTAGAGAGCCAGCTTAGCTATATTTAGAGTGGGGGTTCTTAACCTTTGCACCAGGAACCTGTTTGATTCTTTAAAGTCATATTTTGATAACTCTATTTAAATAGAATTGGTTAGCTTTATAATCCAATGGATTTTATGTGTTTAAAAAGATAAATTCTAAGAAGGGGTCCATAGGCTTCACAAGAGTTCCTATGGAGTATGTACATAGGTGTGTACATACACACACACGCTCCCTAGTTTAGAGAATTTGATCACTATGGTACCTCTTAGAGATGCTGATTGCAATCTCCATCGGAAGCAGCATAAAGACTAACTGAATTCTATTGAATTATTGAAGTATGATAAAACTCAGTATTCAGACATCAACGATTTCTAGAGTCAAAGAGGTAGAAGAGAGTTTGGAGGCAATCTAGTCCAATGTCCACATTTTGCAGATGAGAAAACTGAGGCGCAGAGAAACTATCTTGCTCAAGGTCAGTGAGTAGCAGAGTTAAGGATGTGAATCTCTCTCCTTAAGGAAAGAGATTGCTTCACTTTTGTCTTTGCATTCCCAATTCTTAGGACAGTGCATAATGCAGAGTCAGTATTTAATAAACACTTACTGACTGATTAATTATAGCTGATCTACAGCTAGTACTTGAAGATGAAATAATAATTTCATTAGGGATTTGCTTCAATAGAAGTAATTAGGGCATCCATTGTGTTACTCTACTAAGAACCATGTACTTTTTTTCTTTACAAAGTTCTTTAAAATTTTTGTATTAATTCTTCATTAAGATTTTAAGTTTAAGAAATCTTAAATGTTTGGAATTTTTTTTAAGTTATGAAGTACTCCAAACCAGGAAAAATTTATCATGTGATCCTAGAAACATGAAAGTCACTTTCTACAAAGCCAGATATTCAGTTACTATGTAGGGACAGACCTGGTTTAGTTCTGCTATTCAACAATACCATGAAGGGCCATCCATAAGGACAGAAGAAACAATAAGAGTATCCTTGTCTGACATATTTTTAAGAAAAATGAAGACAATAAGAAGAATAGGAGATGAGCAAATAAGCACTAAAACTTCTTTACTGTTAAATAAAATGTTAAATAAAAACTTAGAAGACTTATGGAAATTGTTCAGACTCCTGAAATAGCCTCTAATCAAAATTTTGTACTGCAATGGCTACACTTTACATATTGAAAAACAAACTACAATTCACCTGCCAACTGAGATATTCTATTAAAGGGCTGTTATAAAGAGAAACAATGATTACAACAAAAAAAACATTTTCTTACTAATCACAAAGATGTATAATAAGAAAAGTACACTGACTATTCAGAAAGCTGAGCATTTTAATGAATCTTTTAAAAAAAACCTAATATCTCTCATTCTTTCAGCTTTTAAAAATTTTATTTCACAGTCTGTTATTTGCCTTTCAAGGCTATTAGTTCTGATTGTTAAAACTTTATTAATTCTCATTCATAACCACCCTCCCCTCCTACCAAATAAAATGCAGTATGAGGTTCAGGGCAAAGAGTTCTTTTCATTAGTAGCTTTGCTTTGCAAAGTAAACATTTGTACAATCCCCCAACATTATTTGATTTCTAATAGAAGAATGACATTAATGGGTATTCTTCAGAACTTTGGGGCAACAGCATGTCTAATGCCATGTTTCTATTACCAAAATCTAAATGTCAAAGACTAATTTCAAAAGCAACATAAATTGTGTTCCATAGTATCTAAAAGCTTAATGAATGCTCATCTTTGAAAAAGGAAGGCAACCTTTTAATCTCAAATTGCATTTATCTATCCATGTGCACCTCCCTGCCCTCCCCTACCCAATTTTTAAAAAAATCTTATAGGACAGATTCAAGGCTCAAGACTTTAGACATTTTAATAAAATGTCATTTCAATTAAATAGCTGCAAAACACCTACCAATGATCAAGTGTGTTATTTTCCCCCACTATTTTACAACATGAAAACAGTGAGATGTATGTCATGATAATCTTGCATCTTTTTAAAAAAATAATATAAAGAGAAGTTGGGCATGATGGTGTTCTGCAACTCTCCAAGACTAAATTGCTGAGAAGGCCCACCTGCATTAGTAGATGATGAGTCTTCATCTAGGAATTCCCAATACTAATGAAATGACAGCTCTAGTTGCTATCCCTCTTGAGTAAAATGATCTTTTAATAATTTTTTTTAAAAAGTAGGGAAGAAATGATAGTTCTCATATGGTTAAATTGTGATTTGAGGGATTTTTCATTATAAATTTGATATCAATAAAAATCATTTTTAAAATAAGGATGAATAACATCTCCCCCTTTAGTCCTACGTATAATTTAGCTTGTAGGTAGCTGTTTGTATGTAGTCTACATTAGACTGTGAACCCCTAGAGCACAGGCTTTTGAAATTCATTGTATCTAAAAACACAAAAAAGAAATTCATTGTATCTAATATCACATTGTATCTAATAGCACAATAGCTACTAGTAGTTTAGAGGGAGTTTTAAAATGTTGTGGACTGACCTCAACTAGAATTCTACTGCATTTAAGCTTTGAATGAATTCTTCCTGTTCTTTGTCTATCACCTCCAATTCAAATAGAAGCTACTAGTAGATACAATTTCACAAAATCTCAAAGAAAGAAACATCGCTAGAATTATATTTCCTAATAAAAATTCTCCATTGAAAGACTTGATCTGTTTTAGAAGACATATCTTCAAGTGTTCAAGGTAGAATCCTGCGTGAATTCCATCTTAAATACACACATTCTAAAAAATGTAACAACACGACTTTCCTGATACATTCTTAAGAAATGTATTTGAAATAATGTCTCATCACACCAAAGAAAAGGGAAACCTAACTCCAAGTAAGGCAGTCAGATACCATATGGAAATACTTCCAGGAAAGTAAGTAGTTGCTATGGCTTCAGGAAAGACCTTTTTTAGCAAGTAAATTATTTAAGTTTTTAAAGTAATACTTCAATAGAGGTAGTAATAATCAATCTTGGGGCTCTCTGCCCAACTAAACATCTTTTGAAATGTTCTGGAAGCCCTTGAATCTATATTTGAGCAAGCATTTCTGACAGAGAGGACACTGACTCCAGGGGCAAATCTGCTTGTGATTAACCCATCACCCAATCAAGAGGGCCCAAAACACTCAAAACCCGCCCCCTCCCCCATCTCCAGAAGGAGGAGGGGAAAAAGGTTTTTCAATTCAACCCAATTCATATACATTTGCAAAACTTCATCTTTCAAACAGAGAACCACGGACCAGAAAGAAAAACTATGTCATTCTTTAATATACACAAGAATTAGACTGTACACACACATAAATCCCACATTTCGCTCTCTCTCTCCCCTCCAGGGCCTGGAAGAAGCGGGAGGCCTGGGGCTGGATTTCAACTGTTTGCAGTTAACTATTGCCCAGGAAAGAGTAATCAAAGTGAAAGCTTTCATGGCAGCATTTAATTTAGGATTTTTCCTCCTCTTTTTTTTTTAATCCCAACTTGGCTTTGTGGCGCTCTAGAAATTAGTTGAAAGAACCTGAGCACGAGGTGAAATACATCTTTCCACAACAATCCCAGTAACCCAGGGGCGCGGGCACGAGGGCGTGCACACACATAGATGCACACACATACACACATATACACACAGAGCCATGTTGCGCACCGCAGCTTGCGGTACATACTATTGTGGCAGAAGGAAAAATCAGTGCCTCCCACTCGGCCCTCCACCTCTGCCCTTTAAAAAGGGGTGGGGGTGGGGTGGGTGGAAAGGAGTAATCCTAACTTTCTTCCTACAAAGAAACTGAACAGCTGGGGAAAAGAGTGGAGCCCCCCACATACACACACACACACATACACACACACACACATGCACCGCAAGGAAGTGACAAAGAGTACAGGCTTCAACTCCCCAAGCTCTCAGCTTTCCCCCCGCAAGCCCCCAAATGCACAAGCGAAAAGAAAACCGCCCAGCTGGATGGTAGGAGTGCAACAGCAGCCGCCGCCGCAGCCATATTCGGTTAAGGCTCTCTCCAAAGCCCGACTCCTCTCCTAGGCAGGCACACTAGCACGCGCACACACACAAACACACACACACACACACTCCCTGCCCCCAGGCCGGGACAGCCCAGCAGCCTGAAACTTTCCAGTCTGTCAGGCAACTGTGGGGAGTGAAGGAGGAGGAGGTGGAGGGGGCAGAAGGAAGGAGCACATAGGGAGGAGCGACTCCAGCCTCCCCACTCGTCCTCCAGCGCGAGCCCCCGGGTCCCCGGCTGCCCCAGCCTCTTCTCCCGGACCCTGCACTTCCCCGGCCTCTCCTCCCATTCCCCGCTCCTTCCCCTTTCCAGGAAGCGCCATATTGATCCCGGGCGCCCTCCTCCTCCCCCTCCCCCTTCCTTTCTCTCCTCTCCGGTCCTCTCCTCTCCTCTCGTCCCGCTCCACTCACACGGCCAGCCCTCCGCCCGCCGCCCGCCCCGGCCTCACCTTGGCGATGGCCTTCTTGTAACGAGTCACCGCTTGCTCGATGAGGCTGGAAACTTTCATATTTCCATCTCCACACGGCACGACCACCCGGGTCCGGCCGAAACACACGGTGACTTTCATGCTGCCGCTGTCGCCGCCGCCGCGGTCCCTCCGCTCCGGCCTCCGGGCCCCCCTCCCTCCTCCCCGAGCCCCCTCCCCAAAGCGACACCCGGGCTGGAGGAGGAGGCTAAGGAGGAGGAGGCGGTGGAACGTCGCCGCCCAGTGCGGTGTTGTGGCCCACAGTTGCACGGCGTCCGTGTGTGTGTGAGTGTGTGCCCGCGTGTAAGCGCGAGTGTGTGTGAGCGAGAGCGCGCGCCCGAGAGCTGCGGGCTGAGCCCGGGGCAGAGGAGGGGTCGGGGGAGCCTGGGTGGGGGCGGGGGCGGGGGCGCTTCCCGAGCTCGGCCCGGAGAGCCGGCGAGCGCGCTAGATGAGCGGAGACGCGGCCGGCGCGGGCGGCCCCCCGGCTGCCATGCCTCTCCGCCTCGCTGGCTCCCCGGCCCCGGGAGGCTCGCTCTCCCGGCCCCTAGCCACCTGTTCCGCGTCTCCTGCGCGCTCCTTCTAGGCGGCGGCTGCTCCTTACTGCTGCTCGCACCCACTGCTGCTCTGCGCGGAGGGAGGGAATGGAGGGTGGGGGAGGGGGAGGGGGAGGAGGAGGGCCGAGAGGCACAAAACACTGGCTCCCATGCAGAAGGGGAGAGACCGGAGCCACTGACTCCCCGCCATGGAGGAAAAGTGCATTGCCTCGGCTCCCCTCCAGCACCCCTTCAGTGCGGGAGGAGAGCGGATGGGGTGCTTGGAAAGCCGTAGGCTGCTTTTTCCTTTTTTTCCCCTTTAACCCGCTCTCCCCTGCGGAGTTGGGGTGGGGGGAGACCACAGCTGCACCTGGGAAAGAGAGGTACCGACTACTGTTCTAACTAGAAGGGTTCCTGGTCAAGCAGGAACTTAACGTGGAGCCCGGAGCCTGACTCTAAGACCCCTCTTTTAGCCAGCTCCTCAGCCCGACCCACCTTTCTCTCGCCTCTCCGAGAGATTGTCGAAGCTCTGTTCCTGATCCTCGATTCCCCCTAGGGACTTTTTCCCTCCCTGATGCCCATGCCACCCAGTCCTAGCTGAAATCTACCTTCAGCATCGCTTTATTTTGTCACTTTTAGATCCCTTCCAGGAACCGGAATGTTTCATGATGAAATGCCCTGTGTCTCTTTAATGTGTGTGTGTGTGTGTGTGTGTGTGTGTGTGTGTGTACACACACATACACATATATTGTGTTCTGCAGGAGACAATGTTTTTAAAACAATCTCTCACCGTGGATCAGCGCAAAGATGCTTAACTATGTTGCACAGACCTCTCTTCCCCACACTGGGATTCTTTCCTCAAGACCCAGAACCACCGGCCTCCAGGGTAGTCATGTCTCTGACTAAGTCTTTCAGCCGAAATCCTGCCCATTCAGTGCAAGGCCCTAGCAGGCAGTTATGCTGGGAGAGCGAAAACCAATCTTCTTTGATTCCTGTTGGGGGAGGCGCTGGAAGCGTCTATCCTGCCCAAATCTTTTCCTGAGGTTACTATTTAACTTAAAAGTTTCCAGTGACCCTGCCTTCACCCCTTTCCCCAACTTTAATACATAAGATAGTCAACGTCAACAATTCCGATGCTTTTTTTTTAAAAAACTGCAATATAAACAATCCAAGTACTTTTCTATGAACCAAATGTACTTGAAATGCCTTTAGGGAGAAGATGTGCAAAGCCATCCAAATGCTCTGCTGAACCTTCTCCTAGCCACTTAAAAGTCTGGAAGAGACAAGAGCTAATGTAATATGTTACTCAGTGATATTGAGACTTTTTAAAGAGCATGGAACACATTCAAGAATATATGGAAACATTGTATAAAGCTCATCTTTCAGGCTTGACATGAGCTAAGATTTCTTAATAAAGAATATTTTGTTTAAGGAAAGGCAAATATGCCAAAAGAGGTTGGGTTTTTTGTTTTTTTAGTTTTGTTTTTTTTTGGCCGGTCAGAAGCTATTATAACTTCATTTTAGCCATTTGTTCCTGGGAAATGTCCAGGGAATTCTCACTTCCATGAAGCTATTGAATGAAAATAAGAATATCCAATATGACTATAAAAATAATTTTGCAACTGAAGAGTTTTACATCTAATTTTACAGCTCTTTACCAACATACTCATTTATCTTCTATACCCACTTCTAGAGATACATCATCATGATTTCATATAGACATTCCCAGAGAGGTTAAATAACTGACTCAAGGTCACAAAGAGAGCTAGAGAAAGAGACAGAAATAGAATCCAGGTTTCCTACCACCTAGACACAGAAAAGGTTCATTTGCTTTACTCTCTTACTTGTCTGCAACATTAAACATCTCTAACAATGGAGTTTTTTAGCACATTACACATGACACAGACCTTACAGAGAAAATGTTCTTGTTTCTCCTATAGCTATATACAGTTAGGTAAAAGTCACTATGTATTACCAAGACCCAGTGCACCTGTAGTGGAAATAACCTAATAAACTGATGTAGTGCACAACAGTTCATGATTGCTTGTAATTGTTTTGTTTTTTTCTTTACTATGTTTGGGGAAATGTCCCACTTCAGATTTAGGTTCTTTCACAAAACTTTATTTTGGCCTTGACTAATGAATATGGTTCATCTTAGAAAAAAGGTAACCCTGGATTTTCCAAGGCCAAACCAGCAGAAAACAAGCTCTGGCATATCCTACCAAGCTGGAAAGGTTTCTAGCATTGGATTGGTGACAGACTAAATGTTTGTTGTCCAAGAACCAGCCCAGCTAAGTTCAGAGAGGTTCATCATCCAAAGGTTGGCCACCAGACAATCTTTTAAAGTCACAGGACATCATGAAGACCTACAGAAAACAATTAGAGGTTAGGGGATGGAGCACAAACGTTGAAATTTTGAATTCTTGATACATCAAAGTAAACTAATAAAGCAGAACCACATTCTAGATAGTTTAAGCACTATTAGCTGGATGGATTGGATGTTAGCGATCATCAAATCAACACCCTTTTATTGAGGAGATTGAGGCACAAGAAAATCAAGAAATTTGCCCATGATTAGAAAACAGATTTCCTATTCCTATTCTAGTACCCCTCCTAATAAACAACAACAGTAAAAAACCACACACACACACACAACTCAGTCTCTAGGAATGGGAGGACCTCAGTGGCTAACTGGTCTACTCAGAAATTTGTTCCTCGATATCATAAATAAAAGACCATCCATGCTCTGTTTTAAAACTTCCAGTGAGGAGGAACCAGGGACCTCCCAAATGACCAGATCACAGATTTCACAGAGCAGGAAGAGTCTGTAGAGATCAAGTAGTCCATGCCATTCATGATCAGCTTGTCCATGTCATCTAATCCATTTTACAGAGCCCCAGAGAAAGAAAGGTGTTTGCCTAAGGTCACCCAGAGAATAAGTAACCTGACCCATTCCACTTTTAGATAGTTTCCATTGACAGGCAATTTTTCCTTATATTAAATCAACATTTGCTTCTCTTCTATTATTGTCCTTTGCTTCTTATTTTTCCTCTAGAGAGAAGAACAAGTCAAAACCCCTTTCCTCGTGACAGTACATCAAATTCTGCTATTGTGTCGTGTCCCGCCCACCCATCCCCAAAGTCTTCTTGTTTTTCAGGCTAACCCTCCCCTGCCCCAGTTCCTCCCAATAATTTACATCTGGCAAGGTCTTCAGTTCCCTCACCATCCTGATCAATGTAATCTGGGCATAATTCTAGCTTGTCAGTGTCATCATAAAATGTACCCAAAAGTGAACACAATACTCCACTTTGCTTTAAGCAGAGCAGAAGCCATTAGGAAGACAACCTCTCTTTACATATACAACAAAATCATTCATTTACTTTAAAAAGTTCCCTAATTCTAATTCATTTTGATAATATTTGCAGAACACTTTACAATTTTCCAAGTAGACAATCTCATTTGATCCTCACAAAAGCTATAAGAGGCAGAAAGAATAGATATTGTTGTCCACACTTTACAGATTAAGAGCCAAAAAAAATAAATGATTTATCCAAGGTCAAATAATCAGTGCATGGTGAAATGAAACCTAGCATTTCTGACCCTTAAACCAATGCTTTCTTTATCACACTACATTCCATCTCATAAAATGTTAGGTACTTTCAAATATCTTGAATAAAACTAGTCTTATAAAAGTTCACTGTATTCGATAAATCAAAATTATACTCCATTCATCACTTTTCATCAGTAAAGCTAGTTTCATCCAGGTCAACCCTCTGGTCTATAAAATGTAAAGCTTAACCATTACCACTAATATCTCTGACAAGATAAGCAGAATAAACAAGCCCCTGAAGACCGTAATTCTCTCAGTAGTTTAGCCATCCAAAGGCATTAAATCCAAGTTCCCAAACCTTGAATATCACACATATAACTTGAAATGATTTTTTTTTAAATTCTTCTTATCTCAAGTCAAAGGTTATTTCACATCTACATTATTGCAAGCCCTCTTTCAAAATCTCGAGTCTTGCTACTCCAATTGATTTTTAATGATCAAAAAGTTAATCTTCTTCAAACTAAGCAGAGACCTTCTGTACATTTCAGCCCATCTGCAAATGGGCAGTTGTCCAAATGTGGATCATAATTTAAACGCAATCACACTCATGTTTATTAATATAGCAGAAAAGACAAACAGTAACACTAGAAGATGGTAATTGAGCAGATGACAGTCATTTGTGCCATGGGGTCCATAAGCAGACTCAGAAATACTGGAGATTGGAGAGGGAAGAAATCAGAGATTTAGTCAAAAAAGAGTCAGTACAGCTACTGCTGGTGTACTTAAGCGTCTGACCACCCCCATGAAGAGATGTACATACTAAGGCACTATTGGTAGAATGACAAACCAGTTCAACCATTCTAGAAAACAATTTGGAATTATGCTTTAAAAGTAACTATACCACTTGACAGTTCCATTGGGAGACATATACATCAACAAAAAGGCCCCCAAATTTTTATAGCAGCACCTTTAGAAGGAACAAAATGGAACAAAAAACTAGAAACAAAGACATTGCCCATCAATGAGGAAAGGCTAACAACCAAGCTGCAGTACATGAATGTACGGTAATAGAATATTACTTTGATGTAAGAAAGGATGGATATAATGAACACAGAGAAACATGGGATGACTTGTATGAACTGATGTAAAGTAAAGCAGAATCAGGAAAACAGTGAAATGAGTACAACAATGTAAATGGAAAAAACAACAAAACAATTGAAATGGAATGTTTGAAATTATAATAACCAAGTATTGCTCCTAAAAATAGATGAGAAGGAACCTCATTCTGCTTTTTTATAGAGGAGGGTGGGGCATGGATATGAATGTGGGAATACTTCCTGTAATGTCAGACTGGTTTTGTTTTGCAGAATTTCTTCCCCACCCCAAGCCCTCCTTTTTATGGTTTGTTATAAAGGATGGTTGGGGTAGTTAGGGAGGTTATACACTGAGAGATGTCACTGATATAGAAACTAAAGATATCCATACAATTTTATCTTAAAATACTTTACAAAATTTTTCCAGGAATATTTTTAAAAGAATTAGGTAAGACTTACTGTGACAAGGAAACATAGCTGTCTGTGGTTTGGGGTCCCTAGATATTTTCCTTCACATGTCTATTTGGGTGTCCTTCTGGCATGCAACCCCTTCCAGAGAGGAATGCAGGAGGGAGTGTTCTGTGTGTGTCTTCTACAACTGTAACTATATTTCTAAACAGCCTCAAGGTTCTGGTACAATTAATACAATAAGGAGTGGCCCCTGATGAGTCTGTAGCTTCAGGCTCAATAAAAGCTGTATACAAGAATAGTGCCTTGCGAAACTCCTCCTATCCCTTGAAGGGTGCCAGGAGGGGTTGGTGCATGATCCTATAGACAGTTCTCTTATTAGCTTATTAGGACAATGTTATGAATCTATAAACAGAAATATCACAGATAATATCCCAGTATTATGGAGTTAAAAAGGAACAAGAGGTCATTTAGTCCAACCTATACCTGAATAAAAATTCCCTCTACAGTGTCCCTCAACAAGTGGTCATTCAACCTTTTCTTGAAGATATCTAGTAAGGAAGAGTCTGGTACTTTGAAGATAGCCCATTCCAATTTGAAATAGCTGTTTGGAAGTATTTCCTTATAATGAGTCTTAATCTGCTTTTCTGAGATTTCTGGCTAATTCCTCCTGGTCCTGGCCTCAGAGGACAAAAAAAAATCTAATTTCTGTTCCACATCGTGTGTCTCAAATACTTGAAGGCAGTTATCATTTCCTCCTTATCTGTTCTTCAAGTTAAATAGTCCCAATGTCTTTGATTGATCCTTCTCTGGAAGCCCTTTATCATTTTAGTCCATCTTCCTTGTATACTATCTAGCTTATGAAAAATATGGTCTATAGAACTGAATGAAGTGCTCTGCTGACTAGGGCAGAGTACAGTAGGAATGTTATTTCCCTAGTCCTGAACATTATGCATTTCATTTGCTTGCAGGGGTAGGGAACCTGTGGCCTCGAGGCCACATGTTGCCTTCTAAGTTCTCAAGTGCAACCCTTTGCCTGAATCCAAACTTCACAGAAAAAGTCCCTATAATAAAAGGATGTGTTCTGTAAAATTTGGATTTAGTGAAAAAGCCAAACCCAAGGACCACCAGTAACCTTGAGACCACAGGTTCCCCACCCTTGGTTTTGGGGCTTGTCACATCCCACTGTTGATTCATTGAGTTAGCTGTTCATGAAAATCCTCAGATCTTTTTAAAGCACTCTAGTCACTGCATCCAGACAATGCTCATGAGGCTGATTTTTTGAACCCAAGTGTGACTTTGTTGTTAGTCATATCAGTTGTGTCTGACTCTGTGACCCTCTTTGGGGCTTTCTTGACAAAGATACTGGAACAATTGACCATTTCCTTCTCCAGCTCTTTTTATACTTGAAGAACCGAGGCAAATAGGGTTAAGTGACTTGCCAAGAGGCCCACAGCTAGTAAATGTCAGAGGTCAGATTGGAACTAAAGAAGAGGAGTCTTCCTGCCTAGAGGCCTGTGCTCTATCCACTGTACTACCTAGCTACAAGTATGAAATTTAACATTTATTCCCACTAAAAAGAAAAAACAAAACGAAAAATCCTATCAGACCCAACCCAAAGTTCTAGCAAGTAAAGATGTTTTTAAAATCATAACAATATCATTCAACATGCTAGTCCTTGCTCATCTATAAGTTAAATGTTTTCCACCTGTGTCTTCATTTGAGTCATTGAAAAATTATCAGGTGATCAAAATTATCAGGGATCAAGCACGGATCCCTGGGGTATTCTACTAGAGACCTTCTTCCAAGTGCCCATTTCTCTGTTAAGTAGCTCCTTGGTTCAGACCATTTAATGATTTCTAAACCTACCTAAGTGTACTGTCTCTCTCATTTTGTCCACAAGAACGGAATGAGAGATTTTGTGAAATGCATTGCTAAAAGCCTAGGGAGACCATATATAATAAATATCCTCCTCTTTACTGCCTCTCTCTCCCCACTCCCACTCTCAGAGAATTGGGAATTGGGGCTGAGTGGACAGTGGTGAATAAAAATAAGAAGGAACTGAGTGAAACTGCAGCAAGAGATGTTATGGCATGTTCAAAAAGAAATGGAAGAAAAGACAGAGGGGGCAGTGTTCCTGGAGGGAACTATTTGTCAATGATGAGTTGAGGGCAGTTGAGGTCAGAGGTCCCTACCAGGGGCCAAACCATTGACCCTCTTGAGTCTCAGTTTTCAACAGATGCCACATTCTATGTTCCTGGGCCATGAGGAAGCCAAGACCCTAATTCCAGTTTCTGCCACTATATGTGATGTCTAGGACTAACAAAAGTAGAAGCTGAACCTCTCGAAGAAGGTTTTGCTCAGTTGTCTAGTAAGGGGTCACTAAAGTGGAATATGGGCTAGAATTCCTAAACCCTAATTGATCCCATGTCTGAGGGACACCAGGGGTCTTGAGAGTGGCAGACTTGCAGTAGGTAGTTATTGGTTATCATTTTGCCTTGTATCTTTGTTATCAAGGGCAGCTATGATAGTGGATAGAGTACTCAGCTTGGAGTCAGGAAGATCTGACTCCTATTCTGACCTCAAACACTTACTAGCTGTGTGGACAAGTGACTTAACCCTGTTTTCCTCAGTTTCCTCATCTGTAAAATGAGTTCGACAAGGAAATGGCAAACCATTTTCTTTGTATCTTTGCCAAGAAAACCCCAATAGGGTCACTAAGAGTTGGACACAACTGAATTGAGTTAACAACATCCACCACCTTGTTATCAGATACTGTTTATTTACATGTTGATTACATGCAAAACGTGAAAATGTTCTGTACAGCATTCCGTCAGGTGTGTCTGTTTGTGTGGGAAAACAACTCTATTATGCCAAGGATATGACTAGTGCACAATGAAATATAGTATGTTCAAAAGGGAGGTAGGGTTAGCCAGTGAATCAGATCTTGGAACTAAGTTTTGGCTGGTGATATCAGAGTAAGAAGTAGAGATGAGTAGAAATTCTCAAACAATCTGGTAACTATGGAGAGTGTGGCACTTGGCACTGCTGCCCCAGGAGGAATAAATAAATTACCAGGATGAATATGGGGCTCCCCAAAGAGTAGCTATCAATGCAATCTGATAATTAAATGTCTATAAATTCCACTGATCACCAGTATAATGAGCTTATCAAGAAGAAAAAAAAAAGAAATGAGGTCAGTCTTATGCACTGGCCTTGAAAAAGTTATATCAAGCTTCTGTGACCAACATTTTCCTTCCTCGCTGTCCACTAACCAACCTTCTAATAAAACATCCTTAAATTCTTCCAGGTCTCAAAATCAAGTTTGACATTCTTTACTTTATAGTCTATTTGTTTCCACTTGTATGAAAACTGACACAACTATCTTTTCCAGTCTTTGGGAAATGGAATGTCATGTATAGGGAACAGAAATTAGACATACACATAGTACACAAGGAGGATTAATGTGAAGTCAATGTAAATTAGAAGGATGAATTGTAGCCAGATTATGAAGGGCTCTGAACGCCAAATGAGAAGTTTGTCTTTTACTTTAAAGTGATGGTTCTTTGTATGTGTCAGAGACAACCTTGGCCATATGGACCCTTTCTCGGAATAATGGTTTGTTGCCTGCTTTCCGAATTCTAAATTTCATTAAGAGGTTGCTGAAAATAAAAGTATATTTTTTCCCTATATAAGTTTATAGACCTCCTTAAATCTGTTTATGGATCCCTGCATTAGAAGTGATAAAGAGCCATTAAAAATTCTTGAGTAGGAGAATGGCAAACAAAACAAAACAAAAAACCCCTTGGCTTTAGGAATATCAGTTTAGCAGCTATGTGGGGGATGGATTGGAGAAGAGAAAGATAGACTGGAGATGGGAAAGCTAACCAGGAAGTTTTTGCAATAGTCCAAGTGACAGGTAACAAGCTAGCATGGTGGTCATGAGAAAAGATGGAGGTGGAAGAGGCATAAAAAAACAACACTTTGGCCATTGATTAGATATGGAGGATTAGAAGAATTAAGGATATCAAAGGTTAGAAAATTATGTAATGAGAAAAATGGCAGTGCCCTTTCCCAAACAGAAAAGTTAGGAAGGGGGTAGAGACTTCCATTTAGGAAGTTTGAATTTGAGATGCCTATAGGACATCCAAGTGAAAATGCTCATCTGGCAGTTGGTGAGGGGGGACTGTTACACAAGACAGAGAAAAGGAATTCATATGTAGATTTGGAAGACAAATGTATAGGAATGGAAGTCAACAATAAAATAACCTTTTTTAAAAAAAGGCCATTTTCCAACATCCTTCCTACTCGGTAAAATCTGATAGCACTGCCACTAATGAGGTTATACTGTTCTCATCTACAGTAGCTCCCCATGTGGTTTCTGAAACTTTTCTTTAGTTTTCTGCTTTGCTGGGACATTCTGGCCTTCCTCTCCTTTTTCCAGACATTCTTCATTTCCTGCTGGCCTCATCCTTCTTCAACAACTGGAATATATCATTTTCCCTCATCCAGCTGTGGAAAACTATGTCCTCTTCCTCCTCCTCCTTATTTAGTAATTTACATTTTTCTGAAAAATTTTACTCAGACATTTCTCTTGACGTACCACATGGCCTTTCCATACCACAGCACAGTAACAATTGAGTATCTTGACCTCAATTGATTTTAGAGGTCTCAGGGTCCAAACATGGGTAGAAGCATGAATCACAAGATGCTTACCAGAAAATACTCCCTCCCAACAAACATGAACCCAAATTTATTAAGTATGCAAGGACCCAAAGGTCAAAGTTCTACTTAAGGGGTCCCAGCTCCAGGATCACATGACAATCACATAGGATCACACAGAAGTTATGTCCTGGTTGATGATCCAAATACTTTTGCTCTCTGGTTCACTTTGTCCCAACCACAATGCCCCTGGGAAAAATGTCTTAAAGGCAGTTCATTCTAGAGATTTCCCAAAAGGGATTAACCAAATCCCTTTTAGAAAGGCATATAATATACAGAATTGCTCAGGTATAAAATAGCTTTTTTATTTCCTCCATCACAAAAGAAATGCTTACCATGAAAAACATCTTTAAATATGCATTGACAGACAGTTAAACATGAAACAGTAACCTATCACTCCTATTATACCTTCTCAGGAAGTTGATAATTGAAAAATTAAAATATGAAATACTTTGTGGAAATGCTGAACAGAAATTTTACTCTTCCCCCAGGTTTGTGCTGTCCAAATAGCTCACTCAAGGTCTATATTTCTGGCAAGCCAGGGTATGGCAAAGTGTATCCTCCTGAAAGTCATCATCTTTTCCCCTGAAAAGCTTTTTTTTTAAATTTTTTCAGTTATTTTGAACCTGATAAACACCAAAAAACCTTTGCACTTCCATGTAAAAAGTAGAACAGAAAAACACTTGAATATGAAAATGTAAATCTCATTAGGTAGATGTTTTTTTTTGTTTTGTGGGGGGGAGGAGTTAAATATAGTCTAATTCAGCATAATAGTCCCAAAAGTTAATCTTTCAGTCTCTTTTCCTCTGAACCTCCATTTGTTTTGTGAATGTTTTGGAGTATTTTTCTTTTTTCCTATTTTCCTTTTTTCCTTTCTTTTTCTTTGTATCACTATCACAAAATCCCCATCCCAATTATCTCCTCACTCAGAACAAACAAATAAAAAACCCAAAATCATCCTATCTTCCTATATAACAAGTCAGCAGCAAAGCAGATCCACATATTGACCTTGTCTAAAAACATGTCTCACTCTGTGCATCTAGTTCATCACCTCTGTGTCATGGGTTAGTTAGCAAACTTCATCCTTGGTCCTCTGAATTTATGTTTGGTCAGTTCATTGAATACAGTACTAAAGTCTCTCAGGGTTGTTTTTCATCACAATATTTATATCCACTGTATTCATTCATTCATTCAATATTCACAATAGTTATAGTCATTATATAAACTGTTATCCTGGTTCTGTTCACTTAATGCTGTATCAAATCATACAAGTCTTCCCAGATTTCTCTGGGACCATCTCTTTCATCATTTCTTATAGTGTAATATTATCCCATTGCTTTCACATACCATAATTTGTTTAGCCATTGCACAATTGATGGGCATCCTCCTTAAGTTTCCAGCTCTTTTCCACAATAAACTCTTAAATCTTAAAGTTTGATTCATTTCTAGAGTCTCCCCAAATAGGATTAACTTCTAGAAAGGATAGATGGGACTTTCTAGAAGGGCTTTTGCTCGAATATTTTTGTACATGTGTATGCTTACTCTCATTCTTTAATCTTCTTGAAGTATATGCTTAGTAGTAGCGTTTTGGGGTCAAATAGTTTACACAGTTTAGAGGCTTTCAAGGTATGGTTCCAAGCTGCTCTCCAGAACTTTAAGAAGTTGTTTTAGAAATCACTTCCTGCTGGTCAGCCAGAAAGTGATCTGGACCTCTTAAATTCAGGTTTCTCTTAGAAACTAGAAACGTTCATCTCAGCATTGACACTTAATCACAAATACACATCAAAAGAGGCTTCCAAAGCTTTGAGATCTAGTTGTAATCCACTTAGACAAATATATGCTCTCATTGCCATGTGAACAGTGATTACATCTTCTTTCCTATCCTCATCCCACCTTGGAAATTTGAGGGAGAATTATGATATTCCCAAGAGATGGGGGAGGGGAAGCATAATAAATTTGCCTCTCTTTTTAAAAATCTTCTTAATGAATAACTTCTTGTTTGGTGGCCAATCATCTTTTGCTCGCCCTACCTTCAGGCATGGGAACCAAGGAACCAATCAGGAGCCTCTTTTCCTTTCAGGGAGAAGCCAAAGTGTAACCATAGAGCCACTGGAAGGAGTCAAGGTATATAATAATAATAAAAGCTAGCATTTATATAGCACTTTAAGGTTTACATTTTATCTTCACAACAACCCTAAGAAATAAGTACTATAAACCATTTGTAAATGAGGAAACTGAGGTAAACAGAGCTTAAGTGACTTGCCTAGGGACCTACAGCTGATAAGCATCTAAGGCTGGATTTGAACTCAGATCTTGTTGACCCCAGGTCCAGTGCCCTATCCATTGCACCACCTAGCTGCCTATATATTCAATACCATGAGAAGCATGCCCCAGCTAGTAATTATAAATGGCTAAGGCATATTCATAGCCCTATCAGAAATGTTCCAGAGAGGGCAGATCAGGGTATGCTTCTATTACAGGTACCAGTTTGGGCTGGCACATGAGAGGCATAACTTTAGAACTATATATTTGAAAGGAATGGACTGGAATGGAATAAGCATTTATTAAGGACTTATTGTATAGCAGGAACCGTGCTGAGGGTTTTACAAATATTATTTCACTTGATCTTCACAACAATCCTATAAAGTAGATGCTATTCTTATCCCCATTATTAAAACTGAGTAAAGGAAGTATGAGAAAAGTTAAGTGACTTGTCTAGGACCACAGAGTTAGGATGCGTATGAAGTTGAATTTGAACTCAGGTTTTTCTGACTCTAAGCCCAGTCTCCATGGTGGTGGTGGTGTTAGTACTAGTAGTGGTTAGTAGTTAGGGTGTATGGGCTGTTCAGAGAGGTCTAGCACATCTGGTGTGAGGACATCACAGCCCTTTCCAAGGCTCATCCACCTTTGGTATCATACAGCTCTTGTCTGTGACTCTAGGAAGCTGTAGCATGCCCAGTAGTCACACCCCTGTGAAACCATCTCAGCAGACAGGCTAAGCCAGGTTGAGAGCTCAAATCCTTCAGTGAATTAGGAGAATGCCTATCTCAAGTATGTGAAGACTTTCCCAGGAAGAATGGGTAGATGAGAAAAATTGAAATGAAGGTGGCTGAAGCAGATGCTATGGAGCACTTAGAGCTTGGTCAGACACTGAAGATGCTCAAGTCACCCACTGCATCCTGGGCTATTGTCAGTCATCTTGACTTTTGTCCTGCCACTGGGTTTTGATGACTCTGGAAGAGAGAGTGAGGCTGAAGACTGTGTAATTCTGTCTCACTTAAATCCAATTCAAGTGCAAATCAAGACATCACCCCATGATGTCATGGGTCATCTTCAAAATGAAGGAGGAATATCAGTGCTGGTAGTTGTGGTGATGATAGTAGTAGCAATGGTAAATATTAAGGCTAAATAGATAGGCATCCAGGTCTTAGCAAGGTTTCCTTTATTTTTTTTATGATAGTATCAGCCCCTCAAGTGATGTCATAGTGGAGACTTTTAGAAGGTGTGTTTTGAATATACTGGAGACTCCATCAATAGTTACTGATCAGTAGCTAATCTTCTGAGATAGTACACTGCCCATGCAGTAATAGATGTCAGGGCTAAGCATGGAAGAGGCAGATGTATGTTGGTGGGGTCTCCAATCTAGAACACTCTATGAAAGGGGCCCTTTCAATCTGGGTGTGGTCATCCGCAGAAGAGCAGGCATCACCAGAGTAAGGAGAATTCATGGTAGAAATACCATTGTTTCTGAAGTTTCAGCCTCCCTGTTCACTGGGTGATTTATTTATCTTACCTGAGGCCTTGCTTGATTCCCCTAGTTGTAGGGTGTCTTCCTCATTAACTTGCATTTATTTTGCACATACGTGTGTGTGTGTATGTGTGTAATAAATGCTTGCTAACTGATTATTTCTGCTTCAGATGTATTGGGTCTTTATCAGAACTCTCAAGTCTGGTCTCTTTGCAAAAAGAGGTAAGACTTACACATCCAGGAGCAGCTCAAAAACTTGGCAGTGGCTGCCTTCATCACACATAAAAGAGCACCCTACACCACTGAATTTCCATAGCAAGTAAGTTTTCTCTTCTTATCTGGAAGTTATGGCAAGAAACAGACATGTCAACATAAGACATTTTTTTTGTGCTCTAATAAAGAACTCAGTCTCCTCTTGTCCATTGAGAAGGACCAACAAAGGTTTGTGTGCCTGATCCTGGATCCAAAAACAACCTTAGGCAGGAATTCCTTAAGCTGGGATGCAAGAAATGGACTCATGCTAGATGTTACATACTTAAAAGGAAGACCCAGTACAAAGGAGGCTGCTGTGTAAACTGATCCTGCTCAATAACATGCCTAGCTCTTTAGACCTTGACTTATCTATCGTAGAACTCTCAGCTTTATAGCCCATTTCAGCTATTCACTGTCTAGAGCTCCCTTCCTGGGTCTGAACTTTGAAAAAACACTGCATGCTTTAGCTTTCTTTTCCTTCCCTTTCTTCCCCTGCTCCCATCTCCATGGATACAGCTTCCCTACACAGCACCTTCAGGGATTTCTGTCCCTGTGCTTCACCTTCCCAAAAGGATAACTCTGCTGCCATTAACCTCTTCTATTCCAGGGTGTAGACATGGAATGTTACAGTGCCTTTCAGAAAGAAAATCTCAGGGTGTCTTGTATTGAGATATGCTCTGCTGTGGAATAACTGACTTGGTCCTCTTTCTCCTGCTTTCTCTTAGGCCAGTTCTTATGTTTCTGATGAAAAGAAGTGGTCTCCTCTATGCCTAGACAGGTCATTTTCCAAGACAGTTGAGTAAGGAGTTGAAGGACCATTGAGATGGGTATTCTGTTCCTCCCGTCTTATACCATCTCAACAAGGTAATAATTCATCTCAGTGACAAGTTTACTGAATAGAGAAAGGCCAGACTTTAAGAGGCCAACAGGTTGGGGGGAAAGGCTAGGAAAGAGAGACCTAGTGAATTTAGGTTTTTCTTCTTGGACACTTCCAAATCTAGAACCTGCATTGTTGAGGGAGCTCTCCAAGGGTCTCTGCTTTTAGGGATGAGAGAATGTCACACCAAGAATGGATTTTGTATCCTCCTCCACATGGACTGGAAATCTCTTAAAAGGAACTGAGACATATAGGTGCTGAAAGAAATAGGAAAAAAATGAGGACCAGAAATGATACAGGATTCCCTGGTTAGCTCCCACAGACAAGTGGGTGGGAAATGTCAAACCAGAGAATGAAATGCATAGCTGATATTCCTCAAACATAATGAGAAGGATTATCTGGACAAGGAAAAGGGAATGGACTCTTGGATATAGACTCAAGGACATGTAGAACCTTTAACATGTTCAATGGGACAGAATTGCGACCCTACCAACCAAGGCAAAAGGACTCTGCAAATTCCATAGTCACACCATCAGATAAGTCTACCTTAGTTGCAATAAAATATGTCTCTATTCAGCTCCTCCATGATTTTGATCTCCAACTCCAGAACTGACCCTTGTGCCTTTCATTTGGCTTGTTCATCTCTAGTTGGACACCACATTCCTGAATTCTGTTTTACCAAAGTACTGATGAACTTGAGATTTTTAAGCTACTTTCTTCTCTGCCTCACTCATATTTAGCACTCTCCTCCCATAAAGATTCATAAATATTAAACTTGCCTAGATATCCTTATTCCTTCCCCAATGATCCAGGACAATATACTATGGATTTTTTCTTCTGATTTAATATACCCCATCCAATTGTCAACAGTAACAATCTCAGTTTGCTAGAGCTGCTCCAGAAAGACTATGATAATTTCTGCTGGCTATTACAACTGTTACAGGTTTGACTTACTTCTTATGCTCTTCTACAGGACAAGGACATGTAGATCCCACAGAACAGTGTTCAGTCTCATCTATCCATTATCTTCCTGCCCCAGATTTAATGTACAGCTGGCACTGTCATGGACGTTCTGGGGACCCAAGGCAGTAAGATTCCCAGTAACTGTGTTGTGGGTCCTACAATTGAGATTCTGGGAATTTGCCATTTTTGCAAAGGATTTTGGAATTTCCTATAGTAACTGAAGGGAATAACTGTAAAAGAAAACCCAAGATTACTCAATGCTAAAATATAGGGATCAAAAGAAAGGTAGTCTTAACCTTCTTCAACAGAAGTACAGTATTCAGAATGAGGGAGGTGACCACCTTACTCAACTCTGTCCTGTTGAAATCATATCATTTGTTGACCACAGTTCAGACGTCACATTCTAGGAAGATCTTTAATAAGATGAAGTATGTCCAATAGAGCCAAAATTTTTAGGGAACTCAAATTCATGCCATATAAGGACTAGATAACAGAAATGGGACAAAGAAGACTTGTTACAAGAGAAGATGAAATGTGGTGATGATTATTTAAAAGGGTATCATGTGGATAGGGGATTAGCAGATCTATGGATATGGAAAGTGTTCATGATCAAATGAGGGGTAGAAAGCATCACAGAAGATAACAAGGACAATTTTGATTATATAAAATTAAAATTTTTGCACAAGCAAAACCAATGCAGCTAAAATTAAAAGGCAAACATAATTGGAGGGTGGGGTGGGAGAGAAGCAATTTCCTCTTATAAGGATATCATTTCCAAATATATAGGGAACTAATTCAAATTATTAGGACTAGGAGATATTTAACCCAACTGACAACTGGTCAAAGACTATGGACAGGCAATGTTCTAAGAAATCTAAGTTATCTATATCTACATGAAAGAAATTCTCCAAAGTCTTCCTATAATTAGAAAAATGCAAATTAAATGTAACCTACTTCCTACCTGTCATATTGGCAAAGTTAATAAAAGAGAAAATGACAAATGTGGGAGGGGATGAATGAAAACAGGGAAACTGACATGTGATTACTGATGGAGCTGTGAATTGATCCAATGATTTTGAAAAGCAATTTGGAATGATACACAGAAAGTGTTCACTAACCTGTGTATACATTTTGATACAACAATACCATTTCTAGGTTATATGTCAAGTAATTCAAAGAAAGAATGAAAGACTCACATAATATGAAAAAAATTATAATCACTCTTTTCCGTTGTGACAAAGAAAAGGAAACTAAGGAGAGGGTGCCCAACAGCTGTTGAATATGGCATATTAATGCAATGGGATACTACGTGCTAAAAGAAGTGATAAAGGGGGCGATTTCTGAAAAACTTGGAAAGACCAGTATGAACTGATGGAGAGTGAAGGAAACAGAGCTGAGAGCACTTTATACCAAAACAATATGATAAATATGAACAATTTTGAAAGACTTCAAATCAACTCAATAACCAGTTTTAATTCTAGAGGATCCGTGATGAAATGTGCTACCCAGCTCCTGACAGAAAGATGACGGACTCAGGGTACAGACAAAGAAATTTTGGGAGGGGACATGACCAATGTAGGATTTTGTTTTGTTTGCATATTTGTTGCTAAGGTTTTGTTTTTTGGGGGGGCAGAGGGTAGAGGGATATAGGAGGGAAAAAAAGTACATTTTTATCAATTGAAAAAATAAGATGCTATGATTGATTTGGCTACAAGATAACTTGGTGGGAAATCGATGAATTAGATGCTGTATTTGCTGCTGAGTCATATCTAGTTCTTCATGACCTCATTTAAGGTTTTTTTTTTGTCAAAGATCCTTCTCCAGCTCATTTCACAGAAGAGGAAGCTGAGGTAAACAGGGTTAAGTGATTTGCCCAGTAAGTGTCTGAGGTCAAATTTGAACTCAGAAAGAAGAGTCTTCCTGGCTCCAGGGTAGCACTCTATAACCATTGCACCACCTACCTGCCTTTGAACTAGACATACTTGTTCCCTATCACTGATCCCACAGGCACAGCAGCGATCAGACACATAACACTTGGTCATAGATAAAGTCATGGTACTTATCCACAGGAAGTTTTCAGTTTAAAAAAAAAGCCAAGCAATTACTAAATAGTACAATGGTCCCATTATCTCAGTTCCAGGAAGAGTACCTAGTTATGAGGACATTTTTGCTTTGAATGAGAGAATGAAGTGCATTATCTACATTCTTTAAGGAGAGTCTGTGGAGTTTTCTTTATCTATCTAGATTCCAAACTAGTATTCTGCTTTTTTTTTTAAGCCAAAAAAAGGAGACAGAGCTGAGGCTCTACATAAATTATTGAGGAATCAAAGCCATTGCAATTCAGAATTCGTACTGCTTACCCAGGCCAGATCTATGTAACTGGGGAATATAATATTGTGAAGATTTACTCAAAATTTTGAAAAAATGAGAGGAGGAGGAAAAGAGAGCAACTGGACCTGGAATTTTATTGTTGGAGGGGACGCTCAGGTAGGAAACTTCTTGTACAAATACAGATGAGCACCTCTTCAAAATTTAGTCTTAGAATTGTTTGTAATATTGAGAGGTAGATATTTGCCCAAGGTCACACAGCCAGGTTATGTCAAAAGCAAGACCTGAATCTAGGTCTCTGAGACTGTATCCATAATGTATCCATTCTGACATCCTGTCTTGCTGTGGACTCGTGAATCATGAAAGCATAGAATTTCAACATTGGGAGTCCAACCTATATTCACCCTGTTAGCACCTATAGTCTTGGGGACTATAGGCATCAATTAAATCCTTCACAGGATTCTTGGTTCACTGTGCTTCATACTTTAAATGGCTGCTAATGCTACGCTAGCTGCAATCTGAACAATACAATTTTTAAAATCAAAATGTGAGAAAAAGAGCACCCTAGTCTATGGTATTCTGTGGCATCTTTAAAAGAGGATAACTTCTAATGCTCATTTATTCTTGGAATTGGGACTCTGAACATCTTCCAACAAATATCTGCTTCTACTAACAATAATTCTCAATCCAGGGTCAACTAATTTAATTAGGCCAGGTATAATTAATTATTCCTAATCATCATTTACTGGTAGGTAGATCTGACAATATATTTTGGATTTAAATGATCACTGCACCCAGAATAATACTGAATTAATTGTTTCTACAAAGAAAAAAGGTTTGGGTCTGAATGATGCATGTGCAATGCTCTGTATGGTTTTGCAATTGGAATGTCCATGTCCATGGTAAGATTTTTGGTGCAACAAATCAGCATATCATTCTTGAAATGTTGGACTATAATAGATTATAGATCAGACTATAAGGCATTACCTCTTCAAATCTGTATTAACTGTGTCTTTTTACTCATTGACTCAGTGAAAACCCTTGCAATTGATCAACACTACAGAAGTGGAATGGATGCTTATGGAGATAATGGATTCCTCAATATTGAAGATCATCATGTTTAGAGGCTAGATGACCACTTGTGATGAATGTTGTAATGACCTGTCCTACATGATAATTGAACTCACAGGAGCTGGTATAATCACCAAAAAGTTGGACGGAGTCAAGGATAGATAGGCAAAATAAATTCTCTTAGTGTATGTGTTCGTCCTTCATTGCTGAAGAAGACCATGCCATCAGAGAAATGATGACATAACTTGTCCTTGACTTTGTTTTGAATGAGGGAGGGTTGTGCAGGTCACCAGCCTCATTTCTCCTCCAGAGACATCTGAATCCAGTGACCAGATATTCATCAGGATGACTGGAGATGACCCAGGATGAGGCAATTAGGGTTAAGTGACTTGCCCAAGGTCACACAGCTAGTGAGTGTCAAGTGCAAATTCTCTTAGTGGTACTAACTGAATGCTAGTATTGCAATCCCCAAATCTCAGAAAAATCACCCATGCATGTGAATCAAAGAGTTAATGGAAAGATCCAGGGCAGGTCTAAGTAGATGGCAGCACATTAATAATAGCAAACATTTATGTAGTACCTTATTATGTGCCAGGCACTGTGCTAAGTATTTTACAAATATATCTCATTTTAGTCTCCCAAGAACCAGGGAGAGGTAGGTACTATATTATCCCAATTTTACAAATAAAGTAACTGCGACAAACAGATGTTAAATTACTTATCCTACAGCTAGTAAGTATCTGAGGCTGGATTTGAACTCAGGTCTTCCTAACTCCATGCTCAGTGCTCTATTCACTGCACCACCTAGCGGCTTTAACATTGCCCATAGAAGTGACATCATCAAGAATATGTGAGCAGAAAGGGAAATGGGCCAGCATTGGAAAGGGAAGGGGAAGAGATGCATAGCTCATGCTTTTTCCCCAGAGATGGGCTTGTAGAACACCAGAGCAGTCCTTCTTGAAAGATGTGGATGAGAATGGAATAGAACTAGGTGAGGCTGAGTGCGGGATTTGCACAATTAGAAGGAGCGCACACACAAATGATGAAAAGCAATTCACCGACCTGAATGATTAGATCAAGTTAGGAAATAAAGGGATTTAGGCTGATCAGATCACTAATAAACACAAATGGATTTGAATAAACACTTTCAGTCCAGAGAGAAAAAATTCATTGAAGCTGATAATTGGAATGCCATACTTCCTGCCCCGATGCAGTTTCAAATGATTGAAATCTCTAAGTTCTTGAAACAGTTGGAATTAGTAACGCAAAAGTCCCCCAAAGCTTCACTGGGCTAGTGGGAAGCAATTAATAAAAAAACAGTCCCGCACCTTTGTTCTGAGGTCTCCCAGGCTGTTGGCACTCTGATCCTTGCCAAAGGAGGATTGTCCAGGAAGCACCTCAACCTACGGGAAGGGAGGGGTGAGTCAGGTATTGGGTCAGTCAGCACAGAAACTGTTGCAGTATAATGTTGGAAGGTACTCTGGGGTTGGAGGCGTTGACTTTCCAACGAAACTTGACCCCAAGGTCCTGACCACTGATAGTCATCATGAAATCATCTGAATGAAGGAACTTACGTGTAATAGACTGAAAATGAAAGAATCCTGCTCTAATGATTATTTTCTCCTGCATTTTTCCCAAGTAGCTTAATGATTCTTTCCTGAGACAAACAGTAGGTTCATAGAACAACTAAAAAGGATCTCAGAGAAAATTTAATCCAATCTCCTTATTTTAGAGAATCAAAGACCCAGGTAGGTCAAGTGTCACCAAGATCATACAGTTAAGTATTTAACTCTTAACAAAGTTCCTCTAAATGTTGTTAGCTAGGTTGCTTCACAATGAGGGGGAAAAAATGCACCCAGGGCTAGTCTCAGACTCTAATCTTAACCTAAGCTGGTCTTTCTCTCAAATATGTCCCCTTGGTCACAAGTACTGGGGTGGGGCTAGGGAGCAGAGGTAAGACACACGAATGAATGAAAAGCTTTGTTCACATTCATAACCCATTCCAATTCAAAGTCTACATAACATTGACCTTAGATCAGGGGTACCACTTTCGCCTGGGGTAGGGGGTGGAGTGGGGAAGGAAAGATAGCACTAGCCAATCAACCGACGTTTGCTAAATGTTTTACAATCTTATACCACTCAGTGAAAAGATCAAGGGCTGAGGGGGGATGGGTAATGAGGTGGAGGGCAGGGGAGGGTATGACTCAGGATCTGAATGAGCATAAAACAAAAGGATAATCCTAGTTGGTGCCAGGTTTTCTTCAGTGTGCCAAAATCCAAGACTTGAACCACAAACATTAAGTCAGTGCTGAGAATGGAAACTGAGGAAGGGAGGTCAGTATTGGATTAAGGGGAAAGATAAGCTATTTGGAGGAACTGACCATTCTGTCTAAATCAACCTAACTCCCCAAAGCTTTTAGCCTTTCTATGGTTACTGAAAGCTTTCTTTCCCCTTTGCTGATATGTCCATGAGGCCTTTCCTGAATGAGTTAAGCTGGTAAAATTGTAGACTCAGGCGCTTCTATGCTGGATACAAAGAAATATAATTCAAAGTCCCTGCCTTTAAGGAGATTACAATCTCATTGGAGAAATGAAACATGTATAGCAGAGACCAGTTTCTATTGAAAGAAGTAAGATCTTCAGTGCCAACATGATGGAAATAGCTAAGCTGTCACTGCCCTAGGAAAATGTAGTCTTGTCTTTTCTCATCTTGAAGAAAGAAGAAAGAGAAAGGGAAGGGAGGGAGGGAAGAAGCATTTTATTAAGCACCTACTATGTGCCAAGTACTGTACTTAATAGCTTTCCAATGATTATCTCATTTGTTCGTCACAACAACCTTGGGAGGTAGGCACCATTTTTAATCTAGATTTTACAGTTGAGGAAACAGAGACAAAGGTTAAATTGCTTCCCAGGGTCACAGAGGTAGTGAGTGTCAGAGTCTGAATTTGAACTCAGGTCTTTATCCACTACACCACCTTAGCTGCAAGGGAGAGGGAGAACTTCATGTGGGGGGGGAAGTGAAGAAAGGTACAATAGTTTGAACTGAGGGCTTAGCACAGTAGCAGAAGCAGTGTGGGTTCAGGTTTCACTTTGGCAAGTTGAGCAAGATGGAAAGAGGCTCAGGAAAGAGATGGAAAGAGGCAGGAATAAGGTATAGAGGTGACAACTGGGGCTTCTGGGAAGCATATGCCACTTCATTTGATGAAGTAAAATGGAATATGCCTTGAGCTAAGGAGGCAGGTCTGGCTTTTCCCTTCTGAGAATTCATACACATGAGGAAATGTTTGATTCCTATCACTCCCTTTCTTAGTACAAGGGGGAAGAAGTTAATTCTAGAGTTTGCCTATTTTTTTAAAATTCAGATATCCTTCCTCTTTTAATTAGTGCCATGACTGGCTTAGATATAGAGTTGGTTGATCATAGCTATTGATTGGTTTGTGTGCTGTTTTTTGGGGGTTTTTTTGGTCATTGGTGAGTTTGAAAAAAAAAGAGGGAAGATGAACAGGCATTTTTCAGACAAAGAAATCAAAGCTATCTATACACATATAAAAATGATCTAAATCATCACTGAATAAAGAAATGCAAATTAAAGCAACTCTGAGGTACTACTTCACACCTATCAGAGTGGCTGATATGACAAAAAAAGAAAATGTTGGATGCTGAAGGGATGTGGGAAAACTGTTGGTGAGGTTATGAACTAATTCAACCATTCTAGAGAGTAATTTGGAAATATGCCTAAAGGGCTATAAAACTGTGCATACCCCTTAATCCAACAATACCACTGCTAGTCTATATCCCAAAGACATCCCCAAAAAGGGAAAAGGACATATTTGTGTGGAAATGTGTATAAGAACTCTTTTTGTGGTGGCTAAGAATTGGAAATCAAAGGGATGCCCATCAATTGGGGAATGGTTAAACAAACTGTGGTATATGATTGTAATAGAGTATTATTGTGCTATGAGAAATGACAAGCAAGGCAATTTCAGAAAAACCTGGAAAGACTTATATGAACTGATACAAAGTGAACAGAACCAAGAGAACACTGTATACAGTAACAGCAATATTGTTCAATGAAGAACTGTGACTGACTTAGCTATTCTCAGCAATACAATGATCCAAGATAGTTCTAAAGGACTAATGATGAAGTGTACTATCTACCTCCAGAGAAAGAACTGATATTAATTGAATACAGACTGAAGCGTGCTATTTTCTTATTTCTTCCTTTTATCTTTTTTCTTTTATTCAAGTCTTCTAGAACAAAATGGTTAATATAGAAATGTATTACATAATTGTACATGTATAATCTATATCTGATTGCTTACTGTCTCAGAGACAGGGGAGGAGAAGAAAGGGGGAATAAAATTTGGAACTCGAAACTTTAAATAAAAATATTTAAAAATTGGGGAAAAAAAGAGGGAGGATGGTAGCAGGCATGTGACGGATTCAGAAGAAAGTCAGGCCAGAGATTTTCTTTCCTCTCCCTAACTAGGGACTCAGACACTATAAAAGAATCTTATTAATTGTCATATATGATAAACTTCTCAGATGTACAGACAGATTAAATTATGTGCATCTGATCCTTCTTCCCAGAGGAGAAAATCATACTGGGCTGCCATATCAACCCAGTTGCCTTTCCCTTTAGTGGCCTTCCATTCACGTTCACAAAGAGCATATAGGAGGTGGAGCCAAGGGTGATGGCTAGAAAGTAGGTTACCCTGGTGGGAGGAGAAAGGGAGTGGCTAGAAAAGACCAGCAACTCTATTTCCAAATGTGGGAGCCACCAAAGATTGAGTAGCTTCCTAATCATCTTTATTTTATAGCCAAGCCATGAGGCTACCTCATGTCCTATGTATGGTTCATACAAAGGACTCATTCAGGATTAAACACTCAGGGTTGTTTGGATTCAGCTCCTGAAACATCAGAGGAAGTCACCACATCAAACAGTTATAATCATTGCTGGGCCAAAAGGGTTAAGTAAGGCACTGTGCCCTTTCCCTCTTGTTCAAGGGGCCATCTACATATGTGTGGCAACCAGAGATTGACCAGCTAAAATAAAAGTTCAAAACCTCTCCTCTTTAGCTTGTTACACTCCAAAACCAGTTTCCTTGGGGGTAAATTACTAAAATATTACATTTTGACTTATGTTTAGCATATTTCTCCAGAGAAATAGAAAGGGATTTGATGTACAATATACAGATATGGGACAGGTACTTATTTTCAACACACAAAAGAAATACTACACACAATATGCTCTCACCAGCTTAAGCTGATAGAATGATTTAAAACAGGATTCAGTAACTTATGCCTACTAACAGAAGTTAAACAAGTTAGATGAATGGCAATACTAATTAGTTATACTGTGCCAAAAAGTTGAGACATAAATATGAGAACATTTGTTTAAGGAACTACAAATCTCTGTCTTCTGGCAAGCCAAGCTAGGTCCTAGGCTTAATTTCTTAACACTGGCTGTCTTTTCTCATAGAGAAAACGTCCTTGTCAGATGTCCATCAATTGGGGAAATGTCTGGACAAATTATGTCATATGAATGTCATAGACTACATTCATACTTCATTGCCTTGAGAAATGAAGAAAGGGATGATTTCAAAGAAAGCTGGGAAGACCTGTATGAATGAATCCAGAATTGAAGTGTTATACTGCTTATTTATAATTTATACTATAATATCAATATTCTAGAAAATAATTCTAAAAGACTTGAGAATTCTGATCGATATAACGATCAACCATGGCTCTGGAGGAATATCTTATCTTTGATGAAGACCACTTCATGAGAGAGAGATGATGGGCTAATATATGAAAGACGAGACATACATTTTGGGATGTGGCCAAAGTGTAAATTGGTTCTGCTTGACATTGCTTATATGTTAACAAAGGTTTTGTATTTTTTCCCCTGGTGAGTGAGGTAAAGGTAGGAGAGAGAAAAATGCTTAATAATTGGAATATACACACACACAATCCATCTCCTTCTCTCTCATTCTCTCTCTCTCTCTCTCTCTCTCTCTCTCTTTCTCACACACACACACACACACACACACACACACACACACACATAAATAAATAGCAGAATAAATAAGTTAGTTCCTGCTGTATTCTCCTAAACAAATGAAATGAGGTAAAAAAAAAAAAAAAACCTTTTTATCAGTCAACTTCACCCAGTAGATCCAGGATCTTCAGCCCAGTGAACTTACCTCACAGATTGGATTTGTCCAGATCAGGATCACAAATCAGTCATTTATGATCAGGTAAAGAAACACAAAGCAGAAAAGGTAACTAGGGCTCCAAGGTCCTGCCTCTCACTTTCCTAAGCATATGTGTTTTGGCTTTGGTATATATTCATCACCACATGTCTGCATTCACTACCATCCTTCTCAGTAAGAGGCTCCAAGATTCCAGTTAGACTCTGCAGATGTGAAGTTAAAGGCAATTGAGAGTCAGTCATTCCCTGTTCAAGTTCCACTAAGTCACAGGCACTTTCTGCTCAATGGACAATTAACTCTCTATCATTCCCAAATACCTTTCAATGCTGACCTCTGGAAAGGCTCTGTGTAAACCCCAGTCACATACCTAAAAAGACACCTAATGAGATAAGGCTGTATCTGATAGGTACTAAGTGCTACAAACAAAAATTTCTAAAGGATTGTAGAGGAGGAAGATTCACTGGGGATTCACTTAGTCAAGGAAGGTGTCACAGAGAAAATGGAGCTCGAGCCCAGCACTGAAAGGTGGGTAGCATTCAGACAGGTGGAGCAGAAGTAGAGAGGCTGCCGGTCCCATCACTTTCTTGGGGGAGTGCAAGCACAAGGGCAAATTGTAAAATAGGGAATTTCTTCCCTAAACATTTTCAAACAGGTCAAGTTATGGTGAAACAAACATGAAGGGCAGCTAAAGATTTTTTTTTTTTTTTTTTTTTTTGCGGAATTGTGAAGGAGTTGATCCAGTTTTCCTTGGTGACAGCAACAATAGACTGGTGATTCACACAGTTCTTGGCTGACTTTCTCATTTCCTCCACCTTAGTCTTCAGAGGGTGGCTGACAACTTTTCCCCGCAGGGTTTTAGGTATAACTCTAAGGAGGGGATTCTAGTACTGTTCTCTTTGATCCCCATCTGTGGGCTTCCCATTATCAGCTGATATTAGCCAAGCAGTTTTAGCTTTCAGAATGGGTTTTTACTAGGGTAGTATAATAAAAACAGGTGGTACAGAAATATTTCTGAAAACCTAGGACACACTCTCTCACAACTGCATTCAGAATCAGGGAAAAGTGGGCTCACATTTAGGGAGCACATGAGTCAGAGGGTTAATTCACAGCTCCTGGAGGAATGGGTGTCCTTTTCTCCCTTTCTGTAGAATCCTCAGAAAGTTCTATGTGTGCTACTGATGCTTCTGTTCAGTCATTTCAGTCATGTCCAACTTTTCATGACACCATTTGGGGTTTTCTTGGCAGAAATACTGGAGAGGTTGGCCTTTTCCTTCTCCAGCTCATTTTACAGATGAGGAAACTGAAACAAACAAGGCAAGTGACTTTTCCAGTGTCACAAAGCAACTAAAATGTCTGAGGTCAGATTTGAACTCATAGGTCTTTCTAACTCCAGGATTGACACTCCATTCTTTGCACCATGTAGCAACCAATACTCTTATGGAAACCTGAAGCTGTCTGTCTTCAGGTTGTCTAATTTGATTTTTTTCAGGCCACTGTTGTTCTGGGGACACTTTATGGGAAGTACAAATCTCTGAATCTTTTGAGCTTCCAGGGTAAACTAAGGCATCCCTTGGAGGGAAGGGTCATGGGAGTGGGGAAGAGAAGACACTCCAAAGGAATTCCCAATCTGGGGCTTGGCTGAAGCTGCTCTACTTCTCCTATAGCAACTTGAATATGAAATATGAGCATTCTGAATTGGCTTATGGTTTTTATCTAAGTCCCAGAGGCTACAACTAAGACATTTTCCATGTGGCACATTTTGTTTTCCTCAAAAGATTCAAAGACATTTCACTTCTACTTTGATTGATGGTTGGTACCTGGCTTATGCCTTTGATTGACTGATTAACTGATTTGATTCCAATGTCTAGGTTTTTGTTCACACGTACTTCATACTTCCGATCAATCAATTTGATGAAGTTTTGGCTTTCTTTAATTATTGCCGTGGGGATATGGAATTGCCCTCCTGTGTAGGTATGTGAGGTTCAGGTTTACTTTTTTTAAAAACACTGTCAAGCATCATTTTTATTCTTTTTTTTCCCTTCTAGCTTCTGCCAGTCGAGGAGTTCAGGAAAATCACACTGATTTTCTGTATTCTGCACAGGGCTTCAAGAGCATTCTACAAATGAGAGCAATAGCATGATCTCAAGCACAGAAATGAGAATGCATGGGCCTCATCTCAGGGGGATAATGAGCCAGACTAGCCTGACTGCAGTATAGGATTGTTACTGGGGAAGACTGGGATATAAGTTTGAAAATTTAGCTAAGGGATAGACTGTTAAGGATCTTGGCTATCAGGAAAAAATATTTATATTTTATTTGGTAAACAAGTGGAAAGTTTTATAGAACCAGAGTCAGGGGACCCAGGGCCAGCATCCAAGGTTGCTGCTGGGGGGAATTAGGATATTGGTCTGAGCACAGGTATCATGGTGAAGATTTGGCTGCTCTGTATGAATGGAAGGGAACTGATATCATACGGCATGGTGATGTGGAGGCAGGAGCATCAACAGAATTTGGTGAATGACAGACAACCAATAGAGAGGGGAAAGTGGTTTAGTAGAAAGAATGTTAGAATTAGAGTCAGGGGAGATCAGCACCCCAATTCGGCCTCTGATCTATGCTGTCAGTGAACCTCATGAAACCTGAATTACTTCATCTGAAGTATGGAGATGATAATATTTGTAGAATATACCTCATAAAGTTGCTATAAGAATCAAATGAAATGATGAACATTAAGCACTCCTAAGACTGAAAAGCATGACATAAATATCATTTACTATTATTATGGAAAGGACACTTCCAGCTTCAAGCATGAGTGTCCAAGAAAACTTGTAAAAATAGGGAAGTCAAGAGCTAGAGCTGGTATGGGGTTGGTTTGCTTATTTTTTGGTAGGAGGAGAGGCTAAGTTAATTTTTATTTTTACATAATTTACAGTTATCACAAAATCTTATCAGAATTATCTGAGCACACTATCCACTGGGCAACCTAGCTGCGTCCCCCCCCCCCCACAAAAAAAAGAACCTTAGAAATCATTTAGTCTAACTCCCTAACTTCACAAATGAAGAAAATAAGTAAATGGCTTATATAGTGTCAGACAGCTAAGTAATGGAATGACTAGCACCTGAGTCCCTACATTTGCTAGTTCAATATCCTTTCCACAGTGCCTCCAGCAAGACAACTGGAATTTCAGGATTTTAGTTCAGATGGCAAGTTCCGGATGAGGATGCAGATTTGGAGATTTGCATAGAAGTGATAGAAGAAGCCAGCAGACAAGGAAATAGTGCAGAAGAACAGAGCTAAAGACAGGCTTGGAGTATGTGTACCTTCATGCATATTTTTTCCTTGTTAAAGATAAAAGTATTATACTATCAACAGGGAAAGCACAATATAAGTTATAGTTAGAATGAAGGTTAGATACAAGTATCATGTAAATATGTGACAGCATTGCTCATATAGGGCAGCTAGGTGGTGTAGTAGGTAGAGCACTGGAGATAGGAAGAATCATCTTCCTGAGTTCAAATCTGGCCTCAGACATTTACTGGCTGTGTGATCCTGGGCAAGTCACTTGACCCTGCTTGCCTCAGTTTCCTCATCTATAAAATGAACTGGAAAAGGAAATGGGAAACCACTCCAATACCTTTGCCAAGAAAACCCCAAATGGGATCATGAAGAGTTGGATAGGGCTGAAAAGACTGAACAAGAACAAAAATTGTCATAGTTGTATGATCTTGAATTTTCTACACCTTTTAATCAGTTGTGTAACCATAACAATGTGGGAAATAAGATCCTGATGTCTCTCATGCATTTATATTTAGGACCTGGAATATAGCAGGTGCTTAATAAATACTGGTACCATTTCTTTCTCCTTCCTTCAAAGCATTTGATTTGGTAAAAACAAAAATACAGCCTTCAAAGTTCTCCTCAAGGTATCTGTTTTGAATAGGTAGCTGAAGTGCCCAGTGGATAGAGGGCTGGACAGGCATTTAGGAAGACCTAAATTAAATCCTACTTCAGACATTTACTAAACGTGTGAACCTGAACAAGTTACTTAACCTCTCAATCTCAGTTTCCTCATCAGTAAAATGGAGTGTCCAACGATCCATTACATATTGGCAGTAAATGAGCCATAAATCAGGGAGACATAAGTTCAACTAAAGTGTTCAGTAGTGACCTGGAAGATGTCCTACACATGGCACAAACAAAAGAAGAATACTCTATGTTAAAGTTTTTCAAATTTTCTCTGAATCTGCAAAACTCGTTGGTCTCCATAGAAACGCTAAAATGATAGATTAGACTATCCACAGGGAAAAAAACAAAGTGGATGAAAAAAAATCACATCTCTCAGACTTTGACAAGCAGTGCAACGGCTGTCCACTAAGTAAATCCTTTAACACACACATAGAAACCTTCCATCAGGCTGGACAGCATTTGAGAAACTGTGCCATGTTTTTTGTGATCCTAAACTACTTGCTGCTATAAACACTACCTTTTTTTTTTTTAACAGTACTGATAAAGCATAATGATCTCCAAATAGTCAAAACTGCAGGTAACCCAAAGGGCATTGAAAAGGGGGACACATGTAGGGCTTAAATAGGCTGTAGTATATTATCAAACATGCACTGTGTTCAAGGAGCAAAGGACATCTTCATGGGAATGTATGCCTAGAACAGGAGGACTTCAGTCATCTTTGAAGGAATAAATACCTAAGCTAGGAAACATTCATTCATCAACATTGGTTATCTTGTTTCTATTAACTGACCATAGTGCCCCTCACCAGGAATTGTTCAGGAATAGATTTTTGACTACTCAGTACTTTGTACATTGTATTTCCTTTTTCTCTCCTCAAATTTATTGTCATATCTTGGAGAGGCAGTTACATGATACAGTGGATATACTGCTGACCATAGAGCCCAGAAGACCTGACTTCAAATTTGGACTCAGATATTTACTAGCTATGTGACCCTAGGTAAATCGCTTAACCTCTGCCTCAGTTTCCTCAACAGTAAAGTGGGGATAATAATAGTACCTATCTCCTGGGGCCATTGAGAGGACTAAATGAGATCATATTTGTAAAACACTGAGTAAAATTCCTGGCCCTTAGTAGGTACTAAATAAATGTCTTCTTCCTTGAGAAACCAAGAAATAATTATAACAAATTCAGAAAGCACGTATAGTATTGATGCAAAACTATATTTCCTCATAATTACATGGCTAGAACTACGTAGCTATATTGTAATCTTAGTAATGTCAGCTTAGCTGCTGGTCTTTATCACCTGGCAAACTATTCAGTGGGTGTAGGGATGGGCATGGGAATGGGCAGAAATGGTAGTCCTGGGTGGTGGTCTGTGGCAGCCTTGGAGGTAGTAGGACTGCATTCCCTATAGACCTCTGATTTAGAGCTACTTCTTTACCGGTCCACACCCTTGTCCCATTGTCTCCAGTGCAGTGGAGACCTTGACCTTGTCCCATTGATACAAATAGAGTGTATTTCATAATGGAATGGGGAATTGAGTGGGATGCAATCCTATTACTTTTGAGGGTTGGGGACTAAACACAAATCGTGTCATTTTTTTAGGATTGAAAAGTATTGTAGGACAGGAAATTTGCTTCCCACCCATTTCAAGTGCTGCACATATGTGTAGCACAGACTCTGGGCTTACTCCTCCAAATCCCATTTTCTTTGGCTGTTTGGATTTCAGTCTGTCTCCCTCATCCTTCACGGTACTAACGGTAGCCAGGAGAGCTTGAGGGAGGGATTGTCTAGCACAATAGTTCATGAGCCTCCATTGATGGGTTGCCTCACTGACAATCAATTGATGTGAGTTAGCCAGACAGTTAATTAGCTTTTATAAACTAGTACTGTTCATCAAAGGAAGAACAGCTGGTACAAACCTGGGGCACAATTTCCCATAGGTATGAGTGAATGAAGTTAAGATTATGATGTGCAAGGCTATGTGCTAAGTGCTGGGAATAAAAAGATAAAAGCAGAACTGTCCTTGCTCTCAAGGAACTCATATTTTACTCATACAGACTCCAGAGGAAAGTGGGCTCATTGCAATATTCTTTTTTTCAGGCAAAGGAAGACAAATTTAAATGAAAATGGATAGATGGTTATACTAGCACGTACGAAAAATGGTGGGCCATCGCTTTAGATGCAGTGGCTGAAAGTTTGCCTTTCACTTCCTGAAAGTAAGTATAGTTAAGACTGGTTATTTTTCTCCCCTCCTGTCACTCTCCCACAACAAGGTAAGGTTCAGGGAGTAATTGTTTCCCTCGACCTGCCGGGGATCCAGGTGATAGGAAGTAATCCCCAGAGGTATGTGGCAGACCGGGTCAAAACTGGGATGTTTTTGTCACCCTTTTAAAATGCTAATTTACAAGTGGGAAGCACAAAACTAGACAACAGATTGTAAAGTCATCATGTCCAAACCCAGTATCAGTGACACGAATCAGTTCAAAGAGCAGAGGGGAAAATACATTCTTGACTCCAAGACATATATTTTTCTTTTTTGCATGGGACCAGAAGTCAGTGGAAACTAGTACAAGAAAAAGAACTTTAGAGTGAAGACATGCTGGTCTGGTACTGGCCTCACAAAGAGGATTTCTAAAATTCTCTAGAGAACCTAAGGCACGGAGCTGCCCACTAGCACTGAGTGGTGTCATGAAGAGCGTCAGAGAGGTCAGAAACCTCAAGTGCAAGTCTCAGGCACAAGTAACACAGTGATGCTTCTTTCTTAAGCACCAATTGTGAGGTTTGTCCTTATTCACAAAGAGAACCATGACATCAGGAAGATGATTTGGATTGCAAGTGATTTGGATTTAAGTAAGGGAGGGTTGTGGAAAGTCACCAGTGTCACTTTCTCTTCCAGAGTCATCTAGGTCCAGTGGCCAGATATAGATCAAAATGACTGGAGAAGGCCCAGTGCAGGGGAGACCTTGACCTCCTAAAGCTAAATTCTTTGCACTTTCTCACTTTGACTGAGGCAATGCTCATTCAATGAGTAGATTAGGCCTGTTTAAAAGGAGAGTCAAGGGATGGACCCTTTAATTTAAAAAAATGTGTTGTGTTATGCTAATCACTGCTAAGTACTGAGGTTACTAATTCAAGCAAAAGAAAAGTCACTGCCCTCAAGGAACTTACTCTTTAAAGTGGAAGGACAACACTCAAGAGATAGCTGAGAATCGAGGAAAGATGGAGGTACCCCTAGGGTATAAGTATGGTTCTGAAAACTGGAAAGCCAGAAATGGGGCCACTCTGGATACAGTGCTAGACCTGCAGTCAGGAAAATTCATCTTCCCGAGTTCAAATCTGGCTTCAGATACTTACTAGTTGTATGACCCTGGGCAAGTCACTTCACCTTGTTTGCCTCAGTTTCCTCATCAGTAAAATGAGCTGGAAAAGGAAATGACAAACCACTCCAGTGTCTCTGTCAAGAAAACTCCAAATGGGGTCACAGAGAATCAGACATGACTGAATAGCAACAAAGCCAGAAACAGAACTGGGAGGAGAATGAAGGCTGGCTGCCTAGGCCACTCCACAAAATGAAGTGGAGGCGCCCCAGGAAGAATTAATTAATGGGAGAAGGGGAGGAATATTTTAGGGTGAGGCTAAAGGAATCTCCACAAGAAAGCAGCAGAGGCATAGTGTTGTAGTTTGGAAAGTTAGGAGCAACTTGGATTGGGCCAGGGGTGGGGGTGGGAGCATTAGTTTAAAGACAATTCTTCAACTCCTGGTGGAAGGCACAACTGAATATTCTTCATACGCCTCTAATCTTACTCACATGTGTGCCCAGGTGCACAGTGCATTAAGAGTTCAGGGGATATGAAAAATAGCTGGTGCAGAGGCATCTGCATATGAGCTTTCTAAAACAGATTTTAATTGGATGATTAAAAAACCCTATTTTTCAGATAAAATCTTAAAACTTTTCCTTTTAAGATTAATATTCACTCACTATATTGCATGCACCTGTGTGAGATCAGCTTCATCCAACAGTGACTAGATTACTGCAAACTAATTTTAATATCTGGTGTTCCTCATTGTTCCAAGTCAAAAATAATGATTCTTGAGTGTTTTACTGTTTTATGGCATTTCAGAATTGGAAGGGATGGCGGAGGAGTCCTTAACTCAACTACTACAGGAATGGGAGTCTCCTCAACAATTAAGCCCTTGCTTAAAGACCTCTAATGAGAGAGAGTAAGCCACCCCAGGCATATAGCCGATCCCACCTTGGCATGCCTCTTAATTGTTTTTCTTTATGCCAAGCATAAATCCTCTCTCTGCAGTTTCTATTTCTGCTCCTATTTCTGCCTTCTGGGGTAAAGCTGAACAAGTCTAATCTCTCTTGCACATGAACACCCTCCAAATACTGGAAGACAGCTATCGTGTTCCCCCCAAGCCTTTTTGTTCTCCTCACCAAACAAGCCCAGTTCCTTTAAATGACCCTCACATTACATGATCTTAAGGCCTTTACCTTAACGTTTGCTTCACTGGACACTCCTGCCTATCACATCCTAAAAGATGGTTCCCAGAACAGAACACAAGACCGCAGAAGTGGGCTGACCAGGAAAGAGAATTATAGGTCTCTCCCTAACCTAGCCAATCAATAAAGAGGTGTGTGTTAAGCATCTCCTTTGTGCCAAGGGCTGTGCTAGGCACTGGGTATACAAATATAAAGAAGAAGCCATCCCTACTCAAAAGGGGATTATACTTTACTGGGGAAGATAACAAGCATATATGTGTGTCTAGAATAAGTACAAAGAGAATGAATACAAGTAGTTAAACACAAGGTAATTTGAGGGAGAAGGAGCTAGCAGGTGGACAAATCATGAATGCTTCAGGCAGATGATTATGCTTGAACTGTGTCTTGAAGCAGTTGAGGGATTCTATGGAGCCAGACTGAGATGGGAGAGCACGCCAGGCCTGGGGGACAGCCAGTGGAAAGTCACGGAGAAGGGAGAAGGAGGTTCATGTGTGGGGAGCTCAAAGACAGTCAGTTTGGCTGGATCACAAAGCATGGGAGGGGGAGGAATATCCAATGAGGCTGGAAAGATAGGCTGGGACTAGCTTGTACAAAACTTTAAAAGGTAAAGCACTTAAATTTTATTCTAAATGCAATAGTGAGTCATTGAAATTGATTGACTAGGTGAGTGCCATGTTTAGAGCTTCACTTAAGGAAAAAACACTTTGGCAATAGTGATCATGATGGAGTGGTGAGAGGCTTGGGGTAGACAGTCAGAAGTTTCTCTCAATAATAATCCTGGGAGCTACACCTCTCAATTCAGCCTATGATAGTATTCATTTTCTTGGCTGCTATATCTCATTGTTGACTCATTTTGAGTTTGTAGTCCACTAATGCCTTCAAAACTTCTAACTAGATCTCCCCTCTTCCCCTTGTGAAATTGGTTTTTGTAATCCAAGGGGAAGGCTTTCTATTTATTCCTATTAAAGTTGATCTTATGTAATTCAGCAATATCCTAGCCCATTAAGCTCTTTTTGAATCCTGACTGTCATCCATTGTGTTAGCTATCCATTCTTCTCAGTTTATCTGGGATTATTTTTGCCTATGCTCCCCTCTATTAATTCAGTGTTTGATAAATGGTCAACACATAAGAAAGCCTTATTCATAGGGTCATTGTGTGATTTGTCCTTCATTCTCAAATAAGATCATGACATCAGGAAGATGATGTCTCTCCTCTGCCCTCCCTCCCCTCCTATCCCCTCCTCTCCCCTCCTCTCCTTTTCTCTCCTCCGGAGCCATCTGGGTCCAGTGGCCAGATATAGATCAGGATGACTCAGATGGCCTGCATAGGGTCATAGAGCTAAATCTGTAAGGGGCCTCAGAGATCATTGAATCCAACCCCTTCATTTATCAATGAGGAGAATGAGGTACAGAGGTGAAGTGAATTACCAAGGGTCACACAGAGTAAGAGTTAGAAGTAGGATTTCCTGCCTCCCAGTCTGGCCATCTATCCACTACTCCACACTGCCTTTATTTCCTTGCTGGTTGATTGATTGATAGGTTATACTAATTAAGTAAAAAAAGATTTTAAATAGTGCTTGGGCACATTAGCATAACTTTGAGAAACTACCTTCCATTAAAGCCCTTGCCTGATACCTTGTGGTGGCATGGAGGTAACAGTGGGTCTTTGAAGATATATCAGTAGAGCACAAGGTCTGGCAGGTATCTCAGGAACAGACATGGTGGTGGACTACATGTCCATTGCCTGAGGAATAGCCTGGCTAAGTTCAGAGAGGTTCACCATTGGTTAGTTGCAGGGTAGTTAATTTTTTGGCCATATAATTTTTAGAGATTACCCACTGAGTTACAGAGAGGTTGAAATCTGCCTGGAGGCCAATACAATTACATTATCATTGAAATACTCACATATGAGAAATTCTGGACTGATTTCCTCGTTTGTAGAAGGAGTTTTTTGAAACTACTTAAGATAAAACATGGTCATTTATATTCTAATGCTGCAACCACTGTCATCACTGTTTCTGATTTTCAAAACTACTGCCTGCAGGACAATATAGTAGTTGCTTTTCAAAGTATAGCATTTACAGAATTTAATTGATGAATTTTCACACTAGCTATGGAAAATAAAGGACAAGGAGTATTGTTATCTATTTTGCCCAAGGGAAACTAAAGAAGAAAGGTTCATTACAAACCAGAGTAGGTTTATAGAAGCAGAAATAGAACCCCTAGCTCCTTTGTCAGTTCACTGAGTCATTAAGCATCCTGAAGAACTTCATGAATACCCTTCATTTAATTGAAAACTTCTTGAGTTTTTGTGATTTAAAATGAGCCAGAGTAAAGTTATGAGAACTTTAAGTATGCAGTTTTCTAGGGTAGCCCATACATATTCTAGGGCATTTTTCTCCTTTCTCCTCCTCTCACTAACATATTGGGTTCCCAGAGTTAGGCTGGTTACAACTGCCCCTCAGGGATGACCCTATAAGGGCTCTAATAACAGCAGTGTGAATCCCCATTGATGTCCACCCCTACCCGAGATCATCAGTTAGAAATCATTTATTCAGCCAACCTCAAGAAACATTTAGAAAGAGACATTCAGTGAAGTAGTACAGTAAGTACAGCTGGTACAAAGCATTCCCCCAAACATCTGTGACACATTGTCTTGCAAGCTGTAAAAGCAAGCACCCCAACATACACAGGAGGACCTGCTGTGCAGGTTCTTAGATCTGCTCTTCTAAAAGGAAAGCAACTTTTGAGGGGTCAACAATCACTTTAATCAAGCACATGAATCATTCACTTAGTTCAGGGGAAAAAGTCAGCACCCTGAACTTCAGAGAAAATACGAACAGAAAAACAAAGATCAACCAACTGAGAAGGGCTTCCAACTGTCTGACCATAAGTAAAACATACATCACAGATCAACTGACAGATCCAGCTGTCTGTGCATACTTAGTTACCAGAGAGAGAAGCACCCACCAACACCTGGGTTTTCAAAGCTAGGGGTGGGGGTGGGGGGTGAGGGGACTCCTCAGTGGCTGCCCAGAGTCTCACCTGGCCAAACAAACATTTCCAATCAGTAAGGGCCAAAACAAAACCTCACCTCGGATTATATACACACTTTTCAGAGCCAGAGGGCATCACAACCCTTTACAGAACTAGTGTCTCATTAACAAAAGGTATGGGCCTTCCTATAAATCTCCCCTAATCAAACTCCCCTTAATGGGCAGGCCCTTAAATGGGTGGGGAAGATCTTTAATCTCATTAGCATTACACAGGCATATATAAAATGGGGGTGGGAGGGAGTGGGGCTCAAGTTTATTGGTTTCTGGAAGTCTTTTTCTCCCATTTGTGTATTGCTCAAAAATTTCCCCTTAGACATGGTGTTCTCTCATTGCTGGACTTTCTGTGAGTCAAGCTGCTCTTTGGCTACCAATGTTGTAGATTCTACCAACTGATCAAGGGACACTAGGATACTTATGGGAAGTCCAACGTCCTCTGAACCAAGGGTGGGGAACCTGTGGCCTCAGGGCCACATGTGATCCTCTAGGTCCTCAAGTGCGGTCCTTTGAATCCAAGCTTCACAGAATCTATTCTGGGGCTCCACTTGAGGACCTGAGGGCCACATATGGCCTCAAGGCCGCAGGTTCCCCACCTCTGCCTGGACCCTTTGAAACTAGAAATTCTGCCTCTGGTCAAAGGAAGGGATAGAAAAGATAAGAGACTTGGCAGAAGCTGAGATTTCTCACTCATATGCAGTTCCTTCTCAGGGATGAGCTAGGAAACCACACATTCCCATTTCTGAAAAAGTTTACCATGGCAACCAATGTGATGTTTTTGTACTGGACATAGAGGGCAAAACAAAGTCTTACAGCCAGTTAGAACAGATCTCTTGTCTGGAGTTATTTCACTCCATCAAATGTGATGAAGTGGGTTTATTAACTCACTTTGGTAAGTGATTAATTGATTGAGACATTCTAAACTAGTTAAGAAAAGAGGCTAAAAATGATGTGGGTAGTTTTGACCCCACTTTTATACTCTCCCCTATCCCTCTCCCCCAGCTTTAATATTTGCCCTCCTCACTTCAGCAAATCTACTGGCAAAGATTAACCTTCTCTTTCCTCAGTTTGTGAAATCTGCTTTGAGATACCTGTAGAGTTAATAACTCTCCTCTATATCTTCCTTCTCTACAATAGCTTAATCCTCTCTTCTCTCCTCAGGAGTATATTAGAATGCCATGCTTCCTCCTGATCTTCAGATTTTCTCCTCTGATTCTAAGATAGTTTCTTCCTTTTATACCAATTTCTCATGGGGTTACTCAATCTCTCACACAATGGCTTTGATTGATATGGGTAAATATACAGGCCCTATTCACACTTGGAGGTGGTTGTCTGATTCAATCAAACATTATTATTACCTGAAAAAGGCAACTGTTCTTAAGTTGGGATAAGAAA
The DNA here is from genome assembly GCA_023548195.1 of Bettongia penicillata ogilbyi. Classification (NCBI taxonomy): domain Eukaryota; kingdom Metazoa; phylum Chordata; class Mammalia; order Diprotodontia; family Potoroidae; genus Bettongia; species Bettongia penicillata. The sequence continues at coordinate 2,374,527 of JAJHZJ010000671.1, forward strand.
TGAAGCTCCATCATTACAATAGTATCCGGAAAGTCCAAACAGCAAGACAAAAGCATAGACCAAGAATTTCAAAACTGATCACACTTTATGACTTAAAGTTTCCTTGGCTAAAATTATATTAAAGATAACATAAAAGGGGTGAAAGGATCTATTTTTTTTTAATGTTGTACAGCTGTGAATGGTTGGGCACCACAATCTCCAAAGTTGAGGATCATCTTAAGGGGAGTGAAATGGTGCATGGGAAGCTTGAGCAGACTACCATGCCTCCCAAAGAACTAAGCATGAGTAGTGGGACAAAGGATGTCATCAGTGTGATGCAAAGACCTAAAAAGATGATAACTCAGTCATGTAGTGAAAGCAAGGGAAATTCATGAACAGCCCATATGTTCCACTAGTATCTTTGTGATATTAATAGAAAGTGAGGGAGACCCCAACAAATTTGGTAGGTCTCCTATGCTGACCTTATTGGAGTTCATGAATAAAATTCACAAAGAGTGGGCAGGTATGGATAGGTTCCAACTTACATCATTGTAGGGAATACCAATTTTGATGAAATAAAGTTCACTGAAGTCTTACAATTAGCACAAAAATACTAATAGTTATTTGATTTGTAATAGCAAGCACTGAAAAAATCTAGATGTCCAGCAGTTGAAAAATTATTGAATAAATGGTGATACATTAATGCAATATTATAATGCTATTAAAATGTTAAATATGAACCACATAGGTAAATGTGGAAAGATCTCCACAAATTGCAAGAAAATGGAATCATAAACTGTTGTGTACATTGATTACACATATATTCACTGATCTAGCTATTCATCTATCTGTCATCTACTCATTATCTCCAAAGGAGAAGCGAGGTTGGTGACCTTGCACAGCCCTCCCTCACTCAAAACAAAGTCAAGTGCAAGACATGTCATCATTTCTCTGATGGCATTGTCTTCCTCGGCAATGAAGGATGAACACAACACAACAATCTATTCTTCTATCATTGATCTATTGATACATCATCTCTCTGATCTACCATCTATCTATAGTCTATCTGTTCATCTATCTGACAAACTGGAATATTATCTATCTAAAAATGATATTCATCTGTCATCTACCTATTTCTCCATCTTTCCCTCACCCTCATGTATCCTTCCCTCCCTTCCTCCCTTCTCCCATGCTTCTCTTTCCCTCTTTCCCTCCCTCCCTCCCAATCATTGAAAACCTTTGAAAAGTAATACAGGCCAGACTTTTTCAAAACATTGGTCATTTTTGAAAAACTTTTTTACTTTTTAAAAAAGTATTTGTTAGAAGAAATGGTTCTAGAAGAGGGAAAGAGAGGGTTGTCCTAAGAAATTTAGATGATATGAAATAAAAGACAAAAATTTTTTTTTAAAGACAAGGGAACCAGGGCATTTATAATGCTTTAAATACATAGGTCAGGGAGAATCTACTAATCTACTGATTAAACCAGTGAAAATATGCCAAATGGGAAAAGTGCCTCAATTATCACGGATTGGTTCAGGACTCAAAATTTCCATTCCTAATTATAAACATACAAGTGTGAATAAACATGAGTTTTTATACCAGTATCCTAAGAGATTAACCAGATGATTCCTTAGAGTGAATATTGAAAAAACCATGAAACTATTCCATACAAGAGTTAATAGAGTTGGGAATGAAATTATAGAACTACATAAAGGAAGTTTGGCATGTTTCCTACAAAAATGAAAAGTGGAAATTGAATTAGAAAATTTGATCTGTATACAATGACATGTTTACTAGCATGGGCCAAGAAAAATAAAAGTATCCAATTGAGAATTAAGTCTAATAAAATCTCTTTATTCTACATTTTGAAGTTGAATATTCAAGAGCACAGAAAAGGTAACATTAAACATATTTTTGAAGTTATCTGATTAAAAAATAGAATAAAAATTCCTAGACAAATCTCTTTATTTTACTGTAAGTATTCTACATCAGCAAAAAATAAGTAAATGTGAAAAAACATGTTCCTAAAACCACATATGAGTCATCTATTTAGGTTAATGATGCATATTTGACAAAATTAAACTGGAGATTAAATTCCTTCTCCTAGGTGATGTTTCCAAATTATTATGTAGGAGTTGCAAATCAAAAACATAATTGTATGCTATGGGATACGATGCTTTCATGGTCTCTTCTCCAAAGACTGGAATCAAATTAACAGTTTATATTTGCATTTTCAGAACATCTAATCAAGTAGGGAGATTTACCCAAAGGAAAAATGATCTTACATAACTCAGTAAGGATTTTCCCCATTGATTCAGTTAATTTATCCTCTTAAATTTTTTCAGTTTGAGATGAAAACAAATATTACCAACTTTTTCTGGCTTTGTTGCTCATCATAAAATTATAGGAGAGGTTCTATAGGTCCTACAGGAGAGGTGATAGAGGAAAATAAGCCTACAAAAATAAATTATTGCTATGCTTGTTTACTAATAGAATTTGATAAGGAATTAGCAGATATATACGGTATAGTTTTTCAGTAAGGAAATTACTAAAATAGCCAAGGAGCTAATATGCTAAGGCATAGCTAAGGAGTAGCAACATTTCTGGTCAATTCCTTAGCTTGGGATAGAATAAATATTGATAAATCAATCTGCTTTTTCAAAAGTTCCATTAATTATAGTAAGTTAAGATAATAATAATGATGATGACCATAATTTTAACTCACTTAACATTGTATTAAAAAGTTTACAAAGTAATTTATATACATTATCTCATCTGATGCTCGTGGCAATTCCCAGGCCCATAGATAATATCATACATTAAGAACTAGAAGATACCTTGAGGTGACTGAGTCCAAGACCCTCATTTTAATTATGTGGAAAATGAAGCACTGAGAGGGGACTGCCTAGGATCACATACTGTTGGGAAATGTCTGAAGTAAGATATGAACTCAGATCTTCCTGACTCTAGCTGAGTTACTCTATCTACTATGCCATACTGCCTCTTAAGATGGCACAGATGCTTGCTACTCCTTAGAAAACTTCTAAAATACCTCTGGAGCCAGGATTCTTAACCCTTTTTGTATCATGGATACCTTTGGCAGTCTGATGAAGTCTATAGATACACCCTTCTCAAAAAGTTGTTTTTAAATGCAGAAAATAAAGAAAATAAAACAAAGGAAACCAATAATATTGAAATTTAGTTATTAAAACTTTTTTTTTTAATTTATGGACCTCAGGTTAAGAATCTCTGTGCAGGCATCTAGGTAGCTCAGCACTGGGTCTGGCATCAGGAAGACGAGTTCAAATCCATCCTTAAACACTAGCTGGGTGATTCTGGGCAAGTCATATAACCTCTGTCTGCCTCAGTCTCCTCAACTATAAAATGGGGATAAACCCCTCACAGGCTCATTGTTCATTCATTCATTCATTGTATCTCCCAAGGTTGTTGTGAGGATCAAATGAGACAGTATTTTTTAAAGCACTTAGTGCAACGCCTGGCATATAGTAGGCATTAACTAAAGGTATGTTCCCTCTCCTTCCACAGTCAAGAGACGTGGGAATTTAGGTTTGATTTATTCAGATAGCAAGCTCCTACATTCAAATATCTATACCTAAATCTACCCTAAAGGGCTATGTTAATGTCTCATCTGTGGGATATGGGTAGGAGCACTAGACAGTGGTATTAAATATGGAGGGTGCCAGTGTTGGGAGATGACGAGGGGTAGGATGAAGAATTGTAGATCAGTATAGCTAGGTCCTAAGTCATTTCAAATGTTGAATTCATCTGAAGTGGTCACAAGTATTTAAATTCTCCCTATTTGAAGTTAAAATTTTGTCAAATGTGATCATAGGTTCCATTCCAATGGAAAAATGCAGTGAGAATTCAAATAATATGACCACTACAGGAGGATTTATTATTCATACTAATTGAACCCTAGTTGCATTATCATATTTGAAGATTTCACACTAAATATTAATGTCTATAAAATTAAATTTGAGATTTTCAACCCAAAAGGGAACTGTTGAGTGATCATTGCTTAATTTTTGTTGGCCTGATGAACAGAAGTGACCACAATTAACAATTATACTGATAGACTTTCACCTCTTTATTTAAAGTCTGTTGTGGGTCAAAGAAGGAGGATGCTGAATTGTCCTGAGTTAGGCTATATACTGGACTGATAGGGCTATGAGCCTAGATTTGTAATTGATTTTAAGCAATTTTTGCCTTATTTTGTCCATCTGCAGTAACACATCATTGCATTTATGGATTTATGATCTTATGAATTCCAGTGCATTCATGGCTTTCTAGAAACTCTAAAGAAGATCAACTCATTATGCTGGTGGACTTTCTCTAATATGGGTTTTTATGTTTTGCTTTGGTTTTTTATATTTTGAAGGTACAAATAGAGCATGTGGATTGTTCCTCTATCATCTCTTATTTGCACCACATGATTTGTCCACTTCCTTTTCCATTTATACATTTCCTCATTGATATCCCCTTAGATTATATCTTGTGTATGGATCCTCATTGGAAACATGCTACTGCTTACTTGTGCCTACCATGTGTTTAGCATTTGTCTGATGGATCATTTGTAACTTTAATTCCTCAGATACTGTCATGTTTCAAGACTTGCAGTCATACAGCATTGCTAGGAGAAGATTTGAATTGAAAAGATGCATTTTTGCAACAGGGAGCAACTTGGGATCATTAAAAACACCAAGTAATTTCCTAATGAAATTGACCCTGCTCTCATCCTTCTATTCAATTCTGGACCCAACTCATTTTCCATTTGCAGTCTCTTCCAAATATATACACACTGATGAACTAACTCAATAGACTGTCCATTTGACTACGTATTATAGCTCTGACAGTAGCTATTTTTTCTCTGCTTAGTTTTGTTATTAGGACAATCTCTTTTAAGTAAACATGGATCTTACTAAGGATACTCTATCTTGTTTGGCACCTAATGAAATCAACACAATAATATTCACAAACAGGCATACCAGGAAGATTGAATTTTCTATAAGGAACCCTTTCTTCATTTGGACCTTGTACAAGGCATCCCCAATGACAATGATGAATAACTTTGATGATGCTGTTGCTCCCTATTTCCATGCCTTACTTGATGTTTACAATGTAAGGGTTATTGAACATTTATCCTTGTGGTTGTATTTATCAAAGAATCTTCTATAAGTTTAACAGATGTGTAAGGCTTCTTGTTGGAGGAGTTCTTTTGAGACTTTAATAAGTCAAATGCTTTTTTTGTGGTCAATAAATATCAAACATGGTTGGATCATGTGTCCTTTGTAACTTTCACTTAATTGTATGACTTAAAAGATGTGATCTGACATAGGGAACTGTTTACAAAGTCTGCTCGTTCCATTCTCATATTTTCTTTCTTTTTTTAAATGTTTATTTATTTATTTTTAGCTTTCAACATTGATTTCCACAAAATTTTGAGTTCCAAATTTTCTCCCCATCTCTCCCCTCCACCCACCCCAAAATGCCATGCATTGATTACCCCTTCCCCCAATCTGCCCTCCCTTCTATCACACCTCTCCCTTCCCTTATCCTTATCTCCTCTCTTGTCTTGTAGGACAAGATAAATTTCTATACTCCATTACCTATATTTCTTATTTCCCAGTTGTATGCAAAAACAATTCTCAACATTCATTCCTAAAATTTTGAGTGCCAACTTCTCTCCCTTCCTTCCTCCCCATCCATCCCCACTGAGAAGGCAAGCAATTCATTACAGGCTATATATGTGTAGCTTTGCAAACAGCTTCCATAATAGTCATGTTGTATAAGACTAACTATATTTCCCTCCATCCTATCCTGCCCCCCATTTAGTTTATTCTCTCTTTTGACCTTGTCCCTCCCCAAAAAACCCTAAACCCTAAGCCTCCCTTCCATCATCTGCCCCACACCTAACTTATCCCCTTCTCCCCTGCTTTCCTGTAGTGTAAGATAGATTTTCATACCAAATTGAGTGTGCACATTATTCCCCGCTTAAGTCAAATGTGATGAGAGTAAGCTTCACTTTTTCCCTCTCACCTCTCCCCTTTTCCCCTCCATTGAAAAAGCTTTTTCTTCCCTCTTTTATGAGAGATAATTTGCCCCATTCCATTTCTATCTTTCTCCTCCCAATATATTCCTCTCTCACCCCTTAATTTTATTTTTTTTTAGATATTATCCCTTCCTATCCCTTCCCAACCCACCCTGTGTTCTCTGTCTATGCCCAACACTAGGCTATGCTTCTTTTCAAAGATTTTCTAAAGATGAGAGAGTAGGCATGGAATTGGAACAGTAATTGTTGATGTTCACTGTACATATATATATATATGTGTGTGTGTGTGTGTGTGTGTGTGTGTGTGTGTGTATGTGTGTGTGTGTGTGTGTGTATAATCTCACTAAATACCCAAGTACTGAGAAAAGTTTCATGAGTTACAAACATTATCCTTCCATGTAGGAATGTAAATACTTTAACTTTAGTAAGTCCCTTATGATTTCTCTTTCTGTTTACGTTTTCATGCTCCTCTTAATTCTTGTACTTGAAAGTCAAATTTTCTATTCAGCTCTGATCTTTTCATCAAGAATTCTTGAAAGTCCTCTATTTCATTGAATGACCATTGCCCCTGCTGAAGTATTATACTCAGTTTTGCTGGGTAGGTGATTCTTGGTTTTAATCCTAGTTCCTTTGATTTCTGGAATATCATATTCCAAGCCCTTCCATTCTTTAATGTAGAAGCTACTACATCTTGTGTTTCCTGCTTGTATTTCCACAATATTCAAATTGTTTCTTTCTGGCTCCTTGCAATATTTTCTCTTTGACCTAGGAACTCTGGAATTTGGCTACAGTATTCCTAGGAGTTTCTCCTTTTTCATCTCTTTCAAGAGATGATTGGTAGATTCTTTCAATATTTATTTTGCCCTCTGGTTCTAGAATATCAGGGCAGTTTTCCTTGATAATTTCATGAAAGATGATGTCTAGACTTTTTTTTTTCATGGCTTGCAGCTAGTCCCATAATTTTTAAATTGTCTGTCCTGGATCTATTTTCCAGGTCAGCTGTTTTTCCAGTGAGACATTTCACATTATCTTCTATTTTTTCATTCTTTTGGTTTTGTTTTGTAAGTTCTTGGTTTCTCATAAAGTCATTAGCTTCCATCTGCTCCATTCTAATTTTTAAAGAACTATTTTCTTCAGTGAGTTTTTGAATCTCCTTTTGCATTTGGCTAATTCTTTTTCTTAAAGCATTTTTCTCCTCATTCCTTTTTGAACCTCTTTTGCCAATTGAGTTAAGCCATTTTTAAAGGTGTTATTTTCTTCAGCATTTTTTTGGGTCTCCTTTAGCAAGGTGTTGACCTGCTTTTCTTGCATCTCTCTCATTTGTCTTCCCAGTTTTTTCCTCCACCTCTCTTATTTGATTTTCAAAATCCTTTTTGAGCTCTTCCATGGCCTGAGACCATTTGGAGGTTTTGGATGCAGAAGCCTTGACTTTTAGGTCTTCCTCTGATGGTAAGCATTGTTCTTCCTCATTCAAAAGGATGGAAGAAAATACCTGTTCACCAAGAAAGTAACCTTCTATAGTCTTATTTTTTTTCCCTTTTTTGGGCATTTTCCCAGCCAGTTACTTGACCTTTGAGTCCTTTGTCAAGGGTGGCATATACTCTGAGGACCTATAAGTTCTAAGTTCCTCTAACATGTCACAATTAAGGGAGAGGAGTTTACTCCTTTCCTAGCCTACACTCTGGTCTGGGAGCTACCAAAGCTTTTCTGCCCTGGATCTGCAAGTACAATTCCCTTTCCAGAGCCTCCACCAGCTCCACCGTGCCAGCACACTTCCTTACCCCAGGATTGCCACTCAGGGCTGAGGTCCAGATCAGCTGCTCAGTTTCCCCACAGGCATTAGGCCGGTGGCTCCAAAATTGGATGCTGCTGCTGCTGCCTCTGCCACCTGGGGCTAAGGCTAGGGGAGGACCCTGCTCCCTTCTCACCTAGGTGAAAAAGTTTTCTCACTGACCTTTGAAGCTGTCTTTGGTGCTTGTGGGTTGAGGGATCTGGGAACAGTTGCTCCTTGTGATTCCATCCCCAAGGCCTGCTCTAGTCCTGTTCCTGCCAGTGCTATACCCGTTCGCATATTTTCATCCAAAAATGGCCTTGCTAGGCATGTAGACCATTCTCATAAAGATTTTAATTATTTTTTCTTGGTCCAGACCTCTAAGTTCATCATCATAGGGAATTCTCAGGATGAAAATTTCCCCTGCTGGTTTAGATTAGATATTTGTCTACAAATTATAGTCTTGGAGAGAATTCTAAGAGCAATGAGAGATTAAATGGCTTGTCTCTGACCACAGAGAGTATATCCGTGGTGAGATTTGAACAAGAACTTTCCTGATTCTCTGCCCAACACTATGCCATGCTTCTTTTCAAAAATTTTCTAAAGATGAGAAAGTAGGCATGGAATTGGAACAGTAATTGTTGATGTTTCACTGAGTTTTCTGGAATGTTTTCCCTCATTATTTTGATAGCTTCCTCTTCTTGAGATGGCAAAACTTCAATGTGTCAAAAATTACTTCTGCTCAAGCCCAGACTTCTTTAGTGTTTTCTTGGTTTGGTCAAGATGCTAATTCTAGCTTCATCTTCACCAGTACCATTTTTATTTCTTCGTATAACATATCAGACTGAGATAGGAGAGCCCAAATACTGTGTTTTCTCTTTCCCTGATGGTGAAATAGAAAATTTCTCCCCAAGAATTTCCTACAACAATAAACTATAGGTCCAATAAACAAAAAATTAACATACTATATCCCTTAGAAGAATACAAGTTCTCTGAGCCTTAATAAGGACTATTTTGGGGGAGGCAGTTTGCTGTAATGGAAAGATCACTGACTCTGGGCTTAGGGGACCTCTGGCATTTGTTACGTGATCCTAGCAAGTCGCTCTCCAGTCCCTAGCTAATCATCTGTAGGTAAAGAAAATGTTAAGGAGCTTTCCTATAATCCTACACATTGTGATAGAGCTTCTAAACCAGTTTGATTTAATTACGGGACCTTGGCTATTGGATAAGGCAACTGCTGACAAAAAGGAAGAGTCCATCATGCCTCTTAAGTCTATATTTTAAAAAAGGAGGCAATTCAGCAGTTCAAGAGTGGGAATAGTTAAGACAGATCTGTATGGGACCAAGGGTGCTTTTTCTCTCCTCTCCCCACTTCTATTGGTTATAGCATTTAGTAGGAAGTTAAGTGTTCAGGGGCTAGGACTCATACTGCTCCTACAGAAATTGGAAAGTTGTTGTGAGACAGTTCAGTGCTCAGCTGAGGGACTGGAGACACATAAATATAAATACAGAGAGACAGCAGCCTAAAGAAGGCAGCAGCTTCAAAAAGCATGACCCCTGGGCAACTGAGAACAGAGTAGAATGTTGACCCAAGGGAGAGCTAGGCCTGGTAATCAGGAGCTGAGCCACAAAGAAGACTGACCAGAGGAGAGTAAGAATGTGAACTCTGGGCATGAGCTGCTTTGACACATGTATTACCTATATATGTGCTTCACTACTGCTGAACTCTAAGTTGATGCCAACTTTTCTGATTAACTCTGCATCTGCAGAAGAGAGTGTCACATTTTCATGGTTGGGGACAGGTTTTACACCAACTATTTCATGGATAATTGCATATACTGGCTGATTGTTAATGTGAAGCATGCCAGGGGGTACTTGTGAGATGTAGTATTAGGTATACAGATCCACCGGGTTAGTCCTAGAACCTAAGATAACAGCCTTCCTCTGGAGATCTAACCCTCAAATGCAAAGACAAATTTATAATTACTGCAGGTGCTACATGTAAAATGAAGAGGTTGGATTAGAGGTCTCTGATATTGCTTCTAGTTCCCAGTCTATAATTTTAACCTTTATTTTCACTTTATATTGATTTTGGGTACAATTAGGTGGCACAGTGCATAGAGTGCTGGGCCTGGAGTCAAGTAGATTCATCTTTCTGAATTCAAATCTGGCCTCAGACACTTCCTGGCTATATGATCCTAGGCAAATCACTTAATCCTGTTTATCTCAGTTTCCTCATCTGTAAAATGAACTGGGCAAGGAAATGGCAAACACTCCCGTATCTTTGTCAAGAAAATCCCAAATGGGGATCACAAAGGCTCAGATATGACTGAATAAAACAAAAGTAAATATTGATTTTGGCCTTTGTTCTAACTAATCCACAGTCTGATTGCATTCACACAATTAACTTTTAACACAATTCCCGTATCAGTAAACAGTCATTTTCTATCTTTTAAAATATGGTGAATTTCATTTTTTAAAAAATATTTTTGGTGTTTACTCTATCCAGAACTTTCTGACTCTCTTCTAGAAGAAAGTAAGCATAGCCATGGGTCTTCTGAATGGTCAGTCTCCAAACATTTGACCTCTTGTTTTTTAAATTTAAGTCATATTTGCCAATAATTTTTCTTTAAATTTGCTAGAAAATTTTTTTCTAGCTCTGTCACTTGCCAAAGTCCAACCTTATTCACACACATAGAAGCCTCTCTCATAAAAAAAAAAATTACCATACATTCCCCACATTTAAATCTTCACATGTTTCTTTGATTTCCTTATGTTCATCACTTGATATGATACCGTAATATTCTCTGACATTTATATACCATGATTCACTTAGTCATTCCCAAATTGATGAATACCCATTTTGATTCCAGTTTTTTATTCTTCCAAAAAGGATGGTTATGAATATTATGAATATATGAATATTTTAATATATATGAAGCTTTACTTTCTGTCATTGACTTACCTGGATATGCCAAGTAGGGTCAACTGACCAAAGGGTATGATTTCACAGATTTTTTTTTCTCTGTCTTTGTTCTGTACAAGAGATGTTGAAACATTAGCTGCAGTCACTTCCATGGTGCTCTTTGTGCTTATGTTCTCATGAATATTACAAAATGAAGTGATCAAATGTCCCATGAAAATACATTTTGCATTGCCTTTGGGTGCACAGTAAGGCCAACTCTGCCATCTTCTTCTATTTTTCTGTCTCTCTAAGGAGAAATAGCTAACCATCCTTTCATTTAGGTGTAATTTCTTTTGTCACCATAATAAAAAAAAATAATTTTGGTTTGCCTTGTACCATTTGGTAATGAGTAAAATTCACTTTATGTTAGCAGATTGTCATCAAAAGGAATGCATAGCTTTAGATTTAAATCTAATAATCTAGATTTTAATCTAGTAGTTGTTTTTTTTTTTATAACTTTACAACTATCTAGTCCAACTCTCTCATTTTGCAAATTAAGAAAGTGAGACCCAGAGATCCAAAATTACTAACCTAAGTTCATACTGAAAACTGAGGTCTTCTCACTTATGGGATCCTTCCACTTTACAATGCTGCATTTCTCATCAAAGTCAATCCTACCTTCACTGGTCATTTAATTGTTTCTACTTTTCAAACTAATTAAGGGAGTTTTGGTTACTATTATTGTCCATCCTTAATTTTCAGAGGACCAATGACATCACAGGGTGATTTCTTGACTTGCAAATGAAATGAACTTAAGTGAGGCAAAGCCATCAGCCTCACTCTCTTTTCCAGTATCATTGAAGTCTAGTGACAAGTCAAAAGTCAAGCTGTCTGCTGATGACCCAGGATGCAGTGGATGACCTTGGCATCTGGGATGCCTGATCAAACTCTAAGCACTCTATAGTGCCTGCTTCCACTGCCTTCAAGGTCATTGGAATAAAATGTTCTTAGCCACTGATTCTACCAAGGGAAGTGTTCATATTCTTGGGGTAGACATTACATAACTGGATTTGAGACATCTTGGTTGGTTTACTGGGATGTGGCTGCTGTGCATACTACAGTTTCCTGGAGCCACAGGTGAGAGCTGAGTGCCAGGTAGATACCAAATGTGAATGAACAGCCCCAAAAAGAACTCAGCAAACCCTCACACCAGAGATGCTAATCCTCCTTACATCCTGGTTACTTTCATATAACTTGGATAAGTGGAGATAAAATGTAAACTTAGGGAGGGAAACTCCGAAGTAAAGAAATGGTTTTCTTTTGCATGTAAAAAGAACTTCAGCATAAGTTGAAGAATGTATTGAAAAATTAAAAACAAGATAGCTGAATCTTCCACTCATAAAAAACTGATAATCAATTCCTTTTAATTAAGGTTTCCTGTATTGCTAATGTAGGTGAAATTATGTGGATCTTTACATGTACATACAGGCAAACATATGTCTAGAACAATGCTAAGTGATGCCTCAGAATGTAATTGAACTAAGGAAATTAATTAAAGTATGAAATCCCATTTACAGGAAATTTATTGTTCCTGTTTTCCATTGTTAAACAGATCCACAATAAGAAGAGATCATGTGAGCTAATTTGCCAGAATGTCAGATAAGATGTGAAATCCAGCTAGCTAAGTATTTTTAAGACTCAGATTGTCCATTCTGATTTAGCTTTTCAAGATAAGACTGCCTTCTTTAAATCCCTTTACCTCCTCAATATCATAAGTTGACTACTCTGGGATTCATTTCAATGTGTAACTTCTGTTACGTCAAGGCATTTGATGGGGCCTTTTTGCAGGGTTGTTTTCCTGCTGCTTCCTGGATTTCTGTCAAAGCTTCAGTTTTACAAATTGCTTGGCTGAGATCTGTATTCCTTTTCTTTTGAAACTGTGAATCACAGTATCCACCCCTGATGCAGAACTCTTGCAACTTGAAGAGAATGAAAAGGCTTGTTTCAAAAACAAGCTATAGCATATACAGGCTGGTCAGAATTTTCATAAACCTGTATGTGGTCACATATCAAGAGAAAGGGAGACTCATCAATTAAAACTAAACATCATTAACTAAAGACTCTCTTGATGTTAACAAATGGCAGTCACGGTTCACGCCCCCAGGCTCCTTAAGCCAAACGGAATCAGCTAGAAAGACATTTAAAATTTAGCATTTTAAAAAACAAGAAAAGGAAAGATTTTTGCCCATATACAAGCAAAATTCTTGGTATTTGCATAGGACATTTTCAGTTATCTCTTTTGTTTTTAACTGTTCTCAAATGTTTTCAGCTTCTGCTGATTATAGCAAGGAAAGAATTCCTGCACTATTAGATTCCACAAGGGACCTTATAGATCACCTGGTACAGCTTGCTTATTTTATGAATGAGGAAACTGAGGTCCAAATAAGATGTACTGCCCAAGGTCATATTGCGTATCAATGGCAAATTCCGGCCTTTAACAGGACATACTTTATACTGAAATCTTTTTTTAAGTGAAAAAATTATTAAATCATTTAATAAATATTTATTGAGGGGGAAATGAACTGGGAGTTAAGTGACTAGAACCCTAGTAAATCATTTGATCTCTCTGAACCTCAATTTTATCATCTGTGAAATCTGCCTGTATTCTTGTAAGGATTGAGATTGCACATATAAAAGCACTCTGAAAATTATATAAATATAAATACAGATAGAAAGGTGCATAGGTAGATAGGTAGATAGATGGATAGATAGTTAACCAGTGTGTCAAGGGAGACTCTTAAATCCTTCTACTTTTGGCAGCTGTACTAAATTCTGTCTGGGGGATTATCTGTAATAAGTCTTGCCTTTAATTCCTATCTCTAAACTAGAATCTCTTACTGAGAAAAATTCTAATAATATGACTCATTTTAACTTGCCCAAAGAGGTCATAATAATAATAGCTAATATTTATTATGTGACAGACACTATGCTAAGGACTTGGCAAATATTATCTCATTTGATGTTCACAATTACCCTGAGAAGTATTGTTTCCATTTTATGGATGAAGAGAGTGAGGCCAGCAGAGGTTAAGACACTTGACCAAGTTCATACAGTTGGTAAATGTCTGAGGTCAGATTTTAACTATTAATGCAAACAAACCAAAACTTCCATAGGTTTTTGAACAGGAAGTATTTTTAGGATAATAATGAATAGAACTTTAACTGAGGTAGGATCACAGGATTTTTCCCTAGGGTGAAAAAATTAGACAACACCAATAGCATCCCCAACTCTTCTACTGCCCAGAGTCCACCACTATAAGGGATAACTTAGGGCTAGACCCTATCTCAGGGCTTCCTTCTCCCAAATCAATCCAACCAGCCTCATTCTCGCAGTAATTAGCTTTTTTCTTCTCTTCTGCTTCCTTCCTTCTTTCCTTTACTTCTTTCCTTCTTTCCTTCCTTCCTTTCTTCTTTCCTTTCTTCTTTCTTTCTTTCCTTCCTTCTTTCCTTCCTTCTTTTCTTTTTCTTTCTTTCTTTCTTTCTTTCTTTCTTTTTCTTTCTTTCTTTCTTTCTTTCTTTCCTTCCTTCCTTCCTTCCTTCCTTCTTTCTTTCTTTCTTTCTTTCTTTCTTTCTTTCTTTCTTTCTTTCCTTCTTTCTTTCTTTCTTTCCTTCTTTCTTTCTTTTTCTTCAGTTCCACATAAGTCACAGGAGATTCTATATATGCTCCTTGTATCTCATCCTACTCTAAGAATGGGGAAGGGGAATTGAGCAGGTAGAAAACATTCCAGTATGCCTGTTGGTATTTGTTGGTGTTTGAACTTAGTTTCCAAGCTCAGTACTCTTTCCTCTGTACCATTGTTTCTGTATATTCTGCAGTAGAGTCTGGATAGTAAGTATTCTTCATTTGTTTGTATGTTGTTTGTCTTGTTATTATGTTGTGCATAGTTAGGTCAGTTTCTTGAATGACTGCAGGGCTCACTTGGGAAGCTCTGCAGTGTTCTAGGGCTTAATTAAATCAAGGAAATATCACATATAATCATATAAATCTGAGGGCCCTCATATCTGCAGAGTGGGTGGATTGGCTTATAAAGACCAGTCCTTAAAGCATGCAAGATGTTCCCTGCCTATTCCAGTTCTTGATGCATGTGCAGATATTCTAGCTCATTTCGTGCTACCTACAAACCTGTCCATGTCTCCTCTATCCTTAAAGAAGGCCTCACTTATTTCTTCCATCACCACTAACTACTGTCCTGCTTCTTTTCTGCACTTGGTGGTTAAACTCTTTGTAAAGGTCATCCACAATAGGTGCCTCCATTTTCTCCCCTCTCATGCTCCTTCTGTACTACTTCACTTGGTGGGAGCCATCTTCAGTCCTCCTGATATCTATCTGGCCACTGGACCCAGATGGCTCCAGAGGAGAAAGTGAGGCTGGTGACTTTGCACAGTTCTCCCTCACTTAAACCCAACTCACTTGTACGTCATGTCATCACCTTCCTGACAAACAATAAAAACAACTTCATTTGGTAATCTCATCATCTTTCATGTACTTCATTGCCATCTCTATGTTGATGATTCCCAAGTCATCATTGTTTCCTTCTTACCTTAGATAATTTGTTTTGTACATATCTGTTTGCTTACTTTCTCCCCCGCTCCCTCCCCCATTAGATTGTGTGCTCCTTGAGAACAGGGAATGTCTTTTGTCTTTTTTTGTATCTCAAGCACTTAGTACAATGCCTGAAACACAGTAGGTGCTTAATAAACATATTTATCGATTAACTGACTACTTCGGGGGACCAGGCCCCTTCTCCACTACCCATAGCCACTCAAGCTCCAGTTGCCACTGCTACAGGCTCCACTCTTGACTCCAATAACTCGTGGGTCCCCCGATGGAGCCTTTGGATCGCCTGATCTTACCAAGTTACTCAGCACTTTCATCTTGAAATATTTGTTCAGTCCAAAACAGGAAAGAATGAACTAACAAGAAACAAAGGTGCCATGTGCTCATGGACACAAAGTCATAAGGTAGGAGATAGAATCGCTGCCTTTTCCCTCACCTGGAAGTTCAAAACAACTTTCCTTACTCTAAGCCCCATCCGAAGGAAAAAACACTGAGAGTTGGACCTGTCACACCTTTTGTCTGATCACTCAGTCTCAGTTCATCAACTCCTGAGTCATTATTTCTTCTGCTTCCATAGCCAATTAGAAGGCTTTTAAAAAAATCATGCTATAGTGTTGACCCCTGAGTCATCATGACCAGAAACTGGCTCACTAAAGTTTCCATGGGATTGGATTGGAAGAAGGCAGAGAACATCTGTGCATGTTTAGAGGACTAACAGGAGACAGAGAATATCTGTGAATGCTTTAAACACTGGCCTTTGAGACCATTTCTAGGTAATCCTGTCATTTGAATTTTGCACAGGATTGCCCTCCATGACAGAAGCAAACCTCCTTTGTCAGAATGCCCTTCCCTGTTTTGTGCCTTGCTTGATGTTAGTGATCAGAAGACCGTCAAACAAGGTTACCTCTGCTGTTACCTTTTTGAAGACTTCCTGTATGATTTTGACTTGTATGTGGGATATACCTTATTGGAAGAGTCTTTAAAGTAGCATTTTGCTCTGCCAAATAATATACTTTTTTATAGTTAATAAACAATAAGCAAAAGAATTTTGTAATTTGTGTAGCTTTAAGTCAATTAGATGACTCCAAACATGTGATCTGCTGGGTACAACTGCTTGAAAAAAACTTACCTGTTCTCTTTTCATTCTGTCACCAAGAATGCCTTCAATTCATGTGATTGTTAATATCATAAAAAGGAAATGTGATGCTGTGAGAGGTGTGCTCCCTTTACAGTCAGAAGACTGGAGTTGAAATCCTAGTTGTGTCTCTTATGAAGATGGTCTTGGATAAATCATAAATAATTCTGGGTCTCTTTTTCTTTACCTGTAAAAAAAATTGGGGCAGGGGAGACCTCTGAAATAATAATTTCCAGCTCCATCTAAGATCCTGTGATTTTTGTAGTGGTAGGAAAATAAGCATATGGGGTTGATAGTCATTGATAACATCTGTCATCCTCTGGATGGAATAATAAAATCTGTTTTTTCCCTTAAGCATTTAGTATCCTCTGCTCTTTTAGATACCTTCAGAATTAATCCCTTAATGTCACAACGTCTGTGACAATGATCAACTGTAAAAAAATTAGCTACCAAGAAAATGATCCAAGACAATTCCAAAGGATCCATGATGAAAAATATTCGCCCTCAGAGAGAGACAGCTGACAAACTTTAAGTGCAGATTGGAACATACTTTTTCACTTTATTTTTCTTGTTTGTGGGTGCATTTCTTTTGCAACATGGCTAATATGGAAATCTTTTGCATGACTTCACTTATATAATTGATATGTCATTTACCTTCTGAAGGGGTGGAGGAGGGCTAGAAGGGAGGGAGACAATTTGGAACTTAATTTTTTTAATGAATGTCAATAATTTTTAAATTGGGGAAATTTTTAATGAAATAAATAAAATGTATTTAAATTTTTAAAAATCATATATCCTCTATCTTACCTTTCCTTTGTATATACTTGGTCTAATTAAGTTGCTTTTCCTATTATTGTTTTCCTTAATGGCATTGCAACTTTCTCTTTCAGCATAATAGGAACTATGATGTGTTGGCTTCATTGTGATCAATAGAGGAAAAGTTAGTTTTAGCGATCTTAGCAGATTTTTCACATTTATTTTTATGTTTGTTATCCTCACATATTCTTGGGAGTACCTTAATTAGGTCTTTTATCAAGCTTTCTCTAAACTAATTTTTCCCTCCACTGCTTCCTGCTGTTTTATGAGGTGATACTGTTTAAAATCATCCACCATCTGCCTCGCTAAAATTTTGCAAATAAACGTATTCGAAAGCCAGTGTTTCCTTTGGCTGTCATGTCTCTTTACTTGGCCAGGAGAAGAAGAATTTTCTGGCTGAGGCAGTTTCTATGTTCTTTGGTCGCTCTGTTGTGGTGACTAATTCCCATCAGTTAAGCTTCCTTAAAAAATAAATAGTGATAGTATGACTGAAAACCAAAGAGGACAACTTGATCTCTCAGCACCTTGAGGACAGAATGACTTTAGGTTTCAGTCCTAAAATTCTGATTCTCTGATCAAATTAACTCCAACTCACATCAGCCAAATTCAAAGCCTTTTACAACCTGTGAGGAAGAAGCCTGCCTCTGACATGCTGCAGGAGTTATTTTATTTCTCTGATGAAGCCAGGCAGTACAGCGTATAGCACTCTGGCATTGGAATCCTTGCCATAGACACTTGCTGGTTGTGTGACCTTGGGCAAGTCATTTGCCTCAGCCACACTGTTCTCACCTATAAAATGGAGATTGTAATAAGCACTTACCTCACAGGGTTACTGTGAGGAATGAAAGAAATAAAGTAAAGTGACTTGCAAACTTTAAAGTTTTGTAATAAAAAGTTTTAAGTTTAAAATAATACAAACTTTTATAAAATTACATAAAATATTATCTGTTCTCTGACTCTCAGTGTCCTAACCATAGAACTGGGACAAAAATATTTGTACTACTTACCTCAAGGAGTTGTTGCTAGGAAAGCTCTTTGTAAAATTTAAAATACTCTGTATGGTAAATGTGAATAGTGGTAGTCGCTGTTGTTAATACAATTCTTTAGGAAAATTAGATGTGCTGTTTTTCCATTATTTTTAGAGGCAGCTTTTCTCCATAACAAAGGGCTCAATTATAGCACAGAGCAAACAGATATTCATACCTTATGTGTATCACTATTTAATGTATAGCAATATAATACAGATAATAAGTTTTACTTAAATTCTTATAAAATAAATCAAATGATAAGGAAATCTTTAAGAACTACAGTGGAGTTTTGCTATAATATAATCCATTATAATGTGAAACTTTGGGGAGAATTGAAGGAGGAAAAGGGAAATAATCATCTTTCAGAAAACAGTATAACCTCTTTTGAACCAGAAGGTCAGGGTTCCGAGACAGCTGACATAACACAATGTATCTTTGGCCTATGGGAGAAGGGCTACAGAGAAACCCCATCACCTGGTGAGGGGTCCCAAAGCCTCATTTTTATAGCATAATTACAAAGACTCTGTCTGTCAGGGTCTAGCCACCTCTGACACAGACCTGACCAAAAGAATGAGGGAGGGCTCAGAAGGTAATATCCAAGAAGCAACTGTGGTTGACCATGTGGCACAGATTCATCAATGACCCAAACCTTTGGTATTCCCTATGCCCAAGACCTTAGACATTTGCAGTGTCCCAAGCTACAAGACTTCTCTAGGAACACACATCATTCTTTTACTTACAGACATAGGGAGAGATAGAAGGATAAGAAATCATAGTAACACGTAGACATAGAGGGAAAGCCATATGGGCATACCAGAACACCTGGTCTTATCTCACTGTGTACAGCTGCGATCCCTGCTACTGGGGAAGCTGAGGCTGGAGGACCATCAGAGTTCAGGAGTTTCGAGCTGCAATGCTGAGCTGCTGGGTGTCCATACCAAGTCTAGCAACAGCATGGTAAATCCCAGAAAGCAGAAGGGGGAAGCACCAGGCTGTGAGCAAAGCATTCCAGGTTAGAAATGGAGTGGGTCAAAGCTCCCACACCAAAGAATAATGACAGCCAACTCATGAGAGGCACCTTTGTTGGAAGCTTGGTGAAGAGAGGGAACACAGTCTCAAAAAGGTCTCACTTGGTTCTCTTTCCTTCCTTCCAAACCACAACTCAAATATGCCAGAATAGCTTTTCAACCACAGCCCGGAGGTTCTGTCTCCTGTCTGCAAGAAGACTCAGATCAAATCAGAGGTTGGGAAAATCTTTAGGGCTTTTGTTCATTTCATTGCTTGTTGTCCCTCAAGTTTAGCCTTTCTTGATTCTTAGGTTGGACCTGAACTGCTGATGTCAGAGGGTGAGGAAGGAAGGAGTGAGACATTCTCTGATGCTTTTGCTCAAGCAATGGCTAGGTTAAGAATTTTCCTGCATCATTGCTATAAGAAAGAATCTTAAGGAGACCAGTTCTGTTCCAGGTCCCATGAAACATCCAGTTCACTTTTTAGTCTCAGCAGAGTCTTATGTAGATCAGAACCCCCAAGTTTACTCCTCTGACAAAATGTTAGACATAGGTCTATGTTTTATTACTCTGTCTTTCCCTTATATGAGTTCTTCTTCTGACTTCGGTTCACGTCTCATCTTCAGCGAAAACATCTAGAAAATATCCATATAGGTACTACTTCTGGCACTTAATTATGGAGAATCAGCCTTAATGGTATGTAGCCATGATCTCACCTTCAGAAGACACTGCAGAAGATAGTTCTTTCCAATCACTCATTGGCCAGAGTGATGAGGACTAGATTGTGACAGACTTCAAAGGTTACCCTGAAAGGAACAAGAAGCAGAGACCTACATGGACATAAGGAACAGAAACGACCTCAGGTTCAAAAGGTACTTTCTTTGCTATCTGAAACAAAGCATCATTATCATGTTAAAGGTAACAGTTGAAAAAAACCAAGCACATTTCTGGGATACCAGGAAAATGAAACTCTCCAATAGGATGCATACGAAAAACATTGGCCATGCATAGGGTCAATCTAAAGCTCTGATGATTTAATATCTCATCATAATGAAGATATCATTCTTAATCTTGTTCAAAGGGCAGAAGGTAATTCTAGTTAATTTGCAAATGTCACTGTTTTCCTGGGTGATCCCTTCTCATGGGTGTGTCAAGCATATATTCTGTACTTACTCGTCCTGGGAGGCGGGAATAGGCTCTGCCAAAATCCAAAGCCACATAATGTAAACACAAGTACTCCTGTGTAAATATTTGTGCCAGAGAATATTTTTGAAATGCCTACATGACCAATTTTCTATTGACTTGCCCACCAGCAGGTAGTAAGGTAAAAAGAAGAATTAGTGTAGGTATTAGCCGAATTTCTCATAAATGATCTGACATAGTCATCTTGGCTGCTGTTTCACCATGACACATCCTTAATGAACATTCATCTTCATATCCCAACTTGGTCGGCCCCCCCTTATCATCCTACCTCAACACACTAATCCACTAAAACAGCATTCCAAGTTTTTAGTTGTTTTGGCAAGGTCAATTTCATTGCTATTTGCCACCTGGTGTTGGCCTTAGTCTCGGTTAACTTTATTTTCTGAATCTTTGCTAATCCTCCCTTTAGAATTTTGAGCAAAAGACTAGAAAAGGGAGGTGGGAGAGAGAATCTAAAATAGAAAAGTAAAGGCCTTATTATCCTTTCATTTTACTACTTTTGTATCACTTCTTTTTGTAATTACTAATTTGTCTTCTTCCTCTTTTTTCTTTGTAAAAAAATTTATTTTTTTATTTCTGGAATAAGATGAGCATTTCCATGACATAGTATAATAAAAAAGATGATTACACATGAAACTGAAAACCTATTATGTACAACTTGATCTTCTTTTTACATAGATAATAAAGTTATCATATAAATTTTTTTCCTTTCTCCCCTCCTCCCCCCATGGCTAACATTAGACACAAATATATACATGCATGTATATATATGTATATGTATAATATATATGTAAATGTATATATATATGTGTGTGTGTGTATGTATGGTACATAGAGAAAAGGGTTTTAGTCTGGAAAATCACAGTAATGGTGAGGAAAATGAAAAGGAGTGGAAAGAACATACTTCTTCAAAGGTATGGCAGTATTGATTTGTGACAGTTTTCAGAGTAGCTAGCTGGATTGGATCTGAAGCATTGTTCAATCTGGAGCCAGTAAGAGATAGTGCTGCGATAGGGACAATATCCTAATCTCTCTCCTCATGCAAGTCAGGATAGTTTTTCCTTTAAAAGCACTGAGTCGTTCCTCAAGACTTAGCTGATTCAAGGAAAGAAGAGTTGAAACTATTGATGTCACTTCTTCATGACCTGAGTACAAAGCAGCCATGGGGAGCTAGTTGGAGAGACTCTCAGAAACTTGGCTGGTGGATTGCAACAGGACATTTCCTTAGCTGAATCAATTCAAGGACTCCTCAATGCAAATCTTTCTTGAATATCTTCCTCCTACTTTGACTAAAAAACTTTCATTTTGTTAAATATTGTATGACTTATGAGTATCTCATTTTCTTTCAGTACTGAGCCTTCACTACCAAGGGACAACTCTGAATATGACATGAATTGGCACTTATTGGCTCATCGATCAGGACAGGTCAAGTGGGAGTTCTTTACTACATCAAGTCCTCCAAGATGATGTCTGGAGGTCTGAGGCAGTTGCAGGGGAGATGGCAAGAAAATGGTTGGAGTGGAGAGCTGGATGGGATGTGAAGCAGACTTTTCATTGATGACATCCTTTATAACTTTTCTCTTTCATTATTCCTTAAACATGTGAGATGACACGAACAAGAGTATGGGAAGTTACTGATGGGTTGTGATCTGCATGGTTGGAAGGAATACCCTCATGGATAAGAACAAAGACCCAGTAAGAGCATTGGAATACTGAATCCCAGATCTTATGTATATTAAAAAAGATAATAGACAACCCTACCTTTCTCACTTTTTCTCTACAAAATGTTTCATTTCCTCCTTTTCTCCTTCCCTGACTTGTTTCTTTCTTTTTGTGGTTAAGTAGTATGGTAGATAGAATCTTGGGCTCTCAGGAATAACTGAGTTCAAATCCTGCTTTTGATACTTACAAGCTATGTGACCATAGGCCAGTCAAGCTCTCTGCCTCTGGCCAAGTTTCTTCATATGTAAAATGGAGATGATAATATCACCTCCCTCCCAGCATTATTGGGAAGTTTAAAAAAAGAGCTTTGTAGAATGCTTTGGAAACCTTCAAATGCTATATAAATGCTAGCTGTATTATTGTTATTATTTTCTTTTCATTATAATTAATAAATAATATTTATTGTGAGTTTTATAATAATAAATATTTATTATGATGTATTATTATTTTCTTTTTCAGTCTAATGAGATAGCAATGAGCAAAGAAAGACCTTCAGGAAGTGCTAAACTGGATTGAGGTCTACTCTGAATTTTCATGCAGAACAGTTATTGATGTTAGAGCTCACAGAAGGAATGATGGGACAGATTCTAAAAATCAAAAAGCAGGACAGCATTTGATAAGCTGGTAAATACACAACTTTGAAATACAGCATTTTAACAGCATGACTCTCAGTGTTCCCCTTAGCAACCATTCAAAAGGGCATTTTTGTCCTAAATAGGACCTTTCATGTGATGTTCACAGTATTTCACAAGCTACCCAGCAATCATTTTGTTAGCAGCCCCAGGAAGAGGAAACAGCTCACTTACAGAAGGAAACATGGATAACAAGGGCCAGGCAGGTGATTCATTATCGAGGTGACATTCCCAAATGAAATTACTGAGCCCACCTGGTCTTCCTTTAAGTAGTTTACAATCCAGTCAAGAGAAAAGGCTGCTAGGAGAGACACCAAAGACAGCATAAGAAGACACTAAAGACACAAATATTACTGATGCCCCAGTATGTATGAAACCATTCCAGTGCTATGAAGAGAGTGACCTGGAAAGAGCAAAGATGGGAATGAAAGGGTTCCTAGGAAAGGACGGACACAGTACGGGATGGGGATGTGTGGGTTGGAAAAGGTCCAAAAGCCAGATGGTATCATTCATACGGAGAGAGTGACTGAAAAAAACAGCTAGGATGTGTTGGGGGTGAGGGAGATCC
The DNA here is from genome assembly GCA_023548195.1 of Bettongia penicillata ogilbyi. Classification (NCBI taxonomy): domain Eukaryota; kingdom Metazoa; phylum Chordata; class Mammalia; order Diprotodontia; family Potoroidae; genus Bettongia; species Bettongia penicillata. Next base: position 2,397,980 of record JAJHZJ010000671.1, read on the forward strand.
TGGTGTGACATGAATCTCCTTTAAAAAAAAACAACCATTCTGATCCATTTCCAAATGAGAGAAGAGGAGAAGGGGCAGAGGAGGTCTGAAGGCATCAGAGGCAGGGAGAGGCAATTTTGAAACAGAAAAAAAATCCAAAAAATCACTTTGGGGCATTGCGAACACAGAGGCAATCACAGCTGTATTCTAAATAACAGCTGAGAACAAGTTGGAACAGATTTGGTCATAAGCTGTGAAAATGGCCCAAAGCAGCCCACAGGAGGGACAAAGATAAGCACCTGGATATTTGATGAAGCAAACTTTAGGGAAAAGGTGCTTCATTGCTAATAATAAGAATAGCTGACATTTATAAGGCTTTCAAGACATTTTATATATATTGTTTTTTTTGATCCTTAATGATCCTGTGAGCTAGGTAAGCATTATTAATTCCATGTGTTATTTTAGGGAACCAAGACTCAGAATGGAAAAACAGCTTGTTCAAGGCCATGCCGCCATTCAGAAGAAGATCCAGGAATCAAATCCAGATTTCCTCCTCCATATTTGATGCTTGGTTTCACTCTACCACAGTCGCCTTCCTCTTGCCTTTTGGATCAAATGTAAACTCCTGCATTTAACTTTTAAAACCCCTTAGTAATCTGACCCCAAACAATTTTTCCAACTTTGTTATATGTGACTCCTCCTCCTAACTAGGCCATTTTCTCAGGCCAATCTTCTTACTGTTGTTCATCCATGACAGCCCATCACCCTTCTGTACTTGCAATCAGTGTCCTCCTCCTCCTGAAATATCCCCTTCCACAGGTTCTGAATCCCTTCACCTGCTAGCACCTTTCCCACCAAACTGCCTGGTATTTTTATATTTTTTGTATGTACTTAGATACATGCATAAAATCTCTTTCTGGTACATTGTAAGCTCCTTGAGGCCAATGTGTTGTGGGCCTCCTTGAGGCCCAGTGTTCAGCATATTTTGTCATTGAGTTGTTTCAGTTGTGTTCAATTAATTCTTCATGACCCTGTTTGGGCTTTTCTTGGCAGAGTTATTGGAGTGATTTGCCATTTCCTTTTCCATCTCATTTTACAGATGAGGAAACTGAGGCAAACAGGGTTAAGTGACTTCTCCCCAGTCATATAGTTAGTAAGTATCTGAGGCTGGATTTGAACTCATTCTGTTTCCAAGCCCTTGGCTCTATTCCGTGTGCCACCTAGCTGCCCTGTTTGGTACATAGTAGGCACTTAATAAATGCTTATTGATTGATAGTGGAGGAGGATTTGTTTAAATTTTTTTCTGCCATAGTTCTTCATTCTAAGTAGAAAGAGAAGTTAAATAATTTGTCTGCTATTGTCTAAGTACATTATTTTTCCAGTCAGAGAAATCAGTGTTGAATGCAGTAGGTGAGCTTTCCTCCTGGATAGCGTGTGTGTGTTCATCCTTCGTTGCCGAAGAAGATCATGCCATGAGAGAAATAATGACATGACTTGCACTTGACTTTGGTTTTTTTTTGAGTAGGTAAGGGAGGGCTGTTGTTCAGGTCACCAGCCTCACTTCTCCTCCAGAGCCATCTGAATCCAGTAACCAGATATTCATTGGGATGACTGGAGATGACCAGATGAGGCAATTGGGGTTAAGTGACTTGCCCAAGGTCACACAGTTAGTGAATGGCAAGTATCTGAGGTGAGATTTGAGCTCAAGTCCTCCTGACTACTGCACTGGTGCTCTATCTACTGCACCACCTAGCTGCCCTAGATAGTGTGCACATCCATATTAAGTGTGCACATCTACACTAAGCCCTTATGTGCTTAAGCTGCACCAAACATGGTATTCTTTCTGAAGGAGAAGGTACAGGGCTTTGGTAGGACTGAAAAGTCACTCAGAGACTTATTCTGCAATCTCAAAGCAAAAACAAGAGAGAAAGGAATCCTTAGTCTAAGATATGGCTATGTGGTAAAGCCTGGAAACAAGAGAGGACATGTCTATCTAATAGAAGTTTTTAGAAAGTCCTTGCTAGAGTCCAAAATGTGAGTTGTATTGAATGGAGTGTCATAATGGGCTTATATGTCGGTTAGATTTACTGAACTGCTTTTCCCCCCCTCTTTCTTTTAACATTTTAATTGCAAGAAATGGTTTGCTAAGTGTGAATGGGGGAAGAATATATTCAGAAATGTAGGCAATATAAAAACAAACAGTAGAAATATGAAATATGAGTTACGGGACAGCAATAAAGGAGTATGCGGGATTTAAGTGGGACAGTACAGCAACATGAGAGATCCTTAAAGCCGAGGATGCAATCAACAAACTTCAATGAACATCCTAGTCTCAGTTTCTCCAAACAGACCATGACATCTTGCCCATTTCAGCGGGCTGCTACTAGCAGAATAATTTTTAGGTATTTAAAACCTAGTCATGTTAATGCCAGTGGGGACATATGCTTTTAAGGAGCTGAATTCCAAAGCAGAAAAGGAGTCTATTTATTTTGTTGATGTTTTTAAAGAACCACATGCTTCACGCTCCAGGAACTTTCCTAAGACATGAGGGGATCTGAGCTGAAAGCTGGCACATAGCGCCAAGAGGCTGGGATGAACTCAGGTCTGGTCTTGTTTCTTTGTCTCATTAATCAAAGAGCCCTGCATGAGGGTTTGGGGCTCATGGGAGAGATAGTGTTAACTTGATTTCTTCTTTCAGTTGAAGACTTTTAAAGCAGGGAGCAAAATCACTGAGATTGGAGGGAGGGTGAGGGAGGAGAAAAACACCTGAATATTGACTCAGATCCTTGTTTTATGGGAGCACAGTACAGTTAGGCCCCATCTCCCATACTGAATATTGATAGTTTATGGAATTTGATTTTGTCAGCACCTTCTTCCCCCCCCCCCCCCATACGTCCAAGATTTTTGTTCAAAAGATTTTTCCCAAGACAAATAAAAATGTCATTGGGTCAGTACCCATTGGGATTCACAACCATTCGCCCTGTCTTCCCTCTCACCAAAGCATTTGATTAACACTGCACAACCACTGTCTTCCTAAGTAGCGCTCTAATAGTGTCTCCTAAATCTCTTGAGTTGGCCCTAAAGGGCTGGTTACTAGGGCTGCAACATGAGCGGTGAGTAGGGCAGCTAGAGAGGCCAATGCTATCTGATGCTTTATGAAGAAAATTATCCCGGTAGTGGGTTTAACAAAGGCTGCTTCCTGTCCAGGTAGTGCTGGGAAATGCTGCTCCATTTAGAAAAGCCCAGGGGAAGCAGATGAAAGAGAAGTGGAGAGAATAAACCTAGTACGGAAGAAAAAGAAGAAAGGGAAGAAAAAGTAAAAGCAGAGGCACTCTCGCTTTGTTGCTGGATAATAGTTTCACAAAACACACTGGTTTTGTTCTGGTTTGGTGCACTGGAAACTTTGCTGACATGCTAGCAATGTTAAGTGTGATCTATTGAGGAGTTGGGGGCATCGGGGCTGGGGAAGTGCCATTCAGTGGGTGTAGGAAGATCCCTGGTGGCAACTTACAGTCTTAGAGCGCTGCTTGAGGTAGTGAGAAGTGAGGGGTCTTACTCAGGTTCACATGACTCCACCGGAAAGAGCATGAGCTTTGGCAGGAGAGGAGCTGGATCTGAATATTGGTTCTGTGACTTGTTGGCTGTCTACAGGTCATTTCATTTCTCGAGGACTCAGATTTCTCATCTCATCAAGATGAGGTTGGACTAAGTCAACCGATCAATGCCAATTTATTACATATCATACAAATGTAATTAACCAATCAATTTTTATTTTATTTTAAATTAATTGATTTGCTATTTAATAAATTTAACTTATTATATAAATTATATATATGTATTATATCTAGTACTCACTATAATCTAGCTATCATCTTGAGCAAGACACTTAACCTCTGTTTGCCTCAGTTTCTTCATCTGTAAAATAGGGATGATTGCAGCCCTTATGGTTGTTTCGAGGAGCGAGTGAGATAACAATTATAAAGCACATCGCACAGTGTCTGGCACATAGTAAGTTCTATCTAAATGTCAGCTCTTATTATTGCTGTTACTAATATTATTCTAAGCATTAAGGATAGAAACACAAAATGAGGCAGTCTCTGCTTTCATGGAATTTACATGCTACTGGAGGATGCAACACATAGAGAAATGTGGGGTCCAGGGAAAGGGGGCTCTGAGAGGAATCATTGCCAGTGATGGGTTGGCATCTCCTTTCAAGGAACCATGCTAATATTGATTTAGTTTTTGCTTTCTGAGTCAGAGTTGAAGTGGGGGTGTGACAAGGAAGGGCAGATGCCCTGACTTGTCTGCCTAGTGTGTCATGGATGGTTTGATTGGATGAAACGTGATCTGGGAGTCTGGGGCAGATTGGAAATAGAAGGATTGGGGTGAAGATTGACTCACCCTCCTATCTAGGGGAGCTCTATCCCAGGTGAGCTCAAAAACTGAGTACAGCCCCTAAGCATAGAGTCTCTGGAGGGTTGATTAGATGAACTCTAACGTTTCTTCCAGCTCTACATCTACAATGTTACCCCACATAACAATGTGTTAGGTTTCAGGATTCAAACCCAGGTTTTCCCTACTCCAAAGCCAGCCCTTTATCCACCTAACAAGATTTAGTGATAGTGCAATTAAAGTTCATTTTGTTCATTCATTTTGATTCCTGGTTCCCTACCATTTGATTACTTTGAAAACGTAGAGCTTGCTGGAGTAATGAATGGTTTAGTGTGTGTTTTTTAAAATCCCTACATACTTTAGCATATCAACAATGTTGTAGTTTATAAAATAAAACTAATTTTAATATCACTAGATAACACTTTGAGGGGGAAGTAGATAATTTTGCAACTAATACTCCTTGAAGCCTCTAGCTAACAGTCTCACATTGTTCCTTTAAAAATACATTTCAAAAGACTAAATATTTGCAAGTATCACAGTCTGTTTGTGGCAAAGTGCAAGCAGAGAAGTAAAATGAGGCAGCTGATGGATTTCTAAGAAAAGAAAACTGCTTCAGAGTACTTAGAACTAAAGAAGGTAGTAAAATCGTATCCCCAGGGATGGAGAGGTTGGGCCAATTGGCTGAGGAGATTTAAAACTCCCAAGAGCAAAGTGCCAGGTGGTATTCTGAGCACTGCTGTACCATGAAGACTGGAGGCTGTGACAGATAACACTATAAGCCCTTTCATCTCTAATTTCAATAATAGTATCACAAAAAGTATATGTAGTATGACAGATGGCATAATTTGAATTACGCATTTAGGAATTGGGAGAAAATGTCACTCTCAAATTCAACCAATTCTAAAAAAAACTATAAAGCCTCATAAAACTTTTTTATTCCATTCTAGAGTTTAAAAAAAGCCACAAAACTTTTCTTTATTACCATCAAAATAGAGAGAGTGGGCAAAAATATATCTATTGCTTTTACTCCAACAAGTAAGCATTTATCAAGCTGTTCCTATGTGCCAGGTTCTATACTAAGCTAGGGGAATACAATTATAAAAATGAGACATATAGCAATTCACACTAGGCTGTCTAATATCTCTGGAAGGGACACTATTAGATGGTAGAATGTGTTGACAAAAGGCAAATATAATAGCATATCTATATTTGCTTATTTATTCATAGACTTGAATATAAGTAAAAGGCAGCATAACATAGTAGTGGTTTAAGGACCATTCTTTGGGTCAAAACAAACTAAGTAAATACTTTATAATACTATATCTATATTTTTTTCATTTATTCATAGACTTGAATATGAGTAAAAGGCAGCATAACAAAGTGACTAAAGGACTAGCCTTGAAGTGAGAAAGACCTGGGTTCAGTTCCTGGTCTGACCAGGAACATAAGATGCCAAATCCAAAAGCATTAGGGTGGTGCTTACTATGTGTCAGACTTAGATCTGGGAATAATAAAAAAAACCAGTCAGGTCGTAATTAGTGAGAATAATGATCCCAAGAAAGTGGTCACAGGTATAATATAAAAGAACAGTGTTAGTGTGGAATTACAGATTTGAGTTTCTGGTGGGTAGCTCAAGTGGCTAGATTACAATGTGCTGTTTTTTTTTCTTAGACATCACATTCACTCATTTTTCAAGCATAACAGAAATGGAAAAAAATATAAGAACACAACAATATTAATTTCCAAATGCCTTCTGTGTGAAAAGGTTGGTTGTTTTTTTCAAGCTAAATAGGGGATTTTGTACTTGATCCTGGAGCTAAGAGGAAGCCACAAAAGTTTACTGAGTAGAAGGGTGGCACAGTCAGACCTATGCTTTAGACCTGGCAGCTGAGAGGAGGATGGACCAGAGTGGGGAAAGACCCAAAGCAAAGAGACCACCAAGGAGGCTACTGCAATAGTCCAAGGGAGACATGATGACGGCTTCCACCAGGGTGGTGACTGGTAATAGACGGACTGGAAATGAAGGGTTAAGGATGACTTCTAGGTTGTGAGCCTGGGTGACTTGGAGGAGGGCGGTGCCCTGAAAAGTAATAGGGAGCTTCAGAAGAGTAGAGGGTTTGAGGGGAAAGATAATGAGATCTATGTTGGACATGTTGAATTGGAAAGGTCTGTGGGGCTTTCAGTTCCAGAAGTCCAATAGGTAGGTAGCTACGTGAGACCAGACTCAGGAGAGAGGTTAGGGTCAGATAAATAGATCTAAGAATCATGTCAATAGAGATAATAACTGAATCCAAAGGAGCTGATGAAATCACAAAATGAACCTATGTAGAGGAAGAAGAGATAGTCTCATTGTTTAAGGATAGGCATATGTTATTTTGCATTAAATTTTATTATTTTAATTAATGTATTTGTTTTCAGTTTTCTACAATTACTTTCATAAGTCTTAGATTTTCTGTCCCTTCCTCCCCCTCCCTCCCCAAGAGGGCTTGCAGTCTTTTATGAGTTCTATACATACATTCTTATTAAACACATTTTCACCTTAGTCATGTTGCATAGAAGAATTAAAATGAATGGGAAAAACTATGAGAAAAATCAAAACAAAATATAACACAAAAGAAAATATTCTGTTTCATTCTGCATTCCAATTCCATAGTTCTTTCTCTGGATGTGGGAGTCATTTTTTCCATTGGGAATATTTTAGGTCCTTGCATTGCTGTGAAGGGTTAAGTCTACCAGAAAAATTCCTCATACACTATGGTTGTTGCTGTGTACAAAGTTCTCCTGGTTGTGCTCCTTTCACTCAGTATCAGTTCATATAAGTCCTCCAGGCCTCTCTGAAATCTTCCTGTTCATCATTTCTTATAGCACAATAGTATTCCATCACATTCATATACCACAACTTGTTCAGCCTTTCCCCAATTGATGGGCATCCCCTCAATTTCCAGTTCTTGGCCACCACAAAGAGTGCTGCTATAAATATTTTTGTACATGTGGGACCCTTTCACATTTTTATGATCTCTTTGGGATATAGTCCTAGAAGTGATATTGCTGGGTCAAAGGGTATGCACACTTTGGTAGCCCTTTGGGCATAGTTCCAAATTGCTCTCCAGAATTGTTGGATCAGCTCACAGCTCCACTAACAATGAATTATCTTCTCCAACATTTATCGTTCTTCCTGTTTTGTCATGTTAACCAATCTGATAGGTGTAATATGGTACCTCAGAGATGGTTTGATGTGCATCTCTCTAATCAATAGTGATTTAGAGCATTTTTTCATATAACTACAAGTAGCTTTAATTTCTTCCTCTGAAAACTGCCTGTTCATATTCTTTGATCGTTTATCAGTTGAGGAATGGCTGTGTTAAATTTTTGAAAACAAATCTTTTTCCTTTCTAGAGAGCCTTTGGGAATACCTTTTTTTTAAAAAAAAATTTATTTTATTTTTAATTTATGGGATAAAAATGTTTTGGAGAGTATTCTGGAATTATGCCCAATGAGCTATTAAACTGTTGGTATTCTTTGACCCAGCAATGCACTACTAGGTCTATCTCCAAAGATGATTAGGGAAAAAGGAAAAGAACTTTGTTCTTTTATATGTTTTATATATGTTCTTTTACATGTTTATATATTCCCAAATGTTTGTAGCAGCTCTCTTTGTGGTGGCAAAGAAACGGAGATTGCAAGGATGTCCATCAATTGAGGAATGGCTAAACAAATTGTGGTGTATGATTGTGATGGAATTTTACTGAGCTATAAGCAATGGTGAGCTCAACAATCTTAGAAAAACATGGAAAGACTTGCACAAAATAATGAAACTCATGATTAATGGGCATGACCTCTGTGAAGATCCACAAAGAAAACTCAGGAGTAGACAGGCAAGAAAGAGGAGAACTGAGCCTCAAGGAAAACAAGTGACTGACCCAGAGTCACTCAACTAGAAAATGGTAGTTGAGATGTAAACCCAAATCTCACTCTCAGTCCCATGCTTTTGTTGATTTCTCATAAACTTAGAAAAAGACACTTAATATTCATTCCAAGTGAACCTACTGAGAATCCACTAAGTGTTATCAACTAGGGCTGACACCTAGGAGCAGCTAGATGGATATGCTGCTGGGTCTGGAGTCAGAAAGACCTGAGTTCAAACCAGCCTCAAATACTTACTAGCTGTGTGACCCTGGGCAAATCACTTAACCACTGTTTGCCTCAGTTTCCTCATCTGTAAAATGGGGATAATCCTAGCACCTGTTTCCTAGGGCTTTGAGGATCCAATGAGATAACAATTGTAAACCATTGGCATAGTGCCTAGAACATAGTAGTATATGTTCCGTATAAACATTAGTTATCATCATTATTACGATCTGAAAACTGACCTACTTGTTGCTCTGGATAGAAACATTTCGTCTTCCACCTATGCCTTTGTACAAACTGTTTCTCATGCCTGAAATGCGCTGCCTGTTCACCTTCACCTCTTGGAGCCCTGACCTCTACTCAAAGCTCAGCTCAACTGGCTGCTCCTATCTGAAGCCTTTCCTCGTCTCTCTAGTTGTTATCAATGCCCTCAATGACTTTGTATTTTCTTTAACATATTTTCTATTTATTTCCCTATGTTCATGTTGTCTCTCCCTAGAAAGATATGAGCTCTCAGATGGTCAGGACCATTGGCATTTTTTGCTTTGCTTCCTCAATATATGCCACATTGCATGACACATAACAGGCATTTAACAAATTTCATTCAAATAAATCTGGTTGAATGTTCCTTCAAGGCTATCATTGAAACCTTTCCCTTTTCTCTCCAGATAAAAGTATTCTTTCCTTTCTCAGAATTTCCCAGCACTTTGGATCTTTCCATTGCTCTTATCACATCCTACTCTGTAAGATATTTGTCAGATTTCCCCAATAAAATGAAAGTTCCTTAAAGGCAGGGATTGTGTCATTTAAAAACAAAACGAAGCACCATTTTATATCTCCAGCAGCTAGTACAGTTCTTTGCACATACTAGAGGGTTGAATGAAATGGAATTGACCCATTAGGATGCTATTGAAATAGTCCAGTTTAATAAGAGCCTGGGTAGTTACAGTCGAAATAGAGAAAAGCAGCCTGGTAGGAAGGAGGTACAGAAACAAGATCTGAGCTGGTGCTTTAGTAACCTTAATTAGGTTAACCACACAATAACAACTTGAATTATGTTTGTACAGATAAAGAAGCCAAGAGGCTAAATAACTTGCCTGAAGTCATACATGCCCCAAGTCAAAGTCAAGTTTCCTTTCTTCTTTAAGCAAAACTCCTATGGACTCTAGGGGGCGGAGCCAAGATGGAGGAGTGAGAGCAGCTACTCACCTGAGCTCTGAGACAAATTTCTCCAGGTACCTCTGAAAGGAGAATCTGACCAAATTTTGGAGGTGCGGAATCGAGTGGGAGACAGACGGTGACAGATTCGGAGCTCAGGTGGAGCTGGAAGGTCCACGGGAAGGATCTGATCCGCGGGGGTGAGCCCACAGCGCACAGCGCAGCGTGGCCAGCGCAGCACGGCCAGTGCAGCGGAGCGGAGGAGATCCGAGAAACCTGAGTGGCGGGCGGAACCAGAGGAGCGGCACCGGGGCGGGAGACAAGCCCAACCGAGTCAGTGAGAGCCTCGGAGCGCCGGAGATCAGCGCAGCAGCTCCTGGGACCTTCAGCCCGAAGATCAAACTCCGGTGAGTTACTTACTTGAACTTCCGGGAGCCAGGATGGCGGTGTAATCAGCTAAAGCTCTCTCCTTCCCCCTTGATGACCGTGAAAGAACCATAAAATATCTCCCCAGAAAAATCCCAGATCAGTAGAAATAGAAGAAGGAGACCAATAGTCTCATAACACCTGAGACGAGGAAAATAGCTAAGGGGGATTCCTCATACGGTGGCAGAGGTAAACCTGAAGGACAGAGGACCCAGGGCAGAGAAAACTCGCACTAGGACCCAGGCAAGCCTCACCACCAGGAGAGGAGACCCAGGAGGGTTGGGAACACGCATTAGCATCTAGGCGTGCCTCAGCTGTCCAGGGGAATCAGAAAGACAATAGGGCAGCTGGGATTACCAGCCCCTGAGCTTGCCTTTGCCTCAATTAAGCTAAGGAAATCTCCTGGGACCAGAGCACCCCTCTCCCACACTTAACAAGCTAAACCCAGGGCTGATCAGGGAAACACCAAACAAATACCTGCTTTTAGCTTTTTCACACACCAGCTCAGCAAAAAGTTCTCCAGCTTCTGACTGAAAGAACCAGAAGCCACAACACTCAATCAAAATCATGAATAGGAAAAAGAAGAGGGCCGAAAGAACCATAGAATCTTTCTATGGGGATAAGGACCAAGACACAAGCCCCAAAGAGGTCACAGCTGAGACTGTACTTCCATCTGAAACTTCAGAAGGGACTATGAACTACTCGCAAGTACAAGCAGCTCTCCTGGAACAGCTGAAGAAGGAAATAGAAGATAAACTGGCCAATGATTTTAAAATTATTAAGAAAGAATTCACTGATGAGAACATTTCCCTGAAAAGGAAAATTGAACAAATGGAAAAAGAAGTTCAAAAATTAACTGGAGAAAATAAATTCCTGAAAGGCCAAATGGAAAAGGAAGTACAAAAATTAAATGGAGAAAATAGCTTATTAAAAGGAAAAATTGGGCAGATGGAAAAAGAGATACAAAAGTTAACAGAAGAAAACAATGTGATGAAGATTAGAATTGGGCAAGTAGAAACTAACGACTCATTGAGACAGCAAGAATCAGTCAAACAAAATCTAAAGAATGAAAAGATAGAAGAAAATGTAAAATATCTAATTGGAAAAACAACTGACCTGGAAAATAGATCCAGAAGGGAAAACTTAAGAATTATTGGCCTGCCAGAAACCCAGGATGGAGAAAAGAGCCTGGACAATATCTTCCAGGAAATCATCAAGGAAAACTGCCCAGAAGTACTAGATTCAGAGGGCAAAATAGTCATCGAAAGAATCCACCGTTCCCCTCCTGAAAGGGACCCCAAACTCAAAACCCCAAGAAATATAGTTGCCAAATTCCAGAGCTATCAAGTGAAGGAGAAAATATTACAAGCAGCCAGAAAGAAACAATTTAAATATCAAGGGGATACAATCAGGATTACACAGGACCTTGCAGCTTCTACAGTAAAAGATCGAAAGAATTGGAACCCAATATTCCGTAAGGCAAAAGAGCTGGGACTGCAACCAAGGATCAACTACCCAGCAAAGTTCAGCATAACATTTCAGGCAAGGAGAAAGTCATTCAACGAAGTAAGGGATTTCCAGAGTTTCCTGACCAAAACACCAGAACTTAATAGACAATTCAATCTTCAAATGCAGGTCGCAAGAGAATCATAAAAAGGTAAACAGCGGGGGTGGGGGGAACAACTTGCTACTCAATGAGGGCAAGTTGTTCACCCCCCTATAAGGGAAGATGATATCTGTTTATCTCAAGAACTGTGCGTCTATTAAGAAATATAAAAGGGATAAGCATAGGGGGAATGGATATAAAGTAAATGATATCATGATAAAAAATGTGATTTAAGTATGAGAAGGGAGTGTAATAGGAGGTGTGAAAAGGAGGAAGCAGGAAATGGCAAATTATATCACAAGAAGAAGTACAAAATCATAGTAGAGGGAAAGAGGGGAGGGAGATGAGCATTGTGTGAGAGGTACTCTCATCGGATTTGTTTAAAGGACGGATCAATAAACTTAAGTAGAAAATCCTAACTAGCTCTATAAGCAGTGGGAGGGGAAGAGGGAAGAAAGGGGAGGGAGGCAAAAGGGAGGGAAGAAGCAATAAGAGTAAAGGGGAGTAAAAGGGAGGGGGGCTAAAAGAAAGAGGGGAAGGCGGCAAGAGGAGGTGGTGAAAAGTAAATACTAGTGAGGAGGGGAAGGGAGACAGCAGAGCTAAAAGCACAAATGGTGGGAAAGAAGATGGAGGGAAATACACAGATTGTAATCATAACTGTGAATGTGAATGGAATGAATTCTCCCATAAAACGGAGACGGATAGCAGAATGGATTAAAAGCCATAATCCAACAATATGCTGCTTACAAGAAACACATTTGAAACGGGGGGATACACATAGGATAAAGGTTAAAGGATGGAGCAGAATATATTGTGCTTCAGCTGATGTAAGAAAGGCAGGAGTAGCAATCCTAATCTCAGACAAAGCAAAAGCAGAAATAGATCTAATCAAAAGGGATAAGGATGGAAACTATATCCTGCTAAAAGGCACCATAGACAATGAAGCAATATCATTACTAAACATGTATGCTCCAAGTGGTATAGCATCCAGATTCTTAGAGGAGAGATTGAGGGAGTTGAAGGAAGAAATTGACAGCAAAACTATACTAGTGGGGGACCTCAACCTCCCTCTTTCTGAACTTGATAAATCTAACCTCAAAATAAACAAGAAAGAGGTTAAGGAGGTAAATAGAACTCTAGATAAGGTAGATATGATAGATCTTTGGAGAAAATTGAATGGGAACAGAAAGGAATATACCTTTTTCTCAGCAGTACATGGAACATTTACAAAAATTGACCATGTACTAGGACATAAAAATCTCAAAATCCAGTGCAGAAAGGCAGAGATAATCGGTGCATCCTTCTCAGATCATAATGCAATAAAAATTATATGTAATAAAAGGCCATGGAAAGATAAAGCAAAAATCAGTTGGAAACTAAATAATTTAATCCTAAAGAAGGAATGGGTTAAAGAAGAAATCATAGAAACAATTAACAACTTCATTCAAGAGAATGACAATAATGAGACAACCTACCAAATCTTATGGGATACTGCAAAAGCAGTTCTTAGGGGAAGTTTTATATCTTTGAATGCCTATATAAATAAAATAGAGAAAGAGGAGATCAATGACTTGGGTATGCAGCTGAAAAAGCTAGAAAAAGAACAAATTGAAAATCCCCAAGAAAATACCAAATTAGAAATACTGAAAACCAAAGGAGAGATTAATAAAATTGAAATTAAGAAAACTATTGAATTAATAAATAAAACCAATAGTTGGTTTTATGAAAAAACTAATAAAATTGATAAACCTTTGGTCAATTTGATTAAAAAAAAGAAAGAAGAAAATCATATTACTAATATTAAAAATGAAAGGGGTGAACTCACCTCCAATGAGGAGGAAATTAAAACAATAATTAGAAATTATTTTGCCCAACTTTATGCCCATAAATTCGATAATCTAAATGAGATGGATGAATATTTTAAAAAATACAAATTGCCCAGATTAACAGAAGAGGAAATAGAATACTTAAACAACCCCATCTCAGAAAAAGAAATTGAACAAGCCATCAATGAACTCCCTAGGAAAAAATCTCCAGGACCAGATGGATTCACAAGTGAATTCTATCAAACCTTTAAAGAACAGTTAATTCCAATACTATATAGACTATTTGGGAAAATTGGGGAAGAAGGAGTACTCCCAAATTCTTTCTATGATACAAATATGGTTTTGATACCCAAGCCAGGAAGAGATAAAACAGAAAAAGAAAATTATAGACCAATTTCTCTAATGAATATAGATGCAAAAATTTTCAACAAGATTTTAGCAAAACGAATACAGCATCTTATCAAGAGAATAATACATTATGATCAGGTAGGTTTCATACCAGGAATGCAGGGCTGGTTCAATATTAGGAAAACTATTAGCATTATTAATCATATCAACAAGAAAACCAACAAAAACCACATGATTATCTCAATTGATGCAGAAAAAGCTTTCGACAAAATACAACACCCATTCCTATTAAAAACACTGGAGAACATAGGAATAAAGGGAACTTTCCATAAAATAATAAGCAGTATCTACCTAAAACCTTCAGCAAGCATTATATGCAATGGAGATAAGCTAGAGGCATTTCCAATAAGGTCAGGGGTGAAACAAGGATGCCCATTATCACCATTATTATTCAATATGGTACTAGAAATGTTAGCGGTAGCAATTAGACAAGATAAAGAAATTGAAGGAATAAAAATAGCCAAAGAAGAAACTAAGTTATCACTCTTTGCAGATGATATGATGATATATTTAGAGAATCCCAGAGATTCAAGTAAAAAGCTACTTGAAATAATAAACAACTTTGGCAAAGTTGCAGGTTACAAAATAAACCCACACAAATCTTCTGCATTCCTATATATTAGCAACAAAGTCCAACTCCAAGAGATAGAAAGAGAAATCCCATTTAAAGCTAGAGTAGACACTATAAAATACTTAGGAGTTTACCTGCCAAAACAAACCCAGGGATTATATGAACACAATTACAAGACACTTTTTGCACAAATAAAGTCAGATCTAAGTAAGTGGAAAAACATCAGTTGTTCATGGGTAGGCCGAGCTAATATAATAAAAATGACAATTCTACCTAAATTAATCTATTTATTTAGTGCCATACCAATTAAACTATCAGATAATTATTTTCTAGAGCTGGATAAAATAATATCAAAATTCATTTGGAAAAACAAAAGGTCCAGAATATCAAAGGGACTAATGAAAAGAAATGCTTGGGAAGGTGGCCTAGCGCTACCAGACCTCAAATTGTATTATAAAGCAGCAATTATCAAAACCACTTGGTATTGGCTAAGAAACAGAGGGGTAGACAAATGGAATAGGCTTGGCACTCAAGACACAGTTGGCAAGGAATATAGCAACCTCCTGTTTGACAAACCCAAAGATCCCAGCTTCTGGGATAAGAACTCACTGTTCGACAAAAATTGCTGGGAAAACTGGTTAACTGTGTGGCGGAAATTAGGCATAGACCCATGCCTGACACCGTACACAAGAATAAAGTCCAAATGGGTACATGACCTAGGTATAAAGATTGATACCATGAATAAACTGGAGAAGCAAGGTATAGTGTATTTATCAGATTTATGGAGAGGGGAAGAATTTTTTTCTAAAGAAACGATAGAAAGCATTTTGAAATGCAAGATGGATAATTTTGATTACTTTAAACTGAAAAGTTTTTGTACAACCAAACCCAATGCAACCAAAATTCGGAGGGATGTAGTTAATTGGGAAAAAATTTTTACAGCTAAGCTCGGGGATAAAGGCCTCATTTCTAGAATATATAGAGAACTGACTCAAATATATAAACATCCAAGTCATTCCCCAATTGATAAATGGTCAAAGGATATGAACAAGCAATTTTCAGGGGAAGAAATCAAAAATATCTATAATCATATGAAAAAGTGCTCTAAATCACTATTGATTAGAGAGATGCAAATCAAAACAACTCTGAGGTACCACATCACACCTGTAAGATTGGCAAACATGACAGAACAAGAAAATGATAAATGCTGGAGAGGATGTGGGAGAGTTGGAACACTAATTCATTGTTGGTGGAGCTGTGAGATCATCCAACCCTTCTGGAGAACGGTTTGGAACTATGCCCAAAGGGCTACAAAAATGTGCATACCCTTTGACCCAGAAATATCGCTACTAGGATTGTATCCCCAAGAGATTATAAAAACGGGAAAGGGTCCCACGTGTACAAAAATATTTATAGCAGCACTCTTTGTGGTGGCCAAAAACTGGAAGTCAAGGGGATGCCCATCAATTGGGGAATGGCTGAATAAATTATGGTATATGAATGTAATGGAGTACTATTGTGCCATAAGAAATGATGAACAAGAAGACTTCAGGGAGGCCTGGAAGGACTTATATGATCTGATGCTGAGCGAAAGGAGCAGAACCAGGAGAACTTTGTGCACAGCAACGACCACAGTGTGCGAGAGTTTTTTCTGGTAGACTTGGAACTTTGTAATAATACAAGAACTTACTGAGAAAAAAAAAAAAAAAAAATCCTAATGTCGGTCTTCTAAGGCAAAATGCCTTCCACACTCAGAGAAAGAAATGTGGAAGTCACTTGCAGAATGTAGCAGATCATGTTTGTATGTGGGTGGGGTTCAGTGTATTATATGTTGATTTGTTATATGATTTCTTCCATTTATTTTAGTTCGATTACATAGCATGAATATAGCGAAAATGTGCTCAATAGGAAAGTATATGTAGAACCTAAACAGAATTGTATGCTGTCATGGGGAGGGAGGGGGGTATTGGGGGAAGGGTAGGGGGGAATAAAATCTTAACTTTAAGGAAATGATTGTAAAACATTAAAAAAAAAAAAAAAAAAAAAAAAAAACTCCTATGGCCACATCCTTGTATAGCTGGAGAAAGCAGACAGGTTCTTGGATATGAAGCAGCCAACTTTACAAAAGAGCAGATGATCAGATGATCCTCTTAGAGATCTGGTTCTTCAGTCTACAATTTCTCTCTTTCATGATCATGTTGACTGACACTGTAATTACATGGACAATGGCTCTGGTAATGAAAAACAGGTATGTTAGATGCTACATTATGGTAAGCTTTTCTCTGAAGTCAAGCAATTTAAAAAGGTAAAAAAAAAATGTTTCAGATACTTATATACCATTGGAAAGTTCTGAGTTGCCCACCAACCTCAGTGTCTCAGGTCCTCTCCGTTTACTCCCAGATCAGATTCAGAAGAATTGTTATTGTTGTCTACAGTAGGGATAGTGTGGGTATCAAATCCCAACCTGCGCCTTCACAGGCATAGGAGATGTCCTCTACTGCCAGGGACCTTCCCATCCTGTGCCACTTGGTCAGAGCTACCTGAGTCACTAGGAGATGAAATGATTTGTCTAAGGTAACAAGGGCAGCATGTATCAGAGAAAGGCCTTGATCACAACTCTTTCTGACTCCAAGATCAGTCTTCTACTGTCTATGGCAGACCATCTCTACTATAGCAAAACAGCAACATATCCTAATAAAATATAGGTGTAACTCACATTTATCTAGGTAGGTAGAGCTAGCTAGAGTGTTATTATCTCCATTTTACAAATAAGGAAACAGAGGGTCATAGAGGTTAAATATGATAAGTCCAAGGTCACAAGGAAGGCCAGCCTTCCCTCTTGGCTTATTGTTTCTAACCTCAGCCAGAAGGACCAACTCAGTGGAAAAATTGCATCACACAATGAATCTCAGACTTTTCCAAACTCTATTGTCTAACCTGGAAATTCATAAATACTTCCACTCTGAGAGATCTTGTAGAAAGAGATTCAGAGAAAAAGAGGTAAGCTTTCAGGGTTTCCATACATCAAAATTATTCACCAAACCAATGCTTACTGTAGTATCTCACTAACCAAATAAATGGGAAATATTTTAAACTACTCTAGAGCTAGAGATGTCAATAGAGGCTTGTTAAGTGATCTTGCATCATGCAAAACTCCCAAATATGATCTGCCTAAACTTTAATGTTAGCACTGACTTCGTAAATATCAAATCATGTTGTACTGGTAAATGTTTAACAACCAGCTCTTGATGGGGTGGGGAATGTATTTACAGGTGCTTTGTAGGGCTTGCAAAGCATTTTCCATATTTAAGGCAGGGAAGTAGATAATATAATTTACAAAATTTTGGTGTGTAATGGGATAAACCTTCAGCTGTTTAAGAAACTCACCTGTCCAGAATGATATACTCCATGAGATTTCCATATATTTGTTGTGTTATCTAAGGTCCCTTTTGATTCATATTGGCATGACACACTTTTAAGTTTAATGTTCATTATTAACATCTTCTTCATCTCTTTCCTAAGTCTGGACAATTAATAAAACAATAAATCATGTCCCGATTTGTAGTGCTCGCTGATTTTCAAGATTTAAATGCTCACACTGAGAATTTAACAATTGGCTCTCTGGTTCCAGTTGAGCACACTCATGTTGAACTCAACAGCTTCTGAAAATACAAAAGCAAAGACAGTTCCTGCCTTCAAGGAATTTAAATTCTAATGGGGGAAACAATACACATGGAGAAGGTGGCAAGAGAAGAAATATTGGTCAGGAAAGTAACTGGGATGGTAAGTGTGGTCATGGGGAGTTTATTAAGACACTCCAATCAGGAAAAGTGCCAAAATTAATAGTGGCACAGTGGATAAAGTGCCAGGCCTGTTGTCAGGAAGACCTCAGTTTTAATCTGGCCTCAGACACTTCCTAGCTGTGTGACTCTGGGCAAGTCACTTAACCTTGTTTGCCTCAGTTTCCTCACCTGTAAAATGAGTTGGAGAAGGAAATAGCAAACCACTCTAGTATCTCTGCCATGAAAACCTTAAATGGGCTTGTGAAGAGTCAGATATGACTAAAAAATGACTACATAACAACAACATTCCCAATCGATACTTAGTTTATATTTATGGTCTGTAAATTGGTAGGTTAGACAGAGGCCCTTTACATGATCTTGGACAAGTCATCACTTTTCCTTTTAAATTTCTTCCTCCTTGAAAATTAAAGTATTGGATTCATTTCTAAGGTCTCTTTGTAGCTTTGGCATTCTATGACTACAGAAGCATACCAATGGCCCTTCCTCTGATTCTGCCACTCCTCACATTAATTGCAACCTTTCTTTGCCCCCTGAGGGCTTAGGACTTTTGGATTTTATTTTCTTCTATCATTCTTAATAGCTTTAGCTCTGTTAGCAAGGTCCAGAATCCCTGTGCTCTCTGTGCTCCCCAAGTAGAATCAGCCTTCTATTTCAATGCATAAACAATAGAACTATAACTAGGGCAGGGTGACTAGGACTTTGTTCTAGGGTATAAATTGAGAGAGTTTCCTCTCTGAGCAACAACTAAACCTAGCACCCAATTAGAAAGAATCTTAACTGGCCTACTTGTCCTTCACATACAACATTCAGTCTCCTGTTTCCGTGCTTTTGATCAGTCCTTATGCTAGGGATGTGCTTCTGCCTCACCTTTGCTTCTTATATTCCCTAGTTTTCCTTAGATCAAGCACCAGCTCCAACACAGGACATTTCCTGATTGTAATGTTAATGAGATTTATGCTAATGAAAGTTAAAGATCTTCTTCCCCCACCCCCTATTAATAGGCCTCAGGTGGAGGTCATTAAAGGAAGCTTGTTTTGTAGGAAGGCTCATACCTTTTGTTAATTTCTAATAAGGCACCGGATCACAAGGGTCATGATGCTTTCTGGCTCTGAAAGGTGTATATATACTCTGAGGTGATGTTTTGCTTGGGGGGCTTACTTTTTAGAAGAAGGATCGAGTGCTAGATGAGACTCTGGGGATCTGTTAAGAAGTCCCCCTCCCCACTTTGAAAACCTAGATGTTGATGCTTCTCTATGTATATATGTAACGGTCAGACAGTTGGATCTGTCTGTTGGTCTGTGATTGGTTATTATATGTATTGGTTATGGCCAGACAGTTAGAAGCTCTGTCTCTTGGTCTTTATTTCTCTGCTCGTATTTCTCTATTGGTATATGTAATTAAAGAAGATGGTTGACCCCTCAAAAGTTGCTTTCCTTTTAGAAAAGCGGATCAAAGAACCTGTGCCAGCAGACCATCCTGAATTTGTGTCAGGATGCTTGCTGCTACAATGACCACTACCATTCACCTCCCCAGTGGCTTATGCATCGCTACCAAGAATTACTTTGTATTTATCTTATGTATATTTTGTATCTACTTACATATGTGAATGATCCCTGACCCTTCCCCATATGAAATAAAAACTCCCTGAGGGCAGGGACTGCTATTTCTATTTTTGTACTCTCATCACTTAGCAGAGTGCCTAGCACATGGTCGGTTCTTCATAAATGCCTATTGGTTGAATTATTTCAAATACGAAACCATCTGATGGTACAGTTATTGCCAGCCACAATTCTCCATCTCCTTCAATTTCATGCTTCCCATGGGTGAGCTGCTTAATAGCCTGCGCCTACCTACTCTGCTACCTCAGTCAATAATCATTAATTAATTGCCTACTAAGTCCATGGGCTAAGAGCTATAGATACAAAGAAAGGTTAAGAAACCCAACCCCTTCACACACACACAGCACTCCCCACCCCATATAGGATCTTCATGCGTAATGGAGAAGAAAATATGCAACTAATTATGTACAAACAAGATCTATTCAGGATAAATTGGGAATAATCTCAAAAGAAAGGCACATAGATTGTGAAGAACTAGGAATGGTTTCTTTCAGGAGGTGGGATGATGGTAGGTGAGATTTGAAGGAATCCAGGGAAGAAAGGAGGCAGAAATGAGAGGCAGAGCATTCCAGGCATCAGGGGACAGCCAGTAAAAATGCCCAGAGGTGGGAGATGGGCCAGGGGAAAAGGAAAGTATAAAATGTAGGAAAACTAGAAAAGTAGGAAGGGGCAAGTTTGCTGAGGGCTTTGAATGCCAAACAGAGGATTTTTTTTTAATCAAAGAAAGCCATTTATCCAATTCAATAGTAAAACAGAAATAAGAGAAAGTTTTCATAGGAGAATATATACCAGGCAACACAGAGTGAAGGAGTATTCCCATTAGGAGTGCGATAATTCATCGCATAGAGCAGCTAGGTAGAGCAGTGGATAGAATGCTGGGCCTGGGATCAGAAAGGTTCATTTTTCTGAGTTCAAATCTGGCCTCAGATAGTTAGTTGTGTGAGCCTGAGCCAGTCACTGAGCCCTGTTTCTTAGTTCCTCATCCATAAAATGAGCTGCAAAAGAAAATGGCAAACCATTCTAGTATCTCTGTCAAGAAAATCTTAAATCAAGTCACAAGGAGTCAGACATAACTGAAAAAATGACTGAACAGCAACTCAGCTTAACCAAGAGAGAGAATCCTAGATTTCTCCCAAAGAGAAGTTCCCTGAAGTCTCTGATATAGTAAGCATGATGACAACTGCCAGCTCCTGTCATTTTGGCTTCTTCCCAGGGTCTCTTCCTTCAGCATTCTGAAGTAGGGTTGGCATCGTCCATAAGCCAAAAGTCCCGGGAGAAAAATGAAGATCTCTCTTCTTTCCCATTCTCACCAGCTCTGCCCTACCCCGCACACTGATCTCCATCAATAAAGAAAGACTCTCATACCAAAGGGCTTTGGGAGTGGCGTTACATTCCTCCCCAGGGTTGAAACTCTTTCAGTCCCTTGCAAAGATCAGTTGGAGCAAGTCTAAAACCTAAAAATATACAGAAGGAACACAAGCATCAGTGCTTTAAAACAAGAAGATCAATTTTCCTGGCATACTTTGGTACTGAAGTACATTTTTCCTCCCTGGGCCCCTAGGTTGAGAGATATTTGTTAAGTTACTGGGCAGGGTTGGATAACTTGCCTAGTAACAGTTTTTCTGTTGTTGGGTCCCTGTCAAAATGTTATTCCCCTTTGGTTTAATATCTGATGAATTGTTAACAGTCATTTTTTGTTTGGTCCATTTGCATGGTAACCATCTGTGCCCCTCCTAATGTTAGACCCCCATTGCCAGGTAACCACCTGTGCCCTCCCAATGTTAGCCAGGTAACCACCTTCTGCTGAGCCCCCCCCCCCCTCCTGATTGGCTACCTCTCCTGGCACCTCTCCTCTGTTGGGGTCCTTTGCCTAGTAGCACCCTGACAACCCCCTCTGTTTTGGGGGCTCTTGCCTAGCAACAAGCCCCCCCCCCTGCTCTGTCAGTACTCTATCTGTTGTGGAAACTGCAAGGCTGTACCAAGTAGTGCCGAAATGCTTAAAATGCACTCACCCACCTCAGTTCGGGGCTGTCTCCTCTGGATCTCTCCATGAGGCAGCTGCCAGCCTGGCTAATAAATGACACTCTCGAAATTCCTAATTGAATTTTGCCTGTGACTTATTAACTCCGTCCATTTCAGTACCATTAAAAGTGAAATAAAATGCACCATAACAGTAAGTGTAGTAGACATGGTAGCATCACCTAGGAGGATACTACAGTGACAAGATGCCTAACTTCACATAGGACATAACATAAGTACATTTCAAAAGTACATATGTAGCTATAGTACACAGCAATCAATCAAAAACTGTGAGTGTGGATAACTAATAGAACAAAGCTAGAACAAAACATAAGATACAACATAACTATGAATAAGAATATGCTTGCAGAACAATTAACAGACATTTTCTATTTAATCCTGGAGGTGATAGGGAGCCCCACTGAGTAGGGGAAATGCTTTAGGGAGATCATTTTGACAGCTGAGTAGAGAATGGTCTGGAGTAGAGAGAGATTTGTGACAGGGAGATGAACTAGCAGCTGTTCCAACAGTCTGAGAGTTAGGAGATGAGGGGCTTGCACTAGGATGGTGACAATGTCAGAGTAAGGAAGGGAGTGCATTTAGGAAATGTTACAAAAGTAAAATAGATCTGGGCAATAGATTGGATATGTGGCAGGGGGCTGCTTAGAGACATGGAAGAGTCAAGGATGCCACTTCAGTTAAGAGCCTGAATGATTGGGAGGTGGCGATGCCCTCCAGGGTAGCAGGGAAGTTTGGAAGAGGGTTGAGGGGGAGGAAATAAAGCTGATTTCAGTTTTGAACATGTTGAGTTTAAGATGCCTACAAGACAAGATGTCCAATATATACAGTATCATAAAAACCTGGAGAGAAGAAAATATCAAGGAGAAGGAGGCAATCACCAATGTCAAAGGCTACAGAGGAATCAAGACAGATGAGTGTTCAGAAAAGGATATTAGATTTGGCAGCTATGAGATCATTGGTAACTTTGGTGAGATGAATGGTGAGGTTGGAAAGCAGATTTCAGAGAGTTAAGAAGACATTGAGAGGAACGGAAGCAGAAGCACTTATTACATATAGTTTTCTCAAGGAGTTTAGGTTGAAAGGTAGGAGAGACAGAGGATAGCTAGTGGGATGGATAGATCAAGTCAGGTTTTTTTGAGGATGGAGGACACATGGACATATTTGTAGTTATCAGGAAAGCAACAAGAAATCTGTAAAGGGAGAGTGTGAAGGTTGATAAGACAATGGAGATGATAGAGGAGGCGATCTGCTGGAAAAGATGGGATAGCATGGGATCATTTGTGTATCACGGAGGGGTTTGCCTTGCCAAGGAGAAGGGTCACCTCTTATGTGATTATTTTTCAGTGAAATTTGATGCAAAGGGATCCCCTGTATTTGCTTCCCAAGCTATTACCTCTTATTGTTCTAGGGCCTCTTTCTCATCAGGCCTTGAGTCCTCTCCCTAACTTAAATTCCATTTCCTCTTCCCTAAGTGAATTTGTAATAAAAACTTCATTTGAGGGTACATTTTGTTATGTTTGTTGAGGAACGGGATGCATTTTGCGGTGTTTGTCCCACAAAATGGTGTCAGGTTTGTTAGGTATAATTTTACTAAATAATACCTAGATTCAATTTCCAGAACTTCTGTGTCTATGGATTCATGATGTGTGACCATATCTTTTTACATACCATATATGTACATAAATACACACATGTATATATATGTATATACATATACAAATGTATATATGTACAAATTTTATATATGAGTGTATGCGTGTATGTATATATATATATATATATACTCCATATATCCATGTAATACCTATTCATGATTTAAACTTGAGAATGTATGTTAATTAACTTATTATAGATTTATTTATTACCTATTAGGAGCGAGGCTCTGGGGATCAAAATGCAAACAATGAAAGAATCCCAAATCTCATGTGAATAAGACATCTGTTGGCCTAGGGCCCTAATATCAGAAAACTCACTCCTTAGTTATATCTACATAAAACCATTGACCCAAAATGTTTTTATTTCAAAAGTGCAGCAGGGATGAACCTTTTGTAGCCCTTCATATATCATACCACACTGGTGACTTTCCTAAGTGTGTAGAATGAGCTCTGCCTGGTAGCACTGGGGTGTGGAGCAGTCTAGAGGAGATTACTGAACTAGAACTCCAAAGACCTTAATCTGAACCCTTGCTCTATCCCTCCTTGCTGTATGACCTTGGGCAAGTCACATGACCTCTATGAATCTCCTCAGTTTCCTCTTGTGTAAAATGAGGGGAATTAGAGAATATCTAACATCACTCCTAGCTGTAATCTTTTATGACTTTATATAGTTCAACTATTGTCTCAGGATTTGGCAAAAAAGAATTCAGAATATTCTGGGACTCACTCCAGTAATAAAGAGTTGCCAGACTTTCAGCACATACTCAAGTGTCTTGTATGCTTTCGTCTCTGTCCAGTTACATAACGTTTCCCTATCTGAGCCCAGTCAGATACTGCCAAGGCTCATTGGGAGTCTACCACATTCTCTCTTCCTGACCTATACCTAATCAGAATGTGTCGCCATTCTAAAATCAGGGAACCTCTGTTTATGGTCACAGTTCCTTCCCATTTACTCCTCACTGCATTAGGCATTCATTCAGCCTTTGGTGAATGCCGACTCGTATGTGGTAGGGACCATTCTATACTTGAGCTGGGTCAGAACAGCCTTCGGAGAACTGCTGTCAACTCTGATCCCTACTCAAGGTTCCCAAGCTTTCACTAAACTACTCTAGACACTCCCCAATGCTTATACCTTCTGCCAAGTCTTGGGTGTGGAAAACTATCTGTCTTGGAATACTCACCACTTGGAGCTATTTTTAGGTATTCTAGTCATTTCTTTCACCTGTTCACGTAGGGAGATGGCAATTCATAGGCAAAAAGAAAATGCCATGTGCCAAAAACAGGGTGGAGCAGGGGTGTGGTTACATGGGAAAGTTACAAGAATGAAAAATCAAAGCATACAGTTTGTAATGAAGAGCTAGACAGGAGGCACAGATCTGGGCTGTTGTCAGGCTTGGTGTGGGAAAAAGTGTCTCCTTTAATGTCTCTTGAGATAGCAGACATATACCTGGTGCAAGTGGGGTAAGGTGAACTAGTGCCTCCAGGGGCAAAGAAAAGGTGAAGGGCCCATTCTCAAAACCACTTTGAATTGTGCAGGTTTCCACTTGTTTTTCCGAGGGGGTGAATCTCTCTCTTCATGCTGATGAGATCTACAGAGCTGAGAAGCCAGGAGGAAACTGGGGATGTGGGAATGGGATAGAAAAAACATTAGGGGAGACTGAGAGAAAAGTAAATCTTCCAAAACATTTCTGGATGATTTAATTCTATCAGAACTCGTAAAGCTGAACAAAGCAGAACATGCTACTTTGCAAAGCAAAGGCAAAAAAAAAAAAAAAAAAAAGGAAATAAACTTCAAATGAGGTGGTGACCCTTTAATGCTTTAGTGGTTTAATCTTTTCTCATTACTGAATTTCATGGAACTTTCCAAACCAAGCTGCATTGTAGAAACCCTCCCTTAATCATTTGACCAGAACATTAAGGATGCCAAACTTTGCACCTGAGTCTTTTTCCAAACCTTGACATTTAATATGAGTGCCTTGGACCAAATTTCATCAGGATACCCTAGGACCAAATGATAATAAGGGTAAGAAAGCTGGATCAGGAGCCAGGAGATTTGGATTCATATTTTGGCTCCCACACTAAACCATCTGTAGTGATATACAAGTTGCTTAACTTTCATGGACTTCAGTTTCTTTATTTGTAAAATAAAGATAATAGCATTTGTCAACATGTGCACTGGGACATTATGAAGAGAATGCTTTAGAAACCTTAAAGTGCTATAAAAATGTGAATTATTGCTATTTATTTTGGGCATAGATCAAGATACCAGGCACCAGTCAAGTACACTTACATATTTTTTTCAACATCTTTGCAAACACAAGGAAACACAAGGCCAGTTTCTTTTTAAGACTTTTGTCCCTAAATGACTCACTAAGGCTACTTAGCATGTGATAGATAGGGAAATAGGACTCAAAAGATAAAAATATTTGCCTGTAAATGTTGATTCTGTATCTTAGGTACAGAGGCAGCCTCGTTCCTGTGGCTTTACACTTTGGTGTCAGGGCTTGCTGCTTTGAGTGCTGTCTTTGAACTTGGAGAATGGAGTTAAATCAAATCCTTCCCCTGTTGCTCCCAGTGTTACTTTCAGAAAATCATTTCACTTTTCCAGGCCTCATTTTCTTCATCTGGCAAGTGACAGTTGGTTGAGCTGTTCTCTAAGGTCTCCTCCAGCTTTAATCTATCATTATGATCTTCACCTGGGTCACTAGGATGCCACAGTGAGGAAATGTTGATGTATTGTATTTGGATTTCGGGAAGACACTGTATCCTATTACCTCGATAAGACACAATTAGGTAGAGGCTTTGATGGCGAGGTGGCCCTTCTTTCCAAGACCATGTATCTTTGATTCCATGCCCTCCCACGTCCTCTGGTAGATTGTTCCCACAATTCTCTCTCTCTCTCTCTCTCTCTCTCTCTCTCTCTCTCTCTCTCTCTCTCTCTCTCTCTCACACACACACACACACACACACACACACTGTCTCTCTCTTATTCTCTCTCTGTGTCTGTCTGTCTCTGTCTCTCACACACACACACACACTGTCTCTCTCTTATTCTCTCTCTCTGTGTCTGTCTGTCTCTCTCTCTCACACACACACATCCACTGTCTCTCTCTTACTCTCTTTCTGTGTCCGTCTGTGTCTGTCTGTCTGTCTCTCTCTCTCTTTCCCTGTTCCCCTCCCTCCCCACCACTTTCAATTTCTCTCCTAGCTATGGTTGCCTTCCTTGCTGCCTACAAACATGTCCGGGTCTCCCCTATCTCTAAAACAAATGAGTAAAAACCAGACAACCTCATCTGCCCCTACCAGCCCTCCAGTTACTCACATATATCTCCTAGGTTTCAAGGCCATATTCCAAGGAAAAGTTGTCTGCTCTCACTGCCTCTGCTTACTCTCCTCTCAGTCTTTTCTCAACCCTTTGCAGTCCGGCTTGTGACCTCATCACTCAAGTAGAATTGTTCTCTCCCAAGTCACCAGTCATTTCTTATTAGGCTAATCTGATAGGCTTTTCTTGGTTTTCTTTCTTCTCCACCTCCCTGTAGCATATGACGCTACTGACCACTCTTAAACTGGGCTCGCTCTCCTCTCCAGGTTTTCATAATTGGTTTTCCTCCTACCTGTCTGACAGTTCCTTCTCAGGCGCTTTCTTTGATTTTCATCCATACTGCTGCTCCCTCCCAAAGGGTTGGACACCCCTCCCCAGGCTCCTTCCCGGGCCTCCTACACTCTTAGTAACCTCAGGGGCTCTCATGGGTTCAATTAGAAGCTCTCTGCAGACAACTCTCGCTTCTATTTGTCCAGCCCTAGTTTTTCTCCTTACTTATAATCCTGAGTCAGCAATAACCTATCAGAACCAAACCAACACGATGCAGTTTTCCAAAAGTCATCAAGATCACTAGGGTCAGAGCCAGAAAGCCTTGATTCAAATCCTACTTATGCTATTTCATCTATCTGAGTGGTCTTGGGCAAGTTTTTTCCCTTTTCAGAAGGTAAATTGAATTTACTAATTATATCAAATGTTAATATTTAAATGGAACAAGAATAAAAACATCATTATGCTACTTTCAGGGAAAATGCTTAATATATATATCTATATATCTATATATATATATCTATATATATATACACACACACACACACACACACACACACATTAAGCATTTAGTGGTAGGGGTGGTTGTCTTTTCTCTCCATCATAAATCCTTTGATTGAGAGCATTAGTTAGTTCAGATTTTTACTATATTTTTATCTATGGTCACCAATCCTCTGACTTGTCTTCCTCCCTCTACCAGCAAACAAACAGCTTAGATCCCAACCAGAGGTCCAGGGAGTCTGTAAAATTCTGAGTTGGATGATAGGACTTCTAAGGTCCCTTCCAGTTCCAAATCCAATGATTGTATGAATTGTAACAGGGATAAATGTAAAGTCCCCCACTTGAGTTCCAGGCATTAACTGCGTAAGTGCCAGATGGGAAAGACTTGCTTGGCAGATGTTCAGGTGACAAAAGGCTAAAGAGCTTTAGCCAATGCAAACTCCATACGAACCAATAATTTGGCATGCCTGCCCCAAAATCTCATGCAATTTGTGGCTGCGTGATCAGGACCAGAGTATCTGAAACAAGGAAATGATTGTTGTACTTCTCTGTAGGGGTGAAGCCACATTTGTTCAGTTGAAGGGGCCATGTTTTACAAGGCCATCGACATACTGGACTGTATACACTGAGGAAGGCTACAGGCTAAGGATTCCATGCCTTATTAAGAACAATTGAAAGAACGGCATATGGCAAACCTGGATAAAGGAAGAATCAAGAGTAATATAAGAGCCATAAGTATTCCGAAAATTGCCATGGGAGAGAGGGTTTATGAATTTATTAATATGATTTCAGATGGAAGAAAAGGGACTTCTTAGTAGAAATAGGGGGAGGGAATGTATTTTTCCATGGCATCTGTTATGTGCTAGGCAGCCATGGTTATTCAATTCAAGAAGTATTTATGAAATACCCACTCTGCACTAGGCCATGAGAAACAAAGATCAAAATGAAATAGGCTCTGCCCTCAAAGAACTTATATTCTATCTAGAAGTAAGTAAGTTCTCTGTACTTTATAGTGACGCATTGCCACAGATTTAGATCTCTAAGATGACTCAGAGGACATCTAGTCTAATACCCTCATTTTAAAGATGAGGAATTTGAGATGCAGAGAGGTTAAACAATTTGCCCAAGGTCACAGAAGTAGTAAGTGCCAAAGACAGGACTCTAACTCCAAACCTACCACTCTTCCTACTGGATTCCTGCAATGGCTGGTCGTTTGGGTCAGAAGACTTCGAATGTCCTTCCAGCTCTGGTAATTTCTGCCTCTCTGCAGCAAATGTGCCTGTGATTAGGACAAACATGAGTGAGACATGGAGGATTCTCCTCTTGGGAAAAGAAGGGCAGATTTGTTGCATTTCCTCCAGAATCAGCCTAAGGCTTTGGGTTCTGACACACGGGAAAGCCTAGTTCTTGTGTCCATGGAATCCCACCTCTCGGAAGCCTGGGTACTTCCTTTCTTGGCTCATTTTCTCCCATCTAGTTTTTGTCTCCCCCAAGGTAGGCTCTTATTATTGTCACTGTTGTTATTATCGTGATTTCTACTCTTATCTTCCCCTGCCCCCCACCTCCTTACTGAGCACCCCTTGCGATGGAATATAAAACAAAGCAGTCCTCATACAGGGCACTAAACCGAAGAACTGGTCAGAAGATCTCCACAGATTCCTTACTGATGTCCTTGATGAAAGCCTTTATGGTCCCGAACTTCAATGCCTCCTTCCTGGCCTCTTCAAAGTCCTTCTTTTGTCCAGTGTTGGTCAGGTAGGTAATGACATCATAGACCTTCTCCTTTAAGCACCCCATGATGCGATGTGTCCAGGCCCACCCAAGCAGACACAAACCACAGTGCCTTTGCCTGACATTTTATTGGCACCTGGATGCCAGAAGCATTGGACCAGTTACAAAAGTGACGAGGCTGTACTCTCCAAATGAGTTCTAAAAAATCTGGAAATACCTGAAATGAATTCATATCTAGGTGTGCAATGGCTCAGGAGGCTAACAGGTAAGCAAACAGAACCCAAACAGTACGTAACTACAGAAGGGTGATCATTGCAGAGATTAACTGAGATGCCTCTCAGTCAGTAGCTTTGGAGAGACAGTGACTCGGGTCCCCATTTGGGATTACTCCATATTCTAGAGGAATAGGTGTGTCTAACCCATCAAATCTGTTTATTTTCTATTGTTCCTCCTTTCTTCTCTTCACAACTATCCATCATCTTTGAGCTAGTGGAATTATCTTAGGAAGCAGTTTAATCTGATTAGATGAAAAAGAATTCTTAGCCAGATAGGTAGACCAGCAGTGGATAGTGCCAGGAGTGGTGTCAGAAAGACATGAGTTCAAATGTGACTTCAGACACTTAATAGCTGTGTGACCCTGGGCAAGACACTTAAACTCTGTTTGCTTCCATTTCCTCATCTGTAAAAAAATGATTCAGGGAAGGAAATGGCAAAATACTCCAGTGTCTTTGCCAAGAAAACCTCAAATGGGGTCATGAAGAGTCACACATGACTGAAATGACTTAACAGCAGCAAGAAACATTATTCAAATGTACATTCTGGATGATCCCTAAACCTAGCCCCTCTTAAGAGTTAGAAGACTCTTAGGCTTCAGTTGGTTTCTCTTTCCTGTTTTCCAGTCATTGTGAAGGACCTAAGAAAATAGCTAACCTGGAAGTTCACCCTCTTAATTTAGACCTCTTGTCTCGTGAAAAGGAGAAAGACGCATTCAGTTAACTCATAACTACTTTATGAAAGACTGCAAAAATTCCAGTGATTCTCATGGTCCCAGCATAAGCATGGCAGGGTGGAGGCTGCTGGGAAGGATGTTCCATAGAGTCCTGCATTTTTGGTTGTCCCTCTACTTCCAGTACTGAAATGGGATGTAGCTCAAATGCCCTTAGATGCTGATGTTCATATGGAATTACCTGTTGCAAAACTAATGCCAGCAGCAAGGTGACAACTGTTGCCACAGGTGTCCTTGTGTTCAACTCTGTTTCTTTTACTTCAAAGCACCAATATCACCACTGTGTTTCAAACCTGTTAACCAAATCTAATTCCATGTCATGAAGCGTTCTCCAATTGCCTTGTGTCTAGGGAGTGTAGCCACACCTGGCTATAAGGAAAGCATTTAGTTAAAACAGAAATAATTAGAAAGACAAGAAAACAACATAAGCACACTTTTCGGAATGGTGTCTTGGCTTTTCCCCCTAGAAGAACTTAGGAAATCAGCTCCTCTTTGACAGGGAAAGGTATAGTTCAGTGTCTCTTCAAAGCTACAGTGTACTTCTAGAGGTCATAAGTCTTAATAAGGTCAGAATGCTTCAGTGAAAGGCTGAGGATGTTTTAGCATTATCTGCTTGCTTCTTTTCATCTCCCCATCTTGCCCAGACGGTAATCCATTTCTTTCCCAGAGGTTAGCTGATGTACCATTCCCCAAGCAGATCCCAGCTTGCCTCATCTCAGGCATTACTCACTGCTTGCTAGGCCTTTGATGTACTTCTCCCCTTGGCTCTCCACCCCATGTGGTGAGGAATCTGAGGAAAGACCTCCAGTAAGCATCCATCTTTTAGATGACAAAAATTTCTTCCACCACCATTTCACTAACAGAAAGTATGAGAGATCACTGTGCTCAGTCCATACTTAGCTTCTATTAAGAAAACTTGAGTGCCTATCTTCACCCCCACCCCAAACCCCTACTCATATACAATCACACACACTTTACCTCTCTGGGAAAGGGAGGAGAAAGAGAGATGCACATGAGCATGACCATAATGAGTCACGGGTTACTTTTAAGGTTTCATCACAATTCCTTACAGAAAATTACTGTAGTATAATTAAAATGTAGATTATTTGAAGACTGTTCTTTCTTTTAAAAAAATCAGTTATGTTTATTTGGGAAGGAGGTAGGGGGTAGGGATTAATCAGGGCTAAACATATTAATTCTCATTTTTATTTTGGAAGTCTATACTTTAATAGTGGACAGCTAGGTGATACAGTGGATACAGTACCAGTACAATGGATAGAAGAAAGTCTGAGTTCAAATCTGATCTCAGGTACTTACTAGCTACGTGACCCTGGGCAAATTACTTCACCCTGTTTGCCTCAGTTTCCTCATCTGTAAAATGAGCTGGAGAAGGAGATGACAAACCATTCCAATATCTTTGCCAAAAAAGCCCAACATGTCCATGGCATCATGGAGAGTCAGACATGGCTGAACTGAGCAACAACTATAGTACATTTTTTCTTCCTGTAATTAATCAAAAGAATTTATTCAATCAATTCTCTTCACACAACATTGCCAGGCATTGCTGGGAGATAAAAGAAATATAAGATATAGTCCCTGTAATAAAGCCACTTTGCTGCTTGTTAGAATTGTAGAATATTAAACTTGGAAAAGATCTTAGTGTTTATCCAGTTCAAAACTTCACTTTATCAAATACAGCATCAATTCTACATTTCTACATTCTGCTTTCATAGCCTAGACAATGCTAGGTCCCACAAGCAACCTCATCACTCTCACACTTGCTCCTCTTGCAGTGAGGTTCTCTGTTGTGGAGGAGAAACCTTCCTCAGGTTTACATCGTTAAGACCGGTCTGCCTTTTGTTTTCTAACTTGAGAAATATTCTTCTGCCCAAACTCAGCATGCTTCTTCCTGAGAGAAGAGAGGATAAAAGCCCCATCCAGGTCCTGGTCTAGAGTGGCCAAGAGCCTTCAAGGTGATAGAGCGTCCTCATTTTACAGATGAAGAAAATGGAGCCCAGAGAGATGTAGCAGCCACCCATAGTCACAGAGGAAGTTAAGAGTCAGAGCTCATATTTGAACCCAGCTTCTCGGATTCCAAATCCATTGGATCTGATAGTTTACTTTATCATTTATATATCATAAATATTTTCTAGTTACATTTACAGCCTCCTGGTAGGAAGAAAAGAAAATTAGTTAGTTATCTTCCTACACAAGAGCATGAGTTTGAACTAGAAGCGGCCGTAGAAAACTTTTTGTCAATTCCTATATTTTACAAATGTAGAAACAGAAGTCAAAAAGGTTCTGTGTCTTGTCCGAGGTGACAGAGAAAGTAAGTGACAAAGTCAGAATTCAAACCTGTGTCCTCAGACTTCAATCCTGTCCTCTTTCCACTGTATCAAGCTGGATGCTATAAGGCCCAGTCATCAGCTCTCTGGAGTATTAATGTCCTCACCTGTCTCCTCAGTCATCCCACAGGCACCAGAGGCTTCTGGCAAGCCTGAACACATGACATCATATTCCTATGGTTTAGGGAACATTCTCTCTAACTTTGCTGGGCTGCATTATAGTTCCCTAGTTGGACATCTAGATGCTTGCTCCCCCTCCCTTATGTTGGCTAATGTTTTTAATGGGTCAAGTATGTTTTTCAGTGAAGACCTCAAAAGCAGCTGGCCACTCTGAGACACCAACTCACTGGAATAAATTGTTAACAGATGCCGTCTTGATTTGATTAGAATGCAACCATGCTCATGCCAATAATGAAACAGAGAAGTTAGCAGATCTTTCCATTATCACAAAAGGAAATCCACCAACCAGACACATGCATTTTCAGGTGTGTGAAATGCAGGGTTTGCAATCTCCAACAAAGGGAATGCATATGTAGGATTAAAGCATGTACATGTGCTTTGCTTGCAGACATAGGTCTGTGCCTTCTGGGCTTGAGTATTTTTTTCCATTGGCAAATAGAGGGCATGTGCTTAGTTTTATTAAACAATTCAGTAAAGTCATCTCCTGATATTTCATGCCTTGAAAGCTACATCTGAGTGAGTAGCAAAGGTTTCTAATTTATGGTTCCCTTATCACTAAAATTACATTACAGCCCAAAGCATTTTCCTGATTTGTTTCTATCCTATAATTCACTGACCACTAAATTGTAGGATTTCAGCTAAAAGGAGATCTATACTTAGGTTGTAATCTTTCCTTTTGTAGCTGAATGGTCAGTAACTTTAGCAGCTGGTAGACCTTCCTTTATCAGTGATCACGCGGATCCATGTTCTGGGCTTTTTTTTCATACCTTTCATTTTACAGGAGAGGGAGGTGAGATTAGCAAGATGGAGTGACTTGTCCTGGAGTGTCTCCAGGACACCCAGCTACCAAAAAGCAAAGCAGGGAAGTGTAGCAGCATGTCTTAGTAGAGTTATAAGATGCTGTCTTTAGAGCCAGAAAAGATCAGGGCCATCTGATCCTACCCTAACATTTTCAGATGAGGGGCTGAAAGCCCAAGAAGTTACATGACTTACCCAAAGTCATCCAAGTAATAAGTAGCATCAGCAGAATGCAAACTCAAGGCCTGTCACCAAAATCCAGCCTCCTTTCCAGTATAGACCCCTCTGCCTCTATATGTCAATAGATCAGTAAAAATGAAATTTTTTTGAAGACTGAGATTATTTCTGGCTTCATCTTCCCAGTGCTGAGTAGGTGCTTTGTAAATGTTTACAGATGTGTATAGCATCCTGATGAGCATGGGTAGGGATGTGGCTCACTCCATTAATTAGTACAGACAAAATTACCTTTCATTACATAAGAAAAGTCATAATGCAGTCTATATGTTTTGTTAGGTTACTTTTCCTGAGAGCAGTGAATGTAGATATACAATACCCTGTCCTTAAGTACTTATTACATATTGGAAGGGGCAGCTAGATGGTGCAGTGGATAGAGCTTGGAATCAAGAAGATTTGTCTTCCTAAGGTCAAATCTGGCTGTGTGACCCTGGGCAAGTCACTTAATCCTGTTTCCCTCAGTTTCCTCATCTGCAAAGTGGCTGGAGAAGGAAATGGCAAACCACTTCGGTATCTTTGCCAAGAAAACTCCAAATGGGGTCACAGAGTGTCGCAGACAACTGAAAAATGACTGAATACATAGAAATATTTAGAGGCAATGCAGATGGAAATGCCTTTGACTTATAATGGCATCCTGTCACTCTCTATTCAAAGTCAGACCTATATGTGGGGTAAAGCTTGCCCCAATGCAGCCACGTTCTTTTTGTCCATCTTAATGTACAGATCTGTTCATATCTTTGTGCAGAAGCCTACGGAGCTGAGGGAGGAGAAAGGGAGAGAGGAGGAGGAGAAGGAATGAGGATGGTCAGGAGAGAATGGGGGAGGGTGAGGGAGAGACAGACAGACAGAGACAGAGGCAGAGAGATAGAGAAAGGCAGGGGAGAGGGAGAGGGAGAAGGAGAGAGAGAGAGAGAAGGAACGAATAGGTATAGTTCTGAGTCTAAAGCCACAAGAGACCAGTCAGGCCTATAACACTTGTTTTTATTTAGTTATGCATGGCCTTGAGCCATACAAAATTGCTTAGTGGTCTGGGAGCTCCTGCAAATGAACTCTTTTCCCCCTTGGGCATTTTAATCCTGAGGCCTTGAGATTTTCAAATTTCCTCCTGATTTTAATCATCTGAATCTCAGAGTTTGAAGGTTCAGCCCTGTTGGAATCTTTTACATGGCTCTTTAGACCTGGGTTCTGAAGTAACTACAGGCAGGTTCAAGCTCAGCTGTGCCTGTGATTCGGGGATCGCACCCTACACTCTGTCCTCACAAAGACCTGCTAGTCTACCACTTCCTCTGAAATGGGTCAAGTCAATTTGGTTTCAGAAAACTAGTTTGGCCTGGGCAGTTTATTCATCCTATCAAACAACTAGCATTTTTGGAGGACCTTCTAAATTCCCAGTTCTTAATCCTGTCACATCTATAAGTCCCGTTTCTCTGTTGCAGTGAAACCAGCCTGCTAGCTATACCCCTAACAGTCTATCTCTTGCCCCTGTACCTTGGAAAAATGGTAAAATTAGACCCCCCCCAGAATTTGCAATGCCTTCTTTCCCTCTACTCCCCAAATCTCTAGTTTCCTTCAAAATACAGCTCAGATGACCCTTTTATTCCCAAGTTTTCTAGATCTTTTGAGTTATTAACACCCTTGTTTTTTACCTCTCTGTGGGAATATTGTATCTTCCAGTTGAATTTAAGCTCCTTGAGAGCAATAGGTTCTTTTGTTTTTGTCCTTGGATCTCTAGGGCCTAGAACAGTGACTAACATTCAGTAGATACTTAATTGATGTTTGCTGAATTGAATAGATTTAAAAGATCTAAATTCTGAGTTCTTATTTTAGCTATGACACTGAGTAGCTGTGACCTTAGGCAAACCAATTAACTCCTTGGAACTCAAGTCTCTTCATCTGTACAGTGGGGATTACTTTTACGTACAACTATTAAGTTGCACTATATAACTCATAGGATTGTGGTGAGGACCGAAGGAAATAATTTCTCTAAGTTGCACAATAAGCTAGATATCTCAATCTGCATGAATTTCAGCTAATAATAACAATGGTGGTGGTGGTGATGATGATGATGATAATGATAACGCCTAGAAATGCAGAATGGAACACAGAGGAGTTCTTGGCTTCAGGAATCCCAAGCTAAGCAGAGCATTGTATGGAGATACCATTAATTATCTCTGTAGCTTGCTTCATTTCATAACATGTGGGGCAGCTAGGTGGTGCAGTGGATAGAGCACCAGTGCAGGAATCAGGAGGACCTGAGTTCAAATCTCACCTCAGACACTTGACACTCACTAGCTGTGTGACTTTGGGCAAGTCACTTAACCCCAATTGCCTCATTCTGGGTCATCTCCAGTTATCCTGATGAATATCTAATCACTAGATTCAGATGGCTCTGGAGGAGAAGTGAGGCTGCACAGCCCTCCCTTACTCAAAGTGAAGTGCAAGTCAAGTCATTATTTCTCTGATGGCATGATCTTCTTTGGCAACGAAGTATGAGCCCATACATGCACACACACACACATATAACATGTCACTGGGAAGCAAAGAGTATACTCTTAACTATGATATGTCATGAAACTGTCAGTGTACTCTTCCCTGAGCTACAAATTCCTCATGTACTTTTTTTAAGAATCAAAATTGCTTTGGAGTGATTCTTCTATTTTAGCCAAAATTGTTTCATACAAGATCTACAGCCTGAAAACCTCCAAAGTTGACTCAAATTTTGGGAGTAAGACTTGTAATTTAAGACACTTAGTGTATGGTAAGGTGGATTTTAGTTAATGTAAGGTGGATTCTAATGTGTGTAAGGGGGATTTTGTTATTCTTTTTTTTTTTTAATTAATTTATTTATTTAACTTTTTACATTCATTTTCACAAATTTTTGGGTTCCAAATTTTCTCCCCTTTTATCCCCTCCCCCCACCCCAATGCCCCAAGCAATCTAATTTTCCCTATCTCCAATCTGCCCTCTCTTCTCTCATCCCTCCCTTCTCTTGTCTCCATCTTCTCTTTTCTCCTGTAGGGCCAGATGACTTTCTATTCCTCCTTAACTGTATGTCTTCTTTCCCAGTTGCAACAACAATATTAAACAGTTGTTCCTAAAACTTTGAGTTCCAAATTCTCCCCATCCCTCCCTCCCCACCCATTCCCTTTGGGACAGCAGGCAATTCAATATAGGCCATATCTGTGTAGTTTTGCCAATGACCTCCCTGATAGTCGTGTTGTGTAAGACTAACTGGATTACCATCCCTCCTAACCTGCCCCTCATTGTTTCTCTTCTGTCTTTTGATCCTGTCCCTCCCCAAGTATTGACTTCAAATTGCTCCCTCCTCCTTTTGCCCTCCCTTCCATCATCCCCCCCCTTGCAATATCTCCTTCTCCCCCACTTTCTTATACTGTAAGATAGGTTTTCATACCAAAATGAGTGTGCATTTCACTCCTTCGTTTAGTCAAATGTGATGAGGGTAAACTTCTTGGGTTTTTTTTTTTTCTCAGCTCTCCTCTTTTTCCCTCCACTAAGAAAAACTCCTACCTGCCTCTTAAATGACATATAGTTACCCCCTTCCCTTTCCCTCTCTTTCCTCCCCCTACATTTCTCTCTCACCATTTACCTTAGTTTCTTTTAAGGTATGGTCCCATCCTATTCAGTTCAATCTGTGCTCTCTATCTCTGTATGTGTGTGCATGTGTGTATGTGTGTGCATGCGTGTACATGTGTATGTGTGGTCCCACCAACTACCCAGATACTGAAAAGTTTTAAGAGTTAGAAATGTTGTCTTTCCCTGTATGAATGTAAACAGTTCACTCATGGTAAGTCCCTTAAGACTTCTCTTTGCTGTTTCCTTTTTCATGCTTCTTCTCATTCTTGTGTTTGAAAGTCAAATTTTCTTTTCAGCTCTGGTCTTTTCATTAAGAATGATTAAAAGTCCTCTGTTTCATTGAAAGACCATATTTTCCCTTGAAGTATTATACTCAGTTTAGCTGGGTAGGTGATTCTTGGTTTGAGTCCTAGATCCTTTGACTTCTGGAATATCCTATTCCATGCCCTTCGATCCCTTAATGTAGAAGCTGCTAGATCTTGAGTTATCCTGATTGTATTTCCACAGTACTGGAATTGTTTCTTTCTAGCTGCTTGCAAAATTTTTTCCTTGAGCTGAAAGTTCTGGAATTTGGCCACAATGTTCCTAGGAGTTTCTCTTTTTGGATCTCTTTCAGGTGGTGATCGATGGATTCTTTCAATACTTATTTTGCCCTCTGGTTCTAGAATGTCAGGGCAGTTTTCCTTGATAATTTCATGGAAGATGATGTCTAGGCTCTTTTTTTGATCATGAGTTTCAGGTAGTCCCATAATGTTTAAATTGTCTCTCCTGGATCTATTTTCCAGGTCAGTTGTTTTTCCCATGAGATATTTCACATTCTCTTCCATTTTTTCGTTCTTTTGGTTTTGTTTGGTGATTTCTTGGTTTCTTGTAAAGTCATTAGACTCCATCTGTTCCATTCTAATTTTGAGAGAACTATTAAATTCAGTGAACTTTTGAGCCTCTTTTTCCATTTGGCTCATTCTGCTTTTGAAAGCATTCTTCTCCTCACTGGCTTTTTGAACCTCTTTTGCCAATTGAGTGAGCCTATTTTTCAAGGTGTTAATTTCCTCAGCATTTTTTTACCTTTTTACCAAGGTATTGCCCCGTTTTTCATGCTTTTCTTGCATCTCTCTCATTTCTCTTCCCAGTTTTTCCTCCACCTGTCTAACTTGATTTTCAAAATCCTTTTTGAGCTCTTCCAAGGCCTGAGCCCACCCGCCACCCCCTGGGGTGTCTGGGGTACTGAGGCCCCGCCCTCCACGTCTTTCCCTGATGGCAAGGATACGTCCTCGTCATCAGATCCGAAGGTTGGGATCATTTGCATTTGTTGGAAAAAACTCTCTATAGTCTTATTTTTCTTCCCTTTTCTAGGCATTTTCCCAGCCAGTTACTTGACTTTTGAGATTCCTTTCCACCCCCGCCTGGATCCGCCCAGCTAGTGCTTGGCCTCTGAGATTCAAATGTGCTTTCCGCGGCAAGCTTTAGTTCTGGCGCTGGGGTGGAGGCAGGGCCGCCTCCCAGGCTCAGTTCCTTCAGGGGCTTTATGCAGAGGCCTTCAGTAATAGAGCGGGGTGGGGGCAGGGCCGACTCCCAGGCTCAGCTCTCTCAGGTTTTATGCAGAAACCTTCCGTAATAAAGATCCTGCCTGCTGCTGGGGGATTCCTGAGTCCCGGGCCGCTGCCGCCTCAGCCGCCTCCCACCCCTCTGCCTCCGCCACTTCCTGCCCCAGTCCCTGCCACCGCGGCTTCCTCCCGAGGGGGCCCGAGTCACGGAGACGCTCTGCTCCCCTCCTCTAGCCCAGCCTTCTTTCTCACTGACCTGTAGCTTCTGTGGGCGGAGGGACTTTCCCGGCTGCCGGAGCTTCTGTCCCTGAAGCCTACTCGGGTCAGCTTCTCTGGGGCCACGGCCAGGGCAGCGTTGGGGTGGGGTCCGCTTTCCGGAGCGCGACGGACCCCGGGGACGGCTCTTCAGGGCTCTCTGGCATGGAAATCTCTTCCACTCCGTTTCTGCACACCTTGTATTGACCCAGAAGTTATGGGGGTCTCTTTTTACATTAATTCTATGGGCTTTGGTTTCGGAGCTCGTAAACGTGTGTCCTTCTACTCCGCCATCTTGGCTCCGCCTCTTGTTATTCTTTTAAAGATATTAATTCCCAGGATCCATGAGCATACCAATCTCTAGTTCCCAGGCTCATGGTTTGTAACATCTCCATCATATTTGTGCATCATATTATAATCTTAAGATAATATAAACATTTGAGTTCAGCTGGTAAATACCCACTGCAACTGTGATATAATGTGTGCAGTGTGACATAATGATGAGTTAATGTAAACTATTACTAGCAAATTTTTTTCTTTGTCTGTTACCCTATAAATCAAGTGGACACTGATCATTAAGTGGGGAATAGGAATGCACAAGAGGGATGTGGATGTGTATTTGCCTCAACCAGTCCTCACTGAGGCATAAGGGGGAATATACAAGCTGGAATGGTGTGCGTGCCTTGATTGGCCCCCCATTGAGTATTGGGGGGATTTGTTGATGTGTGTTAGTCTAGATAGGCCTCCACTGAGACTTAGGGGACCTGTAGGAGTTGTAGCTCCTACTATATTCTCTCCCACCCCTGAGAGAAAAGTAATCAGGGGATACTGTAGGAGTTGGTGCTCCCATTATCGGCAACCCTCTTGAGAGGAACAGAAGAAAGCAAGCTTATTTAACCCCTTATTGTGTCTCTGATCCTGTCTTCCTTTTTGCCTGGATCAAGAGTGAACCTGTTAGTGCTAGAAACTCTCCTGTGTTGCCTCCCACCCCACAATTAGTGTAGATGGTGTTATCTGTGTTACAGGACCTTAAAGGTCCTTAAAGGGAAACTTGCTTATTTTACAGATGATGAAATGGATGTCCAAAAGAAGGAAATGACTTACCAAAGTTCACACAGTTAGTTAGTGAAAAAGGCAAGATTTGAACCAAATCTGGGTCTTTCCATTACTCCAAATGAGATAAAAAAAATTGGGATTCAATAATCTACAGAAACAAAAATCATGCATTCCAGAGTAAATGTTTGAAATCTATAAAAGGGAGAGGAGTTGAGATGGTGGAGTAATAGCTTGGACTTTCTAGAGTGCTCCCCCAAAGCCCAGACAAATAAAAAATGGCTCTGAACAAATTCTGGAGCTGCAGAACCCACAGAATGACACAGAGAAGCAAATCTCCAGTTCAAGGCAGCCTGGAAGGTTGCAGGGAAGTGTCTATCATGTCACTCAGGGAGCAGGGCACAGTCCAGCATGGGCCCAAGTATACAGAAGGACCTAAGCAGGCCTTAGAGAAACTCAATCTCTCACACATGTGGCAGTTTCCAGACTTAATGACCCCAAAACGCTGAGGATAAATTGGAAGGTCAGCGGGAAAAACCTGTGGGACCAGTGCAGGAGAGTGGAGTGGTGGGTCCCAGTCACAAGGCAGCTGAAGCAGCAGGGAGCAGAGGAACCAGCAGCAGCAGGGGAAGCTGCAACCACTGTTTCTGGAGCTATAGGCCCACAGATTGTGGGGAGATCCAGTGACTTAACAATATACCCCCAACCCCACTAGAAGCAAAAAACTACCTTGACAAAGAGCCCCAAAGTCAAGTAAATGGCTGGGGAAATGACCAAAAGCCAGTAAAAGAATTAGACTATAGAATCTTACTTTGGTGACAAGGAAGTCCAAAGCAGGCAAACAGAAGACAACAAAGTCAAAGCTCCTCCATCCAAAGCCTCCAAGAAAAATATGAATTGATCTCAGGCCATGGAAGAGCTCAAAAAGGATTGTGAAAATCAAGTAAGATAAGTAGAAGAAAAATTGGGAAGAGAAATGAGACTGATGCAAGAAAATTACAAAAAACCGAGTCAACTGCTTGCTAAAGGCGACCCAAAAATGCTAAAGAAAATAA
Organism: Bettongia penicillata ogilbyi; assembly: GCA_023548195.1. Lineage (NCBI taxonomy): Eukaryota > Metazoa > Chordata > Mammalia > Diprotodontia > Potoroidae > Bettongia > Bettongia penicillata. The sequence goes on from JAJHZJ010000671.1 coordinate 2,439,476, forward strand.
CACTGTAAAAAATAAACTAACTCAAATGACAAAAGAGATCCAAAAAGTCAATGAAGAGAAGATGCCCTAAAAAACAGAATTGACTGAATGGAAAAGGAGGTCCAAAAGCTCACTGAAGAAAATAATTCCTTAAAGATTAGAATGAAGCAGATGGAAGCTAATGACTTTATGAAAAATCAAGAAATTATAAAATGAAACCAAAGGAATGAGAAAATAGCAGACAATGTGAAACATCTCATTGGAAAAACAACTGACCTGGAAAATAGATCCAGGAGAGACAATTTAAAAATTATGGGATTACCTGAAAGTCATGATCAAAAAAAGAGCTTAGACATCATCTTTCATTAAATTATTGAGGACAACTGCCCTAATATTTTAGAACCAGAGGGTAAAATAAATATTAAAAGAATCCCCCGAGTACTTCCTGAAAGAGATTCCCAAAGAAAAACTCCTAGGAATATTGTAGCCAAATTCCAGAGTTCCCAGGTCAAGGAGAAAATATTGCAAGCAGCCAGAAAGAAACAATACTAGTACTGTGGAAATACAAGCAGGATAACACAAGATCTAGCAGCTTCTACATTAAGGGATTGAAGGGCTTTGAATATGATATTCTAGAAGAGCTAAAACCAAGAACCACCTACCCAGGAAAACTGAGTATAATACTTAAGGGGGAAGATGGTCATTCAATGAAATAGAGGACTTTCAAGAATTCTAGAAGAAAAGAACAGAGCTGAATAAAAAATTTGACTTTCAAACACAAGAATCAAGAGAAGCTGAAAAGGTAAACAGGAAAGAGATATCATAAGGGATTTACTAAAGTTGAACTGTTTGCATTCCTACATGGAAAGATAATGTTTGTAACTCTTGAAACTTTTCTCAGTATTTGTGTAGTTAATGGGATTATACTCACATATATACATATAGACTGAGGGCAAGGGTGAGTTGAATAGGAAGGGATGATATCTAAAAAAATAAAACTAAGGGGTGAGAGAGGAATATATTGGGAGGAGAAAGGGAGAAATAGAATGGGGAAAATTATTTCTCATGAAGGAGGGATGAAAAAACTTTTTCAATGGAAGGGAAAAGGAGGGAGGTGAGAGGGAAAAAGTGAAGCTTACTCTCATCACATTTGACTTAAGGATGGAATAACATGCACATTCAATTTGTTACGAAAATCTATCTTACACTACAGGAAAGTAGGGAAGATGGGGAGAAGTGGGGTGTGGGCAGGGTGAAAGAAAGGAGGGCAAATGGGAGGAGGGGGTGATTAGAAGGAAACACTTTTGGGGAGGGACAAGGTCAAAAGAGAGAATAGAATAAATGGGAGGCAAGATAGGATGGAGGGAGATATAGTTAGTCTTTCACAACATGACTTCTATGGATGTCTTTTGCATAATTACACAAGTATAACCTATACTGAATTGCTTGCCTTCTCAGTGGGGATGGGTGAGGAGGGACAAAGAGAGAGAAGTTGGCACTCAAAGTTTTAGGAACAAATGTTGAGAATTGTTTTTGCATGCAACTGGGAAATAAGAAATACAGGTAATGGGCTATAGAAATCTATCTTGCCCTACGAGAAAATAGAGGAGATGGGGATAAGGGAAGGGAGGACAGATTGGGGGAAGGGATAATCAGAATGCATGGTGTTGAGGTGGGTGGAGGGGAGAGATGGGGGGAAAATTTGGAGTTCAAAATCTTGTGGAAATGAATGTTGAAAACTAAAGATAAATTTTAAAAATTTATAAAACTATGAAGAGATAAGATAAGTATAGACCTATTACCCAGGTCCAGATCCTGGAATACCAGAAATACACTCCTTATGGTTTGAAACATATACATTTAGGATAAAGACCTTATAGATGATAGATTCTCAAAATATTTTTAGGGCAAATAAGGAAGATATCAAATTTAACAAGATGTTATTTTCCCTAGTCATGCCTTAGTCAGCTAAAAACAATCTGGGACACCCTTTGGGTTACAAATGAGGAGAGATTGTCTGAACTTAGCTGAGAGATCCTGAAATGCTGAAGCAATTCTAGACTAGAGGCATTTCACACACACACACACACACACACACACACACACACACACACACAAATGAATCTGCAGTAATGGAACAGGGACAGCTAGGTGGCACAGTAGATAGGGTGCAGGGGCCTGGAATCCTGAAGATTCATCTTCCTGAGTTCAAATACAGCCTGAGTAATGACAGGCTGTGTGACCCTGGACAAGTCATTTAACCCTGCTTGCCTCCATTTCCTTATCTGTAAATGAGCTGGAGAAGGAAACAGCAAACCATTCATTTCTTTGCCAAGAAAACCCCACATGGGGCCATGAAGAGTCAGACACAACTGAACAACGAGAGAAAAAAGGCGTTTGGAAAATTGCCTTGATGCTTCCATTTTTAAAGGTATTTTTAGTTACAGTTAGTGATGAGGATTTACCCATCACTTTAATTCATTATTCAGACTGAATTCCTAAGGAGAGGGGCAGGAGATTGTCATTGGTAAGTAGGCTTAAAATCTCCAGCAGCTGCTTCAAATTTGTGTGTCAGAGACTTTTTGACCCCTCAGTTTGAATTTTTGTCTATGTGATAATTTGGAAGAGTGACAGAGGGAATAACCATTTTCCCTTGTCAATTAAAATTCTAATCACTAATTTTAATATATTTTTTTCAAATTAGCTCTCAAATTAGCTCTTCTTCCAGTAGTAAAAGTCTCAGGCATGTAGAATGAATGAGCTCTGACTTCTCCATACAGTGGATTGTCTTTTTCTTTTAAAAATTTCTGACAAAAAAACAAAAAAAAAACCACGTACTTTTCCTTCAGTTAAAATATAAATAGTACTTTGGTGAAAAGAAGTTATAAATAGCTCATTCTTTGAGTATAGAATCTTCATTAGAATCATGATGTGAAAATGTAGAAAATTGTAGGTAGAAATATAGAAATTACATATGGCAGCTCCCCTTATTTCTGTCTTGGTGAAGAATTGTTTATTTCCCCTGATAATGAGTGCTTAGAAAAGATCTCATATGCAATATTCTATCTTTTGTCTCCAAGTATTTGTACAATCTGTCTTCTATGCTTGGAAAACTCTCCCTCTTTACCTCTGCCTCTCAGCATTCTGAGTTTTCATCAAAGCCTAGACAAAAGACCACAGGATGTTTTTCATGATCCCCAAGCATCCAGTGCCTCACTCCCCAAATCAAGTTGTATTTTGTATATATGTTGAATATACTTATATATGTACACATTGCCTCCCTAAGAGAATGGAAGCTCTCGGAAGCCAGGGGCCATATTATTTATTGGATTTGTATCCCAATGCCAACCACTGTGCTTGGCACATAGGAGGAACTTAATGAATGCTTGCTGATTGAGTAACTGATTCCTGTCAAACTGTAGAGTGACTGCCCAGCACCCAGACCTTCTCAGACCTCACGAAGAAATGAAATACTTTTTAAAAGATTATTAAAGGCTCTGAGCTGTTTCTGCACTCCCTTCTCCACTTGAAAAAATGAGTTACTCACAGAAACAGAATCAAATTGGTTCTTTGGGAACATTCAACATACCAGCTGCAAAAAACTTTCCAGTAAAATATGCATAATGAAACAAATGTTTGGTCCAGACTGGCTAGTATCTGAAGCACCCATTAAGGAAAAAAATCTCTGGAACTGCTTGGGTTGATGCTCTTTTCAGCTGCTCTAATCAGAGAGAAAAGGGAGAGAATTGCAAGACCTTGTTATTTCTGCTTTGTGTTTGAGAGTGCATCTTGCTTTCCGACAGAGCCTGGTATGATAGATGGTCTCAAGCCTTTGAATTGAAGTCCAGAAGGCCTAGATTTGGAGGTTTTCTCCTTAGTTGTCTGACCCTGAGCAAACCACATCTCTGAGTTTCATTTCCCTTTCTAGACTCTGGGGAGAAAAACCATATCTACAGCCATAGGATTGTCTTCAGGACCAAATTAAATAACGCCACTCTCTTCGTCTTATCTTTTACTGGAGGGGTGTGTGTGTGTGTGTGTGTGTGTGTGTGTGTGTGTGTGTGTGTGTGTGTGTGTATGTGAGTGCATGTATCTATGTATGCACACATAGACACATGCATACATTGAAGGAATTTGTGTTGTTTGACGGTGTGTATCTGAAGAAGGTTTGGAACTTGGATCTTCCTGATTCCAAGTTCAATTTTTTACCAATGACACCATACTGTCTCTCAGTAATGACTATCAGAAGTACATCATTAACAGTCATCATTATTAAGTCAAGACAATTATACTTCATTATTTGTCTTCTGCAAATTGATGATAACAGTCAACTGATGATGATTAAATCTTTGGTTTGACCTTTTGTTCGGAAATTAATATCGTTTATTTTACAAAATCTGAACTGAGTGAAACAGAGAAGACATTTTACAGCTTATATCTTAGAGTTTAAGTATCTATTTAAGAGAAATAAAACTATTTTATAATTCTGATTAATATAGTTGTTAAAAGTAAGTAGTAAATTGATAATGGCCCATATGAATTTTTAAAAAGAGCTTTACAAACCATAAAAGTGCTATAGAAATAATAATTATTATCACTAGGGATATTGCTATGACAAGTACCATCAAGCAAACCTTAATTCCCTCATCTGTAAATTGGGAATAATGACACTTATTTGACACAGTTCACACTTCATCAATTGAAAAGTGCTATAGAGATGGAGAGATGCTATTAATGGCCACTACCACTAGTAGTAGTAGGAACACTCACATAGCAGAAGCACTAGCAAAGGTAGCAGAAGCATATCAAGACCAGGTCATTGCCTCCTTAAAACTATAGAAAGCTTTTCCTTAAGGAATCCAGACTTCATAACTGATGAAGATTCAGCAAGGACCATACAATTTGTGTAATATATGTACAGGATGCAAAAATTTAGGACCAAAAAAATATCTAGAAAGACACAATTTGGTGGCAAGAATTATATAGTGGAACCTTGCCACTTTTTGATAAAAAACAATGAATGATGGATCCCCATATTCCAAATACAGACCCCAAAATATCCTTGAGAATTCAATAAAGAAACTATACTAAAACCAGAGCATTGTTACAGAAAAAATATTGTCTCCCCTAATCATTCCAATGTAATATTGCTCCAAAGTAATTTAAGGACAATGTTTTTTATGATGTTGCTTCCAAACAACATTGACTGAAAAAGATTTCAAAATACAGATATCTAGGAGAAAATAAAAAACCACATGGGAACTGAATGGGGGTATACATCATCCCCATTGTCCTCTCTTTCTAGCATTGCTATTATTATCTATTATTATAATTGCTATTAACAACCACAAGAAAGAGTAGGATAGAGATGAAAAGTACACTTAACATGGATGGAAAAAGCAGAGAGACGCGGTTGGGTAAGAGAGTGGGCTGTGAAGTGAGTTATGCTATCCTGTAATTGAATCAACCTTGAGTCAAGATTTTAACACAGATAATTAAAGAGCTTTTACTCAACAGACTCCTTATGTAACCTGTTTAGGACTCCTTAGACATAGTGTATGTATACACACACACGCATGCACACACGCACATACACAGAGTCTTTCTGCTTGTAAACATTTTAACCAGTCCTTCACACATTTATCAGTATTAGGGCAAGAGTACTCTTGATGTCAGTGACCTGCCCCCCACCCCCACCCCCACAAAGCCAGGGGCCAGCCTTGGAATTGAATTTTCAGTTTTTATTAAAATCCCTCCTCCTTCTCTGCCCCTTTCCCATTCCTTCCCCTAAGATTTTCCTCTTCCAGATCCTAGATCTTTTACTCATGGATGGCAAACTTACTCATCCTGAGTTGAGGTGCTGTAATACAAAATTCAGAACAGAATAAATATTTCAGCACTGAGCATCTGTGTTTATTAGCTCAATTTCAGATGCGTCTGGAGATTTCCTCCGAACTGCAGTGTTGATGCTTCTGCATATGTTGACTTTTTTGATTTCAGGGAGTTGGGGTTTTTTAATCACTATGACTTATTCACATGTGGCTTCCCAGTCTGAGCAAAGGCTCACTCACCATTTGCTCACAAGCTCATGACGGATCAAATGTTGGTCTGCCAAGTTTTGGTTGAGACTGCCGAGCTGGGGTGATGACATACTGAGATCTGGGAGAGGGCGCAAGAAGGGCCCCATCTTACCCTACCCCTCAGAGAGATCCTCCTTCAACCAGCTGTGTCAGGGTTACCAGGTAAAAATTGTAGGGACTAAGTAACAAGTCTTATGAGTTATTGATCCCTTAACATGAATCAGTTTATCAGATCCCTTTCAGTTGATAGCCAGTTAAGACCAGCTTAATGAGATGCACAATGGTAGAAGTTTTGATGGGGAAATGCTAGAGGGCCTGTTCTGCTTCCTGGAAAAGGTCCTTCCCACCTATTTATTATTCGGCCCCTTTCCCCTCCCCTCCTTTCCTATTCCACTGACAAATCTGGCAGTCTATTTATAGTGAATTCCCTCCCTTACACTTCAAAACCCCTTACCAACATACCCTATTTTGTCCTCGCTGGCTCCTGCCACTGAAGAAGGGGTGGTTTTCCTCATCGAAGTCAAAGCCTCTGCTGTGCCCTTGATCCCATGCTGGCTCACTACACTCCCTTCTCTTCCCCAGCTTGCCCTTCAGTTATACTTTTCTCTCTTTCTCTTATCTTCGCTCTTTCCTTATCTCTTTTGAGGCTGCATCCAAATAAGTCTCGCTCTTGCCCAAGCACAAAGAATCTTCATTTGACCCTACCCATCATCCCTCAAGATTCTATGTCTCTCCTCCTAACCCAGCTCCTAGAAAAAAAAAAATCTGTATTTCTTGCCTCCACTTGCTCATATCTTACTTTCTTCTCACCACCTTGCAATCTGGCTTCTGGCTTATTCAAAGAAATGTTCACCACTGTGGTTTAGACCCTCTTCACCTTTTTCCCGAATTATAGAGTCCTAATTGGAACCCCAGCTTCTCTCTCCCCTATCTAATTCAGGTCCCACATAACTGCCAAAATAATCTTCCTAAAGCAAAAAAAGACCATGTCACTCCTCTGGTGCAAGAACTTCAATAACTCTCTTCTACCTCCAGATAAAATACAGAATCCTCAACTGAGCATTAATGGCTCCTCACTGTTTGGTTCCAGCCAACCTATCCAGGCATATCTCACATTACTCCCCAAACTCTGTTCTAGCCAAATTGACTTACTTTCTGATCTTTGAACTTGGCATTCAATCTCCCATGACTTTATGCAGGCTGTCCCTTATTCTTAGAACAGGTATGGGCTCCCCATATCTGTCTTTTAGGATCCTGAACTTTATTAAACATTCAACCCATGTGCTCTCCCCAATTGATGTGGGTTGGGGTTGCTGGGAACCCTGAAATGTCAGGATACATGGTGGATCCAGCTCCTATCACCTCATCACAGTGAGAAGCTTCTCCCTCTCACCTACCCCCACCCCACTGTTAATGCTCTCTCCCTTTTCATATCATCATATATTTACTTAGCTGTGTGTCTTTTGTACCCTCTCAGGAATGAAAGATCCTAGAGAATACATAGTAGGTGCTTACTAAGTAAGTACTTGTTGGTTTGGACTGGATTAGGATAGGACAGTGGGTATGTGAAGATTCGGTAAGGGGTTTCTGGGATACCTGGGGTCAGAACAAGGGCATTGAGTACCCTGGGGGAAGAAGCAGTGACAGAAGAGAGAGATAAAGAGTGAAAGCTGGAGATGGGCATTTTGCCAAAAGCAGGAGTCAACATGTAGTGATGGAAACAGTCCTCACTTTGGAGTCAGAAGACTCAGTCTTCTGTCTAGCTTCAACCATTTTCTAGCCATATGACTATGGACAAGCTATTTAACTTCAATTTCCTCATTTGTAAATGAAGTTATATTTCTTCTACCCACCTCACAGAGTTACAGTGAGGGTTAAATAGCTGGAGGGATTTAAGGTGCTTTGTAAACTATAAAACACTATGTAAAAATGACAACTTTTAATATTAGGGATAACCCAGAGTGAACTGGAGTTGGGGTGAGGCTGATAAATGGTCTTATTTCCCTTTCTTAAACCCCATACGATACGAATTACAACATTTTCTAGAAAAGCAAAAATGTAATGCTTTTCGCTTTGTTTTTAAATCTAGGGCAAACAAGGATGATATTTTAGCTGTCTTGTAAATAGTTTATGCCGCATTGTTGAAAACTTAGTAAATGTTATTTAAAACCAGGAAAGTTCTTTTCCTGAAAAACAAGAAAACTCCTGGGTGTACTCAGTCCTTACCTCACAACTTAGACCAAGCTCTGCATCCACCCCTGACTAAAGAGAATGTCCATTTGCTTTCCTGTTCACTTCCAGCTGGGCCCTCTACTCCCACTTCCTAACCCAGGTGATATGCCCATAAATCAGATTCTGTGTGATGGAGGCAGGTGTTCCTCATCTCCCCTCTCTTTACATTTCTCATGAGAAGACCAACTCCAACATCCCTGCTCAAGGGTGTGCCAATGAATGGTTATCTTGGGAAAGGGGAACTACATTGAAGATGAGGAGAATTGCAAAACTATTGCATCATATCAAGAAAATTATTTCAGTCCTGCTACTGATTAATCACCAAGTATTTACCGAGCACCTAAGGAGGGCTCAGTCTGATGCTGTGGGCTGCAACCCAGTCCATAGCCGCACATTTTATTTGCAAACTATTGCCCCTGCCCTCAAAATGTCGAGAATCAGATTGAGGAGAGACTGACAGGCAGGAGCAATTGAAGTATACAAACAGCACGCAATTAAATGCCAAATGGTGTAGTTCAGTCTATAGAAGGAGTGAGAGGGAAAGCAGGGAGTGGAGGATTTCATCCTGTCCGAATAATCGTGAAAACCCAAATAGAGGGGTTGGGGGTGACTTCATTTGGACATGGAAACAATAGGAGGAAGGGAATTAGCATTTTATAGTACCTACTATGAGGCTCTGTTTTAAGCACTTCACAAATGTTATCTCATTTGATAAGGGAGAGATGTAAGTGGGGAGAGAAGGAAAGTCATTTTGAGTAAAAACACAGAGTGGGAGTGATCATGAGATATCAGTGAGGAGAGAAGCAGAGAATTTTGGATTTTTTAACGTGCTTTTTTAAACTGTGAAATAGGTTTGCTTTAAATCATATTATTTGGGTCTCACAAGTCTTCTGTCATCTCTTACAATCTCATAATGGTTTTGTTTTTTTTATTCAGAGAATCTTAATATTTTTTTGTGCCATGGACCCTTTTGGCATTCTAGTGCAACCTATATATATATATATATCCCTTCTCAGAATTATGTTTTTAAACGCATAAAATAAAATAATGATAGATGGCATTTACATAGCATGTACTCTGTGCCAGGAACTGTGGTAAGTGCTTTATAAATTCTATTACTTGATCCTTACAACAATCGTGAGAGGTAGAGACTATTATTATCCCCATTGTTATAGTTGGGGAAACTGAGGCAAACAGGGGTTAAATGGCTTGTCTAGGATCACACAGCTGGTAAATATCTTAGGCCAGATTTGATCTCAGGTCTTCCTGACTCCAAGCCCAACATTCTACCCATTGGACCACCCAACTGTCCCTAAATACATAGGATTATTAAGGAAACCAACTATATTGAAATAATTATCAAATATGTATTTTTAAAAACCTACAGATATTTGTTATGAGGGCTTTGTTTTTCTTTTATTTTTAAAAGGAAGTAAGAGGGAAGGGAGGGAAGCATTTTTTTCATTGAAAAAATAAAATATTAAAAGAAAAAACCTGCATCTATATGGAAACTAAACTGTGTGCGTTCCCCCAGCACTCACCTACTACAATGCTCTACATACAGAAGGTGCTTAATAAATGCTTTTCCAATAAAGAGTGGACATGCTACCATTGACTACTTCTCTGTTGTTTTCCATTCAAGCACATGCATTCTCTAAATGTTAACTTGTGTGTGAATTGAACTTAAGATCACTCTTTCTCTGAGCCACCATTAAATGGTATGAGTGATGCTAATGGCTTTATGTTTTAATGCACTGTTCTTTTGTGAGGAAGTCTCTCCTGGCAGAAGCTCTTCCCAGCATTGCTTGGCCTGCGTGCAGGGGTGGTCCAGGCCTCTGCGAGACCAAATGCCAGGCCCCACAAACTGGAGCTTCAGCAGTAATCAGGAAATGGAGCCCCCAAATTAGCATGCTTTGGACAACAGCCCTAGTGGAATACAAACCTTGAGACAGGAGGCCTAAAGAGCTAATATGAAGAGCCCTCTTCATCCCCACCCCCCATCCCTTCTGGGAAACTCTGTCACCTTGGGGGAGGGGAACTGGCTACATCAGATAATAGCAAATGAAAGATTGAAATATGTAAAACAGTAACCAAATCACAGACACCAGATGTGCTGCCAAATGCTCCGAATTACCCAAACAGCTGAATCAGGGCACAGATCAGCACTTTTCCAGCATGGGCCGCACACAAAAATGAGTGGAGAAGGGTTTATTGGCTGCTGCAGCTGTCACCTGGCAGCACCTCTGTCACATCCCTGCCCAAGGCCTTACCTCCCTTCCTTGCCCCTAGACCCGGCCTTCAGGCTGGTGGTTATTGGGAGAGGGGGGTTCCTTTGAACTTAGGGACCTTTTCTTCTGCTGTCAATCAGTTGTTCTGCAGAATTTCAGCCTCCCAAGATGAACGTTACCAAGCAGGAGTCTTTTGATCTCATCTGACTCTCTCCAACTCTGTTTTTATGAAAGAAGTCATCTGTCTCATCAGTGCTAAGTCTGTCTTCTATTGCCCCACCACAACATTCACTGGTCTGAAACTCAGCTGTGTCATTTCAACCCTATGACCGTAGTCTTTGATTTGAAAGAAAATTCAGAAGCCCTCGAATATAATCCCATCGCTTTACAGATGAGGAAACTGAGGTGAGAAGAGGTTAAAAGATTTTATCCAGGGTAGTGCAGCTAACATTTGAGGCAGGATGCAAACTCAAGTCTTCTTAAATCCAAGCCTGATGCTTTCTTCATTATGCTACCCACCTCTGGCCACATCCTCTCCTAATCTCTCCCTCAATTTTAATTCTTTGATATCACTTCCCAAAAAGAGAGAAAAGAAGATTTGGGATTTTTTCCTTTTTATGTAACTGCAAACTTGAGGCACAGATCACAGGGAAGGTGGGCAGGTCTCCCAGGCACAGAGCAAGTGGCATCTGATAGAGTGTTAGGAGGATATACTTGTAGCTAATGAGATGCAACCTTCATTTGCTCACTTTTCCCTGGAAAAATGCTTTGCATTTAGCAGAATTAGAATACTCTAACACTCCATTTTAATTATGACCAATGGCAGCTGGTACCCCAGTTTGAAGCACTGGGTTTTTTCAAATGAGAAATAATTCACATTCATTTAATTCTCGATTGGATGTTAGGAATGTGGCACTGAAATGACTTGCATTCACCTGAGTAAAAAGCTGACATCTCTAGAGCACTTTATGGTCTCCAAGCATTTTACGTACGTATTCTCTCACCTGATTCTCACAACAACCCTGAGAAAAAATGACTGCAGATATGATTAAATTCATGTTACTGATAAGTAAACAAGTACTGGGGGATGTTCAGTGACTTTCCTCAAGTTATACATCTACTAAGGACCAAAGGTAAGATTCAATTCCAGGTTATCTCCTGATACCAGATTTAGCATTCTTATCACGGATGCCAAAGTTTCACGTGGAGGCTACTGGCAGCTTGTTCTCCTAATCCATTATCTCATGCTGTTCTATGAGATGCTTAGGCTGGGGGAGAAATAAGCCAAGTTAGTCCATCCTCCCCTACCTTTGGTCAAACTTCTCCTAAATTTAACACAGGGTGACTACACAAGCCATTTGCATTAAATGCAACACTGTTTTATAATAGCAATGATAAATGGATGGTCATCCATCCAGTTGGGTGGACTCTTTAAAGCAAATTTACAGGAGGATATGGGCCAGGGTAGACAGGCATAAATGGATTGTGGCTTGCCTGGTTAAAGGGAATACCAGTACTGAAAAGATCATAGAGATATGAATAGTGAAGACCAAATGGACATATTCAGAGTGATGGGAGATAAGTTCTCTTTTCTAGATTTTGAGACAATTTCATTTAGAAATTAAATGAAATAAGGAAAAAATCCAAGGTATCACTAGCCATATAAAAATGTTCCAATTCACTAATAATTAATGAAATACAAATGAAAGCAAGACAAGTTCTACCTCATACCCATCAGATTGGCAAAAGTGACAAGGAAAATCCTAAGTGTTGGAAGGGCTATGGGAAAATAAGCACATTGATACACTGTTGGTGGAATTGTGAATTGGTCTAACCATTTTGAAAAGCAATTTGGAACTATTCCCCCAAAGACAATAAATCATATGCACCCAGGAATACCACTAGTTGGCCTACGTCCAAAGAGATCAAAGAAAGAGGAAAAGTGCTGATATAGGCAAAAATATTTCTAGCAGCTCTTTTTGTGGTAGCAAGGAACTGGAAACTAAGGGAGTGCTCATCAGTTAGAGAATGATAAAAACTAATTATGATACATAAATTAATGGAGTAATATTGTGCTCTAAGAAATGATGAAAGGGGCAGTTTGAAAAAAAAATTTGGGAAGACTTGTAAGAACTGATACATAATGAAACAAGCAGAACCAGAAGAGTTTACACAATAACAGAAAACATTGTAAAGACAAACAGCTTTGGAAGACTTAAGAAACTGATCAATGCAATGGTCAACAACAGCTCCTGAGGACCTCCAATGATGAATTCTGCCCATGTTACAGAGGAGTTAGAAGACACAGGCGGCAAACTAAGACTTTTTTTTTGGACATGGCCAGTTCATCATTTTGTTTCACTATGCAAGTTAGTCACAAATGTTTTGTTTTTCTTTTTTTCCAGTGGAGGTGGGGAGGGGGAATTATATAAAGAGAAAATAAAATTTTTTATTCATTGAAAAAATACAATCAAATTTTAAAATGCAATGAATGATTACCACTTCAAAATTAGCCTTGCTTACTCAGTGAGAACCCTTAGTCTTTGGAGAAATCTCAGAAATAAGATCTCCTGGTTACTGTGTTGTGATCTTCCTCTTACAATGCCTACCGATTCCTTGAAGGGATTGCCTGATCCTCCAGTACTACCTCTAAGCCCAAAGTTAGGGAAGACTTCCTGCCTATTTGATCTGCTCAAAGGAGCAGAAAGACCCCTGGCCCTGGAGTCAGAGGACTTGGGTTTTTTTCTGCCTCCTACCAATATTTACCTCCCTTGTCTTTCTCAGCCTCAGATCACTTCCCTTGATTTCAACAATCATCTCTATGTTCATAATTCTCAGATCTACTTGTCCAGCCCTTGCCTCTCTCCTAACTCCCAGAATCCTATCTCCAACTATCAGCCATGTCAAACAGAATGTCCCATAGACATCTTAAATTTAACTTGTCCAAAACTGAACTCTTCTTTCCCCCCAAATCCTTCCTGCTTCTCCACTTCCTTCTTATTGTTGAGGGTACTACCATTTTCCAAGACACTCTGGCTCACAAGCTGGGTGCCAACCTTCACAATCTATTGCCAAGTTTTGTTGATTTTATCATCATAACATTTCTTCATAATGACTTCATACCTAGAATCTCTGGAACCAGAATGTTTATTAATGCTATATACATCCATCTGGGAGATTTCATTGCAACTGTTTAAACTGGTTAATATCTCCTCTGATTGATATGCTATTTAAGTGATAGGATCATAGATTTAGAGGTAGGGGTCTTAGAGACCATCAATTTTGACTCCTCATTTAACACATAAGAAAATGAGGCATAGCACTTTAAAAACATTTTAAATATATCTCTCCTCTCAATCCAACAAACTGCATTTAGAATCCCTAATTACCTGGGCAGGTAGGTGGCACAGTGGATAGACTGCTCAGCCTTAAGTCAGGAAGATTCATCTTCCAGAATTCAAACCTGGCTTCAGACACTTACTAGCTGGGTGACCTTGGGCAAGTCACTTAACCCAGCTTGTCTCAGTTCCTCATCTGTAAAATGAAGCAAATGGCAAACTGGCATCTTTGCCAAGAAAACCCCAAATAGGGTCACCACGAGTCAATCATAACTGAACCCAGCTGAATAATAATAAATACCTAATTACAACATCTGGATTCTCTGACTCTTTTCTCTCCTCGTACTGCGAATACCTCTACTAGTACACAATTACATGAACCCATTGGTTTTTAAATGCTCGAGGTGGCTGCCAGAGCAGACTCATCGGCTATATTTCTTTTTCAGAAACAAAAGCAAACTCCAGTATGCTCAGTGCTACAGGAAAAGCACATGATAAATACTTGTAGTCTCGAGGAATGGAGATCCATCCTCTGAGTACTGTCTGAGCTAGGAAGGGAAACCTTCCACTTTGGAAGGCACAGCAGAAGGAGGCATTTCATTTTTAAGAAAGGGTGTTTATTTTGTAAAATGGTTTTCATCAGTCATCCTTCTCTATTTGCCCACTTGACAGGTGAGCAAGTCACCTCTTGGCCTCAATTTCTTCCTCTGTAAAATGGGCATAAAAATGTCACTTCCCTCCCTGTCAGGGTTGTTGTGAGAATAAAAATAAGATCATATTTATAAAACCCTTTGCAGACCTTAAATCGCTCTATAAATGCTAGTTACTGTTACTCACTCTTGTTATCATTGCCATACAGGAACTTTTTTTTTTGTCCCTTGGTGCTTGGTTACTGGTCAATAAATTGCAGTTATTCTTATCATTTAAGATGGTAGGTATCATGGGATATAAAAACAATCCCTTTTTTATAAAACTGAAACTCATCTACTTATAACTTTATCCTTTGGGGAGATCTGGAACTTGGCAGAGTAACAAACACAGATTCTTGTTGTGAAACAATATCGACTCTAAGGAGCTGAACTTGACGTAAAGCTTCTAAATGAGAATAAACATGTTGAATGTCCAAATTCCCCACCTCCTCCCCAAATCCCGATAATGAGAATAAAGATGCTGTATTTCCAAATTCTTCCACCTTCCAAATCCCCTCACCAAGCCCAAGGTAACTCAATATAATGCCTCCCAAGAGTGGTTGGAAAACAGAACTGGGGATTTTAATAGGCCAGTGAGCTTGGGGGTTTGAAGGGAAGCAGTCCCTTCATAGCACCTGCTGACCTCCAATCAACCTTGAATACCGATCCCCTTGAAAGTGAGGCGTGTTAGGAAGAAGCCGATAAATCCAGCTTGACGACGAAAACAGGCCAGCAGCTGTGACCTACCAAATATGCCTAGAATGACCAGAAGTACTTTAACAGAAATCCTAATGAGAAAACAGCAACGACTTTCTAGGGATCTGCTTTCCTGAAACCCTCCAGGATCAAAGCAGGGTCCTAAGGAATGGAAAGTGTTTGTGTGCTCATTGTCTCTAAGAAAGGTCTGCTACGTCACCCCTGGAGGTACCAGAAGGGCTGGGGTGTTTCTCCTCTTCAATTCCATAGGCTTGGACGCTGACTGGTTGTTCTTTTTAATGTTACAGGGCCAATGACCAGCACACCAATTCCATTTAACACTTAACATCAATTGGACTTTGAGAAGGGATGTTTCCTTCAAAGATATAGCAGAACAAACAAGCCAACATTTTCCTCCTCATACTTCAAGGACATAATCTCCCGCATACGACCTCAGTGAGGGATGGGGGTTTAGGAAGGATTAGGCTCCTATCTTGGCTAGCTCCTTAGCCTGTAGTATTAATCCACTGAGTTCACATCCCAGTGAGGTGTAATTGGCAGGTGACTCTTTCCAAAGGGCTGGAGTCCCAAAGGTCAGTCTTGAAGATCACTCCTTGCCCCTCGGGGTATTGAAACTAAACTGGCTAGGATTCTGACTCCCAGATTCCGGAGGCTGTCTCTCCTGCCCAAGGTCAAAGACCTTACTCTCTTCATCTAGAATGAAAAAGAAAGAAAAGGCCAAAGACAGAGACCCATTTCTTAGGGTCATATGGCTTCAGGAAAGGGAGGAGACCCTAAGACTTTTTTCCTTATAGCATGGACTCTCATCAAACACTCCCACAGGAGAGGAAGAGTGCTGACTCACACCCCTTTGAACACGTTGACAGTTCTAGCTACATAGCCAATCAAAAAGGGTACCTTTCCACCACATGGCTACCCACCAGGAGCCATCTACAAAATGTCCACACATGCTCCACTGTCTCTCCAAGACGCTTCCCTTATGCACCTCATCACGATTCTCCTGGAAGCCATCTCCCCAGCAGGGAAACGTTGCATCAACTGCACAAGTTGATAGGATCCATACGTGCACCAGATCTGTTCCTTCCCCCATTATAGTTTAATAACATAGGTGAAGTTTATCATCACAGAATTTCTCCATCACACCTTTCTGTATCCTCAATATCCCCACCAGAAGGTATCAAATGCCCTCATGCTTCTCTAACAACCCAAACCCTCCATAGCTACACCTTATTTGGCATCGTTCTCCCAGGGTCATGTACCATGCTCCAAATCTTCATTTTCTTCCATTTCTAGTCTCCTCCTCAAAATTTATTGTATTTCATGTATTTTATTTTCTCAGACCCTGCTTTCTTCTTTGGAATGTTATAGCTGGTTAATTCAATGACTAAACCTGTCCTGTGTGCCCTAAATATTTAATATAACTTTTCTTACTTGCATTTTAACAGAGACCTTCCCCTTCTCCACCAACTGCATGTCCTTATTCTTTTCAAATTGGAAATTCAGTCAACCCTCATGGGTCTGGCCCCACTGCTAATTGATTGGCACTGAAGCTTTGACCTGCTCTGTTTCCAACTTGGGCCACTTTGTCTCTTTTTATGCAATCTGGTGTCCCCTACAAGCCCCACCCCCAACCTGGATGTTCCCTGTATTGGTGCTATATTTCATTCAGACACCTGATTTATTTCACCCTACTGTAACTAAGAAATCACAAGCTCAAGTGATCCACCAGCCTCCATCTTCCCCAGGCAGGGATTACAGCACACTTGGCAGCTGGGGTCTTCTTAGAAATATGCAGCCTTAACTCAAAGACGTTGCTTGAATGCTGGGAATTTCAAGTACTGTAACAAGCTGATAGAGAAACTATTGATAGACATTTGAGATCATAAATTTAAAACTGGGAGGGACTTTAGAGAACACTGAGTCCATACTTTCTTATTTACAGATGAGGAAATGTAGTTCCAGTTAGCTTGTGTGACACAGCTAGTAAGTATCTGAGGCAGGATTTGAACTCAGGTCTTTCTGACTCCAAGCCCTGGGCTCAATCTACTGTGTCTGCCTAAAAAGCAAGACTGCAGGCTTTGATAAAGATAAGAAGACATAGTCAATGGATACCTTCGGGGAAGGAGGGAACCAGAGTAGAGTGCTTGCTTTCTGCTTTTCTTTTTGAAGGTCCTTTGAATCAGGACCCTCCAGCCAAGAGGCTATTTACAGTCCCAAAGCTTGCCTTTCACTTTCAGGAAGGTTGTTGAAGTGGCTAGATCAGCCTAGACAGAGAGAGAACAGCCTCTTCTAAATGCCCAATCAGTCATTATAGCTTGGGAAGTAGACAGCTAGACGGCTGTGTCAGAGAAGATTGCAATTTCACCCTAACACTCTCTAACGATGGCTTCCAATTTTCTGTTTGTTTTGTCTCTCTGCCTTTCCCCCTCCCCCTCTGAATGTGCACATTATAGATCAAACCCTAGATAGCTCTGCGTTGGCTTGGTGAACATTCTGATCGATACTGAGGGTCAGGGACCGAATCCTGCTGGCTTGTGGGTTTGGATCACGAAGGAGCTTTGCACACAGTCTGGGCATGGCTGAGGTTACGTAACAGGCCCATCTGTGACCAGAGCTCTGCAGTTGCATTTTAGCTTAGTGTTGACTGACGATGAGGATGTCAAATGTGGTCATCTCTCCATTTGGTTCATAACCAAAACGGTCTATTCTGGAACTCAAATTCTGATCAATCTGTCAACATTAAAGTAGAATTCTAATGTCCATGGAAAATAACAATTAATCCTCATTCACTGAGACCTTTTCGCAGCCACTAGATCTGACTATATTTTGGAAAGGCCACAAGATCTGGTTTAAAGGGAATAGTAAAGAGCTGAATTATGCTCGCCCTTCATCTGAGCCACAACTAGGTGACTTTCACAGTGCTATGAGGTGTGGTGGGGTCTTCTTTTACATCAGGTGAGGTGAGGAGTGACAACACAGAGTGAGGTCATGCTAAGAGAGGGGGTGGCCTGACCTTGAGAGACCTACCTATAAATCCATTGAAACTATGGGTAGAAGCTAAGTCCCAAAGGAGGGTGTTATGGTGACAGGAGGACCAGGAAGTATCTGCCAATTGATGATCTTGAGGCACAGACATGGGAATTTCTGGAGGAAGTGCTTCCCTCCCCCCATGATGTTGGTACCCTTGGAAAAAGGCCCAATGGCCCGGCCCTAAGCCCTAATCATGGCCCTGCCTTATAAAATGCAGGAAAATCTAGCTCAGTGATTCATCCACTTTAGCAACACCCACAGAGTAAGACAAAAGGCAGATACGCTTACATTCATTTTACAGCTAAGGATAGCAGAGCATGAAGATGATGCAGCATCTTGATGAGATGATAAAAACAATGATGACCTAGGGTCATGCATTCACAGAGCTGGAGGAAGCCTAAAAATCATCTAGGGCAACTCCCACACTTTCCAGGTAAGGAAACTGACATGAAGTACCTTGCTCTAAATCATCCCATGAGATGGGGCAGAGTATGGGAATAGATCCAAGGCTCTTAGCTTCCAGACAAGTACCTTCCCCCACACTGTATTGGACTAGAATATAAATGCCCTGATTCATTGTACTGGATTTTATTTCATATTCAACAACTTGGAGATGAAGAAAATTCTATTATTTGTCAAAGATGGAATACTTGCAGCTGAACAGACTCCATCCCAAGCTCTCAGATGTCCTAAGCATATATGTGCTTCCTCTCACTGGCTGACACTGAGGTTTCCCCAGTGAACCTTTCCTTTTTACTCTGAGATACCAAGTTTGACTTCTTTCCCCTCAATCCCAGCATGATTTTCACTGCGAGCAGTGGCTTACTCAAACAACGGAGCTTTGTGTAATGGTCCATTCCTTGCTCCACTGTTGTATGTAATGTTGTTCATTAACTGTGCACAGAAAACCACGATGCTTTTCCCAGAGAGTATGAGACAAAGACATCTTCAAGAGATTAGTTGTTGAGGAAGAAAACAATTCAGCCACAATGGTCCAAGGGAGATGGGTTGGTTGCTATTTTTCATGTGCTGTTATGTGGGGAATTATTTTATGGAAAGCTGGGAAATGGCAGGGACCAGATTGGTTAGGAAGAACACCAATAAGACGAAGAACAATGATAGAAGGTAGGAAGCCTATCTTACGCTGAGTTCAGATCCTTGACTCAGAATGGTTCTATTAGTGCATTTTCCTTTATGGTAGAATCTTACCTCTAATACGGCCAGCAGCATAAATAAAGGAAGAAAGCATGATCAGAGAGGGGAGCCATGAAAACTGCTTGGGAATCTGTGACCTGGGGAGGCTGACTTCTTCTTGTTCCGCATCCATCCCAGTCATTGTCGGATGACAATGAGGATGAGGATGGCAGCTAGCATTTATAGAGGATTTTAAGGTTTACAAAGCACTTTACATATATACCACCTTGACTGATCCTCACAAAAAAAAAAAACCCTGTTGAGTTATGGCAATAGCATTATTGTTACCCTTTATAGATTGAGAAAGTGAGGCTGGAAGAGGTTAAGTTATGAGCCCAGGGTCACACAGCTTCTAAGTGTGTCTGAGGCATCATCTGAACCCAGATCTTCCTGACTTAAGGCTCAGGGTTCTATCTGCTGCACCCTGGCCTTCTTTCTATATTCTATGGAGCTCTTCCCCTTCTGCAAATCTTTTCATCTTCCTTTTAAGTGCTTCTTTCCCACCACCCTTACCTCATTAGAATGTGAACTCCTTGAGAATAGGGACTGACTATCCTTCTTTTTGTCTATTTATTTCCATTTTCAATATCAGTACATGGAAAAAGTGTCTGGAACATGGTAAGCGCTTAATGATTATTGACTTGATTTGAATATTGGGAAATTATAGTGATAGTAAAATAAAAAAGGAAATCAATAAAAAAAAGGGAGGGGATGAAAAAGATGGGTTTAGGTATGTGGAAACCTACCTCACTGTGCTGTTTTAAGGAAAATGCTTCATAAATCTTAAAGTATTATTTATGTAAATGTGAGCTGTTATTAAGGATGACTGATGGCTCCAGCTTGGATGTGATGGCATGCGTTACAGGCCTGGTTTTCTCCTTATGCTTGCTATGTGGCATTTAGAAGACAAAGATGAGGAAAAGGCAAGTTGATCAGAGTATTTATGGCATTGTGTTAACAGG
Source organism: Bettongia penicillata ogilbyi (assembly GCA_023548195.1). Classification (NCBI taxonomy): domain Eukaryota; kingdom Metazoa; phylum Chordata; class Mammalia; order Diprotodontia; family Potoroidae; genus Bettongia; species Bettongia penicillata. Next base: position 2,459,925 of record JAJHZJ010000671.1, read on the forward strand.
TGCCATAACAGTACCCAGATGTGTGGTTATCAGCTTCATGTCATTGCAGCTGCTGTCCTAATGCATGGACATGGAAGGTCAACAGACCCTAAGAGGAAAGTGATGCTAAGAAATGGACTAGCTGGCCGGGGTTCATTTTGGAGCTCTTAAGGAAGGCACTTAACCTTTCTCTGTCTGTCTTCCCCTTACCCTCTCAATTTCTCTGTCTGAAATTTATAGATAACTTATCCTAAAGGAATGTGGTAAGAACTAATGATAATATTGTCTCAAAAGTGCTTTCTTTGGAGAGGCAGGGAAAAGGAGAGCATTACTTGTATAGAACATCTTAACTAAATTCATTTTTCTGACTTTTGCAATTGTAGAATTAATGAAGTAGGATAAAAATGTTCCAGAAATTCCTGAAGCCTCAAACTTAGAGGTATCCATGCTCTCAGACATTATGTATTAGAGTTGAAGGAAGGGAAGAAAATGTATTTATTAAGTATTTGCTTTGTGTCAAGCATTGTGTTAAGTGCTAGAGATAGAAATACAAAAACATCAATCCGAGCTCTCATGGAACTCACACTCTTACCGGGTGAAACGAAACATTTAAGAAGGTCCAACTACAGGGTGGATGGCAAGGCCCAGGGATTATTGGGTCAGATGGTTTAAAGGGCATATCAGCAGTGCAAATGATAAGGCCTGGCGGTCCTTTATCTTATTAGAATTATTATATTTAGCAACTTTCTGCTCATCCAAACAGAGGGAAGGAGCCATGTCTACACCACAAGGCCGGGGATTGCAACTATGCAGATATAAGAGAATACCAAGCCTTTTCTCTGCAACAAGTTTTTAGTTCAGTTCAGTAAGGAATATTTTCTATGAAACAAGCTTAACTTTATACTAGAAAGTAATAGGAAAATAGAATTCTAAAAAACAAGTGGCTGAAACATGCATCTTGTGTAATATCAGTACCTTTAAAAGCATTCTTAAAGCTCTTGAAAAGAAAATCTGAGTTTCTTTCTCCCCTGTTACTCTTGTTCTTTTGGCTCTGATTAGGTAAGTTGAGTGCCCAAAGAAGACTCACAAGTCAGTGTGGTGCAGTGCAAAACGTGGTTCAGGAGGACCTTGACTCTAATGTTGGCCCGGCCCCTTTCTCTGTGCGGCCCTGGAGAAGCAAGCACTCAATCCTTTTCAGCATCAGGTTACTTGTCTGTGAAGGCAGGCAGGCAGGACACAAGTGTTTAAGGGTGGTGTGCCTGGTACTATGTTTATCATAAGAGATACAAATACAAGCAAAAGGAAAGACAGTCCCTACCCTCAAGGAGCTTGTCTTCTAATGGAGCAAGACAAACACATTAAAGGGAGCTGAAAAGCAGAAGGGTGGGGAAGGACAGATGTGGAACATGGAGGCAAAGTCTCGAACTTTTCATTAGCCCAAATGGGAGGTGAATGAACTGTGACCAGCCTACGTTCATCCCCAAAATGGAGGCTCTCTGGAGGAACTCACCAGTAGAAGGAGTGGGCTGGCATAGAGGAGGAATGTTTCAGGGGGAGAAAACAGCTCATGAGTCATGGTGGTGAAACAAAATGAAGGCGTTGGACTAGCTGACCTTTAGGATCACTTCTAGTTCTAAATCTAAGATTCTTCTATCCTAGGACTTGATCTCTCTCTCTCTCTCTCTCTCTCTCTCTCTCTCTCTCTCTCTCTCTCTCTCTGCCACATGCTGTTTTAACTTTAATATTTTAAAGTACAAGTGGATCCAGAGGAGCGAGGACCTGGCTCAACAGTTAAGGGTTTTTAATTTTTATTTATCAGTTTGTTCATAATGATAAATGGCCCCTTGACAACAGACTGCTGTCTGCCAGGAAAACTTATCCAAGTCACTCTTCAGTCCATGAGATACACACTGAAGTAAGACAACAGTCTGGACTGCCAAGCCATTTCAGCTGTTCTGAATAGCCCCAAATAAAACATTCTTACTAAAAGCCTGCTTCCAATCCTCTAAATTATGTTGATGGGGGGAAGTATATACATATGTGTATATACATATATGTGTGGTTTAGTTGTTTTCAGTAGTATGTATGTACAATGAATGTCAAGTGCATGTGTATGTATATACATAATACATATTGACACATCATAGACACACACATGTATAGCACATGCATACATGCATGTACATATGTGTGCGCGTATATATATAATGCATATACATACATCTATATATACAACACATTTATATATATCATGTGTGTGTATATATATATACAGGTGTGTGTGTGTGTGTGTGTGTGTGTGTGTGTGTGTGTGTGTGTTGAATGCATCCACTTTTCATTATTAAGAGACCAAGGTCTAGGCCCACTGCAGGCAGCCTTGCCCAAGTATTTATTTTCTTTTCTGTCAATGCAGGCTTAAATGGGAATTGCATCTCCCCCTTGAAAGATGTCTGCAAATTCATCATCCAGGACAAGCATAACACAGCATTCATTATAAACTTTGTCTGTCATGGTGTGTCACTGACCAAAGTAGCTGTGACATGGTCTGTGCTAGAACTTCTGTGATCGAGTGAGGTGCTTTATATTGGGATTTCTCTCTCTCTTGCGATGACTGTGCCACTCTCATAGCTTTGGTAGTGTGCACTGCATTTTACAAAGAAGAAAGAAAAAAGAGACAAGGTGACTCCAGGGTGAGAGCCAGACTCTGATTATTAATTCCTAATAGACTCACTATGATTTTGGACTTGCCCTAGACAGTATATTAGGCATGAGTTATGACACCATCATTTACCCCCTGGAGTGGCTTATTCTTTAAACTATTACCCGTGATTACTACTTGTCTCTTTTGAATCCTTATTTTAAAAAAGTAATAAATACTTTATTGAAAGGTAGATGCTCTGACAGGCAGCAAAAATAATGTCACCCCATAATATGAGCTGATATTTTCAGTAAGCCTGGAGTCAGAAGTGCATTTGAAAACATTTCTTTCTAGACATGATTGATATCTTTAACTCTACACTGGAGAGTGCTGTATGTTATTTGGGACTGGAATAATAAAATTCTGCATTTATTTTAAAATTACTGATAAAAGCCTTAAAAAAAAAAGAATGATTAACAAGGCTGCCTGTGAAGGTCCATGAAAATGATGGTTATTTAGCCCAATTGACATCTGAGCAGGAATTCCCCACTCCCTCCCCCGCAACATCCTGGCAAGCATTCATCTACCTCCTGCTTGAAAACCCTTAGAGGTGGGGAACTCGGTTATTATCTTCCAACAGAACCAAGTGATTTCCCTTTTGGATAATTCTAATGGTTAGGGGCTACTTCCTTATTTTGAGCAAAAACCTGCTCTTCCGTAACCGCCATATCATTGCTCCTTAATCAGCCCAATGCAGTCAAGTCTAATTCTTCCATATGGCAGCATTTCCAATAGTTGAAGATAGCTACTATGGCCACGTAAGTCCTCTTCTCCAGGCTATACAGCCCTGTTTCCCTCAGTTGATCTACACATTCATTTCAGTACATTTTGGTTTCAATAGGAAGTACTCAAGTAAGTCAAGAAGATCTGAGTTCAGATGCTGTCTCAGATATTTCCTACTCTACTCTGGTCAAGTCACTTAACATCTCTTGGCCTCAGATTCCATAATTGCAAAATGAGGGTAATGAGAGCAGCGACCTCCCAGGGTGGAGACAAGGATCAAATGAGTTAATATTTGTAAAGCACTTTGTAAACCTTAAGGCACTATAGTTATGATGACTGTTGTTAATATTTTTATTATTACTGCATAATCTGTATAAGGCATATTCTGGGCATTGAAGATACAAAGACGGACTGTGATAGCTTCTGGCCTAGAGTAGCTTGCTTTCTTTTGGGAGGTATACCATGTATATGTTGCAGTTGTTCGGTCATTTTTCAGTCGTGTGTGATTCTCTGCGACCTCATTTGGAGTTTTCTTGGCAAAGGTAGTTTGCCATTTCCTTCTCCAGCTCATTTTACAGATGAGGAGCTGAGACAAACTGGGTTAAGTGACTTGCCCAAGGTCACACAGCTAGTAAGTGTCTGAGGCCAGATTTTAATTCAGATCTTCCTGGCTCCAAGTTTAGTTCTATATCCACTGCCACACTTAGCTGCCTCACCAGGCACCATCTGGATGAACTATTTCCTAAACTGTGGCACACAGAACAAGTTACCTAACCAGGGCTAAGGACAGCAGATCTGTAAGCTCCCTAGTTCTGAACACTGTGCATCTGTAACAGCCTAAAATTTCATTCATTCCTTCTATAGTCACAGTCTAGGGGCAGCTAGGTGGTACAGTGGATAGAGCACCAGCGCAGGAGTCATGAGGACCTGACTTCATATCTCACCTCAGACACTTGACACTTACTAGCTGTGTGACCGTGGGCAAGTCACTTAACCCCAATTGCCTCATCCTGGGTCATTTCCAGTCATCCTGATGAATATCTGGTCACTGGATTCAGATGACTTTGGAGGAGAAGTGAGGCTGGTGACCTGTACAGTCCTCTCTCACTCCAAACAAAGTCAAGTGCAAGTCATGTCATTATTTCTCTGATGGCATGGTCTTCTTCGGCAACAAAGGATGAACACACACAGGAATCCCTTATTCCTCAGCCTCCTAGTTTAAGTGCCTAATCCCTATTTCCTGACCTCCCAGGACTCTGGACTTTGCTTGCTTAGACATGCCTTGGTTGACTGTCCTAGATTTCAGCTGCTCCGCCCTCTCCTAGTCAACTGTCCTGGATTTGACCTCTTGCTTGCATCCTTGGCATTTATCTGTTCTTCTCTACTTTGCCAACTTCTCTTGTTTTGGTTGCTAGTACACCTAACATGGACACTAGCTATTCTGTGGTATTTCATGTGTGACAGTCTAATCTTGACCCCTTCTGGTCAGCCCTACCCTATCACAATCTACATCCTGGTACAATACCTCCCAAGCCTCTCCCAGATTGTCTATGAGACTGTGTCCTCAAGAGTGACTTTTAACAGCTCTGAATATCTTGACTCAGTGTGACTTTACTCTTAAGTCCTGCAGGGATACAAATAAAAGTTTTAGGTCACACTAAAAAGTATAGTTCTAGCTTTCAACATTTAATTGCTGTAAAGAAAAAAAATAATTGAAGGAAAGTTCAAAAAACTATTTTAACTTCGATTTATTTTATAGCTGGGGGAAGGGGTGGTGCTGTCAGAGGTCTGGCATAATGAATAGACCCCCAAAATTGTAACACTGTCAATATTATACGGGATCTCTAGTGCAGTATAACAATAGAGCTGTATTTTTAAAAATCAACCAATCTGACTGCTGGAAAGGATTAATTTTTTATTCCAACAAAGGCAAACTACAGGGGGAAAACTGTTGTTAATTCATTTGAAAGAAAAAATGATCAGCATCCCAAAGGAACCACTTAAATATCTTTTATGGGATGAGAGCAGCATGAATTTAGAACTGGAAGGAACCTTCAACAGAAATGAATTTGATGTAAAAATTTAAAGGCATTAATTTAAAAAAATGCATTTTTAGACAAGATTGGTTTGAAGTTGCTCACCTAAGACATGTTGAAATAAATCAAAATAGGAAGAGATAAGGTAAACAATGACAATTTTCAAGAAGATGGAGAAAGTGAATGATAAGCTCTTAGTAGAGACCATTCCCATTTATTTACATGTATCGCTTCATGAAAATGTGGGTGCTTATTAATATAATCTGATGAAACAGATTTCAAGATTCTTTCTTTTGAATCTTTCTAGCAAAAAATTTCTAAAATCCTTCTCTTGCTGTAGTAGAGACAGCTGTCAAAGGGCAGGGACTGCTAAAGGCAAGCTTTGTTTTAGATCTATGTTAACTCTCAGGTATCAGTACACACATACTCATACATGCATGCACCAAGAAATAGGGAGAGACCTTTGGAATTTTGTGCCCTAATATCTGTACCAAAACCATGATCACAAGGAAGACTTGCCTTCAAGGCTTCTACTGACCTGAATATAATTGGGCTGTGGCTTCCTCCTCCTCTCACTAATTTTCATTATAAGGCTGTAGCCTAGACATTAATTACCAGCATATTTGCATAAGTCTATGAGTTGTGCCATGTCTATGAGTTGTGCCATGTGAACCTGGTATCAGGTTAGGTTCATGCATGTACAATGAAGAGACTGGCCTGACCTAGTCTGTTTGCATAGTAAATGATTGACTCTCCCCCAAATGAAATCAACTGGAAGTCAGTTGGCTCACCAATGACACGGCTTGGTGGTCATAATTAGATTTTGGGTGGTCACACAGTAAAAAATATCCTAAAAGGATTTGCTGCTAAGCATTTTAATCTTCCTTTTATCCAACAGTATGATTAAATGAATGGGAAAATAAGAATTCCAAGGTCTTTAAATGCAGATATAGGTAAGTAGGAAATTCCATTTGAGTAGGGTATATCCTTTTAAAGGATAGAGCACTTTAGTTGGTATCAGGGATGTCAGTTACTTAATAGTTGTATGAAATTGGATGAGTCATTTAAACTCTTTAGGCTTCCATTTCCTCATCTGTAAAATGAGGTTGATAATACATCTACCTGATAGGGTTCTTATGAAAATCAAATGAGACAGCATGTGGAAAGCACTTCCTTAAAACAATGTGCAAATATTAGTTATTATTAGAACCTAGATCTGGTCAGCCTCCTTTTGAGAAAGATATAGAGGAAGACTAGATCATAAGGTTTGAAGCTGGACACAGAAACCTTCCTTTGCGTTTATCGGGTCATTTTAAATTTATTTTATAGAACGATTACTAAGACAAAGACCTAGGACAGGATCCCAGAAGGCAACAGCTATTTTCACAGGAAGTCGACAGCACATGACATCCTAATAACACCTATTGTCTCCAGCAATGAAGTCTATCAGGCATCACTTTGGGGGACTAGGGAGATAAAGAACCAGCTGTTCAGAATACTAAAGGGTCAGCTAGAAAAAAGGTCACATCAAAGGATTAATTAAGGAAGAAATGCCTTGGGAGAGCAAGTACATTTTAAATGTTGATTTTTCCAGGTTAAAGGAAAATTGAAAGATGAGTTAAGTGGGACTTTAGAGACATAGGATATTCAATAAGCTACTTTTTCAAGGGTTGCTGAAGTTTTGTGGTCACCAGGATTTAATTCAACTGAGATGGTCATGGGGGTAGGGAAGAAGGAGTGAATAATCCTACCATAGCTGAATAGAATCCTACTTTCCTTAAATCTGTCTTTTCAGTCACTGGACAGGAGGGGTTGAAAGACTGAGATTTCCTAGGGGATATACTCTTAAAACTAACATCTTTAAATGACTTTAGTTGAATTCTCCTGATATGACCAACAAGACAATCCCATTTTTGGGGGGGAATTGACACAAGAAATTCACACATTGTGTGTGTGTGTAATATTTTATAGGGACAGTCTTGCAAGTGTAGAATTTAATAGTCTTTTTTCTTTCTAGGTACTTTACAAATGGTATAAATTGCCATTATGTGGACAGTAATTTTGGTTACAACTTTGTGGTCTCGAGAAAAAGGCTTTACCCAATTGATAAATGGTCAAAGGATATGAACAGGCAATTTTCAGAGGAAGAAATTAAAGATATCTATAATCATATGAAAAAATGCTCTAGATCACTTTTGATTAGAGAGATGCAAAAGAAAACAAGCCTGAGGTACCACATCACACCTATTAGATTGGCAAACATGACAGAACAGGAAAATGATAAATGTTGGAGAGGATATAGGAGAGTTGGGACACTAATTCATTGTTGGTAGAGCTGTGAGCTCATCCAACCATTCTGGAGAGCAATTTGAAACTATGCCCAAAGCGCTACAAAAATGTGCATACCCTTTGACCCAGGAATATCACTTCTAGGACTGTATCCCCAAAAGATTATAAAAACGGGAAAGGGTCCCACATGTACAAAAATATTTATAGCAGCACTTTTTGTGGTGGCCAAAAACTGGAAATCAAGAGGATGCCCATCAACTGGGGAATGGCTGAATAAATTATGGTATATGAATGTAATGGAATACTATTGTGCCATAAGAAATGATGAACAAGAAGACTTCAGAGAGGCCTGGAAAGACTTATATGATCTGATGCTGAGCAAAAGGAGCAGAACCAGGAGAACTTTGTGCACAGCAACAACCACAGTGTGCGAGAGTTTTTTCTGGTAGACTTGGATCTTCATAGCAAAGCAAGGACATAAAAAAAAAATTCTCAGTGGTCTTCTAAGGCAAAATGCCTTCCACATTCAGAGAAAGAACTATGGAATTCAATCGCAGAATGTAGCAGCGTGTGTGTGTGTGTGTGTGTGTTTGTGTATTATGTTTTGGTTTATTATAGGATTTCTTCCATTTATTACAGTTCTTCTATACAGCATGACTATGATGAAAATGTATTCAATAGGAATGTACATACAAAATTGTATGCTGTCTTGGGAAGGGAGGGGGGTGTTGGGAGTAGGTAGGGGAAAAAAATCTAAGTTTTATGGTAGTGATTGTAGAACATTAGAAATAAATAAAATGAATATATTTAAATAAGAAAAGAAATAGACTTTAACTGTTGACATGAAAAAGTGAAAGAAATCAGCACAACTTTCACTAGCAATTTTTTTAAAGAAGGCTATTTAAATGACTAAACATGGTTGTGAATACATAAAATCATAAAGAAACTTGTCCGTTTTCCTCATTTTACAGATAATATAACCAAGGCCCAGAGATGTCAAGTGATCATTTATCTCCACAGAGTTAGGGGAGTATCTGGGACACAAATAAAGGTTGCTGCTTGTTTGTGTTTTTTAAAGCAGGGCTCTCTTCCCCACACCATGCTGTCTCCCTTGTCCACAAGGTACCCTGCCATCAGGTCAAAAATTGTTGTATCCAGGTTGGACTTTGGATGACAGAAGTCAGGAGGGTCACCTTTTTGCCTGGTAAATTAATCCACCAAACACCAGAGTCTCAGAAAACAGGAATCATTGGGACTCAGAGTACAGTCTCAGAGGATTATACACAGTTGCTACAATAATTTACTAGCTAAATTTTTCACTGCAACTCATATTTCCTAAGTGTGACCTAATTGAAGAGGACTATACTCATTAATGACCTTTAGAATCACAGCAGAATAGTATCATAAAAACCACTACAGACATTTAGAGCAACATTTATGAAAATAAGTAGGTAGGTACAACTTCATACTTTTCTCACTAATCCTCAACTGTTAAGAGCAAACCAGTTTATTTTCTCTTTTTATCCTTCTCTCTTTAAAGACAGAAATTCCAAGTTCTTTTTCCTTTCTAGGGTCTGTTTAAATATTAGTTCTAAAGTTTCACTGACCATTAAGATCCTCCCCTTCAAGGTTCTGTAAGTAGCTGCAGCTCTGATTTATATCTCACGTCTTCTGACTCTTTGGCAGCAAAGTAAAAAGATCTTCCAAGGAGATGAAATGGAAGTTAGAGCAAATCTTCCCCCCTAACTTTCACTCAGAGTTTCTTCTGGTGTTTTTTTCCTCCCATACAATAGAAAAAGAAATAAGATGCTATGAAAATATTTTGCCTACAATTACTCAGAAGCATCCTCAGCAATGTACACGCCTATGATCGTTTTCTCATTCAGAAGTTTTCAAGATTATTTACATTTTGGAAAGGGAATTGAGATATCTGAATTTTTTGACTCCCTTTGTCTGAACTGGGGACTAGGATTATAAAGCCATTGTCTCTTTAGCAAACATCAACTTTTTACAATTTGCCTCTTATACAAAACATGTAATTATGAAAGTCTGAGCATTCGTCAGGAGTGATTTTCTAAGAAGTCCAGTATCAATTCCAGGACAAACCACTTAAAACATTTAAGCAGGAAAAAAAAAAACTAACCTTAAATCGAGTTTTTAAACCAATAATTAAAAGTGGTTTCATCACATGTTATTTCTTCTGACCTCATAGGACTAAACCGCCAGCCAAAGCTGGCCCTGGAAATATGTACAGAGCCCATCTTTCTGAAAGGCCCCAGATCTCCCAGCAAGGGCGCTGTCACTAAGGGCTACGCTATAATTGCAGGTGTCATCCATCAGCCCTGGAGGAGGCATGATTCCAGGGGAAGACAGGGCATGTTGGATACATAACCCATCATTTTGGTGTCTTTGCCTTGATACCTTTACCTTTGTTAGAACTCCCACCCTTTGTTCTTGGTGGTTTGAAGTCGTGTTCTTTCTCTCACACAGTTGTCAAGATCAGAAAGTACTTCCTGGCACAGAGTCAGAAGCTGCTCATCTCTCACTGGAGCCCAGGGTTTCCTTGGTCACTCGCCAGTCAGGGTGCCCTGCTGCTGCACTCAAGGCTAGGTGGAGGCAGCACCAAAGACCAGGTAATGGAAGCTGCCAAGATCTGGAGCACATGGGAAGAAAAGTGGGAGCCCCTCCCCACCAATTCTTGCATGGTTCCTCTGTTTTTTTAGGAAAAACACTACAGACAGGCGATTTGAAGGAGAACAGAGGAAAGGCAGCTAAATCCTTCCAGGTAAGGCTCCATCACCTACCCCGTTTGGCACACTTAATGGCGATAGACATGCCTTTAAGTGTATAAGAATAACAGCTGTATAAAGTCATGCAGATATAGTCATGGAAACACAAAATCACTGCCCTCAAGCTTGGACAGCACTAGAGTTTTAGATGTATTAGAGGTCATCTAATACAACCTCTTCATTTTACTGAGACTGCATAGGGTGAGAGGAAGAGAACGCTGTCCTTGGAGTTGGGAAGACCTGGTTCCAATTCCACCTTAGAGATTTACTGTCTTTGTGATCCTGAACAAGTCATCTAGCCTCTCGAAACCTCAGGATAATAATAACATCTTTTTCAAGGGTAGAATGAACTGGACTAAGTATATAAAACCTTAAAGTGCTATGTACTTGTTCATATGCTGTTTCCCCTATTAGAATATGAATTTCTTGAGGGAAGACCCTTGTGAATGTGTATGTACGTGTCTATACATACATAAATACATATATGTATATTATTTCTGTATCTATGTATGTGTGTATGTATGTATCTATGCTATTATTATCACTACTGCTATTACCAGTGAGGGGACCAAGACCCAGAGAAATTAAATAATTTACCCTAGATTATACAGTTGAGCCCAGTATTCAAATTCAGATCTCTTTACTACAAGACTAATATCATTGCTATTATACTTGAATTTCTCAATCCGTACTAGGTCTAATTATCTGATGAATTAATATAAATAAGAGATTGACAGGTTGGTCATTTGGGATTTCATGGGGTGGTGGCACTTTGGTAGGGTCATCCCATGCCAACAGTCTGGTCCCTCAGGTTAGCCAGGGAAGATCAGTCCCTAGCAAATCTGGTTCATATTTTGCAAACTCCCTTAGGACTTGGTTATTTCACAATGCCAAGTTACTCAATTATTGTGAGTTACACATGTTGACTTGTCAACACACTTTAATCCCTATAGGAAAACCACCAAGAAAGCCAAATTAAGATCAGAAATTTGCTTGGTAAATCCCAAAACAGAACAAAGGAAATGACCATCCTTCAGGAGAACTTCTTTTACCCATCTCGAACCCAGAGCTATACCTGCCAAGCATAGTTTGGACCTGGATCTGTTCTACAGGATGCCCTCCCCACCCCCAACAATGCTGACCTTCCTTGTTCAAGCCTTTTTGAGTACCTTGTTTCTGAATGCATCATTCCATTACCCTTCTTATATCATAGCACCTTTTTTTAGGGTCATAGTTTCCAAGGTTACACCTTAGTTTAACTTGACTCCTTTCTGATGACATCCAGGGAGACACCCTAATCTTATGAGGATTATATTCAAATCCCATTATGAGATGAATAGTGTCTGGAAAATTTTGTATAAAACGATAAATCCCATCCTTGGTGGAGGATTCCAGGTAGTTTATCCCAGAATCCCCTTGTTTGCTCTGTAATAGGTATCCATCACCTACTCCACCCAAATTGTGGCTTATCGGGGTCTTCTTTTCTCACTTGGCCATTTCACTGTTCATCTTCCAGGTCAGAAGAAGAGGGGGCACTCAATCAAAATTGCTATTCATAACCCCTAAAAAAGTTTAATCTGGGAAGAAACTAGACTGACAGATAAAATAAGAATTTAAATTGTACAAGTGGATGATACAATCAATACAGTGCAGGACTTAGGGGAAATTGTTCAAATTCTGCTTCAAATGCTAACTAGTTATGTGACTCTGGGTAAGTCAGATAAACTCTTTCAGCCTTAGTTTCCCCATCTGTAAAATGGAAATAATAATAGTACTTAGCTAACAGAGTAGGTAACATAGAAAAAGCACTTTGCAAACCTTAAAGTTCTCTATAAATGCTAGCTTGTTATTATTTCAGTTATCCAGGTAACCTTGCATCCCATTGCCTTGAATAGCTAAAAATCAGCTGTATGTGAAGTGTAGTTTTCTTCTTGAATGTCTGACCAAGAAATCTCAGGCAATATGCACTTTCAACAGCAGCAAATGGCAAACACTAATAACCATGCTAATCTTTATTACTTTGTTTAAAAAGAGTTTTCCCCTCTCCAGTGGGATCAACTACATTCCAGAACAAAAGCAAAAAAATTCAAAGCACAGGGAAAGAAGTTAAATGAGGAAAATGAAGATGATTTGCTTTAAATGCCAATTGAGCATTTCTAGAATGCTTTCAAGGCCACTGTTAAGTGATCATCACTCTTTTAGGGAAAACCATTGACTCAAGATATGGTCTATACTGTCTTCTCATCTCTACCTGCTGGCTTTCCTGGAACTCATCATCTCATGTCTACACTATTATAAAAGCCTGATCATGACTCTTCCTGTTTCAAGTCTCTCCCCACCTGCAAACCATCCTCCATTCAGTCACTAAAGTGATTTTCCTAAAGCCCAGGTTCAACTCTGTCTCTGTCTCTTTGTCATTCTGTATCTGTATCTGTCTCTTGTCTCTCCCCCTCCAAACCCCTAGTGACTCCCTATTGACTCTAAGAACAAAATATTCAGTTTGGCATTCAAAGCCTTTAATAACCTAGTCCCTTCCTTTCTTTCCAGTCTTCTTATACTATAATCAAATTAGGGGAGCAAGGAAGAGTTTATCTGTAAGATATATGGAGAATGGAGGAATTTATGACCAAACAAGAGATAGGGAACATCATGAAATGCAAAGTGGGTGATTCTAATTACATTAAATTGAAGTGTTTGCACCAACAAAGTCAATGCAACCAAGATTAGGAGGGAAGCAGAAAACTGGGAAAGAATTTTTACAACCAGTGTCTCTAATAAAGGCCTCATTTCTAAAATATATAAAGAACTGATTCAAATTTATAATAATACAAGTCATTCCCCATTTGATAAATGGTCAAAGAATATGAACAGGCAGTTTTCAGAGGAAGAAATTAAAGCCATCTATAGTCATATGAAAAAATGCTCTAAATCACTATTTATTAGAGATAGGCAAATAAAACAACTCTGAGGTATCACAGATTGACTAACATGACAAAACAGGATAATAATAAATGCTGGTGAAGATGTGGGAAAACTGGAACACTAATGCTGAATAAGTTGTGGTATATGAATGGTAATGTAATGGTAAAATTAATGTAATTAAAATGTAATGGTCAAAGCAATGGAATACTTTTAGGTAATGTAATACTAAGAATGATGAGCAGGTAGATTTCAGAAAAACCTGGAAAGACTTATATGAACTGATGCTTAGTGAAGTGAGCAGAACCAGAACATGGTACACAGTAAGAGCCACACTGTGTGACTAATTTTGATAGACTTAGCTCTTCTCAGGAATGCAAGGAGCTAAGACAACTCCAAGAGACTCATGATGGGAAATACTACCTACATCCAAAAAAAGAACTATGGAATCTGAATGCAAATCGAAGCATATTATTTGCTTTCTTTCTCTCTCTCTTTTTTTAAAATTTCTTCTTTCTTGTGGTTTCTCCCATTGGTTCTAATTCTTCTTTACAACACGACTAATGTGAAAATAGGTTTAATATGGATGTATGCATTGAGCCAATATCAAATTACATGCCATCTTCAGTTAGGGGGAGGAGAGAGATGGGGAGAAAATTTGGAACTCAAAATCTTATGGAAGTGAATGTTGAAAACTAAAAATAAATTAATTTAGCGAGATAAAGGGAAATGTTTCTCAACTGATTAATTTTCTTCTTTCAAGTCCCAAGTAAAATCCCACTCTCTACAGGAAACCTTTCTTAATTTCCCTCTAATTCTAGTGCCTCCACTCTGTTGATTCTTTCTAATTTATCCTGGATATCACTTCTTTTCGTATAATTGTTGCACCTAGTCCTACTCATTAAACTATGTGCTCCCTGAGGGTAGGAACTGTCTTTTGCCTTTTTTATATCCTCAGTGTTTAGTACAGTGCCCAGCACATAGTATGTGCTTAATAAATGTTTACTGGCTGACTGATTTACCGTAATCTTTTGCCAGCTGTTCATGGAATTGCATAGTCATAGAATTTCAGAGTTCAAAGGGACTTCAGAAGTCACCTAGCCTAACCTAGAAAGAAGATACCATTTACTACACCTTGGATGTTGGAAAGGAGTATTATTTCTAATTATAAGTGCAGTATATTTTTAAAAATATTTCCCTTGGTTGTATTTCCCAAATATTTTGGTTCTAACTGGGCAGCAGGAAGCAATTTAGGGAATGGCAGGCTTTTCCATCTGGGAGGAATTGGGGAGGAGGCAGTGATGAAAAGGAAAATGATATTAAAAAATAACAAGACAAGAGCCATGGGGCTTTCTCTCCTTGGGGGCAATATGGTCCCGTGGAAAGGTCTCTATCCTTGACTTCTGCATTTGTCCTTCTTCCCTTTAGTGAAGGAGACTGGAACCTCCAGTGGTGTGAGTTCCATAGGTTCTCAGGAGGGTGCTTGAGCATCCTTGTATTCTGCTAGCATTGCATCAATGCCCAGAGGAAGAAGGGGTGACTTTCAGGAGTAACCTTTGGGACCCCAGAGGCAAAAACTCATTCTGCAGAAATGCCACCTTTGTATGTGAACTTAGTGCTACATAGGAAATGAATCAAGCTTTGGGTCTACTCCCCAGAGAGAGGAGAGATTGATGTGAAGGAAAGTTCGCTCCCTAGGTATTGGGGGAAAGTTCTGCATGTTTTCTCTTGCTACATCATTGAAGTAAATATCCCTTTATGGAAGCTAATCAGTGTTAAGTGGTGAAATGGACCTGGGATGCTAGTTCCTGGTCCCTCATGATAGGGGCAAAAGCAGGCAGTCAGGGCTCAAGCCATACTCCCCGACTCCCTAGGTACCCTAGAACCTTGAAGGGGTGCTAAAGTGAGCCTGGCTCTGGGAGAGTGAACCAGAACTTGCTACTTTAGGAGTATGGAACATAATCCCAAATTCTAACCCCCACTGGTGGAGACACAAAAGAGTTTGGGGAGGGGGAAAGTTGTCTCATTTCTCCTTAGGAAATAAGACCTGACTAGGCTTCTAGATTTGTTTGCATAACCTAGTTTGATCTGAACCTCCTTCAAAAGCCTCCCCAGCAGTGTCCCTGCTCTCTTACCCTCCTCCTGCTCTGTGGCTATAGGCACAGACCTCCAAGAGAGGGAACAGAGGCTAGCTGTTCACCACAGCCCAACAGGGTCAGGGTTGTTTGTTCATCCTGCCACATACCAGCAATAGCATCAAACAAAGACTATTCTAATCTGCACCTCAGCTTTTGTGTAGTCACCCAGAAGGCATCTGCTTTGAAGAAAAATGTTTTGTCTGACACGTCTAACTCCCTATGTGCCCTGTGCCATGTATTTTTGTTTCAGTTCTGACCAAAAAGAAATTGCTACCTCATGGCAAGGAGATGGCATGGAGATGTCAATATCTGAGGGCGGCCCTTTTTGCAAATGACTACTCTCCTCCAAATGTAGTATTTTCTTCAATAAATGTTTCAACAACAATCCCCCAGGACCCATGAAAGTGAAAATCCTCTTTCACTGGAATTATTCCAGTGCTTAATTACAGGATAGGATATAGCCCTTTACTGGTTGAAAAGACGCTAAGTTGGCTTTTAAATCCATTGGGTATAACCAAAAGGCCCCACGCTGAGCGTCACGCCACTTCCCTAGCCTTCCTGCTCCACTGGTGGGTGTTCTGGTTTCAGGCAGTCCCATTATAAAATTATCTTTGTTCCAGCTTTCTCCCCCCACCCCAGCTTAAAGGGAAAATGTCTCATAAGATGAACAAACGCACGCCCATCTTTCCCCTGACCCATTAGGACATGACAACCCCATGATTATATAGCCTCTGACTTGATAAAGGAATAGAGTTGGTTTTTTTTTACTTCTAAGGGAAAATTACCCTTACAAAAGCAATAGGCTAAAAAGCCTTAGTTAGGCACAGGGGGAATCCCTTCATGCTGTGGCTTCACCATTTTATATTAATGTAAACAGTAAGTGTTCTTTCACTTCCGAACCTCTCTTGAGTAAAGGCTATCAAGTAATAAACAGATAAAGCAAATGAGAGCAGGCAGTGGGCATGGTCAGGGGGAAAAAATAAGCATTTATTAGGTACCTACTTTGTGCCAGAACCATGCTAAATGCCATACAGATATCTCAGCTGATATCAACTGGGCAAAAAACACTAGTAGGCAATGGTGGGAGGTGGGGGAGAGAAAAGGAGATGTAGGAATTAGGAACCCGAGCCAAACCACCAAACTCATGCCTACATTTGGGCCAAGCAGGGCCACCAAGAAAAGAGAAGTAATAGAAGCGCTGCGTCTTTATTATCAGACTAAATATAAACTCCTGGGCCAGATATGCCCCCAGAGAGAAGACAAATACAGGGAAGGCATTTTATTGCATGAAACTTTGCTATTCAGTCTCTCAAGCCAGGGCTCAGTCTAGAATTGCACAGATGGGCAAAGTAGATTTTAATCCCCTTCCACTGGTTCAGTCATTTGCACTTTCAGTGAACAATATTGTTTCTGATGTCACTAGAAGTCATGAAAAGAAGCATCCTTACCATCCTCTGACAAGATGGTCTGATAATCCTTATTCACAAGTCAATTAAGCATAATAGAGAAATAAAATATAAATAAATTTAAGTAATAGGGATATTCTTCAAATTACATATTTCAATAAAAGGTAAAATTTCCACATTAGCTTTCTAAGCTTGGCCTTTATACAGTTTCATGGTGCAGTTCTTAAGGTATCTGCTTACACTGTCATATCTTTCCCATTTACAAGGATTCAATTTTATATATCCTACAGGTAAGGGTTGGACTTGATTAAGGTTCTGAATGAGGTTTCAGCAATCACGCTGAGCCTCAAGTTGATGGTAAGATGATTAATTGTATATTCACTCATTGTCAATTGCTCATAAATGACTGAGAGGGAAATGTTCATTTGGTTTGGAATCATACTATTCTTCTCTTTGTTTTTTTTTTTTTAAAATATTTATTTATTTATTTAACTTTTTACATTCATTTTCACAAATTTTGGGGTTCCAAATTTTCTCCCCTTTTATCCCCTCCCCCCACCCCAATACCCCAAGCAATCTAATTTTCCCTATCTCCAATCTGCCCTCTCTTCTCTCATCCCTCCCTTCTCTTGTCTCCATCTTCTCTTTTCTCCTGTAGGGCCAGATGACTTTCTATTCCTCCTTAACTGTATGTCTTCTTTCCTAGTTGCAACAACAATACTAAACAGTTGTTCCTAAAACTTTGAGTTCCAAATTCTCCCCATCCCTCCCTCCCCACCCATTCCCTTTGGGAAGGCAGGCAATTCATTATAGGCCATATCTGTGTAGCTTTGCAAATGACCTCCCTGATAGTCGTGTTGTGTAAGACTAACTGGATTACCATCCCTCCTAACCTGCCCCTCATTGTTTCTCTTCTGTCTTTTGATCCTGTCCCTCTCCAAGTGTTGACTTCAAATTGCTCCCTCCTCCCTTTGCCCTCCCTTCCATCATCCCTCCCTTGCTTATCTCCTTCTCCCCCACTTTCTTATACTGTAAGATAGGTTTTCATACCAAAATGAGTGTGCATTTTATTCCTTCCTTTAGCCAAATGTGATGAGGGTAAACTTCTTGTTTTTTTTGCCTCAGCTCTCCTCTTTTTCCCTCCACTAAAAAGTCTCCTACTTGCCTCTTAAATGACATATAATTACCCCATTCCATTTCACCTTCTTTCCTCCCACTACATTTCTCTCTCACCATTTACCTTAATTTCTTTTGAGATATGGTCCCATCCTATTCAATTCACTCTGTGCTCTCTGTCTCTGTATGTGCGTGCATGTGTGTATGTGTGTGTGTGTGTGTGTGGTCCCACCAACTACCCAGATACTGAAAAGTTTTAAGAGTTACAAATATTGTCTTTCCATGTAGGAATGTAAACAGTTCACTTCTGGTGAGTCCCTTAAGACTTCTCTTTGCTGTTTACTTTTTCATGCTTCTTCTCATTCTTGTGTTTGAAAGTCACATTTTCTTTTCAGCTCTGGTCTTTTCATCACGAATGCTTGAAAGTCCTCTGTTTCATTGAAAGACCATATTTTCCCCTGAAGTATTACACTCAGTTTTGCTGGGTAGGTGATTCTTGGTTTGAGTCCTAGTTCCTTTGACTTCTGGAATATCCTATTCCATGCCCTTCGATCCCTTAATGTAGAAGCTGCTAGATCTTGTGTTATCCTAATTTTATTTCCACAATGCTGGAATTGTTTCTTTCTAGCTGCTTGCAATATTTTCTCCTTGACCTGGGAATTCTGGAATTTGGCCACAATGTTCCTAGGAGTTTCTCTTTTTGGATCTCTTTCAGGCGGTGATCGATCGATGGATTCTTTCAATACTTATTTTGCCCTCTGGTTCTAGAATATCAGGGCAGTTTTCCTTGATAATTTCATGAAAGATGATGTCTAGGCTCTTTTTTTGATCATGACTTTCAGGTAGTCCCATAATTTTTAAATTGTCTCTCCTGGATCTATTTTCCAGGTCAGTTGTTTTTCCCATGAGATATTTCACATTCTCTTCCATTTTTTCATTCTTTTGGTTTTGTTTGGTGATTTCTTGGTTTCTCATAAAGTCATTAGCCTCCATCAGTTCCATTCTAATTTTGAGAGAACTATTTTCTTCAGTGAGCTTTTTAACCTCTTTTTCCATTTGTCTAATTCTGCTTTTGAAAGCATTCTTCTCCTCATTGGCTTTTTGAATCTCTTTTGCCAATTGAGTGATTTTTTAAATTGTCTCTCCTGGATCTATTTTCCAGGTCAGTTGTTTTTCCCATTAGATATTTCACATTCTCTTCCATTTTTTCATTCTTTTGGTTTTGTTTGGTGATTTCTTGGTTTCTCATAAAGTCATTAGCCTCCATCAGTTCCATTCTAATTTTGAGAGAACTATTTTCTTCAGTGAGCTTTTTAACCTCTTTTTCCATTTGTCTAATTCTGCTTTTGAAAGCATTCTTCTCCTCATTGGCTTTTTGAATCTCTTTTGCCAATTGAGTGAGCCTATTTTTCAAGGTGTTATTTTCTTCAGCATTTTTTTGGATCTCCTTTACCAAGGTATTGACCTGTTTTTCATGCTTTTCTTACATCTCTCTCATTTCTCTTCCCAGTTTTTCCTCCACCTGTCTAACTTGATTTTCAAAATCCTTTTTGAGCTCTTCCATGGCCTGAGCCCATTGGATATCTATTTCGGGTGTTTGAGGTACAGAGGCCTTGACTTCTATGTCTTTCCCTGATGGTAAGCATTGTTTTTCCTCATCAGAAATGAAAGGAGGAAACACCTGTTCACCAAGAAAGTAACCTTCTATGGTCTTATTTTTCTTCCCTTTTCTGGGCATTTTCCCAGCAGTTACTTGACTTCTGAGATTCCTCTCCACCCCCGCCTAGATCCACCCAGCTAGTGCTTGGGGTCTGAGATTCAAATGCTGCTCCCCAGCCTCAGGGTTTTCAGTGGTAGGTACAGCTGCTATTCAATGTGAGCTTCTGGTGCTCGGGTGGGGGCAGGGCTGCCTCCCAGGCTCAGTTCCCTCAGGGGCTTTACGTAGAGATCTTCAGTAATGGATCTGATGTCCTGTCTGCTTCAGGAGTTCCGTGCTGCCGTCGCCGCCACCACTGCCTCTGCTGCTGCCTCTGCTGCTGCCTCCCAACGGGGCCTGAGTTATGGAGACACCCTGCTCCTCTCTTGGCCAGCCCAGAAGTCTCTCTCACTGACCTGTAGTGTCTGTGGGTGGAGGGACCTTGGTGGCTGCAGGAGATTCCCCATCCCTGAAGCCTGCTTGGATCTGCTCCTCTTAGGGCTGCATGGCCAGGGCAGGGCAGGGCTGGGCTCCGCTGTCCAGTGCGCGATGGACCTTTGGTGGCAGTTTTTCAGGGCTCTCTGGAACAGAAATCTCCTCCACTGCGTTACTGTGTGGCTTTCACTGCTCCAGAATTTGTGGGGAGTTCTTTTTACAGGAAATTTATGGGCTGTGGGTTCAGAGCTAGCATACATGAGTCTTTCTACTCCGCCATCTTGGCTCCTCCTCTCTCAACATTCACTTTTATAAGATTTTGAATTCCAATTTTTTTCTTCCCCTTCTCCTTCCCCCTCCCTAAGGTGGCAAACAATTTGATATAGGCTATACATGTACAATCATTGTAAATATACTTCCACATTAGTCATATTGTAAAAGAAGAATCAGAATAATGGGGGAAAGCACAATAAAGAGGGAAAAAAATTGGAAAACTGTATGCTTCAATCAGTATTGAGACTCCATAGTTCTTTCTCTGGATGTGGATAACATTTTCCATCATGAATCTTTTGGAGTTGTCTTAGATCATTGTATTGCTGAGAAGAGCTAAGTCTATCCAAGTTGGTCTGTTGGCTGTTACTATGTACAACGTTCTTTTGGTTCTGATCATTTCACTCAGCATCAGTTCATGTAAATCTTGCCAAGTTTTTCTGAAGTCTACCTGCTCATCATTTCTTATAGCACAAAGTATTCCATTACATTCATGTACCACAACTCGTTCAGTAATTCCCCAATTGATGGGTATCTCCTCAATTTTCAATTCTCTGTCATAATTTCACAGACACTTTTGCTACAGCTAGTGAGTGTCAAGTGTCTGAGGGCAGATTCAAACTCAGATCTTCCTGACTCCAGGGCTGATGCTCTATGTACCTACCTGCCCCCAACTGGAGACTTCGTGAAAGGTCCAAAGTCATATCACTAGAGAGCTATAGATCCAGTTGTTGGAAATGCTGCAGACATAATCTTTTTTTCAGGTACAGGTTAGACTAGAGGGCCACTGAGATCCCTTTGAATTCTGAAATTCTATAACTTTGTGAAAGTGACAAAGCTGGGATTCAATTCCATGTATTCAAACTTAAATTTTAGTGCTCTTTCCACTCTACAGTATAACTATTTCTTCAATGTTGGGAAACACATTATAGCCACTAGATTACCTAACCTTCCTAATTGTTTTTTCAGAAAACATATACTATCATTTAAAAGAAAAAAAAAAACCCCTTGCTTTATACAATAATATCATTAAAATCCCAAAGTAAAAATCCAGACTCTGTATTTTACTGAGTTTGTAATTGCTTGTCATTTGGTGAGAAGATACCTAGTGTGCATGCAGAATGACAGTAATTTTATTTAATGTGTATAATGCCCTGGGGAGTGACAGCTCCTTCTCATTCTAACCTAGCCATGCATAGTGAAAATATTAGAACTGATTAAAGCTTGCAGCCAGACAAAATAAATAGCAGAATATTTAGAAATTAAAGATATTCTAAATATTCATCTACTCCAAAGGCTTAAAAATTAAATATTTTTCAGAGCTAAAAGAATGAAAGCAAAAGGACTGACTAATCACTTAGCAAAGCACACTGGGTGTACAAATAGAAAAACTGGAGACAGCAGTCCTTGCACTCAAGGGATTTGCTTTTCTAGTAGGAGACAACTATAAAAGGTGTTAGCTGGAAGTCAGGAGGAAAGATCCCAGGACCCCTTTGATACAGTAGCAAGGCACATAGAAATGTATCTTCTCTCATGTCATTTCCACTTATAAAATTATATCCTTTTCTGATGTTGAACCTGTGACAGTGCCAAGGACTGTGGAGGTGAAAACTTTATTTTCAGGGTCTTCTATAGCTAGGATTGCTGAGCAGATATGGGTTGAAGTACCCTCAGGGACAGTAGCCAAGTCCTATTTGTGCAGGGATTGGCTCCCAGAATGCTGGTTCAGGTGGGTAGTGGTCAAAGTCAAGTTAAGGCAACAAGCATTTATTAAATGTCATCAATTTGCCAGGCACTGGGGAATACAAAGAAGGAGGAAACAGTCCCAGGGCTCAAGGAGCCCACAATCTAAAGAGGAAGACAACATGAAAATAACTATGTTTGAACAGAACAGGGTCTGCTGCCCCTCCCACATTTTTGGACTTATTTTCCCATTAGAGGCAGTTGACTATCAGTTGGTGGTGAGAGGGGTGAGGAAGGTGAGTCCCTTCTTCACAATGATTGCTATGGGGCTTAGATTAGAAACTGGGCTAATGGTCACACTATGATTCCCAGGATCCTGGGTTCAAGGTCCTGGGCCATCTTCACTGGGGAAAAGGAGGTAGCAGTGGTGGAGCTAGTGGCTGTAGTTGGACTCAGCTGGCACATTGCCTCCTGTCTCTCCCCAAAGGTACTTCAGTTTGCTTGCCTGCATCATAAGTAGCAGTTGGCTGACAGCTGATGGGGATGGTTTACCCCTCTTCCACAGGGGGTCCTTCCTGAGATGATGGCTGGATGCAGGGTCAGTGGTCTGGGGCCACTATTATTCCTAGGGGACATAGGTTTAGGGACTGAGGCTGTCTGTATTGAGATAAGAGGGGATGTGATGGTCAAGGTACTGGCAGTGGTTAGAATTGTCTGGTCTATGTTTCCTCCTGTTTCTCTTTCAGGGTGGCTTGATGCAATAAGAAAAGTAATATAGTGATATGATGCCAGATATGCAAAGAACAATTTTGATGTATTCAGCTACGAACTGAGACTCATAAAAATACAGATAACCAAATGGTAAGTAGAACACTGGGGGCAAAACTGGATGATTTTTAAAGCTAGCTATAGCTACTACAATCATTCTCCATGTCTGCAAAATTGTTTTTATCCTTGAATTTTAAACTCTAGTTAAAGTACATATGAATCACTTCTACACACAGAATCACATCAATCACATCTGATATGTATTCATTCTGTATCCAACTACATGTGTTCCATAAGCCTAGAATAAAAAGCATAGCTAAGTTATTTAAGGTGATAGAAACAAGACCTTTCACCTTATTCTCATTATTCATATTCCTTGCTAGCTTTCCCTCTCAGGAGATTTCAGTATCTTTCCTTTACCCACGCCTCTGGGTTTGGTCATGTGCTCCACTAAATGTTTTTTCTCATGTGACCTGGCCATGCACCATTTGCTGCTTCCATTCCGCCAGTATCAAATGAGCCAGAGGATAGATGAAGCATTGGATGTGGAGCAAGATGACCTGGGTTTTCTGCCACTTTCTGCCTGTGAAACCTTGGGCAAATCACTTCATCTTTATGGCCTCGGTTTCCTCCATTGTAAAATGCGATAGAACTAGATGACCTCTATGGTCCCTCTTGGCTCTAAGTCCTATGATTAAATGACCCGAATAAAAACCTTCCTGTAAGTAAACAAGGCAGCTGAGGAAGTGGGAGTGGGAGGAGGTCACCAGGCAGAGGGTACCAACAGATTCACCCAAATACCAAGTTTAGTAAGTGCTGGCAGTCATAGTCCTTGAATGAGACATTTAATTATACAGAGCTTGATGACTTCCCTTCCCCATCATAAAACAAAAGGCAAGAAAGAGTCCAAATTTACATTGGCAGTATCTTGACTGTGTTGCAGCAGCTTGCAAGGCCTCCTGGGACTTGGCAATGTGAACTCTGCTCCCTTTGGAGTTTCACTTTACCAAGTGAGCCTGGTTCAATAGGAAAGCCAGTACTGAGCTGCCTTCCACTCCTTTCTCTTAAACAGGGAAAGGAGGTCCTTTATCACCTAACTGCTTGGCCCTGAGACAAGTCGTACACAAGCTGCACAATCCTGCCCCTGTCAGGGGCATCAGCTACAAGCTCTTCTTTCCAAGTGAAAACTCATGGATGAGCCAGTCACTCACTGCAGGATTAGCGTCAGAGCCAGGGTAAGGGGGACTTACATGGAAACATTAGAGCAGGCTTCTTTCTCTTGAACTCCCAAGCTATGGGCCATCAGAAAGGCTTTGAAAATTGAGAAAATCAGGCAAGCAAGCCTCATAAATACAAGGAATTACTATTATTGTCATGCTTTTCCCCAAACTTGGTGAAGTTGGGCCATCCAGTATTGGGTGATTGAACTGTTTCCCTCATTTTACTCTAAAGTAGCACTATATATTCTAATACTAATAAGAACAGCACTTCACAGATTTTTCAGGACAGTATCAATTTCAAGAAAACAAAGTATGCTTTTAATGAGGCTTTGCAAAAGAAATACCTTTCATCAGTCAATGTGTCCTGATTTGGGGTTTGGGAAACAGAATCTTTGAATGCATGGAATTGGTTTATTTTTTAACTGAAGTAAATTTCATGTAATGAGAATTTCTTAACATCTTGGAATAATTAAAAGACACCCTGGGGAATTCCAAATGCAGAATACAGAATCATTACTCCAACCACTAGGAAATAATAGTGTAAATAGCACCTGCGACTCAGGACTAGAAAATCTAATTTGAAATATGCCTACACATCTACAACACAGCAGACAGGTGAGTTAATCATCTGCCTTCTTTGGGGTGGGTGGGGTGAGGGGAGACAAGTTACAGTTCTTCACTTGAAGCAATGATCTCATAGTTCTTCTGTGGGGCAAGAAAGGTGGAGGATGAATTTAATTTTGATTTATTTATCATTTATCAATGCCAGCTTGATTGAAGTGCCTGTTTTCCTCTTCAATTATAGCAACCTAGGACATAGGGGCAGCAAAGTGGTGCAGTGAATAGAGCACAGAGCCTGGACTCAGGAAGACCTGAGTTCAAATCCAACCTTAGATATTTACTGGTTGTGTGACCCTGGGGAAGTCACTTACCCCTATTTGCCTTAGTTTCCTTATCTGCAAAATGAGGTAGAAAAGGAAATGGCAAACCACTCCAGTATCTTTGCCAAAGAAAATCCCAAAAGGGGTCATAGACAGTGGGACATGACTAAAATGACTGAACAACAGCACACAAAAAGGGCATAATAAATGAATGCCCAAGGCACTCATGGAATTGCATCCAGCCAACAGTCCAGTGTATGATATGTATGCATCAGCTAGTCAAAAAGCATTTAGTAAGCACCGACTATGTACCAGGTACTGGGGAAACAAATACAAAGAATGTACAAGAGGCTTTCATCTAACAGGGGAGACAACTACGCATACAAATACATACAGAATAAACATAAGGAGAATAAAAAGTACAATAAAACCTCAGTTTGTGAGTAACCTGGTTTGTGTATGCTTCACTGGATAAGGAAAAAAATTTTTTGCAGAATTTGTCTTGCAGGATGAACAAAATTTCGCAGTATGAACATCTAAATTTTGTTGAAAAACATCACCCAAATAAGGCTGTAGCAATGAGAGCCACGACTATTTTTACCTAGAATGCAATGTCACATTTCCATGACATTCTGAAAAAATGTTAAAAACAAGTATCATTAGATAGATTCCTAGTCAGTAGTAAACGTAAAGAAAAATAATCAGTGAGTCAAAACATGAAAGTGATTCTAAGAAAAGAAAAGTAAGTGAAGGCAGTAGGGTGAAAGTAGCGTAAGAGAGAACACTCCTGACATAGAAATCCTGGAGATTCCCCTTCCTGCTCCTCCCTCTCCCTCACACCACTCATGACTCTTCTCAAACTTAAAGTGCAGGTTAATTTATTTTATTTTCAGTTTCTATTGTGTACAAATCATTGCTATTGTATTTCTGGCTCATTAGTGACAAAAAACTTACTTAAAATTATAAACAATTATTTTTATATGAATATTTTTGTGGATGTAGTACCAATCATCTGACTTCACATTACTTCCTATGGAAAAATTCGCTTTGCAACACGAACAAATCGCATGACGATTAAATTCGTAAACCGAGGTTCTACTGTATTTAAGTACAGGGAAGTTGGGGAGGGAAGGTCCTAGCAGCTAGGGGTATCAGGAAAGGTTTGCTGTATCCTAAAGAAGGATTGGGACTCAGAAGTAGAGGGAAGAAGGAAGTACATTCCAGCTACAGAGAGTCTTATGTGAAATATGGAGAGAGAAAGCCAGCTTGACTGAAGAGTTCATGAGTGGGGATAATGTACAATGAGGTTGGAGAAATAGGTTGGGATCAGGTGGCAAAGGGCTAAACGTTTCATACTAGAGGCAATACAGAATCGCTGGAGTTGACTCCAGTGGTTAGTGAGGAGGGGAATATCAAGGCCTGTTTTGCACTTAAGGAGAGTCTCTTTGGCATCAGTGAGTAAGATAGATTGTCAGCATCTCAGGAGAGCACAACACAGTGACCATAGCTAACCAATTTAATTAAAAGTGCCTAACCCAAAGATACCTGGGGGGAAGAGAAATGGAATAAACACGGGTCATTCCTGACTCCTGTCTGAATATTTCACTTTGTAAACAGAGGGATAGTCCTCTTTCTGGGCTTGCAAGCCCCCAAAATTCATGATTACTTTTCGCTGCTAGCATTGCTCCCCTCCCCCATCCCTGACTCCTTCCTCTCATCAATTTTGCTCATCCTCCCTCTTAATGGCAAAATGCCACCTGCCTGGTTTCTTAATTGTGAGGCCTGAGATTCTATTGTAAGATGTAGCACAGTGATCTCGTGCATCTATCACATTCATCACATTCACGGTCCTCTCCCATGTGGTGGATTGCCATCAAAAGTATTTCACCAATGTCCAACAGTAATGGAAATTAACTAAATATGTTGATATCATTTTTAAAATACCAGGCCAAATTCTGTCCTTTTGTTGGGTGAACGTGCAGTGACTTGACTGACAGAGCAACTTCAGTACTCTGACGGTCAGCTCATATCTGGGTTCTACACAAAGCCAAGGCCATTCCATTTTATTCTTAGATTTGGGAGCGACATCGTTTGCCTACAGTTGAGTCACGGGACTGACTTGCTCTAACTTTCCTTCTCCCTCCCTCCCTCTGTCATAAAGTGTTTTTGATGGTTTGCAGCAACGTTCTCTGCGTGGAAGTCATTTTAACTGACATTCCTTTCTGTTCCAAAAAGTACATTTCAACAGATAAAATAACATCAGTGACAAAATGCCAGGATTCAATTGTGAGTAAAGGAAAGAACGGAATGAGGTCAGACCCTGGGTCTGTTTGGGGGCAATTCTCAGCTGTTGGCTCAGAGGAGTTAGGCTGAGCTATTTATTCTGCCTAAAGGAAAGGGAGAGATATATTCTCCACTAAAGAGAAAAGAACAACAAAAGGAGATGACAGAGTTGATATTGCAGGACATCTCCCATTTATCACCAACTGCTGAACTATAAAAAAAGTATGACTTTCAAAACCTCATTAAATGTGAAACTCCTTTGAAAAATCATTCTCCAAGCTGCTTGCTCTGCAGATTTCATAGTTTTTTTTCTTGTGCCTTCCTACAGCTTCTTCTGAGCTTTTCCTCAGAGCTGCTCAGTCTGCAGACCAGCTGGCGTGGAAGTCAGACTTTGCAGCCGAAGGGCCTCCAGGCTGCCTGTGGCCAGTCAATGATGACTAGGCCTACGTTCATAGATAACACTGAGCCCTGCTGTTGATGTCATTGCTTCCAATTAACTATGACAAAAGGCCCCATCTTCCAATTCCTATTTCGTACTCTCTTTAGCACTCCAGGTTTCTTTTATTACCAAAGAATCCATTCTAAACATGGAGTTTTGAATTACAAAAAAAGTTGAAAATGTTGCAAGTATATGGTTAATGACCAATGCAAGTTCCTTCTCTCACCAGCTATTTGCATTTAAAACCACTCCTGAAGAATGACCTTGGTTGACTTTTGGGCATCAAGATAAGACAAGATTTCATACGAACATGTTCAGGATAATCAGATGCCGGAGTTCATGCAGATATAGATCTTTAAGGGAAGGAGCCAACACATGATTCTATAGGAGAAAGTAAGGAAAAATTTGGGTTTTTAAGGACTTTTGAGATGCTTTTATCCCCAATGTTCTTATTCTTTCTAGAGAGATAACTCACGTTTTAGTTCAATACATTCATTTACCAAACATTTATCAAGCATCTTCTCTACAAGGGTTTTGGGGAGACACAAAGCTTAAGTAAGACATGGCCTTACCCTTATGGAATTAGAATCCAGTAAAGGAACATGACACATACAAAAAAAATCACATTTGGCTTTTCCTCTCCCCCATCCCCTACCAATTATCTCTCCTAGGTCTTTGAAAATGGGGGCAACATGAGGCGTAGAATGAAGCAAAAGTAATTTTCTATTCCTCAGGACTCCTATCTAAAGACTGCAAAGGACTTTTCAAAAATAAATAAAGTTGTAGGGTTGGGTTTTTTTGGTAGTACATTAACTCAAAATTTTGGTTACTGTCTTAACCTAGGGCATCAGAGCCTCATTGATGTGTGCACTTTCCATATGTAAATAGATAATGAAGTTCAATTTATAATCCATAACCTCTGCATTCCTGTCACGTCTAATCAACATATAGGACAATGGAGAACATTATTGGTGATACACTTTAATTAGGAAACACAGCTACCAACGTCCAAAAACGTTCCACTTGCTTTTGTCTGGTAGATATTATCCGAAAGGCGATTGTGTCTTATATTTTCTTTATTATCTCCATGTCCATCTCACACACGGGAGCTGCTGGAGAGCAAAGACCACATGTGGTTTGCTGCCTCCCTTTGGGTCTTAGCACTTAGCCCAGCATCTAGCACATAGTAGGTGCTTAAAAAACGTTTGTTACTTGACCTGAATATTTGTGGAATGACTGCTTGCTCAATCTTGATTTCTATCCTATAGAAACTTCTTTTTGGTTTGCACTGGAAATTACATTTACGGCTCAAAATTAAACTAATGTGCACATTCTACCCTCATCCTCAAATATAAATTAGTTCAATCAGATCCAGTATTATGATACAGGGATTTTTATTGTTGTCAATAAAATTCAGTCATACTTTGTAGACAACGGGACCTACCTGATCTTAAATGCTTCTTTGCTCAGTACTGAATCTCCAGTAAGATGGAGGGTCTCAGAGATGCCTCTACTGCCAAACTAAAGAGCAAGGGCTTCAAGCTGTCTCTCATGTAGATCACAGAAGAGCCTCCTTCAGTGTTATGCACCCTGTTAATACCCAATAAATCCACACTAAAGAGGAGAAAAAAATACAGAACTGACCAAAGAAAATGAAGTTTCCTGAGTGGAGAGGAATAAGGCAAAATAAACTGCTACCTCAGACAACTTGAGAGTGGCTGGGCTGCCAGACCTTTAGAAATCAATGCAGGCAATCCTCCACTCCTTCTTCCAGACCAAAACCCATGTAACTTTCAAGAATTTTACATTTTATAATTATAACCTCAAGGACACCATGTTGAAAGTACAGTTAAGGATGCCAACAATGTGGTTTGGGAGAGGGCTCGATGCTATTTTCCCCAGTTATTACAAGTAAGAGGTCATGAAATAAAACAGGCTCTCCTATGACTGAAAATGCTAAAGCTGACCCAGAATATTCTATGTGGAACTATAAGGGGAACTAAAAGGTTAGGAAAATAAGCAACTTATCTGACTGCTTTGAAATGCCAAGATCCTAGAAACATGGCTCATTCCTCAAGTTATTCAAGTAAATTAAACCCATCACTAAACCAAGGCAGGCAGCTCTGGAGAGAGCTGTTCAAGTCAACACAACCACCACTTATTCAATACCTCCTTTGGTTCCAGCCACTACTAAGTCCGAGGGCTACAGATAAAAAAGCAAAACAATAGCCATCCCCCAAAAGCTTCCATTCTCCTGGTAGAAAACCACATGTACACAGATAAGTCATAGCAAAATGGACAGAGTATTTTTTTTTTGGTGGGGGTAGGTGGGAAGGAAGCCCTAACAAATGGAGGAGTAGGGAAAGGAATCCTCCAAAAGGCAGCACTTGAGCTGAGCCTTGAAGGGAACTAGGTACCTTAAAGGTAGGAATTTAAGTCTCTCTTCTTTTCCTCTGCCTGATTTTATTCTCTGTGCTGTGAGAAGCAGGTAGGGGGAGAAGGAGCACTAGAACCCCATAGACACGGATGGATTAAAACAGGGGCTAACGCTTTGGGGAGGCCCTTATGAGTCAGGGACATGAGAGGGAGGAGCTTTCAAGGTCTTCATGAACAGTTCTACTAGACTTCTAAAGAATAATCCAACAGCTCTTGTCTCAGCCTTCTCACATCAAGGAATCCCCACAGCTTAGAAAGTTACTGACTTAAGAAAGGGAAGTCCGCTTAGCTGTCACAGAGCAGTTCTTGTGAGACTGAGTGTGGGAAGAGGGAAGCAGAATGTGTGTCCCCAAACCAACACCCAGCTCCAACCAATACGTATTTATTACACCACTCTGAATTTTGGTTTGGGTGGAGAGAAGAAGAAAGCAGTTCAAAAGGGTGGTATGGAAGAAAGATAAAGAAAAGAGACAAGGGGAAAATAAAAGTAAGGGGAAAAAGGTAATGAAGAGAGGGCAGGAAATGTGTTCTAAAGTGGTTTGAATGTGCTCAGCATTGAGGAAGCATGAAGGGCTACCAACAGGAGTGCCTTTACCCCCCATGGCTTCCTCCTCAGGCACTACCTCCAACCGAAATATGCCTAGCGGACTGAGAAAAAATGTGTACATATGTAGAAACATATGAAATATGTACAAGAAATATGTACATATGAAATATGTACAAGATAATTTTCTCAGGGAAGTACCAACAGTTCAAGTTTTAAGAAGGGCCCAATGCAGAATATATAAGAAATGTTCGTTTTCAACACTATGGTATGAAGGATGATTGAGGGAAGAAGAAAGTCTCTAGAGAGAGGAAGACCTGTAAAGAAGTTTTTGCAAGAGTCTAGGACTGTAATGAGAGTTTTACAAAGTGATGGCAGTAGGAATGGAAAAGAGAAGTATAAGAGAGAGTTCATAACTGATTGGACACATCTTAGAACCATGTGTGCTGCAGTGGGGTCTTAGCCCCGAGGATTGGGAAGCCCCACCATATGCGTGCTACTTTCTTCCAACATTTTACAACACTGGAGTAGTATCTATAAACTAAGTTCATCTCAATCAATACCTAGCTTGCTTTCAAATTCTGAAAGAAGAAAAACAGTCCAAGAAGCAAAGGAGCCTGAACTTCCAGGTCTACAACCCTTGGTCACTATGCATAGCCTACAAGGCCTCTCACCCCATGAGAAGGGGCCACAGCACTGATCTTTCTGTGACCAAGGATCCAATGTTGTCATAAGAAATAGTTACCATTCTTCCTCTTCCTTAAGAATCCAAGTCACAACTTAACATTCAGCTCACAATTCATAATTATCTCTTTGTTGATTATCCACTTAGTGAACAGTTTGCAGTAAAGACGTAATTCCAGTCAGGAAAAAAGAAAAAAACTTCCATTGTCTTCCTCCTAACTGTCTAAAGCACAAATACCCAGAAACAGCAAACTCTTTCTGAAGCAGAGTAGCTTCCTGAGCAGGGCGAAGGAAAAACACATCCTTCAGTTAGTTCATTCATCAGTTAGTTCCCAGGCAGTTAGTTCATTCATCAAATCATCCAAAAGAAAAAATGTATGTGATCTGTTAGTTCCAGGCAGTTAGTTCATTCATCAAATCATCCAAAAGAAAAAATGTATGTGATCTGTTCTCTGAAAGAACTGAAAGAGTACATACTGTACTCCTGCCCACTGATAATAATAGCTTAAATTTATGTATCACTTAAAAGTTTGCAAAGTGGTTTTTTTATCCATTATCTCCTTTGATCCTCTCAGATCTATGGGATAGATGCTATTTTATTCCCTATTTTGCAGATGTGTTTGACAAGGGTTAGGAAAGTTAAGTTACTCAGGGTCACAAAGCTAGTATATATCTGAGGTGAGATACATGCCTGGGGCCTTTTTGACTCTAAGTACAGCTCTCTGTTTATGCTAACTATCTAAGATGTTGAGATTAAGTTTAAAGAGACCACTAAAACTGCAAGAAATCACAAAATGAAGTTTATGTTCACTGCAAGGAGTGAGTTAAGTTAGGGTTTGACTATACAAGGTGCTACTAAAGTGGACCAAGGAGCTTTGGCCCATAAAGAGGCTTTAAAACATGATAGATTACCTTGGAAAGTAATGAGTTCCCCATCACTGTGGGTTTTCAACGTGAGACTGGATGACCTGAAACTGTTCTCTTCAAAATTACCAGTGATCTCTTAACTGACAAATCTAATGACCCTTTCTTAATCTGCATACTTGTGCCTTCTCTGTAAAATTTTATACTTTACTCTCTCTCTTTTGGGTGCTCATGCCACAGCAATCTTGGTTCTCTCCTGTAGATCGGATTGTGCTTTCTCAGTTTCTTTTGATGAATTATCTTCCATACCTTACTCCCAGTTGTGGATGTTCCTTAAGGCTCTGTCCTGGGTAGGACTTCTTCTTTCTCTACATTTTCTCTTGGTTACCTTATCAACCCATGTGGCCTTAATTATCCTCTATACTTATGACTTTCATATCTCTATGTACATGTTGTCACATCTGTTCATGTACATGTTGACAAACCTATGAGAAAAAGAGGATTCAGAATAGAAAGTGAAAAGGAAATTTTCAGCCTGCTGACCTTCCTTCAAGACTGTAAGATCTTTGAAGGCAGGAACCGTGTGTAATATTTTACTAGCTATTCCCATCAGCTAGGACACTTTTGGAAAACACCAAGGAATTTTAACCCAAGAAAGGTATAATTAGGAAAGTTCAGACTAAACATTAGCCATAGGAATAATTTTTACATTGAGTAGAAAATTATTTCGGTTAAATCATGCCTGGTGTTTTGAATAATCTATACAACTATTGCCCTACCACTATATCTGGAATTGAGTATATTGGGACTGAATGGCTCACACTATAGACACCTCGTCCTGTTACATGCAGATTTTAGTGTATCTCAATCTGATTTCTTTTCCCAATTATATTTTCCAATCTAGTAATCATTTGTTAACTTACTCTCTCTTCCTTTCTCTCCTTTTTAACTCTATGTCCCTCAAGCACTTGGTAGTATTTTATTTCCCTGTAGGTAAACATTTATGTAGATAAATAATGAATCCTCACTTCCTTGGTAGGGAGGGGGAATGTTGTAAGGTAATTATTATGAAGGCATAATAACTCTTACAAGAATCTATGCTCTATCTTTCATTAATACAATGTTGGTGGGATGATGAATTAGTCCAACCAACTTAGAAAACAAATTGGAACAATTCAAGAGAAGTCAATAAACTGTTAATGCCATTTGACCCAGGTATCTCTCTACTAGATACAGATAATCCTAAAAAGATTAATAACAGAAAAATATATGACAGAATATTCATTTCAGTACAGTTTATAACTGAAAAAAATAGAAACAAAATGAGTGCCCACTGATCATGGGATGGTTAAAAATGTGTAACACCATTATACTGTAAAAATCATAACTGAAAAACTCAGAGAAACATTTATGCATGCTGATGACGAGTGAAGAAACTAAACCAAGAGAATAATAAACATAATGACTATAATAATATAAATAAAATATCACTAAAAGGCAGCGAAATTCAGGACACTGAAACGAATAATTTTGTTTTTCAAAGAACAGAGTTCACAATGAAAATCTCTCCTCTCATAAGAGAGTTAGGGGACTACGGGCATATCAGTCAATCAGCTAGCACCCTACTATGCGCCAAACATCTAAGTGTTGGAGATATGATGGCAAAAAAACAAAAAATAAACACAACTTTCAAGGAGTTCACAGTCCAAAGGGGAGACAACATGAAAACAACTATGTAAATACGAGATATACCCAGGGTAAATTAGCAGTAGTCTCTGAGGGAAGGCACTAAGATTAAGGAGACAGGGATAGTGTCAGTGTCAGAAGAGACATATTATCAAGGTAGAAATGACAGAATTTGACCATTGATTGTATATGTGGTATAAGAGAGAGTGAGGAGGTAACAATGATACCTAGGTTTCAAATCTGGGTTTATGAAAGGATGGTAATACCCTAGAGAGTAACAGAAAAATTAGGAGGGTTTGGGTAGAAAGGGAATACCATTCATATAGTGTCTACTCTATGCCAGGCCCTCAGAACTCAGTTTTGAACATTTAGTTTAATATATCTTACAGGAAATTTGTTTGAGATTGCTAAAAGGCAGTTGAAGCTGCAAGACTAGGGAATGGGAGAGAGGTTAGGGCTAGTAAAGTAGACAGGAGAGTCATCGACATGGAGATGATAATTGAAGCTACGGGAGCTGGTTCTAAGCTATCAGGGCAGTTTTTCTTTATCATTTCTTGAAATATGATGTCTACACTCTTTTTTTTTAAATCACGACTTTCATGTAGTCCAACATCTTAAATTGTTTCAATTATTTTTCTGGTGAAATTTTCACAGTTTCTTCTATTTTTTTTTCATTCTTTTGGACTTTGCTTCTTGCTGTCTCATGGAGTCATTAGCTTCCACTTGTCCAATTCTAATATTTAAGGAGTCCTTTTCTTCAGTGAATTTTTCTGCCTCTTTTCCTATTTAGTCAATTCTTTTTAAGGAGTTCTTTTCTTCAGTATTTTTTGCAATTTTTTTTCTACCAAGTTATTAATTCTTGTTTATAAATCTCTTGTATTGTTCTCATTTCTTTTCCCATTTTTTATCTACCATTTTTGTCTTTCTTTCTTTAGCTCTTCCAGGAATTCTTGTTGAGCTTGTATCCAGTTTGTATTTTTTTTCTTGGGGTCTTGCTTGTAGCTGTTTTTACTGTGTTGTCATCTGATTTTGTGTCTTGATTTTCCCTGTCACCATAACTAGCTTTTTAATAACCCAGTTCTTTTTTGCTTGTTTGCTCACTGCAGCCTCTTTCTTGACTTTGAACCTCATGTTAAACATGAGCTCTGCTCACCAAGGCATGGGGGTGGGGCACTTTCCCAAACTTCAGGCTTTTTCATGCTGCTGATTTCAGAGATATGTCTGGGGCTCTGTAACTTTTCAGAGCTACCAGCATGGTGTGTTATGGGGAGAGGTGTGGTTATTGCTTCCCTGTCTGTGTTCTGGTCTCTATGGAGATGGGGCCCCTGCTCCCCTCTGGCTGCTGTCACAGTTGCTTTCAAGGTCTACACCTGGTGCTGTTGCCATATGTGTTCTGGGCCAGCCCCTACCCTACTCTCATAAACCTCTCTTTCTAACCTACTGATCTGTCTTGGGCTGGAAAAATGTCTCACACTGCCTTATGTTGGTATGCCGCTCCAAAATTCTACTTTACAGGATATTTTAAAGTTGTTTGGAGGAGGATATTGGGAAAATTTGGCTGGGTTGTTGTCTCTACTCTACCATTTTGATTACTAGTGCTAAGGTTTTGGTTTTTTTTTAAGACTTTCAAAACATTTTCATGGAATACAAATTCAAAATTCAGTAGGAAAAATGTAAGTCTTAGTGAAGGACACTGCAGTCGATCCAGACTTGGGTTACTTCTCCATGGAAAGAAATGGCCCTAAGCCACCAAAGGCTCTTTTCCTGAGCCACACTGAGTTTTGATATAGAAAAATTTCCTTTGGTGACCCAACATTAGCAACAAGCAAGCTTAGTCTTGTTTCTCTTAGATGCCAAAGATACCACAGAGAGATGACAGGGGTACAACCATACCACAAGCCCAAAAAATTATAGTCCAACAGAAGTTATTAAATAGAAGTATTGTCCAATGCTAAGGAGCTTGCCTTAACAAGTATACTGGATTTCCCAAAAGGAAAAGTCTGGGAATTCCCAAACCCCTTTGGCAATTCATCTAATTCATGATTTTGGCCTACTTTTGGACCACACTGTCTTCACTTGTTCATTGAAAAGTTACCTAGCAATCCAATAATTTAAGATTAAATTACCTTATGTCCTAAATCTGCCAGCATGTACAAAGACATTTGTCTCTAAGATGCCTGCGGGAGTGTCCCCTAAAGCACTTATAGATCTACTGACTCAAAGACCTTTTTCCATATCTGAGTTTTCTAGCAATGAAGTGGGGTATATCAGATGCTCCCTTGCCTTTGGTTTTATCTTTTTTCTTCCAGGCTGAAAATGAAAATCTTTCAGGGAGTAAGAAGACATGAGTCATGGCATGGGGTTATGGAGAAAGTCACACCCTAGTTCTTTGGGTCAATGTGAAGTTGGGGAAGATACAGCCAGGATGAGTAAAATCCGCAAATCATCTTTAAAGCCTCATGTTATCTACAACCCTCTCTCCTGTTTATCTTTTTACTAGAACTACCTGGATGACATAGGATGAGTTTGATTTTCTCTTGTGTCTGTCCTGAAGTTTACTTTGTAGAAGGTGTTCTAATTCCATGTGAAACAACCTACCAGGAAGTAGGAAAGGGAAAAGATCTGAATCATTATTCGGTCAGCAATCAATGGAACACGTCTTAAATAAGTGCTGCAAAGACAGAAGGATAATGTATTTTAATGTACTGAATCCTTTTTTAATCTCTCATGATGCCTAAAACCAGTAGGTGTTTGATAAATATTTACTAAATTAATTAAATCTGCTATGAAAAATTGAGGAGTTCTGAACAAATAATGTTGGGGAGACTTA
This sequence comes from Bettongia penicillata ogilbyi, assembly GCA_023548195.1. NCBI lineage: Eukaryota > Metazoa > Chordata > Mammalia > Diprotodontia > Potoroidae > Bettongia > Bettongia penicillata. Next base: position 2,496,737 of record JAJHZJ010000671.1, read on the forward strand.
ATCAAGGTGACTGACAAAAGTCATGGGTCTTAGCTCTAAACAATGATAAACTCAATTCTTGCTATATCTTCAAAGACGGAAGGTGGGGTAAGAGAGGACAAGGCATTTCAAAAACTAATCTAGCATCCTGGCCCTCTGCCCACAGCTGTACAAAAGAAATTGGGTTTTGGTGGTGGGTTTTTTTTTTTTTTTTGCATATTACAGCAATTTCCTTCTATCAGGAGGCTGATAATTACAGTATTTATCATTCTCTAAATGGGGGAGGGAAGGGAAAGAACTGCCAGCTGAGAAATCCCCTCCACTTTACCTCTTTATGCATTAGCTGTTCTTTTAAATAAAAAAAAAAAAGATAAGGATGAAGGGAGAGTAATGGATACCTTAGATGGGATACCTAATACTGGACTGAGAGATCTAATCTGTCTCATACTAATATTAATATGAAGCACATTCTCCTTTCTCCTCCTCCTCACCTCCAGTCTGTATTTTTCATTTATCCTTACAGTACCACATTTATTTAGTTGTATGGTCCCAATTATTTAAGTAGTCTAGGCTGAGTCTTAGTCTTTCCAACAAAGAGCTTATGGAAGCACAGAAAGGAAGAGTTGGGAGGACTCACTAGCCTCCCATGATTTTAGGGAATATGAAATATCATTACCATATTTACTGAGTGAAAACAGGCCATGTTATTCAGCAAGACCAGTGTTATTGGACAACAATCCTTAGTCATCACTAGAATCTATGCCTTGCTTTTCCTTCTCTTCAGCCCCAGCACAAAAATCATGGGCTTCGGAGAAGATTAATATAAAATCAAATGAATGGAGATAATAAATAATATATTGTTAGATGTAGTCTGAATTTCAACTTGTTCGTTCTGTGTTGTTTTATTAAATGGAAAAAATGGTGTGTGTGTGTGTGTGTGTGTGTGTGTGTGTGTGTGTGTGTGTGTGTTGACAGTTTCCATCCAGTTCCAAAGCATCAAGTCAGCCTCAGGTAAAACAGGTAGGAACCAAAAACAGAAATGTTCTGATAAGGTAGGGGTGTAGGATAAGCACAACTATGTTGCTTATGAAGCTTGAGATCTATAAACCTCTGACCAGTCTCCTGGTACAACATAAAGCTATTAACTCTATGCCTTTTAAAGGAGATGGAAAGAAAGGCAAAAGTCAGCAATTGGAGCAGCAGAGTACGATTCTTTTTCATGCAATTCTTGGTGAGTCAGGATGTCTTTGAAAAATCACAGGGGACATGAGGGTCATTATAGGGATGGAGAAAGGTAAAGGACCCAATTTTCAAAAGAGGAAGAAAGTTTTACTCAAACTATAAGTGATGGAGTTCAAGATGCTAGAATTCATTATTATCACATAGTTATTTCTGGGAACTTAAAAAGCAAAGCAGTGATTGCTACGAATAAGTAGGACTTCAGAGGAAGAGACTTCACTGGCCATCCAGTCCAGCCTCATTTTATAGGTGAGAAAACTGAGGCCTACTAAGATTAAATGAATTAAGAATTAAGACATGCCACAAACTTCTTTCCTTTCTCAACAGGACTATTAATAAAAGGGTAAATACAGGGTAAGTCATAGATATAGTTGTCCGGATCACAACAAGGCATTTGACAACCTTATGGAAAATGTGAAGCTGGTAGTACAGTTAGGTGGATTCAGTAGTGATTGAACAATCAGACCCAAGGAAGAATAAAGGTAGAGGTCTCCAGTAAGGTGCCATGTTCCATCCTTGATCTTGCTTTATTCAATCTTTCAATCAGTGACTTGTGGAGGACACATATATGGCACACTGATCAAATTTGTAGATGACATAAAATTGAGATGGGCAGCTAATATGTTAGATGATACATAGTTTAGTTAAAAAGATTGTGAAAGACAGCAGTGATGTGCTGAGTCTAGTAAGATACAATTTCTTCAATACTTTGATGGGTATATGGTGCAGCCAATGCAATATTCCCTTCATGGGTACAAATTACAATCCATCCATGCCTTCTCATTCTTTGCAATTTTCTCCTGTGCCCACCATCTCCAGATACTGGTGGCTTTCCTGTAGGCCTCTTTATATTTCAGGAGAACTTATGGATCTCTTGTTCCTGTCAGCTAGATGACTACTTTCATTAGGGAAACTGTAGAGGAGATTCTGTTTTGATTAATGGCTTGGACTATATGACATATAAGATCCCTACCAACCTCAAATTTTATGATTGTGTGTTCTTAGTGACCACTTAGAAAGGTGTGAGGAAGGTGACAACTGAGTCAGGAAGCTAGTGACCTACTTCCAGCTCTGCCCCAAACTAGTTTTGGTGAGTCACTTCATTTTTCTGAGCCTCAAATAGTGATAACACCAGCCCTCCCTATATCACAGTCTTGCTGGCAAACCCAAATGAGATAGTATATGTTGAAATGCAAAGAACTATACAAGTGAGAGACATCTTTGTTAGTTAAAACCATAACTTTTATGAGTCAAGTCTAAGATAATGTCATTATTTATTATTGTTAAGATAAAGGCATCAAAGGCACAGAAAAAATATTCATCCTTTGACTGCAGAAAGGCCAAATGCATTTAGAGCATCATTATGACACAGAAGAAAGGAGCCCTGGCTTGCCCTAGTCATCTTGGACCCTGACTAGCTATGAGAATCACCTCATCCTCCCAAGCTTAGCTCCCTGATCTGCAAAACAGGGATAAAGAGGATCACACTAGCTACCTCACAGGGCTGCTGAGAAAACATTTCAGAACCCTTAAAGCACTGTGTGAGAGGTTCTTATTACAGGCTGTGGAGCCTGGAAGGGCTGCTGCGTTCTACCTGGGGCAGGTATGTATCACTCAATCTGAAGTGAGTAAATCTTTAAACTCTTCTAATAAGTAGCTTCAACACTTCAGCATTCTTAAGAACACTCCTGGGCTTGAGTTCACTAAAAGACAAAGAAATTAATTTCTAAATAGGATGAGGGGAAATCATCCAATAAGAGAAGGAAAAAGTCAGCTGTTTATACATAAAACGTTTCATGTGCCAGAATTTAGAGAACAAATTATCTCCAGTTAGAGCCACTGTTGGAAAAATTGTCAAGTCAATAAAGATTTTTTTTTTTGTTTTTTTGGATCCCACCCCCAATTACCCTAATATTCAAGGCCTCCCACTTTATGCTGTAATAGGGCTTGTCCTTCTCCATACTTCAGACCTCGCCTGATCCTGCACTCACAATTTACCTTTGTAGTGTCATTCTCTCAGGGTATTATCAACTGATCTGGAGGCTGATCTAGTAATACCTGATTGGCTAAAATGGTAATAACTTGGTGTTGTGTCCCCTCCCAAGTCACATACAGGCAAGTTAATGAAAGACTTTATGCCTAAATCCAAAGGAGTAACTAGAGGGGTGTTTTCAGGCTTTGAGGTAAACTAGTAAGCCAAGGATTTTTCATCAATGGTACTGTTTCAGGGCCTTTCAAAGCACTGAAGTTACCATGATGACAGTTTCTGATTCCAACAAAATGTAAGACCAACACTATGCTACATCCTAGGAGCTCATGCTCAGAAGGGCCCTGGCACATTACTACTTATCCAAGTGAGAATGCCAGAGGTCTGGAAGTCATGTGAGACGACTGGTGAGATGTTTTTGTGTATGAAGGCAGATTTGGCCTGAAGAGCAGAAAGGGGTAGGGGCCAGTGGGTGGGGAAGCAGGGAAAGAGATGATTGCCTTCTTAGAATTCTGCAGCCAAATTCTAATTGGGGTACTAAATCGCTGTCTTACAATGGGAATGTCACTGAGCCTCAGTTTCCAAACCCATAAAACAAAGATATTTCTGTGGTATCTACCTCACAGGATAGTTATAGGGCTCAAATTAGATTTTTATACACACACATACTCTTGCATATGTAACATACTTTGCAAATCTTCAAGTACTATGTAAATATCAAACTATTATTTTTTCTTTCCCCATCCCTTTTAAAAATAAGTACACTTCAACGCTCACTCAAGTACCATATTTCAGAGGTTTATAACACACCTAACTCAAGAAAATTTAGAGAGATGGTGTATCCTCTATGACCTCTGCAAATGTACTGAAATATTCTCCATCTCAGTTAGAATAGAAACATGTAGGAGAAAGAAAAAAGGGCTGATGGAGCTTGAATTTGTCTTAGATTTCCATTTCTAAAAGGAATCAGCTGTGTTTCCTGCCCCATTGAGAAAATCTTCTTCTACTCCCATTTGCTTGGGCCCAAAGCAGAATCTGTCAGCATCACAAGAAGTGAGGACTGAGATAAGGCTGTACTGGGGAGGCAAGGTGTAGGACTGAAATACTCCCCCAGGGGTTTATTTGGTATCCTCTTCTGTGGCTAGAGTAGTAGTAGAGTTTCTAGGAAGAGGAATATAGGGGAACAGGGGAAACATAGGATTTAAGAAATGCTACCAAAATTTAGAACCATAGTCCATCTAGCACAGAATTCTGCACCTGACACTGGCATCAAGAAATGTTTGTGAAATGCTACAGGAGTAACTTTAATAAAGTCAACCTACAAAGGTTAGGGATGTGTGAATTTATTCATTACCTTTAAATTAACTTCTTCCAAAGGATTAACTTTCCTTGACTTTGTTTGATTTTCTATTTGGAGAAAGAATGATGTCTTAGAAGTTCAATATTCAATTAGCAGTGAAAAATTTTGTGTTTTATTGCACAAAGCTGGTGGTTTAATATACAGAGCACTAGGCCTGGATTCTGGAAGGTCTGAGTTCAAATATGACCTCAGCCACTTATTAGCTGTAGGACCCTAGGCAAGTCACTTAACCTCTATTTGTCTCAGTTTCCTCAACTATTATTGGTTGAACACCCTAAGTTTTGACAGCTAGAAATATTTTTTAAAACTACACAATTCAATCTTTTGAAATTAAAAGTTTGTCTTAAAGTAATATATCTATATTTCATCATAGAGAGATGGAAAATATCCTTAGTTTGGTTATGCTTCATAGAAGTCAGCTCTTTTTGGAATTACTTGTATAGAAAAATGACAAAGATCCAGTAAGTATGAAGAAAAAATACAGAGACACACCAATATATGAGTAGGAGAGCATGAACAATGTCACTTACAGAGCATTAGGACCTATATGGCACATCATTGAACCTCACATTAAAGCCAATGAGTGACTGACAGACTTCATCACCAAGGGATGGTAGTGGAAAGGGTGGCAGAGGAACTGATACATCTGGAGAAAGTCAAAGAAGCCAAAAAATAGACTGATATAATAATTAAAAACAAAAGTACTACCAAAAGTATTAGACTGAGGGGTGGGGAGACATACAGACCATATATAGCCTTACTTATACACCCAGGATGTGTTTCCCCTGTATTCCAATGGGCAAGAGTCAGAAGGTATGAAGGTCCATGGAAAGGGCTATTGAACAAGCTGCTGGCATCTGTGACCTCATAGATTGTCTGCTCAGCCTAAATCTTCTCTGTCCTATTGAACAGGAAGGATATTGTGGTTTCTTTGTATAGAACTGCCACTGCAAGTAGAAGTGCCCTCTTTATGACACACAAGTTAAGATTATTAGTGGTGCTTCTTAATTGCAGAATAGGAACAATATAGATAACCTTTCTCAGAGGGCTATTGCAACAAACTAGTGAACATAATCTAATGATGACTGTCATATTTGATCAGATGTTCTCTATAGGTAACACAAGTTTATTTATATATTCTATGTCCTATTTACTTTTTTGTGTATTAATACATATGCATGCAATCCGGACAGCAAAGGTAATGGATTTGTCCTTGTTCTCTTGGAGGTCCTTGAGACCAGTGGCATGTATTTTAGGATAACAGTTAAAATAAAAACTACTCCCATCTATCTAACTGGGAAAAATTAATTACAAGTGTGATCTATGGTCACACAACAGAGTGATGCTAATCAGATCTACATAGGAATGAATCCATGAGCACATGTTTAACTGTGACAACTGGTTACAACAATATTGTGTCTATGGATATACTGTCTCTGACTTATGTTTTTTCAATTTTCTCTTTAAAATAATAATTTGAGAGCACTTTATCTAAATCTTATGAAAAGATATTGGGAGAAACTTGGATAGTGCTGAATCCTGGGCTAAAAGGAAATCTAATTTCCAATATAAAAAAGACAACAAGGTTGTGTGAAAAAGCCTCTGCACAGAAAATGTTAAACTTACCCATTTAAATAGTCATATAAAGAAAAAGATAAATAATAATCAATATATAACCAAATAGTACTGGAGGATTCTCATAAAAATAAACAAACATACCATTGCAACAAAAAGAGGGAAAGTTTGGGAGATTCCTAAAATAACAAGTATTATGCAGACAATTCAGGCAGGAATGAGCTCATCAGTCGTTCTGAGTTTGCATCACTCAGTCTTCCCACCCCCTCTCCCCACAATAATTTTCAGAGATTGTAAGAATGTCGGTAGGTAAGCACCCCTCATTAAATACCTCACTTGGCCCTGCAATTGTCATTTTATAAGAAACCTCCAGAAGAACAATGGTCTCATATGAAAAACAATGAAGTAACTAAATAGTTATCTATTCAGTCTCTGACTCTCACCCTTCTCAATCCTGCTGAATACAGCACAAGATCCAAAGGTTCCAAGAGAGCAGAGGTGAGCTGGAGCCAGCTGATTACTAAATTTTCAATGAGATGATTTATACCTTGGGAATCAGGAAATGCTACAAATGAGGGATTAATTTATTGTTTTATGTATATACTTTAGAAAGTGATAGAGAAAAGGTTGATAAAGCAGATTAAACCTAAAAATGTTTCCTGTTTTTTCAGAGCACAGGCTGTTAAAAATTTACAACACTACCAAGAAAGCCTTCCACGATTGTGAAAGTTAACACGTGTCAAGTGATCCAAGACCTTCCAGACCTATTCATTCCGTTTATTTCAGATTAGACCTAAACTTTTGAGACATAGTCTAGAGTTGAGATGGACATCCTGAGATTGTTAATAGGCCAAGAGATTCTTCAACTTAGATTCAGACTGCAGGATGCATTATGAGAGGAAAGATGGGCCTTCAGGAAAAAGTTCTATCTTAATTCAGCTTGCCTCCTATTTGATGGAGAAGCACAATTGGTGAGATCAACTCTATGTCCTCCTTCATAACTTCTGAATGAGAGTCATGTAGTGCCCCAGTTTTCCACCATCATCCACTGCTCTAAATTTGGTGACTCATTCTCACAGAGGTTGGAGTTGGGAAAAATGTCTCATGCTCATTAGCAATGGATAGAGCACTAGGCTGGAGTCAGCACTAAACCTGAGTTCAAATCCAGTCACAGACACTTATTAGCTACATAACCCTGGGCAATTCACTTAACTTCTGCTTGTTTCAGTTTCCTCACCTATAAAATAGAAACTATAGCCCCTACCTCTTAGGGTGGCTGTGAGGATCAAAAGAGAAAACTGTAAAGTGTTTAGCATAGCGCTAGCACACAGAACCACTACGGAAATGTTAACTATTATCATTATTATGCCACTGTTAAAATGACAAGAATTGTCACTTAGAATAATGTTCATTTTGTCTTGGCTAAGAAAAACACACATTACTTCAATCGCTGCAAGAACTTCTAAGCTGCTAAAAGCAAGGATTTTGCTATTCAGTCTCCTTCCATGTCAGAGTACTTCTGTGGCATCATTTTTTCCCCTCTGGCTAAATGCTATGTATGGTTTATGCTAAACCTGTTTTGTTTTAGCTCAAAGTAGTGCTTTGCTTATCTCCTAGTGATGCCTATCATTTCTTCCCTAGAAGACCAAGAAAAACACATAAGAAAATTGAATTTCCCACTATATTTTCAGCTGCTGCAGGAACTTGCTCTGTGAAATTTCTTATACACTTTTAAAAATCATAGGTCTAGAGGTGGAAGAGAGTTCAGAGACCATAGACTCCAACCCTCTCATTTTGTGGAGAGCAATACTGAGATCCAGGGTATTTAGATTTAATTAGCATCTTTCCTCCAAAAACTACAAAGTGCTGAGTAACTGAAATTGAGTAAATTTTATAAAACTAAGACCAGGAGGAGGGAAACTCTCAAAAGGAATTAAATAGCAAGATAAATCCAGGGTCAATTCAAAAAGGAAAGCTATTATCCATAGGTCATAAGACTAGTTACATAGCCACAGCTAGAAGAGACCTCAGTGACAGTCTAGTACAAACCTCTCATTTAACAGAAAAAGATATCAAAGCACACAGGATTAAGTGGCTGCAATGCCACAGACAAGAAATAGAAGAATTCAGGGGATTTGAATGCAGGTCTTCAGATCCCAGAGCCACTGATTTTATGTTATACGAATATAGAAAAATACTGTTCAGGGGATTTGGAACTGAGTATCTTTGGTCAGCCAGGTGACTCAAGGCATACTATAGGTCCTGCTCAGAAAGGTGCCAAGGGCCATGATGGATTCATTCCATCCAAGAGAACACGCATAGCTAGCTGCTCCCTCAAGTAGAGTCAGTTAAACCAGGTTGCTGAGAGTTTCCATACTTTTTCCTTCTGTTCTAACAACTCAAAAGGACAATAGCATCAGGTATGTATGATAAAATTAATGACCTCCCAGTTCTACCATAAAACCACTTCACATGTCGCTAACTTCTAAGTCCACACTACGGTTCTTCAACTGTAGTAACTGTAGGGATATAACAACCAGCAAGAAAAGCGAATCACCCTTCTTATTCAACTTCTTTCCTAGAGACTGTTTTAGTTCTTTATGCTTGCTATGCTTTTGGGGGAGTCAAACATGGGCATTCTTAAGACTATCAGAATGAGAATCCACAACACTAAGACATTTTATTCTTCCGTAGAAATATTTAACTTCTATCAATGTAAGAAGTAGTCATGTTATTAGATGACATTTTACTCTAATTCCGTTGCATTGCAATGACAATTTGAGGGACTTACAGACAAAAGGACTTTGGAGCAAAGTATACAATTACTGAATATGTTTCCAGTGGCCAGGATAGAAGCATGGAAATGATTTTATAGAACCCTATTACAGTGAACATAAAAATGTTCTTACTTGGTTGGGAAAGGAGAATTCATTGAAGTGAGAGCTTATGAAAGACTTTGGTTGAAGAGTTTTATAGTTCATTCTTGAGAGGACTAATTCAAAGTTCTTAGATGTTAAGGTTCTGATTTTCCATATTGTGTGCCTACAAGAGTAGCATCTTTTGTAAATGGAATGAAGATTCATTTCAGTTTTCAGGGGCTACCTTGGGAGAAAGTTTAAGCATAACTAAAACAACTGCTTGCTTGATGCTTCATAAAATGTGCCTTATGAGATACAGAGCTGGCTTGATATCTATCCCACTTACACCTCAGATTTATTTTGTTATGTAGGAGTTGGAGCCAAGTTCTTAGCTCCCAAGTCTTAAGGAAGCACAAGGGCCTGATCCCAGTTTCCTCTAGATAGCTAAAATACATTAGCATCTAAAAATTAGACCAATCTATCACTTTCCCTAACAATGAATCCCACCTTAATGAATCTTCACCCTTAAGGTAAAATATACCACAAAGACATTTCTTATTTCATTTCCTTGTAATTCAGATATGAAATTAGCAATTGATAGTTATCACTATTATAGGTTATTTCCTATTTACTTAGAGATTAATCTCTGTTAAATTTCTAGGAATATACCTTTATATTGTCTCAAGGCACTCTTTATATCTTTCCTATAGATTCAAATGAGAATTTTTTATAAGTACTTTGAAAAGGAAAAAACGTCTCAGCAAGCTTTCTGTTGCTTACAAAAAAGCTCCCATAATAACTGCTGAAAGCAATATCAATAAAGCAAATTTACTTTTTGTATTCATATTGCTAAACATCACATATTCACAAAAACTTATTTTGTACACTATTTTAAAAATGAAACATAAGGCATTATGTTGTCAAACACATCACTTATTGCCATGAATTTTTAACATTTCTGTGAATTAGTTTCTTAACCTAAAAAATTCAGGTCTTGATATTTTCTTGCAAAGTCCATGATCTGGGGCCAAAAGTAAATTACAACTAGTAAATTAGAATTATAGATTCCTAGAACCTTGGGGTGGAGAACTCAGATGTTACCTGGTCCAATTTCTACCCAAAGTATAAAAGCCAACAATCAAGCTCAGTGGATTGTAGTTTAAAGTACCCACCTTCTTTTCCTTTTCCAAAATGGAGACCCTTGCCTGTCTTCTGTTTCAGTATTCTCCTGTTCCCCATGATTCCTCAAAGACTCTCAAAAGGGCAGTTCAGCAATCACATCTTAGTTGTCCTAAAATCTATAAACCATATTATTTTCCCCTCATTGAAATACTTAAAAGTGGTCTAACAAATATTCTTCAGAGCAGTGGCTAAAACAAAAATACTATACAGGAAATAGACAAGTTAAAAATCTGAACTTGCAACCCTCAACAAAAGACATTATTATAGCAGATATCATAATGGCAGATATATAGTATTTAAAAGCTGAATTTCTTGATGTGGAATTCTACAGCATCAGAACAAAATTCCTATAAAAACCAACAAAATGGGAAGTCATTATTAAATAAAAATGTCTATTTTTGCTTTATATTAAGCAGTTTCACCAAATACTGGACTAAAACCCAAAGCAAAATGGCAACCCTATTAGTAACAATGAAAATATTACAAAAATGCAGGATACATTGTTTGCTTACAAAAGCCAGATGGAGTCTGGCTAGAAAACACGCAAACTGTCTCATTATCAATGGAAAACCTTTTGTTCTTTTCCTTCTATTTTGTATTTCACCCACTAGCACCTACTGGAGTTGCACAATAGTACTATTCAGGTTTGGTAGTAGTCAGGTTATTGCTCCAAACTATATTTCATACCCATCTGCCAATGACGACTTCAGTTGCCTAACCCAACTTGACAAGGCTGCAACTATTCTCTTTATTTTCCTTGGGGAAGGGTGTGTGCTGAAATTAATTCTAACATTGCTCTTAACTTATCTAACTCACTTCCCCCTAACTTTACGAGCAACATTCATTCATTTGAGTTATTTTTGTGTAGTGCTTGTTCTGGGCAAAAAAATGTGAGGAAGGGAACAAGTCTTTAATTAAGCACTTCCTATATGCCAGGCCCTGCACTAAGCACAACACAAACACTATCTCACTTGATCCTGACAACAATCCTGTTAGGTAAGTGCTATTATTATCCTCATTTTTTGTAGCTGAGAAAACGGAGGCAGAAGATAAACGAGTTGCCCAGGGTCACAAAGCTAGCAAAGGTCTGAAGCTGGTTTTGTACTCATATCTTCTTGAATCCAGGTCCAACATCTCATCCAACACGTCACCTAAATGCCTCAATATAGAAGAGGTGACCCAAACATTTCTCTACATTAGGGCAGATTTTGTCTTTTGCATTTCTAAATAAAATCATATTTTTCCATTAAATTTTTTGTATGACAGTTTGCACTAGTAAAATGTTTAACATTTAAGAAACATGCAATTCAACAAGGAAGTGTGATATGTTGGAGACAGTCATGGACCAGGGGTAGAGAACTGAGTTCTGATCCTGAATCTATCACTTAATCATGGTTTGACTTCAGCAACACTATTTCACTGCTCTGGGCTTCAGTTTCCTAATGTAAAATGAGTTTCCTCTGTAGAATGGGGTGGGGTGGGGAACGTAGATAAGATGATAAGCAAGGTTTCTTCAGTTCTATGATTCTAAGCTTATAAATAAAACAATGTGATGCAGAAATCAGTTTAGAAAAACTAGCCAATGAGTTATTTCAGTAAACAATGGCGATCTCTAATTATAACGATGAATATATAGCAATATCAAATTTGTTAGTCTTTTCCTTATATTGGAGGAAACTAGTATATTTTTAAAGTGTAAAATTAAAATTTATTGTAGAGTATTTCAAAGTGTAAACTTAAAAAGTGATAGTAAAATAATTTAAGAAGTCTTTTGAGCAGACTAGTAAGAAGATAGTAACTATACTAGGGGTGTAATAGATTTGAAAATACACCCATTCACCAAAAAAATTAATACACATAGCCTAGTTTAATCTTTGGACACTAACCCCTTAAAATGAAATGGACTTAAAATGCTCTAGAATTCCAATGCAGTTCTTAGTCACTACGTACAACAAACAAAATCCATGCAGGAAGACTGAAATTCATGTCTTGACATAGAAGTGGTACCTGGTATTAAAAGATGATGCAACATATTAGAAAATGAAAAGGCTCTGTATGTCACGTATCCTAAACACACCCATGAAATATGAAACTGAACTTACGCCACGTTAGTATTAGTGTAGGTTGCAAGAACATTAAGCAGTTGAAGAGAATAGAAGGTTAAAAGGAAGCAGAATGGAGGTACGGAATTGTATTAATATTATATTAATTATATTAATATTGATCTTTAGGATCACAAAAGTGCTTGAATAAATGGAATCTGTCTCTGTCACACTGTGGTGAGCACCTAAACCACTCAACCTATGGTTCTGTGACGTTAGACTTCACCAGATCCTCCTGAGATTACAGTCCCTCAATCCAGAGCTGCCTATTTTGATTCTAAAAATATTTCACATATGCATGTATATATAAAATACACATACTTATATTTTTAATTAAAAATTAGCTTCACCCAATGCTTTTCTTAAGTGTTCTAATCAATTAAAACAAAATATATACTGTATTTTAACACCTATGAATTGGAAATCTGAGTTTTTCCTTTTATTTTAGAGTTGAACATAGTAGAAGTGACCTAAATGATTTAAATATAATGATTCTATATTAAATGCTCTGAAGGGTCATGGGCATTTGTATATTAATCCATAATCAACCTGGCAGTCATCAACATAAAAAGGCATTCCATTTCTTTATTTTTTTTTTATTCGACAAGCAGCAATATCATGTTTGTCATTTTAATGTAGATACAATTATTAGGTTATCTGTCATATTACAATATTTAGGTTTTTACTTTATGTCCTTTTAAGATACATTAAAAAAAACACATCAACTGCAAACGTGAGGGAGAAAAAAAAAGCATGGTACCCAACCAAATTTCCACATTTCAGCAATACTTCACTCATTCATTTAGTAAAGTTTTAAGAAATGTCATAATGACATGAGCTTGAAACATCTATAGGCATTTTCATTGACGCTCATGACGTGGCACTGGTGATGTTGTAAACAGCAGAAAAACAGGGGCTGCCAGGTGACCAGCTACGGAGGCACAAGCCCGATTCTTCCCACAGGACACACCAAACGGTGACAGTTAGGATCTTCTTCAAAGCGCACCTGCCAGGCCTCGGGCACCATCACGCCACATAGCTGTATTCATCTGCTGACGCTTGGCTTCTTTCAATGTACTGCTTGTCTATCAGAACTTCAATGCACTTCTTGATCATGCTGATGCTTGGGTTAAACCGAGCTCTTGACTGACTAATAACCTACGGAAGAAAAAAAGTGATTTCAAGTTAGCGTTAAGTAATTAGCCTTATTAACAAACAGTGTGTCAAATTTTAGAAATTTATTGTTAAAACTTCAGTTTCTGATTTTGTTTTCAAATAAATATAGGTTCTATCCACCTCAGAAATAAACAGCACAAAGTTAAATCAATTTTTAATACCCTGTTACATAAATAACTACCTTGTTTTATCTTTAGGAAGCAATATAATGGGAGTGGGTGACCTTATCTTCTATCTGGTTCCCACCTCTTTCTTCATGATTAGGGTGTTAATTTTAGACAAATCGATATTGAGTTCAGACATAGTAACTCTGAGATCTCAGTTAAGAAAACGGCTAGCATCCAAACAGACATTTAAACAAATGTGAAATTTATTCTAAATTAAATTTCATGTAAATAAAACCAAAATGATTATGAATGCAGTATTTGTTATTTTGATGTTAAGAATTAGAGAAATGGATTAAGTAGAAAATGTAAATGAGGTTCAAAAAAATCATTAATGACTATCCCCAAAATCTGGCACTTGGCCTAATACAACATGCTTTATGGGGTTAACCCTCCTTAAATAATTAATCAAACAAAAAGGACCATGCAATATAATTTGGTGAGATCAAGGACCAATGTATAGGCTAACCTTGATTATTCAGAATAATCATCTGTGAATATATGTGAACAAAAAGGCTTATTCTCATTGAGATGCTAATAATGAAGCATTTCATGGCACTACTGAGAGATTTAGTCATATTACACTGTAGGCAAGCAATTACTGAAAATGAGTTTAGCATATTACAACAATCTTATATTACACAATTCCATTTTTCTTTACCTCCTGAATAAGAGCATTATGCCGCAACACTTTTCGAGCTTTCATGATGCGGACTATAGCAGCCTGAAGGTACATTTTCCTGTCTTCATCTACAGCACTTCTGGTCTGTTCCATCTCCTATATCATCAGGAAAAAAATGTTGATAATAGATATAAATATTCTAACATATATTTAATTGTAATTCAAAACTCAAAATTTAAATTAATGAATAATAACTATTGAATAGTTACTACATGCCTCCCCAAATTACTAATGCCATGTTCTCTGGTTATAAAGAATATTGCCTATAGATAATGGCTGTGTTTTATCACTTAGGAGCATAATTTTCCAACTTCCTCCTGGTGGCCACGCTGAATTCAATTTAATTTGACAAACATTTATTAAACATACACTAAGTGATGGGTACCACACTGGAGCAACAGTGATGAAAATGAAATAGTTTGTGACCTCGGGGAGTTTACATTCAAATGGAAGGACATATTATGTACATAAACGAGTAAATCCAAAATAATTTCAAGAGAGAAAGTGTCAATGGTGGGGTGAGGAGATTAGGAAAGGTCTCATATGGAACCTAAATTCTTCTTTGAATACAGAGATTCTGTAGGATAAAGATGAAAAGGGAGTATTTTTGGATAGGGAAGACTACTTTTGGAAAGGTACAGAGATGAGTGATGGAATGTTAGGAAGAACAGCTAGGAGGGCAGCTTGACCACAGTGGAGAGCATGAAATAAGAATGGAGATGCAGGGGGCAATCTTTGTGGGGGGCTTTCAATGTCAGGCTAAGGCATCTGCATTTTATACCAGAGGCAATAAAGAACCTGTGAAGAGCACTGAGTGGAGGCATAAAGTACAATCTGTATTTTAGGAATATCTATTTGATAGATATATGGAGGAAAGACTGGAGAGAGAAGCATCTGGAAAGGAGACAAATCAGGAGGCTAAAGAGCCCTAGTGAGAGGTGAGAGGCCCTGACCTAGAGGCTGAGGCTGAATACATGGAGAGACAGCCGTAGCTCTAAAAGATGCTTTCCATACCCCCTTCTCCCCTTTCCCACTAAAAGGACAAAGCACCTGAACACGCCTCTTTTGCAAGTCTCCCCCCAAGTAGAGCATGCTACGGTTCATGAAGAAAGGAAAAGATGCACATACTGTGCTAAGTACTTCAGATTCAAAGAAAGGCCAAATAGTTCCTACCCTCAAGGAACTCACCTTCTAATGGAAATTAAGAAGGGTACCACATGGCAGCATATTATTACCGTTGTTGATAATGGTTAATAACTAGCATTTATACAATGCTTTAAGATTTGCAAAGTGCATTACAAATGCGATCTCATTTTATCCTCTCTAAACCACAAGAGGTAGGGACTGTGATCATAATTTTCCCTCTATCATATCAGTAGGTAGTATTATCCCCATTCCAGAAAAGGATATTGAGGCTGAGAGAGGGTTGGCTGACTTGCCTAAAGTCACACAGCTACTAAGTGTTAGAGGTAGGATTTGAACTCAGACCTTCCTGACTCCAGCTCCAGTACTGTGTCTACTGCACCACCTGCTAAGCCAGTCGCAAGGGTCTGACTCCAAGACCTTCTAACAGTTTCATCACAATCCAAAAGCAGGTTTTTGAGAAGTACTCATCTATAACAATGGAACTCTATTTCCTTGTAGCCATATGAGATATGATGACATGCTCATTGTAGAAGAAGTGGTAGTAATGGCAAGCTCCCTGGGATCTCAGGAGCTTCCTGAATAGTTTAGATATCAAGCATACTGCGCTCATGAGCTACATGTCATGAATCACTGGGATGGGAAAAATATGTAAACTTTAAAGTCTTCAGGTTCTAAACAATAGGATTTTTACATATGGCAATTAAGAAAATGCTTTTTTCTAAAGTAAAAAATAGCTACTAGAGATTTAAAGAGGATTTTTATAATATAAAAGGTGGAAAGAACTAAGTCATAAAATTACACATGTATTAAGAGATAAGAAAGATGAATTATGAAATTACTCTTCCAAAATGCAAAAGGTTTCTTGGGAGAATGTATAGGATAAGCATTTTAAAAATTTAATGTGACAGAAAACTGGCCATTTATTTCAGACAATATTTTATGAAACTACATTACCAAAAGAGATAGCTGTATCTCACCTGTAGCTTAAATTACAAGGCTAATAATGATAAATTGTACAGAAAGAATGTGCTTAACAATTCATCAATTTTAGGGCACAAATCAAAAAAAGGTTACGCATTATGCTTTGTTAAAGCCAATATTAGTAGATTAGTTGAGAAAAGTTAAAAAATACTCGCCTGTGGTGTGTCTTTTTGCATTGATGTAGTGATTTTAAATTTTGTTCTTTTACTGCTGAAGTTCATATTTAAAGAAAAAGAAGAGTCCGCATCTATGTCTTCCTGTATTTAGAAAGAAGACAATTTATAAATAATAACACCATGTAACAATCTTGGTAAAAAAATTATAAAAATTAAACATAGTAACTAAGTACCAAATAAAATTTATTTAACTCTTCAATTATCAATTCTATTTAACTTAAAAAAACTATTTAGTTTATTCTTTCTTGAACTTACATATCAATTTAAGGGATTTGACAAACAAAACGGTAAAAAAAAAAAAAAGCTAAAACTAATAGTCCAACATACCTTAAGGACTTAACTAAAAACTCATTTTCCCCTAAGCTGGTTCTCTTACTTCATTTTTAATGAATTTAAAACCAATGTCTGGATTTTTGGTAGATGACATTTTCTGGTACTTGACACACAAAAAAACATTAAACACCAAATGTCTAAATTATATTTTCATAACCATTCTGAATATTGCATAAAAATGTTAAATAATAATTACAATAAGGAAATATCTATAAATAATAAAATCACCACTATGTGGGCATACTAAATACTCCCATAAGTACTCAATACCACAGTCTATTTTAATTTGGTTCTCATCATGAATTTTTCCTTCATGCTCTATCTCTTTCACTCATGACAGTCATCACACTGTTTTCAACAGGTTAAGTACAGAAGCAAGTCATCTCTTCTCAGAAAAAAGTTATTAAACCAACACAAGAATGTCAATTGTCCTTTATGGTCCAAGAAAGTCAAGTTGATGTAGCAAAACTTTTGCCAAAATGGAAAGCAAGCATTAGCAGATGGAATTTTCTCATTAAGAGCCTAGAAGTGCTGCCAAGCTACTGTTGGAATTATATTCAAATGCTTTATATGCAAACAAAAATTTCTATTTACAGACTATTCCAAGGCAGCCGTAATAATGTAACATTTTAAAAGAAACAACTCACACTAATTTTAAGTAGTACAGAATATTTGACACTGCGTTAAAGGTGTCACTTCCAAGCATGTTTATGGAAAATAAAATTCTAAACACAGAATGTGTACCATATAGATGAGTAATTATCTGATCCAAACTGTCATCATGGTATTCTGGACCTCAGTAAAATGCATCAAGGGGAAAAGTTAATTTTTCAGCTTTTAACTTTATCATAAAAATGGAGCAGTTTTATTATATTTCCTCCCAAGCTATGAGACACAATCTTACTAGACTTAGACTTACTTTTTGAGGGAGAAAAAAGGTATCTTAGGTTACACTATCAATTTAAATTTCTTACAAGTTATTTGAACATACTAGTTCATCTCTATCTTCTCTCTTTGCCATATAATGTAATGGATATCTTTAGAAATATAAATTAAAACTGACCTATGAAATCAACTTATTACAGAATAGAGTGGGTACTTTTACTCCACACAAAAAGTGCAATGGTTTTGAAATGGTTTTTGCAAGTAGCTGTGCCCCCAAATTTATCATTTGTTGGCCAACTTTCAAGTGATATGTCTTTCTAAACTTATCTAGCAAAGTCTCTGGCTAAAAGCTGCATGGTCTTTGATTTTGGTCAATAAATAAGATCATTACAGCACGGAAATATATTCCTAGAGTTTGTGTTCAAATGACATAATTTTTATGAACCCTGGGGCACTTCAATGGCATGAGGAAACATACATGTAGAACGTCAGTAGAAATTTTTCTTAGAGAAAAGATAAATTAGTGAAAGATCACTCATTTTATAAAAGTAATTTCTTTAAATAGAATACTTTCTATGACATTTAAATTATGATAGGACATGAATTACGATGTACTAAAGAAGATTTTTAGTAGAGGTATACAAAATTTGAAATGTACAATAGATTTCTGGTCATATGGTCTATAAAATTTAACTAACAGGAATATAATAGTATTTATATAAAAAGCCTCAAGGTTTATAATATATTTTATATATGTTGTCTCAGCCGATCCTTACAACCTTGTGAGGCAGGTGCTATTGTTATCTCCATTTTACAGATGAGGAAACTGAGGCTGATGAGGTGAGATGCTTTGTTTTACACAGCTATCTGAGCCAGCATTTTAACTCGCGCCTTCCTGAGTCCAAGTCCAGGACTCTGACCGCTCTATTCTTGGTTATTGTTGTTGTGTTAAAGACAAAAGGAATGCCTATGCAAACTGCCCTGGCTCAAACAATCAGCCTACACCTAAGATGTGCAAATCAGTGAAGCTTATAACTCAACACCAACAAGATAACAGAACAGAGATATGCAAAGTAAAACCAACATACTAATAAAATGTAAAAATGCTAATCAACATTTTGGGAAAAGCTAAAAGCATTATGCTATAAAACTTATGAAAACATTATGAAAAAATAATAATTAGCATGTATCTTTGAAGAATTCAAATTTCCCAGCCTTTTAAGGACAAGACCAGAAAAACATAAATGTGACCTAGATTAATAAATTATTTGATTACCATAATACATACCTTTTCTGAATCATGGTTAATCATTTTCACATCAAGTAACGATTTGATAGTTTTTGCCAATTCCTTTTCATTCATCTGTGTGATGTCATGAAGTTCTTTGAAACTGACAGTTTCACCATTGTTAAAAGCAAGTAGTACTGCCATTTGGTATGTTGTCACCATGGCCACGTAGGGTTTGGACAAATAATTCATTTTAACTTCACCTGCAATTAGGATAAAAATGATCACTGTTATGAAGAATCAAGTAGTCCTAAGCCAACTGAGTGATAACTCATAATTTCCCCTTCAAATGGGGAAACAATGATTTGGCTAAGTTGTTCCACTAGAATGTTTTTTCCAAGGGTTATCAAATAGTCGATACCATCAAACATTTCAAGAGAGTGGTTCAAAGTAATTCATAAAACACACTTAAAATGGTAATATACTTTTCTCTGGTGATGTGTGGTTGGCTTTCTACCATGAACAAACAATTTACATAGGCTATCTCTTGGAGTATCAAAAGTATTATTTAGAGTCATCTCATCAAAATCAGTGATGGGGTTTTTTTTTATTATTACTTCTTTGAGAAAATAAGTAGGAGGCAGACCTATGATTTCATACGTATAGGGACATAGGGAAACCCCTTCTTCAAATACAGATCATCAACTGTCCTACAACTTACAGTTTTAGAGAGATGTCTGGGGCCATGAGAGCCTCCTACTAATTTTAGAGGTCTCAGGGATATTTGGGGAGAGCCCTGATGGGCAGAAAGAATCTGATATGAGGATTTTCATTTCGGCAAATGCAAAAAAAATAATGATAAGGCATAAATATACCAGGATATTACAAAGACTTTTTCTCTTAAATCCCCAGACCCTGACTGGTTCTTGGGCTACCAGTGTCCTGTGACTACAGGTTTGAACTCAAGCTCAAAGGACCATTTTGGTCCTCAAAATTCCAGTGACCTAGACAGAGGGTTCTTAAGAGAAGACAGAGCAGAACAACCACAGGATTTGGAGTCAGCATTCAAGTTCAAATCCCAACTCTGCCACTGTGTGATCTTAACCAAATTATTTCACCAAAGCTATTGCCTCACTCGTAAAATTAGGCAGTGGGATTAGAGATCTACGGGCCTATGGAGAGTTAAAAAAAAAAAAAAAAAGTCCTTGGACTCTAGGATGGCCTCAAGCACTCAGCCTCAGGAGTATGTACCAAGGTCATAACAATCACTCTCACCTGTGGCTTAAACACTGGCAAATGCAAGTTGTTCCAGTGCCCCCAAATGGTTCAAAACAAGAACTAACTTTAAGGTTATCTATCCTAAATAAATGTCATGAATTCATTCATCTGAAGCTGGAATATGAGTTTGGACCTTTTCCCCCTTGCCCCCCATCCCAGCATGGATATTATCTATCTAGCTTATGCATACATGGAGTCTCACAATACCATTCGATGACAGGAAAAGAAGAGGAAGTCTATATTCTCCTTTCTTTCTATCTTTCCCTTTCAAATTAATGGGTGATCCCCAACAATTCTATTCTCAGTCTGTGTTGAAAATGGTTTATTGCTCTCTCCTATTTTCCTTTATAATAAAGTTGTTTAAACTGGAAGCCATAAAGTCCATAATAAGAACAAACCTAGTGCAAATGGAAAACAGAAATGAGAATACTGAGGCATTTTTTCTTCTCAATGAGTGCTAAAAAGACTAGTAAGTTAGAGCAAACCACTGCACTCAAGGGAGTGAAAAGCAGAGGAGACTAAGAAAAGTCTTTTCAGAATACATGCCAATAGCTAATTTATTGATGGGTTAGTACTGTGCTACAAACAAAATTAAATAACACTATGTACAAAAAGCAAGTCTGAAGAATTCTGAACTGCTCCTGGTGGGTTATTATCTGAAATGGTTCCTATGCACTTACATAAAAGTACTCACTATTCTGAGGTTTGTCTCAGTGTTAAGCGTTTATCATTACAGGATGTATGCATGCAATACGTATCGTGACATGTCAAGTTATTGCTCTGACACTAAGCTTTGATGTTTCACAACAATGGTAACCTACAGTTTCCTCATGGATTCTGAACATGTCAGATACTGAATTAGTATAAGAATGTCTGATTATTGTTTCTGTCATAGTATTTAGTACAATATCTCATACATAATTATAGCTCAATAAATACTGAATTAAAATAAAAATCAAAATGGAAATTCATAAGGCCAGGAACTTGAGTCCTTTATCTTAGTTCCCAATACCAAAATGAAAGATTCAAAGATATATGATGAAGTTTAAAATTAAATAAAATAATAATAATACTTATGGTTATTAAACTTGTGTGGAATCATAGGCAAGAAATGTCAACTAAATCATCACTTAATAAGAATAGTAATCTCATCCTCTGCCTACTTCACAAAGTGCTACACAAACAGAACACCTAACTTCTGGGATAAAAGATAAAATACTATTAGAACTCAAAATGTTCTATTGAAATGATGAACTGCATACCTTCAATACAAATAAGGCACGGAAATACACATTTCAGTATCAATGATAAAAAATTTGGTGCAATGGTAATTAACTGGATTATAACCCTTCTATAATTATATCTAATAACAATATAATAACCATATGCATTCATTCCTTAAAAAGATAGCTAAAGAATGTGATTCTACGTCCAACACAAAGTTTGCCAAGGTAAATTTCAGCAAATTCACATCAGTATTTATATGTGTCAGGTTGACATAATTTAGTACTGTAAGACTAAATTCAATTCAAATTTCTGAACACCTATATGGAAATAAATATACTTTATCTAAAATATTAACAGAATTCCAAAGCCAAGGAATAGGTGGAACAACCCATGATGAGGGTTTTGAGAGGGAAGCAGAAAACATGAAACATGTAGCCAATGTGAATATTTACTAGTATTAATGCATTAATTAATTAATACATGATACTGGTAGCTAGAAGAAATGAGAGAGAGTAGCTAATGCTGTAAATTTATTATGCTAATATAAATGTATGTGGTTGCTTGACCTTTTCTGTTACTTCCCAAGCTAGAGCCAAGGACTTTTGGAAGAGGCAATCACATTTTCAAACCATTACAATACCATACATAGCTGAAATAGCACACATACTTTTAGGGCTAAAAAAGAGGTAAAACGAGCCTAACATATGGCAAAGCAGTAATGGCAGTATACAGAGTAGGGGGTGGACTGATGGATTTGGAATCTGGAAGACACAAGTTTGAATCTTGCTTCAGACAATCACTGGTTGGCACTTGCCATGGCCTTTAACCTTGCTGAACCTATATCCTGGGATTACATTCAGGATCCAATGAAATCATGTCTATATGCCAGGATAACTGTCATTGGCTGCTATCAAGAATCCAGCAGGAATGATGAGTAAAAAGGCTGCTTCTGTTCACGGATTCTCCCCCCCCCCCCCACTCTGTCCTGCTACACAGCTTATGAACTGTGGCAGGGGCAGGGATACAAACAGCTCTCCTCATTCCCTTTCCAGGATGTGGACGCAGAGGTCATTCAAGAAGATCTGAGAGGGCAACCAGAAAGAGCAGGATTGCTAGTAGTGTGGATGGCTCCACGTAGGAATGCTTAATACTGTTTTCCTTTCACTTTTGCTATGTTCAATAATCTATGTTGCCAGAATATGTAAAGTCACTGAGTCTGGTCACTGTATACATGGGGTGGTGCAGGTTTGGGAGGGGGGAGAAGTTGGGTGGGTGAGTAGTGAACGTGAGTTATGGCTTTACAACTACTGAAGATATATTCCACATTTTTTATATAGTGAATAATATCTACTTCTTTCCCTAGGTAACTAGGTAACTTTCCCAGCTGGCATGGGTCTGAACAGCTGAGTATCAGGAAGCAGGCAAATGCCCTCTGGCAGCCAAGTAAGGTATGGAAACCTTTAGGATCCAAGGTGCCTACTTGGGTGGTTGGTTTAAAGAGAGTGCCACCTAGTGGGCAATTCATATACTGCACCCCTTTTTGTAGGCTTCAGGAAGGCAGAGGACCAGCCACCTGGCACTTGTGACACTGCACAGAGCCCACAGGGAGGCAATGTGGAATAGACAGCTAGCCTCAGAACCAGGAAGCCCTTGGTTTAAGTGCCTCCGTTGACACACACAAACAGTATAATCCTGGAACAATCACTTAACCATTCACGCTCTCAGGCACAGCTGTTAAACACACACTGCTGGCTACAAGGCAGGAATCAGATTAAAATTTAATTGGGAAGCATTTCACAAAGCAAGTAAAAAGGCAATAGAACTTTGGTAATTAATGTGTGGTTTTCTTAAAAAACAGCCCGATCCTTATGTGTTAGTACTGCATTTCTATTTGAGTATGACATTCCTGCTCTAGGCCACTCTCTACAGCACTGCTTTGGCAGAGGGAATTTCCCAATACAGATGAAATCAGAGAGCCAAGTCCCCATCCCTAAAAGGCTGTAAACTCCTTGAAGGCCAGGCTGCTTTTTGCCTTTCTTTGCATCCCTAGTGCTTAAGCTCAGCACCCAGTACACCATAGTTATTTTTTAAATTCTTGTTGATTATATTTATACTTCAATTTCACTACTGACAATTGAAGGGCAAAGCCCTCACAGTGGATTGAAGGCACTGAGATTAAAAATATCTGGACCTGAAAAATGTGGGAATTTGTTTTGATTAACTTTGAATATTTGTTGTAAATGTTTAGTGGGGGAGGAGATGTGGTGAGAGATAAAATATATTTTTGTTCACTGAAAGGAATTAAATTTTAAAGATAACAGAAAGAAAAAGCTGATAGTATAATCAGATTTGAAAATGACACTCTACAAAAGTGAATAGTTTCTACATACACCAAAATCTAGGAAAAGTTCTTGAAAAAAACAATTCACATATATTATAGTTTACAAGAAGAATTTAGGAATAGATAATGATAAGCTAGAGTCAGTCCAGAGGATATGACCTGGAGTGCGAAAGGACCAGAGATCATAATGTAACAGGGAGTGCTGAAAGAAGTGGCAATACTTGGTATGATGACAAAAGACTTCAGGGGGATCTCAGTTATCTTTAAGTATCTGAAGGCCTATTATATGGAAAAGGATAAGATTTACTCGATTTGGTTTCAGAAATTAGAAATAAGAAGAAAAGGTAGAAGTTTCAAAGAGCCAGACTTGTGTCAGTAATAAAGGAAAACTTAATAATCAGAACTATCCACAAGGAGAACGGGCCTCAGGAGGTTCCTCTCTCCAAAGGTATTCCGGTAAAGCTTGCAGGACAACCGGGATGTTGGAACAGACGCTCAGGTATAGGTTGGACCAACCAGCCTCTGAGGCCCCTCCCCACTCAGAGATTCTTTGAGTTTGTTGTGTCAGAAATAATTTATACTTTACCTGTACAAAGATAATGTAACCAGGTAAGCTTCCTTCCACTGAAATGCTGACTGTAAAATAATTCAAACTGCAAAACAAAATAAAATTTCAAATGAATTTTAGGGACTGTAAATTACGGATATAACAAGTTTATTTTTATTCTGCTATCAGTGTGCTAAAATTTGTTATTCCTTCAATTCAGAAACTAAGAGTTAATGATTTCCACAAATGGAACAAAAATTAAAAATATTTCTGGTGTGATTAAATTCACATTACTTTGTGTTTACAGCTCAGCTTTTAAAATGCTTAAAAAAGAAGTAACATACAAATCAATACAATTAGAAACGTTACTTATATTTATCTCTATAGTTGGTGTCACTTGTAAGGTAACACCTAGCTTTTCTCACTACTGTATTGAAGTAGATCACTATTAAAAGGGAACCAAGGCTTCAGAATATTTCCTTTTACAATCCCCATTTTTAAATGACTTTGAATTACCAACCTTATTCTTGAATAAAGTCCTATTCTGATATCATATGATGGTGCAGAAGTGACACTGGGTTCCTGAAGGTGATGTCAAATGCATGTTTTATCAAGTTATAAAGACTGTAAGTGTGGATAGCAGATTCTGTCTTTTGTTGACGGACTGGCATAACTTGTTTTGGGAGTGGGAGACAACTTATAAAAACCATCCATTAAGGCACAGAGACATTATCATCTTCATCAGTGGCTCAAGTACACAAATCAATGAAATCACAGATCCCTAAGCTTAAAGACCAACTTTAACAGTGGATGAAAGTAGATTTTAAATTAAAAATTACATTTTAAATATTTCTTATTAAAAACAGCTTGGTCATAATTAAAACATGCAAGTATAATTTTGTAATGATATGGCACCTAATAACTCATGTGAGATAGAAATGTAAGTAACTTCTGGAAACAAAACTTCAGCTTTGTTATTTCACTGAAAATCATGAAATCATGATTTGTTTTATTACTACATTCAAATACAATCAATATGGCTTGAACATGAATAACATAATAAATGCAATCTACATTCCATACTTATTCTTGAACCAGATCCAGACATCACTACCAACACTTACAAATGTTTCTTTATTCTGAACTTCACAAATACCAAAAGCTAAGGTTTCCACAGGCCTCTGCATAAGCCTGGAAATCTCTGTCATGTACAGTTTGCACTTTCACAAAAGCATTACAGAAAATGAATAAATTGCCTGTTCCAAGAAGTACACCAAGCTCACAAATTCTCCCCAAACTGCTCCTTGCTGAACTCTACTTTCTCTCCCGCCAATGAGCAATTCTGCTGGCAGATGGGTCAGCTAACCGTGTGCTTTACCTGCAAATGTTATTCATAAGCTACTGACAAGTTTTTATCAGTAACTCAACCACACAATGGAAGTGTGCAGCCCAAAATCCTTCAGGCCCCCAAACTTGTGGCTGAGCCAGTATTCTCCATCTCTTGCCATCTACCCTAAGTTATCAATCAGCATGCCTGCCCCATCCACCCTAAGTTATCAATCAGCATGCCTGCCCCATCCACTCTCAACAAATGGAAAATGGTGGCCACAAAGACTATTATAGCTTTCAATCAGTAACTGCCCAAGACTCTGACTACAATACATTAAAAAATATCTAGGAAGTTGTAAACCTTCAACTAAGGACTTACATTGTATGCTAGTGTGAATAGATATATTTTAACCTTGAAACTTTTGAGCTAACCATACCACCAACAGTTTTAAATGTCTTAAATGAACATATATTTTAAAATCTTAGCAAAACAAAGCATTCTTTTAAAAAAGCCCAATTAAAGACAATTTTAAATCAGTTTTAAAAATTATTTAAATAGGAGAAAGAACTGATTTAAAAATTATTTAAATAGGAGAAAGAAGATTTAAAATTGTATACTGCAATTCTCCTGAAGTCACCTACCATGCAGCATAATCTCCCTGTTTCACTGGACCTAGCATAGTGTTCTTAATAAATTAGGTATCCTAAAATTTTTCATTAATGATAGTACAGAAAAAAATTCATTTTTTTATGCTAAAATTTTCTTTCAAGTTTAAATACAAAACTCTTTGACAGAGGAATCAAGAAAAGTGATAAACTCTAAAGTAGGAGTTCATAACCTTTTTTGTATCATGGATTCCCTTTGTCAATCTACTGAAGACTATAAAACTCTTCTCTTAAATGCATAAATCAAAGTACATAGGAATATCAAAGGAAATTACTCTGAAATGTAGTTAAGACTTTTTTTTAAAGTTCACAAACTCCAGTTTAAGATTCCAGCAAAAAGACATGTTAGATTTATAAGAAAACATAATATTACATGAGAAATATATTTACAAGTAAATATGGTACTATGTGAAGAATAATTTTACAATTCTAACTGTAATCTACTCATGGTTAGATAAATCCTTAAAAAAAACTGGCAAATTTGACAGATGAGCACAGAACTGATGAGCATGTCTGAAGTCCTAGGCTCAGTCCATGAAAAGGCTTGAGATTCCTGTCTTTATTTCCCCTCTGTCAAGTCTAAGAACAGAACCTGGTTGTACTACTCTCGACATTTTAAGCTCATCTGCAATGAATTGCTCTACCTGAATGAACAAATATTTATTAAGCAACCACTGTGCGTTTGATAATGGGGATATAAATACATTACTAAGACAGTCTCTGCCCTCAAACACCTTATAATAGGGGGACATAACACACACAGGGTTGACAGAAGGGCAAGTGAAAAATAGATGTCAACCTCACTGTGAAGCATAAAACATCAGAAGATGAAAATCTTTTTTAGTTATGATAGACAAGTAGAGACTTTTCACAGTCTAGCCTCTTCCAACACCAAACAGTCATGGCAGCTGAAGTATATGCTACTACTAGGAACTGTGTCCTTGTGCTCTCCATGAAACCTCTCAAAAAACATCAATCAACAAATGATTGCCACCTAGAGCAGAGGCTGCTGGGGCCATCATCAAGTCCTACATGTTTTCCCAGAGTTGCAGGAGTGGGGTGTATGGGAAATAAGTGTCTTGGACCACGCCACGCACAGTCTAAAGGTTAAAGAGCTGTTTCTGTATTTATTTTAATAATCATTATCATATGTGAAACTCAAACAGGTGCAGTAATAATTATTCAGACTTTGAGTAACAAAGTCTCATTTAACAGGGTTAAAGAGGAAGACACTGGGAACCACTAGTGCATTTTATTATTCTTCCATCACCTTCCCATTTAAAGTGTACACTTAAAACTAACCTTTCAATCAGAACATAGGGAACTGTTTTAGTTAATGAGCCACAGTGATACTCAATTAGGTTCTTTTTTGTGTTACTTTTAAGAAAATGGGCTCCATGTACATTGTCATTCACAGGGCACTGGCGGACCCGGCAGGAGTCAGCACTGTAGTGTGCTTTCCTCTCCCCTCACAAAACCCGCCCACTGCCCAAATTCTACCTAATACTTTGAATGTTCAGTGGGTCCACTCGATGCTAGAAGTAAATAAGGAATCAAGATGTATCATTCAGGTACCAAGCTTCAGTTGCTTTTCTTAACTGCATTTAAAAACAATTTTAACTTAGTTTTAAATGCTTTGATCAATCTATTAAAAGAAAAACTTCTTACCTTTCTTAATATCTACTTATCCAAAAATTAAAACATATGAAATGCAATAACCTAAAATAGCACAAAATGAGGTACTAAAATGGTATAGATAATCTAATTGAAACATAGAAGATAAGGCAAACAGGAGTTGCAATTTTCTTATATTCTTATATTTTCTTATATTCAACAGAATAAATGTTTGATATTCAAAGTAAATGGCATATATCCTAACAAAAAAGGTTATTTCACAGAGGAGTAGTAATTTTCATTGGTTTATTTATTTTTTTAGAACTTTTGATACCAAAATTAATTATATGGATGTTAGGATGTATGTATACTAAAGATATTCCTCAGAAAAAGCTGTTTGTGCTGTTTTTACTCTCATTTTATAAAA
Source organism: Bettongia penicillata ogilbyi (assembly GCA_023548195.1). NCBI lineage: Eukaryota > Metazoa > Chordata > Mammalia > Diprotodontia > Potoroidae > Bettongia > Bettongia penicillata. Next base: position 2,525,219 of record JAJHZJ010000671.1, read on the forward strand.
AAAAAACTGCTTATAAAAAAGGTAGCCATTTACCTGTGTTAACATAACCAAAGAATACTCCAGCTTTCAAATAACAGTAATTATGATTTACCTTTTTTCCCAGAAGACAGATCAACTGTCTTTATAACTGATGAACACTTGCGTGTCTAACAAATAAAAAGCATAGTAACTCTAAAGCTACAAATCACTAAAACTTCCTGGGTTTTCCAGCAAGTTTCTGGCTAACCTACCATCTGTACACTTTTTTCCAGTTCCTGAGGGATGGCAAATGTAGAGGAAGGAGATTGAGTAAGAGGCCATGCACCAGCCTGAAAAAAAAAGAAAATATCTTTAAAACTGAATGGTTTGTATTTAACATTAAACATAAAGATAAATTTGCAACTAAAATTGTCTCCCTTCCAAAGCCTGACAGTAAGTCATAATATTACTTAATACCATAAAGCATTTCTCCCAAATAATGTAAAAAGGCAAAATTTGTCCCAACATAATACATTCTAAAGACTACATAAATTTAAAAGAATAATATACACAAATGATTTTACAGTAAAACGTATTTAGTCTTGTGTACCATAACTGCTCTTGAATGCTGAAGGGCTTAGCACAAGTAAGACCCTTTTTGCTCCCCACCTGAAGACACCTGCTGCCAGATTCCATGACTGATGTAGGGTTTACTGGAGCAGACAATTCAGGAAACCCTTTCCCCCAAAGCCGTCCTTTCACTTTCTATGAGTGGACAGCATTCCCAAATGCCCAAACCCTAACACATATGCGTGCGCACACACACACACACACACACACACACACACACACACACGCACACCCCCTTAGATGAGAAAGGAGTCATTGAAAACAATCCTTTTGGAAAGATGGAATACCAGTAAAAGATTTTATCATCTGCCCTCCTGCTATATTCTCCTGATTTACTGTTGGACAGTGAGATTTAATCCATTTATGTACCTTAGGAACCCTAGCCACTGCCATCTGCCTTTACAATGCTACCCCAAAGAATACCAGACTTTTTCATCTGCCCTACAGCTAAGTCTTTCTACATGTATGTAATATCTTCTTTAATTAGAGTATAAACTCCTTGGGAGTACGGGAATGTCTGGGATTTTTTATTTGTATCCCAAGGGCTTAGTGTAGCGCTTCTCATATAGAAAGTGCTTAACAAATACTTTTCCATTCATTTATGTAACCATTCACAATATTTTAAACTAGTACAGTTTAAAATCTATTCATACCTGTAGGACATATATTTGAAAACTAATTCCCAAATCAATTACAGTGTCCTGATTTTTTATAAAATTGTTGAATTTGTTGTTGAGATCAGCACTGACATTCATATCTGTGTACATTCGATGGAGTTTGCTTGTAAACTCATATCCACAGGCTTGCTGTAATGATAGATTTAAAAAATATTATTCAACATGAAAAGATGTGGGTGGGATTAATAAGAAAATATGTCAGCTATTAGGTCATAAAGATGAATTACAGTACATCCCTAGTAAAGAAACACCCTCTGAATTGCCATACTTGTTGCTTTCAAACCAAAATACTCAATTTTCAAAACTTACTTCTCAAATACTATTTTCTCTGGTAATCTAATAAAATTGGAATGTGATGTAACAGACAACTATACATTTGGGAAAAAAACCAAAAATGTCAGTTACTTGGCAGAAATATTCTGTAGTAAGGTACTTAAATATTTACTGAATTGAATATAGACACAAGCAGACTGGAAAAAGTGTCATGTTTTCAGTCAACAAAAAAAGTATATTAGACATATGCCTTTTAAAACAGAGTGCAAAGCATTTTAATTCTTTAAATGATTTATTATGATCTTAATATTAAAAAAGAATACAACCAAGTACTTTTATATCAATTTACAATTAATGAAGCTCAATGCATAACCCCTTAATCTTTTAGTCACTCCCTCTCTAATTCCATCAAAATCCTTTGCATCCATTCCCATTCATTTTTTATCTTGTAGTCATAGCTCCAATGTACTATCTTGCTCTGGCTTTGCTTTTTCTGCCTTGCCCATTTAATAAATGTCCTTCAGGATTTTTTGATATTCTTCATACATGCCAACCTAAACTGCATTTTAAGATTCCCATAACATACATTTTATTTAATTATTCTTCTATCGTTGGACATTTAGATTGTGTTTACTAATTACTAATTATGATACTTTAAAAATGTTTGAACAGAGAGCTCTTTTTTTTTTTTTTATAATACTCTTAGGGAACATAACACATAACAGAATTACTGGGTTACAAGGTATGGTTATTTTTGTAACTTAATAAATATGCCATGAAGAGAAAATATGTTTTAAATTGCTCTAAACCCAACAAACTTCAAAGCTACTATGAGGACACACAATGAATTCCCAATCTGAGAGAGAGATGCCACAATGGTAAAAAGGAATGACATGAGAATGAAGGAATGAGTGAACTTTGTGGTTCCCTAAAACAAATGAATACTTATCATGTTGATGGGATGAGTAACAGTATTTGCACATGAAGGGTAGTACCTTTACATTTACATTGTGAAGTACTCTGACTTAGGCTAAATATGAAATATTTCCCACCAAAGCATTCAACAAGCACTTACTGGTATGTTAGCTGCTGGTGGCACAAATGCAAAGAATGAAATGATCCCCATTTTCAGGCATTCTTTATATCTTATTAAAAATAGTTAGTAAACTGTCATATCCAATTTTGTTTTTAAAAATTTCAGACATGTTACAAACAAAAAATGAATAGGTAAGAAATAGCAGTCAATGATTATGCAATGGATGGGGAAAAACACATTAACTCAATTGTACCCTAAAAGGACACAATTTCAAAGAATCTTTAGGTGAATTATTTTATAGATTATAGAAGCCTTACATAAAGTAAATACACACTTAAAATTTGTTTCAGAAATTTAACTTTTCAGACATGAACATATGTATTTTGAAAATGGTTTTAGGCAACATGTAAAATTGTTAATATAATACTGTTATGTAGTTCAAAAAGAGTGATTACTACATTACCTTTAATTTATTGATCATGGCTTCTTCAGAATCCATAGACATAGACAGGCCATGAATTAAACGTTTGGCCAACATCCTGGCATAAAACTATTGGTGGGGGGAAAGAAGTAGTTACTTCATGATCATTTCAAATTTTTGCATACTTTAAAAATGAAAGAAAAACTTTACAACAATCTTTTCTTTCCTCTACAATTTGAATTGCTACTCACCTTTTGAAAAACATCTTTATCATCAATATATTTGAACACAGTAATGAAGCTGGTGAGCTTGTCTTCCACTTCATTTTCAGTCATTCCTTTTGCTGATTTTTTTAGCAAGTTATCACAGTACTTGGCCAGCTCAAAAAAAAAAAGGAAATAAATTATTTATTATTCAATTATAAGAAAATAGACACATATATTAAATTTTACTCATAAATAAGACTGAGATATACATTTCACTGTAAGGGTGTTATACAGGACATAATATAAAATAGATCAGAAAAACATATCCTTCACCTTCCCAAAGCATATATTTAAAAAGAAGTAAATCAGAGTATAAACAAACTTATTTACCATATTTTAATAACTCAAAATTTTAAGATGAAATAAGCTTACTGAGCTTATGTGTAAGGGACTACGCAAAAAACTGATTGAAAATCAGTCATGACTACTTTTAAAAATAAACACCCTCAGTTTCTTTTTGTGAATATTATATATTAGTACAAAAGTGCACATGAAGTAGCTATCAAAATCTATCTGCTCTGAAAAACAGGTTAAAGAAGGTCATAGGTTCTGGTTTCTATTCTAAATATATGACTTGATTACCTTATCTCAAAAAGCTAAAATGATGGGAAAAAACTGACATTTCCTAATAGTGACATTTTGAATTTTCTTGCACTATTAGCCTTTGGCATAATGGAATATTTTCTTCCTTACCAGTTCAGGTGCTTTGCAAATAGCTTTGGGTTCTTTATAATTTACTACTGATGTCAGAGCCTATATGGAAATACAGAATAAGAGAGATGAAAATTAATGCTAATTTTAAATGCAATTGCTATCAAGTTTTCTTTTTAATAATCCTTTGATTAAATGGCACTATGCCCAAGTATGAACATGTGTAGAAATATCAGAGAAATCAAGAAATTCATATAAAGTACACATTCATCTACATTCATTATTATAATGAAAAATATAAAAGAACAATGAAAAAGTTTACAATCTAAAGCAGAACTACTGTGGTGTTTTGGAAAGAGCATGGACTTTGTGTCAGAGGAGTTCTTTCTTGGTAACCTCATCAGCTCTCACAGGCTTAACTAGCTTAAATATCATCTCTGTGGAGATGCCTCCCAGAATTAAATATCCATCCCCAGTCTCTTTCATTAGAGCTTCAGTCACATATCACCAATTGCCTACTGGGCATTTAAAACTGAATGTCCCCAAGACATCTAGATTAATCTCAACATGTTTAAAACTAAACTCGTCACCTTTTCCTACATCCTCCCCTCTCCCAAACTTCCCTGTTTCTCTCAAAGGTCCCACCATCTTTCCAGCATCTCAGGTTCACCATTTCAGCTCTATCCTGACTTCATACTTTCCTTTACCTGACATATCCAATCAGTCGCCAAATCTTGCTATCTGTCCCTTCACTTCTTTCATATTTGACCACTTCTCTCACCCATAGAGATACCACATCTTAGTTCAGGGCCTCCTCTCCATTCCCCTTGATTACTGCAGCAGTATCTTAATGGGTCTGCCTACCTCAAGTCTCTCCCCACTCCAGTCTATCTCATACTCTGGTGCCAGAGTCATTTTCCGTAAGCACAGATATGACCATGTGATGTCCTTACTCATTCAACCCTAATGTTTTCCTCTTGGCTCCAGGATTAAACATGAATTCCTCTGTTAAGCTCTATTTGAAAGCCCTACATAGGGGGGAGGAGCCAAGATGGTGGAGTAGAAAGATTCACATATGCTAGCTCCTAACCCACAGCCCATAAATTACCTATAAAAAGAACTCCCAACAGGTTCTGGAGCAGTGGAAGCCGTGCAGCAACGCAGTGGAGATTTCTGTTCCAGAGAGCCCTGAAAAACTGACCCAAAGGTCCGTCGGGCATCGGATGCAGAGCAGAGCCCAGACCTGCCTTGGCCGTGCGGCCACGAGAGGAGCAGATCCGAGCAGGCATCAGGGATGGAATTGCCAGCGGCTGCAAAGGTCCCTCAACCCACAGGCACTACAGGTCAGTGAGAGAGCCTTCTGGACTAGCCGAGAGGGGAGCGGGGTGTCTTCGTGGCTCGGGCCCCATCGGGAGGAAGTGGCAGGGGAAGCGGCGGACAGGGGCTCCCGGAGCAGATGGGAAATCGGGTCCATTACTGAAGGTCTCCACGTAAACACCCTGAGGGAATTGAGCCTGGGAGGTGGCCCTGCCCCGACCTGAGCAGCAGTACTTAATCTCTCACTGAATAGCAGCCCCTCCCCCTGCTGAAAGTCCTGAGGCTGGGGAGCAGCATTTGAATCTCAGACGCCAAGCACTGGTGAGGTGGGGTGGAGAGGAATCTCAGAAGTCAAGTAACTGGCTGGGAAAATGCCCACAAAAGGGAAAAAAATAAGACCATAGAAGGTTACTTTCTTGGTGAACAGATGTTTCCTCCTTTCCTTTCTGATGAGGAAGAACAATGCTTACCATCAGGTAAAGACATAGAAGTCAAGGCCTCCATACCTCAAACACCTGAAATAGATATCCAATGGGCTCAGGCCATGGAAGACCTCAAAAAGGATTTTGAAAAGCAAGTTAGACAGGTGGAGGAAAAACTGGGAAGAGATATGAGAGAGATGCAAGAAAAGTATGAAAAACGGGTCAATACCTTGGTAAAGGAGACCCAAAAAAATGCTGAAGAAAATAACACCTTGAAGAATAGGCTCACTCAATTGGCAAAAGAGGTTCAAAAAGCCAATGAAGAGAAGAATGCATTCAAAAGCAGAATTAGCCAAATGGAAAAAGAGGTTCAAAAGCTCACTGAAGAAAATAGTTCTCTCAAAATGAGAATGAAACTGATGGAGGCTAATGACTTTCTGAGAAACCAAGAAATCACAAAGCAAAACCAAAAGAATGAAAAAATGGAAGAGAATGTGAAATATCTCATTGGAAAAACAACTGACCTGGAAAATAGATCCAGGAGAGACTATTTAAAAATTATGGGACTACCTGAAAGCCATGATCACAAAAAGAGCCTAGACATCATCTTTCATGAAATTATCAAGGAAAACTGCCCTGATATTCTAGAACCAGAGGGCAAAATAAGTATTGAAAGAATCCATCAATCACCGCCTGAAAGAGATCCAAAAAGAGAAACTCCTAGGAACATTGTGGCCAAATTCCAGAATTCCCAGGTCAAGGAGAAAATATTGCAAGCAGCTAGAAAGAAACAATTCCAGTATTGTGGAAATACAATCAGGATAACACAAGATCTAGCAGCTTCTACATTAAGGGATCGAAGGGCGTGGAATAGGATATTCCAGAAGTCAAAGGAACTAGGACTCAAACCAAGAATCACCTACCCAGCAAAACTGAGTATAATACTTCAGGGGAAAATACAGTCTTTCAATGAAACTGAGGACTTTCAATCATTCTTGATGAAAAGACCAGAGCTGAAAAGAAAATTTGACTTTCAAACACAAGAATGAGAAGAAACATGAAAAAGTAAACAGCAAAGAGAAGTCATAAGGGACTTACCAAAGTTGAACTGTTTACATTCCTACATGGAAAGACAGTATTTGTAACTCGTGAAACTTTTCAGTATCTGGGTAGTTGGTGGGATTACACACACACACACACACACGCACACACGTACACATGTGCACACACACATGCACGCACACACAGAGACAGAGAGCACAGACTGAATTGGATAGGATGGGATCATGTCTTAAAAAAATTAAGGTAAATGTATAAGAGAAATGTATTTGGAGGAGAGAGGGTGAAATGGAATGGGGTAAATTATCTCTCATAGAAGAAGCAAGTAGGAAACTTTTTAGTCGAGGGAAAAAGAGGAGAGCTGAGAAAAACACATGAAGTTTACTCTCATCACATTCGACTAAAGGAATGAATGAAATGCACACTCATTTTGGTATGAAAACCTATCTTACGAGGGCGGAGTCAAGATGGCGGAGTAGAAAGACGAACGTTTACGAGCTCCGAACCCACAGCCCATAGAATTAATGTAAAAAGAGATCCCCATAAGTTCTGGATCACTGCAAGGTGTGCAGAAACATAGTGGAAGAGATTTCCGTTCCAGAGAGCCCTGGAGAGCCAGCCCCAGGGTCCGTTGCGCCCCCGAAAGCGGACCCCACCCCAGCGCTGCCCGGGCCGCGGCCCCAGAGAAGCTGATCCGAGCAGGCTTCAGGGACGGAAGCTCCGGTGGCCGGGAATGTCCCTCTGCCCACAGAAGCTACAGGTCAGCGAGAGACATGCTTGGGCTCACGAAGAGGGGAGCGGGGTGTCTCCGTGACTCGGCCCCCTCAGGAGGAAGCGGCGGCGGCAGAGGCGGGGGCGGTGGAGGCAGCAGCTGCGGCGGCAGCCCGGGACTCCCCCAGCAGCAGGCAGGATCTTCATTACTGAAAGTCTCTGCATAAACCCCCTGAGGGAGCTGAGCCTGGGAGATGGCCCTGCCCCACCCCGCTCCGTTACCGAAGGTCTCTGCATAAAGCCCCTGAGGGAACTGAGCCTGGGAGGCAGCCCTGCCCCCAACCCAGCACCAGAACTAAAGCTCACATTGATTAGCAGCTGCGCGGCGCGGAAAGCCCATTTGAATCTCAGACCCCAAGCACTAGCTGGGTGGATCTAGGCGGGGGTGGACAAGAATCTCAGAACTCAAGTAACTGGCTGGGAAAATGCCTAGAAAAGGGAAGAAAAATAAGACTATAGTTTTTTCCAACAAATGCAAATGATCCCAACTTTCGGATCTGACGACGAGGACACATTCTTGCCATCAGGGAAAGATGTGGAGGGTGGGGTCTCAGTACCCCAGACATCCCAGGGGGATGTCAGGTGGGCTCAGGCCTTGGAAGAGCTCAAAAAGGATTTTGAAAAGCAAGTTAGACAGGGGGAGGAAAAACTGGGAAGAGAAATGAGAGAGATGCAAGAAAAGTATGAAAAACGGGTCAATACCTTGGTAAAGGAGAACCAAAAAAATGCTGAAGAAAATAACACCTTCAAGAATAGGTTCACTCAACTGGCAAAAGAGGTTCAAAAAGCCAATGAGGAGAAGAATGCTTTCAAAAGCAGAATTAGCCAAATGGAAAAAGAGGTTCAAAAGCTCACTGAAGAGAATAGTTCTCTCAAAATTAGAATGGAACAGATGGAGTCTAATGACTTTACGAGAAACCAAGAAATCACCAAATAAAACCAAAAGAATGAAAAAATGGAAGATAATGTGAAATATCTCATGGGAAAAACAACTGACCTGGAAAATAGATCCAGGAGAGACAATTTAAAAATTATGGGACTACCTGAAAGTCATGATCAAAAAAAGAGCCTAGATATCATCTTCCATGAAATTATCGAGGAAAACTGCCCTGATATTCTAGAACCAGAGGGCAAAATAAGTATTGAAAGAATCCATCGATCACCGCCTGAAAGAGATCCAAAAAGAGAAACTCCTAGGAACATTGTGGCCAAATTCCAGAATTCCCAGGTCAAGGAGAAAATATTGCAAGCAGCTAGAAAGAAACAATTCCAGCATTGTGGAAATAAAATCAGGATAACTCAAGATCTAGCAGCTTCTACATTAAGGGGTCAAAGGGCATGGAATAGGATATTCCAGAAGTCAAAGGAACTAGGACTCAAACCAAGAATCACCTACCCAGCTAAACTGAGTATAATACTTCAGAGGAAAATATGGTCTTTCAATGAAACAGAGGACTTTCAATCATTCTTGATGAAAAGACCAGAGCTGAAAAGAAAATTTGACTTTCAAACACAAGAATGAGAAGAAGCATGAAAAAGTAAACAGCAAAGAGAAGTCTTAAGGGACTTACCAGAAGTGAACTGTTTACATTCCTACATGGAAAGACAATATTTGTAACTCTTAAAACTTTTCAGTATCTGGGTAGTTGGTGGGTCCATACACACACATGTACACGCATGCACGCACACACACATACACACATGCACACACACACAGAGACAGAGAGCACAGATTGAATTGAATAGGATGGGACTATATCTTAAAAGAAATTAAGGTAAATGGTGAGAGAGAAATGTAGTGGGAGGAAAGAGGGTGAAATGGAATGGGGTAATTATATGTCATTTCAGAGGCAAGTAGGAGACTTTTTAATGGAGGGAAAAAGAGGAGAGCTGAGAAAAAAAAAAGAAACAAGAAGTTTACCCTCATCACATGTGACTAAAGGAAGGAATAAAATGCACACTCATTTTGGTATGAAAACCTATCTTACAGTATAGGAAAGTGGGGGAGAAGGAGATAAGCAAGGGGGGGGAATTGATGGAAGGGAGGGCAAAGGGAGGAGGGAGCAATTTGAAGTCAACACCTGGGGAGGGACAGGATCAAAAGACAGAAGAGAAACAATGAGGGGCAGGTTAGGATGGAGGGTAATTCAGTTAGTCCTACACAACACGACTATCAGGGAAGTCATTTGCAAAACTACACAGATATGGCCTATATTGAATTGCCTGCCTTTCCAAAGGGAATGGGTGGGGAGGGAGGGATGGGGAGAATTTGGAACTCAAAGTTTTAAGAACAACTGTTTAGTATTGTTGTTGCTACTAGGAAAGAAGACATACAGTTAATGAGGAATAGAAAGTCATCTGGCCCTACAGGAGAAAAGAGAACATGGAGACAAGAGAAGGGAGGGATGACAGAAGAGAGGGCAGATTGGAGATAGGGAAAATTAGATTGCTTGGGGTATTGGGGTGGGGGGAGGGAATAAAAGGGGAGAAAATTTGGAACCCAAAATTTTGTGAAAATGAATGTAAAAAGTTAAATAAATAAATTTAAAAAAAAAGAAAAAAAAAGAAAACCTATCTTACAACACAGGAAAGTGGGGGGGAAGGGGATAAGCGGGGGTGGGGGGATGATGGAAGGGAGGGCAATGGGAGGAGACAGCAATTTGAAGTCAACACTCAGCGAGGGGTACGATCAAAAGACAGAATAGAAACAATGGGGGGCAGGATAGGATGGAGGGAAATACAATTATTCTTACGCAACACGACTATTATCGGTCGTTTGCAAAACTACACAGATATGGCCTATATTGAATTGCCTGCCTTTCCAAAGGGAATGGGTGGGGAGGGAGGGATGGGGAGAATTTGGAACTCAAAGTTTTAAGAACAACTGTTTAGTATTGTTGTTGCTACTAGGAAAGAAGACATACAGTTAATGAGGAATAGAAAGTCATCTGGCCCTACAGGAGAAAAGAGAACATGGAGACAAGAGAAGGGAGGGATGACAGAAGAGAGGGCAGATTGGAGATAGGGAAAATTAGATTGCTTGGGGTATTGGGGTGGGGGGAGGGAATAAAAGGGGAGAAAATTTGGAACCCAAAATTTTGTGAAAATGAATGTAAAAAGTTAAATAAATAAATTTAAAAAAAAAGAAAAAAAAAGAAAACCTATCTTACAACACAGGAAAGTGGGGGGGAAGGGGATAAGCGGGGGTGGGGGGATGATGGAAGGGAGGGCAATGGGAGGAGACAGCAATTTGAAGTCAACACTCAGCGAGGGGTACGATCAAAAGACAGAATAGAAACAATGGGGGGCAGGATAGGATGGAGGGAAATACAATTATTCTTATGCAACACGACTATTATCGGTCGTTTGCAAAACTACACAGATATGGCCTATATTGAATTGCCTGCCTTCCCAAAGGGAATGGGTGGGGAGGGAGGGATGGGGAGAAGTTGGAACTCAAAGTTTTAGGAATAACTGTTTAGTATTGTTCTTGCTACTAGGAAATAAGAAATACAGTTAATGGGGAATAGAAAGTTATCTGGCCCAATAGGACAAAAGAGAAGATGGGGACAAGGGAAAGGAGGGATGATAGAAGAGAGGGAAGATTGGTGATAGGGGAAATTAGAATGCTTGGTGTATTGGCGTGGGGGAAGGGGACAAATGGGGAGAAAATTTGGAACCCAAAATTTTGTGAAAATGAATGTATAAAGTTAAATAAATTTATATTAAAAAATAAAAAATAAAAAAAATAAAATAAAAGAATGAAAGCCCTACATAACCCAACTCCAACTTGTATTTCCAGCTTCACTGGACATTATTTTCCCTCCTGCACTTTTTGATTTGACCAAACTGGCCTTCTCTGTTTCTCACTCATGACATCCCATGTCCATGTGTCTTTGTCTGTTCTCAATGTTTGGAAGGCCCTCCCCCACCTTGGTGCCATCTCACAAAGCACCTCTTCCTCTTGAAGACTCAGCTCACACACCACCTCCTGCATGAAGTCTTTCCTAATCCCTCACATTGCTATAGTCCTTGTTCCTGGACTATCCATATTTAGTCACTTTGCCTATATTTATATTAACTCTATCCTGATGCTGTATTTAGTTTTCTATGTGTCTGTTGTCTCCCCATTATAATGTAAGCTCATTGTGGGTAGGAATAGTTTCATTCACTTGTATCCCCAGTAGCCTCTGGCACATAAAAAATATTTAATTGTGTTTAAATACTTGCTTAGCGACTGGCTGATTAAACTTCTAGCTCTACCACTTCCTATGACCTGTACCTTGAATGACATTGAGAATCTCAACAGCCAGAGATGTGGAGGGAGTTTATTCTTGTCAAGACCACTGCTGCAAAAGGATAAGGTGGGAGAAAGCATGATAAAGTAAGGAACAACTGGAAAGGGACATAAAGAATATGATGGTTGAGAGATAGGTGGGGGAGGTTTGCAGACAATTTGAAACATCAATCTGAGAAGTTTGTATTTCAGTCTCCAGGAAATGGGACACTACTGAAGGATTTTGAGGTGGAGGTTGACAGAGCTAGACTTATGCCTTGGGATGATAGCTATGTGAAGGACTGATTAGAGAGGAGAAAAGATTAGAAATAGGGAGACCAGCCAGAAAGTAATTCAAATAAATAACTTCTAGCATAATAATAACACTGTAAAGAAAACAAAGTCTGAAAGATTTGAGAACTCTTATCGGTGCAATGAGCAACCATGATTCCAGAAGATCAAAGATGAAGAATGCTACCTATCACTTGACTGAGAAATAAGTTCAAAATGCAGAAGACATACATTTTTAGACTTGGTCAATGAGAAAAATGTTTTGTTTAAGTACGCCTATTTCTTAAAAATTTTCTTTTTCCTCTTTATTATTTGGGGTGCGGGGGTAGGAAGAGTAGGATGTAGGCAAGAGAGATGCACTTTAATTTTTTTAAAAAAATGTAAACAAAACTTTCCCTGTTTCTGCCCCTGCTATCCTTCTTGTCTCATGTTTATAAACTTAATCATTACCCTTGACTCCTCACTCTTCCTCACCTTATAGATCCAATCAGATGCCAAAACTCACTGGCTCTGTCTTTACGGTATCTCTTCCATCCAAGCCCTTCTCTCCATTCACACAGACGCAGCCTTGGTCAAGGCCCTCGTCGTCTCCTAGGCTGTTACAGGAGCCTCCTAATTGGTCTCCCTTTCTCAAGTCTCTTCCCACTTCCTTTCACCTCATATGGGGTTACCAAATTGTTTGTCCTTAAAGACGACCAAGTAACGCTAACTCCAGCAGCTTCCTATTACATTTGGAATAAGATCTAGACTACTCTGTCACTTTAAGAGCCCAACATCCTCCCAGCCTCCTTTCCCACCCTCTGCAATCTGGCCAAACGGATCCTCTTGCTGTTCCCTCTTCCATCCCTGTGCCTCTGCACTATCTGTCCTCTAAGTCTAGAATATATTCCCTCCTGACTGCTGCCTCCCAGGATTCATCACTTCCTTCAAGCTGAAGTGTCAGTACTTCATTCTACATGAAGTCCCAAATACTAGTGTATTCTCTCTCTAAGAAGAGCTGAAAGGTCCCACTTGGATGCTATACTCCTTTGTGGTAGACTCCATCACGATCAGGGACCTCCTCATCCAGAGGGATTGCAATATGTTTGCTATCCATCTTATCAGTATTCTCAGTACCTTTTCCCCCTCTGATTGTAGCAAGGAAACAACAAGATCTTCCCAGTCTTCATTTAAAGAGGGCTCCCATGGCCAGCTATCTCTTCATTTCTCACCCAGTTATAGCCCTTTGGACAGTTCTTTATCATGAGCATGTCTCCATCACACACACACACACATTCTCTCATACTTTCAACTTCCTTTTTTGTACTATCTTATCCCATTAAATTTATATGTCTAGGGCTTAGCATGGTACCTGGTACATATTAGGTGATTAATAAATGTTTACTGACTATTGTAGAAAACCAGACCATCAGATAAGCATAGTTGAAGAAAGACATTATATATTCTGAAAGGATTTGAGTGAAAACTTTTTAGAGACAAAACTAATTACTGATGGTAATGATAGCTGCAGTGCATTGTTTCCTAGAACCATTTTATATGTGAGTTTTTTGGGGGCTTTGAATTTTATACTCAGTAAACCATGAATCAAAGAATTATTTGGGGAAAATGACAAAATTGTATACCGCCTGTGTCATATTTGATGGAAATGTGGATACTCTGAGTTTCTCAATTTAAGCTAAAGGAGAGTCACTACATAGGAGGAGACTCTGAGGCAAAGGAATTAGCAGCTCAAAACCAGTTTTAAAAAGTACCATGGAGAAGCCAAAAGACCAGAGCCCAGAAAGTGGCACAAGCAGACAAGCAAAGCAGAGACAGACACCAAAGTGGCACCTTTGAGCTGGGTCTGCAGAATGAGAGGCTACATAAGCCAGTTTAGAAAGATGACTGGAGTAATGAGCATCCTCTGCTGTGGGAGCAGCTGAATGAACAAAGGCTGCCTTGCTCTCTAACACAATCTATAGCTTGAGGAAGGGTAAACCCCTCGGCAATTTGCCTAGGCTTGTTCATTTTTGCCTTTATGACTTGACATGGGGAAACCTTCCCAACCTGGAGAACATGCCTGAATAGCTTTGCAAAGCCCAAGCTTTAGAGGTCTGCTCTTCAGTGAAAGAGGGTAACACTGCCCTAGCCATGCAGCCAAGAGAGCCAACCTAGAAGGCTTTGCAGATGCCAGGACAGAGGACGCTATTTGCTAAAAGAGCTGAGTACAACCTTCTGAGGCTGCAGAGAAGCAGGTCTGGCAGGAGAGTAGAAAGGCCCAGAGGATGGGCAAACAGCTTAGCACTGTTACCTAGAGATACCAAAGACACTAGGCCTACCTTTCAGAGTGGTAAGCTACCCCAGGTACATGCTTCCTCCTACTCATGCCTTTCATAGTTAGGTTTTTCTAATTTGTGTCTCATCTCCCTCAAGGACACTTCATGTATTAGTGGGAAAGTGTGGCCAGTTATGATTATCAGTTTTCTTTCTGTCATTAAATATTTCATGATTAAGAGCTAAGGGTCTGATCATTAATACTGTTTAAATGGGAAGTAGAATGACTGGAGATCTCAAGAGCTATGTGAATAGCAGTAAGTAATAATGAGTATATGCCCTTCAAAAGGTTTCCTGCCAGGACCTGAAAGAGAGCTATTAGAATGTAAGATGCCTGAGAACAGGACTTGTTTTATTATTTGTATTTATATCCCATTGCCTGCTACATAGAAAACACAATAAATGTTTGTTGTCTGATGGATTGGTGGATGCATTACAAAGCTAACACAGTGCTTTGTAATCAAATCCATCATTAAAAACTGGAAGAAAAACTTTATATATGTATGGGAGTGTATGTATGTGTATGTGTGTGTGTGTATATGTATGTGTGTATATATATATACATATATACACACACACATATACATGACTATTTTATATATTTTTTTATATCTAATCAATACCTAAGTGAAAACCAAATTTTATTTATTCATCTAAAATCATTATAATTTCACTGTTCTAGTTATGTCTGTGGGAATTCCATAAACATCATATTCCACTAAAAAATGAACTAAATTCTTTCTAAAACCTATACCCTCCCACATAGGTTTGCTAAAGAGGAGATATGGCATAATGGAAAGACCTTAGAGGAAGGAGACTACAGTTGAAATCTCAAATCTTACTCTTCCTAGTTATCTGTCTATGAACAAATCATTTAACTTATCTGAGCCTTAGTTTCCCCATCCATAAAATACAGATAATACTACTTGTGTCATATCTTCTTTAAAGGATCACTAAAGGATTAAAATTTCAAAGTGCTATAGAAATGTAAATGAACTGTCATCACATTCACATCCCATGTGAAATTTGGTCATTTTGAAGATGGCTAAATCTACGTGCAAATGGGCACATGTCTATACACTGGCCAGAAACTTATTTACGTATTTTTTTTGTATTTATTTGCATATTTATATATGCTAGACAATGAGCTCAAAAATACAAAGAAAACCAAGGAAGCTACCAAAGGGAGACTGATAATAAGCTGCAGAAGGATAGTTATTCAGAGAAAATGAATCTTTTAACTCAAAACTGATATGAATTGTTTTAATTCAATAAAGTCAAACAGATACCTCTTACTTCTAAACTTTGAACAAATCTAAAGGCTAGTTAACAAGTTAAAGTCTCTCTTTGACTTTTAACATTTTAACTTGTTAAATTGCCTGACTGGTCTAGGCCAAGTAATCTCAATACTATATACTATATTAACATTGTAATTTTACCCAAAACATTATAACAATGTCACCTTCCAGCCATCCTATGCGTGAATACTCATCCACAATTCTGGGACAGTATGACAGATGATAAAATTATATAATTTTGTTTCATTCATTATAAAAATTACCTTATCCAGGGCACTCATGAAGTGTTGATCACCATTCAAAACAGTGTTGATAAGTTGGGCAAATTTACCATGCACCTCCAAAACTGATTCCACAAACTGAGTTGGCATCTATAAATATTCAATATAAATCAAACAATAAGATACAAAAAATTTCAAATATTCATTAAACTTGAGAGTTGACTCCATGTCAACTAATTTAAAGAATTTTTCTAAGCAAACTATTATAAAAACGTATTAAGTAAAGGCACTTAATATTTCCCAAAGAAACTACCTCAGCAATTTTTATGGGAATAGTCAACAATATATTAAAATACCTGAGAAGCACTTCAAAATGTCTCTAATAGGGATTTTCATCAATCCATTAGTATCTGACATAATACCTCTTTGCCAAGGCTAAAACGTTAATACTGACAACTGACTTAATTAAGGTATTTGTGGAAATTAAAACAACTCTGAGGTACCACTTCCTACCTATGAGAGTAGCTAATATGAGAGAAAAATAAAATGATTAAAGTTGGAGGGGGTGTAGGAAATTTGGAACACTCATGCACTGTTAGTCATAAACTGTCTAATCATTCTGGAGAGCAATTTGGAACTATGTCCAAAGGGTTATAAAACTGTGCATACTCTTGGATCTAGTGCTCCTAGGGTCTGTATTCCAAAGAGATTTTGTAAAGGAGAGACCTATTTGTACAAAATATTTATAGAAGCTCTTTTTGTGGTAGCTAAGAATCATAAATTGAGGGAATACCTATCAACTGGGAAATGGCCGAACAAATTGTGGCATAAGGAATACTAATTAATGTACTAAAAAATTATAAGCAGGCTGATTTCAGAAAAACCTAGAAAGACTTATGTGAACTCACGCAGTTTGAAGTGAACAGAGCCAGGAGAACACTGTATGTAATAACAGCAATACTGCATGATGAACAATTGTGAATGACGTAACCATTCTCAGCAACACAATGAGCCAAGGCAATCCCAAAGGACTCATGATGGAAAATTCCATCCACCTCCAGAGAAAAGACTGATGGAGACCCAAAGCATCCAAAGCATAGTATTTTTCCCTCCCTTTCTCTCTCCCTTCCTTCTTGTTTTCTTTCACAAAATGACAAATATGAAAATGTTTTACATAACTGCACATGTACAGCTTGTATCAGATCACTTACTGTCTCAGGGAGAGGGGAGGGGAGGGTAAAAGGGAGAGAACTTGGAACTCAAATTTTTTAAAAATGTTAAAAAATGTATTTTCATATAATTGGGGGGAAAGATATATTTTTTTAAAAAGAATGCTTATGGATACTATACAATAATCACTCATAACAGACTAATGGCAAGAATGAGACTATAATTCAGTAGATCAAAGTTATTGTATCAGTTCTGCCATTAACTAGCTACATAATTTGAGAAAAGTCACATAGGCTTGTTTCCCCATATACACATGTAGTGCTTTTCACACAGCAAGCACTAGGTAAATATTTGTTGATAGATTTAAACATGTGCGTTAGACTAGATTACTTCTAAGCTTCTTCCTTAGTACAGTGTCTAGCACACAATAGGCAACTTAATAAATGCTTGGATTGTTAAAATGCTATGATTCTGATGATCTAACATTAGTGGTCAAGTGAGGACATTTCAAAATATCAAACTCCAATATTCAAGGGTTGTTTTATTATTATAGGTCTTGTCTTCTAGTTTCCCCATCGAAAGATGTATTTTTCAAAATAAAATTGTACTGATATATTTTAAACTTTTATTTTTAATTTATGGAATAAAACAAGTATTTTCATAAAATAAAAAAGATGATTGTACATGAAACTGCAAATCTATTATGCACAGCTTGCTATTCTTTCAAATACACAAAAAAATTATCATGAAGATTTCTTTTTTCTTCTCTGTCCCTTCTCACCCCAGACATGGCTATCTTTTCATTTTACAGAACTGAAATTTCTCTCCCATGTAACAAAAAAAAAATTTTTTTAAGAAAGGAAAAGAATGAAGAGAAAAACTAATTAGTAAAATTGACCAATACATCCAAAAGAAATCTGAAAAATATGCAACGTTCCACACCTGTGGTCCTCCTACTTCGGTAGAGTGAGAGGAATTGTCTTCTTATTTCTTGTTTGGGGTCAAGCTTGCCCAGAGACATTTTGATAATGCTATGTTCAACTCTTAAGACAGAAGAGCTACCCACCAATAACAGTATATCTAAACCCAAAAGCATAACAGATAATGATGAAGGAAAAAAGGAATTTTGTAAGGTGTAAAGTTAAAGTGTTAACACCTGCTGCATCTGATAATCTATTATAAGTAAATGATTTTATTACGACAGAGATAAAAAGGATACAGTATCAGCCTAGAACATAAAGGGAAAGGACTGCAAACCTCTGTACTCTCCTTCTTTTACTCATTGTCAATATCTAAGTATAACCTTATAATTATTAACTCTGTCTTTAATAACAAAGAGAACATAATTCTCACTATTTTTAAAAATATTTGAAAAGAAAGCTGTACAATTCACTTCAACTGCATGAATGAACAATACTGAGTACTGAACTACAACACCTTTCATGTGCTAAATTCTGATGGATGGATGGATGGATGGAAGAAAGGAAAGAAGGATTTATTAAGCATATACCACATCCAGGCAATGTGCTAAGTACTTTACAAATATAATCTTATTTGATACTCTCAACAACTGTGGGAGGTAGGCAGGTCACTATTATGTGACTTGCCCACGGTCACATAGCTATTAAGAGTCCTAGGCTAGGTCTGAACTCAGGTCTTCCTCACTTTAGGCCTAATATTCTATCCACTATGCCATCCAGTTGTCACTTAACATAATCACTATATCTCTAGATGGAATCCAGAACAGTAGGATGATGCAAAGCTCTCTGAGAAACCAGGGGCACAGCATCTTGGAAATAGGCAGCATCTCGAAATTTTGCAGCACCAAAGAACAGCAACAACAAAAATTATCATAAAATAAAACAATGAGCTATTCAAAGTAAGTGAGATCTGGAAAGGCCTAGTACACACATGAAAGAGACAGAGTTCCACTTCTAGGACACCCGTCCTACACGATGGACAGGGAAATCAAGCCGCCGAAGTAGGAATGTGGCCACAGCCTTTCAGAGTTTAGTCTTTTAGCACTCTCTTATTACTTCTTGAGTTACTGCATTCTTCACAAAAGATATTTCCTTAGAGAGAAAGAAAAATTGAGCCTTCAACTCACTCCTCAAAACATGTGGGAACTCCCCACAACCAAACTAAAATGAAAGCTGAATGTAAGGTGGCAGTATTCCTAAACTCAGATATGTAGTTGGGAATAAACTCCCTTCCTGCTGAAGGGAAGGGAACAAGCATTTATTAAGTATCTCCTGTGTTCTAGGTACTGTGTTAAATGCTTCATAAACACCAGTCATCGTGGATGATGTTGCCTCATTTCCTACCTCACTACACTCACTTTGTACTTCCTTGACTTCCCCAGAAGCACTCCTTAGGAATTCTTTGGCTTTTCCACCATGTCCTCGTGCCAAGTACCTCAGCCCTATCCCCCCCTTCTCTTTGCTTTTCAGCTTTCTTTTGGATGCTGTCCTCTTCCATTAGGTTATAAACTCCTTGAAGGCGGGCACTGTTTTTTTTTCATATTCATATTCCTAGAGTTTACATAGGGCCTGGCACATAGTAGGCACTAATTAAATATGTTGACTACTGGCTTTACAAATATTGGTCATCATGCCCAATCTTATCATTTTACAGATGAAGAAACCGAAGCATAGATGTTAAGTAACTTGTAAGGTCATACAGGCAAGAAAAGGCAGAACTGAAATTCAAACCTGGTCCTAAGTCTCCATTTCCCTCAAATCCAGGACAAGAAATATTAAAGTCTCTAAACAAGACTAAGACACTCAATTATATCAGCATTAAGGAGGTGACATTAAGTTTTACCTGAACAAAGGAAGAGTGCCAACAGCTTGGGGGCATATAAGAAGATACCAAGTGAATTAGTTTGGTGAACTGTAGCAACATTCAGAGTTGATTTTTTTTTAGTGTTTTGATAATTCCACTTCAACAAAATGTTTTCCTTGTAAATTCCATGTCTTTTATGCATTTAAAAACATCCTGAAAAAGGGTTCAAAGCCTTTACCAGACTGATAAAGGGGGCCACGACATAAAAAGGGTTAAGACCCTATGCCTGAGAGGAGGATTTTCTGACTAAAACTTTGTTTCCTGTTGACCCAAATATCCAATAAGTATATAGAGAGGAACTCATTAGCATGTGAACTCCTTAACAGAACGAGCTCTTTGAGGGCAGGGATTGAGCTTTGCCTTTATATTCACAGGGCTTAGCACAGTGCCTGGCACATAATAACTACTTAGTAAATGCTTGTTTTTACTGCTGTTGCATTCTTGTTGATAGAGTGGAGACAAGGATGAAACAAGTATCAAGAAAAAGGAAAAAAAGAAGTAAACTGAAGGCTTGACTACAAGCGGAACAATGGTTTTCTGAATAAATCCAAAAGTTTACTTATGTTTAAGAGGCAGAAACTCTCCTCTGTAAATGAACTAGACATATCACTCAGGAAAAAGGAAGGCAAGAGGAGAATGAGGGAAGAGCTTTAATTTCCATAGAGAAGGGCAATAAAAACATGATCATCCAGGGGCAAGTTAGACCATTTTGACTTATATAGACAGATGGTTATTTGTATGGAGACTACTTACTGTTGGAACCAGGAATCTGTCATAAGTTGGATAGGCCAAGAGAAGGATGATGACAATCCCAACATCTGGCAGGATGAGGTAAACGAAGAATTACAGAATCACAGAAGGTCAGGGCAAAAGGGATTTTCAGAGATTACATCATCCTATCCCTCCATTTTACAGATGAGGAAACTAATGTTTTGAGAAGGAGAGTGATCATGCAGGATAAGAGCGCAGAAGCGGACTAGAACTCTAATGCTTTATCTTTCAGCCAAGTGCACCCTCAACTACCATCACCTTGTGAATGGAAGGAAGAAGGGGGTTCTCCTCTAATTATCCCCTGGGCGACAGGAAGATGGCTAAAAAAAATGTGGTCAGAAATAGCATTAGGAATCTTCCTAAAAGGAAAATGCAAAGGTCCTGGCAAATGGAATTTTTATCAGGCAGGTAGGTATCAATAGCATGCAAGAAATCTGGCAGTAGGAAATAGGAGAAAGACAGGTGGGTCTAAGGAAGTCTGACAACAAATATCAGAAACTAAACTAAAGGCACTGGAGGAACTGGATACTGGGCACATAAGTAGGCCAGGGACTAAGACACAGTGAAATAAGGAGAATTCCTAAAAGAGGCACTAGAACTGTGGTACACACAAGAGACTGGTTATGAAAATGAGGTCAGAGTGTATAGTAGCAATACCAAATTCATGCTAACGACAACCAAGCAATGGACTCTGACCTTTCCCCTATCTGAGGCTCAAAGTTCCAGAACCTGGGGCATGGTTAATGATCAGCTCTATCCATGGCTATATGATTGGGGAGTTAGGGTAGCCACAGCCACACAGGAAGTTTGATGTGTCCATCTTGGTTAAGTATGCACATCAAGTGTAAGCCCTATATGTCACAGTGAACATGAGAAGGGCTTATAAATTGTATGAAGAACATCTGATTCACAAGTATACTCACTAAAAAAAACCAGTTCAATCTTTTTATCAACAATAGGGGAAGACCAACACTAGTCAATGACAACTATTTAAGGAGAGATTTCCTGTTTCAATGGAGGATGGCAGTTCACTTAGTCAACCACAATAAAATAGTGCTGAGACACCTGACAGGAGTTAAGTAGAGATAAGAGAAAGGAAATATTTGGACAGTATTTCTATAGATAAAAACCTGGTAATCATGGAAGCCTAGGCTCTAGAACATGGGCCCACAATCAACTAACAGAATGTGTTCTAGAAAAAAAGGGAACCTAAGAAGAGCATACAGATGCAATTTGTACAATAACCTAAACATCAATATAATTTATCAGGATATCTTTCTTTTATCTAAATTGAGAGCATTAATTAAAATAATAATTCTCGGGGCAGAGTCAAAATGGCAAAGAAGGACAGACCTGCCCTAGCTCTACCCCATAGCTCATAAAATATCTGTAAAAAATGACTCTAAACAAATTCTAGAGCAGGAGAAGCCACAAAACAACAGAGTGAAAGAGATTTCCAGCCCAAGACAGCCTGGAAGGGTAACAGAAAACGTCTATCATACTGAGCTCAGAGAGGAGCACAGCTCAGCCTTGGCCTCATGGCAGCACTGGAACAGGCTTCAGGGAGCAGAATCATGGTTCGCAGCTGTGGTTCCCAGATTTCTCAACCCACAAACGCCGAAAGCTTTTCACCTGGGAGAGAGGGGAGTGAGGTCCAGTCCAAGCCCTAGCCCCAGCCCCAGGGCAGCAGTAGCCACGTGGCAGCACCATCCATTTTTGAAGCCCTCTGCCTATGGGGAAATAAGTAGTCAATCTGGGCCACAGTTCTAAGTAGTGGTCCTGAGGTGAGGAAGAGCACTGGTGTGGTGGAGCTGGTGGAGGCTCTGGAGAGGGAATCCTATCCACAGATCCTGGGCTTAAAGCTTGTGGTTGCCCCCAGACCAGAGCACAGGCCAGGAGAGAAGGAAACTCCTCTCCTTTGATTGTGTCACCTTGGCGGAACTGAGAACTTACAAGTCCCTAGAGTATACTCTCCACTTAATAAAGCACTCAAAAGTCAAGTAAATGGCTGGGAAAATGCCCAAAAAAGGGAAAAAAAAATAAGACTATAGAAGGTTACTTTCTTGGTGAACAGGTATTTTCTTCTATCCTTTCGGATGAGGAAGAACATAGGAAGACATCAAAGTCAAGGTTTCTACATCCAAAACCTCCAAAAAAAAAAATATGTAATGGTCTTAGGCCATAGAAGAGCTCAAAAAGGATTTTGAAAATCAAGTAAGTGAAGTGGAGGAAAAATTGGGAATAGAAATGAGAGCAATGCAAGAAAATCATAAAAAGCAAGTCAACAGCTTGCCAAAGGAGATCCAAAAAAATGCTGAAGAAAATAACACCTTTTAAAACAGACTAACTCAAATGGCAAAAGACTTCCAAAAAGCCAATGAGGAGAAGAATGCTTTAAAAAGCAGAATTAGTCAAATGGATAAAGAGGTTCAAAAGCTCACTGAAGAAAATAGTTCTTTGGAGCAGATGGAAGTTAGTGACTTTATGGGAAACCAAGAAATTACAAAACAAAGCCAAAAGAATGAAAAAATAGAAGACAATGTGAAATATCTCACTGGAAAACAGATCCAGGAGAGATAATTTAAAAATTATGGGACTACCTGAAAGCCATGATCACAAAAAGAGCCCAGACATCATCTTTCATGAAATTATCAAGGAACCAGAGGGTAAAATAAATATTGAAAGAATTCACCGATTGCTTCCTGAAAGAGATCCCAAAAGAATAATTCCTAGAAATATTGTAACCAAATTCCAGAGTTTCCAGGTCAAGGAGAAAATATTGCCAGCAGTCAGGAAGAAACAATACTAGTATTGTGGAAATACAATCAGGATAACACAAGATCTAGCAGCTTCTACATTGAGGGATCACAGGAATTAGAGTATGATATTCCAGAAGTCGAAGGAACTAGGATTAAAACCAAGAATCACTTACCCAGGAAAATGGTGTATAATACTTCAGGGGAAAAAATGATCATTCAATGAAATAGAGGACTTTCAAGCATTCTTGATGAAAAGACCAGAGCTGAATAGAAAATTTGACTTTCAAACACAAGAATCGAGAGAAGCATGAAAAGGTAAACAGAAAAGAGAAATCATAAGGAACTTACTAAAGTGGAACTGTTTACATTTCTACATGAAAAGATAATATTTGTAACTCTTGAGACTTTTCTCAGTATTTGGGTAGCTGGAAAGATTATATACATATAGGCAGAGGGCATAGGGTGAGTTGAATAGCAAGGGATGATATTTAAAAAAATAAAATTAAGGGGTGAGAGAGGAATATATTGGGAGGAGAGAGGGAGAAATGGAAGGGTGCAAATTATCTCTCCTAAAAGAGGCAAGAAAAAACTTTTTCAATGGAGGGGAAAAGGGGGGAGGTGAGAGGGAAAAAGTGAAATTTACTCTCATTACATTTGGCTTAAGGAGGGAATAACATGCACACTCAATTTGGTATGAAAATCTATGTTACACTTCAGAAGAGTAAGGGAGAAGGGGATAAGTTGGGTGTGGGGGGGATGATAGAAGGGAGGGCAAATGGGAGGATGGATTAGTTAGAAATAAACACTTTTGGGGAGGGACAAGGTCAAAAGAGAGAATAGAATAAATGGGAGGCAGGATAAGATGGAGGGAAATATAGTTAGTCTTTCACAACATGACTATTATGGAAGCCTTTTGCATAACTACACATGTATAGCCTATATTGAATCACTTGCTCTCTCAGTGGTGATGGGTGGAGAGGAAGTGAGAAAAGTTGAACTCAAAGTTTTAGGAATGAATGTTGAGAATAGTTTTTGCATGCAACTGGGAAATAAGAAACACAGGCAGTGGGGTATAGAAATCTATCTTGCCCTACAAGAAAAGAGAGAAGATGGGGATAAGGGAAGGGAGGGGTGTGATAGAAGGGAAGGCAGATTGAGGGAAGGGGTAATCAGAATGCAGTGTCTTGGGGTGGGGGGAGGGAAGAGATGGGGAGAAAATTTGGAACTCAAAATCTTTTGGAAACGAATGTTGAAAATTAGAAATAAATTAATTTAAAAAAATAACAATTGTCAAACTACTGGTTGCCTGTAAAGAGATAAGGGTCACTATGCTGGTAAAAGGGATCACAGAACACAGGTGACCAGTGACAATGAGATCCTTTTGTTCTCTTTTCACTCTGTTTTTTTATTACTATTATTAAAAATCCAATCTACTTCCACAAAAGTTGAATAGCAGTTGCTGAGAGATCTAAATCATTGTTAATAAGCATCCTGAATCATTCACTATTTTTTTAAAAAGGAAAAATTCTATAAAGGAGTTCAAAATCATTGATCTAAATACATTTGTATTAGTATTATATATTTATATAATGTTACTATATTATTATTGTTATATGACAGTGACAAGAAAAACATCAAGATAAGGAAGAAAGTATATATGAAAGCAAATTAGGACTCAATGATAAATGTAATCAAAACAAAAGCTTTCCAAGGAGTCTTATAAAACTCACATTTTCCTGAGAAAGATTACCAGTTGCTCTAATACCCTCATCATAAATATGGTTCTGTAGTTCTTGAATCATATGAGGTAAACCAGTTGAGACAGCACGAAGCAAGGTGTACATATTTGCCATGTCTGTAAGAAAAAAAATAATTTAAATTTATTAATCACAAGTATTTTCTAAGATGTACTTTTTAAATGCACCTTTTGAAAATGACCTTACAATATAAAACTCTATAATTCCTACACTATCTGCAAAAGTATTTATAAAGTACTTAAAAGAACATTTTTCAAATATAAGATTTAAAAGTTATGAGAGATGCATTAACATTAAATTCTGCAAAAATTTAAACCATTAATTTTGGTTTGCTGATTTTTACTTACATTTTCTGGGTATGACTTACCACTTCTTTTCTCTTGTCGTATAATATTGTGACATTCTGCATGTAGGAACTGTAAATGGTCTGCCACCATTCGCTGCTGACATTCATAAATCACTTTACTATATGAACTTGGATGTAAATATTTTCTACATCTCATTTCTTCATCTTTTAATCTACCTAGGACCTAAAGAAATAGATTTGCATAGTAAAAACTGTAGAAATTGATCTTTGCTTTATAAGGGAAAACATAAATTAAGAGTGGTGGGGTGGAATGAAAGCGAGAAGGCTATCTATCATCAACTATTCATACAAATATGGAAAGGGATATGCGGCAGTAAAACCAATTTAAATCTACTTCTCATTTAAAAAATTATGACCATAGTTAGAACTAATACCTATCAAATCTCATGTTACATGGATAATAATAGCACATATTTATATATGACTTTAAGGTTTATAAAACACAATTTACAAAAATCTATGAGATAGTTATTTACTAATATTCCCATTTTACAGATGTGAAAGCTGAACTTCTAAATGGGTGTCTTACCAATGGTCATTGACTGAGCTAACTTTCAAGACCAGCATTCTTTGTACTATGCCACAGACCATTTACAAAGAAACATAATGAGATGGTTTGAATATCATCTCCATGGATTTGCTTCGTTACTCAAGGGTGGAAATTTAAAATTAGTCAATTAAATTCTATAAACATTTACTGAATGCTTATTATGTGCAAGAGGCTTGGGTTCTAGGTAGGATTTTGCATAAGCCTGCTGCTGTTGTCATTCAGTCATATCTCAAACTTTACGACCCCATTTGGCGTTCTGTGGCAAAGATCTTGGAATGATTTGCTACATCCTTCGCCAGCTCACTTTACAGGTGAGGAAACTGAGGCAAACAGGGTTAAATGACTTGCACAGGATCATACAGCTAGTAAGTATCTGAGGACAGATTTGACCTCAATTCTTCCTGACTCCAGGCCCAAGCTCCATCTGCTGGCCACCTAGCTGCTTATAAGCCTATAGGAAGATTTTAATTTAATAGGAGTGACAGGACATAAATAGGTTAGTTTAAAATACACATAATGTAGGAATGATACCAAAAGCCTTTGATAAGAGAAAGAAGATATAATTGTGGAAGGTGGGGAATAAACAAAAGCTTTTTGTGTGAAAAGGTATTTGAACAGGGCTGTATAGAGTAGGTAGAATTTGAAATGGTAGATATTGAGATAAGATGGGAATTCCAGGTAGACGGAAAGGCATGAAAGGCAAATCGAGGAAGGATAAAGGTCATGTCTAGTGAATGACAAGTTCTCCAGCTGATGTGTTGTACGAGTATATAAACAGGACTAATGGGATATTTGGAGGGGCCTGCAGCATCAAGGGACCATTCACATATTCATGCTACAGATAAGCCAAATTTATTTTAAGAAAAAAGATTCAACACAAGAAAATTCAACACAGAAAGGATGGAAACTCCTAAGAATGAAATTCTGAGGAAGAAACCAAAGCTATAATAGTCATACAAAATGTTTTACTCACTAATAATTAGAGAAATGTATATTAAAATAACCCTGAAGTACCACCACTAAGATGAAAGAAAAGGAGAATGACAAATACTAGAGGGCAGGAAAATCAGTACATTAATGCATTGTAGATGGAGCTGTGAACTCATCAATCTATTCTGGAAAGCAATTTGGAACTATGCCCAAAGGGCTATCAAACTGTGCATGCCCCTCCTACCTATGTCTATACTCCCAAAGAAATCAATGAAAAAGGGTTCATAATTACAAAAATATTTATAGCAGCTTTTTTTGTGGTGGCAAAGAATTGAAAACTGAGGAGATCCCTATTAGCTGGGGAAAGGGCCAAACAAAGATGCTATCTCAATATGATGGAATACTATTGTGCCGTAAGAAATGATGAAGAGGATGGTTTCAAAAAACCTGGGGAAAATTATATGAACTGATGCAGAGTGAAAGGAGGAGAACCAGTAGAACAATTTATAAAGTAACAAATACTGAAAATAATCAACTTTGAAAGACTTAGTAACTCAGACCAACATAGTAACCCATAACAATTCCAAAGAACTCACTATGGAAAATATTATCTACCTCCAGAGAGACCTGATGGACACAGGGTGCAAATTGAAGCATATTTTTCCTTTCTTTTTCTTATTTATTTTTTCCTTTTCAGAACATGGCTAATGCAGACATTTGTTCTGCAAGACTTCATATCTGTAATGGATTTTGCATTTCTTGCCTTCTCAATGGGTGGGGGAGGAAAAAGGCAAGGGAGAGAGGCTGAAAACGAAAATAAAACTGAATGGAAAAAATTAAATTCTGGGAGGAGTGGAGTCAATATGGCGGAGTAGAAAGACTCACGGATGCGAGCTCCGAACCCACGGCCCATAGATTTAATGTAAGAAGAGCTCCCCAGAAGTTCTGGATCACTGCAGGGTGTGCAGAAACATAGTGGAAGAGATTTCCGTTCCAGAGAGCCCTGGAGAGCTGTTCCCAGGGTCCGTCGCGCCCTGGAAAGCGGAGTCCACTCCAGCGTTGCCCTGGCCACACGGTGGAGAGGAGCAGATCGGAGCAGGCTTCAAGGACGGAACCTCCGGGGGCCTGGAAGGTCCCTCTGCCCACAGACTCTACAGGTCAGTGAGAGACACGTCTAGGCTGGCCGAGAGGGGAGCGGGGTGTCTCCGTGGCTCGGGCCCCCTTGGTAGGAAGTGGGGGAGGCAGAGGTGGAGGCAAGAAGCGGCGGAGGCAGAGGTGGGGGCGGCGGCGGAGGCAGTGGCGGCCCGGGACTCCCCCAGCAGCAGGCAGGATCTTCATTACTGAAAGTCTCTGCATAAACCACCTGAAGGAGCTGAGCCTGGGAGACGGCCCTGCCCACCCGCTGCATTACTGAAGGTCTCCGCATAAAGCCCCTGAGGGAACTGAGCCTGGGAGGCAGCCCTGCCCCCACCCCAGCACCAGAACTAAAGCTCACACTGAAAAGCAGCCGCACCTGCCCCGGAAAGCCCATTTGAATCTCAGACCCCAAGCACTAGCTGGGCGGATCTAGGTGGGGGTGGACAGGAATCTCAGAACTCAAGTAACTGGCTGGGAAAATGCCCAGAAAAGGGAAGAAAAATAAGACTATAGAGAGCTTTTTTGAGCAGATGCAAATGATCCCGCCTTTCGGATCTGATGACGAGGAGATATTCTTGCCATCAGGGAAAGATGTGGAGGGCGGGGCCTCAGTATCCCAGACATCCCAGGGGGTTGTCGGATGGGCTCAGGCCTTGGAAGAGCTCAAAAAGGATTTTGAAAAGCAAGTTAGACAGGGGGAGGAAAAACTGGGAAGAGAAATGAGAGAGATGCAAGAAAAGTATGAAAAACGGGTCAATACCTTGGTAAAGGAGACCCAAAAAAATGCTGAAGAAAATAACACCTTGAAAAATAGGCTCACTCAATTGGCAAAAGGGGTTCAAAAAGCCAATGAGGAGAAGAATGCTTTCAAAAGCAGAATGAGCCAAATGGAAAAAGAGGTTCAAAAGCTCACTGAAGAGAATAGTTCTCTCAAAATTAGAATGGAACAGATGGAGGCTAATGACTTTACGAGAAACCAAGAAATCACCAAATAAAACCAAAAGAATGAAAAAATGGAAGAGAATGTGAAATATCTCATGGGAAAAACAACTGACCTGGAAAACAGATCCAGGAGAGACAATTTAAAAATTATGGGACTACCTGAAAGTCATGATCAAAAAAAGAGCCTAGATATCATCTTCCATGAAATTATCGAGGAAAACTGCCCTGATATTCTACAACCAGAGGGCAAAATAAGTATTGAAAGAATCCATCGATCACCGCCTGAAAGAGATCCAAAAAGAGAAACTCCTAGGAACATTGTGGCCAAATTCCAGAACTCCCAGCTCAAGAAGAAAATCTTACAAGCAGCTAGAAAGAAACAATTCCAGTATTGTGGAAATAAAATCAGGATAACTCAAGATCTAGCAGCTTCTACATTAAGGGGTCAAAGGGCGTGGAACAGGATATTCCAGAAGTCAAAGGAACTAGGACTCAAACCAAGAATCACCTACCCAGCTAAACTGAGTATGATACTTCAGGGGAAAATATGGTCTTTCAATGAAACAGAGGACTTTCAATCATTCTTGATGAAAAGACCAGAGCTGAAAAGAAAATTTGACTTTCAAACACAAGAATGAGAAGAAGCATGAAAAAGTAAACAGCAAAGAGAAGTCTTAAGGGACTTACCAGAAGTGAACTGTTTATATTCCTACATGGAAAGACAATATTTGTAACTCTTAAAACTTTTCAGTATCTGGGTAGTTGGTGGGTCCATACACACACATGTACATGCATGCACGCACACACACATACACACATACAGAGACAGAGAGCACAGAGTGAATTGAATAGGATGGGACCATATCTTAAAAGAAATTAAGGTAAATGGTGAGAGAGAAATGTAGTGGGAGGAAAGAGGGTGAAATGGAATGGGGTAATTATATGTCATTTCAGAGGCAAGTAGGAGACTTTTTAGTGGAGGGAAAAAGAGGAGAGCTGAGAAAAAACAAAACAAAACAAAAAAAAAAAACAAGAAGTTTACCCTCATCACATTTGACTAAAGGAAGGAATAAAATGCACACTCATTTTGGTATGAAAACCTATCTTACAGTATAGGAAAGTGGGGGAGAAGGAGATAATCAAGGGGGGATGATGGAAGGGAGGGCAAAGGGAGGAGGGAGCAATTTGAAGTCAACACTTGGGGGGGACATGATCAAAAGACAGAAGAGAAACAATGAGGGGCAGGTTAGGAGGGATGGTAATCCAGTTAGTCTTACACAACATGACTATTATCGAAGTCATTTGCAAAACTACACAGATATGGCCTATATTGAATTGCCTGCCTTTCCAAAGGGAATGGGTGGGGAGGGAGGGATGGGGAGAATTTGTCACTCAAAGTTTTAGGAACAACTGTTTAGTATTGTTGTTGCTACTAGGAAAGAAGACATACAGTTAAGGAGGAATAGAAAGTCATCTGGCCCTACAGGAGAAAAGAGAAGATGGGGACAAGAGAAGGGAGGGATGACAGAAGAGAGGGCAGATTGGAGATAGGGAAAATTAGAATGCTCAGAGTATTGGGGTGGGGGGAGGGGACAAATGGGGAGAAAATTTGGAACCCAAAATTTTGTGAAAATGAATGTAAAAAGTTAAATAAATAAATATTTAAAAAAAGGTATTTTTTAACCAAAAAAAAAAAATTAAATTCTGAAGAGTCACAAACAATTTCAATGAACAAGAAAATAAGGTGCCTAAAAGCATATTATTGGCAAGGAATTCGCTGATGAATTTAGATAAAACACATGCATCAAATTAAAACAAAGATAAATTATAGAGTACAACTAAAAAGGCATGGCAGAGTACTGTAAGACTATCAGGAGCATTAAAACGAACAATGAGTAACGCTTGGGTTGGAATGTTAAGGACAATTAAAAATGCTTGTTATTTTCTTCTGCTTTTATTATATTAATGAAAAGAAAAGGCTCAAAGAAGGGTTAAGACTTTTACTCTGTTTAACTGGACTGATGGCAATGAACCACAGAGAAAACCTGGACTGGAAAGGGAAAACAGGTACATTAATGCATTGTCGGTGGAGCTGTGAACTCATCAATCTGTTCTGGAAAGCAATACCTCACGTAAGCAGGAAGGCGGTAAAAGAGTGGTTGGCTGCTCTTGATGAGTTCAAGTTCCAAATCTAGAACAATTACATCTCAGGGTACTGAGAGAACCAGTCGTCATGAGCATCAAGGAACAAAAACAGTGATCACAAAGAGTCAGCAGGGCTTCATCAAGAACAGGTCATCAATATAAGACCTGGGAATAGCTGTACAAAATGCTGCACAGTGAAATGAGCGGAAGCAAGAAACCACTCTGAAACACTTAAAAACTCTCATCAGTGATGACCAATCACAATTCAGAGGAACTATGACAAAGTAGGCTACTCATCTCCTGGCTGAGAGGTGACGGCTTCAAGACATATGATAAGGCACTTTTAAAAAGGTACTACTGGAGCATTTTTTAAATGTTCAAAAGAGAACAGAAGAAAAACCAGGAAAACACAGACAAGCGAGATAGCTTTGAAAGTTACCTCTGGAATTTATTATTTAAAAAGAAAAGAAGGCTATATACAATAAGATTCATGGATACATGTATAAGCATCTTTTTCTGTTGCACTATGTATATAGAAATGCTTATTTGATTTGATTTGGAAGTCTGGAATAAATTAAAATAAAGAGAGTAAGTCACACAGTGATGTAAACAACAAAACCGTATCTTTTCTTTCAATGAAGAGGTGAGGAACTATGGCCATGGAATGCGGGATACACTGTAAGATTCGGCCACCACGTGGGTTGGTTTTGTACAAATGTTTCCTTCGGTGTATAAGGGAGATATAAAGGGATAGGGTGATTGTAACATAAAAACAATGGCAACAAAAGAACTTTAAAAATAAGAAGTAACAAATGGAGAATAAAACACATAGTATCACTTAGAAAAAAACAAATGGCAACTTAATTAAAAAAAAAACAAACCTGTCATGCCAGACTAACAGATTGGACAAATTCAATAGATATAGTTTAGCTAGATTTTAAGAAAGCCATTTGACCCAGTATCTCATATTATTCTTCTGGACAAATATGGGCACATATCTGGATCCTGAGTTAAATGGGGATTTTAACAGTGAAAATCACATCTATTCTAATCATACAGCTTATATGATCCTTAGTGGTTATGATATACATGACCCTAACATGGAATATTTCTGGGTGCCTGGGGGAGAGGAAATATAAGAAAAGTTGAAAACAGGTATGCAGAAAGGTGGTAGAAGGGCATCTAAAACCAGCCTTGGCTACCTCTCAGAGGCCACACAGAAAACACCTCCCCTTTTCATGAAAATAGAGCCCTAAAAACAAGGGGAGGCTTACATTTGCTCCACTGGACTGGCCTGAAACCTACAGTGACATGGTAAAAAGACACCAGTGCCACCAAGTGACTGGTAAATGTGAAACATGAGGGACATGTAGGAAGGGCACTTTGAATATCTGGAAAGCAGAGGGAAAGGATGTTATAATGCATACCTAAAGTTCAAAAAGCAAAGAATGAGGAAACCAAATACAACTTTCACTAGCTTTGCAGTCCTGCCTATGCTACTTATGTTTCACTGAAACTCCTCTCACTAATGGGTCGCCCAAGGTTATCACAGCTCAACAGAGGTAAAGAATTCAGCTAGGTCTCTGACTTTTAGTCAGAGTGAGCACTAGCTCACTTGACTTTGTCAAATGGTTACTCCTATGAAACTGTATAATTATGAGTCAGATTGTACAGTCTTTCTTCAAATAAAACCCCAAATCCCTTTATTATCTGCATAAGGCATTATTTTATGCAATACTGAAATGTCCATCTACAGAAGTTCAACAATATTAGTTAAAAACTCTACATATAGTCATTTCATTAGTATTATGAAATCTGTGAATGAACCACAATACTTATGTTATTATGAAAACTTACACAGAACCCTTACTGAGCAGGCACATTCTGAATAACTCTGTATGAACAACTAAATAAGACTAATATTTAATAGCCATAGGTTTCCTCTTTTTTCTCAGTGCTCCAAGAATTTGACTAAAATAAGGTCTTGTTCTAGAAGGTAATACTATATCCTCTTTCCCTTTATTCATATTTAAAACAAAATATTCTTAGACTGTCTTGGTTGCTACCAATGAGCATAAAGTTTTCTATTTGGTAAAGAATATGACTCTGGTATTTATGTAATTATTAACCAAATTATCAAAATTTACCAATAAAGAATCAATACTAAAAAAACAGTAAAAATTTTTCAGTAAAAAAAATACTATTGATAAGTCAGCACTATGTGATACTAATTCAAAGTCTAAGTATTTCTCCTGAAAAGCAAAACAAGAGGATAATTGAAATTGTGGCATTTATAGTAGTAATTGATTTTATTACATAGGCATATCTTCAATGGCACACACTTGGAATTCTTACCTTTTCCATATACTGGGAACAGTTTGATTCTTGTAACAAATTGGAAGCTTCTTGTTTATAATACTCCCCTGTTTCAGTCAGAAAAGACAACTCAAAAATTTCCTGATAAAACTAAATAGAATAAGGAAAAGAATATTAGCAAAAACAAGAACAAGGGTTTTTTTTTTAATTAAAGTTTTCAAAATTTCTTTTAAAAAGGAATGAATTGTTTTTTACCTTTAAGGGGAATTTTTTCTTATACTGTTCAACATGAACAAAGGAGTTAATAACCCCATGGATTACTTTTTGATTTGGGTCTTCCCCACAGCGATCACTAAAATAAGCAACAGCAAAAAAAAAATATTCATGAGAATCCAAGTAACTTTAAAAAAATATAACAAAGTCATTACTTTTTAAATTCAATTAAGAAAATAAGCATCAAATACTCTGTGTGTCAGTGTTTGGCTTACAACTAAACCTTTCCATATAGAACATAGTCCCATTAACAGTAAGTTGTTTAAACATATAATTTTACTAAAAATTATAAAGAATTACCAAGACAAATAATGATACAAGTAACACGATTAACCCATGTGAATGAACACTACCAAATATCTAGAAGTCCAATAACTGTCAAGAATTTTTCAAATATTGTGTCTAGTCACATGTAGTATATTTGTCAACACAAATAAAGAAGGCTGAGTGTTTCCCCCCCCTTAGCATCATACCATCACAGATTTAGACTTGGAAGGAACTATAGAACCTAGTCCAATGCCCTAGTTTTACAGATAAGGTACTGAGGCCCAGGGATGTTTAAATAACTTGCTCCCGGTCACACAAGTGGAATGGGGTGATATTCAAACTCAGGTCATTTGACTTCAAAAATTCACAGCTTTTTCCAGTGCACTAACATTCTCACACCAAAAGCTGGACTGTCAGAGGGTTGAACAGCATCACTCCTCAGGGTTGTGGCTGTACTCTCCACCATCACTGTCTTCATCATGGTTAATATTTCTCTTTCCAGAAGGCTGCAAAAGGGCTGTTCTGCTACCTTGCCCTTTTCCATAGAGGCATAAGGGTAGAAATGCAAAGATATCTGTTTGTTCTTGCATTGTACAGGATGGTAAGAATTGCAATTAAATGTTTATAGTTCTTTACACTGGCAAAATATTAATCATTATATGTTACTTCTGTGGAAATGGGAAGCAGGGATATTAAGTGATTTTCTCAGAGTCATGAGCAATTTAGGGACATGACTGGACTCTACGTCAGGATTCTGTGACCCAGACCCTGCGTGTCAGTTCATTTTGGTCAAAATAACATTAGTTGAAATCTACTTTATCTTTGCTGACATGTTTAACACCAGTCTGTCTATTTTGTATTTTTCTCCTTTGAAGGACTGGTCCTATCTTTACACTGTATGATTGAAGATCACACTTCAATTCCCTAATAGAACCTTAATGAACTTTTGAAACATTATTAGCTATGTCAAAGTTTCTTTTTAACCTTGTTTTTGGTACATTTAAACAAAATCTTCTGGGTTTTTTTTTTATTTACTAGACTCTCAGAATATATCTACATATGTGAAATGAAGCAAAGCAATGCTTTATCATTCTACCCATTCCAAAAGCCAATTATGCTAACAAAAAATGCCAACTAAAAATATATCAATAACCATAAGCCTACTTTGCCAATACTACAGAAGCTTTATAAGAATAATCTAGACTACTATTAAAGACATTCTTGATTTAATTTGGATAAAATTTTATTCTGAAACTAAATTATTGTGATAAATCTGAATCTAATACAAACTACATTTGCTACTTAGCATTAAGAAAGTATCTACCTGTCAAAACAAACATAGGGACTATATGAATACAACTACAAAACACTTTTCACACAAATAAAGTCAGATCTAAGTAAGTGGAAAAACATCAGTTGTTTGTGGGTAGGCTGAGCTAATATAATAAAAATGACAATTCTACCTAAATTAATTTATTTATTCAGTGCCATACCAATCAAGCTACCAGATAATTATTTTCTAGAGCTAGAAAAAAATAATATCAAAATTCATCTGGAAGAACAAAAGGTCCAGAATATCAAGGAAACTAATGAAAAGAAATGCTAAGGAAGGTGGCCTAGCCCTACCAGATCTCAAATTGGATCATAAAGGAGCAATCATCAATACCACTTGGTACTGCCTAAGAAACAGAGGGGTAGACCAGTGGAATAGGTTAGGTACTCAAGACATAGTCATCAATGAACATAGCAATCTACTGTTTGACAAACCCAAGGATCCCAGCTTCTGGGATAAGAACTCACTGTTTCACAAAAACTGCTGGGAAAACTGTATAACAATGTGGCAGAAACTGGGCATAGATCAATGCCTGACACCATACACAAGAATAAAGTCCAAATGTTCACATGACCTAGCTATAAAGATTGATACTATAAATAAATTAGGGGAGCAAGGAATAGTGTATTTGTCAGATTTATGGAGAATGGAGAAATTTTTGACGGAACAAGAGATAGAGAACATTATGAAGTGCAAAATGGATAATTTTAATTACACGAAATTGAGAAGTTTACGCACAAACAAACCCAAGATTAGGAGGAAAGCAGAAAAATACGAAAGAATTTTTGCAGCTAGCGTCTGTGATAAAGGCATCATTTCTAAAACATATAGAGAACTGAGTCAAATGTACAAGAATACAAGTCATTCCCCAACTGATAAATGGTTAAAGGATATGGACAGACAGTTTTGAGAGGAAGAAATTAAAGTTATCTATAGTCACATGAAAAAATGCTCTAAATCACTATTGATTAGAAAGATGCAGATCAAAACAACTCTGAGGTACAACATCACACCTACCAGATTGGCTAACATGACAAAACAGGAAGATGATAAATGCTGGAGAAGAAGTGGGAGAGTTGGAACGCTAATTCATTGTTGGTGGAGCTGTGAGCTGATCCCACCATTCTGGAGAGCAATTTGGAACTATGCCCAAAAGGCTACAAAAATGTGCATACCCTTTGACCCAGCAATATCATTTCTGGGACTCTATCACAAAGTGATCATAAAAATGGGAAAGGGTCCCATATGTACAAAAATACATATAGCAGTTCTCTTGTGCAGTGGCCAAAAAATGAAAACCAAGGGGATGCCCATCAATTGGGGAATGGCTGAACAAGCTGTGGTATGTGAATGTAATGCAATACTATTGTGCTATGAGAAACGATGAAGAGAAGACCTCAGAGAGGCCTGGAAAGACTTATATGAACTGATGCTGAGTGAAAGGAGCAGAACCAGAAGAACTGTGCACACAGTAACAACCACAGTGTGCGAGGAATTTTTCTGGGAGACTTAAAACTTCATTGCAATGCAAGGACTTAAAAAATTTCCAGTGGACTCTTGAAGCAAAACGCCTTCCACATCCAGAGAAAGAACTATGGAATTGGATCACAGATAGAAACAGACCATTTTGTTTTGTATCATGTTTTGTTTTGTTTTGTTTTATGGTTTGTCCCATTCATTTTAATTCTTCTATTCAACATATATTTAATAGGAATGTATGTGTAGAACCTATATAAGACTGTATGCCATCTCGGAGGAAGTGGAGAGGCAGGGGGGAAGAGGAGGGGAAAAAAAATCTAAGATATATGGAAGTGATTGTCGAACACTGAAAACAAATGAAATAATTAAATTTTTTTAAAAAGTTATTAGTTGTATGACCATAGCAAGTTACTTGACCTCTGCTTACTTCAGTTAACCACTCTGTAGAGGATAAGAACAGCACCGAACTCTAAGAGTTGTTGTGAGGATCAAAATGGTGTTAATGATTGTGAAGTGCTTTACACAATGTCAAGCATATGATAAGCACTATGTAAATGCTGCCTGTTGTTTTTTCTTTAATTGAATGTAAGTGCTCCATGCTGGACAACTCTGTATCAGGTTTTAGATGTGATTGGTATAAAATGCCAAAGGTGATATAAAAAAATGAATGATTTTCTATGTAAGATAATTTGGAAATTCATTTGGCTGACTGTCATCTAACTAGTAATAAGTTGTTTCATATTTTAAATACATGATTCTGTGTACATTATTATTTTGTTTCTAAAAATCTTTCTTATATTGTGAAACTTGAAACACCATTGTATCATAAATGCTATTAAGATAAATAACTTTTAATTTGCATGCTATTAGATTACGAACAGAGCTTTTAAAAGTGATAAAAATAAATATTTGAAAACTATTAATATTCAATGGAGCATATTTTAATTTACTCTTTTGGGGAAAAATTACATAGACCCTTTAAAATATCCTTATCGTTGAGGTCCTGAGACTTTGTAGGATCATAAGATTCTATCAGCCCTGCTAACTAAGCACATGGTGTAAAATTCATAAGTACTTAAGTTTGAGAAACTAGGCCTAAGAAAACAGGATCTCTTCTCTTCTTCTCAAAAGGTATGTATGTGTGTGTGTGTGTGTGTGTGTGTGTGTGTGTGTGTGTGTGTGTAGGGGTGTTAATAAGTTTACTATAATGAAGAGTGAGTTTTTATCTAGAAATATTTGGAATAGACAATACAGATTGGAGGCATACGTTAGCCAGCTTTGGGTCCCCACTATACATATTCACTATAAATTTGAAACTCCAGAATGCAGATGTTCTTAAATGTGTCCACTATTGGTTGTTATTGGAACAAGGGAGAAATAATAATAGTATAAGAATAATTTCAACTAGTAAGGCCTATATGTGTTTATTTTTTAATAGTAACTACAACTTGTGAACATCAGAAATGTCACAGTCTTAAGCTTTGATTAGTGAAATCTTGCTATTTGAGATAACTATTGAGACTATAATTTGATGTTTTGATTACAGGGATTGCTGTCTGAACTGTCATGAAGTCAATGGTCCACCATTCAAAGAGAAAATGGCACGTGCTGCAGTCTGAGAACTGCTACAGGTGGGTCCCCGACCCTGGGAAAAGATAAGGGGATGACTTTGGCATGGCCTAAGTTAAGATTTTCTTGATTAAATTTCCCCATGATGATATTTCCTTCTGAACAGAAAATTTTTCCACCTGGTTAATTATGAGCCTGACTATGTACTCTGTGAAAAATGTGAAGCTGTGTTACTTGACTGGCTGTTAAATATGGTTCATGCCTGGAATCAAATAGAGCTAAAGGAGTTTTTCCTCTTATGGTATATGTCAGGTCAATCTGTGCCCTTGAGGGAACAGTCTTTACACTGTTGTTCAAAAAGACTCAATTAATAGATTAATACTGAAAGATCTGAGTCATTTGTGTTATTATGATAGAGGAATAATACACTCTTAAAGGGGGAACTGAACAAAGCAATGAGATATAAAAGTTTTTTAATTAAATTGAACAGCAAATTTTGAGAAATAATAGAATTAGACTGTTTTCTCTAAGAACTAGAATATATACAGAAGTATACTGAAAAGATTAAGATTGATCCTGTATCATTTTCTTATTGATCCTATTTTTAAGTTACTGGTTTTTGTCCTGTAATTGCTTATCCATACTCTTTGCCTCTGAACTTAGTTCAGAATTCAGCTGACCTATAATAGGTTAAGTTTAAAACTCTAGCTCTTCTGCCTCAAAGGAATTTAACTGACCATGCGAAATGTGTGCAAATGCACGGGAGTCAGGCCTGATATCTTTATGCCACCAAGCTATCCTTCAAAGATGTCTGGTTTGCTATACAAATCTCTAGCCAATTATCTTGCACCTGAACTCAGACAATAAGCACTTCGTAGTCTCATGAGAGGAGGAGGGGTGGTGGTTCTTGTCAGCCCCCACTGCCAAACTTCCAACCAGTCACGTTGTACCCTGCTCCTCAGCACTGTAACCAATTACATTTCCTTCAACCCCATGATGTTATCTACCCTGTTCAGTTCTTGGTTCACTACTCCCTAAAACTTATAAAGGAGAACTGTTCTTTTGCTTGGGTCCTTGGCATAAATGGAGGCAAACCACTGACCCTTTATTGACAGGCAGCATTTCTCTATTAATAAGTGTTATTTGGTTGGAAAATGGCCTAAGTTTACTCTTTTGCTCAAATTCAATCATGACAATATGATTGGTTTCCAAATGTTTCTCATGGGAAATTAAAGTTCTGAATATGTTTTAGAAACAAATTTTCAAAACTAGATAAAGG
The DNA here is from genome assembly GCA_023548195.1 of Bettongia penicillata ogilbyi. Taxonomy (NCBI): domain Eukaryota; kingdom Metazoa; phylum Chordata; class Mammalia; order Diprotodontia; family Potoroidae; genus Bettongia; species Bettongia penicillata. The sequence continues at coordinate 2,564,987 of JAJHZJ010000671.1, forward strand.
ATTTTACAAATAAAATTGTATTGATAATTGTAAAGAATGACTGCACATGTATAACCTATGTCAGATTGCTTGCTTTCTCAGTGAGGAAGGGGAGGGCGAAGAGAGGGAAAGAATTTGGAATACAAAATTAGAAAAGCTGTTGAAATTGTTTTTACATGTAATTGGGGGAAAATAAAACATTAAATTATTAAAAAAGAAAACTGCAAAAACAGTAAAATTATACATAAGTCCGACCCTCATGAATTTTTTTTTTTTTTGAGATTTTTATATCAGGTACAGGGTTGAGATAAAGAAACAAATGGTATAGAAAAACTGAAATTCTTCAAAGTTTCAGGTTTGGAAAATGAAATTTAGGAAACTATACTAAATTGTATTAAGTCTTATTACTGGTAGATTTTAGCAGAATTATTTAGAAATCTCTATAAGCCACTTGGAACCAGAGAAGCAGAGCCCCCATCAGAGTTGTCCTGAGAATGAAGCCTATTCCAGAATGTTCAAGAGAAGTTATTTTCAAGGACTAGGAGACTACGTGGGACATCTGAGCAACAAAATGTGCTGATTAAATGAACACTAGAAGTACCTTACTAGGATACAAGGGGACTTGACATGATTTAATATTAATGATTACCATTGTATTGCTTTGCCCTTTTGTTTCACAGTGTTTATGTTTGCTGAGTTTTCTTGGCTACCTTGGTGACATGATCAAAATCAGTTCAAGTAATCAGTCTACGTAGTTTGATCTGTAGCCTAAATGTATTAAGGTTTGTCTCTTTAGGTGATATCATCATTATTGTTCTTAGACTTTTTATTAACTATTGTGCTAAGCTATGAGAGAGGAAACTACTCAGGGGTCTTTTCTTGGCATGTAATATTGATAGTGAGCATAAGCATATTAAAAATTTTATAAATTTGGCTTACAAATAAGTGATTCATGGCAGGGGGGAGTGGGCATAATCAAAGGGAGAAGGGATTAAGAGAATTATATGAATCAATTGATTCCATCTTGTAAAACTGATTCCATTTTGAAAGTTAAGTTTCATTTTCCTATAAATTCCATTTGCTTGCTAATCCTGGAACTTGAGTGACATCCTGTTTCATATCCAGGAAAGTCTACCTGTTTATTCATTCCTCTCCCAACTCAGAAAGTCCCTAATCTTTACTCCAATTATAAATCAGATTACCTAATTTTATATTCTGGTTTGTATCTTGTTAATAGTTTTCTTTTAATGCATAAAGCTCTGTGTCCCTTGTATTCAGGGTCTAATGCCAGCTGAGAGACCTGGTCCCAATTTTTTATGCACTTGCTTAATAACGAGATATGCTCAGAAACTTGAACCTTTGTTTCCTCAGTTATTTCAGGTTTTGCCCATCACGTATATGGATTATGAATCAGTAACCTGTAAATTTTTAGGATATGATGTTGCAAAATTACTATATTATGAAAACTACAGCTTAAAAGTTTATACTTAGGTATTTGAAGTTATATAAAAAAAGAACTTCTGGTCTTTTATTTGAGTTAGAAAAACATACTAAATTGAGAATTCTTTTGACTATAAAAGACTGCTGGTAAAGGATACATCTTCCTCTGTGCAGACACTAGGAATTAAATGATGTATATGCTGTTGGATAATGCAAAGGTATTGGTTTGCTTTGCCTAACTCTACTTCTTTGGGACAAGGACGAGTTCTCTTAGTGAAATATCATAAGAAAAGTGGCATCAATGGGGAAAAAAAGCAAAGTCAAACACATGCAATTTTTTAAAAATTTAAGTCCACAGTCATCTATAACATTTTCACAATGACCATAGCATTTCTAAGCTGTAGCATTTCACACCTTTGCTAGGTATGTACTAAATTTTATGAATTTAGAGCAGTGCTTTCAGGGCTTATACTATTAATCTACTGCAGATAAGTTGAGCTTATATTAAAAAACAGAAATATTCTTATCTATACTACCATACTTTTTCTCTTTTACTAACAATGCTTCTCATTCTTTTACTTAGCATTTATCCTAATAGCGCTTTTGATTTAGTCCAGAAGTATCTAAGCATTTACTGAGTGTCTCCTATGAGTCTAGTATTATATTCCAATCATTTGGAGCTACTGAATCTTGTACTGTGAACACAGATTCACTTCCTTTTTCTATGATTCAGCTTCCAATTTACTGATGGGTCTTCACATTCAACTGGGCATTTGCCAAAACACCAAATTTTAGAATTCAAAAAAAGGGTTTGCTCAACCCATACTACTTTTTAAGCAGCAAGTACAGAATATTTGTTAAATGAACTTAGGAATCATCTATATATTTGAAATGATAATGATAGCTGGCTTACATATGCAAATTTGCAATGAAACTTATTTCAATTATATGCAATGAAATTAGAAATTTGCAATTTCTAAACTTAGCTAATACAGCTCTAAGAAATCTGAAAACCTTGACTTTATAGTTATATTTAGGACAAGAGGTTGGACAATGGTCCCCTACTGTGAAAGAAGTAATTCTCTACTAATATAGAAACAGATATAGGCATAGAAAATGTCTCTCTTCATAAAAGTCATGTTAAATAGCATCTGATAATAAAAACAGAAATTAAGCTTTATATACCAATGAATTCTCAGGTTCAAACAACCATACAAGAGCAACCAAGAGTTAACAGTATTTCAGAATAAAATTTAAGAAGAAATTTAATTAAGAAAAAAAAAATCTGTTGGATTATTTATTTTAAGAAATTCCTTCCTTTAACTGGATTGCAAATTCAGAAGGGACATTGTTGTTTTAGTTAGACCATGTAGATCCAGGACTCAGAATGTATGTAAAAGTTGTGAGACAGTAAAGGTTGAAAACTTATAAAAATATTTAATAATTTTAAAAATACTTAATGCTTCTAAAGAAGGAAAAAACAAAAAATAATACCCTCTGCCTTTCCACAGGATTCTCAAGACATTTTTAGCACAGATATGATGTTCTGTGTTTCAGGTGTAGAATTTTCCAAAGTCAGTGCAAACAGAATCCACCTCCCCGCTCCACCACTCCAACAAAGATGAGTGTTATTACTTTCTCTTGTTACTATTCATGACAAACTTTCCATTTTTTCCTTTGTGAGTGTATGTTTTAAAATATTTTCTGTTGACAGTTTAAAAATCAACAAACCCAAGGATCTTTTTAAAAAGCAAATTCTGCAAAGACTAAAATTATCTCTTTCATATAGAATTTTTAAAGATGGATTTTACACTGTACCCTAATGTTTAAAAGCTGGGGGTTGTATTCATTTAAATAGGGAGACTTTAAGGGAATCCCACAAAGGATGAAAGATAAAAAGACTCCTCTTCTGTTGGCTCCATCTGTTCAAGGAGGAAAAGACTCAGTTACAAGTGTGAAACAGACAGACGTTTCTTATCTGGAGACAAAATTGGACATTAGGATACAATACCCTCCTTTTCTCAGGAGAATGGTGGAAATTTTATTTTCAAAAGAGATAATTTCCAGAACAAATAAGCCTGTGAATAATTCTGATCTCCTCTATGAGTTTCTCAAGAAATAAATATCAGTCCAGGAATAAGATAATATAGTTCTTGGGACTTCATCTTTACAAAATGTTACTAGTGAATTCTGATGCTGGAACACCTGCAACTCTAGTTGAATTTAAAAGTTAGCAGCTTACTGAGTCTACTATTTCATTGTCTATTCCTACTGCTTGGCTAACGCCCCAACTCAGGTTGTGATAGCCTAAAAATGAACAGAAAAAAAGTATTTTCTTGTTAGCTGATATAGCTGAAAATAAGTAGGCTGTCACACAAAAAGGAGGTTAATTTTGTTTGCCAGTTTTTAAAAATTGTTGGATAGCCTTTAGGCCAAGAGCTTAAATGGATTAAAGTTATTGTTTAATATTAAAAATCAAATGGTCAGGGCCCCAGACAACTGCTGCATGTTTCCCAGTTTGAAGATCTTAGCTTATTTTCTGAGAGATAACTAGGTGGTTTTGCTGCAACAGTTTATCAGTTCTTGGCATCATTCTTTTTGACCACATCTTCCTTTTCATATTGGTATGACTAATCCTGTTTAATTGTGGGCTTGAATAATGTTAATAGCTAATATTATGCTGACTTGCCCCAGGTCTCACAGTTAGGAAGTGTCTGAGGCCAGATCTGACCTCAGGTCTTCCTAACTTCAGGTCCAGTGCTCTACTCTGTACCACTCAGCTGACCCTAATGGTTCTTGAAATTCTTGAGCTCTCCACTACAGCTGACACAATGTCTTTAACCTTCACCGAAGTGCGTTCTTTAAGAACTACAACTTTTCCATGTTACCATGGAGGTAATACACATTCTTAGAAACCACAGAATTAAAAATATAAGAAGAGAGAGCAATGAAATATGTTTATATTGCATGAAATCCAACATTCAAATGACAGAAAACTAGCTAAAGGAGGAGAATTCAGCTTAATTCAATTTCATCTGATCAGACATTCATCAATGTCAAGATCAGACATTCTGCGTCAGCCTAGTGTCAGTAGCAGCACACAATCACTGCTGTCACAAAATGAAGAAATACTGAAATTACTGCTTGACCCAAGCAATTCACACACCACTATAAAGTGTGTGAAGAAAAGCAATGTATAAGACTAGACAGAAAAGCTAGAATCAAGTTGTGAAACATACTAAATTAGTTTGTATTTTTTCTATAGGTGATAAATATGTGTATTTCCTACAGGAAATATGATGCCACCTTAGATTCTTGAGCAGGTGAGTGACATAATCACTCACACCTGTGCTTTTGGAAGATTATTTTGACAGCTGTATGGAGGATAAACAGGAGGGACACCGGAAGGAGGGAGACCAAGGAGAACATAATTGCAACAGTCCAGATGAGAAGGAATGAGGGCCTGAATTACAGTGACGGTTTTATGAATGGAAAGAAATGGAAAGGATAAATAGATGTTATGAAAATAAAATTTAAAAAGAATTGACAGGAATATAAGTGGTGAGGGAGAGGGAAAAGTTAAGGCTGACTCCAAGACTGTGAAAGAAACTGACTGGAAAGATGATGTTGTAACCAAGAAAAATAGAGAAGTTTGGAAAAAAGCTGGGTTAGGTAACAATCCAAAAAAAAAAAATGTCATGAGGATTACAAGCTTAATCACAAAATATAATGACTCTGCTCTTTCTATTCTTTTAAGTACAGAACTGAACAAAAGCTGCCAGATCATTTTTTGTCAATGTCCCATTCCTGTGAGAAGCCAAGTAGACTCTGATCTGAAGTCCTGTTTTTAACTACTAAGAACATGCTTCTCCTATAAAGTCTGTACAACGAGAAATAGAGTTCTATAAACTTTCTGAACTAATTCTTAGAGTAGCAAGAGAGATATCTGAGTATTTTTTGGCTTACAGGGAAATGATTATTTGTATGAGATCCCTAAGGTCTCACGATATACTGGCAGGGGTGGGAAACCTGTGGTCTCAAGACCACATGTGACCTTCTACGTCTTCAAGTGTGCCCCTTTGACTGAATCCAAATATCACAGAACAAATCCCCTTATTAAAACTTGGACTCAGTCAAAAGGCCACACCTAAGGACCCAGAAGGCCACATATGGCCTTCAGGCTGCATATTTCCCACCCCTGAATGTATGTCTGGTAATATATTAGCAGGCATAATAATACTTGCCCTAATTCATAGTTTGTAAGGGCGAAATGAATTATATTTAAAAGGCTTTGAAAACTATGAAGTGCACAGATCAGTAATAAGATGAAGTGAAAAAGTACTGAACAAAAGACGCTGGGCAGTTTTGTCACTAACAATTTGTGTACTCTTGGGCACAAACAGTGGGCAAGTTCCTTCTCTTCTCAGGTCTCCCTTTCTTTTGGGGGGGGATAAACAATACCTTCTTTATACTAAAAACTTTTTCACACACAGAGGGATTATTTTTGCTGTTGCGATGTGTAATTCAGATTAAAAAGCACAAATAAATTCATAAGTTTTTTGCCATCTCTTTTTTTAAACAATAGATAAAAACGGCATAACCATCATTCAAGTCAGAATTCATAAAATGTTTCCATTAAAAAGGACCATGCATATTCACAGGTTTGGAATCATTAGGATAGACAACCATCATCAATTAAAGGATTCCAATTCCATAAAACACCTCTTCCACAAGAAGCAAGTGTTAGAATCACTTAGAAAGGCAGATATAAAAGACAGGAGATGGACAGGAGGAAGAAGAGATATTAGAAAGAGGTAACAGAGATTTAGTAGGGAACTCTTCAGAAGAAGGCTAAATGTTCTGTCTTAGTTTGGTTTGCACATCCTTCAAGAGGACATCACTGAAAATTTTTGTCATCAATAACCATGGCTGATAAAAAGAGACTGAATAAGACCATGTCTATTAAGTGATCCAGTTTTTTCCCATCTGGAATGAGTTAGACATAACACCACTAATTCTGACATTACTTGCTATATGATTATAGATTAATTATAAGCTCCTTGTTGAAAACAGATCTGCCAAATATTTTACTCAGCAGACACCAGAATTTAGGTCTATTAGTGCTGTAAAATACTTAAGGCTGATAAATACACTTAGAATTTACTTGTGATATTTTCTTTTTTTTCTTATTACCTTTTTTTTATCATTATTTATTTATTTAATTTTTACATTTATTTTCACAAAATTTTGGGTTCCAAATTTTCTCCCCTTTTCTCCCCTCCCCCCACCCCAATACACTAAGCAATCTAATTTTCCCTATCTCCAATCTGCCCTCTCTTCTCTCACCCCTCCCTTCTCTTGTTTCCATTTTCTCTTTTCTCTGGTAGGGCCAGATGACTTTCTATTCCTCCTTAACTGTATGTCTTCTTTCCTAGTAGCAACAACAATACTAAACAGTAGTTCCTAAAACTTTGAGTACCAAATTCTCCCCATCTCTCCCTCCCCACCCATTCCCTTTGGGAAGGCAGGCAATTCAATATAGGCCCTATCTGAGTAGTTTTGCAAATGACTTCCCTGATAGTCGTGTTGTGTAAGACTAACTGAATTACCCTCCACCTATCCTGCCCCTCATTGTTTCTCTTCTGTCTTTTGATCCTGTCCCTCCCCAAGTGTTGACTTCAAATTGCTCCCTCCTCCCTTTGCCCTCCCTTCCTTCATCCCCCCCCTTGCTTATCTCCTTCTCCCCCACTTTCCTATACTGTAAGATAGGTTTTCATACCAAAATGAGTGTGCATTTTATTCCTTCCTTTAGTCAAATGTGATGAAGGTAAACTTCTTGTTTCTTTTTTTTTTCTCAGCTCTCCTCTTTTTCCCTCCACTAAAAAGTCTCCTACTTGCCTCTTAAATGACATATAATTACCCCATTCCATTTCACCCTCTTTCCTCCCACTACATTTCTCTCTCACCATTTACCTTAATTTTTTTTAAGATATGGTCCCATCCTATTCAATTCACTCTGTGCTCTCTGTCTCTGTATGTGTGTATGTGTGTGTGCGTGCATGCATGTACATGTGTGTGTATGGACCCACCAACTACCCAGATACTGAAAAGTTTTAAGAGTTACAAATATTGTCTTTCCATGTAGGAATATAAACAGTTCACTTCTGGTAAGTCCCTTAAGACTTCTCTTTGCTGTTTACTTTTTCATGCTTCTTCTCATTCTTGTGTTTGAAAGTCAAATTTTCTTTTCAGCTCTGGTCTTTTCATCAAGAATGATTGAAAGTCCTCTGTTTCATTGAAAGACCATATTTTCCCCTGAAGTATTATACTCAGTTTAGCTAGGTAGGTGATTCTTGGTTTGAGTCCTAGTTCCTTTGACTTCTGGAATATCCTATTCCACGCCCTTTGACCCCTTAATGTAGAAGCTGCTAGATCTTGAGTTATCCTGATTTTATTTCCACAATACTGGAATTGTTTCTTTCTAGCTGCTTGTAAGATTTTCTTCTTGAGCTGGGAGTTCTGGAATTTGGCCACAATGTTCCTAGGAGTTTCTCTTTTTGGATCTCTTTCAGGCGGTGATCGATGGATTCTTTCAATACTTATTTTGCCCTCTGGTTGTAGAATATCAGGGCAGTTTTCCTCGATAATTTCATGGAAGATGATATCTAGGCTCTTTTTTTGATCATGACTTTCAGGTAGTCCCATAATTTTTAAATTGTCTCTCCTGGATCTATTTTCCAGGTCAGTTGTTTTTCCCATGAGATATTTCACATTCCTTCCATTTTTTCATTCTTTTGGTTTTGTTTGGTGATTTCTTGGTTTCTCGTAAAGTCATTAGACTCCATCTGTTCCATTCTAATTTTGAGAGAACTGTTCTCTTCAGTGAGCTTTTGAACCTCTTTTTCCATTTGGCTCATTCTGCTTTTGAAAGCATTCTTCTCCTCATTGGCTTTTTGAACCTCTTTTGCCAATTGAGTGAGCCCATTCTTCAAGGTGTTATTTTCTTCAGCACTTTTTTGGGTCTCCTTTACCAAGGTATTGACCCGTTTTTCATACTTTTCTTGCATCTCTCTCATTTCTCTTCCCAGTTTTTCCTCCACCTGTCTAACTTGCTTTTCAAAATCCTTTTTGAGCTCTTCCAAGGCCTGAGCCCACCCGACATCCCCCTGTGATGTCTGGGGTACTGAGGCCCCACCCTCCACGTCTTTCCCTGATGGCAAGAATATGTCCTCATCGTCGTCAGATCCGAAAGTCGGGATCATTTGCATTTGTTGGAAAAAACTCTCTATAGTCTTATTTTTCTTCCCTTTTCTAGGATTTTCCCAGCCAGTTACTTGAGATTCCTGTCCACCCCCGCCTAGATCCGCCCAGCTAATGCTTGGGGTCTGAGATTCAAATGGGCTTTCCGCGCGCGCGACTGCTAATCAATGTGAGCTTTAGTTCTGGTGCTGGGGTAGGGGCAGGGCTGCCTCCCAGGCTCAGCTCCCTCAGGGGCTTTATGCAGAGACCTTCAGGAATGGAGCGGGTGGGGGGGGCAACTCCCAGGCTCAGTTCCCTCAGGGGCTTTATGCAGAGGCCTTCAGTAATGGAGTGGGCTGGGGCAGGGCCATCTCCCAGGCTCAGCTCCCTCAGGTTGTTTATGCAGAGACTTTCAGTAATGAAGATCCTGCCTGCTGCTGGGGGAGTCCTGGGCCGCAGCCGCCGCCCGCCGCTTCCTCGCCTCTGCCGCCGCCGCTTCCTCCCGAGGGGGCCCTAGTCACGGAGACACTCTGCTCCCCTCCTCCAGCCCAGCCGTCTCTCTCACTGACCTGTAGCTTCTGTGGACGGAGGGACTTTCCTGGCTGCCAGAGCTTCCGTCCCTGAAGCCTGCTCGGATCAGCTTCTCTGGGGCCGCGGCCAGGGCAGCGCTGGGGTGGAGTCCACTTTCCGGGGCGCGACGGACCCTGGGGATGGCTCTCCAGGGCTCTCTGGAACGGAAATCATCTCTTCTACTCTGTTTCTGTACACCTTTCAGTGATCCAGAAGTTATGGGGATCTCTTTTTACATTAATTCTATGGGCTGTGGGTTCAGAGCTCGTAAACGTGCGTCTTTCTACTCCGCCATCTTGGCTCCAGGTCTCCCTTTCTTTATCCATAAAATGAGGGAATTGGACTTATTTCTAAGAGTCTTACCATCTCTAACTATTAAAGTCATTTCACCCCCAGATGCTTCCTTTTCCCCTCATTTGAAAAGTGAAATTATGTGCTTTGCACATAGTAAGCTTAATAATGTTTTATTCATTCATTCATTCATTCTAGATGAGCATTTCTTAAATTGCTCCCTGGGGTCTTTTGAGAGATATGCATTGGAGTTCTGTGAGAAAATGTTTGTAATTGTGATAATTTCCCCTCTAAAATACTAAAAGTGAAATTATCTATCAAAGACACTTCACGAAATTCTTCACTCTGAAAATATATTTAATTTCCTAGTTCTTCTAACATTGGTCGAATTTGACTCATTCTGGAGGTACCCCCACCTCCCCCTTCCCTTTCTTATATCCTAACACCTCCAGATTCTATTCAATATTTTCCAAACCCAACAATGTTTTATGGTCAAATGAGCTTGAGAAAACCTAGATTAGATGATCTTTGATGACTCTTTGAACTTCAAAGTTCTATGATACATATGAAAAAATTATTTTAATCATTAATTATAGCAAAACTGCAAACCAAAAGAATTCTGAAGTTTTACCTTATACAAGCAAATTGGCAGAAATGGCACTATGTTACTCTCAACAATCATAACAGTGCACAGGCTCTTTAGATAATCCTCAATTGTAAGCATTTCATTGTACCTCTCTCAAAACTGTATTCTAGATAACTTTTCACGTAAGTATTTGTAGATCACATGTTTGAAATTTTAAATGTATTTTTCTCATAAGAACGTTATAATATTTCTACTAAACCATCATAATAATTCCCCTCAGAGTATTCTACAAGAATATATTATTTATGATGAAGTTTAAAAATATGCAATGAAAAATTCTGGAAAATACTATTATTACAGTTAATTATACAAAACAAAAAAACATAAAAGTTTAATAAGAAATGAGAGTTTTAATATAATATTTTATTAAGGATGTCTGCAAGTCAATTCAATTCAACAAAGGATAATTAATAAACATAGGATGCACTAAAAAATGAAAAAAATTCCTACCCTTAAGGAGCTTATAGTCTACTAGGAAGAGACAGTATTGTAAATAGTGGGCACTGATAAGCAACAGAGGATCACAAGATAACAGATCTAGAGCAGGAAAGGACCTCAAAAAACATCTTTTTCAGTCTCCTAATTTCAGAGACAAGAACAGTGAGGTACATAAGGTTAGGTATCTTGCCTATAATCATATGGGTAGTAAGTAAAGAGACTAGATTTTAATCTAAGCCTTCTTGACTACAAGAGGCAGAGTAAAGGAGTGAAACAGGGTAGTACACTGAAAAAAGCTCTTACTTTAGAATCAGAGGAACTTCGTCCAAACCATGCCTCTCACACTTACTATCTATTTTACCATGAGTAAGTCACTTAACTTTCATCATTTCCCTTTAATACTCACTTTCCCAGGCTATCATTCTGGTCTTACCTGATTTTCCTCCCTTACCAATCTCTTCCCTAGTGTTAACCAGTTCAACATCCTCTATTCGTGAAACCCTGCTTCCCTGCCCAACATTTTGCCTAATCTCAGGTTCAGATTATTCCCATCATATGCTCCTTCTGCACATAATTTCACTTTACAAATGAGAGGAAATGGAAGCCTAGAGAGAAGAAATTACTACACATGTCAGAGATCATCAAGACCCATAAATATATCTCATGGTGCTGGAGGAGCAGAAGGAAATCACACAACTGAGCCAACTGGGTACACTAAAAAGCTACATTATCCAATCTCGATTGAGGCCTCACCTCAGCAAAACAATCCTTTTCCTTCATCTCTGGATTGTATATTCCACTCCCTAAAGAAGCCATCCCAAATATTCTCCTTATGAAAACATCTATATGCCTTCCCCTCCAGCTAAGGACCATACTACATATTTTACTGAAAAAAAAAAGATAATTTTCCATGAGCTCCCTCTTCTCCCCTCTACACCACAAAACTCTAACATTAGTCATCATTGTCTCCTCTTTTACTCTAGTCGCGATGAAGTAGCATTTCTCCAAGGGAGTCACTTCTACACATAACCCTTGATGCCATCCCTCCCTCTTCCCTGTCACAATGTGTCCATAATTGTTCATTCTCTCATCTTCAGTCTCTCCCATCTACTGGTTCCTTTCCTGTTGCCTCCAAGCACACTCAATTCTTCTTTATCCGTTACTTACCATGTATCATCCTATATCTCTTTTCCTTTTCACACCTAAACTACCTAGAAAAAGCTGTCTATATTCAATCACATTCTCCTCTCCTCTCATTTATTCCTCTATACTTTGCAATGTGAATGCAAATATAGTCACTCAACTGAAACTGAACTCTTCAGATCTTGGCTTCTTGACTGTCCATCAAACCTGATGGCTTTTTCTTAATCCTTCCTCACTTCTCTGTGGTGTTTAACACTGATGACCTACATGCTATTTACTCTAGATAAACTCTCCTCTCTGGTTTTTTGTGGCATTACTGTCTCCTGGTTCTCCTCTACTACTCTTCTGGCTACTCATTTTCATTCTCACTACTAGTTAATTTTCCACATCATGGCCCCTAAAGATGAGAAAAGGCTCTTTCCTGGACTACTCTGCCTCTACACACTCTCACTTGGTGACTTCATCAGCTCATATAGGTATAATTATCATCTGTATGAAGATGACTTCAAATTCTGTAGACCAATCTCTACTCTCCCTTGAATTCAGATCTTGCTTCTCCAACTACTTATTGGACAGATCAAAAGTAATATTACATCTAGTTTCTACTGCATGGATTTCTACTTATTGATTCTACAGTGTAATTGATTTCATGTTGTGTTGATTTTATAACTGAGTCTGCATCTGCCTAAATCTATATCTTTGAGTTGAGTTCAGGAATTATTAGCTTTAGGTTATAGTTTAAAAGAAAAGCTGTTTTGTCTCACCTGAGATAACTTTCTGGATATCTGTTTAAGCCCCCAAAATTACTATTCCGAAAAGATATATCATCTGTCCTTTCCAGTTTTTGTGTAGTTGAGGGAATTTTAAATCTCTTCCAAGAAGACAGTAGGTCTGTTAGTTGTGACTCCCTAGCAAGGACTACAAGATTCAGGTGAGTTCCATAAAACAATGAATATTCTTTAATTGTTAGAGGGGAGGCACAGTTAACCTATGGATGTCAGCCCACCTTTCTCAGTATAACCAATTCTAATATTACTGCCCCAACCCTACAACCTATCACCTTTTCTCCATGCCTACCAAGACCTGTTCTTTGTTGTGTCACCATAAAGAGGGTTCCATCCTTCTCTTGGACTTTCTAGTTTTGCTGAGGCTGGCAGTCTGATCTGCTTTAACAGTTATGGGTATCACTGTTAAAAAACTGATCTTGCCTGGAGTCTCTACCTCAGTCTATCTTTATTAAATTTACTCAAGACAGTTTAGAGGTCCCACCAAGACTGGAGGAGGGAGACTAGTTCCCCAGACATGCTAAAGAAACCCCTCTATTTCTTTTTGGGTCCTAATGGAACCTTCTGCCTGAAGGGAGGGTTTTTTCTAGGGGGCTGCAGTTGAGACCTGCCTCTTCCCTCCAATCCAAACCTTCCCTGAGTTAGAAGGTAAGCATATCATTGGGGATGATTTTGTCTGGGCTTGCTATTTTGTGTTCAGTGTGATAATTTGGAAATAACTGGCAATAGAAAGCCTGAGTAAATCCCTTGAAGGAATTTCCACCCCCTCAATGAAGACCTCCAATCAAGGCTGAGCACACACCATGTGGATACTGTTAAGAGCCTAAAGAACCGAGGAAACCCCTATCTTCCTAGATGGAGAGGAGGCATAGGGTGCCCACAGTGCTGCTCTTCAGAGCCTGGAGAGCTGATGGAGTTGTCTTCCTAGTCAGACGGAGGATAACTACAACATACAACAAATTAATTTCAATCCCCCTACTGGCCTGAAAAGCTGTTTGGGTTTGGTTTTTTTTCCCCCTATAATGTGCACACAGATTCTCCTTGGGACTTCATTACTATGTTTCTATTTAAATCAAACAGTTTTCTTCCCAAGGCCTGATCCCTCTTGGAAGTGCTGTGTAGTATGGTCTCTGGAGATACTTAGTGACTAAACTGGGAATAGCAATGTGCCTGTCTTTTGTTTTTTGCTTCCTTTTTTGATGAGTTTTGTCCCTGGCATTTGGTATTTGCTATATGACAACATCCTTGTAAGAAGAGACACTCTCCAGGTTTTACCCTAACACTGTCGTCTACTAGCTCATAAGCTGGGTCCCCAGACAAAAGGACTGAACCTATGGCAGCCACACATATGCTTTGTGAGTATGGCACTGTGAACCCAGACGCAGAAGGCAAGGGTCAATAGGGGAAACAGGAGGAATTCGCTTGTATCAGAAGTACCAACATTTCTGAATAACCCACAGGTTTTTCCCTTAGTCGTTAATGGACTAGTCACTCTGGTGCAAATAAATCCAAAACAAAAAAATAACCAAAACAACAAAAAAACTGATTTCCAGTTTGAACGCTATGAACTGTCAGAGAGAGAACCCTTATTAAGATCTACAAATTGAGATCCAGGTCTGTGACTAGACATTCAGCTAAATCATGTGGCCCCTTGAAAGGATGCCTGAAAAATGATTAAAACCTCAGACAGGCATTCTTGAAGACTGTATCTCTATTAACTACCCAAGTATCTTAATTGGAAATTCGAGTGGTAAAAGATCTTTTTAATTTCTCCAAAGAGAAGAAGCACCTTATTTGACAAGGCGAAGTAAAATTTAGTCCTTAATTTAAGGAAGAAGCAGAGACTTCTACTGAAACTTCAAACTATCACCAATGAGGAAACCTCACATTCACTGTCTTAACTGAGACTCGTAGGGACACTCCATAAAAGTTCATTGGCTCAGCATTTGTTTATCTGTGTCTCACAAACTTTTCTGGGGTCAAGTTAAGACTTAAGTTAAGAATATAAATATAAATATATATGTATATGTGTGTGTATACACACATACCATACACACATATACACATATATATTATGCATATGTATATACATGTATATATCTACATTTACAGAGGAAGGGAATAATAAAAATTGTGTGCCAAAAGGAATTCCCTGAGAACTCCTTAAAGTATCGTATGAAGGGGAGATTTCAAATGATGAAGGAATGACTAAAAAACAAATAATTAGATTTTGTGACACCTGGTTTAAAACGGAGAAAAATTCAGCTGTGAATCACTTTGGGCTCAATTTGGTACCTTTGATTATCACAAACTTAAAGATTTAAGGTCAGCAAATAAAAAACCAAAGCATCCAGAATATTGGTATTCATGGAGCAGATAAACTGATCTTTTAAATTTAAGTCATCTGACACCATCTGCCCCAATACCCTGAGGTGTCCTCTTCTTCTCCAACCCCCTCCCGTCCATCTCTTCCTTGTTTTATCTACTACCTCTCCCACATCTTTACCCCCTCCTACCCCTTTGTCCTCACCCAGACTTTATGCCCTGCCTTAACCCCTTCTTCTTTGATTCCTTTGTCCCTTCCTGATTCTTTGCTCTTATCCTCAAATCTCTGCCCTACCTTGACAGTTTCTCCTTGCTTCTATTCCCTCTGCTCTGCTGTAACCTCTTTCTACTTCTGCACTTTCTCTGCCAGCTGCAAACTCCTTCTTCACCACCTCCTTCCTCTCTTTTGCTTTCTGCATTTCCATCCTACTCTCCCATCTGAACTGGAAGCTTATGTTCTTCCAAAGAAATGAGGAAGTCTACAGACACTTTCCCTCTTCAAGAAAGCATTAGTCATGATCATAGGAACAACGTAGTTCTTCTTAGAAGACATAAGCCATTTAGACCCTCCAACCTCTCCACTTGGACAAGAACCATTTCCAAGATGTGATAAGGACCTGAGAGTAGTTATAGATTTCTTTCAGGTGGGGAGATGTAACTGATTTAATGGTAAGCCTATTCCCCCTGGGAGAAAAAATAAGCCATCAAAGAAGCAACAAAGAGAATGGCTCCAGTGTAGGGGAAGGTCCCCAACCCCAAGGGTCTTCCCAGTTTAAGATCCACATAGGACCCTATGATTATGCTGATTAGGCCAGGTTACAAAAAGTCAGGCAATCTTTGCTTAAGGATATGAATGTACAATACATCCACACAAAATAATGAAAATGTCGTTGGAGACACTCTTAACATTCCCTGATATCCCCAACTCCCTATAGATCTCTTCATCCTGGAGCATGGGTCTCCTAAAATCTGCTATCCCTGTTACTTATTAAAACCAAAGGAAGACCACCACCACCACCATCTCCTAGCATCCCTTGTTCTGGGAAGCGATTATTGACACATTAAAAGATCAAAGTATTATTATTCCTTGTAAATCCCCATATAATATATCAATTCTCCATATTAAAAAACCTAAACTAGACCATGATGGGAGGCTTGTTTATCTTGCTGTTCAGGATCTGCACACAATTAATGCTTGTGCCATACCTAGACATCCTGCAGTACCCAACACTGCAACTATCATTTCCTCAATTTCTTATGAGGGGACGTGCTTAGCTGTGGTGGATCTTTGCTCAGCATTTTGTTCAATCCCCATACACTCATATTCCCAGTATTTATGTGCCTTTACCTAAAAACATTCATAATAGACATGGTCTCATCTGCCTCAAGAGGATGTAGAAAAACCCACTTTATTTCCTCAAATTTTGCAGCAAGATTTAGCTTCTATCACTTTTAAAGGTGACGCCTTGGCCCAGTACATAGATGATCTCCTTCTAGGAGCACTAGATGCTGGGATCTGTCAGAAAAATGGCCTTCATCTACTGCCAAAGCTTCCCCAGACAGGCCATAAAGTCTCTAAATCCAAAGTCCAACAGTACTTCCACAGGTGGACAATTTCTAGTTTGTCCTGGTTAGTGGGATTTGTTTTCTTTCTTCTAAATTCATTCAGGCCTTCCAGTAACTCTCTGCACCCACCACTAAGTGGCAGCTGAGAGTCATCCTTGTAGCAAGCAGCCCGATACTGCAGGTGGGATAGCCTCATTTAGTGATTATCAAGTCCCTTGTTTCTTCCAGAACCTTTGCAGCTATGTATCTCAGGTCTCGTGAGGTCAAAAGGACCCTGTTATCTGCACTGGCACCAGGACTCTCAGGTTATAATCAATCTTTCATCCTTTTTGTATATGAGCAGAGGGGTAGGGTGGTTTCTGGTTTCCTAACTCAAGCACTAGTACCCATTCTGTGGTCTATTATCTTGCTCTGCTGGATGCTGTGGTTACTGGAGTACCACCCTGTCTTTGGGCCCAAGCTACCACTGCTCTTTTGGTGGAGAAGGCTTGTGATTTTGTTTGGGGTTCTACTTTGATAGTGTAGTGTCCTCATGAAGTGGAGGCCCTCTTACTCCATCAGAGACTTGCCAAATAAGAAGTGATTTGGCTGGGTAATGAAAGCATCACCTTTAAACACTCTGCAAGTCCTCAGCCTTGCAACATTGCTCCCCAATTTACCAGTCTCTGGAATGCCCTTACACAACCGTGCTTCTCTAGTAGACAAGGCTAAAAAGCCCTGTGATGATTTTTCTGATACCCCTTTAGAGAACCCTGACTTTGTTTTCTATTTTATGAGAAAGGGTATCCACCATACTGGTGCTGCTGTATTATCTGAGTTTGATACTATCTAGGCGGTTCCTCCGCCCTCTAATCTGAGCGCCCAAGCAGTTGAGCTTGTGGCCCTTTCCCAGGTGTATCATCTGGCCACAATGTATACAGGCTCAAGGTGTGCATTTGGTGTCTGCCATGCTATTGGGATGACCTGGCTACAGAGGGGATTTTTAATGTCTGCTGGTAATATCATTGCAAATGTGGAAGTCATCAAAGATCTCATCTCCATTTGAAATGCTTTTTGGGCATTCCCACATCTAAGCAAAACCCTTTTATCCAGTGCACCCTGATGCAGAAGTGGCAGTGTAGACTGGACCCTTGGACTTTTTACACTACAGTCTACACTTAGGAGATAAGATCTATGCTTCTAACTGAAGTACTAATAACTCTAGAACTAACAACAAAGACAGATGCTCATCAATTTCTTTTTGGAATTTTGGAATTCTTCCTCTGAAGTTTACTGAGAAGCAGTGCTCATATCAAATACAAGGCCTAGGTAACAGAATGTCCAAGAGATGTTTTCAGAAATCTAATGGCTTCATGAGACATCTGAGCCCTAAGATATGATGTGCTAATGAAATGGACATTAGGAATGGGTTACTGCTTAGCAAAGGAGACTGTCTCAATGGACCCTGTCAATGCACTGGTCAGTCTCCTTTCCCTCTTCCTCTTCCTCCCCACCCCCTTCACCCTGTCTCTGTCTGTCTGTCTCTCTCTGTCTCTCTTTCTCCCTCGAACAAATCTCCTCATAGTAGAATAGCAAGACCTCATAATTAACAGCTCTTAATGAAGCTTTAGTGCCTTCAGATCTTTTTGCATCCAACCCTAAGAGGTAGACAGATTTGATGTCACTTGATAACTGGCATATCAGTTAGCCTTTCATTGAGGAAGTGATCCTGAGTGACTCAAAGGGAGGAACTGAAAAGATCAAAAGTAGTATTACCTCTAGTTTCTACTGCATGGATTTCTACTGTATTGATTCTACAGTGTAACTGGTTTTATGCTGTGTTGATTTTATAATTGAGTTTGCATCTGCCTAAATCTATATCTTTGAATTAAGTTCAGGAATTCAGTTTTCCCTGAGTTAGCTTTATGTTAGTTCAAAAGAAAAGTTGTGATGCCTCATGTAGTATCACCTGGGATAACTTCCTGGACATCTGTTTAAGCCCCACAAAATTACCATTCCCAAAAGATATACCATCTGTCCTTTCCTGTTTTTGTGTAATTGAGAGAATTTTTAAACTCTTTGAAGGAAACAGTAAGTCTGTTAGTTGTGACTCCCTAGCAAGGACTACAAGATTCAGGTGGGATCTATAAAACAATGAACATTCCTTAACTGTTAGAGAGGGGAGCAGTTAACCTTACCTGGATGCCAACCCACCTTTCTCAGTTAGCCAATCCCAATACTACTGCCCCAATCCTACAACCTATCACCTTTTCTCCATGCCTACTAAGAACTGTTCTTTGTTGTATCACAATAAAGAGGGTTCCCTCCTTCTCTTGGGCTTATTGGCTTTGCTGGCAGTCTGATCTGCTTTAACAGTTATGTGCATCACTGTTAATAAACTGATCTTGCTTGGAGTCTGTACCTTAGTCTATATTAAATACTATTGAACCTCCAATTTATAAGTCCAAATCTCAAATGAAATGTCCAAAAGGGAGCTCATGTTTTCCTGAAAACTTACCTCCACTTCTGAACTTTCCTGTTTCTGTCTTAAAAATCACCATCCTTCCAATCACCTAGGCTGCAACAGTTTTATCCAGGACTTTTTACTCCCTTATCCCACATATTTTAATTAGTTGCCAAGGCTTGTCATGACACCCTCCACAGTATACCTTCCATCAGTCCTAATCTTGCTATATACAAGGCCAGCACTCTAGTTCAGACCTTCCTCACTTCTAGACTGGACTTACTATAATGCATCCTAAATGGTCTCCCTGCCTCAAATATCTCTTTTTCTCCAATCAGTCCTGAATACCACTGTCAAAGTGTTTTTCCTAAATTAAAGCTCATATTCACTACAAAAACTCCATGGCTAAGATCAAATGTAAGACCATTTGGTTCAGCTTTCAAAGTTCTTCACAACCTAGCCCCAACCTACATTTACAAATTTATTTACCCCTCATTCCCCATTTCATACTTTACGGTCCAATCAAACAGGCCTTCTTGCTGTTTGTCACACTTGACATTCCTTATCCTATTTCCATACCTCCCCCCAAGGGCTGTTTTCAATGCCTGGAATGTACTCTCAACTCCTAGAATCCCTTGTTACCTTCAAAATCCTGCTTAAGTAACACATTCTACATGGAGCCTTTTTTGATCCCTCCGCCCAAATTTACCTTGCATATACTTACTTATACACGTTTTCACTCTCAAGTGAAAACAAGCTCCATGATAGCAGGGATTGCTTCAATTCTATTTTTGAATCTCTAATACTTTACACATTCTTTGGATGTAGTTTTGAAAATATTTATTGACTGATTGAGCTGGAAGGGTCTTTGGAAATCATCAGAATCTTCCTTTTCATAGAAGATGAAACAAGTTGAAAGGAGCTATCTGTCTTATGCAGGATATACAGATAAAAAGGAAGTAGAGCTAGGATTTGAACCCAAACAGATTCCAAATCCAGTCACCACAGTACCTGATCAGGGTTTAAATTAATATACTTTATAGATACAACAAAACTATTCACCTTCCTAGGACCTGAATTGGAGGCAGTTAAGTGGTTCAGTGGATAGAGAGGTGAGCCTAGAGTCAAAAAGACCTGATGTCATATTTGGCCTCAGATACTCACTAGCTGTGTGACCCTGGGCAAATCACTTAACCTCTGCTTGCCTTAACTGAGTGAAGAAGGATGAACAGCACACTACTCCAGTATCTTTGCCAAGAAAATCCCATGGCCAATCTTGGCATGCTACATTCATGGGGTCATGAAGACAACAACACCAAGGACCTCAGTTATCCGGTTAAAATAGGTTACACTAAGGCTTCATCCTCTATAAAAGAAGGGTATTGGGCCAAGCAGTTCTTAAGTCTCCTTTCAGTTCTCAAATTTACAATACTAAGGCAACTTAGTAAAAATCATTGTAAATCTAGTTCTCAAATGCAAATAAATTCATGCATGTATATGCATGCTTTTATATTTATATATACACATACATGCACAAATGCACAAAAACCTTCAACATCTGCATGTTTAACTTTAATACCAATTTAAATACTAATTTTCAACTAAGGATGAAACCGGAGATGTTCACCCGGGAGAAGCCAATATATTATTGCTGCCCATATATTTCTAAAGAATTAGAAAAAAAAAAAAGTAGTGTAATGGAATGTCACGTCAGGAGACCTGGGAGTCCTTGCTCTAAAGTTTACTAGCCTTACAATCCTGGACTAGTCATTTCCCTTCTATGGGCCTCAATTTCCTCTCCCATAAGAGAGGATGACAACATTGTACCAACTACCTCACAAGGTTATTTTGGGGGAAAAATGTTGTAAACTTTGGGGTTCTGCTACATCAATGTTTTAAGTTTATGAGACTTGTTTTCCTTAGTAAATCAGGACAGAAAGGGAGCAAAGGGTCTAGGCAGATTGAGGTTTGATGTAAAGAAGAAACGCTTAAAAATTAGAACTGCCCCTAGTGGAACCAGTCAAGCTCCATGAGATAGCAGCTGCTGGAGGATAAAGTGGAGGTGGAATTTCTCATTTGTCAGGTTATGATATAGGAAGAATTGTTAGCATAAGTTTAACTTGATGGACTTAGAGATCTCTTCCAATTCTGAGATTCTAAGATGTATATGGTAAAAGGTTTAAAAAAAGAGTAAGTTCTTTCAGATTGACTACAATAATGTAAACATTTAGAAAGAGTTCTCATTGAAGTAAAATCAAGCTTAGACCTAATCAGTTTACATAAAAATTTATTTGCCATTACAACTAAGCCCTTCAAAACAATATTGTATATCCTAAGAGAAACAGCACAGACACAAAAAATAAATACTCACTTTTTTATTTCTCGGAGGAGCATTCGTATAAGGATTGCCTGAAGTGGCTCAACCATCAATTTTCTCCACATATCCAGTGCTAGCTGCCAGAAACAACATATACATTATAAGTAAAAATCATTGTAAATCTAGTTCTCAAATGCAAATAAATTCATGCATGTGTGTGCATGCTTTTATATTTCTATATATACACACACATGCACAAATGCATAAACCTTCAACATCTGCATAAACCTGCAACATCTGCAACAACTTTCATGACTTCAAGCATTCGCATGATCTTAGTAATCTCACTTTCCCTTTCACAGGCACATTCATAACTATGTGAAGTGGAGAAAAAGGATGACAGGCATGACAAGTTCAAATTTGTAGAGTGATTCGTATCCCACTAGGAGCTTCAGTCTACCATTATATGCGTTTGCTGCATATTTTTATTGCTTGCCTTTAAAACTCAAGATCTGTGTTATAATTATGCCCCAAAGCAGAGTGCAAGTTCTTTGGGCTTTAAGCACAAGCATGCAAAATCAGTGATATGGCTCACTGAGAAAATAAAGATGTCAGATAAACTTCATGCCTGCAGCCATTGTCAGCAACAACTTTGGTGTTAGCGAATTGATTTGCTACTCTAGGCCTCTTTTGACAGCAGCAACTAAAGTCCCAACAACCTCTTCCTTGGTTTTCAGAGGGCAGCCAAGGTAGAGATGTCTACAGCAACTGGTATGGTATACAGTCTAATGCCTTCACACTACCAACTTACAAAGTGGAAGGTACAGGTTGAAAAATAATTTCAAGAATTTTATTGCTGTACAATATTTATGGTACTGTGGATTTCAGGTGTAATGAAAAGTGAATTGTCCGAAATCAATGTTTTTTTAATTGAGATGTTGCACAAAAGGTCACAGAGTTCTGGAGAATTATCAGTGAGAAAAAATGTTTTGCATGTTACCAGCTTTATTTTGTGTAATACATTTTATGGGTTATTTCATGGTTACTGGGTTAGGGAAAGTGCATATTATCAGAATTAATGTTTTGTTTAAAAGAATTGCATGCAGAAAAGTATATTTTCAGCACTCTCTAGCAAAGTTTACAATTTTTGGTGGCCATGGGAACGTTACCTTCTATTTCCAATAGGTTCAATGCATCAGTATTCACATCTTTTACTTTTGTGCTACTGACTAGCACTGTTTTCTGGGAGTGTTGTTACTCCCAGGAAAGTTGAAGACTGACAGTATTTCCCAATTAGAAACACTAATATATTTATTTGGGACATAATTCCATTTCATGTAAATAAAAGCATCTGTTTTCTATTCACAAATATGTTACACACACACACACCTCCAACTTTATCTGGTTTTGTGTTACTACACAAATAATTTCATTTCTTTAATACTGATTTAATATTGATTTTAATGAATCTTTCAGTTAAAAATTATGTTAATAATAAATTAATTAATGAAAATTAATAGGATTGTTCAAACCAAATAAGTTTGCTAATCTCTATAAGCCTGTTCATATTGTGATTACTTAAGAAATTACCTACCTCTCCTATTTCCATAAGTGGTTCATTCATATCTACACCACCATAACCATACTGAAGGTCAGCTTCCGTCAACTTATTCTTCTTAATAAATTGTGTGTTGAGATACCTGAAAGAAAAACACATTCTCATCAGATAAAACAAAGAGAAAAGTCATAGATAAAGCAAATTATTTACTGAAAACTCTAAAATCAAACTATGAAAATGAATTTAGTAACAGCAAAAGGAAAGGAATTTAGTAACAGCACAATCCACCAGAAAATCTTAATATAGTAAATAAGAATATTTAAATAACAGTAAGAAAAGTAATTGCCCTATTTCTCCCTACCTGGCTCCAAGATAACTATCAATACATATCTTAGCACAGTAAAAATCTATTAACCCACCACTATCTAATCCACCAAAGTCTTTCTATCCAATAATCTAAAGCAACCTGATCCCTAAACCAAGGCTTGGATCAAATAAGATCGAGCAAATATTGTTTTATCCATGTGCTTTACTAGAGTGGACAACAGCTTAATCATTCACACATTAACAACCTGTAATAATAAACTAAAGTCAACATGGCATCAATGAATATAATAACTGGGAGGAAAAACATGAGCCAGATTGTCTGATTTAATTTTACCAATATGAAAACTGTGTGAATACTAGTCAATAATAAAAGTTCATAGTGACATAATACTTTATGTTCTACAAAGTGGTTTTTCTACAACAGACCTGTGAGGTAGGTAGTGCAAGCATTATCACTCCCATTTTATAAACAAGGAAAAGAAGACTGAGATAATAAGTGATTTATCAATGGTCACAAACTATTAGAGGTAGAATATAGACCCAGACATCAAAGTTATGTGCATTCTTCCAATATATCAGGCTGGCTCCTCTTAGTCTATGTGAAAGGTAACAATGAGATTACAAAACAAAAACAAAAAACAGAGGCAATATTGGGAAAGCAGAACAAAGAAGTGACAGGAAGATGCTGAGGGTTTGAGGGTAAAACTTAATTAGCTGCAGAATATGGAATTGTCTGCACTATTTTATCAGATGCACAAACCCTTTATACCTGATTATCAATACCGAAAGAAACAGGTTTCATGAAGCCTAATTGGACATTCATTCTAATCAAACAGCAAGCTTCCTCTTCTTTTCTGTAGGACACTTAATATGCCAGAGTTCTTCTAAGGTCAAAGAGGGAAAACACTAAAAATACCTATAATAAAATCCTGAAGTATGGCTTAATAATAACATACAGAAGAATTGACATACAGCTTCCAACCAACCAAATGAAAATAAAAGTCGACAGGGACATAAGGAAAGCTAACAATTTTTTTCCCAATTTCAGAACGTGATTTGAACAATGATTGTGCTACTCTTTATTATGCATTCGAATTTCTCCAATAAACACTAATTTATCATTTAAAAAAAGATTCAGTATGGTCTAATGGAAAAAGAGCACTATTCTTGGAGTCAGACAACATGGTTAGGTGAGCTTGGGTAAAGGACAATACACCTCTAAATTTTAGTTCTTACCACCCTAAGGAATTGCTGTGAGGAAAGCATTTTGAAACAGACATGGCTAAAGGCCTCCCCCAGTGGAACCAGGTTTTTAAAAAAGAAATTACACAGGGGGTTCTGAGAATGAAAGAATGACTGAGATAAAACAGCTTAAATCAAAGAGATCTGAACAACACCTACTGGGACTTTGGATATTCCTTTCTTGATGGGCAGATGTGTCTCTAAGTAACTGTGTGTGCTAGGAACAACAAAACTTCATGTTCAACAGACTTTTCCTTGGCTAATAAATACTTAAAAATTAGATGATTCTCCCCCTCTCGTTTTGGGGAATTGATGATTTGACATTATAGTCTGAGATCATGACATCCCTGATAAGTCAATATTTACCCTGCCGAGAATCTTATAGATAATGGTTAAAAGAAAACTACTAAGTCAATTCATTAACTTACTCTACTTCCATTTCCATAAGAGAAAAATGTGTCTCTCTATAATTTTAACAGAAATACATCACAATTCTATTAACTGCTGAGAAAACAGAATTGATTGAAATCTTTCCCTAGAAAAAATTAATAGAGAAAATAAGAATCATAGGTAACATGGATGTCAAGAATTGATAAGATCACCAGTTTATGGCAAGGAAAATGCTGATAATAAAATGATACCCCAAGAGATTCAAATAGCTAAATCTAAATAATGATATTCTATATTAATAAACCTCCACTTAAATCCTACTCCAATGTCTCACTTAAGTTGTACTTGACATCTTAAAGGGTATGTCAAGAGAATACAAGTGATTAAACATATATCATCTGAGGATCAGATTAGACTAGTTTGTACATCACCAAAATGGTTAGAGGGTGATGAATTTTTTGGTTACTGTATTTCTTGAAAATCATCTTTTTAGTTGTAAACAGATTGTGATCCACACAAAAGGAATACTCATGCAATGAAATCATGGTTCCTTGAAGTACTGTTGGATTTGGACTGACAGCCAAAAACCATAACAGGGTAATTAAGGGTCTCATGCACCGCTAAAAGTTTGGATATACTTACATAAATTTTGTGACTGGAAAAAAAAATCAATGATTTTGAATGAATTGTGGATGCACAAATTCATTGAAAGTGTGATAATGTTTTGTTTTGGTTTTTTACAGAATTACAAAACTTATAAGGCGACATTGTAGTATAGAAGAAAAAGAAAGAATTGTGTTGTATGAGAAAGGATACTTAATTAGGATTCTGCAGGTCTGATTATGAATCTTGAACTACTATTTACTACTTCCAAGACTTTAGGTCAAGATGAAACTTTTTGGGAGCCTCACTTCTTTCATCTAAACTAGGATATTTGATTAGAGCATCTAACATTTCTCCTGAGTCTCTAAATCCTATGTTTCTATTAATAAGAGTATAGAAGATAAAACTTAAGAGGGACCTTGGAAAAACAAAATAAACATGAGAAAAATATATAGGACGTTTTCCTCTGAAAGGAATTCTGAGTATTCACTAATAGTTTAGTCTAGTTTTGAAAACTTTCTCTCTGTGGAAAGAATTCTTTGTTCTCATGTCCTCTATCATTTTCCAGTTACCAAAGAAGTTAAATGGGATTACTGGCTGGGAGGATTAAGATAAAAAAGTTACCAAAGCATTTTGATAGAATCTGTGTTTGCAGAAAGTCAGTGTGAAAGAAACCTTGAGGAAAGTTATTTTAAATGAACAAAAAGAAATTTCTTGATAATGTTACATGATACTTTTTCTCAAAATTTCACTATTAAAGGAAATTTAAGGGTTCATAAGAAACAAGGAATATCATAGGTAACTTTACCTAGTAAGGTGATTTTTCTAGGCCATTGACTTTATGCAAGATTAACTTAATGATAATGACCCAACTACAAACAATGATCAGTCACAAAGTTAGCAAGATTTGGTCTGAAATGAATTACTTTATAAAATGAAACACATATAAATGTCTGAGTCTCCTGAAAGATGAAAGTAATACATATACATAAAACATCAATTGCAATCATATGATCACTAATATGAAAAGTTTTGTGCTTATATATTTACAAAATTATATAAATCTCTATCAGCACTTGATATAAACTAGAATTATTTGTTTCAGCAGAGAATTGGCCCAAATAGTTTTCTTACTTTGAACGTATTTTACTCAGCAGAGATTCATAATACTTTGCTTTTATTTTTTTCTAAAATGACAGCTCATTGGCAATCATTTTTCTTCCTACCACATGGAAGGTATGGTTAGATCCAAACACAGCAAACAGTTACTGCACAAAGACTCTTGTAATACTCTATTACTTTACCTTGCCAAAGCTACTAAAATCACTTTTTTTTGTTAGGGAGAAGTGGGGAGAAAGGGTTGTCTACACAGAGACCGTAGATGAATGACCAATGAATGCACACATCATTGATAATTCAAGTTATAGCCTAATTATGCCTATTATACAGCACTGAATGTCCTGTGAGTTACCTGTAACTTTGATTCTTCAGAGATAATAATATTTTGTTGGTTTACGTCATGTGACATTACACCCCTCCCCCAAAATGGTGTTAATAAGACAGCTTTTGCATCATGGGACAGTCTGGATCAACTTTTCAAGCCTCATTTTCATAACACTCCACTTCACAATATACTAGACACATTGAATTTCTATGTTTCCCAAACACGACATACAATTTCCCACCTCTGAGCATTCCCACAAGTTGTACTTTATGGAGAAAAGTGCCTCTTCCTCATCTCTACTTGCTGAAATCTTCCTTGTCCTTAAAGGTTCTCAAAGATGCTACTTCTATCCAGCCTTCCCTGAACCTTGGCAAGTCTTTGAGCATTTTGTCAGAATCTTTCCTCATCTTTATGGCATAATACCGTGTGTCATCATAATGCACATGGCATATTTCCCCTTTTAAAACTGTAAGCCTTCCTGACAGATTCTGTCATTTTTCATCAACGGCTCTCTAGCACTCAGCAGTAATTTGTACACAGTAGGTGCATAATAAATGTGGTGGACTTAATTAAATTTTAACTTTATTACACGGTCACAAGTACCTTCATAAACACTTATAAGTGCAATGTGCCTCTCATAAACCAATTTTAAATGATTTTTTTGCTGTTGCTAGTGATCTTTCCCCTACTTCAGATTACAAGTAGGTTAATTTAAATTTCAATTCATCACAGTCCTTTGAATATATTAAGGGAAAAACTTGATTATCCAAGACTACATATTATTCTTAAATTAAGAATTTGTTTAAGAGATATTTTGTCTTTTTAAATTTATAAAATGGCTTAACTTATATAAAGTAAGTCTAGAGATTTGCTGTTTTCCCAAAATCATTTAACAAATCATTTAACATAAGATTCAAATATAACTACAATACATATAAGTGAGTTAAGCCTATATATGATCTTTGATCATTGGTCTTATATATATATGATACAGATAGAGGTAATGTAGATTTACATGGAGGCTAGCAGCCCGGTGGTACTGTGGATAGGGCACCAGGCTACGAATCAGGAAGACATCTCCCTGAGTTCATATCTGGCCTCAGACCCTTACTAGCTGTGTGACCCTGGGCAGGTCACTTATCCCTGTTTGCCTCAGTTTTCTTATCTATAAAATGAGCTGGGGAAGGAAATGACAAACCACTCCAGTATCTTGGCCAAGAAAATACCAAATGGGGTCACAAAAAGTAGGACACAACTGAACAACCACAAAAGCTTTTCTGAAAATAGAGGTGTGCCAAACTTTAAGAAAATGTAATATAAGAAAACCTAAGCTTACAATAACAATAAATTAGGGAGTGATTGTTTTCTTCCATTTACAAAAGGAATTATCATACAAGTATTTCAATTAGGAGTTCTCAATTATTTAAAAGATTTTTGTCTATTTGATAGAAGTTAAAGAGCAGAGAAAGTTAACACTTAGACATCAAATGATTATCCATTCACCAATATGCCATCATCTTAGACAAGATATATGTATATGTGTGTGTGTGTGTGTGTGCGCGCGTGTGTGTGTGTGTGTGTGATCAATATATAAAACTAGGATAGGATTGATAAAAATCTTACTGACATAATGCCTTTCTGAAATATTATAAATAAAATGAGACCTATAATTTACAGATCAGGCTAAATAAGATCATGGAAGTTGCTTAGTACATTCTGCTACTAAACTCTAATTTCACAAATTTTAAATTATTTTCATGCAATAAGCCTCCTTAAGAAAATGATCAAGAATTTTATAACATCATTGGCATTGCAAACTTACTTTTCTTTAATGATAACTAAAGAGCAATAAAAGGTACAAGTCAGACTAAGCAGGAGGACTACCAACAAAATGGGACAAATGAAAGTGAGACAGATGCAACTGCAAGAAGAATTGCTTTGACTGTCAGGTGTTATAGTTAGTAACAGATAGAGAAAAGACAGGTGCTTTCTTATATATTTTCCATACCTTTTGTGCTGCTGAAAGAGTAGCTTTATTGATCATGTTTTCAAAGACCCAAAGAAAACAATGTCTAGTACATCCCTTTGTATTTTCAATGAAAAGTATAAACAACTCTCAAATATCAACAGCACTGAAGGGAAACATTGGTTTGGATTATTTCCCAAACTTTATCAGGTCTGAAGTTTCATTTTATGAAGTATAAAGTATCACTATAAAGATTGGTACCATGGCCTTAACACTGAAAAAAGCAAAACCCTTCTTTCAGGTGCAGGCTTTCTTTCTTCCACTCTCATAGATGAGTTTCCTACTAAAAACACTGACACCACTTACTTGGTCCAAGCCATAACAGGGAAACTTGTTGGTAAGCAGGATGGACCTAACCAGGTAGAAGGTAATTCTTATGCTCTTTCTATAGCAAATTATCTATATCATTAGTAAATAGGAACCAAGTAATGCGAACCATCATCTTAAGTATTGGAATGTTCCAATACTGTCGTTCCTGGACTCCCAGGTTCAAAGTATATTTACCTGTACAAACAGTCCATGTAGTCTGCCCCTTTGCTATATTCTTCCCAATACCTATGATACATAACCAATACTTGTTCTTCAGACTCCAGAACTCTCTAAAAGAAAAAAAAAAGTCACTTTACAAGGAAAATATTATTTTCATACAAGTACTAGGAGTTCACTTGTCTATCTGACATTCACAATCACCCTGTAAGGAGGCAGACAAAGTATCACTAACCTTATTTTGCTGTTAAGAAAACTAAGGGTCTATAAAAGGTGAAGTGACTGGTTCAAGGTCACATGACAAGCGAGCTGCAACATGGTAACCAGAATCTCCATCATCTAATTCAGTCCAGGCCTTCTTCCTTTTTACAATATGGCTTACTTTTCTTTTAACAGTATTTTTAAAATAAATCATTTTTATCATAACTCTAAATTATTTTGTAAAATACTCATTTTGCTTTTTAGACTTCTTTACAAGTACTCAAAAAAAACCTCTGACTTAGCTCAAAACTTAGTAAAATGTTTTAAAGAAACTGAACTGAATAATTCCCAAACTTTGAAAATAATACAAGGCAATGTTGTCCCTCAGGATTTTTATTAAAATAGGTTAGAAAAAAAGAGGTTAGAAAAAAAGGATGAAAAGTGAAAATTTGCTCTTATGAATCAGTTTTTGATCAACCTGCAAATATAGCTCCTAATGAAAGTAAGTTGTACCTATATCTCATATACAAATTATTTATAATTAGGAATACTGATCAGCTAAAATTTAAAGTAAGTCAAGTTCTTCAAATTTATTTACTACCTACTTTCCAGAAAGTGAAAAATAAACTGATCATGGTACAAGAAAAATGGAGTGGGGAAACAGGAATTGAATCCCTAACAGAAATTTTAAGCACTAGTGCATACTTTTAATATTTTAATTACCTAGATCTAAATCCAAGTTAGCTACCTAGACTGAACCTTTTCTCTCTTAAGTTGTCATTTCCTTAAAGTTATTTTAAGTAAAAACAAAGGAGTCGGTCAAAGACTACTCCAAAACTCTGAAACATCAACTAAGTTCAGCCTCTACTTCAGGACTTTCTACTGAATCATTCAATTTCTAGAACCCAAAACATTTCATGTATTCGCAATAAACAACCTATCTGGAACACAGTGTATATACTTAATAATCCTTGTAATAGTGATGAACTCAATTTTTTTTCCTTTCTAAAAAAGGATGAACTTGTTGCTTTTATAATCTTACCATAGTTGACAATATACTCCTACATGCATGAAAAATAGCTTTATATTAGAACCTATATGTAAAGTAACATCATGTAACAAATCTTTACTCATCACAAAAATAACAATATTTTTTCTCAAATTTCCACATTTCAATTTGTGAAACTGAACAGCAATAAAATGTATCTGCTTGTCTAAGTTTATTATTGATAGGAACTCAATACTCACAAAATTTCTTATGAGTTAGAGAACAGCCAACCATAAATCCTTGGAGAACTGCTACATTTTCAACCTAATTTTTAACTCAAACAACTTGAAGTTCAGATCTAACAGAAATAATCTACAATCTACAAATGGTATTCAAAAGCAAAATGAATTCTTTTCTTACGGATGAAAGAGACTTCAATCCTGCTCATTACAAGAAGTTTACCTTCTCATCTACAGTAATCTGCATTCAAATCATGTTCTCATCAAAAGAAGTAACCAGACACAGCCAGAAAAAGTTTTAGGTGTGACAAGTAGTGGCTGACAATTTAAGAATCACCAAAAACTAAAGGTGATAACTAGAAGTCAAAACAAAATTTTAGTCCACAAATTAAATATTTTATTCAGCCACTCTATTTCAGAGTTAAACACCATAGCAGAGTTTAAGATCTACTATCCACAATGGTGCTACTTCACACTGGCTTTCTCGCTAAAAAGATCAGGGAAAAGAAGGTTTTCACTGCTATTTCCCTACAATCAACTGTCTAGGATATCTTTTTGTTTTATCTTTCAACCCAGAAAGCAACTGTAAACAGAAGAAAACCCCAAGTCTCCCTATTTCAAGTCCAGTAATCTCTCTATTGAAGCACCCTGTCTCTACAGGATGTGAATGTTAAGCACTTTTTAAAATTAAATTTTGTATTACACAGTCCTACAGAAAAATACCTCCAGCCTTGGCTAGTAATATTATAACTTTCCATTTAATAAGTTAATTTTTACTCTTCAAACAACCTCCTTCCCAACAATATATCCTGTTTTAAAAATACTCATCAATTACTACCCATTCAAGTTGTACTGAAAAACCTTAATCAGGAAAGTTGTTTCAAAACATACTTACACCACCAACATGCTACTTAATTACCTTGTGCAAATGGCGTACGTGATTTTCCAAAAAAATTTTAGTCTCTGTGTAAAGTCTTTCACCAAGAGGTTCAGGATAGGCCACACATAAAGCATAGATGTCTCTAAATTTGTTGTCAAGGTTTTTCATATTCATTGAAAGTATTGTTTTTAAAAGGTAATCTTTGAGTTAACTTCATATGTATAATAAATGTAATACAATTTATGTTTAGTGTTTTCACTTATAAAAGAAAAATTGATACTTTTGCTTCTTAGAATCATATGCATGATTCTCATTGAAAAATATAAAACATATTAGCCAAGCTACCGAAAGGAAACTATTATAAGATTCATTAGGCAAAAGAGACACAAAAAAATTAATAAGACAACAGGACCTGGCCTAAAGGAGTCAGGAATATAGTAACTATTGGCATGTAACTGACAATTATACTGCAAGTTAGTGAGTAATATTAAAGTTCCATTAACAGAGAGCTACAGGGAATTTGGTGAAAAGAGAAATCACTTCTAACTAGCATGTTGATAGGATTTCACCTTATCTTTAAATGGTCAAATAGCAATCACTGTAAAAAAGTAATCCTGCAAATAGAGAACTAGGATCAATTATCTTAATTTCACTGGAATTATATGCAAGTAATGGAAATATAGTGTTCAAATCCATGATGGAAAAATAATATAAATTTAAGCTGAAAATTCACCACAGAAATGTAAACTACTTAAATGTAACAGGATGAACATACAGTATTCAAAGGAAATTAGTGGCATGAATATACAATTCTTTTTAAACTTTTTTTCCCCTCCCTATCTTGCCCAGGCTGGAAGTACAGCTGCCAATGTGAGGTTAGAAGGAAAAAAATCTTTAGAAAGGACTCTAAAAGGTCATCTACCATTTCCCATGTTGACTCACATCTTAAATTTGTGTTGGACACTATCTCAGAGGCCACCGAGTACTCAAATAATAATCTACCTTACAACATCCTCAGCAGGAAGCCATCTGGACTCTGTGTGAAGGTCTCTAATGAGGAGCTACCTCATCATGCAAACCATTCCACTTCTGAACAGCTCCAGTTATTACGAAACTTTCTTACCAAAAGCCTAAATCTGACTATCTGCAACTTCTATTCCACTGATCTAAGTTCTGCCCTCTGGAGCCAAGCAGAAATCCATTGTCCCTTCAAACACTTGCAGAGATCTAAGACATGCTGCCCCTAAATTCTTTTTTCTGCCCACTTACATATCCTAGGTTCTCTCCATCCATACTCATATGGCATGACCTACAGTCCTCTCAACACCGCAGATGCTCTTGTCTTGGCATCTTGTCAGGTTGTCAATACTCTTGCTAAAATTAGTCACTTAAAACCGATCAGATTAGGACAGAGAACAAAAAGACTTATTAGTTCCCTTATTCTAGCCATTTTAAGGCAGCAGTCTAGGACAACACTAGTTTTTTGCTTATATTGAGTCTGCAGTACACTAAAATCCCAAGACCTTTTCCAAATGAACTACTGCCTAAACTTCTCCTCACTGGCCTATATTTGTGAAGTTAATTTTTTTAATCCAAATATAGAAACTGATACTTTTCTCTATTAAATTTCATCTTATACAATCAGTCCTAGGAATCCCTGATCTTCATGGATATTGATTTATCTAACACATGATCTGTTCTTATCTTCACATCACCTGTAAACTACATAAGCAGATCTTATAAAGTATGCCTTTATCCAAGTCAGTGATAAAAACCAACAGCATAGCAAAAAGGGCAGATTCCTGGGGTACTCCATGGGAGACTTCCCTCAAGTTTATTTACCCATTTTCCATTTCAAGATGCTAATTCACTCTTCAGAAAATTTTCCTTTCCAAAAGTTGAACTTCCTTTTTTTTAATTCAATAATTACAACCCATGCTAGCTGTACTGAAAAATTTTACCCTGGAAAGTAATTATAAAACATATTTATACCATCAACATGTCCTTCAGGTTATGGTATAAGTTTACACCATTTTTGCCATGACTACTCTTTGGGCCTAGTTACTCAACCAATTCCAGAACTACCTAATATTACCAGGCTCAAGACCTGGAAAACAGTATGAAAGATTCTGGCAAAAATCTTTTTTTTTTTTTTTAAATCTATGTTACTATGTCTTATGGTATTTCCCTAATCTCTCTATCAGAAAAAAAAAAAGGAAGTGACACTAGTTTTCCTGATGAAGTCGTAATAGCTTTTAGTAAGTTTCCTTACTAAATGAAGTGTTTCCTGTACTTCCTTCTCTTTAAAAAAGCAACTATTTATTCTTTTAATAATGTGTTCTAGAAATACGTTAGGAATAGAAGAATTATCCAATTTAAAAATTCATTCTACCCTATAAGAAATGAATCAGAAGAATTCAGGAACACAGGAATAGCTATAAGAACTGAGAGAGTGAAACTAGGAGAAAAACATGCACAATAACTACAGTAATGCATAGAGAAAAAATAAAACCAATCTAATTCTATGTTATTATGCTGACCAAATCTGGTCCCTAAGAAGAGTTGAGAAAATGCATCCCCCTTCATTGCAAAGGTGGGAGACAACTACAGGAATAGAATAGCGAAAATATTGTCAGACACGGCTGATGTGTTGGTTGGTTTTACTGGAATTATAAAAAAAAATCTTTTAAAATCTTTGTTTACATGATATGACTCAATAGGAATAGAGTATATTCTAAAATCAAAGCAATATGAAAATTGACAATAAAAATAAAATACACTCATAAAAATATTCCACAAATTCTATTAAATAGTAGTCTGTAGTCATACTGAGTATATTTTGACACCCAGCCTGTATGACTCATTAGGACAATATCTCAAGTAATCATCAGTCACTAGAGAGGCCCTATAATATTTCAGGAATTGATACACTTATCACAAAGTATTCTGTTAACATGAATGAAGAACTGGAGAAGTTCAGGGCCTATAAGGAATTCTTCCATTTGGACTATACCCAGGGCATCCTCCATGACAATGGCAATCAGTGTTGGTAAGCATATACTCCTTTTCCATGCTTTGTTTGATGTTAGTAACCAGGGCATCAATAAATGGAATTATCTCTGTGGTTTTATTTATCAAGGAATCTTGTGTGAACTTAACATATGCAAAAAGGATTCCATGTTAAGAAGGTTTCATGGTCACCTTCTGCTTAAGCAAGTCAATCTGAAGGGTGAGATAATCGATTGAAAAAAGCAGGCCGTGTATTCTTTGTATCTTTTAGCCCACTGTGCGACTGTGTAAGACATTGTTTCTGTTATGCTCTCAAATCTTCAAACATACCTTCAAATATATCTCTAGATACATGTCAACATGTCACAAGTCACCAAGGGTTTACTAAAGGTTTACTACATGCCACACATTGTGCTCCAATAACACGAAGAAAATCAAAAGCAGCCCATACCCCACAAGAAGCTCACATTCTGAAGGAGACAACATGGAAATAACTAGGTACGCACAAATTATGTAGAGTAATTTCAGAAGAAAAGAACTAACAGCTAGAAAGATCACGAAAAGCTTTTAACAGAAAGTGAAATTTGAGTCAAGTTTTGATAGAAGTCAGAAAAAACTAAGAGGCAGACATGAGGAAGCAGAGCATACCTTGTATAAGGGGCAGTAAGGGAAAAGGCAGAGGGACTGGAGATGAAGTGTCTTGTGCAAGGAACAGCAAATATGCCGGTGCGGCTGGAAAGTAAGGGAACAAAGTGTAATGAGATAAGTAGAAGGCCAGGTTACAAAGGACTTTAAATCTGATCCTGAAGATAACAGGAAGCCACTGGAGTTTATTAAAAAGAGGAGCTGGGGGGGGCGGCGGAATATTGTCAGAGCAATGTTTTAGAAAAATCACCTTAGGAACAGAGGGAAGCATGAAAAAGAATGTGGAAAAGACTTGAAGCAGGAAGGCCGTTTGGTTATGGCATCGTCCAGGTAAGAGGTGGTAGTTGTACTGAGTGGAGAGAGATATACAAAAGAAGAATTGTAAAGATAGAAACAACATTTGGAAACAGACTGGATATATGGGGTGAAAGTGGCAGACAGGGTTACTACAAGGATGGTAAAATTAAAAAGTCTAGTTAGACAAGGTCTCACAGTGGTTTTGTCATGTTTTATGAACTTATAAGAAGAGAAAGAGAGGGGAAGAGAAATATATACAGGGGTGAGGGGGAGAAATTGTCTTATATAATCAGAGAGTGCATAGTGGCTGACACTTGAACTTTACTCCCATCTGAATTGATCAAAAGAGGGAAAAATAAACAGAGGCTTTGTTTTTCTTTAGTTGTCAATTCAGGGGGGAAAGAGGGAGGGAGAGATTAAAAAAAATTTTAAGATGTGTTCTGGTTTGTATATTCTAAGATGCCTACAGGATATTCAATTTGAAATTTCCAAAAGGCAAGTGATGGTGTAGCTAAGGACACTCGGGCTCAAGATGTAGGTACAAGAATTCTCTGCACGGAGATCACTGCATCCACAGTAGCTACCAAGGTCACTATGTGAAACAATCTAGAATAAAAAGGGAAGAGGGTCTAAGTCAGATCCCTGAGGTACACTCATGGTTAGTGGGCATGCCATGGATGAGGATCGGACAAAGGAGACTGACAAAGGGCAGTCAGATAGGTCGGAGGTAAAGCAAAACAAAGTACTGTCATGAAAACCCAGAAGGAAGTGGTGATCAACCATGTCAAATGCTTCAGAGGGTCAAGTAAGATGAGGACTCCGAAAAGGCCATGAGATATGGCAATCAAGAAACCACAAGTAACTCTGGGGTAATTTCAGTTAAATGATAAGACTAGAAATCATACTACAGAGGTGCTGGAAGGATCTAAGAGGAAAGGAAGTGGAAATACTAAGTGTAAACAACTCTCAAGAAATTTAGCCAAGAAGATGAGGAAAGCTACAGGTGACAGCAGGATTATGTCCGGGTTTGAGTAGGGATGACAGTGGAGGAAATCTGTTGGAGAAAACAGAAATGGATGAGATCAAACTTCTTATAGAGAGGTTTGCCCCAGCAAGAAGGGTCACCTCTTCATCTAAAACAGAAGGGAAGGAAATACTTGAACAAATATCCTTGAACAAAGCAAGATGAGGCTTAAGAGGGCACAGATCATGACAAATAACCTCCACTTTTTATGGATGCATGAGACAACATCTTCAACTATGAGGCTGAGGGGAGTTCAGGGGCAAAGATGTGTTATTAGAGCCACAGAGAGAGGCATGAGAAGAGTTGCAGCCACTATACTGGGCATGATAGCATTCCCAATAAGGGATGAGGACAATGATTGCCATGACGCACTGAGGGCCAAGTAACAAATCTGTAGTGAATCCAGTCAGCATAGTTCCATGATTCCCTCTACCTCAGTTCAGCTCAGCAAAGTGTGATCAGTGATAAAAGTAAGGAACAAGGGATTTGAAGAAAAAAAGGATACTATACAACTGGTTCATGAAGTCGTTAGAAAAGAAAAGGAATAAGGTGGTGGGGGCCCTGAGAAAGACATTGAAGTATGGGAGAAAGGAGATCACACAGGATAAGGCCATGAAGGCACAAGGAAAGGTGGAAAGAACATTCATCATAAACATCTTAAATAAATGAGAAATTAGGTGTATGAGGTAGTTGTTAAAATATATTTCTGATCACCTTTTTCTCATTCATTTTTTTCTGTATCTTTCTGTCCTGTAGATACATTATAAAAGAATTCCTCAATATGTTTAAGGCATCTTGCTGAGCAGGGATTTTTCCTCTGTAATTGGTCTGGTCCAGTCAATTACATTGACTTCATCTTCCTAACTGCTATTTCTACTTCCTCTACAGTCAACAGGTATCTACAATTTCCAGCTCCTTGCTATTACAAGTGCCATTAGAAATATTTTGTTGTTTATACTGCCCAAATTTTTCTAAGTGACGTGATTGGCGTGTATGCCTAATAGTGAAATCTCTGGATCAAAGAGCATGAATATTTGTCATTTTCCTCATATAGTTTCAAATTGCTTATCATAAGGGAAAGGCCAATTGGAAGCTTCACCAAGGTCATCTAAAATAAATATCTCTACTTCTCTTCTCATTTTCTTCTTAATTCTATGCAGTCTGGCTTTTGACCTCATCATTCAACCAAAACCATTCCAAGGTTACCAATAATCTGTTAACAGCAAATCTAATGGTCTTTTTCTCAATTCTCATCCTTGATTTCTGTGCAGCGTTTGACATTCCATCTGTCTCTTCTTGATGCTTACTTTTATGTTTTCTCTCCTAGTTCTCCTCCTACTTGGTCTCCTTCACTCCATCCACATCCCACCCACCAATGTCTCCCAGGGTTTTGTGTTGTGCCTTCTCTTTGCATATCATTTTGTGGGTGATCTCATTGGTTTCCATGAATTTAATTGTCATCTCTATGTTGATAATTCCCAGCTCTACCTACCCAGTCCTAACTTCTCTGCAAAACTCTAGTATGATATCTTCAACTGCCTATTAGAAACTCGATGTCTCAAAGATATCTTAAATTCAATATGTACAAAACTGAACTCATTTATCCCCCTCCCCTCCTACCCCCTGACCCTTCTGAATTTTCCTATTAATGTCACTTGTACCAACATCCTCTATAGTAAACTCATAACCTAGGTATTTTCCTCATTCTCCTCCACTATCTAATCTGTTCTAAAGTCCTGTAAATTCTACCTTCTTTACATTTTATATATGTTCCATTCTCTCCCTGCCACGACCTCAGGGCAGGCACTTGTCACCTTCCTCCTGCCATAATACAATACCCTACTTTTGGTCTCCATGCTTCATGTCTCTCCATGATAGTCTATTCTCCACTCAGTTGTCAGACTGATCTTCCCAAGGTACAAGTCTGACCATGTCACTCTCCTATTCAAAAAACTCTAATGGTTTCCTATCACCTCTAGAATAAAACATAAATCTTCTGGTTGATCTTCAAAGCCCTTTACAACCCTTCCTGAATATCCATTCTTCTATCTTACTCTCTCCAGACATATTCTGTATTTATCTGTGAATATATTATATCATCTTAAATGGAATGTAAGATCCTTGAGGACAGGGACTATCTAATTTTGGCATTTGTATCCCTAACACTTACGATAAAGATGGAAATAATGGTCACTGAGTAACAAAAACAAATACTGCTTATTTCACTAAGTACAGAGTATATGTCAAGTAACTTGAGATAAAAGATGTTTGATTCAAAGAAGGCTCTGACACTTTTTAATGAAATTTGGTTCATGCTTTAAATAGAGCAACATCTAATCCCATTATCCTCTCTTATGAGACCTTAATACAAGAATTCACAATATCTCAAATTTATCAAATTGTTTCCAATAAATCAATTCTTGTTAAATTGGATAAACACTTATTAAATAAAACATCCTTACAAACACCCCCAGATAGTTATCCTTCAGGGACTACCTGTACCTATGAAGACTGCAACCCTTCTAAAATTAGTATAAGGTCTTCAATTCAGCATCCACTCAACAAGCACTGAATAACGGCTTAATGTGCTGGGCACTATGTTAAGCTCTGGGGATACAAAGACAAAAATGAAACAGAACTCACCCTGAGGAAGAAACAATTTATGCAAAGAAAAATACAAAATATATACAAGGTAGATACACAGTAATTTCCTGTATGTAGTATGTCTATGTGAGGGTAGGGCACTATCACCCAAGAAATCAATACTGGCTCCCTCCAGAACTTGACCCTTCAATTGCATGTGTGTTTGTCCTTCCTTGCCGAAGAAGACCATGCCATCAGAGAAGTAATGACATGACTTGCACTTGACTTTTGTTTTTTTTGAGTGAGGGAGGGCTGTGCAGGTCACCAGCCTTACTTCTCGTCCAGGGCCATCTGAATCCAGTGACCAGATATTCATCAGGATGACGAGATGACCCAGGATGAGGCAACTGGGGTTAAGTAACTTGCCCAAGGTCACACTGCTAGTGAGTGTCAAGTGTCTGAGGGGAGATATGAACTCAGGTCCTCCTAACTCCTGCACTGGTGCTCTATCCCCTGCACCACCTAGCTGCCTCCCCCTTCAATTAAGTTTTGAAGGAAGTCAGAGATTTTTTAGAGGTGAAGGAGTGAAAAGCAAGAGCATTCAAGGAAAGGAAGATGGCTTGTGCGAAGGCACAGCAATAGATGAAATGTCACTTATAGGAAAAGAACAAACAAGTCTCTGTGAGGGGAACAGAGTATGTAGGTAAAGTAGCATACTAAAAGCCTTGCAAGGGTTGGCTGAAGCCAGAACTATTCAAGGTGTTAAATGCTCAAAGTGAAAAAACAGCATTTTAAAAGTGGGAAGGAGTCAATGAATCTTCTTGAACAGTTAAAAAAAATGGTCAGATTTCATACTGCAGCTAACCTAATCATGTCTTTCCTAATGTGCCAAGGTTCCTCCTCAGCTTATAGATACAGCACCAGGCCCATACTTAAATCTTTTATTTCTGCTTTCCAATTTAAGAAAATGTGCCAGAGAGTTTGTATTCTGCTGGCACAATCTTTGAGAAGTACAAGTCACCTCCACATCATGGTTAAACACTGCAAAGCTATGGTGAAGAATCCCCATGTTTGTATAAACTGATGCTGAGCAAGTAGAAAGTTAACTAATTTTATCTACATGTCTCCTCAGAAATGGTTGCCATTTTTACAAAAAAAAAAGCCAACAGGAAGATAAATACTAAGTGTTAAAGGAAGTTTTCCTATTGCCTTATGTCTTGGTTCCTCATTTATAAGATGGAGGAAGAGTTATCATTATTATTATTATTATTGATAGTGGTATTTCTATAGCCCATTTTAGAGTTTTCAAAACAATATATGCATATAAAATATATAAAGTATATATATTAAAAATATAAAATCTCATTTGATCCTCACAGTCCTGTAAGCTAGTCACTATACGTGCATTATTCTCATTTTACAGATGAGGAAACTGATGCTGAAAAGGGCTGTTAACTGCTTGGCTCAGAGTCACATAGCTAGTTATGGCTACAGGCAGAACTCAAATCCAGGTCTTTCATAACTCCAAGTTCAATACTCTTTCTATTACATTATGTTGCCTCTCAATCTGCTAAGAATTAACCAAATCAAAACTACGTAAGACTGGGACCAACATTATAAACACAGGACATTAGTAATGAAAATAATTTTTATAAACCTGGCTCAATCTAGGCTATATATTTTAATGTAGAAAACTCATTAATTTTGTGTGTCCCTAACACAACAGAATTATAAAGAATAAGCATTTATTAAGCAAGTACTGTGCTAACTGCTTTTTGAATACGTCATTTAATTCTTAAAACAACCTTGGAAGGTAGGTGCTATTATTATCCCCATTTTATAGCTGAGGAAACTGTGGCAGACAAATGCTTAAGTGCCTTGCCCATGGTCACAAAGCAAGTAAATGTCTGAGGCTACATTTGAAGTCAAGTCTTCCTGACTCCAGGGCCAGGGCTCTATCCACTGAAACCACCTCCTCTAACTTATAGAAAAACAAATGGTAACCCAATTTTAGAGAGACATTTCTTTACGTAAAGAGTTCTTTAAATGAAGAATGATACCCAAATAAAAAAAATCTATTCAAAGAAAAATATTCATTCAATAACCATTTGTTAAATTCTTGGTATATAGAAAGCACAGTTAGGTACTGAAGAGCTATAAAAATAAAGAATATATTCTTCAACAAAAGGAAATAAATCTAGAATGAAAAGCTGAGAACTAATTCTTAGCCACAATGCTATTAAAAGTATTTGACTATCAAAGTCATCATAATTTCCCAACCTTAACATCCAATAAAAGGCCCAAGTCCCAACAAGAACACTTTGGTGATTAACCTCGAAGCCACCAGATTCATTGTAGTTCAGCTACACTGGGCTGGTCATGTGATAAAAATGGATAATATCAAGATACCTAAATAGTACCTCTAAGACAAACTTCTAAAAAGCAATTAGATATAAGACTAACTAGATATCATGAATTAGGAAAAAAAATAGATAGGCCATGACAAATTCAAAATAAACCATGTTATTTGAACAAGCATCAGTCACAAATAGTAATACTTCAGATAAGCTACACAGATCATTATATATATATATATAATATACTATATATTTATATAGTGCTCATTTTTTCCATTTTAAGCAATTAAAAACATTTGTTCTATATAAATGTGATGAACAATAATAGAAGTCCTCATATACTGGTAATAACTATCTTAGACTTATAGCCCTAGAGCCAAAAAACACAATTTTACTCTAAAAAAAAAATCAGGCTAAAAGTGAAATACGAAATTTAATGAAAATTTAAAAGAAAGTTTACAACACTAGTATTTTTGCTCACTATTAAGTATGGGATAACAAATTTACCTAAAAATAAGCAAAAAAAGTACACATATTTTCACATATAGTACATTGAAGAAATGTATTTAATCATATAATTTCTCTCTCACCTAAAATATTTTCTACATAAATTAAGGTAGAAGAAGAATCAAAAGAGTATCTTGGCCCTAAAATGTGGCAAATCATTCATATTGGGAGTTCCTACCTCTATTTACTGAGGGCAGGGATTCACCAAGTTACCCAGCAACTAAGGCAATTTGAACTGATATACTGAGACATTTTCCCCTTCACTAGGTTCTTGAATTTATGAAGAGTGTCCAGAAAAGTATCACTTAGGACAAAGATTCTACATATGGAGGAGAAAAGGAGACAGTAATGTGCAAAAGAGATCCTTCATATTCAGACAT
This sequence comes from Bettongia penicillata ogilbyi, assembly GCA_023548195.1. Lineage (NCBI taxonomy): Eukaryota > Metazoa > Chordata > Mammalia > Diprotodontia > Potoroidae > Bettongia > Bettongia penicillata. The sequence goes on from JAJHZJ010000671.1 coordinate 2,607,355, forward strand.
TTACTTGCAGGCCCAAATTTGAGGCTTAAAGACACTAACAAAGATGCAGTAGATCCCAATAGAGTTTCTTTGGCAGCTCAACATTAATTAAAGGAATATATAAAGCATCTGAAGAGGGAAAGAAATGTTTTCTTCTTCCCCCGACTCAACATAGTAACAAGCAGCTAAAAAGATCATTTTTTTTTTCCATTCTATTTTATTTTCTGGCATGACTACTCTCTTAATCTGTCTAGGTTTCTTTTGCTTAGAGGAACCTCTGCTAAGAACAGATACCTAATTTTGGAAAGTAACAATAGAAAATTACAATGTTCAATTGTTTAAAGAATCTAAGTTCCCAGGAAAAAAGAAATAGGTGTTAATGACTACAGTTTTGGCACTCTTGAGATAAAAAGGTTAACTTTACCAAAAGTTAACATATTAACACTAGCCAATATTAAGCTTTGCAAATAATCACTTCAATCAGCCCCTGTGTTATAGGGGAGATTGGGATGTTTACTTTGTAAACAACAAAGGGATTATTTTGTCCTCTCTAAAATTCTGGCTAACCGAGTGAGACTAGACACAATATGCGTATTTAGGTATACCACCTTGAGGAGTATTCTTGACCACTAAGCCTCTTATTTTCCCAACCTTCACGCTTCTTCACCTCTGGACAGCTTCCAACACAGTTGATCACCCTCTTCTCCCTGGTGACCCTTTCTTCTCTAAACGCTACTTTATCTTCCCTCTCCACCTACCCCTCCTAAAGGCTCTTTCTCAGCCTCATTAGGTGGATCTTTATCCAGGTCACACTCTCTATACAATTTCACTCCCAGTTTCAATTATCTCTATGTTGATGATTTTCAGATCTATTTACACCACCCTAAATCTTTCCTACCCTGTAGTCCTGGATCTCAAACCGGATGTCCTGTAAACATTTTCAACTCAACTTGTCCAAAACTGAACTCATCTTTCTTCCCAAATACTTTCCCTTTCTGGATTTCCCTTATTACTACTGAAGGCACCCAGGCTCACAATGTAGGTTCCTATCTGGACTCCTGAAATCTCTCTCAATAATCCATATCCAATTTGTTACCAAGTCCTGTCAATTGTATCTTTGAAACAATTTTCATATCAGCTTCTTCTCTGCTCTGACATGGTCACCACCTGGAGGCCAGCCCTCCTCACTTCTTCATGTACACACTAATACAAGAGTCAAAAGGTTGGTCTCCCTTCCTCATATTTATTTTACCCACTCCAGTTTATTCACTATTCAGTTGTCAAACTCTTCTTAAATTACAGTACAGATAAGTAGTCACAGATTTAAAAAGTGGTATTTCTGCAGAATCTCTGATTTAAAATCTGAGTCTTAAGGGAAATTATTTTCAAACACTTCTTGAAGTTTAATGTTGGACAGTTATCTTTTATTGATTTTAATCTTATAACATATTCTTTTCTCTTTGCTTTTCTAATTTTTTATTCTAGCTCTACTTGTTTTGATGAGTTACCTTTACAATTTCCTTAGTTTAAAGATGTTTTATATGTAAACAGATGAGTTTTCATTTTCAGTAAATGATTTTATTTAAGCCAAATGTTTAGAACAGATTTGACCTGCGAAATTAAGATCTAGGGTCACTCACTTTTTATTATGAATTGAGGGCTTAATGAAGACAAATAGGTAAATATTTATTAATATTTAACAGACAGATAAGTGGTGCAGTAGATTAGGTTATTATATATCTATAATATAGATATTTTACTTACAATTAATCATTTATTGTAGCAATCACCATATTAGAAGATAAGTAAATAGAAGGCAGACACAAACCCCATCCTTGAGCAACTCAGACTTTTGTGGAAAGGGATTCAGTATTCTTGAAAAGAAGTATAAGAATTCTAAAATGCTGTCTCCATAGAAATGGAGAAGCAATGTGAAAGCAGTTAGAACTTGGAAAATAACTCTCCTATATCACTTTAAGTTAGAAGAGTTGGTCTGGCCTGGAGGAGAGAATGCTGACTTAGAGTTAGTAAAACCTGAGTGCGAATGCCACTTCATATACATATGAAATATGGGATTCTGGGCAGTCATCCAACCTCTCAGATACTTAGTTTATCATTTATAAAACAAGGATAATCACAGCACCAAGCTCACAAGGGCGAGGAACAAATGAGATAATAAAGTACTTTGCCAACCTTAAAATGCTACATAGATGTAAGTTATTATTATCTATCTTGGATCTTCAGACCAACATTGTTAAGTATTGCAGGAATCATCACCTTTATTTTGTAAAGAGAGAAACTAAGTTAGATTAGTAAAATAGTAAATAGTAAAATAATAAAGCCAGGTCTTCTGACATCAGGTCCAATTTACTTTCCACTATACTTACATTTGTGTTTTCATATATCTCAAATGAGATAATCACAGAATTTCAGTTAGAAGGGACCTGAGAGGCCTATCTGTCCAACTTGTATCTAAGAAAGGATATACCTTTATAATGTTCCAATGTTCCTATAAAGTGGATAATCAACCTTTATTGAAGGCCTCAAGTGAGGGGTACCCACTATTTTCCAAAAGTACTTCTTTGAAATAGTTCTACTTTGTCTACTTTGAAATAGTTCTACTTGTCATTAGATTTCTCCTTATATCAGATGCAAACGTGCCTTTTCTAACCCTTGATTTTAGTTCTGCCTTGTGGGGTCAAGGAGAACAAGTCTAATCCCCCTTCAATCTGACAGCCTTTCAAATACTTTAAAATAGAGATCACCTTCTCCCCAACTCTTTCTTTCTCCAGTTTAAATATCCCCAGTGCCTCCAACCAAACCTCATAAAGTATAATCATAAGGTGCTTCAATATACCATTGCCCTCTCCTAAACACTGTTCGGTACATTAGCATTCTTGCTAAAATATGGTGCTCAGGTTTGTACACAGTGTTCTAGAATTGGCAATCCTAGCCACATTCTAACATCCTAAGATCTCACAAGTTTTTTAAAACACAGTTGTCTCACTGAGTGCACCAAAACACTCAAATCCTTTTTTAAATTATGACTATGTAACCACATCTCCACAATCTTGTACTTTTATGGCTGATATTTTTTAACTTCAAGCTTACTTATCATAATTAAATTTCACTTTTTAAAGATTTGGCCCAAGGTTTTGTCAAGCAAGATCTTTTTGGATTTCTTTGGATTCTGTCAACCTTCTTATTTTTGTATCATCTATAAATATGATAAGCATGCCTTTTATACTTTTAGCCAAATAATTCATCAAAATGTTAAATAGTACCAGATCAAGAATAGCTCTTTACTGGAGTTCTTTACTAAATAGGAATTTCTCAAGGTACCATAAAATAATTAATAATTTCTCTTAGAGACTGACCATCTAATCATTCATTATACATCTAACTGTACCATCTCTGTTTCACATCTATTTATCTTGTCTATCAGATAACAGATTGTTAAATGTTTTGCTAACATCTTGGTAGACTCTAACTACAACATTCTCCTGACCTTCCAGTGAACTAGCCTTCTTGAAAGGAAATTATTTCATGGTAGAAAGTTTTAACTGCTTTGAAGAAAATAAAAATTATGAATATTGCTACTGCATTTTAATATTTATGTTTTTCTCATCTTTTGGAATAAATGGGAAAAACTATCAAGAAAAGGGAGATATCTTAGTACAAGAGCTTTTCAGTCCATTAATAATTAATGTCATCAAGTTTGTTAACCAATACTGCAAACAATTCCTAAACTGAGAGGATAGAAAGAAATCCAACAACTTTCATCAATGGGAGTGAAACAGGTTGATTTTTCCACAGAGGTGATGTCCTCCAACTACATCCCTACTACTCACCCCAGAAACATCTGCAACCATGAACTATGATTAAATCAACTCTGCCACTGTTCCTGGAAGAGGAACGTCAATCCATCATCCTATGGTCTCACTCATCATAAGTGATAACATACATACAAATCCATATGTGTGTTATATTACATTATATATATGTTTTATATGACAATAACTTTCTAGCCCAAAGTACTACTCCCAAACCAGCATTCTTCCATTAGAATGTTAGCTCCTTGAGGGAATTGTGCATTTGTATGTCTGGCATTAGCACAGGTTCTGGCACATAGTAAGCTTTCAATATCATTATTGCTCATTCATTCATTCATCCATCCATCCATCCATCCAGGTGATAAACTTTGCAAATATACAAAATACTAAATAAATACTTAAAAGCATTTGTAATTTGAAAATAAAACTTGTGAAGAAAGGTTATTTCCTTTACAGTAAGCAATTATACTTGACCATTAAAAAAATCGAGAACTTGTTCTAAACTACATATGGATGCTTAATATTTTGAATGAATAAAGTCAATCTTCTGATTAAAGGATACGAAAAACGATCATTCCAAGTTGCTCTTTCAACGTAATCCAACATGACAACAGCTTTGATTGTCGTTAAGAGTTTGTTCCATGTTTCATCAAAATCCACTACTCTTGGTTTCAGGGACATTGTGGGAGTTTAGTGTTGAAATCTGTTAAAAGAATAAATAACAACATTAGGACCAACCTCATTGGTTTTTGTTTGTTTGTTTGTTTTGTTGTGTTTTAAATGAAATGGAAGACTACTTTATATTTGTATAAATCCATCTATTTGAATTTTTTTATCCTTTAAGACACTTGGTAATTTAAGTTTCATTTTAAACTTTACCCTCAAATTCAAATGGCTCATCTTGTGTTAAGTACTGTATGGAATTTCCGATTAAAATTCCAAGGAATTTCCAAATCGATATTCACAATGTTCACAAATCTTTGTATAATGATATGCTTTCAGTACAAATATTTACTATGAAAAGTATATTATCTCAAAACATCCTTAGAGATACCTTGAAAGTCATATTTTAGATATCTTAATTTGCCAAATTGTCATTAAGACTATACATACTTCTACTTATCAGTGCTTTCTCTCGATGGAGATAGCATCTTTCTTCTAACGTCCTTTATAGTTATTTGGCTATTTATAGACAAGATAACTTATTCACTCACAGTTGTTTTCAAAACAATATTGCTGTTACTGTATATATAATGTTCACTTGGCTCTGCTCACTTCGTGCCCCATCACTCTGTCCAAGTCTCTCCATGCCTCCCAAAATCACTGACCCACCAATTCCCACAGTACAGTAATATTCTATCACAACCACACACTACAACAGCCATTCCAATTTCTAAGGCAGAAGGGGAGGAGGGAAGAAAAAAATGGAAAAAAAGAAATTTAAACAATAATTTTGTTGTATATTTGAAAAGAACAGTAAGTTGTACATAGTAGACTTGCAATTTCATATGCAATCATCTTTTTTATTGTACTATATTATGAAAATATTTGTTTTATTCCATAAATTGAAAATAAAATAGAAACTGAGGCGGGGGGAAGCAAATGCTTAGGAAAGAAAATAATAACTTTACACAATGTTTTTCATTTCAATTATGCTAAAAAAGCTACGTACTAGATTAAAAAAAAATAATTAAGCTAAGGGTTGAGATTTTTTCTGTTGTTTGTTGTTTTTGGTCTGGAAGTGATGATCCCTGACACAGGGAATTTCCAGTGAGAAAACTTCTTCAAACAGCATGAGCTACCTAGGAGCAAGGAGAGGTCACACAGTCAATAGGTGTCAGGGGAAGGACTTGAATCCAGGTATTCCTCACTCCTCTACAGACTCTTGGGCAACTAGATGGCACAGTGGATAGAATGCGACGCCTAGAAATCAGGAAGACAATCTCCCTGAAGTTAAATCTGACCTCAGGCACTTGCTAGCTGTGTGACCTTGGGCAAGTCACTCAACCCCATTTGCCTTAATTTCCTTTATCTGCAAAATGAACTGAAAAAGGAAATGGCAAACCACTCCAATATATCTCTTCCAAGAAAACCTCAAATGGATTCCCGAAGAATCAGATATGACTAAAATAATTGCAAAATGAGTTTCTTTAATTACTAGAACATGCTACTCTCACCACCCAGAAAAAAAAAAACATAAAAGTAATATTCCAATAAATACCACATTTCTCTTACTTAAGTTTCACTCTAGTCACAATAAAGCAATACTAAAAAAAGATCTTTAATGACTGGTAAAGCAGTTTTTCAATACACATGAATAAATATCAAATATTCTTTATTGTTAAAATGTTCACGACTAAAATTCCTACACTGTTTACCTGAGCAAAAAACTCAATCCAAGAAAACCTGGTCATAAATAAAAGTAAATTGTGATTTTCAGGCAAAAGAAGGCAATCTTTGGCTATGTACTCAGAAAGGGAAGAGCTTCAAAGCTGGATTTGATCAACTGAAAGAAGAATCAAGTTTCACCAAACCTTTTCAATTGATATGGTCAATATGATCTCTACATTCACCAAATTCATATTCTGATGTTTTACCTGGCAAATGGCCCTTGCCTCTCATGCCAGCAGATATAAGCTCTGGCAGGTCCTACAAGCCAGCCAATCAGCCAAAAAGCACATATGAATCACTCGCTTCATGCCAGGCACTGTGCTAGGCAATGGAGATACAAATAAGAAGAACTAATTCCAAATCAAAGGGAATTTACATTCTAATAGGAAAGACAAATACACATATTAGTATACACAGAATAAATAAAAAGTGAAAAAATAACTAAATCCAAAGAGATACTGCGAAGTAGTCAACAATAAAAAAGCACACTTCAGGCACCAAATGGAGTGATTGTTACAGATTTTCCTCATCTCTCTAAGTGAAGATGGGGGAGGGGTGGCTAGACTTGAGGAAAAGAACTAGAGGTTGTAGGGGCTGCAGTTTCACATGTCAGCATCTTAGGGCCTAAATCTGATTTCTCTCTATACTTCACTTCACTTCTCTAGGTTTCAGCATCCTTGGCTATAAAATCAGGACGACAAACTCCACATCAAGGTCCATAAGCGCTTTAAATCTATGATCATCTCCAAAGACGTGAAGTATTTGCTGTCAGTTCCTAATGACTTTTTGGGCCAAATTTGAAAGGATATTTAATGGCTGAGAGAATGAGCTACAAATTGGTGAGAAAATTAAAGTGCTCACAGTTTACATAATCAGGCATTTCAATGAAGTATTCTCTCACATTGAATAACAGGTGGCAAACCAGAAACTTATGAATTACTTGTATCTGCATTTTAGTTAATATTCAAACCTAAATGGAATAACCATTTGACTGAAAAGCTCAAACAACTTTTCAAGTATTTACGCAGTGACATGAAAAATAATCACTTAAATTCCTTTTTAGACGCTTGTAACCTAACTTTGAACATTTCCTATTCAAAATGATAAGATTTAATCTAAGAAGCACCATAGTGCCAATTTTTTTCACCTATGACAAGTTCAGTTATTTGTCACTTGATATTTTGGTCACTTCAAAAAATAATAATTAGCAACTTTAAAATCAAGTAATTGTCTATAGCTCACAAAAAAATTTATAAAAACATTCTTCAATGAAGGGATACTTTTCTGGAACATAAGATTCTAAAAATAAAAAAGTTTGAAAATGTTAATTTTTGACACTGCTGATCAATCTCCTAATTCTTCTTCTTCCTTCCACCTCTCTTAGAAAAGGATAACCACCAAGGTTCCAGCCTTGGTTCCTTTCTCTTCCCCCTCTATATTTTCTTCCTTACAAAGTTCAATCATGGCATCAGTTATCACCTCTATGGAGATGAGAGAATGCATTCCTGAGACAAGATGTCTTTTTTGTGTGCACAGACAAGCCCAGATCTCTTCAGGTGGTTCTGCAATATTTTGATTTTTAATAGGATCATCACATCATCCACAAAAAAGAACAGCCAAAACCTGTCTCTTTTTTCCTATTCTCCTGAAGATGAAAAACTCCTTCAGTATGACAAAGATTTTCATAGAAGTGTAATATGTCATTAATGCAATATTAAAATGCTAAAACCCTAGACGATCCTCTTAAGGTTAATAGTAAATTAAAAAGTAAATGATGACATGTCATCCAATTCAAAAGGCTGATTTTAAATTGGGATGGCAGTATTCTGCAAATTGACATTTTATTTATATAAAACTAATTTGCTAAACAAATAGTTAACGCAGTTATGATGCTAAGAAACAAATAATTTTTGCAGATTTGCTTTACAAATTTATATAGGTAACTCCTCAATTTTAATAATAAAAACTAATACACAACTAGATTTTAGTTGATTTCTAAATTAATAGTACTTTAATTATTATTCATTTTAATTTAAGGTACTTAAGATTCCTAAGGAAGTATTAATTTTGGTATCTAGTGAGTTGGCCCCAGAGTTGAAAAGGAAAAGGAAAGCTGGCTTAGTTCCTTCACAAAATTGCAAGATTCTTTTATTGACCTCAATTTCTTCAGGAAAGCAACTCTATTTTTTTCAAACCCAAGATTACACTGCCATTCTATATGGCAGTGAGACATGGAATACAACTACCTTGTAAGAACTAAAAATTGCTATCCCACATAGGGAAAAGGAGGGGTATGTGGTGGGTATGAATAAGCTACAACACACCAACTATACCAAGCTATATCACCAACAAGGAACTCTTTAGAACAGGTATAACAGGTGTATAAAAAAGAAAACACAAGCTAGGAAAAGAAGATACACTAGTCATATGACAAGAATAAGGAATGACAGGCAGCCAAAAAATACTCCAATGATATCCTAACAACGTCAGGATAAAATGAAGAAGACCCCCAGGACATTATGGTACACTATCCCATGGTACACTTTTGGAAGGAAACAGGTAAGAATCATGTAGAATGGGTTATAGATGGGGTGCAATCTGCATCACAGAAATCCCAAATTAAAAGATCACACATCCATTTGAGTATAATATATAATTAAAAAATAAAACAAAAGACTTGCCATCTAAGAAATCTATAAGTGAATCATTTTTTCATAAAATATGATGATTTATACTAGAATTTAAATTCACTTTTGGAGGTCAACTTAGCACTCCTAAGAAAGATCGACAGTTATGTTACAATCATATCAATCCTGTGTTCACCTGACCTGAATTCCCTCATTCCCACTCATTCATACAAGAAAATCTCTTTCTTTACTCACATTTTCTTCCTTTCCAAGTCTAAGGAAGAAGTGGTATTTGCTCTTGCCAAGGCTAATCACTAACATTAGTGCCCTTTGTATTTCTTTGAGGATTCTGTTCCACTAATCATCCTAGCTCCTCTATCTTCAACCTATTCTCTCTCTGCTTATCTGTCCCTTTTTGCTTTCAGACATACTCAAGTCCTCTGATAACCTCAAAAAAAAAAAAAAAATTCCCTGGACTCTGCTATCTCCTTTGAGATATTCCTTCATCAGTAAATGAGGCGACTGGATTAGAGAACCTCTAAGATTCATTATATATCTAGATTCTATATGTCTATTTCAGTATTAAATTTCAAAGAAAAATAGATTATCTCTGAAAAGAGGGAAAGGACCCATAGATACAACAATATTTATAGCAGCTCTTTTTTTGAAATGGCAAAGAACTGGTAACAGTCCCAATTAGGGAATGGCTGAACAAATTACAATTTATCAAAGTGATGGAATACTACTGTGACATAAAAAAATGAAAAAAAAAAGATGTTTTCAGAGAAACCTAGAATGACTATATGAACTCATGCAGATTGAAGTAAGCAGAGTCAGGAGAACAAGCTGTGTAATAGCACTATAAAGACAAACAACTTTGAAATCAACCCAGCAACCAACGAGAGTCCAGAGGACCCACTACTGACAAAAAGGTACAGAATGGGTGCTACTTTTTGAACTTGACCAATTAGAGACAGTGCAAAACAAGGGTTTTGTTTTTAGTTTGCTGTTATCGTTATTGATTTTGATTTTTTCTTTTTCAAAAAGGCTGAGGAGAAAACAGAGAGAGAAAACAGATTTTTGTTCCTTGAAAAAAAATTTTAAAAAAGGAAAGTATCTTGTCCCTCCTATTTCAACATCACAATTTCTCAATACTTAGATGTGTCTATGCATCTCATTCATGCAGACACTCCATTCAAGTATTCATTAGTGCAGACTGAAAACCATCAGTACTTTCCTAAATTGTTTAACTATTGTCCATATGTTCCTGTAAAACCTTCATAAGCATACACCATCATATTATCCACAAAAAAGTATTCCTTTATTTTATTTTTCTTGTATTACATAGTAAGCCTTTCTAGCACTGTCATCTTTAAGTCTGAAAAAACTGAACCAATAACCTTATCAAATCTACAAGACAGAAAATAAAAGCTCAAAATAATCAGTATTTTTATATGATAACAAGAAAACCTAGCAAGGACAGAGAAATTCCACTCAAAATTATTACAGACCATATAAAATGGTTCAAGAAACACATGAGAAATATGCAAAAGCAACTACAAACCACTGTTTACATTAATAAAGCCAGATCTAAATAACTGAAAAAATATAATTGCTCATGGGTAGAAACATACAATATAATAAAGGCAAAAATACTACTTAAATTAATTTACTTATTAAATGTCATACCAAACTACCAAAATATTACCTTATAAACCCAGAAAAATAATAAAATTCACATATATTTTTCAAAAGGTCAGGAATCTCAAGAGAAATAAAGAAAAGAAATGAGAATGAAGGGGACCTAGCAGTGCAGATCTCAAATTATATTATAAAGCATTAACTGTTAAAACAATTTGGTATTGCTTAAAAACAGATTAGGTACACAACATACAAAAGTAATCCCAGCTATTGGGATAAAGAAGTTGCTACTCTGCCAAAAACTGTTCTAAAACTAAATACCAATATGGAAAAAATTAGATTTAGATCAATGTCTTAAGAGACATTGTACCAAAGATAAGCTCCAAATGGGCACATGACCTAGACAGAAAAGGTCACATTGTAAACAAATTAGAGAAATATAAAAAGTTTATAAACAAAAAATAGAGAAAATCATGTAAGATAAAATGAAAAATATTGATTACATAAAATCTAAAAGGTTTTACATAAATCAAATGAAGCTAAGACTAAAGAGGATACATTTAACTATGAAAATATCTTTGCAGCAAATTTCTCTGACAAAAGTGTCATTTGCAAGATATAAAGAAATGGGGGGGAGGAGCCAAGATGGAGGAGTAGAAAGACTCACATATGCTAGCTCTGAACCCACAGACCATAAATTTTCTGTAAAAAGAACTCCCCACAAATTCTGGAGCAGAGCAAGCTATGCAGAAACACAGTGGAAGAGATTTCCATTCCAGAGAGCCCTGGAAAGCCATCCCCAGGGGTCCGTCGCGCTCCAGACGCGGAGCTCACCACTGCACTGTCCTGGCCGTGGGGCCCCAGAGGAGCAGATCCGAGCAGGCTTCAGGGATGGAACCTCCGAAGGTCCCTCCACCCACAGGCGCTCCAGGTCAGTGAGAGAGACTTCTGGGCTGGCCGAGAGGGGAGCAGGGTGTCTCTGTGACTCGGGTCCCCTCGGGAGGCAGCGGCAGAGGGAGCAGCAGAGGCAGCAATGGCCTGGGGCTCCTGGAGTAGACAGGAGCTCAGGGCCATTACCTAAGATCTCTGAATAAAGCCCCTGAGGGAAATGAGCCTGGGAGGCAGCCCTGCCCCCACCCCAGCACCAGAACTTAAGCTCACATTGAATAGCAGCCCCTCCCGCCGCTGAAAGCCCTGAGGCTGGGGAGCAGCATTTGAATCTCAGACCCCAAGCACTAGCTGGGTGGATCTAGGTGGGGGTGGACAGGAATCTCAGAACTCAAGTAACTGGCTGGGAAAATGCCCAGAAAAGGGAAGAAAAATAAGATCATAGAAAGCTACTTTCTTGGGGAACCGATGTTCCTGCCTTTCATTTCTGATGAGGAGGAACAATTCTTACCATCAGGGAAAGACATGGAGGTCGGGGTCTCTGTATCCCAGACATTCCAGGTGGATGTCTGGTGGGCTCAGGCCATGGAAGAGCTCAAAAAGGATTTTGAAAATCAAGTTAGGTGGAGGAAAAACTGGGAAGAGAAATGAGAGAGATGCAAGAAAAGCATGAAAAAGGGGTCAATACCTTGGTAAAGGAGACCCAAAAATATGCTGAAGAAAATAACACCTTGAAAAATAGGCTCACTCAATTGGCAAAAGAGGTTCAAAAAGCCAATGAGGAGAAGAATGCTTTCAAAAGCAGAATTAGCCAAATGGAAAAAGAGGCAGGAGAGGGCAGATTGGAGATAGGGAAAATAAGAATGCTCAGTGTATTGGGGTAGGATGAGGGGATAAATGGGGAGAAAATTTGGAAGCCAAAATTTTGTGAAAATGAATGTAAAAAGTTAAATAAATAAATTTATATTAAAAAAGATATAAAGAAATGATACATAAAGAATATAAAGAAAATGTACACTCAAATTTATTAGAAAAAGATCCATTCATCAATTGATAAATGGTCTAAGAATATGAATATACAGTTTTCAATGGAAAAAACCCAGAGTATAGCATATAAAAATGCTCCTAATCACTAATTAGAAAAATGAAAATCAAAGCAATTTTGAGATTCCACCTCATACACATCAAAGTGGTAAAGAGGACAAAAAGGGAAAATGATAAATATTTTTGGGATTATGTAAAAATAGGCAGGTACAGTTCTGTGAACAGAAAAAATCATTGTGGAAAAAAATTGGAATTATAGACAAAAAGTTATTGAACAGTACCTGCCTTTTTACCCAAAGATAATAAAGAGGAAAAGGTGCTTTGTGTACAAAAACATTTACAGTGGTTCTTTTTGTGGTAGCAAAAAACTGGAAACTAAAAGAGTTATCGAATAATTGAGGAATAACTGAATAAGTTATGGCATATGAATATGATATAATACTATGATCTCAAAAATACATGCAAAGACATATATATGTAAAGTAACACAGAATGAAGTAAGTAGAACCAGCACAATCAACTATTTAACACCAATACAGAATAATCCAAAATCCTTAATATCATTTTAAACCATTAAAGCTCAGAACTTCACTAAGAATTTTGGGATACCCTGCATTATAAAACAAATAATTTGGGGGATTTATAAACTTACAAAGACTGAAATGAGCATATCCAAAACAATTTATGTCATAGCAACAACATTTTTAAAAAAACCAACAACTTTGAGAGCTGTAAGAACTACGATTAATACAATGGCCTCAGAATTCCAGAGGACTGACGATGAAACATACTATTCATTATAGAAACATAACGGAAATAATTACATATACACACACATACACATACATGTTTTTGTACAGTCACTGAGGAAATTTGTTTTGCTTAACTATGTACATTTTTGAAGAAATTTTTGGATTTTTTCTTTTTTTCATAATGAGGCAGGAAAGAAAACAGATTTCTGCCAAGTAAAAAAAAGGAGGTACTACAGAATTGAAATGCTACATGAACTTTCAGACAAAGTCACTTTCTAGTTTTACTTAACTTTCACTTCATTATAAAAGCTCTCTCTTATATACATATAAAATTAAGCAGGGGTAATCTGTAAATATGTGTAATATAAAAATAAAACATACCAATAAAACTTTTTATAAAATCCTTTCCAAGAGGTCTTTTTCTAGATCTGTTCACAATAATACATGGGCACCAATGGAGCACAAATATTATATGTTTGGTATCCCTCAATCTAGCTACATGATCTTGCTGAGTTATTCAGTTGTGTCTGACTCTGTTCATTTTTGGTTTTCTTGGCAGACACTAGAGTGGTCTGCCATTTCCTTGTTCTTCTCATTTTACAGATGAGGAAACTGAGGCAAAAACGGTTAAGTGGCTTGCCCAGGATCACAGAGTTCACTAAGTGTCTAAGTTCGGATTTGAACTCAGGTCTTTCCTGACTCCAAGCCCAGGGTTCTATCTACTGTGCCACCAAGCTGGCCAGGCTATAGGATCAGCCCACTTTATACTTGTTTTATAATTCCACCACTCTATTAAACTTTCTCCCTCCCAAGGTCACCAGTAACCTCTTAATTAACAAAAACAAGCCTTTTTTCAGTCCTCATTTTCTTTGACTTTTATACAAGAACACTATTGATTATTCTCTATTTTCTTTTCAATTGGCTTCCATGTTTCTCAACAATGATTTTTCCTTCAACCTGTCTGCCTGCTCCAATTCTCTTTAACTATTCATCTTCCTTTTCTAAGCTGAAGGGCTTCAGTATGCTGTCCTTTTGTTTGCTACCATCTTTAACTTAATGGTCTCATCCACTCCCATGGCTTCAATTATCACCTTCCTGCAAATGACTCTCAAGTATATGTATACCTGTATATTAATACATATATATATATACACACATGTGTATATGTATAGGTACAGATATGCATGCAACACACAACAATCTCATCATCCATAAAACTGCTGAACAATCACAGATTTCCAAATGGCTCCTGGACACCTACATGCAGATGTTCAACACCACCTCAAACCCAACACGTCCAAAACTGACCACATTATCTTCTCCCCTAAACCTGCTCTCCTCCTCTTAACTTCCTAATTCCTGTCAATAGCACCACCACTCCACCCCATTCCCAATCAACCAAACCTGACTTTCCAATTTTCCTTTTCCTTCACTGTCTATATATAATCTAGAGGCTCCCAAAGTGGGCAATACTGACTCCTAGGGGGCCCTGGAATGATCCAAGGGAGCAGTAGGAACCTTGGGTACAACTGCAGGCTGTTGAATAAAAATAAGGGGGTGGTGGAAGCACAAGGAAAGAAGATAAGAAAATTTTGAAAAACTGTTTGTACATGTTTCATCTGTTGTGTAACAGAGTTAAAGTCATTAAAGTGATTACATTATTTTCCAAATAAACACACAAAATGCAAGTTATAACCAATCAGTGGTCAAGTCTGCTGACAGGTCTTAAGAAGCAAGTGTTGGCAGGCAAGCAAGTGTTGGCAGGCAAGCAAGTGTTGGCAGGCAAGCATGTCAGGAAGTCTAGCATGCACTGGCAGAAATATATACATGTAATGACTTGCTTACAAGATGATACTATATGGATATATGATGCAATATTGCATCATCAAAATTTCAGTGCAGGAAAACCCCTCACAAATTTACAATAAATTCTTCAACTTAAGATACATCTTTTTTAAAAAGTTTTATATTTTTTTGAAATGATGCAATTAAAAAAAATGAACAGGTTAAAGATTTCCAGAGGAGTGCTGAGTAATTATTTTTTGAAAAGAGGGCAGTAGGTCAATTAAGTTTGGGAACCTCTGATCTAATCACTCTCCAAGTCTTATCCATTTAATGTTCTCTCTCCCCTCCCTTAGAGTCTTCTCCAACTCAAACTGCTATTTCTGGCCTGCACTATTATAATAGAGAAAACATATAGAGCTCTTATATCTGAATTAAAAATGAGAGATTATGAAAAGAAATCTATAGCTTTTGGTGTTTGACAAGTTTGACATAAGTCAGTAGTGAAAAAAAGCTAACACAATCTTAGACAGGACTGAGAGGCTTAGTGGCCAGAATGATTCCTATATGCTGTCCTAGTCATTTAGATCTGAAATATATTCAAGTCAATGATAATTATAAGGACACAGGGAAGCTACAGCATGTCAAAGTGGAATTAACATTGGTGAACTGCATTTTGGTAACAGGGAAAGGAAAACACGTCATACAAATTTTAGTTAAAGGAAACTGGGCATGTTTTGCATAGGGAAGATTTGAATGGGACACAAACCTATCTTCAATTTCTGAAAAGCAGTCCAAAGTATTTTGCTGGTTACTGAAGATAATACCAACAATCACTATCTTCAAAGTTCTTACAATCTCTTAGAAAGTAAAAGACATGTAGAGAAGTGTACACCATAGAATGTAATAAGACCAAGGAAGAAATACAACAAGGCGCTTGAAGAAAATGTGAACAGGTAGGACTTTTGCTTGGCCTACAAACAACAGAAGCAAGAGGCAGAAGTTTTAGAAAAGTTCAAAATAAAGAAAAACTTCTCAGTTAGAGCTGCCTAAAAGTTGAGAGCCTCTGAATGTAGTGCATGTACTATGACCCAGCAGAGGTTTCCAGAAACAGATGTGGAACAATTCAGCATATGGCAAAGCGGTTCTCTATTTAGGTGTGGTTTGGAGTGGAAGATCTACATGGTTCCTTCCAACTCAGATTCCATGAATATCCTGATTTCTTTGCCTTTAGTCTTTGTACTTTCCAATTTCATCTTTTATGAAACTGCTAAAAAAAAAAAAAAAAAACCTCACAGGATTCACCATATCAATCCCTGCTCAAAACCTCAAATGACTCCACATTACCTAAATTATAAAATATAATCTTCCTTAGCCCGGCATTTAGAGCAGGTACGCGGTACAGTGGATAGAATGCTGGGCCTGGAGTCATGAATACTCATCTCCCTGACTTCAAATCCAGTCTCAGACACTTTATTAGTCATATGACTCTGGGCAAGTCACTTGACCCTGTTTGCCTCGGTTTCCGCATCTATAAAATATGCTGGAGAAGGTAATAGCAAACCACTCCAAGATCTTGGCTAAGAAAACCCCAAACAGGGTCATGAAGAATTGGATACAACCAAAAAAACCGACTGTGAGCTAGTGTTTCAAGTCCTCTACCATGTGATTCCAACTTAGCTTTCCATACTGACTCCACTACTTACTGTCTGACATCTAAGCAGGCTCTACCCCAAGACTAGAATCCATTTCTAGAGAATGTCTACCTGCTGAAATTCCTTTCCTTTTAGTATCAGTTCAGGTGCTAACTCCTCCATGAAGTTTTCCCCAATCTTCTGCATTCAAAGGAAGGCTTTCCTCTTCTAGGTTTCTTTGCAATGTATGGATGTACCCTCTGCCCTTTAATCACATTCTACAAATCAGTTATTTTCTATATCTGACATCCTCCTCAAATTGACTGTAAATTCCTTGAAGACCTAAATTAAAGTAGTTTTTCTTGATTCTATCTACAGTGCCTAGTACAATTCTTTAAACATGTTGTGTGTTTATTGGATGTTCACTGAAATTTACTGGTCTGTAGGAATGAAAAATCAGAAAACCTGAATTATTTTGTCACCTTTTAAAAATCTAGGTCCCTGGACTTAAGTTGTATTTTCTCAGTTCAATTTAAATTCAGCATTTATTAAGTCCCTAAGTGCCAAGCACTGTTCAATATGTAACATAAGAAAGTTAATCTAATAATGAGAGAGCATATCATAGTGAATAAAGTGATGGACTGGAATCAGGAAGTCCTAGTTTCAAATATTGTCTCCAACACTTAATACTTCTCTGAACCATAATTAAGCCTTTCGAAACTTAGTTTCCCTATCTGTAAAATGTGGGTAGTAGGTTTTTAACCCTTTCATCTCTGGAACTCCTGTCCTCAGTATCCACTGTCCTCAAATGTTAGCAACCTGAGGCCTCAAGGCCAAATGTGGCCTTCTAGGTTCTTGGGTGCAGTCTTTTGACTGAATTCAGGTTTTACAGAACAAATCCTTTTACTAAGGGGATTTGTTTAGTGAAGTTTGGATTCATCAAAGGGCCACACTTGAGGAGCTAGAGGGCAATATGGGGCTTCAAGGCCACAGGTTCCCCACCCCTGGTATAGTCTCACCCAGATCCTTCTTTCAGACAGTCTACTGCCAGACTTCACTTCACTCCTAACTCCTTGGCCATGTTTTCAAGAGTTGTCTTGACCTTTACCCTTCCAGTTCTGGAATCACAATCAAATCAACTCTTGCACTGCTCTAGAAAGGATGCGCCAATCCATCCCTATATGACCCCACTTACTCATCCAGATGAAATAGCATCACCATGCTCCTATAGGTACTGTCTCTGCCTTTAGAATATAATATTCTTGAAGACAGAGACTGTTTTTGCTTTTAAAGCTACTGTAAAGATTAGTGTAAATAGTAAATTCCATGAAGTGGTCGTATGTATTTTAAAACTCTGAAATTATAATCACAGAAAATGCAGCCCAATGGAATTATACAGTGCAATTTCAAATATATGCAACTACTTCAAGAAGTTCATTATTAGTACTACTAATTTATATCCCCAGTGATAGCACAGTGTTTGGTACCTAGTAAATACTTAATAGATGCTTTCTTTTAATCATTAATATGAATACTGATGAGAAAGAATGTACATAGTTTGGAAGCTGGTCATTATTTTTCAATTGCTTTTCATTCATTCACTGCGCTATCTCAAGTTAGACTTTGGGGCTAATTTCACTTCTTGCTCTACAAGCAATATTTATTGGGCTTTGGAAATCTTAAAGCATTATACAAATAGGTTGCTACATTGTATACAGAGACAGATTTTATAGTTTTCTATCTTCAACATTCCTAGAAATGCTCATTACTCACATTTTCTGACTTTCCATCAGAGCTGCTTGCTTCTCCCACCAGAACTCCAGGGACCTATGCCCTAGAAGCAGGGATTCTTAACCTTTTTTTGAGTCACAGACCACTTTGACTATATGATGAAGCCTAGGGGATTCCTTCTCAGAATATTTTAAAATATACAAAATGCACAGGATTACAAAGGAAAACAATTATACTGAAATTCTGTTATTAATTTTTTTAAACAAGTTCACAGATCTCAAATTGAGAGCCCCTATACCTAGAATTTTAAAAGTCCCACCAACTATCTGGATTGGTGAGATCTCACACTTTCTGTAGCTGTTCCAAAACCAGATCATGCTCTTTTATAGATTTAGAGTTGATGAGATTTCCAAGGTTTGAGTACAACCAACTCACCTTTTCACTTCTTGCACTACGAGCTATATTTGACTATAGTCAAATAAACATAACTACTATTTGTCATGTCAACGTTTATTGTTCTATTGAGTCACAGAATACCCTTGTGACTTCCTAGATCAAAACACCCTTTTATATCACCACCCCCTAAGTGTGGTCTCCCTGGTATCCCAAGCACTTAGTAAATGCCCTTATACTCTTAATCAAGAAACATTAAGTGCTACACAGGGCCAGGCACAGCACTAAATCCCAAGGATGCAATTTTTTTTTTTTAAAAGAAGATAGTCCTTGCCGTCAAGGAGTTTATAATCTGATGGGGAAAGACAATACACAAAGAGCAGAAAAACAAGGGAAGGGAAAGGACAGCCAGAGGATACCCAGCCTCAGAGCAATAAGTTTGTGGAATCAAAACCAAGCAGAGCACCAAATGGGAAATGAAAAGCCCACAAAAAAAGGGAGGCTTTGAAAAGAGTATTTTGCTCTATCCTCCAATCAGAGGGGAGAGGCAACCGAGGTACTGAGGTATTGAACATCAAAACTGAAGCAATCTCCAGGATGATGAGATTAATGGTAATAAGTTTATCCTAAGAGAAAGTAAAATGTTTCAGGAGTGGAAACCAAACACAGCACTTAGTGGGAAATGAAGGACTTTGGCCCAGCCCTTATTTTTTTATCATTAGTTCAAGTTCTTACTAAGTTCTCAGGACAAATCCCCTAGTCTGTTTACCTCCAGAAAATGGCCAGTGAAAGCCCAGCCTTTACCAATATGCATAGGGTACTAGGTGTGATGCAGTCCCTCATGTGGAATTCACAGCAGGAGCAAGTATTCCATGACTGTTTGGGGTCAACTTGGATGCAATGAAAGGCTTTTCAACTGGCTCCTGAGCTGGAATTGAGCATACATACAAGACATCATTAACTCAACTGTGATCAGTCTTTTGCTGGGCTATGTTCAAGTATGGAGGCAAAGCTTCCAGATAGAAAGAGTCTCAGTATCCTAGTGTCCTCATCCAAATCAACATGAAGTCTTATTAAGCATGTAGCCCTGCTTTTGCTTATGTAATTAATGTCTATTATTTCCTGTGATAAGTGAAGGAGTACTGGATTCATAACAGACCAGGCTGTGACTTGGTGACTTTGAAAGAGGGAGCCACCAGGAGTCCAGTAACAGGAGTTTGTGGGAAGCTGGACCCAGTGAAGAGCTCTAGAGTTGCCATCCCAACTCACAAAGAAGAAGTGGACCACCAGAGTATGGCTCCCACATCCCCTGGGGGTTTGGGCTCCACTTTTTCTAAATCTATAAGCCCACAAGTTTTCCTACAATGATTATTAGTTAAAATCAATTAGTCTGATTTAACTTGCTTTTGTTGTGGTTGAGTCACTTCAGTCCTGTCCAACTCTTTGGGACCCCATTTGGGTTTTGTTTTGGTTTTTTTTGGCAAAGGTACTGGAGTGGTTTGCCATTTCCTTATTCACCTCATTTTACCCCTGAGGCAAACAGGGGTAAGCAATTTGCCCAAGGTCACATAACTAGTGTCTGACACCAGATTTGAACTTAGACATCTGAGTCTTTCTGATTTCGGGCCTAGCACTCTATCCAGTGTACCACCAGCTACCCAACTAGCTTTAAGAAACGGGTAATTTACTGAAGTGATATCATAGGAATAGTTGGTAAAAATAAAGCCTTCAAAAGTAATGACATACTCTCTTACTGGAACCTAGAGTCCAAGAAAAATTAGAAAACACATATGACAAAGGGCTAACACAACTCCAGGAATTCTTTTGCTGGAGTCCTCAAGATAATACCCTTAGGTATGGGATAGTTTTTCCCCCGGGCTCTTTGTAGATCTTGAATCTATGTCCATTTTTCCTTTGGCTCCTGACTTAAGCCTTAATACCAGTTACTCCAGGGACCTTACTAGGATACTGATAGGAAGTCCAAAATCCTTTAGACCCTTCAAATATCATAAAATCTTTGAGATTAGGACACTTTCTCTTTCTCCCCCCAAGTGATTTCTTCTCAGGAGTTTAGCTAGAACACTCTTTACCACAACCAGGCAATCAATTTTCTGATTCTAACTAGCCCAAAGGATTTATAAAGGTCCTGGAGGGCAAAATCAAATCTCCCAATTAAGATCAATAAACTTTTAGCACTTTCATTTCTAGTGAACAATCAAGATAGTTCTTACCTCTTAAATGATTTCACCTTGCCAGGGTATCTTATTACTTACTTTAAGTAAGGTGAAGTAATCAAGGAGGCCTCAGGCTTATAGCCATCATCACAGTACTTTCTTCTATAAATAAAGACAGCAGTACCATTTGCTTAACTTTCCGGTCAAGAGTGTGACTGGGAAGATGTGGTCTGCTTACAGAAAACCCTTGTTTCTACACTAGTGACAAAAAAAAAAAAATGCTAAAATATGTAAAGGAAGACCTTTAATACACTGGGTAAATAAAGCTCTTTATCAGATATATGTGAGAATATAGATAAGAAACCTATAGGATTAGAAGATATAGATAGATGGGTGGGTATTTGTTCCCAGATATCCACATATACAAAATCACAGATACAGTGAGGTTTTTTTAGTATGCATATGCAAGATAACAATGAATATGAATAACATTTAATTTAATAGTTCAGATAAAAGAAGTCTCCCTAAATGCTAGTAGTTTAGGTCCCAGGGAATGAATAAACGGAAAAAAGAAAAAAAAAGCACTTATTAAACACCTGTTATATGCCAATCACTGTAGATATAAATACAAAAGGAAAGATAGTTCCTGACCTCAAGGGGTTTATACTTTCAATAAGGGGAGACAACATATTTTCTATAAATGTTACCAAATTTCTATGCAGTCTTTTTTGAAAAATGTTTTTTAAATAGTAATACTAAATAGAGCCCTCTCCTATAATAAAGTCTAGCAAAACAAATCAAGGCTTTAACCAGTTCTAAAAATCAATACCTTATTCGAGACGTCTAGTCAACTCTCCAATCTGCCGAGAAACTGGAGGAATGCCCTTTTCGAAGTCATGATTCATCTCTGCATTGATCAGTTTTGAAGTTTTTCAAACTTGTTTTCCCTTATATTATTATGGTAATCATTTAATTGGAGCCTTGCTCCTGCCTATTTTGTTCTGAATTAATTCATACAAATCTTTACAAATTTCTCTGAATTCTTATGGTCGTTTCTTAGGGAAAGAGACTGGACCTGGAATTTCACTGAAATAGGGAAGACACGAATGATGAAACTCCTTCTCCCAAAACAAATTAGCACTTTTTCTGCAATTTATAGTCTTACAGAGTTGCCTATAGTCTTAAGCATTTAAGTGACATGTCCAGGGTCAAATGGCCAGTATGTGTCAGAAATGGGCTTTGAACCCAAGTTTTCCTATAGTTCAGAGGCATATTCTTGCAAATGAAACAAAGAAATATGGAGGAACTAGTTTTTTGTTTTGTTTTTTAATGCTAATGTTTAGCTAACACTTCTATTCACAAAAAATTTCCCCCTATTCAGCTGTACAATTCAACATTCCTATAACTTTCTCTAAAATGAGATCGCTATTAGAAATGTAAATGTTTTACTTCTGCTTCAGTGAATTAAGAAGATCTAAGGAAGAAGTGGAATAAAAGTCCCACTTAAAATTAATGAGAACATTTCTGTTGTTGTTGGTAGTAGTTGTGATAAGACTATGTGATAAACAAGAAAGATCAACCAGTAATGTAACAATTGAATAATATCAGTAAGAAAAGGATCATAAATTTAAAGCTGGAAGAGATCTCAAAGACAATCTAAACTAGGTGTTATTATTAAGCTTGTGTCCTTGAACTTTGTTTTTCAAGAGTTTGATAACTGTATTTCAATACAATTGTTTTCTTTCATAATCCCATATATTTTATTTTATGAAATTAAAAACATTATTGTGAGAAGAGGTCTACAAGGCTTCACCAGACTACCAAAGGGTAGTCTGCCACAAAACTACATGACATAAAAAAGGTTAAGAACTGATCTAGATCTGCAACTGAGTGAGTCTATGAGGTCAAAACTATTTTCATAATAATACTAAGATGCTTTAATTTCTAGTATGATAAATATCAAGATACAACACATGCAAAAAAGTCTTTGGAGGCAGTCCTTAATAATTTTTAAAATTAGTCTTTAGAACAAAATGTTTGAGAACCGCTGATCTAGCCTAATCCTTTCATTTTATAGATGAGGTAGGTAAGGCCAGAAGAAGAGGTAGGACTTGAAACAAGATCCTATGGTTCCAAAACAACTGTACTTTCTACTGCACCACAATGAATCTCATTATCTTTTCTATTAAAATATATGAAATGAATAGTAAGAAGAGTAAGACAGAACATTATCCATTCATTTAAGTCTACTCTAAGCTTACTGAATAATGCAGGTCTCCAACCATTGTGGGCAAAGATGCAATACATCTCAAAAAATACTCATTTTCTATTAAAGATCAGCGTTTTGGTAAAAAGAATACAAGTTGTACAGAGTAGCCAGTCAATATAAAGCAAGAAAAATTCATAGCTAATTAAGATGAAAAACCAAGTAGTTGAACTAAATCACAGATAAATTACAGCCCTGATAGTTGTGATCTAAAAAAACCCTATTACCTAATATAATCAAAGAAAATTGCGAGCATCAAACAATTACTAACAACTCCATCGACTACATCAGATATGACAAATAACTTGTAATCCTCAGCTTCATTTCATAAATTCAGGATTGTTTTCCCTGTATAAGGAATTGTCTTTCAAAACTATTTCAGAGCAATTTTAAGAAATATCACCTTCAAGTTATATAAATCAAAGGTTTAATTACAATCATCCCAAAATGTTTCAGATGTTGATAATTACAGTCTCCATGTCAATGTGTTATAACTTAAATTGGGGATCTATGATGGCCAACATTCTACAATAGATCATTTTCAATGCAAAGTAATAATAAAAGCAGAAATCCATAAGCTCTGAGAGACAGCAACACCTCTTAGCATTAAAAGAGACCCTGAAGGACAACCATTAAGTTAAAATACAATGTTTTTCTTTAATGTAGCTAGAGAATTCCAAACAGGAATGTGCATCACTAATTGTGGTTAAAGAGGTAATCAACCACACATTTCAAATGCTAGTAACTGTTGGTCAACAATAGTGCCAATTTACTGAAAATATTTCAGATGTCTGCTGCTTCTTTCAAGAGTTGACAATACCATAAGTATGCCTACTATAAAATTTAGAGGGCCAATCCTGAGGTCAATAATACCAAATTAAATCACTGTCTGAAATAACAATGAATAAAAATGTCTTCTAAATAACCTAATAGGAAATTCCTTAAAAATCATTTAAGCTATTTATTGATCATGGTACAGATATTTCAAAATCCACTTAAATTTTTCAACCCATCAAAACACCTTAACCTTAAAGCAAAAGCATATACAGTTTAAAGTTATTTTGTCCATCTGACCTTCCATCTAATCAATCAAGAGAGTATACTCACTTATTAAAAGGTACAGAGGTTAGAAAAAAACAAAAAAGACTGAACACTGTAACAAATGGGTAAAAGCATCAGTAAATATAACACCTTTTTAAGTAGTCATGTAGGCATCAAGTAAAAGACATTGATGGATATACAAGAGTCCCACTCACTGATGTGTTGGTGACTGAAAATAAATGGTATATGGATGCCTGGTAGTTAATTTTTAAAGCATCACAAGGTCCAGAGACATGTATGATTATAGTATTATTGTGGAAATACAAATAAGAAAGAGAATTTTTAAAAAATATCATGTGTGTGTTGTAGAAATGTTCTTTCACAAGCTTCTACCAACCATCTGTAAATACATATTCCTCAAAGAACTGTGACTGTCTTAAGGATGGAGTCTAGTCATTGATATTTTACCTATACTTTATTCTTTAGTGGAAATTTATTCCAAGTGGAGTAAACGGCATAATCTTTCAAAATTTAGACATTATTATAATTTGACATCTAATTCAATACAATTCAGCAAACAATTTATAAAACACCTACTGTTTGCTGCAAGTACTGTCCTAGGTTATGGTGATACATAGACCTAACAAAAAAAAAGGCCCTTCTCACAAAGTAGATTCTTTTTAAGAAATACAAAACCTAAGTTCCAATAAACCAAGTCAGACGCGCCCTCCAATGAATGCTCAATACTGTGTTTGTACAAGTTTATGTCTCCCCTTCATTTACTCTACAATACGTGGCCTCTGGCCTCCTGGCTGCTCCTCACACAAGACACCCCATCTCCAGACTCAGTTCTTCCTCCAGAGCTGTCCATCACGCCTGGAATTCTGTTCCTGCTCGTCTTCTCCTGGCCTCCAAATCTCACCTGAAATCTCACTTTGCTGGTCCTCCTCAACGTGAGTGCAATGCCCTGGGACTTCCCTCAGTTTATCCAGTTCCTATCTGGTCCGTACACGGCTGTCTGCAAGCTGTCGCCCCCGATTAGATGGTGAGTTTCCTGATACAAGGGACAGCTTCTGCCTTTCTTGGTATCTCCACCCCTTAGAACCGTGCCTGGCACACAGCAGGCTCTTAGTAAATACTCATCGCCTTAACCTGACTCTGCTCGGGGCATGTCAAAGGCAGACAAGAATCCTAAATTTGAAAGGAGGGGGCAGCCGTAATCTAATGCGGCCTCCGGACAATTAAATGTCCAGCGGGCAGGAGCCTAACCTAGCAAAGCCCTTTGTGGGTCCCCCAACTGAGGAGAGTTTGAGCAGGGCGTCTCTGCAGGTGCCAGGGGAGGAGATGGGGTGCAGCCCCCAGGGGCCGTGCATTTCCTTGCACCCTGGATCTGGAAGAGGAGCACCCCGTCTTCTTCTTGGGGTGCTCGAGGGAACAAAGTGAAAACGTTTCTTGCCGCGGGGCTCCCTAAAAACAGGACCTGGGCCCCCCCATACACACATGTGTATGTTACACGCATGCACGCATGCACACAGATGCGCGTTATATTTATACCCCACACCCTCTCCCTTCCTCCTCCCCCTCCCTGCCTCCCTCCGGAGGAAATGGGGCCAAGAAGGGGCGGCCAAGGCCGCCGGCCCAGGGAGGCCTGGGGCCTGGGCCTGGGCGGTTTTCAGGGCCCTCTTCCCGAACCCCGCCGCCGCCCAGGAAGGCCGGCTCGACTGCGCCGGAGGGCCCTGGCCCTCGGCGGGGTTACCTGTCTGGAAAGGCCGGGCGAGGGGCGGGGAACAGGAAAGGCCGGGCCGGGCTGGGGCTGTCAGCTCGGCCCCCTCCTTACGGCGCGGCCGTGACTGCGCTGCCCCCGAGGCCCCGGGCCCGCGGGCGGGAGGGTGGGAAGAGCCCCCCACCCCGGGGGGGCAGAGGGGAATCCGGCGCCAGGGGCCCGTCAGGGCCGGGGCGACCCCCGCGCGCCCGCCACTCACCAGGCCTCCCGCGCGGGCACTGGGACGAGTTGCGGGTCTCCGTCGTCCGAGGATGCCCCCGGCGCGGAGAGGGGGAGGGGAAGGGGGAAGGGAGAAGGGGAGGACCCGCCGCGGGCTGGGTCGGCTGGTCGCTGTCTCGTCCTCCTCCTCCTCCTCCTCTCTTACCCCCCCGCCCCCGTCGTCTCTCCCGACTCCGACCTCCCTCCCGGCTCTCTGGGCGATGGTAGAATCCGAGGTACGGCGAGCGAGGAGGGTGCAACTTAGCGCGATCGCGAAAGGCCGCCGTAAATAAATAAATAACGAGAAACTGACATGTGAGCCGGCTGTACCAGAGCCAGGGAGCCCAAGGAACCAGGAGTCCGTAGCCGGCCTGCGCGACGCGGGTCTGCACCGGAAAGGGGGTGGGGTGGGGGTCTCCCGCTGCCCTTCTCCCACGCCCCAGCCCCTGGGTGTCTCACACACCCCACACGCCCATGACTCAGGGCTTTAGGGTTCCGGAAGTTAGCGACGCCCAGGTAGGACCCCAAGTCAGCGATCGCACACGGGGAGGGGAGGGGGACTGTCCTAGTGCCTTCTTCCACACACACTGAAACTCACAAACTTTCAAGACTCGCAAAGGTCCCTCTCTCTCACCTCCAGAAACACCTGCGGCTTGGATTCCCCATCCTCACTGCCCCAGAACCGGGGCAAACAGTTCGAGACCTCAGGGTGATCTGGTACCCACCTTGGTAGGGGAAGGGATAAGCATCTATTAAGCACCTCCTTTCTGCCAGTCACTGGGCTAAGCGCTTTCTAAATATTATCTTACAATAATAGGAAGACATCCAAGTGTCATTTTCGGGAAACATACCTACCTTTATTTTTAGAATCGGTTCTGGAATTTTAGATCACATCTAGAAGGATGGTTTCTTAGAAATCATCTAAGCCAAGCCTCCTTTTTTACAGATGAAAAACTGAGGCCCAGAGCAGGGAAAATGACAGCAAAATGCGGACAGTTTTGAAACACAGTTACTCTTGGCTTCAAGTTCAGCCCTCTTTTCATGAAAACTTGTCATCATTGTTTCTACCTGCTGAGAGTTTATACGCTTTCTAGTGAACAACTGCTTCAGTTTTTAAACTAATTTAAAAAGGAATCTTCAAAAACTTTATATGCATTTTCGTACTTAATATGTACCTCACTTAAACATCATACATTCATTTATATATACTAAATATGTACTTAATGCCAACAAGTTCTTTCCCAAATATAAAAAACTACATACACATATAGCCTAATGCCTACAGCCATAAGATACTAGTTCTTTCCCCTGTCACCAATATAACTGGCATGCATGCTACAAGGTAGCTTCTTCATTTAACCCTTAAAATTCAATCTCTCTTGAGCAAAGGAATAAGGGAATCTGGGCTAGTCACTTAGCTCTCACAGTCTCCATGTTTGTTCATCTTTAAAATGAAGGGACTGGACTTGGAGGTCTCTAAGGGCCCTTCTGGGTCTAAATGTATATTCCTTTCTTTGTTACTCCTTTGAGAACCCCAAACCATACAAATTCCTGTCCTGGCTTGGTAGAGAAACAAGGAGACTGATCCAATCATGAGTTTTATTCTTGACTTTCTGCTTCTTTTCCACAGTCGGTCTTCTCCAATATTACCCTGCAGTCCTAATCCATAGGATCAGGTGTATCTCAAATACACTGAATCTGTAGTACACCTCAATTTGTAAAAACTTGATGCTTAAACAGAGTAAAGTTTCCTCATCCAAATTTATCTTATTTAAAGCATTTATTAATATTTACCCTGTCAGTAACTGTGCTAATCCCTGGGGATACGAATACAAGCAAAAAAAAAATGGTCTTTACCTTCAATGATTTTACCCTTTAATGAGGGAAAACAACCCATGGCTAACACTGGTAGGCACTCCCTCAAATGGAGGGTCCTAAGAGAACCCATAAAAGAGGTCACAGGGATAAATGGGTCTCTTACATGAGAAGATCACTAGAAAGGAGGTGGAAAAATAGGAGAGTCAGGGGTAAACTAGGTTATAGGGGAGCATTTCTGGCACAAATACTTCTTTAAATCTAATTTTAAATGCTGAATTTGCCCTATAGATCACAGGTCAAAAACATAGTAGACCTAGCTTTAATACGTGTGTGTGTGTGTGTGTGTGTGTGTATTACAAAAACATTTGCATTATATAATTGGAGAACTGGCCAGTAAGGACCCTTTCTTAAATCATGGTTTGGATTTTCCCTTCCTAGTAGGTTATATAGAACATGCATGGTCCCAGTCTCACATATGAACTTATGGGAACTAGTTTCTAGACATGGGTGACAAGTCCTGTATGGTGACTCTCGTTGGCTGAAAAACCAGAGGGATGGACGACTCAAGGGAGTGTGAGTCAGAACTGAGCTTGCAGCAGATCTTTATCTCTCTCTCTTCCCTAATGGCTTTTAAGAAAGATTTCTTCCAGTTAACTGGTAGTGGAGATGACCAAGCAAGAGACAACTGGCTATTACCTCTCCCAGAACAATAAGACTTTTGTTTCTTTCCTGATCTTTGGTGAATGAATCTCCTGAGATGGGAGTCCCTCAGTGACCTGTGAATTGGAGATGTCCATCAGAACAATCAGAGAGATCTCACTGGCAACCAAGTCAACAGCAGAACTTGCCAGACTAGTAGTGACTTCTGGAGATGGGAAGGACTCCACCATGTTCTCTATACTTTTTTTGGCAGCTAGATGGCACAGTGGATGGATAGAGCACTGGACCTGAAATCAGCAAGACCCGAGTTCAAAATCTGGCCTATGACACTTAGCTATGTGACCCTGGGCAAATCACTTAATTTCTCTCTGTCTCATTTTCTTCATCTGTAAAATGAGGATGATAATAGCTCCAACCTCTCAGGATTGTTGTGAGGATGAAACAAGAGGATAATTGTAAAGCACTTTGCACAGTGCCTGGCACAAAGTGAGTACTACATGCGTGTTATCATTTTTATTATTAGGGTGCCTCATACCCCTTGAGAGTTTGAGCTCACTCTGTCCAGGGACAGCATGCAAGGGGAAAGTATGTCCCCAGGTTTGGGAGTTGGGGTGAAAGAATGTTTTGTAACTGTTCCTGCTATACCCTTTTTAGAAGCTATTAGAGTTCTGGTGGTTAATTTACATTGAAGTACACATCCCTTGGAAAACACACAGTTTCTCAAGGTAAGTATAGAACCTGCTTTGCAGACTGGCTGAAGAAAAAGCTTGGGAGCCTTCTGATTGGAGGAGAGCTGAACTTGACTGTAGTTTTGGCTCTTGCTCTCTCCTGCCATCTACAGGTATAAAGAGGTGAAACTTCTCTGAAGTGCTAGCTGGTTCCTCCTCAGAGACTTGACACTAATGGGAAAGTGCAACGTTGACTGGGCTTGTTTGCATTGCCAAGAGATCCCAAGTGTGGAGCTTTGCAGTTCTCTGACTGAGAAAAAGTCTTTAGACTTTATAGTGCTTGTATGATACTTTCTCAGGGCCTTCTTGAAGGAGTTCGCCATTGTTTCATCAATTCAGAAGTGAATAAGGAGAATATTTGCTCAGTGGTAAGGACCAGAAGGAGAATAATCAGCAAAAGTATCTTTATGTGGGCCAGATTGGTCCTTAAAAGATCAAGAACATCAGGATCTGTGGTCCAGCGTTTCAAGCTTCCCCAAGCACGTGGTTGTCCTCACTCATGCGTCTCCCTGCTAGGTTTCTGTTATTATATGGCTACTCTTCCCCATAAATACTGTGAGCAATATTAGGAGAATATTACCTAACCTTATGAGTTAATTTTGATGTATTGATTATTTATGCATTACCATGTACTGAGTAACTGCAAGTATTAAGTATTATTTTCTTTGCCTTCTCATTAAGTACATGTTTTATGTTAAAAATGGTATCATCATTGTAATAGATTTATTTTATGTAGCTGGGAATAAGAGTGGTGGAGGCTGATGAACTACAGTAACATGTAGAGGGTATTTATCCCTCATTCCCTGCACAACAGAGTTACTCTGAGTACCACGAGAGATACACATTCATCTAAAATCAGCAAAGAATAATAATAAAAAAAAGAACAGACACCATGGGTTCAGGGAAGTATCTCTTCATTTGCTTCCTCTTTGCAGGTGTCTGACATGGCATATTGTCAACTCCTATGATAAAGATTCTGTTTCTCCTCATCCTGTCACACTTATGTTCTAAAGATGGTATATTTTTAGATAGCCTACCTTAAACATCTAACTAGCTAGGTTAATTATACATTACATTGTGGGGTCCTCTTCTTGTGTCTTAAGCCTAAACCAACCTTTTGTTTAAGCTTTACTTCTCTCTTTGACTGGTCTTTGCTCCTTAATAACGTACAAACGTAACCAGATAGTACCAGATAGAAGGTGTGTATGTATTGGGCACTTGGTACGAAACTATAATATATGATGTTATATACTATGGATTTGTATGTTAGATATATATATGTATGTATATATATACATATATATGTATATATATATTTGCTCTACAATATATAGAGGGTATAACAGGAGAGCTTTGGAAACTTGGTGAGGTTTTAGTACCCAAGACTGAATCAAGGAGCCACAGTGTCTGAGGCCACAGGCTTTATATAAACACACACACATACAAACATATATATATGTGCAATGCATATATTATATTTATACAGTGAATGTGACAATATTTTCACATGACTTAATATTTGGTATTTTTTTACTGAAGGGGAGTAGTGGTAATAAGCAATATGTATATATGTCTATATAGATATCTATGCTACATGTGTATTTGCATTATATGTATATGTATGTCTCTAGATTATAGATAGAATTAAATATTAATTCATATGTAGACAGAGATCCAGATTAGATATAGATATAACACCTGTAGTCCAAAATCCTAAGTCTTCTTACCCTGTCACATAGTCTATGATTCAACTATACTTGCTGTTTCTAGAACAAGATATTTCCTGATTCTGTGCCTCCTACCGGAAAGGAATGTTCTTCTTCCTCTTATGACTCTTGGCTTCCTTCAAGGTTCAACTCATATCTCACCTCCTATAAGAGGCCTTTCCAAGTCCCCTCCACTGCTACCACCCTCTGAGATTACCTTCTGTTTACCTTATATATATAGTATGTATATATTTATTTGCATGTTATCTCTCCCATTAGAATGATAACTGTGAAGTCTGAGACCATGTTTTTCTCTTTTTATCTATAATGCTTGACACAGTGTGTAGTGCTTATGTATACAGTGTTTAATAAATGAGATACCCAAGGGCCAAATTTTCTAGCCATAGTTCTACTTATTCCCCACCTCTGCCTCTATCAAAATTTTCACAGTTCTTCAGAATCCCTCTCAAGCCCTGCCTCCTCCAAGAACTGTGCAGTCATCATTATGATTGACTGGGGTTGCATCCTGGTTCCATAGTACTGATAGTTTGTAACCACATGTTAGCAAATGATTCTTTTCAATTTGGTATATAAATCAGATATTGCCTTGTCATATTTTCTAATTGTTTTGTGTGTCTTTCCTTGTCTCCCTTTAATACAGGAAGATACTTGGTGTGTGTGACTGTGCCATATAATTATATGGAACCAGTCACAGAGACTTGGCACAATGCCATGTACATACTAGGTACTCAATGAGTACTTGCTTATTCAGTGTTTCTTATAGACTTTTCTCCAATATTTTCTTAATTTCTCACTATTACTCATTTAACTCTTATTTTAATAGAAGATTTTTATTAGCAGAATTGCATCTTCAACAAGCGAAGGCATTTGCACTGACCAAGTCTGCTTCCTACAAAGGTTGTGTTCTCTTGAACAAACAACTTTAAAGTTGCCAATATCTAAAAATCCCAACCTCCCAACAAAGCACTGGGTCGACTGGTTGCATCTGACTGTTCCTTTCTTTGCACAGTGTCAGTCACACTTAACCTGACTGAGACAGCTCCCAATCACATAGCACCAAAGGCTTACACTGAAGGTTTGCAAATCATGTTATGCAATATCCTATTTGATTCCCACAACAAGACTGTGAAGTAAGTGCTCTTTTTTGACTCCATTTTTATACAGGAGGAAGCAAACTCAGGGAGGTTAAAGGGCTTTGCTTTTTAGGGTGTTTGAGGCAGGATGTGAATGCGAACCTTTTTGAATAAAGTACAATAACTTCTTTCAATATGAATAATGTGTGTGAGGACTTGCTGAGCCCTTTTCAGGGCTGCTCATCCACCTTTGGTGTCTACTTGGGACTCAACTCTCATCTGTGACTCCAAGAAGCTGGAGCATGTGCAGTGGCCATACCCCAGTAAACCATCCCAGCAAATGGGTTAAACCAGTGTGAGGGTAACTGATGGACCCCCAACCCTTCAGTAAGTTAGCAAGGTGTCAATTCCAAATATGTGAAGATGTCCTCCCTTTCTTCCCCACCGCCACCGCACTCCCAACCTCCCCACCCCCGGCTCGAGTGGAATGGGTGGATAAGAACAATTTGTTGTAATGACCACAAAAGCAGCTGAAGCAGAGCTTGGTCAGACATAAAAAAATGCCAAGGTCATCCATGGCATCCCGGATATCACCAGTTGTCCTGACTTTGGTTTTACCACTGGACTTTGTGACTCAGGAAGAGAGAGTGAGACTGACAACTGCGCAACTCTGCCTCACTTAAATCCAATTCAGATAGGAGTCAAGGTATCACCCTGTGATGTCACTGGTGATGGACAAGCAGCAATAATATCTTGTTTTCATTTGAATCCACTAAGGAATAGAATGATTTTCTATCTGCTTCTTGGTAAGGAACCTCTTCATTCTGAGAGTCTTATGGGAAGATGTGATGATGAGATGACAGCCAAGCTTCCACCATGATGACTGGAAGGGCAAAAAAAAAATGTTCCTTTAACTCTGAAAACCCTTAGTTTTTCTCATTTTACTTTATCCCCTCTTAAGACTGTTATTGGATTGGCTAGCTTTGTAAGATTGACATACTCTGCTATGCTCAGATGCAATACCTTTAACTAACTAACCTTTATATGGAAATTATATTTCCAAGTGGGTAAATAATCCATTTAACCAAATTGAGATTATTATTGATAATAATAGTAACAGCTAAGACATATAACACTTTAAAGTTTGCAAAGTGCTTTATAAATAGTATTTAATTTGCCCCTCACAACAGCTCTAGGAGGTGGGTGTTATGATTCCCATTTTACAGGTGAGGATCCTGAGGTACAGAGAAATTAAGTGACAGGCTTGGCAAACATAGCTCATAAATATCTGAGTTTGAATTTGAACTCTAGTCTTCCTGACTTAGTACTTTATCCGCTGTGCCACTTACCCACATCCTTGCAGGGTATGTGTACCCCTGACCACTTTTTGAACATCATATTACTTGCAATTGCAACATCCACAAATCCTTTTTAACTATTTAAAAATTTTGTTAAATATTTCCCAATTACACTTTAAAATTTATAATATGCATTTTTTACAACTTTGAGTTCCAAATTCTGTCCTTCCCTTGTCTCCCTCACCCCTTGAGAAGGCAAGCAATATAATATCAATTTTACATATGAAGTCATGCAAAACATATTTCTATATTAGTCAAACATCCAAAATTCTCATTGCAATTCCATGTGTTTCATCAAATACCAGCTCTCAACACCTCCTTTTCTCCTGCCCTCAATTTCGAAACAATAGCATGTATGATTAAGAATTTTTTAAAAAGCTTCTGAGTCATCCAAATGAAACCACAATTTGCATTTCTAAATAGTATCACGAATCTTATTTGAACTTCCTTGAGTTAACTTCCTTTATTGTACAAAAATTCAGTCTAAGAGGAAAATATATAAAAATCATTTTCAGCTGAAATGTTTCATGTCTTCACTAGAAAAATCACTAAATAAACCAAGAATTAAGAAAGAGATTGAGTCTATAATTTCACTGGAGTAGGGAACTCTCAGTGTGTACTATCCCTCTCCCAATACAATTCAGCACCTTGCAATTGGAGTTTTGGGAAATTGTTTAAAGTGCCAAGAGATTAATTGATCTGCACAAAATCACACAGATAATATACATCAGAGTCAGGACCTGAACCCAGGTTTTCTATCTACTGTGCCTGATTAATAGTCTTACTGTCTTACTATTAATCTATTGTTATTAGTTCCAATGTGCATAATTATAACATATATATGTACACATTTATATGTGTATAATTTCCAAAGACTTTTCCAAAATTAATATTATCTGTTTCTATCTTTGTAACATTTGCCTCTCAATCTTTTCTTTAATCTTTACTGTAAATTTATAATTCCTGTGTAGTTCCCTTATGAAATACCTCTCTAACTTTATTTCTGATATCGTGTCATTCAACGTATTGAGAAAGGAAGGCAAGACTTTGGGAACTGCGTGTTTTGTATTTGTAAAGCATGCTGTTTCACGTTAAAATCAAAAGTAAAAGTCAGAGATGCAGCTGACTCAGAAAAGTAAGGGTGGGGCCCCAAAGTTTTAGTTCAGGAAGTTCAGGAAGTTCAGGAACCAGATTAATAGTCTATGCTGCTCTTTTTCCTGTGAAAAAGAAAAGCTTTTGGTTCAAGTTGAACCAGACCTTGTCTATGTTGTCAGAAAATTTCCTTGTAGGTCAAACTGGATTATTTGTTTACCAGAGTTTTTTATGCATATTTGTAGTTGTATTAGTAAAAGTAACTCAGCAAGATGTATGAACATCAGTTTTTAAGAACCATAAAAAAAATTCATCTGAGGGGTGTGATGTGTTCAGCAAGAGTTTTCTCAGCCAAAGGAGATCCAATTTGGAAGGGATTTGGATTATATAATGGAGGAAAACAAAAGTAACCTAGAGGTGATACTGTTTTCCTTAATTAATAGGAAAAGAATCTGTAGTGTTACGAAGAGATTACAGTTCTTTCCTGCCCAAACAGCTTTTGTTTCTGGTTTAGGGCAAATAGTTCCCCAATGTTAGCTCTGAGGTCTTCAACGGGAGGAAAGTAGAAGGGGAAGAAGGTAGGGCTAATAATATTTCATCATACTAAGTTCTGAAGGAGCTGGTCAACAGAAAGAACGTGGTCTCAGGACCATTTGATAGAATAAATGTCAGTTGGGTTTTGTTGCTTATTTACACAAGCCTCAGTACAAATTAATTAGTTGCCTACTCAACCAGGCATTAGACTATGAAGATGTGCTCAGGGTCCAGGTGCAATATAAGAATTATTAATTAAGTATATTTAATGTCAGCCTGTCTGAGGACGCTAAGTTAAGCAGCCTGGCTAGAATCCAATGCCATTTCCAAGAACTAAAAAAAAAAAAAAAATGAGCCCAATAGACAAAAAAAAGAAAACCACATTTTTGCATTTAGATGATTGTTCCTACTGAGAAGGAACTAGACTTTTTAAAGTAAGACTGTTCCTGTTCTCCTAAAACTTTCATCTAATGTAGAAATACAGTATACATTTCAAATCAATATAATAGAAAATCATACATGATAAGTATATTCTAAAGGCCATAGAATTTAGGATTTAGATTTGTAAGGGACCCCAAAGGTCATCTAGTCCAACCTCTTTATTTTATTGATAAAGAAACTGAAGTCCAGAAAAGTTAACTGATTTGCTTAAGGCAGTACTAGTCCTATCACTCCAAGCATAACACCTCTTCTCACATCTTCCTTCTTTCTGTTGATGGCAGCAGCATCGTTATGATCACCTTCACTCTTCCCCCTCCCTTATTCAAAACAAACCAAAGTCAAGTGCAAGTCATGTCATCATTTCTCTGATGGCATGGTCTTCTTCGACAAGGAAGGATGAACCCTAGGTAAGTGACTAGTCTGACCTGAGAGTCTGCTTCCCCTTAGAAGGAGGTGTCAGGGATGATTCTGTTTACTCTTTGATCTTGGGTAAGTCACTCAGTTTCCTCTTCTGTAAAATAAGACAGTTGGATAACATGGCTTCTGAGGTCCCTCCTAGCTCTAAAGCTATAATTCTATCAAGCCCTGAAGCTTCCTGTGGTCTTCCTGGTGTGAAAATAAAATGACTGGTCAGATTGAAACACTGAGAGTTTTCCTTTGTTGTCCATTTGGCTGTTTGTCCTAATGAAATACTTTGCTATTTATTAATGGTTCCTGACTGATCTCTTAGTGTGTACTTCAAGCAATCAATCCACCAATCAACAGCATTTGTTAAGTGTGTACTATATGCTAGGTATTGGGGGATAAAGTTAAAAATGAAATAATCCCTGCTCTCAAGGAGTTTGTATTCTGTAGGAAAGAGACAACACATACACAAAAGGTATAAGCAAAATAAGCATATTAATAAAATTAATACAAGGTAATTGGGGATGAGAAGCACTTGCTTCAGAGATTGGGGAAAGCTTTATTTAGGAGGTAATGTTTGAGCTAAGTTTTGAAGAAATCTAAAGATTCTAAGAGGTAGAAGGTAAGACAGTCACATTGTGATTACCCAGAACAACTTGAGATCCAGAGTCAAGTGAGAATCGTCACATACAGTATGCATCAGAGCAGAGCTTTCGGAGAGGGTAGGTACTATACCTATAAAACACAATATTTTTTGATAAGGCAATTAAAAAAATTTGTAGACAAGATGGCAGAGTGAGAGATTCAGAGGAGTCAATCTCCCCATGTCCCCTAAAAAGCAAACCAAACCAAGAGAATAAAAATGGTTTTAAGAAACTGCACACAAGATAATAAAAATTCATCAAAATAA
This sequence comes from Bettongia penicillata ogilbyi, assembly GCA_023548195.1. Taxonomy (NCBI): domain Eukaryota; kingdom Metazoa; phylum Chordata; class Mammalia; order Diprotodontia; family Potoroidae; genus Bettongia; species Bettongia penicillata. Next base: position 2,644,258 of record JAJHZJ010000671.1, read on the forward strand.
AAAATGAATTAAAAATGTTAGCATAATAAAAATGTAGAATAACTGGAAGGGAAGATCTTGGAATGAATCAGAACGTTAAAGAGAGGTCAGATTTTAACCTGCTACTTACTGTGTGACCTTGAATTAGTCACATAATTTATCTGGACTTCAGTTTCTCAGTCTTCAAATTAAGAGTGGGTAGATAATATTTAAAGTCCCTCCTAATTTTAAATGTTATGCTATCCACTGGATTATAGGCCCTTTTTTGTATCTCCAGGACTTAGCAAAATGCCTGACATATAATAGGTGCTTAATAAATATTTATTAAACTGAATTGAATCCTAAAAATACCAGAAAGAAATAATAGGGGAAAATAACCATTAGGAAAAATATAAGAGCAGCAAGAACAACACAAACCTTACTATAGTATAACATTTACTGGAGATGAAAATCACATTATGGATGATCTAAGAAACAAAAGAGCAAAAAATGATTAAAGAGATTGAAAATATGCGCAAGATTGTTGGGGGAAAATTCCACATTCAGCTCTATTAGATATAACTATATTTAACCTCCAACACTATACTGACAAGGAAAATAAAATCCAACGAATTGAATAGTAGCATAGTTGAATACTAAAAGGACAAGTAAAAATCCCATAGGATATAAGGAAAAAGAAAGAATAGGCTGATGGATATTTATCAGGATCATAGCAAACTTCTCAAAGAAGACAAATGATGAATGAGGATTTGGAATAGAAATATATAAAATAAGAAGGATAGGCAATGAACCCTGAACCATCTGCCCCAGAAAACAGTATTCTGTACGAAGGCAAACATGGACATTTCCAAAGCATTTAGACTCCGACAAATTTGAAAAGGCATATGTGAATTTCATAGTTGTCAAACAAAAATCAAGTCCTCGCACCCAAAAAATAAGTCTTTAAAACAATTCACATTTTCACATAAATACAAGTTGGTTGCTAACAGAATATAAAAACATTAAGAGTTTTTTAACTGGTTAAACTGATAAAAGAAAAAGTAAGTATTTCACAAAAACAAAGGTAAGAAGAATAAAGAAGATAAAAATAGAAGAAAGGTGAACTGGAACAAGTAATTCCAAAGGGAAGTTCCTATATCTGAAGTAGAGGAAACCACAAGAGTTAGAGAACGTATATGGTTAACACCTATGGCAGACAAATTCTGTCTATTTTTGTTAGTTTTGGCAGATAAGGTTTATAAGAAGAAATTTCTTTTCCTTCTAACAACTCAAAGAAAAGTTAATAAAATGATAGAAGAAAATGTTAAATAAAAATTGTAATGTTGATTATGCCAATAAAAAGAATCTGGCAATATCTTATTTAAAGGAAATCTGCTTACTCCAAAAAATTTGAATAGATTTAAAATAAAACATTACTCTATATTTTAATGTTGTTTTTGGTAAATTCAAATCAAATTCAAACAAGGAAACATCAAAAGTAATAAGCAAGGGCATCACTCAAATACTCAAATAAATTTGTGATCTCATCAATTAATTGGCTTCTTCCAAAGATACCATGACTGCACTTGTGTATAACTTTTATTCATTTCCTCCCAAAAGTTCACCAAATGGGGAGAGGGAATATCTTCCAAATGGCCTATAGTTTTTTTTTTTCTTTTTGGATTTCTCCTGACAATTTGAGAATACCAATGAAGCATTCGGGATGGCCCTAGCCATCCCTCACTTTTTCCATTTGGCCAACTTGTCTTTTCTTCTTATCATACAACTTTTTTTTAATTTTTTTATTCATTTTGAACTTAAATGGAGAAGTTTTGAATGCTGTGGAGAAGTTCACTTACCTTGGTAGTATACTTTCCAGGCATGTACATATTGAAAATGAGGTTGATACATGCATTGCCAGAGCTACCTCAAAGACAAAAAAAGATCATTTCCATGTACATAGCACAACCTAAAAAGAGGATTCACTATAAAACCATGAATTTACATTTGACACTTTTTACTTAAAAAAAAATACATATAATAAGTACTCATCATTTTCAAAGTTACTCTGCTATCTACGGTTCCTTTTACATATTCTTTTATTCACTGCTGCGGACTTTTTATATTTTTCCCTCCCCCTCGCACCACCCTAAAGATGGTAACCATTACACAAATGTATGTATGTGTGCGTGTGTTTATCCATCGTTCTTGAAGAGGACCATGACATTAAGATGATGACAACTTGCAGCTGACTTTGATTTGAGTGAGGGAGAGCTGTGCAAGGTCACCAACCTCACTTTCTTCTCCTGAGCCATCTGGGTCCAGTGGCCTGATATTCATCAGGACAACTGGAGATGGCCCAAAATGCAATGTGAGGTGTGTCTGTGCAAAGTCATACTACATATGCTTCTATTTATCAGTCTTTTCTCTGGAGGCAGAGTCCTTCATAGGTCCTTTGTAGTTAATTTGAGCATTTATAATAATTGAAATGACTTAGTCACTCAAAATTATTCTTAAAACAATATTGTGGTTACTGTATAAACATTCTCTTAGTTCTGCTCATTTCACTTTTCATTATTTCATGTAAGTCTTTCTATGTTTTTCTAAAATCAATGAGCTTATCAATTCTTACAGCATAGAGATTATCATGATCCTACACCACAACTTATTTAGCCATTCCCCAATTTACATACATCCCCACAATTTCCGGTTCTTTACTACCACAAAGAGAGCTGCTATAAATATTTTAGAACTGGTTCTTTTCCTTTTCCCTAATCATCTTGGAAAACAGAAATAATAGTGTTATTGCTAGGTCAAAGGGTATAGGCAGTTTGATAACTGTGCATAATTCCAGATTGACCTCCAAAATGGTTGGATCAGTTGACAGTTGCACCAATAGTGAATTTTTCCACACCCCTTACAATATTTGTCACCTTCTCCTTTGATCATTTTAGCCAATCTGATAGGTATAAAGTGATATCTCAGGGTTGTTTTAATTTTAATCCTCTAATCAAGTGATTTAGAGCATTTTTATATGACTATATTTGTTGACATTAATTCTTCTGTTAATCATTTTGCTTTGGGAGTGGCACTTTTGATGAATGCAAATATTTAGCTTGGAAAGGAAAAGTCTATGATCAGTCCAGCACTCTGCGCCACACATTGCTTGTGTCATTCTTATATCTTGTCTGTCTCTTCTCCTTATAATCACATAGTCTATTAGATGCTAATAGTTGCTGTGAAAGATGTAACAAAGTATGGATCAATTCTCTGCTGCCTGTGCTAATTTTGGCCTAATGATTAACACCAAGAAAACACAGGTGCTCCATCAACCACCACCACACCATCCATATGTGGAACCATTGGTTACAACAAATGGAGTTTTGAATGCTATGGAGAAGTCCACTTACCTTGGTAGTATACTTTCCAGGGATGTACACATTGAAAATGAAGTTGATGCATGCATTGCCAGAACTAGCTCAGTGTTTGGGAAGCACAGAAGATAAGTTTGGGAGAGAAGAGGTATTAGACTGACTTTCAAACTGAAAGTCTAGAGCCATTGTGATGACCTCATTTTTGTATGCCTGTGAAATATGGACAGTCTACCAGCGCCATACCAGGAAACTGAATTGCTTTCATTTGAACTGTCTTAGGAAGATTCTGAAGATCACTTGGCAGGATAAGGTAGCAGGCACTGAGGTCCTTGCTTGAACTAAACTGCCAACCATTCAAACTATGCTTCAGAAAGAGCAACTCTGAGGGGCTGGCCACATTGTTCGAATGCAAAACGTACACTTGCCAAAAAGGCTATTTTATGGAGACCTGACATGGGGCAGGTGATCACATGGTGGTCAGAAGAAACGATACAAGGACATACTCAAGGTCTCTCTCAAGAACTTTGAATTTGAACCATGATTATCTCAATAGATACAGAAAAAATTTTTGACAAAATACAACACCATTCCCACTGAAACACTGGAGAGCATAGGAATAAATGAAACTTTCCATAAAATAATAAGCAGTATCTACCTAAAACCATCAGTACGCATTATATGCAATGGGGATAAGCTGGATGCATTTCCAATAAGATCAGAGGTGAAACAAGGATGTGCATTATCACCACTGTTATTCAATATTGTACTAGAAATGTTAGCTTTAGCACTAAGAGAAGAAAAAGAAATTGAAGGAATTAGAATAGGCAAAGAAGAAACTAAGTTATCACTCTTTGCAGATGATATGATGATATACTTAGAGAATCACAGAGAATCAAGTAAAACACTACTTGCAATAATAAATAACTTTGGCAAAGTTGCAGGTTACAAAATTCACCCACACAAATCCTCTATATTTCTGTATATTACTAATAAATCCCAGCAACAAGAGATAGAAAGAGAAATCCCATTTAAAGCTACAGTAGACACTATAGAATATCTGGGAATCTACCTGCCAAAACAGGACTATATGAATACAATTACAAAACACTTTTCACACAAATAAAGTCAGATTTAAGTTAGTGGAAAAATATCAGTTTCTTGCGCATAGGCCGAGCTAATATAATAAAAATGACAATTCTAGCTAAATTAATTTATTTATTCAGTGCCATACCAATAAAATTAGCAGATAATTATTTTCTAGAGCTAGAAAAAATAATATCAAAATTTATCTGGAAGAACAAAAGATCCAGAATATCAAGGGAACTAATGAAAAGAAATGCTAGGGAAGGTGGCCTAGCCCTACCAAATCTCAAATTGGATCATAAAGCAGCAGTCATCAAAACCACTTGGTGCTGGCTAAGAAACAGATGGTAGACCAGTGGAATAGGTTAGGCACTCAAGACACAGTAGTCAATGAATATAGCAATTTCTTGTTTGATAAACCCAAGGACCCCAGCTTCTGGGATAAGAACTCACTGTTTGACCAAAATTGCTGAGAAAACTGGATAACAGTGTGGTGGAAACTGGGCATAGATCAATGCCTGACACCAAAAACAAGAATAAAGTCTAAATGGATACATGATTTAGATATAAAGATTGATACTATAAACAAATTAGGGGAGCAAGGAATAGTGTTTGTCAGATTAATGGAGAATGGAGAAATTTTTGACCGAACAAGAGATAGAGAACATAATGAAGTGCAAAATGGATAATTTTGATTACATGAAATTGAAAAGTTTTTGCCCAAACAAACCCAATGTAACCAAGATTAGGAAGGAAGCAGAAAACTGGGAAAGAATTTTTGCAACTAGTGTCTGTGACAAAGGCCTCATTTCTAAAATATATAGAGAACTGAGTCAAATGTACAAAAATACAAGTCATTCCCCAATTAATAAATGATCAAAGGATATGAACAGGCAGTTTTCAGAGGAAGAAATTAAAGATATCTATAGTCATATAAAAAAATGCTCTAAATCACTATTGATTAGAGAGATGTAAATCAAAACAATTCTGAGATACCACCATTACACCCATCAGATTGGCTAACATGACAAAACAGGAAGGTGATAAATGTTGGAGAAGATGTGGGAGAGTTGGAACGCTAATTCATTGTTGGTGGAGCTGTGAGCTGATCTAACCATTCTGGAAAGCAATTTGGAACTATGCCCAAAGGGGAATACCCTTTGGGGTATTCCCCAAAGGGCATACCCTTTGACCCCAGCAATATATCCTCTAGGACTGTGCCCCAAAAAAGATCATAAAAATGGAAAAGGATCCCACATGTACAAAAATATGTATAGCAGCTCTTTTTGTGGTGGCCAAAAACTGGAAATCAAGGGGATTCTCATCAGTTGGAGAATGGCTGAACAAGTTGTGGTATATGAATGTAATGGAATACTATTGTGCTATAAGAAATGATGAACAGAAAGACTTCAGAGAAGCCTGGAAAGACTTACATGAACTGATGCTGAGTGAAAGGAGCAGAGCCAGGAGAACTTTGTACACAGTAACAACCACAGTATGTGAAGAATTTTTTTTGGTAGACTTAGTCCTTTATAGCAATGAAAGGACCTAAAAAATTCCCAGTGGACTCTTGAGGCAAAATGCCTTCCACATCCAGAGAAAGAACTATGGAATTGGATCACAGAATGAAGCAGATCATTTTCTTTTGTATTATATTTTGTTTTGTTTTGCTTTATGGTTTCTTCCATTCATTTTAATTCTTCTATTCAACATGACTAAGGTGAAAATGTATTTAATCGGAATGTGTGTGTAAAACCTATACAAGGTTGCATGCTATCTCAGGGAGGGAATGGAGAGGGAGGGGTAAGTGGGGGAGGGAGGGGGAAAAAATCTAAGATATATGGAAGTGATTATAGAACACTAAAAACAAATAAAATAACAAAATAACAAAACAAAACAAAAAGAACTTTGGATTTGATTGTGTGACATGGGAGACACTGGCACAGAACTGCTTAGCATGGTGCGCTCCCATCAGGAAAGGTACTGTGCTCCATAAGCAAAGCAGAATTGTAACAGCACAAAGTGTTGAGGGCTAGGATGGAGTGCTGTTGGCAAGTTCAGGATAGACCTTCAAGAAACCTGTTCTTTGTGACTGTGCTCATTATCATCCAGAAGACCCCCCCCTCCCCACTTGCCCCTGCATTGCTTTCTCTTACTGTTGTGAGATTATATTGCACCTTTTTGACTAAAGCATTTTGTGTCATCTAGGAATTCTGTGATAATTAAGAATTTGGTTTGTTCTAATCCTTTGGGAATTCATATCACTTAAGGATAGTTTTATACCAACTAAGCTTTAATGGATTTTAATTTTAAAAAGTTTATTTTTTGGTTTCAAAGTAAAAAGAGAACTATCATTTTAAAGGTTTTCAACTAATTTTCTTTATAAAAGTTTAGTGACTATTAACATCAGGACAAATTTTAAACTTTTTTAAAACAAAAGAAAACATTTTTAGAAGAAATATTTTAAAAACAATTTCTTGTGAAGTCTACTAAATTTTCATTTTCAAGACAATGTACATTGATAAATTAATATGTAATGATCTATAAAGCAGAAAAGATCTTGCTGTTTTAATATGAATTTGTAGTCATTCCATGGCCTAAGCAAAAGTTAAAATTAGTGTTTGAACTTATTAACAACTTAATTTCTAAAAGTTTTTCTCCAAGAGTAAATGTAATCAGAGAAAGAGAAACCAGCCTGTGAAACAACGATGTACATCTACTCAGTTGTAAGGTTCAAGTTTGAAATCTCTTTTATTTAAGACAATACAGTTATGCTAGTGAAGAGTAATAACTTGTGAGCTATCTGACTATGGTAGAAATATAAAGGAAAGTGAAGCAGCCTGAATGATGGAGTTCAGACCCTGGCAACCTCCCTGAACTCCCCTTGAATCTCCCCACCTGGCTTTTCATATTCAAATTTGTAGCCTAGTCTTCCTGAATCTTCCCACTTAATCTGGCCTTTCATATTCAGATCTGTTGCCCTGGGCCTATCTTGGTCTTCCTGTGTCTGTTATGCCAGGGAAATTGTCTTTTATTTATGCCTTTTGTGCCTGTTTGGTCTTTGTCTAACCTCCATGCCAGGTTTGCCTTTTCCAGAGTGCAAGCCAGCAACTTCCAGATAAATGCTCAGGCTATGTATCTCTTGAACAGGACCCATAGAGATAGGGACAGCTGTACATCCAGTCTCAGCAGAAAGCAATTTCAGAAGCTGAGACCTTCATCCTTCACCCCAAAAGATCTTGGGTCCCATCTCATACACAACTGCAGGGCCTATTTTAGAGAAACATGGACAAGCAGACAGCTTGCTCACACTGGTTTTAGAAGCACAGCCTTCTCACAACCAATTTCATCAGTCAGCCTGCATGCTTCACAGGCAATTTCACATTACTAGACAGCAAGCAAGAAGCATTGTAGTAAATACTTGTCCACATTGCATTCCGTTTTTGCCAGCTCCATCAAATACATCTAGCAATCCTGGAGGATACAATCCTCTTGAAATATGGCAAATGGACATCGCACACATCCCAGAATTTGGAAGGAATAAATACCTTCATGTGACTGTAAACACATATTCAGGTTATACTATTGCCTCACCACTGACTGGGGAATCAACAAAATTTACTATTGATCATCTGTTTAGGTGTTTTGCAACTCTAGATATTCCACAAATTATAAAAACAGATAATGGCAGCTCATACTAGTTAAACTTTTACTAAGTTCTGTCTGTCATACAGAATACAGCATAGAACTGGCATCCCATATAATCCTACTGGTCAGGTCATTGTGGAACATCACAATCATGACATAAAAACTCTCCTCCAAAAACAAAAGAAAGGGGGAAAAGAAGGCAAAAGAATAAGGAGAAGAGTTGACATGGTGTTGTATACCATAAATTTCCTGACTGGATAGATAGGGCCTTACACTTGCTCAAAAACAGTTTCTAAACAGGCAAAACACGTGAGAAGCACCGTGGAAGACCCTTTCCCCCAAGATGGTGCCGAAGGCAAAGAAGGAAGATGTTGTCCCCCCCAAGACAGAAGCCAAGTCCAAGGCCTTAAAAACCAAGAAAGTGGTGGTGAAGGGTGTCTATAGCCACAAAAAGAAGAAGATCTGAACATCCCCCACCTTCTGGCAACCCAAGACACTAAGACTAAGAAGGCAGCCTAAATACCCTCAGAAAAGTGCCCCTCGGAGAAACAAGCTTGATCATTATACCATCATTAAGTTTCCCTTGACCACTGAGTCTGTTATGAAGAAGACTGAGGACAACAACACCCTAGTTTTCATTGCGGACGTCAAGGCCAACAAGCATCAGATCAAGCAAGCAGTACATAACACCAATGTGGCCAAGGTCAACACACTGATCTGGCCTGATGGAGAGAAGAAAGCTTATGTCCGTCTTGCTCCAGGCTATGATGCTTTGGATGTTGCCAACAAAATTGGAATTATCTAAACTGTGTCCAGCTATCTCACTGCACCTACAATAAAAAGTTTTCCCTGAAAAAAAGGCAAAACACACCTCACTGAATGGAAAAAAAGGGAAGGTGAAATGGAACAACCCAAAAACAGGCCCTGTGTTAACGTCGGGGTGAGGGTATGCTTATATTTCCACAGGAAATAGTAAAGAAACAATTTGGATGCTGGGAAGAAACATCCGACCTCTGACTTACACTGGAGAAGATAGGGATCAAGGAAAAGAGGAAAGAGAAAAAGCCACTCATTCTGCTTCTAGGAACCCTCCAACTGACCACTGCAGCAGAAGGAACTGATCAAGAGAGAGATAGATGGACTTTTGTACATAATCCACCTTGGGTTAGGGTGGTGACACGGGGAGAGGAGATAGAGGAGGTAATTATGGTAGGAAATGGGTTAAAGGTTTTTGGGAAACAAATTGATACAGACAGAAAAATGTTTTGCTTTTATGATTGGGAAATAACATGCTTTAATTGTATTATCACTGAATGCATTGGTTCTTGTATAACTAATACTAGCATTATTTCTGTAATTATGTGTCCTAGGTTGGCTTTAATGCCTATCAAAAATAAAGACTGGTATATGTCTGTATCTGATCAAACTTTTTCTGTTAATGTTGAAAGTAAGACAGAAAAGATGTATAAGTTGCATTATTTTAGGCATTGTAAGGTTTGTGGCAGCACTGGCTTCCCTGTATCAATTGGTTTATCTGTACATACCACTTAACGGATGCTTTAAGGGAAACTATTGTGGTGGGAGACAAAGTTGATGTTCTTCAAACAATATTGTCCATGAGATGTGATCATAGGTTCATTTCTATTTGTGCTACTCCTGTCTGTTATAATAACTCTATATATAATTGGAGTAAGATTAGAAATCATTTGAATGGGATATAAGGAATAGCATATTGAAGATCTTAATCAGATACTGATGATATAGATCCGGCCTCCAAGGAAAATCTGGACCCCAATGAAGCTGCAAGTGTGATTTGGGAGCATTTTGCTAATACAAATTCCTTTTCGTCTTTGTTCCATTGACTCATGTCTGTGTTACCTCTATCCCTTTGTTTCTCTGTATCGGGCCACCTATTTATAGGTGCTTTCTCTCTCATGGCAAAGATCTTCAAACACAAGTACCCTATCTCCGGTTACAACAAAAGAAAGGGGGAATTGTTGAGGGCTAGGATGGAGTGATATTGGCAAGTTCAGGATAGACCTTCAGGAAACCTGTTCTTTGTGACTGTTAATTATCATCCAGAATGGCTCTCCAGGCCCCTGCCCCCACACCCCGCTTGCTGTCTCTGTGAGATAAACAAGAGAACTACAGAATATGAGGAATATGTAAAATAGATGCTCTTTAGGCTAACATTCTTTAAGACAATAAGACTGGCCAAATTACTAGGATTGGAGACGAGTAGATTGTTATGTAGACTTGTAGTTTCTCTCTTTAAATACTCTGACCCTGGGATCAATAAATGGAGTTGTCCTATCTTCTCTGCCTGCCTGTGTGTCTTTCTTCTTCACCTCTGTCACCAAGCCACATGGAGATGCAGCCATCTGCCACAACAAAGGAAATGTAGGATGCACAAGTTTGGAGTAACCACCCCAAATGTTCACATGGACTATCTATGCCCAATCTGTGGTAGAGCATTCCAAGCTCGTATTGTTCTGATCAGCCACTGCTGGGACATATTGAAACTTCATTTTATCATGGTGATGTCATTCTGGTCCTCTTCAAGAATGAAGGACAGCCACCACCACCACCATATGACTGTAAATTGTTTTGATCTTCACTGAAAACTTACATTTCATATCCATTGACCCTTTATCCATTGAAGAATGACTCACATTCTTATAGATTTGACAAAGTTATTTATATATTTGAGATATGAGGCCTTTATCTGAGAGACTGTCTATAAAATCTCCCCTCCCAATTTTCTGGTTTCCTTCTGACTTTAGAATCATAGTACGTTTTCCCAAATGCAGTCTAGACTCTTCTTTTCCTCCTATTCATTTCTGGGACCCATCATTGTCTATGTGCAGAGCTTATCCAAAATGTACTTATAGACTAATCTGATAGATTGCCCATCTAATTTTCTGACAGTTTCAACAATAGGAATCCTCAATCCTATTAGTTCTTTTTATATAAATTATTTATGCTGATATATTTCTATGAATCATGAAATTTTTTGGTGAGTTCCTATAGAATCTTAAGGTTTAATGTAATTATCCCAATGTCATCTGCCAACAGGTGCATCTGGAGCATAGGGAATCACATCAGATGAGTTAGGCTGTAATCTAGAGGACCATTCCATTAACGTATTAAGCATCACTTTTCCAATTTCCACAGCCATCCTTCATGGCAGAGTAAATACTTTTTTAAGAATACACTTCACCTGACACCTGGCAGACTTTAAGCCTGACTGAATGCAAGTTGACAACCTACTCCTGCTTGGAATTGACATGAAGTTGGGGAGATATTGCTTCCCTGCAATTTCCCTTACTCTTAGTGGCAATTTCCTATGTCAAAATGTTTGTAAACTTAATAAGGATCTAAAAAAATCTGGTATTATAGATTGTTGGTAGGGGAACATCCGAGGTTAAGTCTAAAATTAAGCTATTAGGTCAGTCTAGTACATTCCCTTGCATACAGTAAGCCTCAATAAATATATGCTGAGGGGCGGAGTCAAGATGGCGGGGTAGAAAGACGCACGTATGCGAGCTCCGAACCCACAGCCCATATATTTAATGTAAGAAGAGTTCCCCAGAAGTTCTGGATCACTGTAGGGGGTGCAGAAAAATAGTGGAAGAGATTTCCGTTCCAGAGAGCCCTGGAGAGCCGTCCCCAGGGTCCATCGCGCCCCGGAAAGTGGACCCCACCCCAGCGCTGCCCTGGCCGCGGCCCCAGAGAAGCTGATCCGAGCAGGCTTCAGGGACGGAAGCTCCGGCAGCCTAGAAGGTCCCTCCGCCCACAGACTCTACAGGTCAGTGAGAGACATGCCTGGGCTCACCGAGAGGGGTGGGGTGTCTCCGTGGCTCCGCCCTTGGGAGGAAGCCGAGGCAGAGGCAGAGGCAGGGGCAGGAAGCGGCGGAGGCAGAGGCAGGGGTGGTGGTAGAGGCAGCAGCAGCACAGCTGCGGCGGCCCGGGACTCCCCCAGGAGCAGGCAGGATCTTCATTACTGAAAGTCTCTGCATAAACCACCTGAAGGAGCTGAGTCTGGGAGATGGCCCTGCCCCACCCCGCTCCATTTCTGAAGGTCTCTGCATGAAGTCCCTGAGGGAACTGAGCCTGGGAGGCGGCCCTGCCCCCACCCCAGTACCAGAACTAAAGCTCACATTGAATAGCAGCTGCACCTGGCGGAAAGCCCATTTGAATCTCAGACCCCAAGCACTAGCTGGGCGGATCTAGGTGGGGGTGGACAGGAATCTCAGAAGTCAAGTAACTGGCTGGGAAAATGCCTAGAAAAGGGAAGAAAAATAAGACTATAGAGAGTTTTTTTGAACAGATGCAAATGATCCCGACTTTCGGATCTGACGATGACAAGGACATATTCTTGCCATCAGGGAAAGACGTGGAGGGTGGGGCCTCAGTACCCCAGACATCACAGGGGGATGTCGGGTGGGCTCAGGCCTTGGAAGAGCTCAAAAAGGATTTTAAAAAGCAAGTTAGACAGGGAGAGGAAAAACTGGGAAGAGAAATGACAGAGATGCAAGAAAAGTATGAAAAACAGGTCAATACCTTGGTAAAGGAGACCCAAAAAAATGCTGAAGAAAGTAACACCTTGAAGAATAGGCTCACTCAATTGGCAAAAGAGGTTCAAAAAGCCAATGAGGAGAAGAATGTTTTCAAAAGCAGAATGAGCCAAATGGAAAAAGAGGTTCAAAAGCTCACTGAAGAGAATAGTTCTCTCAAAATTAGAATGGAACAGATGGAGTCTAATGACTTTACGAGAAACCAAGAAATCACTAAACAAAACCAAAAGAATGAAAAAATGGAAGAGAATGTGAAACATCTCATGGGAAAAACAACTGACCTGGAAAATAGATCCAGGAGAGACAATTTAAAAATTATGGGACTACCTGAAAGTCATGATCAAAAAAAGAGCCTAGATATCATCTTCCATGAAATTATCGAGGAAAACTGCCCTGACATTCTACAACCAGAGGGCAAAATAAGTATTGAAAGAATCCATTGATCACCACCTGAAAGAGATCCAAAAAGAGAAACTCCTAGGAACATTGTGGCCAAATTCCAGAACTCCCAGGTCAAGGAGAAAATCTTACAAGCAGCTAGAAAGAAACAATTCCAGTACTGTGGAAATAAAATCAGGATAACTCAAGATCTAGCAGCTTCTACATTAAGGGATCAAAGGGCGTGGAATAGGATATTCCAGAAGGCAAAGGAACTAGGACTCAAACCAAGAATCACCTACCCAGCTAAACTGAGTATAATACTTCAGGGGAAAATATGGTCTTTCAATGAAACAGAGGACTTTCAAGCATTCTTGATGAAAAGACCAGAGCTGAAAAGAAAATTTGACTTTCAAACACAAGAATGAGAAGAAGCATGAAAAAGGAAACAGCAAAGAGAAGTCTTAAGGGACTCACCAGAAGTGAACTGTTTACATTCCTACATGGAAAGACAATATTTGTAACTCTCAAAACTTTTCAGTATCTGGGTAGTTGGTGGGACCACACACACACACATGTACATGCATGCACACACACACACATACACACATGCACACACATACAGAGACAGAGAGCACAGATTGAATTGAATAGGATGGGACCATATCTTAAAAGAAATTAAGGTAAATGGTGAGAGAGAAATGTAGTGGGAGGAAAGAGGGTGAAATGGAATGGGGTAATTATATGTCATTTCAGAGGCAAGTAGGAGACTTTTTAGTGGAGGGAAAAAGAGGAGAGCTGAGAAAAAAAAGAACAAGAAGTTTACTCTCATCACATTTGACTAAAGGAAGGAATAAAATGCACACTCATTTTGGTATGAAAACCTATCTTATAGTATAGGAAAGTGGGGGAGAAGGAGATAAGCAGGGGCGGGGAATGATGGAAGGGAGGGCAAAGGGAGGAGGGAGCAATTTGAAGTCAACACTTGGGGAGGGACAGGATCAAAAGACAGAAGAGAAACAATGAGGGGCAGGATAGGATGGAGGGTAATTCAGTTAGTCTTACACAACACAACACGACTATCAGGGAAGTCATTTGCAAAACTACACAGATATGGCCTATATTGAATTGCCTGCCGTCCAAAAGGGAATGGGTCGGGAGGGACGGATAGGGAGAATTTGGAACTCAAAGTTTTAGGAACAACTGTTTAGTATTGTTGCTACTAGGAAAGAAGACATACAGTTAATGAGGAATAGAAAGTCATCTGGCCCTACAGGAGAAAAGAGAAGATGGGGACAAGAGAAGGGAGGGATGACAGAAGAGAGGGCAGATAGGGAAAATTAAATTGCTTGGGGTATTGGGGTGGGGGGAGGGGATAAAAGGGGAGAAAATTTGGAACCCAAAATTTTGTGAAAATGAATGTAAAAAGTTAAATAAATAAATAGTTTTAAAAAAAACAATAAATAAATAAATAAATAAAATTAAGCTATTAGGCTTAGGACTTTAGACCAACAACAGTAAATTAGGGTCCTTAGTAATAGTGTGGAGACAATTAGGTCAAGGGCTTGTGAAGTTAGCATACATAGTTATTATTTGTATCTCAGTTGGTTAATGTTAAAAAAAAAAATTCTTTTGTGCTCTATATTGTAAATGCTTTAAAAGAAGTATCACCTGACCAAAAGTTGGAATTTTTTTTTTGTGATATGAACTGTGTTAAAAATGAAAAATAAAAAAAGAATATGCTTCACCCCTTTTTTAATGCCTTGTTGGAAGATTTGTTCCATTTTCATTTCTTTGTTCTCCCATTTTCATCTGTGAAGGCTCTTGCAATGATTTGATCTACTTGGATCTCATCTGTCATGCTTTCTACAGATTTGCATAAGGGGCTGGGTGTGAGGGATACATATCAGGTTTACTTTGGGGGAGACCCAGACTATGTTTTTGGAGAGTTCATCCAGGATCAAGTTTATGACCTGAATAATGGCTACTGTGGATTAATAGGAAAAAGTAAGACAAATTGTTTTAGAAATGTAGGAATCCATAAAATGAGTTGAAGCCAAGGAAGGTCAAGGTATTAATACTTCAAGGCATAAGGTGCTTATACCACCAGTCTAAACCGTATTCTCATGTACATTAGTATTTTTCATGCTGTTTCTAGTCTGTGGATTTTTATCAGTGTTGTCATTTGACAACAAGTTCCCCAATGTCAGTTCTGTTGTAGCACCTTGATTCACATGGCTGTTTGTAGTTTATTGCTGAAGTGACTTTGTTAGTATTTGTTGCATACTTGAGTACTGGACTGAATAATTATGATGGTTATGCAATTATTGGGAAACAGGTGCAATGCACAGCAAGGAGACTTGACCCTCATCAAGGACTATGGATTGTAAAGATACCCATTGACTGCAGTGATTTTAATGATGTTGTGAAAGCTTTACACATTGTTGTGAAAACATTGAGTGGTATGTGAAGGTATAAGGTATACCTTATATATGTATACCTTTTAAGGTATAAAGTTAAGGTATACTAGTAATGAAGAAGAAAAGATTAGGTTGTGTAAACTATCTGAAACAGTAAGACATTTCATCCTCACTAAGGAGTAGCTATTAATGAGTATGTTTGGGAATTAGTTATTAAATTTCATTATTGACTAAGAGATAATGAGAAAGTTTACATATTCTTGGTGAAAGGATTAAGTGAAGATTATCTAATAGGCTGACTTGGTCTGGGGTGGGGTGGGAGTTGGACAACGATCTCAGCAATATCATTCCCAATAGTCAGTAACATGGTGTCCACAAATGCTTTAGAGACCAGTGACTATGTGGCACTCTTGACTTTAGCAGTTTTGATTTTTTAGGGGAAGTAACTCCTTCCTCATCTATCAATGACTTAGTATTTACAACTTACTCAGCAACCAGAGAACGTATAGTCACAAGGGACTCACAGAGGGCGGACTGATTCAGTGGAATGGCACTGAAATATGGAGCTCATCACAGAACATTATGATCCTTCTCAGGGAGGTATTGCTGCCCACCAATAAGGGAAACTTTGATACTCTTAGCTCTGTTAATCTTGTACCATAGACATAATACATAATACATATAGATGTGATCAATTATTAGAAAAATTCCTCAGGGAGCTTGCTGTTAACATTGTACATACTTTAAAGCTGTAATATACCGGTTAGAGTATCTAAATGTCTGTAGATGCTGAATAGTCAATGTGTTGTGTCATTTGTAACCAGGTCCTGCCTCCCACCCCCATTCTCCACCTCCCTCATTCTGAACTCACACAGAGTGGGCTGAATACTCTGGATTTCTCCATTATGCCTCAGGAACCTCTTCATCCATCCTCTTGGGACTAACAATCAACCGTAATTTCTGCCCCTGGAGCTCCTCCCTCTCTCTAATGGGTGGAAAGCCAAGAGCTCCTATGAGAACCTCTGTTTAAGAAGGGCACTAAGACCAGTCATCTCTTCATTTCCCACCCTATTATACCACTTTGGATTTCTCCAGTATGCCCCCAGACTGGATACATGTCCTCCTCCTTTAACTTCCCTTGATGGGTTGTTTTTACTAGATTATAAACTCCTGGAGAGTCTGGATTGTTTTTTCTCCCTTTCTCTGTATCCCCAATACTTAGCACAGTGCTTAGCACATAGTAGGTACTTAGTAAATGTTTACTGATGAATTCACTAACCTGAAGGAGGTCAGTACAGGGCAAGACATTTCAGGTTTAATTCTAGACTTCTGCAATAAAGTGAGTCACATTTTTTTGTTTTTATTTTTTGGTTTCCGAGTGCACATGACACTTTTATTTATTCTATATTGTAGTCTACTGAGAGTGTATTATGTCTAAAAAATTGTACCTACCTTAATTAATAAGCACTTTGCTGCTAAAAAAAAAGCTAACCATCATCTGAGTTTTCAGCAAATCATAATCTTTTTGCTGCTAGATAGTCTTGTCTTGATATTGATGGCTACAGACTGATCATAGTGGTGGTTACTGAAGGTTGGGCTGGATATGTCTGTGTCTTAAAATAGACAGCAATGGAGTTTGCCTTGATTGACTCTTCCTTTCACTGGGACACTTAGAGGTCGTTGTAGGGTTATAAATTGACCTAATTTCAATATTGTTGTGTCTCAGGGAATAAGGAGGTCTGAGGAGAAGGAGAGAGACGGGGAAGTAATTGGTTGGTGGAACAGTCAGAACACATGCAACATTTATTGATTCAGTTTTCTGTCTTAAATAGGTACCCTAAAACAATTACAATTACAATAGTAACATCAAAGAACACTGATCACAGTACACCATAACAGATATAATAATAATGAAACAGTTAAAAAATATTGCAAGAATTACCAAAATATGACAGACACGATATGAATATATGCTGTTGGGGAGATGGCACTGCTCTCAATGCAGGGTTGCCACACACTTTCAATTTGTAATAATATAACAATAATATTTGCACAGGCCAATAAAGCAAAACAGAACTTTTAAAAAAGGCATGCCCATATCACACTTGAGTGCTCACTGAAATAAAACTCTAGGGAAATCTGAATAAAGCTCCAGTATGGCTCCAAAATGTGATTAACGAGGTCTCCAATTCTTCCACAGACTTCTACAATATTGGTATCAAGTGTGGGTTAGCTTTTATTGTACCCATCACAGAAAATGCCTAAGATGTAAAGGATTCACAGGAGTCCACGGACAAACAGAAAATATAAGGCATCTATATGATCTATTAAACTCACTAGATTAGACTCACCATGGAAAACTGACATTATGTGGGACTACTGAACAAATATTCCTCATCCAACTTAAACCAATATAGTTGAGGACTGACCAAGTCCAGATCTACCAACCTAATCATAATGTGGCTTTAGTCCTTCAGCTATAGGGTCATGACCTGCAGAGGATCCTCTTCTTTTATAAGAAGCAAATTTTTAAGGAAATCTTTTTCTTCTGGGTACTGGTATTTAAATACCCAGAACTTTCAATCTCTTGGAACATTAGAACCTGGGAATTCACAAATTCAAGGGTATTTATACCTGAGATAAATTCCAAGGCTAGAAAAATGCCCATTTTCAAGATTTCAATTCCAGTCTGAACTCAAAAAAGGAAACAGAAAGGCAGAAGATTACTAGGAACCCATCTTTTATGCTTTCTTGGGCAATATAGGTCACTTACCATGTGTGTCTCCTATTCATCGTCATTTAATGCTTGTGGTTGGAGATAGGGGGAGGTAAAGAGAGAAACCCCTTTTCTCTCTTGTTGCACTCTAGAGTGGAAGTCCAAGAAATAACAGCATGAGAAAAGAAGAAGGAAAAAACCATTTCTCACCTTTCTTTTATAGATTGTAGAGTTCTGTCAATCTTACTGAGCCTCAGCCAACCAATCATCAAGAGGCAGTCCAAGTCTTTGACATCTAATCAGTAACATGTCAGTGACCAAGTCTACATCCATGGGAGGTGCTCTTCATATACCTGGAATATTAACTCAGCATTCATCAAATGGATTGGGGTTGAAGAAATACAGCAAATTGATGACTAGCTCTTCTAATCAACCCCCTAATACAGATATTTCTGGGAACATTGATAACACTGATGGGAGGTTCCCAACCACCTCCTGTTAGGTGGAAAAGAAAGTCTCTGACTTCTTGCTAATGTTAGAGGTACTGCATACTGGGGTTGTGATCAGGGATCCAGTACCAGTAAAACACAAAGAGCATTGTAAGTTGATTAAAAGTATTTAGAAAGATCTCAGCATGTTAAAACATGTAACATTTAATAAGATTAAATGCAACAGGGATATATGTTTCAAACTGGAGTTCAAAAATCAACTTCACAACTACTACATGGGTTCAACAGCAGCTGGTTGGGATGGGGAGAGGGGGAGGAAAGCTGAGGTTTTTAATGTGTCAAAGATTCATGATGAGTTGGCAGTATGATAGGTCAGCAAAAAACAATAATAAGTGTTTGATAAACCCAAAGATCCCAGCTACTAGATCAGGAACTCACTATTCAACAAAAATTCTTGGGAAAACTGGAAAACCATATGGCTGAAAGCAGGCATGGACCAACCCGTCACATCATATACCAAGATAATTTCCAAATGGGTTTGTGATTTAGACATAAAAGATGACATCATAAACAAATTAGAGGAGCAAAGAAGAAACCAAAAGTCAGATCAATAGATAGGGGAAGAGTTTGCAACCAAACAAAAGAAAGAAAGGATGACAGCAGATAAAATGGACAATTGTGATTACATAAAATTTAAACATTTTTGCACAAACAAAACCAATGAGATAAAATTAGGAAAAGGCAAGTGAATAGGGGGAAAATATTTGCAAGTTTCTTTGATAATGGTCTCATTTTTAAAATGATATAGTGGAAATGTATATTTAGTTCACATAATTTATAAGAGGTCATCACATGATTTATATGGAAAATGCCATAAAACAACAGTTATTGTGGAAATGGAAATTAGAGCAACCCTGAAATTCTACCTTTCACACTTCAGATTGTCAAAACTGACAAGAAAGGAAAATCACAAATACTGGAAGAGATGTGGGAAAACAGGTAAATTAATGCATTGTTGATGGAACAGTGAACTTTGGTACGGCCATTCTGGAACCATGTCCAAAACGCTAAAGAGAGGCCCATACTACAAAAATATTTATAGTAGCTTTTTTTTGTGGTAGCAAAGAATTAGATATCGAAGGGGTAAAATTATCGATTGGGGAATGGCTAAACAGATTATGGTATATAAGTGTGATGGAATATAATTGTGCTTTAAGAAATGATGAAAGGGATAGTTTCTTAGAAAGCTAGAACAGAGTGAATTGAACAGAACCAGGAGACCAATTTATAGAACACCAACAATATTACAAAGACAAAGAACTTTGAAAGACTTGAGAACTTTGATCAGCATAGTGACCAAATGTGATTCCTGTTAGAGAAGTGATGGGCTCAAAATGTAGATTGAGGCTTTTTTTTTTACATGAACAATGTGGGTATTTGTTTTACCTCGTTATTCATATTTGTAACAGAGTTTTTTGTTTCTTTCCCTTTTTCACCCTTCCTCTATTAATGGCAGGAGTAGAAGGGGAGGGGACAAGGAGGACAGGTGGGTAGGAAAGAAAAAGTTCTCCATTTGAAAAGAAACTGAAATTTTAATTTTTTAAATAAGCTATGTTTTTTTAGGAATAAGGAGATTTTTCCCTATTTACTCTCTCCTAGTCAAATCACAGCTAAGTATTATATTTAGCTCTGTGCATCACCATTAAAGAATAACATTCATAAGCTGGTGAATTCCCAGAAAAGGGGCAACCAAAATGGTAAAGAACCTTAAGTCCATACTATATAAGTATCAGTAAAAGGATCTGGAGGGGCTTAGGCTAGAGAAGAGAAAGCCAAGGGGGAACATGATAGCTAGCTTCAAGCATTTGAGGGCCTGTTGTGCAAAAGAGGGATTAAACATGTTCTATTTGACTCCAGAGGCCAGCCAGGAGCAATGGATGGAAGCTGTAAATTGGTATATTTAGGCCTGATGTCATAAAAGAAACTTCCTAACTATTAGAACTGTCTAAAAGTGAAATGAGATGCCTTGAGAGGTTATAAATTTCTCCCTTTGGAGGTTGTCATGCAAAGACGATTCCTTTCAGGGACAGGTTGAACTATATGACTGCTGAGGGTATGAGCACAGGGAATATTCTCCCCCTGCCCCTAACTCTTCTCTGTTCTAGTTACTTAGAAGTGATACAATAGATTTAACAGACAGAACAGAAATATATGGACAGGGAGAACACACTGAGACAACAGAAGTGGAACTCAGAGTTCCAGGTAGGTGGAATAATCAAGTATATGCCCAAAAACTTAAGTAAAGGCCAAGCTTGCAAATTCAGACACAGGCCAAGCCAGGTTCTTGATGTTCAGCAGACCACTACTCAAATTTCTTTTCAAATTCAGGGTTTGATTCAGAGTCTGAGACAGGCTACCTTGGGAATACAAACAACAGAGAACAGCAAAAGAGAGTGAGTTGTATTTTGCTACAACTGTGGACACATGAGTATTGGATGCACTTGAGAGAGGAATGTGGAACTGATATGCCAAAAGCTGAATTTCAAGGGACCGACATTGGGAAATGGAGCCAAGGCCTGGGATGGGAGCCATCTCAGTTCCTAAAAAACCTAATCCCTGACCCATCAACCTTTCCTTTTGTATTCATTGGACCTCAGAAAGCAGTGACAGTGTGGATCCAAGAGGTATTGTGTCACATTCTGCTGAACAGTGGATCCCAGGCAACAACTATAGTCATGTCATTTGATGAAGGATACCTGTAGCATGTGATTCTACAGACTATTTAGGGGCTAGGTGTCTGTGGATTGAGTGAGGACTACCCATATTTGGGTTATATTAGAGTGAGCTGGGAGTTCCCTAGGGAAGATTCTGGCCTCAGTAAGAAAGTGGACACCATGGCCCTGGTATGTCCAGGCCCAGCAAACATCTCTGGAGTGTCAGTGTAGATTGGGACCAATTCCAGAATATTCAAAGTATTGGCAGCCTATTACAGAAAGTGAACTGGTGATTAATACCAGCACACTCTGACAAATCATGCCACATGTGTAAGAGATTTCAAGAAAACAGAGACTTTTGGGATCAGAGAGCATCAAAAAAGGGCTGAACTCCTCACCTTGAAGTTGGCTCCTTGGTGACTTTCCAATGCCTGACGAATAAAAAGACCTTCTGAGGAAGAAGCTTAGCACGAGACGATCCTTTTCCAACTCCTTTGATAATTTGTAGATGATCCCTGAAGGCATGACCAAGTTCCTCAGCCTATTGGAACAGGATTCCTCTCTGTCATCATTGACTTTATCCAATGACTTTTAAAGACTTTTAACAATTAATTTAAGATATTTTAACTGATTAGGTATTTTATCACTCATTTCAAAAGGGGTAGGGTGACTTGTTTAGTTATCAAACCCATCCTTTACATATACTCCTCACCCATAATTCTAGTACTAAAAAAATTGGGAAAAATATCTGCCACGATCCATTCTGTCCAAGGTTGATGTTCTGAGAGCAATCTACTCAAAAAGGGGTGAGTTTTGACAGGGATAAGGAAGTTGAATACTATATCTTACCACAGTGGTGTCAAGTCATGCATAGGGATCCATGCAGATCACATATTGACTTCATCTTAAAATTCAATATTATCTATGTTTTGTGGTATTTTAATTTATTATTACATGTTTCCCAATTACATTTTCACCTACTTTAGACCTCACTTGGGAATATTGTGGGCCTCATGCAATCAGTCTGACACTTCTGCCTTACCATACTTAGAATTACCTAAAGTTATACTTGAGCAGAAGGCTCATTGAATTCAGCACATGGTGTTTCCAGTGCAGTCTATATAATTGTCCTGTACCCAATGATATTTGGAAGAGAGGCACGTTAACCTTCTGAGTGAATTCTCTGGTGAGAAGGTGACTGAAAAGATGTACAATCCAGCTCTGTACACAGATCCACAGGCTTGATAAGAATCAGAGAATGTTGTGCCATTCATTATAAGGGACTTGCCCAGGATTACATGTGAGAATTCCACCACAAAGCAACATAGAAGAACTTTTAGGGAAGACTAAGTGTAGTTTTCCCCTGAAGAGCCTTCATTGGTCTCAGATTGGCTCTTGGACCCCATTCTTTTGCCTTGCTTCTCTCAAGTCAGCCAATGCAGGCAAGATAGTCAGGAAAGGGAGCTGCCTTTCCTAGAATCCTTCTGACTCATTACACATTCCTGAAGAACCTGGTGCTATATCACATTTAGACAGCTGTATGCTTACATTGGTATTTCATTCAGAGTAGAGAGGTCACCTCACTGTGATCTACTGAGTCAGCTTGACACAGCTGTTACCATAGCAATCTTACATAGCATCAAGGAGCCACCAGGCAGCTCTGACATTTGGTATATATGTTTGTCTGAAGATCTAAAGGGGCCCAGTGACCATCTAGGGGATTATGACTGAGCAACTAAGAGATAAATAAGGAGAATTCAGTGGCAAAGCAAAGAATACTTTTTTTCAAGCTCACATGGAATGTACACAAAAAAATCGTATGCTAAGTCATAAAGAAGATATAGATACAGATAGGAAGGCAAAAGGTTTTATATACTCCTTGCACAGATCAACTTTCAATCAAGTTTGCAGTCAAGAAATGAAACAATAAATAACAGATGATGAATGTGGCTAAAAACAATAACTAAGTAACTCCTGGGTGGAAAAGGAAATTATTTTTTAAAATATAGCAATGACATCATAGACAATAACAACACGGATGCCTCATAGAAAAAGCTCTGAGATACAACTAAAGCAGTATTTAGGTTCAATTCTATAGCTCTGTATGAACAAGAAAGAAAAATTAATAAATTAATTTATTATTGTTGTTGACTTGAAAAAAACTAAGAGAACAAAAGGATCCAAATTAAAAGGAACGAAGCAACAAATATTTACAGAAAAAGAAAAATGGCTAAGCCAATAGTTGAGATTATTAGAACTGAAATGATAAAACCAAGAATTGCCTTTGAAGACCAACAAATTGAGTTTTAAAATGAGTAAATCTATTTTTTTAAAGAATTATCCCCAAGAGAAAAATAGGGCAATGATACCATGTCAGTCATATTAATGAATATTATTTTAGACTATTTAAAATAGCTAGACAATATAAGGTTGGAGTATTGCTATGATATAGAAAATGATGAGTTGGTAGACTTAGAAAAATATGGATTTGGATATATGAAGGAAGATGTTATCTACCCTCAGAGAAACAAGTATAGTACAGTTTTACAGAGATGAATATGAATGTATATGTCTATATGTGAATATGATTTTAGATATCTAAGTATATGTATGAGTATGTAAGTGTATGTATGTCTATATGTTTGTATGTAGGTGTAGATATGTGTGTATATGTATGTATGTATAGGTATATGTATCTATCTATATCTACATTTGTGTAGATATCTATATTTGTGCTTAATTGTAGCCTTCTTGGGGGAGGCAAGGAGAAAGGGGGAGAAGAGCAAAGTAAAAAGTGCACAGCAGAGAACAGAAGCAAACTCATAAGGAAGCAAAGATGGACAGTTCTGAATACAATGTGTAATATTGCTTATATAGGCTTCCTTAAAATGGAAGTATATTGCTGTATATTTTGAATCCTCTCATGTTCTGCTGTGAACACGGCAATGCCTTTTTTCTTTTTTTATTTTGTATTTAAGTTTTAGTATTTAAATTTGTAATATATTTCTTTTTCTTTTCTTATTGTGTCTTCAAGTTAAAAAAAAGAATTAGCCCAAGTCAGCAAAATTAGGAATGAGAAAGGGATGATTAAAATGAAGGTAAAATAAATCAAGAAAAATATCGATAATTACAGAACTCTATGGCAATGGGAAGGGAGATACATAGATACCTACATATTTCCCTTTCCCTCAATATATAAGCAGTCCATCCTCATCAGTCACACATTTTACTTTTGTGACTTCAAACATTCGTATCATTTTATTAGTAATTTCATTTTCACTTTTGTGTTGGCAACTAATCACATTGATAGCTGTTTGCAGCAGAAAATGAAAGGCACAATGGGTCCAAGTTTGTGGAGTGGCTGGTATCCTACCAGGTGCTTCACTGCTCTTATTTACCTTATTATTGTAAAAAAAGCTTCTTACACATGCATTGCATATATTCATTGTTTGCTTTTAAAACTCAAGTTTTGTGTTACAATTATACCCCCCAAACACAGTGCATATCCTTTGGGCTCTAAGCCCAAGTGTGCAAATCCATGGTGCAGCTTAGTGAGAAAATAAAGGTATTAAATAAACTTTATGCCAGAATGTCAGCAGTTGTTGACTGGGAGTTTGGTGTTAATGAATCAAAGACTCACCAGTCTAGGGATCTTCTGACAGCAGCGACTAAAATCCCAGGAACCTCTCCCTTGGTTTTCAGAGGGCAGTCAAGGTAGAGAGATTTACAGAAGCACAGTATGTAGTTCAGCATTCTCAAACAACCAGCCATGTGATACAGTGTAAGATAAGATTCAGGTTAAAAAATATTTAAGTTTTAACAATTTTGTTTGCTGCACAGTATTTATGGTCCTATAGATCTCATGTGTTATATGTCTTGAATGAATTAACAAAAGGGTAAATGAAGGCGATCCTTCAAGCAAGATCTCATTTATCATTAGGGGCATACAGCCTGAAAATAAAGGATAAATCAAATGGCCCTACCTCTGTCCAAAAGACCCAAAGTGAGGGCATGATACATTTTTATAAAGCATAGAAGAAAGAGCAGAACAAAAAACAAGTTAATTGGTCCGTATTGCAGATGTGAGAGATTATGATTGGTTACATCAAAGAAAGTGGGTATAGCACCCAGGTAGGGTGACAACCCCCCTCACCCCCCCCCCCCCCACACACACACTCTCTTTCTAAGAAATGCTTTTGTGAATTTTATGAGACTTAGCTGCATCATGAGGTTACTGATTAAGGCAATCATACTGGCAACTGGGAATTTAGATAAGACTACCTTAAATGTTAAAGCTGGGACAAGGTCAGGTAATCCTAGCCTTTCAAGGATACCCTACAAACTTTGTAGGAAATGCTAAGACAATGTTTTATGAGAGTACCAAGAATTGAGTTTTTCTTTAACTTGCAGTCATGCTGGGAAAGCTTGACTCTGGTTTCTATCTCTGAACTTTAGCACACATAAGTTTCTTCTCTCAGAGACAGAGAAAAGGACTAGGTTTGTTAGGTAGAACATAGAATATGGTTACAGAGAAAAATCAAATACAAAATATGGGATCAAGAATTAATTCCCTCACATGAAAAGTGAATATTGTCTAAAACCAGTGTTTTTGCTTTTGTTTGTTTTTAAATTGAGGTGTTAGCACAAAAGATCGTAGAGTTCTAGGGAGTTACTACAGAGAAAAAATGTTTTGCATATTACCGATTTTATCTTTACTGCATTTTATGGGTTATTTCATGGTTATATGTTAGGAAAGGTACATATTATCAGAATTACTATTTTGCTTTAAAGGGTTATATGTAGAAAAGATATAATTTTTGGTGGTCATGAGAACCTAGCCACCTATTTCCCATAGGTTCAATGTTTCAACATTCATGTTCACTTCATTTTCTAGGAATGTTACCATGACAAAAGTGACTTTCTATATGTATATGTATACACACACACTACACACACACACACAAATATATACCCACAATATCATTTTTTCCAATTTATTTATTTTTAGTTTTCAATATTTCCACAAGATTTTGAGTTTCAAAATGTCTCCCCTTCTCTCTCTTTCTCCCACTCCAAGACACTGTGCATTCTGATTACGCCTTCCCCCAATCTGCCTTTCCTTCTATCACTCTCCTCCCTTCTATCACACCTCTCCCTTTCCTTATCTATGTTTTCTCTCTTTTCTTATAGGGCAAGGACTGCCTGTATTTCTTATATCCCAGTTGCATGCAAAAACAATTCTCAACATTCATTCCTAAAACTTTGAGTTCCAAGTTCTCTCCCTTCCTCCCCACCCATCCGCACTGAGAAGGCAAGCGATTCAATACAGGCTACACATGTGTAGTTAGGCAAAAGACTTCCATATAGTCATGTTGTGAAAGACTAATTATATTTCCCTCTATCCTATCCTGCTCTCCCATTTATTCTATTCTCTCATTTGAACTTATCCATCCCCAAAAGTGTTTACGTCTAATAAACCCCCTCCTCTTATTTGCCCTCCCTTCCATCATCCCCCCACCCCACTTATCCCCTTCTCCCCTACTTTCCTGTAGTGTAAGATAGATTTTCATACCAAATTGAGTGTGCATTATTCCCTCCTCTCAACCTCTCACCTACCCTTTTCTCCTCCATTGAAAAAGCTTTTTCTTGACTGTTTATGAGATAATTTACACCATTTCATTTCTCCCTTTCTCCTCCCAATATATTCCCCTCTCACCCCTTAATTGTATTTTTTAAATGTCATTCCTTCCTATTCAACTCACCCTGTGCCCTCTGTCTATATGTGTGTGTGTATGTGTGTGTGTGTGTGTGTGTGTGTGTGTGTGTGTGTGTGTAATCCCTCCAACTACCCAAATACTGAGAAAAGTTTCAAAAGTTACAAATACCATCATTCCATGTAGGAATGTAAACAGTTCAGCTTTAGTAAGTCCCTTATAATTTCTCTTTCCTTTTTATCTTTTCATACTACTCTTGACTCTTATGTTTGAAAGTCAAATTTTCTATCCAGCTCTGGTCTTTTCATCAGGAATGATTGAAAGTCCTCTATTTCATTGAATGACCATTTTTTTCCCTTGAAGTATTATACTCAGTTTTGCTGAGTAGGTGCTTCTTGGTTTTAATCCTAGTTCCTCTTACTTCTGGAATATCATATTCCAAGCCCTTCCATCCCTTAATGTAGAAGCTGCCAGATCCTGATTGTATTTCCTGTCATCCTGATTGTATTTCCACAATGCTCAATTTTTTTCTTTCTGGATGCTTGACCTAGGAACTTTGGAATTTGGCTATAATATTTCTGGGAGTTTTTCTTTTGGGATCTCTTTCAGGAGATAATCAGTGAATTCTTTCAATATTTGTTTTGTCCTCTGCTTTCAGAATATCAGGGCATTTTTTCTTGATAATTTCATGAAAGATGATATCTAGGCTCTTTTTTTGATCATGACTTTCAGGTAGGCCCATAATTTTTAAATTGTCTCTCCCAGATATATTTTCCAGGTCAGTTGTTTTTCCAATGAGATATTTCACATTCTCTTCCATTTTTTCATTCTTTTGGTTTTGTTTGGTGATTTCTTGGTTTCTCGTAAAGTCATTAGACTCCATCTGTTCCATTCTAATTTTGAGAGAACTATTCTCTTCAGTGAGCTTTTGAACCTCTTTTTCCATTTGGCTCATTCTGCTTTTGAAAGCATTCTTCTCCTCATTGGCTTTTTGAACCTCTTTTGCCAATTGAGTGAGCCTGTTCTTCAAGGTGTTATTTTCTTCAGCACTTTTTTGGGTCTCCTTTACCAAGGTATTGACCCGTTTTTCATACTTTTCTTGCATCTCTCTTATTTCTCTTCCCAATTTTTCCTCCATCTCTCTTACTTGATTTTCAAAATCCTTTTTGAGCTCTTCCATGGCCTGAGACCATTGTATATTTATTTTGGAGATTTTGGTTGCAGAAGCCTTGACTTTTAGGTCTTCCTCGGATGGTATGTATTGTTCCTCCTCATCCAAAAGGATGGAAGAAAATACCTGCTCACCAAGAAAGTAACCTTCTATTGTCTTATTATTTTTTCCTTTTGGGGGGCATTTTCCCAGTGAGTTACTTGACTTTTGAGTTCTTTGTCAAGAGGAGAGTATACTCTGGGGAACTGTAAGTTTTCAGTTCCTCCAAGGTGGCACAAACAAGGGAGAGGATTTACTCCTCTCCTGGCTTGTGCTCTGGTCTGTGAGCAGGATTCCCTCTCCAGAGCCTCCACCAGCTCCACCACACCAGCCAGCACTCCTCCTCACTCTAGAGCCACCACTCAGGGCTGAGGTTCAGCTCAGCTGCTCAATTCCCCCATGATCTTTAGGCCAGGGTTCCAACAAAGGAAGCTGCTGCTGCCTGGGGCTGGGGCTAGACCACTGCATTCCCTTCTCACCCAGATGAAAGAGCTTTCTCACCAACCTTTGAAGCTGTCTTTGGCATTTGTGAGTTGAGGAATCTGGGACCTGCAGCTGCTGCTGGTGGCACCTTGAAGCCTGCTCCAGTCTTGTCCTTGCTGAGGCATGGCCAAGGCTGTGCTGTACTCTGCTCTATGCCCAGTGTGATAGATCTTTCCTGTAGGGCTTTCAGGCTGCCTTGGGCTAGAAATCACTTCACTCTTTGTTTTGTGGCTTCTGCTACTCTAGAATTTGTTTAGAGTCATTTTTTACAGGTATTTTATAGGCTTTGGGGGGAGGTGCATCCTTCTACTCTGCTATCTTGGCTCCGCCCCCCTACCCAGAATATTATTAACAAAATTTGAGAGAACCTGTGCAAGGAACATTATCATTTTCAATAGTGACAAAATATATCAAGTATTTCAGCATTAAATTAAGAATACATATACTTAAATTGCCAATACTTCCCAAGGAGTTGTTGACTGTGCCAGAGAGCAGGAAATAAACTATGCCTTACATCAGCAGAGAGATTGGAAATCTCTCACTATTGAATAGTTAGTGACCCTGAGGCTAAACAGATGACTCAGTGTTGACAACATGTGGCACTTATATTGCATGCATATAATGCTACCAAGAAGGATGCCGCATCCTGTACCCCATACCTCTGATGTTTGGAAGTGAACAATGTATGCCTATTGACGTGTTCTCTGGGGTTTTGGAAGATAGGGAAGACATGGGGACTCAAAACTAATATGACTTTGGACTGAGGGATGATTTGAAGGAAGACCATTACCTAACTGGGGTCAAAGCCAGGGATGGGGACCTGCAGTCTCCAGGCCACATGTGCCCCTGTAAGTCCTTGGGAGGGGCCTTTTGACTGAGTCCAAGTTTTACAGAATGAATCCTTCTATTAAGAGGATTTGGCCTGGGGAAACTGAAGCTCTTCCAGGGCTTCCAGTTTCCAAAATCTGTTACGTGGTCAGTGAGGGAGGGGAGGTGTGCAACACTCCCTCCAGACTCGCTTTTTGTCTCTCTCCTCACTGCCTCTGGTGCAGGTCCAAGGACCTGTTCCACAAGATGGTCTTATACCTGAATGCTTCTGAATCTGCTACTGGGCTGTACAATTCTCGAATGTTTTACATAGGTCCAGAGCTGTGTATTATTCTTTTAGCCAGCCACAAAATATTTATTTGTGGGGACCCATCTGTTTCTCTCCAATGACCTAAGCAAGCACTGCTGCTCAGTTGTTTTTCAGTTGTCCATGATCTCATTTGGGATTTTCTTTGCAAAGATATTCTGGTGGATTGCCATTTCTTTCTCCAGCTCATTTTACAGATGAGGAAACTGAGGCAAACAGGGTTAAGTGACTTGCCCAGGGTCATGTAATGTCTGAGGCCAGATAGGAACTCAGAAAGCTAAGTCTTCCTGCTTCTAGGCTCAGCTCTCTATCCACTGCATTACCTAGCCACCTGAAGCAAGCACTGCATTCCTTTCAAATTGATAAAATCATTTGTTCATGTCTTCAGTTGAGTGAGTGATTCGGCCTATCTAATTCATATCTTTTGATTGAATTATTCAGAGTAGGGCAGAACCCCTCTGCTCTGCTCCAGAACCCCTGACCTTGTTGGCCAATGCTGCTATAAGAGGGCATTTGTTCCAGAAGTCCTAAAGAATGGAGAATACATTTTCCTATAGATTGGCTTGGTTCTCGTTCTTTGTTCTCCAAGAGGACCAAAATGACATCACTATACTAGATTCAAGTTACAGTGTGTCCAACTGTGGCTGATGAGACCGATTTGAGCTTGGAATGTTCTACCACAAATTGTGCACAAATAGTCCATGTGAACATTTGGGGTGGATTTTCTAAATTTGTGCATCTCACATTTCCTTTTGAGCTATTTCAATTCTGCTTTGTTCATAGAACACAGCACCTTCTATGAAGAGAGAACACCATGCTGGGAGGTCCTGTGCTAGTATCTCCCATGTCAAACAATCAGTCCAAAGTCTTAAGAGAGATCTTGAGAGTGTCCTTGTATTGCTTCTTCTGACGAGCGTATAAGGGTTTGCCCTGTGTCAGTTCTCCATAAAATAGTCTTTTTTGGCAATCATACATTTGGCATTCCAACAATGTGGTTAGCCCATCAGGGTGAGGCTTTATGCAGCAGAGTTGGAATGCTTGACAGTTCAGTTTGAGGAAGGCCCTCAGTGTCTGATATCTTATCCTGCCAGGTGATCTTCCGAATCTTCCTAAGACAATTCAAATGGAAGCAATTCAGTTTCCTGGCATGGTGCTGGCATACTGTCCAGGTTTCACAGGCATACAACAATGAGGTCAGTACAACAGTTCTGTAGCCCTTTAGTTTGATAGTCAGTCTAATACCTCTTCTCTCCCTCACTTTCCTTTGGAGCCTTCCAAACACTGAGCTAGCTCTGGCAATATATACTATATCTCAGATATATGATGAGTTAAATAGTTTTTTAATGGTTTGTCCAAGAACTTAACCTAATGATTAACTGTTAATTGTATGATATTTCAAATACATTTTCTTTTCATAAACAAAAACAAATGTTTGGCAGAAAGAATAGGAAAGGAAGGGAAAGAACATTGGGAGGGGGGTGAATGAACTTCATGCTTTCCTAGCAGGGCTTTTCTGTTACTTGAGCATTGTATTGCATTTAGGTAATTACAGCATTGGCAAGAATCTCTCAATTACTGAATGTTCATACAAAAAGTAAATGAAAGCTGTTCTACCACCACACACAGTCAACACGGAGGGCAAACAGGCATTTTCTGACAGAAATAGCTAAGAATACTGACATATTTCTGTGTTTTCTGTGAATTCCAGCAGTTATAAAGAAATATATTTGTACACAAAATTGCACTATTTATATTTCTTCCACAAATAATGAACAACTCTGCATTCATTAAGTGCAAATTAGTATCTCTGGTCGAGAAGCATGCAAAAAGTTTGGAGAGAAGCCTATCTACACTACCTTATCAGGGAAGTTTTCAGCTTTCTTTAATCCTATAGTGAAGCTGCTGAAGAAGTCACATAGTTTTCCCACATTGACTCTAAGTCCCCATTATCTAACTTCAACAGGATTTTCACAGTTATACAGCAATTCTTTTATTTTTTTCCTGATTGGCTATCATACTTTCTCAAACCTATCATCAACCTCCTCCATTATCAAGCCTCAGGGCTGCTTTCCATCTCCTTTTGCACTATCTTAGCCAATAAATTCACCTTTTTAATTAAGAAAATCATATTGTGGAATCCAATTCCACATTGTGGATCAAATCCACAGTGAAATCCACATAAGAAAATCACATTGTGGATCAAATTGTGGAAGTACCAATTTGTGCCATTTAGTGTTACTCATTCCTAAGAAAGAACACCCCACTCCAATCTGCCTGACAAATGATCATCCAACCTCTGCTTTAAGACCTCCCTATGAGTGGGAATTCACTACCTTCACAGGTAATTCATTCTACTTTTGAATACATCTAATTATTATGACTCCTCACACATATCACACAAATAACCAACAGGAACATCCAAGATAAGAAAAATGGCTATAAAAAAAGCAACAAAATTTAGCATGAGCAAATAATAAGAGTGCTAATACAATTCAAAATACCATAGCACAACTCAATCAACTTAAGTCCTATTAGCAAAAGAGTTGGGAATAGAAACATTTTTAGGTGGATCAATTACACATTCAAATAAATTAAACAATATTTGACAATCAAGATATTCCAGTGTATTGCCATTTCCTTCTCCAGCTCATTTGAGTATTGATAGATCACATAAATTTAGGCATTCCCTCCGATGGTATACTTCATATCGCAACCATCCATTCGTTTTTTTCTCTATCATTTGTGTGATTATGAGGGTGTTCTCTGCTGTATAACATTGCTTATAAAATCCTTTCTATGCTTTTCTCATTCTTGGATCAAAGATGATTGGATGCATATAAAGAGATATTTTAGAGATGAGAAAACATATGAGTTGATAGTGACTAATGTTTTCTTAGTTGCTTTTTTCATTAATAAAAAGGCTCATTATTTTTTATAAGTGTTTGGTATTCTATTCTCTTTGAAATGTCTTGAGACTTGATCCCTCAAATGATCTTCTGTATGCGTGGTCGAGTTTAGCTAAACTCCCAATCTTTGTTTCCTTTAGTGTTATTTTGACTTCTTCATGGAGCATATCAGGGACTGCGGTATTACCCATAACCCAAATGGAGTGACTCTAATGTCAATGATAGAAAAAATACTCTGTTATGATATAAATTTCAACGTATCTTTTCCTATTCTCCTTCCAGTTTTACCTTTAATTACCCTCTGGATAATTTGGCTTACCTAGTCTCTCACCAAGCTTTCTGTAAACTTGACTTGTTTATAGCAACAGGCATAGTAAGAGAAGAAAATCACAAACCAAATAAAATATCTTTAAGAAAGTGCACATCACAGGATAAAAGTAAGTGAGAATTAAAAATTCTGGGGAAAAAAAGAACAAGAGGAAATAATAAAGCTACTAATATGAGAAACAAATTTTTTTAAACTCAAAAAATATCCAGAGGTGACAAAAAACAGGAAGCTATTATAATAACTTTCTATAGCAGAAAGCAGAATCATACACTATGCAGAACAAACAGAAATATAAAATAAAAACATCATTTCATAATCCAAACAGGACCACATGTGAGACCTGAAAGAGTGATCACATTACGGCAATCTGAGGATTACTAATATCTTAAAGAATTTCCAAAATGGAACTCATCTCTCACCCCAAATCTGCCCCTCCTCCAGGCTTCCCTATTTCTACTGATGGCACCACATATTTCCTGTCACCCAGGTCCAGAACCTTGGAGTCTGCCCAGATTTTTTTCTCCTTCACTTCTAATATGCAAGCCGTTGCCAAAATGCAGGGATACCAGCACAG
This sequence comes from Bettongia penicillata ogilbyi, assembly GCA_023548195.1. NCBI lineage: Eukaryota > Metazoa > Chordata > Mammalia > Diprotodontia > Potoroidae > Bettongia > Bettongia penicillata. Next base: position 2,677,925 of record JAJHZJ010000671.1, read on the forward strand.
TCTCTCCTACCTCTGTTTATTTCTTGCTACTCATATGGCCACCAATCCAATCTAAACTCTCATTACATTTCTCTTGCACTATTATAATAGCTTCCCAAGGGATCTCCTTCCTCCAGTTTCTCTCTGCCAATCCACCTACCTCTCAGCAAAGGAATGACAAAAAAAATCATCTTCATTTTTGATCAATGCATAATGATCTTCAGTGGCTCCCTCTTGTTTCTAAGATAAAATGCCAATTCCTCAACCTTACATTTAGGGTCTCCCATCACTCCAGTCCTTATTTCATGATTTCCCTTCTCACACTTCATGCAACAATCAAACTGAATTATCTCCTAAACTTTGGGTTCTATCTCCCTATACCATCTCTGAAAATGTATAGAAGCTCTCTGCTGTGTCAGGAGTACGCAGCCTTCTCATTTCAACTTAGCAAATGTTTTCTCTTCCTACAAAGGTCATCTTAGTTGCCACTTCCTTTACTAAATCTTCCATGATTCCTCCAATTCCTCCTACTCCTTCCTCCAATTACCTTGTACTCTACCCCTTGTGTGAGAGGTGGCATGGCTGAGAGGTTAGAGAACTGGCTTCTGAGTTAGAAACACCTGGGTTCAAGTCCCTCTCTCTGACATACACTGGCTGTGTGACCTGGGCAAAATCATTTGATTTCCTAGTATCCCAGGCAGTTCTTTAAGATTGTCAGTCCTTCTTTTTAGATGTTGTCTTTCTCCATTAGACTGTGAGTTCCTGGTCCTTTGTGTCTTTCTTTGTATGTCTAGTGCTTATCTTGAGTTGAAATCTATATTCTATTCATTAGTCTTATTTTTACCCTCTTGGACTAAACAGAATAAGTTTAATCATTTTTCATGTAACAGTCCTTCCAAAACTTCAAGACATTTGTCATGTACCATATATATTTGCTTTTTCACAGGCTTTTCTCTGACTGGGTATCTAGGTGGCACAGCAGATAGAGTGCTGGTCCTGGAATCAGGAAGATTCATCTTTCTAAGTTCAAATCTGACCTCAGCCACATACTAGCCATGTGACACTGCACAAGTCACTTAACCCTATTTGCCTCAGTTTCCTCATCTGTAAAATGAGCTGTCATGAAAATGACGAACCACTCAAGAAAGCCCCAAACAGGGTCACAAAGAGCGGGACATGGCTGAACAACAATAAACATTTTCTCTGGCTGTCCTCCATGCCTGGAATAGCCTCCCTCAAAATTCCACCTTCTCCAGGAATCCTGCCCCAATTCCTTCAAATGATCCTTGTGGGGCATGATTTCAAGTTGTTCTTGCTATCCTGCTCACACCCCTCCCAGAGTGCTCTGGATCTTCAGCAGGTACACTCTTTCCCTAGGCAAGAGCCAAAAGGTCCAGAAAGCCAAATCCTACTCAGAGCCAACTCTCAATTAGCAGTAAGAGGACCACCTACATCCTTATATTTCCTAAGGAGATCAGGTTGGATACAAGGTGCACGAGGCTTTTCATTACATTGTGAATAAATACCCCAGAAAGAGCATACATTTCCTTGCCTCACAGCAGATAATTGCTTTCAGCCATAACCATTCTTCCTTTTTAAAAATTTAATTTCATTTTATTTTCAGATCCAAATTCCCTCCCATCTTCCTCCCCCTCCCCCACCCATTGAGAACACAAGAAAAACAAAACCTATTACAAATATATACTCCAGGTTTAATCCTAGGCCCTATCGTCTTCTCCCTCTTTACTACTTCACTTGGTGATCCCATCAGTGCTTATGGATTTAACTATGATGTCTATGCTAATAATTCTTAAAATCTCCCTATTCTGCTCCACACTTTCAACTGATTTCCAGTCTTGAATCTCTAACTGCCTTTCTGTCATCTCAAACTGATGTGGGATGGACATCTCAAACTTAATATACTGAAATGAAGCTCATTATCTTCCCACACCCCTTCTTTCTCCTTCCTCCTTCCAAACTTCCCTGCTACTGTCAAAGGTTATTACCACCCTGCTGTGCCAGGCCTGTTGATTTTACCTTTGCGACGTTTCCCATCTAATGCCCTTTCTCTCCTCTGACATTGCAACCACTGTAATGTAGACCCTTATTACCTCCTATCTAGATTATTGCAATAACTTATCTATTTCAGGTGGTTCTGCCTGCCTCAGATCTCTCCCTACTCCAATCCATCCTCCCTTCAGTCACTAACGTGGTTTTCCTAAAGCACAGGTTCAATCACATCACCCCTCTACTTAATAAACTTTAGTGATTTCCTATTGCCTCTAGAACCAAATAGAAAAATTTCTGTTTGGCATTCAAAGTCATTCGTAACCTAGACATTCCTACCTTTCCAATCTTCTTACCCTTACTCCTTGACAGAGACTCTTCAGTCCAGTGATAGTGGCTCAGTGACGCTGGACTCCTGGCTGTTCTATAAACAACACATTTACATCCCTTGACTCCAGCAATTTTCTCTGGCTGTCTCCCAAGCCTGGAGTGCTCTCTCTCCAAATAACACCTTCTACAGGAAGCCTTGCTTCCAGTGACTTCCCTGAGTTATTTACTATTATTTTTATTTATTTTTTATTATTTACTGTGAATATAGCTTGCTTTGTATATATTTTTTTGCATGTTGTAAGCTCCTTTGCCTCTTTTTGTATCCCTAGCCCTTAATACATTTCTTGGCACCTAGAAGGTACTCAATAAACATTTATTGATTGATCATTTGAAAGATGTATAGTCATGCAAAACAAATTTCTGCATTGGCCATATTCTACCCCCAGCCCCTCCAAAGAAAAGAAAAAATATGTACCTCAGTCTGCACTCTGAGTCCATTAGTTCTCATTGGAGTTGGAGCATGTTTCATCATGATATCATTGTATTAATCAAAGTTACTAAGTTTTTCAAAGTCTTTACAATATTACTTTATGACATAAATTATTCCCCTCATTCTGTTCCCTTGATTTCGCATTAGTTCATATAAGTATTCCCAGGCCTTTCTGAAACCATTCCCTTCATTTCTTGTAACACAAAAATTCCATATATTCATGTACCATGACTTTTTTTTATTCAACTTTTTTACATTCATTTTCACAAAATTTTGGGTTCCAAATTTTCTCCCCTTTTCTCCCCTACCCCCACCCCAATACCCCAAGCAATCTAATCTTCCCTATCTCCAATCTGCCCTCTCTTCTCTCATCCCTCCCTTCTCTTATCTCCATTTTCTCTTTTCTCCTGTAGGGCCAGATGACTTTCTATTCCTCATTAACTGTATGTCTTCTTTCCTAGTAGCAACAACAATACTAAACAGTTGTTCCTAAAACTTTGAGTTCCAAATTCCCCCCATCCCTCCCTCCCCACCCATTCCCTTTGGGAAGGCAGGCAATTCAATATAGGCCATATCTGTGTAGTTTTGCAAATGACTTCCCTGATAGTCGTGTTGTGTAAGACTAACTGAATTACCCTCCATCCTAACCTGCCCCTCATTGTTTCTCTTCTGTCTTTTGATCCTGTCCCTCCCCAAGTGTTGACTTCAAATTGCTCGCTCCTCCCTTTGCCCTCCCTTCCTTCATCCCCCCCCCCCTTGCTTATCTCCTTCTCCCCCACTTTCCTATACTGTAAGATAGGTTTTCATACCAAAATGAGTGTGCATTTTATTCCTTCGTTTAGTCAAATGTGATGAGGGTAAACTTCTTGGTTTTTTTTTTCTCAGCTCTCCTCTTTTTCCCTCCACTAAAAAGTCTCCTACTTGCCTCTTAAATGACATATAATTACCCCATTCCATTTCACCCTCTTTCCTCCCACTACATTTCTCTCTCACCATTTACCTTAATTTCTTTTAAGATATGGTCCCATCCTATTCAATTCAATCTGTGCTCTCTGTCTCTGTATGTGTGTGCATGTGTATATGTGTGTGTGCATGCATAGGTGTACATGTGTGTGTATGGACCCACCAACTACCCAGGTACTGAAAAGTTTTAAGAGTTACAAATATTGTCTTTCCATGTAGGAATGTAAACAGTTCACTTCTGGTGAGTCCCTTAAGACTTCTCTTTGCTGTTTCCTTTTTCATGCTTCTTCTCATTCTTGTGTTTGGAAGTCAAATTTTCTTTTCAGCTCTGGTCTTTTCATCAAGAATGATTGAAAGTCCTCTGTTTCATTGAAAGACCATATTTTCCCCTGAAGTATTATACTCAGTTTAGCTGGGTAGGTGATTCTTGGTTTGAGTCCTAGTTCCTTTGCCTTCTGGAATATCCTATTCCACGCCCTTCGATCCCTTAATGTAGAAGCTGCTAGATCTTGAGTTATCCTGATTTTATTTCCACAATACTGGAATTGTTTCTTTCTAGCTGCTTGCAGTATTTTCTTCTTGACCTGGGAGTTCTGGAATTTGGCCACAAGGTTCCTAGAAGTTTCTCTTTTTGATCTCTTTCAGGTGGTGATCGATGGATTCTTTCAATACTTATTTTGCCCTCTGGTTGTAGAATGTCAGGGCAGTTTTCCTCGATAATTTCATGGAAGATGATATCTAGGCTCTTTTTTTGATCATGACTTTCAGGTAGTCCCATAATTTTTAAATCCTGGATCTATTTTCTTATCTAGGCTCTTTTTTTGATCATGACTTTCAGGTAGTCCCATAATTTTTAAATCCTGGATCTATTTTCCAGGTCAGTTGTTTTTCCCATGAGATATTTCACATTCTCTTCCATTTTTTCATTCTTTTGGTTTTGTTTGGTGATTTCTTGGTTTCTCATAAAGTCGTTAGACTCCATCTGTTCCATTCTAATTTTGAGAGAACTATTTTCTTCATTGAGCTTTTGAACCTCTTTTTCCATTTGGCTCATTCTGCTTTTGAAAGCATTCTTCTCCTCATTGGCTTTTTGAACCTCTTTTGACAGTTGAGTGAACCTATTTTTCAAGGTGTTATTTTCTTCAGCATTTTTTTGGGTCTCCTTTACCAAGGTATTGACCCATTTTTCATACTTTTCTTGCATCTCTCTCATTTCTCTTCCCAGTTTTTCCTCCACCTGTCTAACTTGCTTTTCAAAATCCTTTTTGAGCTCTTCCATGGCCTGAGCCCACCAGACATCCACCTGGGGTGTCTAGGATACAGAGGCCCTGACCTCCACGTCTTTCCCTGATGGCAAGAATATGTCCTTGTCATCGTCAGATCCGAAAGTTGGGATCATTTGCATCTGTTCGAAAAAACTCTCTATAGTCTTATTTTTCTTCCCTTTTCTAGGCATTTTCCCAGCCAGTTACTTGACTTCTGAGATTCCTGTCCACCCCCGCCTAGATCCGCCCAGCTAGTGCTTGGGGTCTGAGATTCAAATGGGCTTTCCGCGCCGCCCGGCTGCTAATCAGGCTGCTGAGCTTTAGTTCTGGTGCTGGGGTGGGGGCAGGGCCGCCTCCCAGGCTCAGCTCCCTCAGGGGGTTTATGCAGAGACTTTCAATAATAAAGATCCTGCCTGCTGCTGGGGGAGTCCCGGGCCGCCGCCCCAGCTGCTGCCTCCGCCGCCACCCCCACCTCTGCCTCCCCCGCTTCCTGCCCCTGCCTCTGCTGCCCCGCTTCCTCCCGAGGGCCCGAGTCACGGAGACACCCTGTTCCCCTCTCGGCCAGCCAGCCGTCTCTCTCACTGACCTGTAGCTTCTGTGGGTGGAGGGACTTTCCCGGTCGCCGGAGCTTCCGTCCCTGAAGCCTGCTCGGATCAGCTTCTCTGGGGCCGCGGCCAGGGCAGCACTGGGGTGGGGTCCGCTTTCCGGGGTGCGATGGACCCTGGGGACGGCTCTCCAGGGCTCTCTGGAATGGAAATCTCTTCCACTATGTTTCTGCACACCTTGCAGTGATCCAGAACTTATGGGGATCTCTTTTTACATTAAATCTGTGGGCTGTGGGTTCGGAGCTCGTAAATGTGCGTCTTTCTACTCCGCCATCTTGACTCCGCCCCCCATGTACCATGACTTTTTCAACTATTTCTCAAATGATAGGTATCCCCTCAGTTTCCAAATTCTTTGGGACTACAAAAAACGTTGCTTTAATTATTTTTGTAATACAGATCCTTTTCGTCTTTCTTTGATCTCTTTGGGATCTAGACCTAATAACAATATCACTGGGTCAAAAGGTATGCACAATTTAAAAACTTTGGGGGCATAGTCCCAAATTGCTTTCCAAAATGGTTAGATTTAGTTCACAGTTCCACCAACAATGTATTACTGTGCCTATTTTCCCATATCACTTCCAGCACTTGTCATTTTACTTTTTTTTTTTTTTCTGCTATTCTAGCCAATCTGGTGAGTATGGGGTGGTACATTAGGGCTGCTTTAATAAGCATTTCTCTGATTAGAAATGACTTAAAGCATTTCTTTCATATGATTGTTGATAACTTATTTCTTTCTCTGAAAACTGCCTATTCACATCCTTTGGACCATAACCACTCTTCTTCTTAGAACCAATAAAAATATACTATCTACTATCTCCTGAACTTGATCTGTGTATACCTATCATCATTCTGTAAAGCATGATTTCATCTCAGAAGGTCCAGACTAAACCTTTGCAAAAAGAACCTCCCATCTATTTTTTATAATTAATTTATTTGTTTTCAGTTTTCAACAATCACTTCCATAAGTTTGAAACTTTCTTCCCCTTCCTCCCCACTTCCTCCTCAAGATGGCATACAGTCTTATGTGGGTTCTACACATACATTCTTATTAGACACATTTTCACATTATTCATGTTGCTTAGAAGAATTAAAATGAATGGGAGAAATCATGAGAAAAACCAAAACCAAACAAAACACAACAAAAGAGAAAATAGTCGGTTACATTCTGGTTCCTGACTATAGTTCTTTCTCTGGATGTGGATGGCATTTTGCTCATGAGTCTTTTGGAAATGTTTTAGGTCCTTGCATTGCCATGAAGGGCTAAGTTTATCAGATTCAGTCCTCACACACTGTGGCTTTTACTGTGGATAATGTTCTCCTGGTTCAGCTCATTTCACTCAGCATCAGTTCACAGAAGTGTTTCCAAGTTTTTCTGAAGTCCTCCTGTTTGTCATTTCTTATAGAACAATAGTATTCCATTATATTCATATGCCACAGCTTGTTCAGCCATTCTCCAATTGATGGGCATCTCGATCTCCAGTTTGGGGCCACTACAAAAAAGAACTGCTATAAATATTTTTGTACATCTCCCATCTATTTTGTAACCCCAGCTGCTCAGAGATACCTTGACTGTTCCTCTTCAGTCATTTTAACTTTAAAACTTTGAAGACAAACTGAGAATTTTGGAGTTGGAAAATACCTCAGTAGACATTTATGTTAAGCTATACCCAAAAGGAATCTCTAGTATCATGTACCATGAAGTAGTTATCTGGTCTCATGAACAAACTTGAAATAGGGAACCCACTACTTTCCACTCTGGGATAGCTCTAATTTTTAGAAAGTTTTCCCTGATATCAAGTCTCAATTTACTTCTTTGTAACTTCTATATATTGTTCCTGATTCTGCCCTAGAATCCCTGTTCCACATGAGACCTTTTCAAATACTTGGAGACAGTTTTCTTATCATCTGAGTCTTCTTTTCTCTAAGCTAAATATCCCTAGTTTCTTCAATTGGTCTTTAGGTGACATGGATGTAGGGTGCAGGGTGTGTTCAGGGAGGACCAGTATCTTTGGTGTGATGAATGCTGAGCCCTTTCTGGGGATCTTTCCACCTTTGGTGTCCACCTGTTCCACCAAACTCTTACCTATGATTCCAAGAAGCTGCAGCATGCACAGTGGCCACACCCCAGTAAACTGTTTTGGCAGACAGGCCAAATCAGATTGAGGATAACCAAGGGTTCTCAGACCCATTGGTGAGTTAGGGGGATTTCTACCCCAAGTATGTGAAGATGTCCTCTGGTGGAAAGGGTGGATGAGGACAATTTGTTCCAATGGCCATGAAGGCGGATGAAGCAGGCGTTGTAGAGTGCTTAGAGTTTGGTTAGACACCAAAGACACCAAGTTCATCCACTGCATCCTGAGTCATCACCAGCCATCTTGACTCTGTCCTGCCACTGGATTATGATGACTCAGGAGGAGAGAGTAAGGCTAACGACTTCGTGGAACTCTGCCTCACTTAAATCTAATTTATGCACAAATCAAAAGACATCAAAAAAGGTGACATGGCCTCAAGGCCCTTTGCCATCTGGATGGCCATTCTACAGGCATTCCTCAGTTCTTCCATGTCTTGTTTTAAACAGTAGAAGCTACAACTGAGAACAGAGCTACAGATGTGATTTCCCCAGGGCAGAGAGTAAAGAGATGATCAACTCCTTATTCCTGGAAGCTCTGCCTCTCTTGATACAACCCCTGATCACATTAGCTTTTCTGGCAGTCATATTACCCTACTAACTCATTTTAGATTTCCTGCCCTGCTATAAATCCTCCTATCTCCTTAGAGTTCTTTCTTTCTTGTTTTTCCTCCAGCTGTTTGTTACAGTTTGCTAAGGAATATTTCAGTGCAATACTTCAATAAATACATATTAAGCACCTATTATGTGCAAGTTATTATACTAGGTATTGGAGATGAAAAAACAAAGCAAAAGTCCCTGTCCTCAAGTTGCTTCATTCTGCAGGGAGAGTGGGGGACACATAATATATACCAGAAAGGATTTTGTTTGTTTTTATAAAAACCTGTGATTTCTTCATTGTAAGGAGCTGCTGGTGAAAAATTTTCTCTACCAACTGAGATCAGCAATGATTCTATCACTTAATCATAGAGAACTGCCTGGGATTGGTTGATTGGCTGTTGTGCTTTGTCTTCGAAGACAACCAAAATAACATCACCATGACAAAGTGAAATTAAGGCATGTCCAACTGTGGTTGATCAGACCAATACAAGCTCAGAATGCTCTACCACAGCTTGGGCACAGATAGTCCATGTGAATATTCGGGGTGGATGTCCCAAATTTGCTCATCCTGCATTTACTTTGCACCATTTCAATTCTGCTTTGCTCAAAGAGCACAGCACCCTTTCTGATGTGGGCACACCATACTGAGTGGTCCTATGCCAGTGTCTTCCATGTTGCACAATCAAATCCAAAGTTCTTGAGAGAGACCTTGAGAATGCCTTTCTATCATTTCTTCTGGCCATCATGTGATCGCCTGCCCCAGGCGAGTTCTCCATAAAATAGCCTTTTTGGAAATTGTGCATTTTGCATTCGAACAATGTGGTCAGCCCATCGGAGTTGCACTTTCTGAAGCATGGTTTGAATACTTGGCAGTTCAGCTAGAGCAAGAACTTATCCTGCCAGGTGATCCTCAGAATCTTCCTAAGACAGTTCAAATGGAAGCAATTCAGTTTCCTGGCATGGGGCTGGGAGACTGTCCATGTTTCACTAGCATATAATGATGAGGTCAGCACAATGGCTCTGTAGATCTACAGTTTGGTAGTCAGTCTAATACTTTTTCTATCCCAAACTTTTCTTCAGAGCTTCCCACACATTGAAGTAGCTCTGGCAATGTGTGCATCAACCTCATTGTCAATGTGTACATCCCTGGAAAGTACACTACCAAGTTAAGTGAACTTATCCACAGCATTCAAAACTTCTCCATTTGGTGTAACTGATGGTTCCATGTATGGATGGTGTGGTGGTGGCTGATGGAGCACCTATGTTTTCTTGGTGTTAATTATTAGGCCAAAATTAGCACAGGCAGCAGAGAATTGATTCATACTTTGATGAATCTCAGTTTCAGAGGCTACATTGAGTGTACAATCATCTGCAAACAGAAAATCATGCACCAACAGTCCCTCCACTTTGGTCTTGGCTTGTAGCCTTTCCAAATTGAAGAATTTGCCATCAATACAGAAGTTGACCTTGATGCCATGTTCACCCTCATTGAAAGCATTTGTCAGCATAGCTGACATCATGCTAAAAAGCATGGGAGCTAGGCTCACTCAATTGGCAAAGGAGGTTCAAAAAGCCAATGAGGAGAAGAATGCTTTCAAAAGCAGAATGAGCCAAATGGAAAAAGAGGCTCAAAAGCTCACTGAATTTAATAGTTCTCTCAAAATTAGAATGGAACAGATGGAGTCTAACGACTTTATAAGAAACCAAGAAATCACCAAACAAAACCAAAAGAACGAAAAAATGGAAGAGAATGTGAAATATCTCATGGGAAAAACAACTGACCTGGAAAATAGATCAAGGAGAGACAATTTAAAAATTATGGGACTACCTGAAAGCCATGATCAAAAAAAGAGCCTAGACATCGTCTTGCATGAAATTGTCAAGGAAAACTGCCCTGAGATTCTAGAACCAGAGGGCAAAATAAGTATTGAAAGAATCCATCGATCACCACCTGAAAGAGATCCAAAAAGAGAAACTCCTAGGAACATTGTGGCCAAATTCCAGAACTCCCAGCTCAAGGAAAAAATCTTGCAAGCAGCTAGAAAGAAACAATTCCAGTACTATGGAAATACAATCAGGATAACCCAAGATCTAGCAGCTTCTACATTAAGGGATCAAAGGGCGTGGAATAGGATATTCCAGAAGGCAAAGGAACTAGGACTCAAACCAAGAATCACCTACCCAGCTAAACTGAGTATAATACTGCAAGGGAAAATATGGTCTTTCAATGAAACAGAGGACTTTCAATCATTCTTAATGAAAAGACCAGAGCTGAAAAGAAAATTTGACTTTCAAACACAAGAATGAGAAGTGTGAAAAAGGAAACAGCAAAGAGAAGTCTTAAGGGACTTACCAGAAGTGAACTGTTTACATTCATACAGGGAAAGACAATATTTCTAACTCTTAAAACTTTTCAGTATCTGGGTAGTTGGTAGGACCACACATACACATGTACACACATGCACACACATACACACATGCACACACATACAGAGATAGAGAGCACAGATTGAACTGAATAGGATGGGACCATACCTTAAAAGAAATTAAGGTAAATGGTGAGAGAGAAATGTAGTGGGAGGAAAGAGGGGGAAATGGAAGGGGGTAACTATATGTCATTTAAGAGGCAGGTGGGAGTTTTTCTTAGTGGAGGGAAAAAGAGGAGAGCTGAGAAAAAAAAAAAAAAAAACAAGTTTACCCTCATCACATTTGACTAAACGAAGGAGTGAAATGCACACTCATTTTGGTATGAAAACCTATCTTACAGTATAAGAAAGTGGGGGAGAAGGAGATATTGCAAGGGGGGGATGATGGAAGGGAGGGCAAAGGGAGGAGGGAGCAATTTGAAGTCAACACTTGGGGAGGGACAGGATCAAAAGATAGAAGAGAAACAATGAGGGGCAAGTTAGGAGGGATGGTAATCCAGTTAGTCTTACACAACACGACTATCAGGGAGGTCATTGGCAAAACTACACAGATATGGCCTATATTGAATTGCCTGCCATCCCAAAAGGAATGGGTAGGGTGGGAGGGATGGGGAGAATTTGGAACTCAAAGTTTTAGGAACAACTGTTTAGTATTGTTGTTGCAACTAGGAAAGAAGACATACAGTTAATGAGGAATAGAAAGTCATCTGGCCCTACAGGAGAAAAGAGAAGATGGAGACAAGAGAAGGGAGGGATGACAGAAGAGAGGGCAGATTGGAGATAGGGAAAATTAGATTGCTTGGGGTATTGGGGTGGGGGGAGGGGATAAAAGGGGAGAAAATTTGGAACCCAAAATTTTGTGAAAATGAATGTAAAAAATCAAATAAATAAATAAATAAAAATAAAAAGCATGGGAGCAAGCACACAGCCCTGTTTCACTCCACTGGTGACTGGGAAGGCACAAGAGCATTGTCCATTATCCAGGATCCTGGCAAACACACCATTATGAAATTGGCGTACAATATTAATGAACTCTAGGCAACCAAATTTTGACATAATTTTCCATAAGTCCTCATGACTAACAGTGTCAAAGGCCTTGATCACATCTATAAAGGTTGTGTACAGACCTCTGTTCTGCTCCTGGTATTTCTCCTGGAGTTGTCAAGCAGCAAACACCATATCGACTGTTCCTTGGCCCTTTCTGAAGTCACACTGCCTCTCAGGTATATGACCATCTTACAGTTGAAGGATCAGCCTATCAAGGAGGGCTCTAGCAAGAATTTTGCCAGCAATGACTAAGAGAGAGATCCCCCTGTGATTGTTGCAGGACAATCTATTCCTTTTACCCTTATAGACATGGACAATGGAGGCATCCTTGAATTCCTGGGGTGTAACCTCCTCTTGCCATATAATTTGGAAAATTTCAGCTTTTATGTGAGCAATGGTCCCCCTACCTTGTAAATCTCAGCTGGAATGGAATCAGTACCAGGTGCTTCGCCACATAAAAGGAGCCTAATGACCCTCAAAACTTCTTCTTCAGTTGGAAGTTCAGCTAAGGAGGGATTGACTTCAACCTGAGGTAAACAGTCATTGACCTCAGCATTGATTGATGATGGTCTCTTGAGAACCCTATGGAAATGTTCAATCCATCTCTCTAGGATCATGTCCTTATCACTAATCAATGTGGCTCCATCAGCACTGAATAGTTGTGATGCACCATGGGTTTTTGGTCCATAAATGACTTTCAGGGAATCATAAAAGCATTTTGGATTGATACTATCAGCATAAAACTGAATTTCATCTGTCTTCTTACTGAGTCAGGAATCCTGCATCTCTCTAAGCTTTGCTTGTATTTTGCTTTTGATGGAATTAAATGCTGCCTTCTTAGATGTGGATGAACTATCCTGCTGGTATCCTTCTCCATAAGGGTGGAGTTCTCATTTTTCATTTAGCAGCTTCTGAATTTCCCTATCATTTTCATCAAACCAGTCTTGGTGTTTGTGAGTATTCTGACACAGATGAGCAAATGCAGTGCTGTACACCAAATCTCTAAAAGGTGCCCTCTCTTTTCTGCTCCTCTGTTACCAATTATGTGTTGATTCAACTTTCCCTCTAAGTTATCAACAAACTGTTCATACTTAGAGAAAAGCTCTAATTTGTTGACATTAATTTTTCTGGTATTCATTTTGCCTTGGGGGTGGCACTTTTGATGAATGCGAATATTTAGCTTGGAAAGGATAAGTCTATGATCAGTCCAGCATTCTGCACCACATGTTACCTTTGTCACTCTCACATCTTGTCTGTCTCTTCTCCTTACAATCCCATAGTCTATTAGATGCCATTGTTTGCTGCAAGGATCCATCCATGAAGTTTTATTGCATTTAGGTAAACAGAAGACAGTGTTGGTGATGAGAAAGGTCATGTGATGCACAAGTCTTCAGCAGTACATGACCATTGCTGTTGCTGTTTTCAACTCCATTCCTCCCTAGGACTCCCTACCAAGTCTGGTAGTCTGAGCCTACTCTAGCATTAAAGTCACCCAAAAGTATAAGCTTGTCCTCTTTTGGCACATTGATGATAAGGGTCTCTAGGTCTTCATAAAATTTTTCTTTGACTTAACAGGGTTTGTCATGGTGGAAACATAGGCACCAATGATGGTGGCATGGTGTTTTCCTGTTAGTGGCAATCACATGATCATAAGCCTGTCATTCACTCCTTTTGGCAGCCTAACAGTTCGCTGATTAGATTAGTTTTGATTGCAAAACTCATGACAACTTCATGGTGCTCCCCTTCACTGTGCCCACTCCAGAAAAAAGGTGTATCCAGCTCCGGCTTCAGTAAGCTGGCCTTCATTTGCTAACCTTGTTTCACTTAGGACTGCTATTTGGATGTGATACCTCTTGAGTTCTCTTGAAATAAAAGCAGTTCTTTCAGGTCTACTGGAATTTGTGTTTGTTAATGTGTGCGCGTTCCATGTGCCTATGGTGAGTGAAATCATCTTTGCAGATGTTTTTGTACATTTTGTACATTTTTTTGTGTGTTTCAACTACATGGTGGGATTCCCCACCTGTTGCGGTAATCAAGCCAGGGTTGGGCAAGCAGACAATGTTTAGGTCCCTTTTCTAGCCCCCTTCCTCACACCAGGAGGTGAGCAGTGCGATCCTTAAAAGGCTGCTCAGAACCCAGGGGGCTGCTGAGTCTCACTGCTGCTTTCAGTGAGAAACGACCCTATGGCCTGGGCTGCCTGTGTGCAGGGTTATGACTACAGCTTCCAATGTATCTGTACCTGTTGCTTCATCACTTGCTTGTTGCCACAGGACTTTGAGGCATAATAGTGAAATGGTATGGGTGATGTATTTTGATTTGTGCATAAATTATATTGAAGTGAAGCAGAGTTGCACGAAGTTGTCAGCCTCACTCTCTCCTCCAGAGTCATCATAGTCCAGTGGCAGGAAAGAGTCAAGATGGCTGGTGATGACTCAGGATGCAGTGGAGGACCTTGGTGTCTTTGGTGTCTAACCAAACTCTAAGCACTCTACAACACCTGCTTCATCTGCCTTCATGGCCATTGGAACAAATTGTTCTTATCCACCCTTTCCAGGAGAGGACATCTTCACATGCTTGGGGTAGACACCCCCCTAACTCACCAATGGGTTTGAGAACCCTTGGTTACCCTCAACCTGATTTGGCCTGTCTGCCAAAACAGTTTACTGGGGTGTGGCCACTGTGCATGCTGCAGCTTCTTGGAACCACAGGTGAGGGTTAGGACCCCAAAGGTGGAAAGAGCCCCAAAAAGGACTCGGCAGCCATCATACCAAAGGTACTGGTCCTCCCTGAGCACACCCTACATCCAACTGGGATGCTATCTAGGATATTGAGAGGTTCAATGACTTGCTCAGAATTACATAGCAAGGTTGCATCAGAGATGGGGACTTGAACCAAGGTATTGCTGACTCAGAGGCCAGTTCTCTAATCGCTTAACCAATTACCTCATTCAAAGAAGATAATACAAGGTAATTTGAGGAGGAAGAAAGCATTAACAATTGGAGGAATCAGGGAAGACTTTATGGAGGAGGTGGTGACTGAGGATAACTTTTGAAGGAAGAGAAAAATTTTGATACACAGTTCTGCATTCATGGCATAGGAGATGGCTAGTGTAAATGCACAGAGGTGGTATAGGGAAATGATGGAATTTCAGGGTTAGGAGATGGTTCAGTTTGACTGGAACTCAGTGTGTGTTGTAATATTAGTGTAAGGTTAACGGTGTGTGTGTGTGGGGAAAGTTAAAGACCTTCCCTGCCCATTAATAGGCCTTTATACCTTTTGTTAATTTCTATTGAAGCACTGAGTCAGAGGGTCCTGCAATTTGGCTCTGAAAAGTGTATAAGGATTGAGGTGAGATTTTACTTCGGGGCTTACTCAGGGGAAGTGTTTGTTTGGCCAGATGAGACTGCACAGCTGTGAAGGAGACCACAGCTTTGAAAACCCAGATATTGGTTCATCCCTTTCTGGTAACTATGGTCAGACAATTGGATCTGTCTGTTGATCTGTGATGTATGTATTGCTTATGGTCAGACAGCTGGAAGCCCTGTTGGTCCTTATTTCTTTGCTTATATTTTCTCTATTGATATATGTTTGATTAAAGTGATTCTTGACTCCTCAAAAGTTGCTTTCCTTTTAAAAAGCAGATCTAAGAACCTGTACAACAGGCCCTCCTGTGTATGCCAGGGTTCTTGCTGTTACATGTGTGAAGGAAAGTAATGTGAAATAAGACAGAAGTGGTGAGATTAGATGGCTGCCCTGGGTCCCCTCTGAGAGGAGCTCTTCCATGTCTACTCTCCACTCCCTCCAATCACAGTAAGGGAGGCGTCCTAAGAGTAAATGGTACTGTTTCAGAGTTGATGTGAATTTGCAAGAAGATGAGTTTCTGGAAACAATTATGTAGTCAAGGAAAGTAGCAAGGTGGGAAATGATTATTAATAAAAAGATGTCCAAAAGTTATATCTCCATAAGGATCTCATACTTGAGAACTAATAACCAAGTTAATTTTTATGCATAGTGCAGGGAGACCCCATATGTTACATATGTTACAAAGAACTGTCCTCCACCTGGGGTTTAGGGGTATAATTATGTGGTTTGAAGGTTGGTAGAGTAGACATCTCTAGCATCTTCTTACCCACTCTTTACCAGAAGAGACTAATTCCTGCCAGGACAGGAAGTAAGAATTTGAGGCTGGAGGTCTCTGCTTTCTTCAGAGAGATAGGATACTGCGGTAGAATTATGTAAATCTGCTTCCTCAAATGTTATTTGTCTAGGGGTTAAAGTTTTTAAGTTCAATGTACCTTCCTGATCACTGCTTTAAAAATACAAAGAACCTGGGGTGCTCTGTTTCGGTTTCTCTTGACTCCAGTACTTATTTTCAAATTTTTTTTGCTCAGCTCTGGTCTTTTAATCATAAATACTTAAATGTCCTTTATCTATTCATCTAAATGCCATTTTTTTCCTCTAGGATTATATTCAGTCTTGCGGGGTGGTGTTATTTATTTGTTTTTTAAAGAGGATCAATGATATCATGGAGGGACGACTTGCATGTCATCAGCCTCACTCTTTCTTCCTGAGTCATCAAAGACCAGTGGAAGGATAGAAGTCAAGATGAATGGCAATGACCCAGGATGCAGTGGATGACCTGGATGTCATCGATGCCTGATCAAGCCCCAAGGGCTCCAAAGAGCCCACTTCAGCTGCTTCCATGGCTGTTGGAACAAATTGTTCTCATCTGCCCATTCTGCTGAGGGGAATCTTCACATATTTGGGGTAGACACCCTGTATGACAGGTTTGAGGCCTATTGCCTACCCTCAACCTGGTTTAGTCTATCTGCCAAGATGGATTTGCATGCTACAGCTTCCTGGAGCCACAGGTGAGAGCTGGATGAAGGTGGACAACAAAGGCAGATGAGCAGCCCTGAAAAGGGCCCAGCAAGCCCTCATACCAGAGGTGCTAGTCCTCCCTGAGTACCAGTAAACCCATCTGGTAGGGTAAGTCTTGGTTGTAAACCTTTGTATTTTATCTTTTTGTAATATTGGATTCCAAGTTTTCAAAAATCCTTTTTATCTTTTATGGCAGGTGTTGTATAGTACACTGTGATTCTGACTGGTTTCTTTGGGTACTTGAACTTTTTCTTTCTCATTGCAGTTTTTTTTTTCTTTTACATAGAAGCTCTGGATTTTGGCTATGATATACCTAGGGATTTTCAATTTGAAGTTTCTTTCAGGATAACTGATAGATTTTTTTTTTTATTTCCACCTTGCCTCAAATTTGAATAGATCTGAGTAGTGTTTTTTTACTTTACTTTTTGTGATTTCTTGAAACTTGACATTCATATTTTTTTTGCTTGGTCATGGTTTTCAGGGTGTCTGTTAATTCCTAAATCATCTCTCCTCAACCTATTTTCTAGGCAGCTAAGTGGTCCATTGGCTTTGGAATCAGGAAGATTCATCTTCATAAATTCAGATCCGATCTCAAATACTTAGCAGCCTTGTGACCCTAGGCAATTCTGTTTGCCTCAGTTTCTCATCTGTAAAATGAACTGGAGAAGGAAATGGCAAACTACTCCAATATCTTTGCCAAGAAAATCCCAAGTGAGGTCACAAAGAGTTAGGTGTTACTGAAACAACTCAACAGCCACCCTACATTTTCTTCTTTTAAAAAAATCTTTATTATTTTGGTTTTCTTGTAACATTCTTTATTACCTCCTGGAATCATTGAGTTCAGTTTGCTCCATCTATTTCTTAGGGAGTCTGCTACTTGGGTTATGTTTTCCACCTTCAGTTGTAAGCTACTTAAGAGCTTTCCAATTTTTTCCTATCAAGTTCTTATTTCCTGTTTCATCTCTTCATTTCTCCCAGGAAATCTTGTAGTCTTTGGGACTAAACCATTTTCTATGAGACTCTGCTAGTTCTTGTGGAGTTGCTTTCTTCTTCTTGACTTACCTCTTGAGTATCTGTTAACCAATAGTTTTTTGTTTGTTTGTTTGTTTTTTGTTTGTTTTATGTTTACTGATTGTTTTTTTCTGTTTACTCATATTGCAACCTGAGTTCCAGGTTTGGGACTTCACTAAGGATAGGCTCTGCCTCCTCCCATCTTCTTAGATGGGGAGATCAGACCATGTTTGAAACTTTTTCTGACTTGAAGTCTTTTCTTCTGATTTTCACTTGCCCTGGTAAATCTACACTTAGAGGACTGGCAGGCTTCAGGTTGCCCTAGAATGTCCCCAAACAGAGCTGAAGCTTCAGGGCTTTCTGGGGCACTACTGGTCTGCCTACAGGCTCCAACCATGCTTTACTCTATTACTTCCTTTCCAGCCAGCCTCTTCCCCAATTGTCCTGTCTCCCTCTCTCCTTCCAAAGACCATGCTCTAGAAGAACTTCTTTTCTGGGGCTATTCACTTATAATTTGTGACTGCCTCACTTGAAGAACCCAGCCATGCTTCACTTCACCCCTTCCTATTCAAACCACCTCTGACACATCCTCCTTAGAGATTTTCTGGTGACTATGGGCTTAACCTGTCTTCCCCTTCTTCCCCTATCTCCTTCCCAGTCTCAAATTCTGGAACAACAAACCATGAGGAAATCAAATCTGCAATTTTTTTCTAGATGGAGTATGTCAATCTACTCCCTTGTAGTCTAGCCACAACTCCAATTCTATAGTCCCTGTAACTTTCCCAAATCACAAGATTCCTTTCTGGATACCACTCCCCAAAGTGTGTTGTCTCCTCTAATAGAACATGAGCTCACTAAGAGCAGGAATTGTTTTTTGTATTTGAATCCCCAATATTTAGCACAGTGCTTGGCATGTAGTAAATACATAATAAATTCTTTTTCACTCATTTATTCAGTTCCCTCAGAGCATAGTCCCTATCCTCCCTCCCCCCTGCCTCCCCAGTCAGAGCACTGCAGTCTTTCAGCCCATCAGAGTGTCCCAATCAGGGACTTCTGGGCTTCTGGTCCCTCTGGTATATCCATATTCAGATTGTTAAGGATTTCAGTCCCACTGGAATATTCCTGGCAGGTTTTACATCTGTGTGAACTGATGCTGACTTTTTTGGCATGACCCCTCTCCCAGTATTCAGAGGTTTCTGATCATCTTTTTGTAAAGTGCTGGGCTGTATGGAGGTGCTCTTTGGATTTCATGACCACTGTTAAATCATTATTCAATCTTTGCTAGAGTCCATATGGGAGAGCTAGGTTCCTCAGTGACTTTACAAATCACCATCTTAACCCAAAATCCCTTAATTTGGTTTTCCAAGAGATTTCTGTCATGTAAAGAATGTGTTGACCAGTTGACACAAATATTCCAGTCAGCTTGGTATTCTTTTAGATCAGTCTCTTATGAGTGTGAACTAAGGAAATTAAAATTGTTTGCCTACAAAAGAGGTGCTTTATTCAGTTTCAGATTAAAGCACTGGAGGAGAGTAGAAAAGGACAGTTTTTCCGAGGTGTCAATAGCAGACCTCCCCATTCATCTTCCCTACATGTTATTTTGAAAAGCACTGAGTACACAATTTCTAGCTTTATTCTCTAATACCCCCAACATATCTGAATTCTCATAGGGTGATTGTTGCTTCTAGCAATGAAAATCATGACCAATCTATGTCTACCCATCCTGTGCAGTTGTTCTCCATGTCCTTCTTAAATAGCCTCATGGATTCTACCCAATGTAATGAGGGCTATTTCTGAGTCCCAGTATTGGGGATATCGATGAGTGTATGTGGTCTCCATTGGTTATTCCTCACTCCTACCATTTGACCGGTCCAACTTTTTTTTTATCATACATTTAGTTGATGATATGATATCTTTCCTTATTTATTTATTTATTTATTCATCCATCCATCCATTCATTTATTTATTTATTTATTTGTCTGTCTGTCTGTCTATTTATTTATTTATTTATTTATTTGGCTTTTTATGTTCATTTTCACAAAATTTGGGTTCCAAATTTTCTCCCTTTTTATCTCCTCCCCCCACCCCAATACCCCAAGCAATCTAATTTTCCCTATCTCCTCTCTTCTGTCATCCCTCCCTTCTCTTGTCTCCATCTTCTCTTTTCTCCTGTAGGGCCAGATGACTTTCTATTCCTCATTAACTGTATGTCTTCTTTCCTAGTAGCAACAGCAATACTAGACAGTTATTCCTAAAACTTTGAGCTACAAATTCTTCCCATCCCTCCCTCCCCACCCATTCCCTTTGGGAAGGCAGGCAATTCAATATAGGCCATATCTGTGTAGTTTTGCAAATGACTTCCCTGATAGTCATGTTGTGTAAAACTAACTGAATTACCCTCCATCCTACCCTGCCCCTCATTGTTTCTCTTCTGTCTTTTGATCCTGTCCCTCCCCAAGTGTTGACTTCAAATTGCTCCCTCCTCCCTTTGCCCTCCCTTCCATCATCCCCCCCCCCTTGCTTATCTCCTTCTCCCCCACTTTCCTATACTGTAAGATAGGTTTTCATACCAAAATGAGTGTGCATTTTATTCCTTCCTTTAGTCAAATGTGATGAGGGTAAACTAATTTTTTTTTCCTCAGCTCTCCTCTTTTTCCCTCCACTAAAAGGTCTCCTACTTGCCTCTGAAATGACATATAATTACCCCATTCCATTTCACCCTCTTTCCTCCCACTACATTTCTCTCTCACCATTTACCTTAATTTCTTTTAAGCTATGGTCCCATCCTATTCAATTCAATCTGTGCTCTCTGTCTCTGTGTGTGTGTGCATGTGTGTATGTGTGTGTGCGTGCATGCATGTACATGTGTGTGTGGTCCCACCAACTACCCAGATACTGAAAAGTTTTAAGAGTTACAAATATTGTCTTTCCATGTAGAAATGTAAACAGTTCACTTCTGGTAAGTCCCTTAAGACTTCTCTTTGCTGTTTCCTTTTTCATGCTTCTTCTCATTCTTGTGTTTGGAAGTCAAATTTTCTTTTCAGCTCTGGTCTTTTCATCAAGAATGATTGAAAGTCCTCTGTTTCATTGAAAGACCATATTTTCCCCTGAAGTATTATACTCAGTTTAGCTGGGTAGGTGATTCTTGGTTTGAGTCCTAGTTCCTTTGACTTCTGGAATATCCTATTCCACGCCCTTCGATCCCTTAATGTAGAAGCTGCTAGATCTTGAGTTATCCTGATTGTATTTCCACAGTACTGAAATTGTTTCTTTCTAGCTGCTTGCAAGATTTTCTCCTTGAGCTGGGAGTTCTGGAATTTGGCCACAATGTTCCTAGGAGTTTCTCTTTTTGGATCTCTTTCAGGTGGTGATCGATGGATTCTTTCAATACTTATTTTGCCCTCTGGTTGTAGAATGTCAGGACAGTTTTCCTTGATAATTTCATAGAAGATGGTGTCTAGGCTCTTTTTTTGATCATGACTTTCAGGTAGTCCCATAATTTTTAAATTGTCTCTCCTGGATCTATTTTCCAGGTCAGTTGTTTTTCCCATGAGATATTTCACATTCTCTTCCATTTTTTCATTCTTTTGGTTTTGTTTGGTGATTTCTTGGTTTCTCGTAAAGTCATTAGACTCCATCTGTTCCATTCTAATTTTGAGAGGACTATTAAATTCAGTGAGCTTTTGAACCTCTTTTTCCATTTGGCTAATTCTGCTTTTGAAAGCATTCTTCTCCTCATTGGCTTTTTGAACCTCTTTTGCCAATTGAGTGAGCCTAGTCTTCAAGGTGTTATTTTCTTCAGCATTTTTTTGGGTCTCCTTAACCAAGGTATTGACCCGTTTTTCGTACTTTTCTTGCATCTCTCACATTTCTCTTCCCAGTTTTTCCTCCACCTGTCTAACTTGCTTTTCAAAATCCTTTTTGAGCTCTTCCAAGGCCTGAGCCCACCTGACATCCCCCTGGGGTGTCTGGGGTACAGAGGCCCTGCCCTCCACATCTTTCCCCGATGGCGAGAATACGTCCTCGTCATCAGATCCGAAAGTTGGGATCATTTGCATTTGTTGGAAAAAACTCTCTATAGTCTCATTTTTCTTCCCTTTTCTAGGCATTTTCCCAGCCAGTTACTTGACTTCTGAGATTCCTGTTCACCCCCGCCTAGATCCGCCCAGCTAGTGCTTGGGGTCTGAGGTTCAAATGGGCTTTCCGCAGCAAGCTTTAGTTCTGGTGCTGGGGTGGGGGCAGGGCCACCTCCCAGGCTCGGCCTCCTCAGGGGCTTTATGCAGAGACTTTCAGGAATGGAGCGGGTGGGGTTGGGGGGGCCGCCTCCCAGGCTCAGTTCCCTCAGGTTGTTTATGCAGAGACCTTCCGTAATGAAGATCCTGCCTGCTGCTGGGGGAGTCCTGGGCCACCGCAGCTGCTGCTGCCTCCGCTGCCGCCCACGCCTCTGCCTCCACCACTTCCTGCCCCCATTGCTTCCTCCCGAGGGGGCCTGAGTCACGGAGACACTCCGCTCCCCCTCTCGTCCAGCCCAGCCTTCTCTCTCACTGACCTGTAGCTTCTGTGGGTGGAGGAATTTTTCCGGCTGCCGGAGCCTCCGTCCCTGAAGCCTGCTCGGGTCAGCTTCTCTGGGGCTGCGGCCAGGGCAGCGCTGGGGATGGGGTCTGCTTTCCGGGGCACGACGGACCCTGGGGATGGGTCTCCAGCGCTCTCTGGCATGGAAATCTCTTCCACTCTGGTTCTGCACACCTTTCAGTGATCCAGAATTTATGCGGATCTCTTTTTACATTAATTCTTTGGGCTGTGGGTTGGAGTTCATAAACATGCGTCCTTCTACTCCGCCATCTTGGCTCCGCCCCCCTATGATATCTTTTCTAATGCTTATCCTTTGTAATTCCTAGATTGAAATGTTTTGTAGTCAGCTTATGTCCACACTGTACTTCTTTATTGCCTTTTGGGTAACAGTCAATGTACATGTCTTACTGACATATAACATTACCAGAAGAATATTCACATTATGTTTTTCTTTTCTTTATTATTATTTCCACTTCTAAAAACTTATTTGGGACTATGAAGTTAGAGTTCAAATGTCATGCATCCACTCTCCTTGATAATAAGAAGGTTGTAATAAAAGTCATTGCAAATCTTTTCCATACCTATTCTCTTTGTGGTTCTTCCAGTTTTGTCCTTAAATGTTCTCAGTTCTGCTACTTTCTCACTGTTTTATGAGACAATACTACTTAATAATCTCCCAACATCCTTATCAATAAGATTAGCTAACATTCTAAACTAGTGCTGTACCAATATGACATCTGTCTATGCTTGGCAAACAAGTAGATTATTTGTTGATGATAGCAATTTTTAGACTTTGGAGACTAAATTATGGAGCACAATTCTTCTCACCAAAGGAAATTTTCTACTATTTTCAGGCAAATAAATGATTATGTTCAGGAATGAAACCGACCAGAACAAAGGGGTATTTTAAGTCATTAATGAAAAGGTATATGCTGAATAGACATTTGTTTCAATTTGAGGCTGATTGTCATTTTTTTCAACTTTAAAGAAGTCCCTAGTATTTTATAGACACTTGTTTTTACTACCAAAATAAAGGAAAATATATAGCCATTCATATGAATATATTTTGGAGCTCACAGTCCAAAAGAGATCATGTTTCTCAGGAATTTCTACATTTTAAAAACTGTTTTAAGCAAAAGAAATGAAATTTCTAATCATAAAATTTCACAGGAGTTCAGTTTGGAAGTCAAGTCTTCCCTGAAGTCATACAATTTAGGTATCCGCCTTCCCACTGTTGCTTAGTAAACAGTACTGCCAAATATGTGATGGGAGGTCAGAAGGGAGAAGGATTAGGACAAATAGTAATGGATATGGAATTCTGATTTTTAGAAGTTTATTAATCACTAGAGTCATGTACTAAGATTCATATTCTGGTTTGGCTGGAATATAGAGTTCGTGAAGAGGAACATTTCTAACCTATGCTTTCCTCTGACAACGTTTTTCATAGTAATTGCTCAAACACACTTCTGAAATGGAGCCAAAATTTGTGACTATTTTTTCCTACATATCTTTAAAGATATAGAATGTGAACAAATGAATGAAAAAGCATTAATTAATCCGTTACTACATGTCAAACACTATGCTAAGTAATGGGACTAGAAATAGAAAATGAGTCAGTCTCTGATCTCAAAGAGCTCATATGTTAATTGGGGAAAGTAATACACCTAAAAGGGCTGCCAACCTGGGAAGTCTTCAGAGTACAGTGATAATCAAATGGCAGTGTATAGAGCAGCCTTGTGGCCACATGGGGATTTGTTCTGTGAAGTCTGGATTCAGTCAAAGGGTTGCACTTGAGGACCTACATGGCCACATGTTGCTATAGGCTTGGAGGGTGTTGTAAGGTCTACTGGTTCTCCATCTTCCTTGAAGTATTGTATTTGGTGATTGCTCATCCAATTGATAACTAATGGGAAGGGAGGAATTGATCCAAGGGTTAGTGAAGCCAAGGCTCTGGGTTCCCTCCATATCCAACTGAGAAGGGGAATGGGGAAGCAAGTATTAGCAGGTTGGGGAGAGGGGGAAGACTCTCAAGGCTCTTCTACTGCTGGGTCCGTCAGAACCAGATGAACTCTGGAGTGAGGAATGGGGAGTGCTCTTCACCTCACCTGCTCTTCTGGGCCTGACATCCAGACATAGATGGGGGTTCCTTTTTACCTGGAGGTGGTACTCCAGATCAAGCTGAAAGTCTAAACTTCTACCTGTTTCCTGGGGAGTTTGCCATAAATAATATTTTCAGCTTGTTTTTTCCACTCATGAATCATATACTGAAAGAACAAGGTCACAAAGGAAGTTCCGAAATACAGTTAATCTACTGAACTTGGAATAATCCTCTTTATCATCATATGCATAGGAAAGGATATCAAACTGGTGCCAAATAATTTGCTTCTCTGTGTATATTCTGACCAAGTCATGCCTCAGGTCCAAGTGCTAGGAATTGGTGGAGAGAACCACCTAAAGATAACTGATACACAGAATGCATGGAGCAGGAAGTTTGCTTCCATTTTGGCTAATGGCTTATAGATGCCATTCTCTTCACTTTCTGGAAATAGGGATACTTGCAGTTCTCTAATCTCTAGTCTCACAAGGGTCACTGTCAGTGGCTCAGAAATCACATCTGCCAGGTATTTCAGGACTTGAAGATGTACAGCAGTTCGTCTGAGTCTGACGACCTGAAATCCTCAAACCCACCTCCCTTACCACTTCCTGTGTTATATGGATTTACATGTAGGGGGTATATGTAATAAAAATAGTAGTATTTATATAGTGTCTACAATGTGCCAGGCCCCATGTTATCTCATTTGTTCCTCTCAACAATTGGATGAGGTAGGTGCTATTATTATTCCATTTACAACCAAGGAAACAGAGGCAGACAAAGGTTAAGGAGTCACTTTTTCACCAAATTCCTATCATTTCCAGACCAGCAACCAGTTCCTCCTCAGTTGTGAGAAGCAGGTCCACAGTAGAATTTTTCTTTATTTGGCTCATCCACTTTTTGAAGAATCTGAAGATTTCAGACAAGTCTAGAAACATTTAGCTGCATTGCTTTGAGCAGAGAGGGAACTCCAGTTCCAGATAACTGATATCCGCTACCACTACCACAAAATGTCCAGGCTTGTACTATATTTCCATCATTTCTCAGCTAACTCCTCTTTATGTCCAGATAGAAATGGAAGAAAAGGAAGGAGCCTTAGGGGCCATTAAATCCAACTCTCTCATTTTACATTTTACAGGTTGCCTGTAATATTCCAAAGAGATCAAAGAAAGAGGAAAAGGATTCATATATACAAAAATATTTATACTAGTTTTTTTTGTTGTAGCAAAGAACTAGAAACAAAAGGGGTGCCTCTCAATTAGGAAATGACTCAACAAATTATGGCATATGTAATGGAATATTGTCATACTGAAAGAAATTGCTAAATGTAGTTTCCAAGGAAAATCAAAAAACTTGTATGAACTGATACAATATAAAGAGAGAAGCAAAACAATTTATACAATAACATTAGAAAGAAAAAAAATTTGAAAGACTTGAAAACTATTCAATAACAAACCAAAATTCAGAGAATCAAATGTGAAAAATACAATCTACCTCCTGACAGAGAGGCGATAGACTCAAAATGCAGAATGAGACCTATTTTTGGATATGAACAATGAAGAAATTTGCTTTGCCTATGCATATTGGTTACTAGTGGCTTTTTTGTTAGTCAGGGAGAATCATAACCATTTTCTATGTAATCCCAAGTAATTTCCATTAATTTGTGTCCTCAATTCAACTATTAGGCTGTTTGGGATTGTTTGTATTTTGGAATTCTTCCTTAGACTATTGCCGTCTCTTAGCACTATGAAATGATTTCTGCTGACCCTTTCCACTGAAGTATTCCTTTCTATTTACTCCTCTGTGAGTACTCATGTGAGTACTTTACTCATGTTTCATTCTGCTCTTACCAAACACACAGAATCTTAATTCCTTTCTGATCATCTGATAGTTGGGAAGAAAAAGACTCTCCTTTTTACCCTGTAAGATGAGTTTTTCGTGATTATAGATTACATTGCAGACATAACTGTGGAATGTGGAATAGCCACAAGGTGGCACTACAACCTGGAGAATAAAATACTACACCAGACACAATTTGGTAAACTCTGCTGTTACAGTACTTCAGTACTTGAATGTGTGATTACATTGATATGAGCCCACTTTACAGTGGTGCAGATTGCAGCCTTTCCTCATCTTTTCAATCTGTATAAATCTCGTTCACTTCTTACTGTCAAAAATCTGCCTTAGGATCTAAATCTTTCTTTGCTGGTCACGCATATCTTTATTATCTTTTATGTCTCTTGTGGGAGATTTGTCACTGGTAATATGTTGTAGCCTATTTATACCCACAATGTATCTCTCCATTGCCCTTCTAGCAATGTGACTTTGATTTTGGGGACAATTATTGTACTCAGGGATTCAAAATCACAGCATCAATGAAAGAATATTGGTGTTAAAAAGATGGGCTTTTGG
This sequence comes from Bettongia penicillata ogilbyi, assembly GCA_023548195.1. NCBI lineage: Eukaryota > Metazoa > Chordata > Mammalia > Diprotodontia > Potoroidae > Bettongia > Bettongia penicillata. The sequence continues at coordinate 2,704,733 of JAJHZJ010000671.1, forward strand.
GGAGGGTGCGGAACATGGGAAAATTAAAAACACTGTATAATGCCTCATATCAAATACAGTCTGCTCTCTTACTACTCAATTTTGGACTCAACTTATAGGTGGTGCAGTGGATAGAACTGAATTCAAATGTGGCCTCAGATACTTACTAGCTGTATGACTCTGGGCAAGTCCCTTAACCCTGTTTGCTTCAGTTCTTTATCTGTAAAATGGGTTAGAGAAGGAAATGGCAAACCACTCCAGTTTCTTTGCCAAGAAAACCCAATATGGGGTCATGGAGAGTCAGACACAACTGAACAACATGTTGCTTGCTCAATGCATATGGCTTATAAAAATGTGCCTGTATCTTTCTAAATACTGTACCTTCATCAAGGATAACTTTAATTTGTGTGTAGATAAATCTAATAAATATTTTATAAAAATAGAAAAGTATATTGATATTTTATCTCTTGTTCTCTTAGAAATAAAAAGGAATTTGGTTTTTCTAGGTTTGGTATCATTCTTACTTTAGATAGCTTGAGAATTATTCCCTCAGAACCCTAAAAATTGTGTCTACTTAGATATTTTCTGAATCTACTTGGTCTAGCAGAACTGCTCTTCTCAGAGTTTTTTTCCTTACTACTACTTTTATATTCTTATAAAGCACATTTGTGAATGCAGTGTTAGAATCCAAAGGTGTTGGCATTACTATCATTGATAGAGCAAATATGGAAATCTTGCTATTTTCCATTTTTCTCTATTTTCTAAGTTGCCTTAGCAAAATTCTTGTGTCCCAAAGCCCGTGAGTATGGAAATGTCTTGTTGGTGGAGATGAATGTTTCATACAGCATGAGGCGTAGGGTGGAGTTGTCAGGAGTGAGAGCGCTTCAGTTCTTATCAGTCTTCTTTGGGGCTCTTTAAATTTCCAGTTACTTTGGGTGCTTCTGGCTTCCAGTTTCAAGACAGAAGATGGAAGAGACCGATCCCACTTACGGTTACTAAAGGAAAAGACTCTGGGAAGACATGAGTGGAGCTGACAGTCTTCATCATATCCCTATTCCTAACTTACAGACTGTGGAGAATTTCCCCTTGGGTGAGATCTAGCACTCTCCTGGATGAGCTGAATTTCCTCACACAGAGAGCAACTTCACTCTATATTATCTGGTATATATTTTTCTATGTATATCTTCTCTGATTTCCATTTTGCTATAATTTAGGTAAATGGGTTTCTTTGCTACTTGCTATATGTGTTCATTGTGGAACTAGTATTTGGTGCAAGCCTTGGATAAAAGGCTTTGAGAACTGCTTCCCACTTCAGTAATGATAAAAGAGCACAAGTTAGATTGCACCTGACCATAATATTTAGGGAAGTAGATAGATAAGATTCTACCCTGGAACCCCAGCTCTATAAGGAAAACAGAGGGGTAGCCCCTGGCTTCAACATTTTGCTCTTCTTCTTTCCTGACTTCTGAGGTAAATACTAAAGTCTTCCTCAGAAAAGGGTGGGGGGGAAGAAGAAATGTTCATTCTACTTCCCTTCAAGGAATGTCACGATACCCTTTTAGTATGTGGTTTTTACTAAACATGAGCCAATCTACGTTTGTAAACAATTTGTCTCCACCTTTCCTCATTGTTTTATAAGTTGATATCACTTGTAACCTTCTACAATCCTCCTTTATAAGATTTTACAAACAAATCTTATATTTTAGTCTTCCGATGCCCTTGGCAATCCTATCAAGTGTTTGCTGGCTGAACATTGGTTGACTTACATAGATTAGCTTCCTGGGGGACATGGTGATAAATCTGTGTCAAAGTACTTTTTTTAAAGCTGATCTTCATTTTTTAACATTAACTTTGCTTAAAAAGGATATTTTAAAATTACCTCAGTTTTAATCCACATCTCATTTTTATTCTTTCTCATAATATGGTATCAGTTCTGACCTTTGCTCTAGCAAATTGGTAATCTACACAGGCAGGTGATTCAGAAATAGTTCCCTGACTGTTAAGATAAAATAGATTTCAAGAAAGGATCTTCTTTCTTCTGCTTATTGAAAATCAAGTCATTTGCCCATCTTGCCAATTTTTTCCATCTTTCCCATTTGCCAAGATTTTTCAAAGATCATAGATAAACAGTTCAATAGTCTTTCAGAACTCTAGATTTAGTTCCCTGGATGGACCTTGGGATTTGAACTCAAGAGCACTATCTCCTACATATCTTGGTTTCAGTTCCCTGTTAATTGTCTTTGTTTTATTTTTTCCATCCTGTAGATCAATGGGGCAAACCTCAAATAGAAACAAGGCCACTAAATATATAAGGAACCCTGTGTGCCACATAATGACTTAGAAAACTGCATATTAACATTATCTATATTCTGTTGTATTTTTATTTATTTTGTTAAATATTTCTAAATTCCATTTTAATCTGGTTCCCCAGTGCAGTTTGACCACAGAGCAAAAGAAGAAATTGATGAAGAGTTCAAGAAATAGATCACGGAAACATGATAATAATAATAGGGGATGTCCATTGTTGAGACATTTGCTGTATGTCTCAGGATAAAATGAGACAATATTGTAAATTTGGTACTATGCTCAAAGGATTATAAAGTTGTGAACATAACTTTTGAGCCAGGAATACCACTACTAGGTCTGTATCCCCAAGAGACTAATGAAAAAAGGAAAAGCACTCATGTGTACAAAAATATTATAACAACTCTTTTTGTGGTGGCAAAGAATTGGAAATTGAAGGGATACCCATCAATTAGGGGATGATTGAACAAGTTGTGGTATTTGGTTTGGATGGACGACTCTTTTGCTATAAGAAATGATACACAGGTTATGAACTGATACAAAGTGAAGTGAGTCTCACCAGGAGAACATTGTACACAGTAACAGCAATGTGTAACAATGACAAGCTGTGAAAGACTTATCTACCCTGATCCAGACAATGATCCAAAACAATTCCAAAGGGCTCATGATGAAAAATGCTATCCCTTTTCAGAGAACTGATGAACTGTAAATGCAAGTGGAATAATATTTTTTTCCACTTTATGTTGCTTGTTTTTTTCCCAAACATGGTTAATATGCAAATATTTTGCATGATTTCACACATATTGTTTGCCTTCTCAGTGGGTTTGGGAGGGGCTAAACAGAGAGAGTGAGAGCTTGGTTCTCAAAATTTAAAAATAAATGCATTTTTAAAAATCTGCCCCAAAAGAAATATGGCACCCTGGGGAGCATCACAAGGACATCATGAATAGGGAAAAGCCACCAGAGCCTTCCAGTGCCTAAGATGTGAAGGACATTGACCACGGAAGTTCCTTCAATATGTGCTTCTTTGCTAGGGTTCTGTGCCCATTTTTCTCTAATCATGGGAGAATGCCCATGCTTATTGGGGAACATTGTAGTTTGATTTTCTAATTTTTAAAATGAATATCCAATTAAATAATTTTTTCGTTTGCTACTTTGTCAGTGTATGATTATAAGAATATGATTTTCTCCCTGAAGACAACTTTAGCTGCACCTTAGAAGTTGGCACAGTGGGTAGAGTACCAGGCCTGGAGTCAGGAAGACCTGTCCTTTAACCCTGTTTGCCTCAATTTCCTCATCTGCAAAAATGAGCTGAAGAAGGAAATGGCAAATCATTCCAGTACCTTTACCAAGAAAACCCCAGATAGGGTCATGATGAGGGGGACACAACTGAACAAGAAAAACAAAACAACATTGTTTCACCATTATCATTCTTAATGTCATTATTGTTTTCTGTCACTACTGTGTTATACTATCTATAGCTTCTTGAAGGTTAGATAATATTTCCTTTATGAACTCAAATGCTAAGGCATTTGGAGAATGTAAGATTTTTACTGATATTGATTTGTTGTCAATGATTCCTTTCAGCATACTTTAATTTCCTTGTCTCTTTATTTTTTTGAATGTTTGTCTTTTGCTTTGTCTGATAGCATGATAGCAACTCCTGATTTTTCAAATTCTCATGAGGCAGTTTTTCCCCATCCTCTCAGTTTTATTTTCTGTTTTTCAAATGTGCTTCTTAAAAGCAATGGATCGTAAGGTTTGTTTTCTTATCCAATCTGTCATTTTTAAAAATTTTATTGGATTGTTTAATCCATTCACATTTAAAGTGATCAGAGTTAGGTTTATATTTTCCTCCATCTGTCTCTAAAAAGTTTTTAATGTTATGATTTTTGTGTCCTTTTTTTTAATTTTTTTGTGCTCATTCAATTATTTTCATCTTTTTTTTAAAGGTGGTTCTGCTCCCATTGGCTTTAATGCCCTCTCCCTCATCCTTTTTTCTCAGGGTTCTCTTTACTTGTTCTTTTCTCCTGCCTTTATCTGAATATTTATTTCTTGATCCTCCTTTTTCCCTCTCATTTAGAATGAAGTCGATGTCACCTCCCTCCTCTTTTTCAGTTAATCTTGTTCATTAGCTTTATTTCATTTTTTTCACCCCTTTCCAAAAATTATTTCTCTCACTTTCTTCCTTATTCATCTTCTCTTTCTATTTACTCTATCTCATTCTCTGATTCCTGATCCCTATAATCATTTGGTCTCTTTTTGTCAGTATTCTTTATATAGTCAAAGCTTCCTAAGTATTCATTCTAGGCTCTGTCTTTTAGGTGTTTTCTGCCATTGCAGAGTGGGGCTTACTAATCCCATAGATTCCTTTTTCCCATTGTGCCTCACTCTCAGAACAATACCAAATATTGCAGATCAGAGAAGACATTGCCCAACGATATAGCTGCCCCCATTCGCTCCTGGCTCCCAACTTCCACTGATCCATAGCTTCTTTTGTTATTGTCTATATTTGTCTGGAAATTGCCTCCCTGTGTCCATGGTCTCCCCTTCCCAGGTTTCAGTTGCCCCCAAGGGTTCCAACTCTTCCCTCCCAGGACAAGTAGACTTTTCAGGCATCAAATACCCCGGGTCTCATCCAGCTCCTCATTTCCCTTCACTCACAGGAGCATTCATCAGTGGAATCCTCTCCCACATTCAAAGTAAGTCTTCCTTTTTTTTTTTTCTCGACTTTCCCCACTCTTTCTCACTCACTCCCCTATAGGAGTAAGACCATAAAGGTCACATTACCCTCATTGGTAGCCCTTGATTTCACCTTTGCACATTAATCACTGCTCTCTATCTCCCTGTTGCCTTTCTCCTTTTCATGTTTCCTCTCATGTTATAATATAGTGCCACAAAAGAAACATTCATTTGTAGATAAGGATATTGCCAGGTGCTAACATAATGTCTCCTATCTGCATCTTCACAGATTTTTGCCTTGTGTACCTTTAGAAAGACATCTCTTATTGGTCTTCTTGTTATCACTGTGTTGCTGTTGCTATTGCTATCTGCTTGTTCATTACTAAATTTTGTTGTTTGAAATATTCAGACAGCAGATAATCACTTCAGTTTTGGTTTTCTTTCTAAAAATATTTTAGACTCTTTATTACTGAATATCTTTCTTTTGTCCTTCATTGTTAAACTCAGATTTACAGGTCATCCTAGGTTGCATCTTGAACTCCAGTGCTCTGTGGAACACATTAGTTCATTCCTCTCTCCTCCTTTTTAGAGTGAGTATGGAATAGTCTTGCATCATTTGAAAGTCCTTTCCTTCATATTTGATGATCTTTCTCCTAATGGCTTGCAGAAACTGTTTCTGACTTGAATTGTTAAATTTAACCACTATGTATCATGGAGTTTGCAGCCTTGTTTTTTTTTTCTGGAGTTGATTCATGATTTTATTTGACATTTCATTTTCTGTGGTCAGAAGTTCTCTTTCTATTTTTTCTTTGTTATGGAGTTGATACTTTTTTGTCCTGTTATGTTCTTCTATGATCTTCAGTTTATCTCTATGCATCCCATCTTCTTGATGTTGGCAGTTTGTGTTTATGTAGTAGTTTATTTTTCTCCAGTTACGTGTAAAAACAATTTTTGGCATTCGTCCTTAAAACTTTAAGTTCCAAATTGTCCCTTACTCCTTCCTTACTCCCCCCCATCCCTCAATGAGAAGGCAAGCAATTTGATACAGGATATTGATGTGTAGTCATATGTCTCCTGTCTTCAAGATCCCTATGTTTTGCTTGCATAGTGAGCTTATTTTTTTTAAATGTTGCATTTTGCTTTTCATCTTATAGGTGGTTCTTCAGTACTATGAATTTGCACTCTCAATTTCTTTTCCTCTTTTTGGTTTCTTTGGTGAGGTTTGCCATTGGAGATTCAAGCTTTTCTGTTTTGTTCATCATTTTTGCTGTGCAGGATATACATTTTGCTCTCATAATTCTCATTTCTCTTTTAACCATTAAGGAACATGTGGTTCCATGTTCTTTTCAAATTCCACAGGGTCCTCTGTCTCATCAAGTGTTACATCATTTTCCTTCATTTTTAGTATTCATTCATATATACTTGAACTTGTTTATTAGATCAAAAGGTCATATCTCCTTCTCTTACTGTTTTTCCTGTTGAGTGTGTGTGTGTGTGTGTGTGTGTGTGTGTGTGTGTGTGTGTGAGTGAACAATGTCTTTGAGATTTCTTCCTGGAAACTTTAGTAGTTTCAGTATTTCTCTCCTTATTTTCCTTAACACTCACTTCCCTACACTCTCCTTTCTGATTGTAGCTTTCTTGGGGATTGAATTTCAAAGCATCTCAGTCTCTTCCCATATTGGGCAATTCACAATTCATAAGCCTAGATCTCTGCCCCAACTGAATTTTGGGTGCTCAAAAATGGCCCTGGCTGAATGCTGTTCTCTTTTCCTCAGGCTTGATGAAGTGTTGCACACCTTATCATAAGCAGGTAACTTGTCCCCCTCCTCTTCCTTAGTGCTCTGGTGTGGCACCAACAGTTTAGAGCCTGCTTTCCCCAGCACTAGCATTTCTAAGTTCTGCAGTCTGGTACTTCCAGATTGCAGCTCCTGGACAGCTTTTGCTCCTGAAGGGCTGTGGCCAAGCTGCCTGTCAGTGCCTGAGAACACTTCTGAAGCCTGGAGAGGGTCTCTGCAGCACTGGAAGAAGGAAGGGGAAACAAAGTACAAGGGTGAGTTTTGATCTATGCCTATGTCTTGTCCTTAGGCCTGCTGTGGGTAGTAGAGGAGGTGGGAGAGGGTGCTGAGAGCGCTCAGGGTCCATGAGCATCAGTTCCTGGGTTTGGAGTTGTTTTATTTTTAATCTTCTTTTGGATTCTGGATATCCTAGACCATGGAAACAAATGAAGTTGCTTTATTTTTGGTGCATAATTTCTGTCTGGGGGAGGTTTGAGAAGTTGTGGGGATAGGAAAAAAAGTCTTGTCTGCCATCTAGTTGATCATGCTTGAATAGCTCAACCTCAATTTTCTTACGTGTAAACTGTGGATTATAATTACTATATGGAACTTTGTTGGAACATTATAAAGATCAAATGAGATAATATTGCTAAACACTTTGCAAGTGCTATAAAAATATCTATTATTATTTCACCTCTGTTCCCCATCTCTTTCTTCTTGGTAGATTCTTATAAAAGGTCATATATAATTATTTGCAGCACTGAGTTATATTCTTTGCCTTTAAAAATGTGGATTAAATACAACATAAGAAAGTTAGGGTCATGATCTATGGACTGTTACTTACGGAGTGTGACTTGTCATTACTAATCTTCTCTGTTGGTGTTCTTTCATCATCTTAGAAAAGTACTTTCAAGAACGAAAAATCAAAGCAGCTCTAATTATTACCATTATTCTTTCAAAAATCATTCAAAGAATGGAACAAAAGTCTTAAAAATTAATCATATCAAACCATATAATTTCCAAAACGAGATTTAGTTCAATTTGAGGCAAGGTTCACAGTTTTTTTTTGTCCCTACAGTTTCCTTTGACAACTGCTAAAATGCAATTTTGTGGGAAATGGTAAATTTGTTAGGAAAATGAAATTTCTGTGGTATTAAAACATAAATATAAAGACTACTTAATACCAGATTTTCATTGAATTAAGGGCCCCACATTCAGGCAATATTTGAACTGATTGCAAAATATTTATAGTTTAAAACATTCATAGGGAATATTGTTATAGTATTGCTATACTAGAGTTTAGAAAAAGTACTGTTGGGCTAAGAGGTAGTTTAGATCTGTCATTGTCAAGCTGAAAAGTGTTAAAACTCATCCAGGTAAGAAATGACTGCTTTCTACCTTGAAAAAGTAGAATTATTAATTCTCTAGTGGTTAAAAAAAATGTTGTTCCTGTCAAAGGGCAGTCCAGGGGCCATCACACCTCAAAGCCATAGGATACTAATTTGCTTTGCATTTCCTCAGCATTCATATCATATTTGTGAAGCTTATCTAGAGTTCGACCTTGAACAGAAAATTATACATAATGTCAATGCTTTCTGATGGCATGATTTTGAATTCTCTGAGATACTATTTATCAAACCTCTGTAAATAAATAAACTAGTAATACTAAATTAAATAAATAAACTGTAATACTGAATGATAAACTAGTAATACTGAATGAAAAGGAAGATAGTCATTTGAACTTTTTTAAGTTCATGTATCTAATGACAAATTTTAATACTTGTTCTCTCACAACTATTTCATAACTAAGGAAACGATCAAAAGGTGTGTTGGGAGGAAGAATTAAGACTTTTTCCTCACAATTTTTGAATCATGTCTCCCCTAGTATGCCACAAGGAAAAAAGTATTAAGGCTTAGGTTTTGGCTTCTGTCTGTGTCTCTCCAAAGAATGAAGTAAAAAAGATACCCAGTACTACTCCAAATCACTTATAGGACAAGTATTTATTTCTTACATACAAAATAAATGCTAACACAAAGGGCTTTCATGAGCTCATAAGGATAGAATAATTTTAAAAAGGATCCAAAAGTTTACCTTATAACTATTGTTACAATCTCTCCAAAAGTTGATACTGAAACCTTATCAGAACATCAAGTAATTTGTGGGTCCACCAGGGAGACATTTCACATTGAACTTAGGTTGTACACTACTATCCAAATAATTCTGTGTCTTCTTTTGGTGGCTATTTTCTCAGATAAGGAAATTTCCCATGATACCACTCAGTTCCAACTGATGGACCCAGTGCATCTCTGAAACTCTTGAACTCACAAAGTCACTTCCAAGATCTGACATCACAAAACTAATGTTCTGTCACCTACAGAGGAAAGGAAAAATAAAACTGGAAATGGAAGTCAGGGGCCCAAGAAAAAGCCAATCTAATTTATGTGGGAGTGACCATGGGGCTTAAAAAGCTAGGTGTCAGAATGGATAGAATGCCAGCCCTGGAGTAAGGAAGATCTGAGTTTAAATCTGACCTCAGACATTTACTAGTCATGTCACCCTCGGCAAGTTGCTTAACCCTCTTTGCCTCTGTTTCTTCATCTATAAAATGACCTGGAGAAGGAAATGGCAAACTACTCCAGTATCTTTGCCAAGAAAACCCCACACAGGATCACAAAGAATCAGACAAGACTTGACAACAACAAGGCCATGGGGTAAGGGTGGGGGAAGAATATGACCCAACCTTCTACTTTTTATGAGGAAATCTGGTCACAAAGAGAACCGGGTTGAAGGTAACCAACAGACCTCAAGCCCACGGATAAGTTAAGGGGATGTCTACCCCAAGCATGTGAAGACTTCCCCCAGTGCAATGTGGATGAGAACAATTTGTTCCAACAGCCATGAAGGCAGCAAAAAAGCTTAGAGCTTGATCAGACAAAGAAGATGCCGAGGACATCCCCTGCATCCCTAGCCATCACCACTCATCCTGACTTTTGTCTTGCTACTGGACTTCAATGACTCTGGAAGAGTGACAGCTCTCTGGCTGACAACTTTGCACAACTCTGCTTCACTTAAATCTAGCTCAGGTATCACCGTGATGTCATTTGGTTCCCTCTGAAAAGGAACAAGAAGTCACAGAGCACAGACTGACACAGGGAAATAGAAGAAAGAGAGGGAGCCAAAAGCTGGCTCTTGTTTTTCTAAGCCTCATAGCCCGCTCCTGAGGCTATGGGGTAGGGGAGTGTGGTGTAAATGATTTTGTTGTATCATACCAAAGTGCTAATCACTGGGTCAGCTTTGTCCTGTTTATTACTTCTAACTAACTGCAATCTTGGCTGAAAATCATTTTCTTTTTTGTTATTTAACTTCTTTGAATTCCATTTCAAAATGAGGATTATCTGGTGCTGGGACCAGATCTCAGAGGACTGTTCCCTCTAAGAGGCAAGGAGGTGGGGTATCTTTAGCAGCTTTTCCGAAGGTCTTGTCAGCAAAAGGAAATGAGGGAAAGGCAGTCGACACTTCTGAGGGAACCTTTCTTTCCCCCTTATAATACTGATCAAGCTTCCTGATCCCTGGCTAACTCCAGGGTTTCCTGATTCCTAGATTCCTCTCTGATTCTTCCGTTTTTATCCTTCATCTTGACTGTTGCTCATTTAATTTTGACCCAGTTTGTCACTTATTTCTGCCCCATTGTTTTCTGTTTTGGCCTGCTGACTTCCTCCCTCGTCATCGAATTCTCTGACTGCTGACAGAGCTCATACTGACCTGATCTGCTGCTTTCTCTTGCCCCGACCTCCCAATCCTAAACTTGGTCTCTTAACTCCTTTACTTCCACTGTAGAAGGACTGGTCCAGGAGAATAGTGCATACATCCTACCTTCTTTGCAATATTTTTGTGAGAATTAAGGAAATAACATAAATTTAGTACTTTGAATGGAAAGCAAATATTCAGTCATGGCCAACTCCTCTAGACCCTTTGTGAGGTTTTCTTGACAAAGATACTGTAGTGGTTTGCCATTTCCTTCTCTAGCTCATTTTACAGAAGAGGAAATTAAGGCAAACAGGCCTAAGTGATTTACCCAGAGTCACACAGCTAGTAAGTATCTTAGGCCAGATTTGAATTCAGGAAGATTAAGTCTTCCTGACTCCAGGCTATCCACTGTGCCACCCAGTTTCCCATAGAAAGCAGCAAAGTGTAGTAAGACCTGACTTATTTAGAACTCAGCCATCCAGAAATATAGCTGACAGAAAACTATCTAGCACCCAGAAATAAGAAAACAGGCCTTTAAGTAGAATTAAAGTTGATATCTGAGCATAAGAAAGTTCAAATATTTAGACCTCAGGGCCTCAGGGAACAGTTCCAAAGCTTAATGAAACCACACTATGGGTGCCTAGGAGGGATAATCAGATGGGATTTAAAACCAATAGGAGCAATATCCTGATAGCAGGGAAAGAAACAGAAAAATAGTGAAAAGTATTGGCATAAATTTTTTTAAAAGAATCTATATAATTATTTCATGTGGAGATAAGTATTAACTCACATTTGTATTGCACTTTAAGCTTTCCAAAGTGCTTTCTTCTCAACAATCTGGTGAAGTTTTTGTTATCACTATCTCCATTTTATAGATCTGAAAACTGAGTCTATGAAGGGTTAGAAGACTTGCCATGGTCACACAGCTAGTTAGTGTCTGAGGCAGGAGTTGAACCCAAAACTCTTGACTTCAAGTAAGAATCATTGTGTAACAGAATAGCATGAAAATGAATACTCATCATGCTGACCTAAATTATCAAGATTAAGTTATTTTAAATATATTTAGATTAAGAAGACAGGAGAATATATAATATATTTTGGAGATATTTTTAAGCAAAATAGCTGAAAGAATTGAAATAGTCTAAAATATTGGTGCTTAAAAGAACATATCTTTAGGCATTCAGCAGCTCAATTATACAGAATAACTTACTGAGGACTACTGATTTGCCAGCCTTTTACTATGTTAACAACTAATTATCATGTCCATAGGAAGAACAGGTTTTTTTTGTGAAAGGCAATGAAATAACTTTGTAGAGGATACAAGGAAATATATAGGTACACATATGCATACAAACACATACATATGTATGAGTGTGTTTTTTTCTATAGTTTCAGATCTCAAGAACTTACGATTTGGTGAGGGAATCGAGAATCGCACATGCAATTACCTAACAACCTAAGATAACATTTCAAGGTCAAAGGAATGACGTTGACTCTAAGTATCATAAGAGTTCGGAGGAGGGAGAGGTCAGCGATCAGGGCACTTCACGTAGAAGGTCTGATTTGAGTTAGTCATTAAAGTTTATTGAGAAACAATCAGAAGAGATGGGGAGGGGTAGTGATTCTGAAGGTGCAACATTAATTTAACTGTTTCTTGGTTACAGGGGGTATTCTCAGTGAGGTGCTGGGCTTATTGGGCAGTGACTGGTGTAAAAACAAGGTATCAGTAACAGAGAGGAAAAAGGAGGTCAGGGTTGAGCACAATGTAAACTGGAACAAAGATAAAATGAGGTCAAAGATGAATTGCTATTGACATTCTGTGTTTCAGTTAGTTTTTCATGATTTCCATTGGTTTTTACAGATCTGACTCTCCAAGTACTAAAAGCAACTAATTGTCATTATTATAATTTCACATCTCATTTGTCATTAATTTTGTCCTATTAAGAAAAATCTATTTTTGTCTCTCACCACCCCCTCCCCACACTAGGAAAAAACCCCAAATCCTTAATTGTCTCCTATTTTTATGGCATTTAAACGCTGGCAAAGTGTTTTCTTACAATAAACCTGGAAATAGTCTTGACTAACTTGGCCCTGACAAATGAGGAAACAGTGAAATTTTTTGAGCAGGGAAATGAAAAGGGAAATGTAAAATTTTAGAAAAATTTTAATGGCTGTATGTATAGGATAGGCTGGAAGGGAGAAAAAGAGATTTTTCTCTTTTTCTGGGGCCCAGAGATTAGTCAGGAGACTATTCAAATAATCCATGTATGGAGAAATAATGGCCTGAACTCAGTCTGTATAAATGGGAATATAAAGAAAGGGCTACACACACACACACACACACACACACACACACACACACACACAGATATAATCCCAGAAGAAGAGAGTTAATTTTACAACCACTATGGACAGAGCCAGAAATAAGGATAGGGACTTGGAATTAAGGTCTATGAATTCCTGAAAGAAATGAAATGATATTAAAAAGAGTGTTTTAAATTAAATGAGAACTCTAGAGGAAAACATTGAGAAAACAAATAGTTTAGAGTAGGAGATATGAAATCTTTCCTAATTAGTGAATCTCTGAAAATTAAAATGGACCAAACAGAAATCAATGATCTAATGAGACAACAAGAACTGTTAAAACAAAATTAAAAAACTGAAAAAAAAAATGTAGATTTAAGATACTTTTTTTTAAAAAAAAACAATTGATCTAGGAAACAGTCCAGGGAAGATAATCTAAGAATCATTAGACAACCAGAAAACCAGGACTGAATGGGGAAAATAGTCTGGATGATATCTACCATAAATTACCATAAAATTATCATAGAATTACCATAAAATTACCAAGAAATTACCATAAAAAATTTGAGCAATATGAAAATAAAAAGAATCCATTCAAATCACCTTATCAAATAAATTCCCAAGTGTCAAAATCCAAAGCTATAGGGTTAAAGTCCTCATTTCTAAAATACATAGAGAACTGCGTCAAATTTAAGAATACAAGTCATTCTCCAATTGATAAATGGTCAAAGGATATGAACATGCAGTTTTCAGAAGAAGAAATTAAAGCTATGTATCATCATATGAAAAAATGCTCTAAATCACTATTGATTAGAGAGATGCAAATCAAAACAACTCTGAGGTACCACATCACGCCTATCAGATTGGCTAACATGACAAAATAGAAAGATGATAAATGTTGGACAAGAGGTGAGAGAGTTGGAACACTAATTCATTGTTGGTAGAGCTGTCAACTGATCCAATCATTATGGAGAACAATTTGGAACTGTGCTCAAAGGGCTACAAAAAATATGCATGCCCTTTGACCCAGCAATACCATTTCTAGGACTATATCCCTAAAACATCAGAAAAATTGTAAAGGGTCCATGTACAAAAATATTTATAGCAGCTCTCTTTGTGGTGGCCAAAAACTGGAAATCAAGGGGATGCTCATCAGTTGGGGAGTGGCTGAACAAGTTGTGCTATATGAATGTAATGGAATACTATTGTGCTATAAGAAATGATGAACAGAAAGACTTCAGAGAAGCCTGGAAAGACTTACATGAACTGATGCTGAGTGAAAGGAGCAGAACCAGGTGAACTTCGTACACAGCAACAACCACAGTGTGTGAGGAATTTTTTTGGTAGACTTAGTCCTTCATAGCAATGAAAGGACCTAAAAAATTCCCAATGGACTCTTAAGACAAAATGCCTTCCACATCCAGAGAAAGAATTATGGAATTGGACTGCAGAATAAAGCAGATTATTTTCTCTTCTATTACGTTTTGTTTTGTTTTATGGTTTCTCCCATTCATTTTAATTCTTTTATGCAACATGACTAAGGTGAAAATGTATTTAATAGTAATGTATGGGTAAAACCTATATAAGATTGCACACCGTCTTGGGGAGGGAGGGGGAAAAAGGGGGAGGGAGGGGGAACAATCTAAGATATATGGAAGTGATTGTAGAAAACTGAAAACAAAGTAATTTAAAACAAAGAAAAAAGTGGGAACTATACACACCATACTATATTAAATCTCACACTATAATGTTATAAAACAGTGTAAAAAATAGAGAAGTTGATCAATGGTATAGATTAGGTATACAACATAGAAAAACAAATGAACACAGAAGTATGGTGCTCAAAAGACCCCAAAACTTCAACTAAAGGACTTATTGTTTGAGAAAAACTGCTAGGAAACTTAGAAAACTGTCTAGAAGAAATTAATTTAAAACCGATATTGCACAACATATGCCACTGCATGCTCCAAATGGATATATGACCTAGATGTGAAAAGGGTCACATCATAAACAAATTAGAGGAGCAAGGAATCAAATATCTTTTGTGTTCACAGAAGATAAAAAGGACAATTTGGATTATATAAAGTTGAAAAAACTTTTGCACAAAAAAATTAATGCAGTCAAAATTAGAAGGGAAACAGTTAACTAGAAAATGTTTTCACAGCAAGTTTCTCTGATATAAATCTGATATACAAGATATTGAATGAATTTATTGAAGTTTACAAGAATTACTATTAGTAATAAGCTATTCCTCATTAGACAAATGTTCAGAGAGGAGATGTATTAACAGGCAGTTTTCAAGAGAAGGAATCCAAGCTATCAATAAACATAAAAATACCCCAAATCACTAATAATTAAAGAAATGCAAATTAAAACATTTCTGGGGGGCGGAGCCAAGATGGCGGAGTAGAAGGACGCACATTTACGAGCTCCGAGCCCACAACCCATGGAATTGAGGTAAAAGGAGATCCCCATAAATTCTGAATCTCTGCAGGGGGTGCATAAACATAGGGGAAGAGATTTCCGTTCCACTGAGCCCTGGAGAGCCATCCCCGGGGTCCATCGCACTCCAGAAAGCGGACCCCACCCCCACCCCTGGCCGCGGCCCCAGAGAAGCTGACCCCAGCAGACTTCAGAGAGGAAAGCTCCGGGGGAAGCTCCGGCAGCCGGGAAAGTCCCTCTGCCCACAGAAGCTACAGGTCAGTAAGAAAGAAAGCTGCGATAGGGGAGGGGAGCGGAGCTTATCCGTGACTCGGGCCCCCTCGGGAGGAAGCGGCTGCGGCAGAGACGGGGGCAGGAAGCAGCGGAGGCAGAGGCGTGGGCGGGCGGCTGAGGCGGCAGCGGCCCGGGACTCAGGAATCCCCCAGCAGCAGGTAGGATCTTCAATACTGAAGGTCTTTCCAACCTGAGGGAGCCGAGCAGGGGAGACGGCCCTGCCCCCACCCTGCTCTACTGCTGAACGCCTTTGAATAAAACCCCCAAGGGAGCTGAGCACAGCAGGCGGGGCCCCCCACCCCACCCCCACCCGCTCCGTTCCTGAAAGTCTCTGCAGAAAGCCCCTGAGGGCCCAAGATTAGGAGGCAGCCCTGCCCCCACCCCTGCGCCAGAACTAAAGCTTGCCTCCGGAAAGCGCATTTGAATCTCAGAGGCCAAGCACTAGCTGGGCGGACCCAGGCGGAGGTGGAAAGGAATCTCAGAAGTCAAGTAACTGGCTGGGAAAATGCCTAGAAAGGGGAAGAAAAATAAGACTTTAGAGAGTTTTTTCCAACAAATGCAAATGATCCCGACCTTCGGATCTGATGGGGAGGACGAGAACGTATTTTTCCCATCAGGGAAAGATGTGGAGGGCGGGGCCTCAGTACCCCAGACACCCCAGGGGGGTGTTGGGTGGGCTCAGGCCTTGGAAGAGCTTAAAAAGGATTTTGAAAAGCAAGTTAGACAGGTGGAGGAAAGACTGGGAAGAGAAATGACAAAGATGCAAGAAGAGTATGAAAAAAAGGTCAATATCTTGGTAAAGGAGACCCAAAAAAATGCTGAGGAAATTAACACCTTGAAAAATAGGCTCACTCAATTGGCAAAAGAGGTTCAAAAAGCCAATGAGGAGAAGAATGCTTTCAAAAGCAAAATGAGCCAAATGGAAAAAGAGGCTCAAAAGCTCACTGAAGAGAACAGTTCTCTCAAAATTAGAATGGAACAGATGGAGTCTAATGACTTTATGAGAAACTAAGAAATCACCAAACAAAACCAAAAGAACGATAAAATGAAAGAGAATGTGAAATATCTCATGGGAAAAACAACTGACCTGGAAAATAGATCAAGGAGAGACAACTTAAAAATTATGGGACTACCTGAAAGCCATGATCAAAAAAAGAGCCTAGACATCGTCTTGCATGAAATTATCAAGGAAAACTGCCCTGACATTCTACAACCAGAGGGCAAAATAAGTATTGAAAGAATCCATCCATCACCACCTGAAAGAGATCCAAAAAGAGAAACTCCTAGGAACATTGTGGCCAAATTCCAGAACTCCCAGCTCAAGGAAAAAATCTTGCAAGCAGCTAGAAAGAAACAATTCCAGTACTGTGGAAATACAATCAGGATAACCCAAGATCTAGCAGCTTCTACATTAAGGGATCGAAGGGCGTGGAATAGGATATTCCAGAAGGCAAAGGAACTAGGACTCAAACCAAGAATCACCTACCCAGCTAAACTGAGTATAATACTTCAAGAGAAAATATGGTCTTTCAATGAAACAGAGGACTTTCAATCATTCTTAATGAAAAGACCAGAGCTGAAAAGAAAATTTGACTTTCAAACACAAGAATGAGAGGAAGCATGCAAAAGTAAACAGCAAGGAGAAGTATTAAGGGACTTACCAGAAATGAACTGTTTGCATTCATACAGGGAAGGACAATATTTCTAACTCTTAAAACTTTTCAGTATCTGGGTGGTTGGTGGGACCACACATACACATGTACACGCATGCACACACATACACACATGCATTCACATGCAGAGACAGCACAGATTGAACTGAATAGGATGGGACCATACCTTAAAAGAAATTAAGGTAAAGGGTGAGAGAGAAATGTAGTGAGAGGAAAGAGGGGGAAATGGAAGGGGGGTAACTATATGTCATTTAAGAAGCAAGTAGGAGATTTTTTTAGTGGAGGGAAAAAAGAGGAGAGCTGAGGAAAAAAAAAAAAACAAACAAGAAGTTTACCCTCATCACATTTGACTAAACGAAGGAGTGAAATGCACACTCATTTTGGTATGAAAACCTATCTTACAGTATAAGAAAGTGGGGGAGAAGCAGATATTGGGGGGGGGATGATGGAAGGGAGGGCAAAGGGAGGAGGGAGTAATTGAAAGTCAACACTTGGGGAGGGACAGGATCAAAGGACAGAAGAGAAACAATGAGGGGCAGGTTAGGAGGGATGGCAATTCAGTTAGTCTTACACAACACGACTATCAGGAAGGTCATTTGCAAAGCTACACAGATATGGCCTATAATGAATTGCCTGCCGTACCAAAGGGAATGGGTGGGGAGGGAGGGATGGGGAGAATTTGGAACTCAAAGTTTTAGGAACAATTGTTTAGTATTGTTGTTGCAACTAGGAAAGAAGACATACAGTTAAGGAGGAATAGAAAGTCATCTGGCCCTACAGGAGAAAAGAGAAGATAGAGACAAGGGAAGGGAGGGATGACAGAAGAGAGGACAGATTGGAGATAGGGAAAATTAGATTGCTTGGGGTATTGGGGTGGGGGGGAGGGGAGAAAAGGGGAGAAAAATTGGAACCCAAAAATTTGTGAAAATGAATGCAAAAAGCTAAAAAAAAAAAAAAAAAAAAAAACAAACAACATTTCTGAAGTTCTATTTCTCACCCTTCAAATAGGGAGAAAAAAACAAAAAACAAAAATTACAATTGTTGGAGGGGCTAGAGAAAGATAATGCATACCAATATTCTGTTGGTAAAAGTAGAAACTGGTGTAGCCATTCTGAAAACCATTTGAATCTATGTCCCTAAACTATGTATATCTTTTAACCCAGAGACACCACTAGTAGGCCAATGTAGCACCAATGTGATATTCAGAGTGCCTACGGTGGCCATGAATATCCTGGTGCAATTCTGAATTGGGAAGTCAAAACCATCATAATCTATGCACAATAACAACGCAGAGGACAACATCATCCCCAAGGCTTCTGGCTTTCCACAAACCAGCTCCATTAAAAAAATCACAAGCAAGCCTTCTTAAACAAAATCATAAACAAGTGCTTTCACTTATGCTAGCCAGCTGCCTGCTTGCCTGCATCTTTCCAAGTTCTGCCTAGACTCTGATCAATTTCCTCTCGCTCCGCCTTTTCCTGTTCTACCCTTCCTGCTCCACCCCTTCAGTAAACTCCCTTCACAGATTCATGTGACTCAGGTTTCCATGTGACCCAGGCACATCACATGGGCTTATTAATGAATGGGAAAGATCTTCCCATTTAAATTACCATTACAACCAATATCCCCAAAAGATTAAATTTACAGAAATATTTATCATAGCTCTTTTTGTTGCAGCAAAGAATTAGTGATAAAAGAACTGCTGATCATTTGGTGAATGACTGAAGAAGTTATTCTGTAAATATTTTGCACTGTGAGAAATGATGAAAGGAACAGTTTCAGGGAAAGTTGCATGAATTTTGTATGAACCGATACAGAGTAAAGGCAGCATAACCAGGAGAACAATTTATACAATAACATTGTAAAAAAAAACAACTTAGAAGACTTAACAATTCTGACCAATGCAAAGATCAACCATAACTTGAAGACTAACGATGAAACATGCTACTCACCTCCTGTCAAAGAGATGACAGATTCAGGGTGCAAAATGAGATGTACATTTTTGGATATGAAAAATGTATGAATTTATTTTTGCTTAACTATGCCCATTTGTTACAAGGATCACGTTTTTCTTTTTTTCATTTTGGAAAAAATACTGGGGAGGAGGAGAGGGGAGCTATTGATAGTGTAAACTCAAAATTTTTTAAAAAGATACGTGCCCACATCAACCTCTTTACCTATACATTTGATCTACTCCTTTTCTGTTTTCTCCAGCAGATTATCCTCCATTTTGATTCCTTTTAGTCTTTTCTCTTTGAACTATTTCCATACACCAGTTTCTTCTCTACTGACCTTAAAACGTACTCAAATCTCTATCCTTAAAAACAAAACAAAAACTTTCCATAGACTTTACCACTCCTTCAAACTATTATCTCTCCTTTCTTTCCTAACTCTCTTGAGACTCATCTGTTTGGTAGTTTAAGTCATTCACAAACTGGCCTCAACCTTTTTTTTTTAGCCTCACAAAGAGTCAGACATCACTGAAACGACTGAACGGTAACGACCAAAATACTTCACTTCCTCTGTGGTCAAGCCAAACTTACCTTTTTGTCATTTCTTATACACAGAACTCCATCTTCTATCTCTGTCTTGTCTGTCACAGAATGTCCTCCCTCCTGACGTTCATTTCTCAAAATCCTTATTTTCCTTTATGACTCAGCTGAAGTGCCACCTGTTACATGAAGCCTGTCTGTCCTGATGCCCCCTTGCTCTCAATATCTTCTGTTCCAATCACCAATTGGTACATATTTTGTGCATATCTCTTTGTGTAAATGTTATGGTCCCTGATAAATTACAAACTCCTTATCAGTTGGGATTGTTTTTATTTTTGTCATGGTATCTTCAGAACATGGCACAAAGTAGACCCTTAATAAGTTGGTTAACTGATTGAGGGAAGCAATTGAGAGCCCTCAATGTCAGGAACTGCTTCATTTTTGTCTTTGAATCAATCATACTTCTACATAGTAGGTGTTTATGTTTCTTTCAAATCAGAAGGTTTAAATCTTCTCAGTGAAGTTTATATAGTAGTAGGTGAGATCATCTAATTGCATGGCAAGAGAAGAGGGAAGAATTTGGGAGTTGAGGTAAAAAGAGGTTTGGAATAATTGTTGTGGGTATGAAAGAGGGTCGATAAGAAAAAAGGGGAAAAAAATCATCCTGCTGATGCATGAGCCCATTTGGAGTAGAAAGGAAGGATACCGACGGTAGAAATTATTTGCCGTGGAAGCCTTAGCAGAGTGGAAAGTCGGAAACATAAGGAAGCAATTGATTCAAGAGTGAAGAAGGTGTTGTGTGACTAAAATGGCTGTTTCTTAGGTCAAGTTTGAGAAGGGTTAGAAGATAGTTCATAGTACAGGGGAGAATTAAGCAACTAGTAGAAAATAAAAAAATAGATAAGGATTGAGAGTGGTGGAAAGACCAATAGAACAACAGAGGAGGGAATTTCAGACTAAAATTTTGGAGCAGTTTCATGAGATAACTCAAGTATTACTATAATGTGGGCAGCTGAGAAGGACATTATAGGTACTGAGGAGTTCAAGAAACTAAGGACAGGGTATTCAATGTCATTAATGAAATTTTCAAAGATTATGGCAGGGAAATGGATAGAGGCAATTGTGAACTAGGTGCCAAAATCAGAGACAAAAATTAGAAGGATGTATGACCAGATTGGATGAACTTCAAAGGAGAGGCTATCAAGTGATGATGGCATAGCAAGGGTGGCCATATAGCAATACATATGAAATATATTCACTTTAATGTTGAGCCTTATGAGAAAACGGGAACATATAAAGTGTTATAGCATCAGGGCAGTTAAAGATGTGGAATCCTCAGGCCAAGTCAGGGATCAATTAATTTAAGGAGATAGTGAAAGTATAGCAAGAGAGAGGGACAATTTATTAGATTTAGATCAAGGGAAACTCAAATTGGTTGATTCTATTTGCTTCCATTTCCATAAGACACTTGAAGACTAAAAGTAATCAGGATTGGCCCCTAGGAAAATTGTTGATCAAGGTATTTTACTTTTAGACCCCTAGATTTCTCATTTTTTTGTACCTTTTAAACCCCACTTTGTTATAAATACTCCCTGACTTCTTCAGTCACTGAGTTGCCTATACTAGTCAGGAAATCCTACTCTCAGGAATGTATATTATCAGTCAAGTGGCTAATACTAGATTCTTCATACATACGGCAAATTTAGGTCAAAG
Source organism: Bettongia penicillata ogilbyi (assembly GCA_023548195.1). Taxonomy (NCBI): domain Eukaryota; kingdom Metazoa; phylum Chordata; class Mammalia; order Diprotodontia; family Potoroidae; genus Bettongia; species Bettongia penicillata. The sequence goes on from JAJHZJ010000671.1 coordinate 2,726,118, forward strand.
TGTGGCTTCTCAGAGTTTTTCCCTCCTAGTTTTTATCTTCTGGTGGGGCTAGGAAGGTCAGTGGTAGGAGTCTATAGGGTCCTGTGGTGAAAGAACCTTCTTATACCTTAAAAAAAATTTTTTTTAACTGACTGTCTGGTTCTGGGCCTAGATTCTCCCTGCCTAAGGTTTAAGAAGCTTGCTCATACTCCTTCCATCCACAGCTTCATTCCTACTCTAATCACTAACTTCTCAGTTTAACTATCACCTAATCATTCCACTGTGGCCTTTGGAAACTCTGTTCTGTTGAAGGCAAGCTCTACTTCATCCTCAAAATTTTCAACAGTCCTACATGCTTTTTGCTTTAACAGAAACCTGAGTCAAATCCCTTGAACATTCTTCACTATTGTTCTTTCATTCTTTTACATCCGGGGACTGACAGGTTTAGGAGGATGAGCCCTGACATTCCTTAAATCTTTTTACCATTATCCTTCAGTGACTTTTCTCTTTTCAAGGTCCATTCAATCTGCTGGTACCAACCTATGCTGTCAGTCTTCCCCTCCCCCTCCCCCAATGTTTAGCACTTGGCCACTGTTTTTTTTTTCATTCTATTTCATTTCCTAATGTCACTCTTAGGGATTTCAGTATTCATGCTGCTGAAGCCTTTAGTAACCTGCTATTCTAAATCTTTCTTCTATGTCCTCACTCTGAGGATCTCCCCTCCTCCCTATCACTTCAGCCTTCAGGACAGGGAAGACATGAAGGAAAAAACCACTTATGTGATTACTTTGTGCTATGCACTGTGGTGTTTTGCAAATATCTCATTTTATCCTCATAATCCTATGAGGCAGGTGTTATTATTTCCATTTTACTGTTGAGGAAACTGAGGCAGACAGAGGTTATATGACTTGCCTCGAATCACACAGGTAATAAATATCCAAGTCTGTATTTGAACTCAGGTCTTTGAGTCCAGTTCCAATGCTTTATCTGCTACTTTACCTAGCTGTGGGCAAGACTATAATTTAGAAAGATATCGGATAAATTGGAATTGCAGTACCTCCAATATCCAGAACTGTAAAGTTCGAGCTACACACCCCTCTCCTATTTTTCCTAATCTCACACGTAATCTTTGTTTTGACCTTCAGTTTTTGGACCTTTCCCTATTGTTGAAATCCATCCCACAATTGATCCTCATTTGCTTTCAGGTTGACCTTGACCATGTAGGTAACCTCTTTTATGCCTTTCTAAGCTATTACTCTTTTGTCCCCCTTACCTTATGTTACTCCCAATCTGTGAATTTTGACGTGGTCACAAATTTTTAACCCCAGTGGTTTTCACAGTGCCAGTCACATAGTATTTAATATTTTTTTGACTAAAAAAAATCTTTAATGCCTAAACAAGGTAACACTGAACCTATCTATCCATCCATTCATCCATCCATCTATCTGTCTGTCTTTCTGTCTATCTACCTATTCGTCTAAAAGTCTACATTAAGGGGGCAGAGCCAAGATGGCTGAGTAGAAAGACACATATACTCTAGCACTTCCCCCATGGCCCACAAAGTACCTGTAAAAAATGACTCTCAACAAATTCTGGAGCAGCAGAAGCCACAGAATGACAGAGTGAAAGAGATTTCCAGCCAAAGGTAACCTGGAAGGCCGACAGGAAAGGACTATCCCACAGGCCACTGAGTGGAGCAGAGCCCAGCCCTGGTCATGCAGCACGGGGAGGAACAGGACCAGAACAGGCTTCTGGGGCAGAATCCCCAGCAGGGAGGGTCCCAGATCCCTCAACCCACAAGTGACAAAGAAAGTTTCAAAGGTCAGTGTGCGAGGGCTTTCCCAGATGGGTGAGAAAGGAATGGGTCCCCACAGCACAGGCCCAAGGTGGTGGTGACAGAGGTGGCAGCAGCAGTGGCAGAGGTGGTGGTGGCAGCAGCAGCAGTGGGTGGCAGGTAGCTACAGTGGCTATGGAAGCAGCCTGGGTGCATTGTCCAAGTGGCTCAGTTTAAAGCCCCTAGAAGAATTTTGAGCAGCTGATCTGAATCTCAGCCCTGAGCATGGTCCTGGGAGGAGGAGAAGCACTAGGACCATCCTCTTGACAAAGGATTCAGAAGTCAAGTAACTGGCTGGGAAAATGCCCAAAAAAGAGAAAAAAAATAAGACCACAGAAAGTTACTTCCTTGGTGAACAGGTATCTCCTTCCATCCTTCCAGATGAGGAAGAACGCATACTGTCAGAGGAAGTCAAAGCTTCTGCCTCCAATACCTCCAAAATGAATATGAAATGGGCTCAGGTCATAGAAGAGCTTGAAAAGCTAGTCAGCAGCTTGCTAAATGAGAACCAAAAAAATGCTGAGGAAAATAACACCTTTAAAACTAGGCCAACTCAATTGGAAAAAGAGGTCCAAAAAGCCAATGAGGAGAAGAAGGCTTTAAAAAGCAAAATTAGTCAAATGGAAAAGAAGGCTCAAAAGCTCATGGAACAAAATAGTTCTTTAATACAGAGAATCAAGTTCAGGTAAGCTAATGACTATATGATAAACCAAGAAGTTACAAAACAAAACCAAAAGATTGAAAAAGTAGAATATGAAACATCTCAATGGAAAAACAACTGACCTGGAAAATAGATCCAGGAGAGACAATTTAAAATTATGGGATTACCTGAAAGCCATGATCAAAAAAGGGCTTAGACATCATCTTTCATGAAATTATCAAACTGCCCTGATATTCTAGAACCAGAGGGCAAAATAAATTGAAAGAATCCACCAATCACCTCCTAAAAGAGACCTGAAAAGAGAAACTCCTAGGAATATTGTGTTCAAATTTCAAAGTTCCCAGGTCAAGGGAAAAATATTGAAAGCAGCTAGAAAGAAACAATTTGAGTTATTGTGGAAATACAATCAGGATAATACAGGATCTGGCAGCTTCTACATTAAGGGATCGAAGGGCTTGGAATAGGATATTCCAGAAGTCAAAGGAACTGGGATTAAAACCAAGAATCACCTACCTGGCCAAACTGAGTGTAGTACTTCAAGAGAAAAAATGGTCATTCAATGATATAGAGGACTTTTAACCATTCATGATGAAAAGGCTAGAACTGAATAGAAAATTTGACTTTCCAACACAAGAATCAAGAGAAGCTTGAAAAGGTAAACAGGAAAGAAAAATCATAAAGGACTTTCTAAAACTGAACTGTTTACATTCCTACATGGAAAGATAATATTTGTAACTCTTGAGACTTTTCTCAGTATTTGGGTAGGTGGAAGGATTATATACACACACATATAGACAGAAAGTACAGGTTGAATTAAATCAGAAGAGATCATATCCATAAAAAAAAATAAAGTTAAGAGGTGAGAGAGGAAAATATAGGGGGGAGAAAGGGACAAGTGGAATGGGGGAGAAAGGGACAAGCGGAATGGGGGAGAAAGGGACAAGTGGAATGGGGCAGAATATCACTCATAAAAGAGATAAGAAAAATCTTGTTCAATGGAGGAGAAAAGTGAAGCGGTAAGAGAGGAAAAGTGAAACTTACTTACTCTCTTCACATATGGCTTAAGGAGGTAATAACATGCTCACTAAATTTGGCATGAAAATCTACCTTACACTAGGAAATTAGGGGAGAAGGGGACAAGTGGAGTGAGGGGGATGATAGAAGGACGGGCAAATGGGAGAAGTAACTAAAAGTAAACACTTTTGGGAAGGGACAAGGTCAAATGAGAAAATAGAAAAAAGGGGGACAGGGTAGGATGGAGGGCAATATAGTTAGTTTTACACAACATGACTATTATGGAAGTCTTTAGCAAAATGACACACTGTCTGTATTGAATAGCTTGCCTTCTCAGTGGAGACGGGGTGGGGAGGGAGGGAGGGAAGGAAGAGAAGTTGGAATTGAAAGTACTAGAAACAAATGTTGAGAATTGTTATTGCATATAACTGGGAAATAAGAAATACAGGTAATGGGGTATAGAAATTTATCTTGCCCTACAAGAAAAGAGGGAAGATGGGGATAAGGGAAGGGTGGAGTGTGATAGAAGGGAGGGCACATTGAGGGAAGGGGTAATCAGAATGCAGGGTATTATGGGGTGGAGGGAGAGGAGAGATGGGGAGAAAAATTGGAACTCTAAATTTTGTGGAAATGAATGTCAAAATTTAAAAATAAATAAATAAAACTATTTTTTAAAAAAATTCTACATTAACCCCGGGAATGAAATCCAACCTTTAAATTCTGCTTACATCAAAAGGAGCATTGAATTTGTAGATCTCATTTTTACCTGCAGTACCTTATCAAGATTCACCAGTCAATCCTCTTGTATATATCTTTTTCTTATGCTACAGAGATGATTCTAGGCACTAAAAATTATTTCAAAAAGTGTCACTATGGTAGCTGCCACTGCACTGATACCAATATAGATATAATGGGCATGATATAAATTTGCAGCTGAACTTTCATAAGTTCCTGCTTTCCTATAAAGGCATGAACAGTGATTGCTACAGTACCAAGTTCCTAGGGATGGTAACATTTAATGTTAAATCACTGCTTGTAAAGTATATTTAGATTTCAGCATGAGATGACATATTATGTAGGGTCCTCCCCAATTCCCTTAGAGCAGCGTTTAATATCTATCGATATATATATATATATATACACATATGTACATATATATGTATGTACATATATATACACGTTTGTGTGTCTCCATAAATGTATGTACATATATATACACATGTTTGTGTCTCCATAAATCTATCCATTTAGAAATATATATATAAACAAGCATTTTCCCTACCTATGTTACTGAGCAAGATCAATGAGAAATAAAACCCTCGTAACAAATATGCATAGTCCAGGAAAACAAAAGTCTACATTAGGCATGTCCAATATCCATGTCACTTTGGGGATTCTTGGTATTTGTTGGGACAAGGACCTTTCGGCACTCTGGTGAAACCCGTGGACTGCTTCTCGGCAAATCCTTTTAAACAACCCAAGACCCAGTGACTCTTGGCCTTCTCGCTGTTCCCTCGAACAATGTTTATATAGCTAAAGCGCTTCACAAATGTGATTTGATTCCACAAAGCAGTCTGTCTTTCTGCCTCCGTGCATTTTCACACATTAGGCATTCTTTCCCTCTGTATCCCACCTTCTAGCTTCTCTGAGCGCTTACAAGTCCCTGCTAAAATGAAGTCCTTTTTCGATTCTCCCTTGGTTTGCTAGTGCTTTCTTTATGAGATCGCAATACATTGATCGGCACGTAGTCTGTCTGCACTCTGAACTCCCAGGGACAGGTGACAGGAGCTGTCTTTTGCCTTTCTCGATATCCCCAGGGTTCTGCATTTCACCGTCCTGGCACTTTGTAAGCACTTTAATGCCTCAGGCCCGAAAGCCTCATCAGAGATGAAGGAAAAGGAGGTCTCGCTTTTTCCTCGCTCCAGACCACAGGTCCCCCGAAATCTGTCCTCGGGCATTACCGAGGGCCCCGCCTCGGACTGGGGCACTTCACCGACACCTATCTCCATTCCCCCAGGGTCCAGCGCCTTTCCTGGGCAGCCTCCCACGGGAAGCTCCACAATTGGCTCCAGTGCCCACGGGCGCCCCGGCCTCCTCGGAGTCCCTGGGGCTGAGCTCTCTGGGTTAGCAGCACGGGGTGGAGCAAGGGGAACGGACCAGGGGCGAGGTCAGGGCGGTACCCGAGGGAGGCGGCCGCCGAGGTCTAGGCGCAGACCCCGCGGCCTGAGCCCCGGAGTCGTCACTTGGGCCCGGGAAGGGCGAGAACCCGCGGGGCTCGAGTCCCGTCGAGGGGGGCGTTTATGACGGCGAGGAAGCGAAGGGAGGACGCGCGGCGCTCGACACGGTGGTCACAAGCAGGCAGGAAACCTCCGCCCGCCGGCCACAGCCCGCCTCCCTCCGCCCCCAGCGGGACGCCGGCTGGGCTCTCCCCAACCCTTGGGGCTGCCCCCTGGCGGAGGAGCGCCTCCCTTCAGGCTTCCAGGCCCTGACAACGGTCCAGGGCTCGAGAAAAGTCGCCACTGGCGGCTGCGGGCTTAGGGGAGACTCTCGAGCAGAGCGCGGGGAAGTGGATGGGTGCAGGGGGAGGGGGAGGGCCAGCAGCCGTTGAGCGCGTTTGCGACCAATTGCCATTCCGAGCGCCTCGCGCGCTGCGGTTGGTTCGGGTTGCACTTCCCCACCCCACCCCCACCCCGCCCCTCTCCTCAGGCCCCGCCCCTCGGCTCGGCTCCCTTCTTTTCTCCCTCCCCCCCACCCCCCTTCCCCTCGGGGTCAGCCCCTCCCCCCGCCCCCTTCCAGCTCGTTCCATTTAATTGTTGAGTTGTCAGCGCCGCCCGCTCGCTCGCGGCCGGCAGGGGGCGGAGTCAGAGCTTTGAACTTTTCCGCTGCGTGTGCCGGAGGGAGGTAAGGAGGGAGTGGGGGAGGGGAGGGCTGGGTGCGAGGAGACTGCTCGGCTTGGCAGCAGCTTCCGAGCTACATTTCGGCCCCCGGCCCCCGGCCCCCGGCGAAGAGGCCGTCGTCGCACCCGAGCTGACGTGGGGGTTACGTGGAGCCGCCGCAGCGGCGGCCGTCGGCGGGCTTGCCGGCGGCGGCGGCGCCGCTCCTGAGCGGCGGCGGCGCCGCTCCTGAGCGGCGGCCTCGGCTCTCCGTCTCCACCTCCTCCCGCCCGTAATCAGTGACGAGGCCCGCTACGTAAATCCCTTCGCGGCGGGTAAGTAGCGCGTCTGCCCCCCGACCTAGAGAGCCAGGAGCCGCCGACGTTGGAGCGGGAGGAGCAGGAGCGGAGGAGGAGCAGCGGACGCGGGGCTGCGCTGCGCGGTCCTGGGAGGGGGCGGCTGGAGGAGGGAGGAGGGGGATGGGGACGGGCCGCGCTGCGGGGGAGCCGCGGCCAGGCCAGCGAGGGCCCAACCGCGCCTTCCCGCTCCTTCTTGGGCCCCGCCGCCGGGGCCTGCGGGCCGGGGCTCCTGGACGTGCCTCCACCCACCTCCCGCGGGCAGGAAGACCCGGCCTGGGCCGGCGAGCCCGGGCTCTGCGCCTCCTGCCCGCCTTTGCTTCCGGACTGACCGCGGCCCCTGGGGCCGCCTCTCGGTGTCCGCGGTGGACTCTGCGACCCGCATGGACGGAACCGCCGGCCTTCGTCCCTCCGGGCCCCGGTGCCGGAGCTCCACCGGCCTTGGAGGTGGACATGCTGGACTTGGCGGCGCCCGGCCCCTGGGGTCAGTTGTAGGAGGCCGCGGAGAAGGCCGACGGCCCGCTGACCTCGGCTTGTCCGGAGGGCGTTGGAGCGAAAGCCTAAGTGTGGATAAGAGACTCTAGGGCTGCCTCCCTGGCGAGCCGAACCGAACCGTGCCCCCGGGAGGCCTTGTAGCGTGACGGGCCTAGTCCTGGACTGGAGCGGCCGTGCCATCCGAGGCAGCCCTGGTCAATCTGTAAAATGGGCACGGTGGAGGACCTCCCGTACTTAGAGCGCTGCTGGGGCACTCACTGCTGGCGTCCGCAGGGGGCTTCAGCCCACCGTTAGACATGTTAGGGTAGTTAGGCAGGTCCGAAAAACGTGTAGTGTCAATGACGTGTAAACTTAATCCCTTTTCAAGAAGATATGAAGAGGCTGTTTAGTTCATTAATGGTTTGTGAAGGTTGATTTCCTGTTAGTCTTTACTGCTTGTGTGGACGTTTAGAGGGTATTTAGTGGAGATGTGGACAAGCATGCCTCAGTATTCTTTCTATTTTTGCTTGATCCCTAAATTTGAAATATGTTTAGAAATAACTTAGTTTAGCAAAATTTAACGTCAGTTACTTTGTTAAATGCTAAAGCAAAGGAGAGGGTGCTGTTAAAGTAGAAATAGGTTTTCAAAAATTTACTAAACGTTTGACTTTGTGGCTAGCTGGAGTGGAGCCAGAATTTCTTAGCATGTCTAAGCAAACCTTTTAACATAGCTAGACTAAAATTTTTTTTTCCATTTCCATTTATTTGTTGTATGGAATGGTGGTTTATGTGTACTTCCCTCCTTTTTGAAATGATACAAGGTAGAAAATGAACTAGCATGAAAAGATGTATTAGAATGAAATGTTCTTTAGGGGATTTTGTTACTAACACTTGTCCTGTTTCATTGAAGCAACTCTTTTAGCCTTTCTCCTTTTATATTATTGAAACCTAGTTCTCAAGAGAACAAAGAATATTGTAAATTGTGTTCACTTTGGAAGAGATTATTCCAGTTAATGTGGGATGAGGTAATATTAATTTTCAAATCTCAAAACTATATATGTGATCTAGTGAATATTTGCTAATGTATGCTTTAATATCTTGTCTTTCTAACCCAGCCTCTACCCCACTGTTTTACTTCCAACCATATTGAGCACCTATATGTGTTACCTTGAGTGCTGATTTTGACTCAGTCGTTTAGAATGCTATTTCATTTTTCTTTTCATTTTTGACCTAACAGTTCTTTTCCATCATGATCCTCAAGCATTTGAGATTTGATGCCTGTAGAAATAGGCAGGATGGTTTTCAACCTAGCATGTCACAAAACAGGTTTTTTTCAATTACATACCTTAATAAAAAGGTTTGAAAAAATGCATTGTCACAGTTAAAACAAGGAATTTTTTGCAAAACAGCCTGTTTTGGCTTTGATGGTGTTATATATGAGTGTAAATGAATAAAGGCAGAGTGACTTGTGCAGTTACTCAGTTGGAATATCAGAAGATATTCTCAAGAGTCTGACTTTTTAACTACTATCAACATTGTCAATTTTTGAATATTTACACTTGCTGCACTTAATATATATGTAGGTATAATGTGATTTTCATTGGGTTTTTTAGCTCTAGTTTCTGGTTATTGTAACTACTCTGTACTTATTCCTATATACATTTATATACATTTGTGTATATGTTTATTGTTTAATTGTTAAAAGTTCAGGAGCAATTCATTTTATTTTAAAAATTAAAAATTTTAAATTTAGTATTGTTACTGTGGGGCCTATATGTTTTTGACTTGATCATTTATGACTTTCTAGAATTCCTAGGCAATAGATTAAATAAAGTTACTTTGAAAGAGTTGTAACATGAAGATTAATAAAATAAATGAAAACTTAATTAGAATTAATACCTTTCCCGGAACAGCCTACAATAGATTTTTTCAAGTTTTAAAACATCCTACAATACTATTTCATATACATCATGTGACTGACTCTCAGAAGTTCTGGTGGGCTGGCTGATACTCTGATATCTGAGACACCTCCTACAAAGAGGAAGGGGAGATTAGACAAGAAAGATTTATCAAGGGAATTTGCCAAGGTGAAACACTGCTTTGGTAGTTATGGATTTCTTGCCATTTTGAGAATTAGGAAACATTTTTTTTGTATTTTGATAAAATTGTATGTCTGTTTACACAATGGAATTGGGGGAACTAATACTTGAGTTTAATGAAAGTTTTAATGAGGCTTTTGGAGTCATTTTGTACTGTGTGTACCTTTTTATGGTCTCTTACTGGAGAGAAGGATAACCAATCAAATTATATGTTTGAGTGGTTTTATAAGTGATACTCAGTTCTGACACTGTAATCTGTTATGTGCCCTTTTTTGAAAAATAAACTGATTTTATTAACCATTTTTAAGGTGAATTATTTTAATGTTGTTAAGCTGTCAAAATGGCATTGTTTATGTTAGAAATTCTAAATACGTCCAAATCTTTCATTGTGTTTCATTTCTTTAAATACCATTGATAATTCATATGTTAACCTTTCCTTGGAAAAACTTCAAAGAGGGAAATTCAGCACTAAACAAGAAGGGGAATTTTCGATTCTGGTTCTCTTTGCTGGCATGAATTGTACAAAAAGCCATGTATTCAATACAATACAGCTGGAAAAAACTGATACGAGGCTGTATATGAGATTTTGTGCTTTTGTTCTACCTAAAACCAACCAAAAGCCTATTGTTTCTTCAAAGTGATTTAAGGTGCACCCAGGAATACTTCAGCTGAAGCATAGCACTGCTCAAATATATTTGCTATTAGTAAACAGGTATAATGTGAATAAATAAGGTACACAGAAAATTTCTCAAGCTTTATTCTCATTATCATCACCCTCATCTCATTGTTTTCTAGTATAGTTAAAAATTTTATTGTAAGCAGTAGGGGTTCATCTGAACAGTTATGTGCAGATTTTTTTTGGTCACTCATTCTTTCAGATACAGTAAATTGATAATAAGAATTCTGTAATGAATCTTCTTTTAAAACAAGCATTTATTCAAGCTCTTTACCCCTACCCCAAATAAATTATTTTCTTGTGCTGGATTGGTGGCTTCTGAGTTCCACTTTTAATTCTCAGATTTATGGGGTTCATAAGCAAGAAAATAGGCAAAAGGCAAGAGATGTGGAAAAAAACCCCACCAACAGGGGATTTGGTAATCTTGAACAGTCATTTTAGACTCCAGTCATCAAAATTACAGTCTGTATAAATATTAATGTCGACTAGTTGATAATAAAGGAATTAGTTGGAATGATACTAAATCTCCCTTTAGACTCATCACCCCATGCTTTTAATTATGTTCATAGGATTCAAAATGTTAGCTTGATTTAGAAGTGTATTCAGAAACTTTTATTTCTGTTCAAAATTGTGATTCTTAAGTGATCTTTTGGAAAATCTGATTAATGTTAAACTTGAATCTCTTGTTAACCCCCTTCTCTTAACCTTGGCTGCTGTATTTTTCCTTCTCCTATTCTGGGACTATCAAGTGGCCATTCTAGATACCCTGTTTAGTCCTTGTAGACCTGGGACTGTTTTAATGCTTCTGAATTCTTAGAACCCTACTTAACTTCTCCCTATTCAAGTCTTTCCACTCCAGGTCCTTACAATGGCACTTGTCTGTGACTCACCTGCTTGACTTCCATCAGTTTCTGGATTCTGCTCATTTCTTTGACTTGTCGTAGTTTGTCTTTTGTGTCTTAGTTTGGCTTGTGGACTCTTATTTTGTCTGCAAGAAGTATGTTCTCTTTTACTATATACGTATCTTGATAACCAAATATTTTGCCATTATTTGTTTTGTTTTCTTCTCCTTTCAGAAGGAAAAATGTAGTCTGTTCCACTTGAAGTATTATGTCATTTCAATCTGAAGTATATTCGGTACTTCAGAGAATTAACAGGAAGTTCAAGCTACCTAAAATATTTAATGATCTCAACTCAAATATACATTGTAGTACCTCAGATTACCTATGTTTATCTTTTGGCAGAGGAAAGAGAAAGTGGAACTTTTCAACACTTTTTCTTTGAAAAGTAGAAAGCTGTTACAATCCTTTTCTCCAGTAAAAGGGTCAGGCATACTTTGCCTTTGTGAAGGATGAGGTCAGGATGGAACAGTATCTGTGATATAATCATTCCAAGAAGTAAAAGTAAACAATTTAATCTCATGATGCCTTCATATTGTAGTTGTATAAATACCTAAAAGGCACCAAGTTAAAGAGTATCTCTCAAACCCGTTTCTCATTAGATCTTTAACTTTTCAAAGGAAGTTCAGAATTTCAATGCATTGTCTAGGTAGATTTTCATATTATTTGATTGGGTTTGTTTTAATTGTTCAAAAATCCTCTTGTCACGCAGTATCCGACTGATACTCTGAGTAGAATTCAGATAAAACCAAAATGAATCAATTCTCCAGGATAATCTGAGGTTGCCTCCAAGTGACTGAATGGCACAGTATATAAAGCTCTCAACTAAGTAAGAGAGCAAATTTTAATCATGATCAAAGAAAACTTTGTTCTATTTTGTTTATATGAAACTGACATTTGCCCCCCCACCCGCGTGCTAGGAGTTCAGTTAATTTTTTACTGTGAGAGGCAGAGAAGTCTGTAGTGGAAAGTTCTCAGAAACTGGACTGGGAGACCTGGGTTCAAATCCCAGCTCAGGCACTTACTAGCTGTGTGACCATGGACAATTTTAATTCTTTGAGCTTCAGTTTCCTAATCTATAAAATGAGAACAATACCTAAACTTCCTGCCTCAGTCATTTATAAGGAAAGTGCTTTTATAAGCTTTAAAGCACTAGAAACATGAATGATTCTCATACACAATTCTTGATGAGATAAATTATTTAACAATACCTGGTTTTTTTAGGTTATAAAGGAACTATTTCTATCCTTTAGTTTTAAAAATTATTTGTATCTATCCCCAGCCCAAAAATCTTTAAGAAGAACATTTTATAGAAAAAGAAAGCATTGGGATGTTAACACAGGAGAAAATGAGAACAATTTCCTATCATTTTCTCACTTCTGTTATCTTTTAGTTTTCCTTATCTTCCCTTCTGACTTTTTCTCTTTATCCCTCTGAGATTACAGTGACTAAAATAAAAATAAATGGAAGAGGAAAACATCCCTCATAATTAAGGGCTGCAAAAATGTCTTTATTGTACTGTAAATGTACATCTTTTTCTGTGATGTCATCATTGTTAATGTTGTCTAACTTGGAGTAGAAGCACTTAATGGACAAGCTCAGGTCATTAAAAATACCTGTACACTATATTTTTCTAAAGGAATTGATATGGTGACCAAAAAAAAAACAACTTTGAAGATACTGGTAATATTAATCTACTCTTAACAGTGTTAAGATCTTCCAATAAATTCTATCAACTCTGGGTTACCAGCTTACCCTGGTTATCAAAGTAGTTCAAAGTATAGGTGAAAAATTTAAATTGGATTATATGCAATTTGAGATTAAAATACATATACATTCAGACTTTTACTCCAACTCTTTCTCCTTTAGCCTCTGTCTAGTTTATCTTTAGGACCTAATGATGCAAATTCCTAAATGGCTAGTTTTCTTAAAATTGGGTATTTAATGCATTGACAGCAGGAAAAAGTTAACCAAAAAAAAAACCTTTACTCGGGCTGGTTTTGACTATTTTGATTTATTTACCTGTGATTTGTCACCTTTGTGGTGTGATAATGTCCCCTAACTAGTACAAAAAAAGTGAAACACCCCTGCCCCCTCCCATTTATATAACTTAAGAAGTGTATTCTGTTAATCTTAAGACTCCCCCTCCCTCCTTGATGAATGGCATGAGTTGTATAATCAATTTTGGCATTATAAATGGATGGACAGTTTGCATAATTTAGTCCTAGGCTTAGTTTATTCAGGCAAAAAGGAAGACATTCTTGTTTTCTTACCAGAATTCTTTGCAGACTTGTAGCTGTGACAAAGTGAATCATGAAAGACAGTATAAAATTAAGTTTCTTATTCTTTCATTGTCATAATGTTTTTGCCTTCTAAGGGACTTTCAAAAGAAGGGACATGTTTTCTTATGAGAGCATTCCAAACTAAAATTATTGAAGATTGCTTAGATTTAAGAAGAGATTTCTAAGAAAATTAAGATACTTCTTAAATGAGAAAATTTAAATAAAATCCTGTCTTCTCTGAACAGTGTTATTTAAGATTTATTTTCAGCCTTGATTTTGTTGTTTAGTTGTTTTTCGTCGTGTCAAACTTTGTGCCACCCCCCGCCCCCCTTTTGAGTTTTCTTGGCAGAGATACTGCAGTGGTTTGCTGTTTCCTTTCCCCCTTCATTTTACAGATGAGGAAATGAGGCAAACAGGCTTAAGTGACTTGCCCAGGGCCAGACAGTTAAGTATTTGAGGCCAGATCTGAGCTCAGATCTTCATGACTCCTGGGGAGGTAGTGACTCTGTAGATAAGAATGCTGGGCTTGAAGTCAGGAAGATTCATCTTTCTGAGGTCAAATTTGGCTTTAGACACTAGCTGTGTGACCCTGGGCAAGTCAGTTAACCCTAGTTTGCCTCTGTTTTGTCATCTGTCAAATGAGCTGGAGAAGGGAAATGGCATAATAACGGTAACTCTGCCAAGAAAATCCCAAGTAGGGTCAGGAAGAGTTGTACACAAGTTAATAACAATAACTTCCTAACTGCAGGTCTGACATTTCATCCCCTTCACCAGCTAAATGCCCTTCAGTCTTGACATGTTGCCTTATCTACCATTTGTCTTTCCTTTTCATATGTTTTGAGTCATAGATTTTGTAAACTTCATAGTGTAGTGAGTCAGCTAGGTGGCTCAGTGGATGGACTATCTGACTTGGAGTCCAGAAGACCTGAGTTTTACTCTGACCCTCAGTTTCCTATCTGTAAAATGGGGTGAAGATCAAATTAGATATCTTGTAAAGCATTTTGCAAACCTAAAAGTACTATGATTACTATTGAATCTTACTACTGAATAGCTTTTAGTAGGACTATTTGTGTGTGAATTGTGGTTTATATTTGATTATATATTTGATATAGCAAATGAGTGGGCTTATATTCATTAAAATTCTGTCAGTTTTCTTTTTTAAAATTCTTTAAAGTTTTTTCTTTCTATATCAGTTATAAACAGCTGAATATTTCTTTTAGGCAGTCTTAACACAATCATTTACAAATAAAGGAAACTTCGTATGGCAAGTAACATTGTATAATAAAAAACTGTCTGGATTTGGAATCAGAGGACTTGGATTCCCAGGTTCAAGTTCTATCTTGGGCAAATAATCTGATCTTTCTAGTTCTCATTTTCCTTATTTGCAATAAGCAGGTTGGACTAGATTACCTTTAGGTTTCTTTATAACTCTACATTTATAGTCCTATGTAAAACATGTCTTTTGGGCAAATGTAATTTATGTCAAAGACAAATCATATTTCTAAAATAATATTTTAAGGTAAGTATTCTAGAAGCCATTCTATGGTGCCCTTGTTTTTCCATGTAAGCATCCAAATTGTATAGCCATATTTCTGAAAAAACTGGTTATGAATCATCATTTTATGTTTTAAATTATTCTTGAATATTTGTCTAGGTTAGTGGTTTCCAACCTGGTATATAAAAAGCTTATAAAGGGAATAGCTTTTATTTCTGAAAAATTAATCTCTTCTTTTGTTTTTCACATATACAATGGCAAACTTGAAAGGCTATGAGGACTATGGGACCAGAAAAAGGTTAGGAACCCTGGATCTAGATATTTTGAAATAGAAATAGGCATTATTATACATAATGAAACTACTTAAACTTAGGAATTGAAATAATTTACAATTACCAGTGAGATGATAGAGTATGGTTGGTTTTTTTTCTCCTTCGTTTCTGGAACATTTACCTTAATGCAGCCTATACTCAATGATTTTTCTTTGCAAAGAGATCTTATTTTGGGGCTATAACTTAACCTATATTGAGGAATGAGTGGAATACTATAAATTACTTTTAAAAAATGAAATATATTTCTTTTCAGAAGTGATTTTATGTTAAAACAATGAACATAGATAAAAAATGTTTTTTGTCCTATAGAACTTCATCAGTGTTTAGCCTTTTTCAGAACTAATTTTTCAGTACTTAAGAATAGGGAAGATAGTTTGAATAATCATACTGGTTTATTTCTCATGAGTATCTTGAATGATAGGTAATTCCCTAGTGTATGGAAAAGATGTGTATTACCTTACCTTTGAAGGGTAGTGTTCTACATGGAAGCATCAATTTTTTTTCCGGACAACATTAAAAGTTATATATTATCATCTAAATGTCACTGTGTCTATCTCCAAAGTTGCTGTAGTTATAGTTGTTTGGTGCTTTCAGTGAAGATAGAGTAGACTTAAGTATTTTTAAATGCAAAATTAACATCTATTCCCTAATTTGTTTAAAGGCAAGTCTGTATTTAAAGAATATTGCTCATATAGGGACAACTAAGTGGTACAGTGGATAGAACACCAGCCCTGGAGTCAGAAGGACCTGATTTCATATGTGGCCTCAGACACTTCCCTGGGCAAGTCACTTTACCCCAGTTGCCTCCAAAATAAAAAAGAATATTGATTATAAATGATTTTAAGAGAAGTTAGCTGTCGTGCCAAAGAAAATGAATTTACATACTGGTACTGAGTTGAATTTCTACCAGGATTCTTTAGGATCAGACAGTGTAAAATTTAAATAAAAGCTAAGAAAGATGTTGAGCATCAAAATTACTGTAGTATTTCACCAGGGAAATGCTTTTTTTTTTTCCCTCCAAGCGACGTTTTTAAGAATAACCAAGGGGAAAACTGGTCTCTCTTTCTGAGGTTTCTGTTGTCATCTATTACCTATGTGGTTGTAGTGGTCACAAAGATAGCACTTTATATGTTAATTTGACAGCTGGCTGATAAAAAGCTTTTTTGTGTCTTTTCTGGAAGGCAGGGACTTTATTTGTATTTGTATCCTTAGTGCTTAACAGAGTACCTGGCACATAGTAAGCACATAACACAACTATGTAAGACAGTGCCTTGTCCTCAGGAAGCTTATAATTATTTTTGGAAGGACAAAAACCATCAAATGTTGATATAAGAAAGCGCAGTTGTTACAATGAGTAGTCCAAAGTTATTTCTTTGTCTTATCTCATGATATTTAGCATCCCTACTTGGTCATACTTGACAGTGCCATCATCACCTATTCTTACTACAGGATGGTGTGGCAGCAGCATTCCTTTGTCATTAGCTTTAATGATAGATAAATTATGCCAGTTTGAGTGTTGGCGAACATAAACATGTTGGTGAACATAAACATGTTGATAGTATGACATTAGCATTTTGGCAGTAAGAAAAGAGGAACTAACCAAAGTAATATTGTTTCTCAGCCATTTTCCTACTGATTTCACAGGCAAAAACAATTCTGTCCTTTAGCATTAGAATTAACGGACACCTACAGGGAGGCTTACATGTCCAAGTGCCAGTCTGTTTTCCTGAATTTGTTGTCCTAGTCATGCACTTGTATATATAAAGATGTCAACATGTAATTTTAAAAGGCAATCCTTTAGAAATTTGGGATTAATGGAATTTTGTTTCATAGTTAAATTGATTCAAACAACTTTCCTTTAAGTTGAAGGAAATCTTTAAACCTTTCACAAAATGTATGCTGTGTGTGGAACACTGCCAGGCAGAGTGTGAGGGAGATAGAAAGTATTGATAAGATATGGAAGTTGAGTGGGATTTCATTGTCAGCAAAAATGGAGCTTCATAGAATTTTAATCAAGTATTGCTGGCTCTCGGACTAAGGTGTGATTAATACATATATTTGATTTTGATAAGAGGCAACTAATAATAAAACTGAGGGCAGTGAATATCACATGTTTTTATATTTCAGGCAGTTTTAAGCTTTGTACTGTAATTTTAGAAATCCATTGACGTGAAAACTAATGTGACACATGAAACAGGAATTAGGTATTTGAAAAGCAGATTGAATGAATAATTGGAATTTTTACCTTGCTGCTTTTATCTTATGTCATTTTAATTATATGAAAATGAGAATTATCTCCTTCCTGGTCTCATTTTGACAACAGTCTTAAATTGTTTTGATGGAAATTTTGTAATATCCCAAATTCAAAAGTATAATTTTACTGCAGGATAAATAGAAGAAGAAAGCTGGGAAGGAGCAAAGCATTGTTTACAAATGCCTTAATAATGAGCAAATGTGGCAGGAAAAAATATATTAAGACAAGTATAAGGTAGGTAAATTTATGTTTATTTGGTTTTTTTAAAGTTTTAGTTTGAAAAAGTTGAAGTTAGAATAATAGACAAATGAGTTATTTGTTCTCTTCAGCCTTAAACTGTGTTAGAAATAAATATAAACTATTCATTTACCCACTAGATAATTTAACTACTTTGTGTATAGCACTGTACACACATGCATGTGCACACGCACACGCACACGCACACACACACACACACACAAATGGAGCAGGTAGCAAATAGTCTCAATTAGGCCGAGTAGCCGGGTCAGAAAATAGAAATCATATTCATATTAAACTCTTCTCTGCTTTCTTATAAATAGTGCCATGAACAGAATATAACCATCCTAAGTGATTCTGGATCATTTTTACTGTAATGTTGTGTAACACAAAATGCCCTTAGGAATTGTTGCTATGTTGCGATGCCTTAAATATTTCTAGCCTGCTGTGGTTATGTTAGTTTTACCTGTTTTTTATAGTTTTTCTGTCTCATTCTTGTAGGTCTTGTTTTTTGTGACTGACATTGTATCTGCCTGTAGAGCTGATAGCCTTCCCTGGTTTTGAATTGACAGTGGGATTGGGAACAAGACAATCAAGGTTTTTTGGATAATGATTGATATAAGAGTAAATAGGCTGTGAGCCCAGGCCCTGTGGGTGCCTCTAGTACTTGGACTTTTTTATATCTGATGCCAGTGGTCAGAGGATTTTTTTTTTCTTTTTCTTGGTTTTCAGCTGAGTTCTGGATAGGTGAAGTGGCCATATTTAAGTTCTAGATAAGTAAAGCGTATGTAGAATAGTTTAATCATGTAGTGTTAAGAAAGGGCTTCTTCAAAAGAGGTAAGTTTTGGGCTGAATCTTATAGAACAGTGCTGCTTGTTTAAAGAAAGCAGGATATGTGAGATAGAAGAATTGGTATGATTAAAGGCAAAGAGGTAGGAATTATCAATCTGAATTTAATAGTGAGAGGTGAATAGATTCGTTTGGCCTTTGGGGCCAGATTGAGGAATAACAAAGTGGGAGGCTAGAAAATACACGTGATTAGGTGTTTGCTGTATAAGGAGCAGTAAGCTAAGAATATTTAATTTAGAGTAATAAATAATGATATTATGTTATTGAAAGTTATTATGAAAGTGATGAGATCACTTTCACTGAGAAATAATTATTTTAATAGTTATGTTTCGGGTATATTAGAAAATGGAGTATGGGCAGATGAATAAGTAGGAAGCAAATGTGAGGAGGTTAGAAAACTTGAAAATCAGGTGTTGACAGAAATGGAAAAGAAATAACTAGTCTGAGAAGTATTGTTGGAGGATGACTCTTAAGGAGAATTTTTATTTCAGTTGAAGTTATGAATGATTCACTTAAATGTTGCATCTCTTTTTAGACTATTTTGTTGAAAAATATAATTGTGGTAGTAATACATGGGAAAGAGGATACAAGATCAGGAAGACAAATTTAAAATGGTCATTTTAAAAATGAATTGTTCCATATTTCATTTAGTGAGCATACCATTTGAAAGATTTGATATTTTCAGTTTTAGTTTTAAAATAGAATTATTACGGATAAAAATTCAGGGTGATTATTTAAATTAAAAGGAAACTGAAAATATTTTTAAAAATATCCTGATAAAAATAGATCAGTGTCTTAAAAATGACTAAAGCTCTCCACATGTAACTTTGGCTTCACATGGATAAAATTACATGATAGACTTATTTATCATTAAGTACATGACTAAAAATTAAATTAATCTTTTTATAATACTATTTTATAGACATGGGTAGTTTGAATAAATGATGAATAAGTTATTTTCATATAGTAGAGATGGCTTTAATTTCTTTATCTATAAGGTGAGGAGAGTTGGGCTACATCATGAGATCCCTTCAAGTTCTAAATATATGATGCTATCTTTCCATGCCAGTTCAGCAATTGTGGTGATAATAATAATGATATCTCACATTTATATATTGCTTTAAAATAACAAAGGACTTTTCCACCTACCTTTTGAAAACTTGATGTTTTATTATAGATAGTTAAATGCCAAACTAACAGTGTGTGTGTGTGTGTGTGTGTGTGTGTGTGTGTGTGTGTGTGTATGTATGAGAATGATGTTTGTTTTCTTTTTAATCTGCTTTCTTTGGGCACTGTCAATAGAATAACTTGACTGGAATTTAGAATTTGTACTGTATTGATACATTCTGTAAGACTAAGTGTTCACTTTGAATGTAAAAAAAAATTACAAATGAAATTATGTCAGAGTCAAACAAAAATAGTGATTCTTGAGATAGGAGCCTAATAATTTTCCGTGTTTTGTTTTCTTTTCAGACAAATGACCATGGAAACAGTTGAATCTCAGCAGGATGGAGGTGTAACAGATTCTGTAAGAGACAGTGATTCTCCTCATGTACAGACTCAGAGTGGTCAAAATTCTATTCCAACCCTAGCTCAGGTAAATTAAAATAGAAGTGGTAGCCTGAAACTAATAATAAAGTTGTAAATATACGGAAATAAAAGCTGTGGCTCTATACTTGTTATTTTCTTGGAGATAGTCTTTAATGTGGTATATTCTTGGATGGCAGTTATTTTTAATGCATATGTTGAAGGAAATATTGATGTTTTAATGGGTGTATAACAGCAAAAAATAAAACCCCAAAAGAAGAAAAAAGCAAGAAAAAACATAATCCTCATAAAACATTCAGAAAGAATGGTTAGTGTACAGTTGACATAACTATTATGTAAGAGTAAAATTGGGTTATTTGGACAGAATGCTTGACTTTTTTAAAAACTGCCCATTAGTTACTTATATTTTCTTTGACTCTGTTGGTATTTGAACATAACTATAAATTAGTGGACCTGATTATTTAGCACATTGAAAATTACCCTGAAGGATTGTTTTTGAAGCTTGAGCTGGATTTTTAGGGAAGGTGGGTTGAAAACGGTGAGAGATGCTAAGCCTTGCAGGTAGGAATCAGTCAAGTGTTTATTGAGCTCTTGCTCTAAGCTAGAGTTTGTTGCCGCACACTGAGAATAGATAACAGAGACAATGATGAAGCATCTCTGTCCTCATGGAATTTGTGTTCAAGCTGGCAGTTAATATGTACAGTTTAGGTGTCCCAGAAGGCTTGGTACAGTTTAAAACTGTTAAGCTTTATTTTTTGTATTCACTCCAAAGCAGGATTTGCCTGTATAAGTAGAACACAAATAGAAGAGCATGCATGCATAATTAAATGTTGTTTTCAAAACTGGCTGCTAATTGACTATGTTTATTTCTGTTTTCTGTGCGCTTTACAAAACATTTTAATACCCAATTTCTTTTTTTTTTTTAAATGGCATGGTTGATACTTCCTAAACTACAAAACCCTTCCCAGTTAAAAAGAGAAGGAAAAAAACCCAAACCTTTGTAACAAATAAACAGTCATGTAATCAAACAAAACAGCAACTGTGTCCAAAAAAGATGTATGTCTCCTTATATCTCTCATTATCTAGAAGGTAGGTTAATATGAGTCATGGTAGGTACACTGGAGATATGGTTGATAGTTGCTTTGATGAAAATCTTAAGTGTTATACAATGTTACTGTCCTCATACAGATTGTTCTTCTAGTTCTGCTTGCTTCATTCAGCATCAGTTTGTACCTCCCAGAATTCTCTGAAACTATCTCTTGTCATTTCTTAAGGCACAATAATATTCCCTTATATTTACACACCACAATTTAGCCATCTCCCCCATTTCCAGTTCTTTCCCCTCCACTCCCTTTTTTCCTTTTAAGTATCAACCCCTACTTGAGGATTTGTAAGTTTGTTTAGTTTGTGATTGTTCATTCCCATTATTATCCTCCTCCTTTACACTACCCTTCCCCCATTTCTACCCGTTTTCCTGTTGAGTTCTATTTACTTCTATTACAAATTCTGTGTAAGTGTTCAAACTTCCGTTACCTAGTTCAGAGGGGTTGAGAGCCATTTGATGCCCATTACCTCAACTCTTCTTCCATATTTGTTGTGAGGAAAAGTAATTTACACAGCTCCTTGTTTCTTTTCACATTAGTGCATTTCTCCTGTTCTCCCCTCCCTTTTCCCGTCTTAAAAGCCTCAAAACAAAACTAAACCCTGCCCACTCCTGTGTTCTCTTTTTTAAAAATTTAATTTCTTATTTAATTAAATAGTTTCTTATTTTATTTCTCTATACCTTTTGAAGACAGATTTCTAAAAGGATACTTACTTGTTTATTCTTTCCCTATTAGAATGTTAGCCCATCATTGTACTGCCCTTTCTAATTGCTCAAATAAAGTTACCTTTCTGGTTTTCACTTGACTCTTGTGTTTCTATCTCATGGTCTTACTCAGCTCTGGTCTTTTCATCAGGGAATCTTGAAAGTGGTTTATTCCCGTAAAGGTCTATTTTTGTCCCTATAGGACTATACTTGGTTTTGTAGGCAAGTTGATAGTAAAACTACATTTTTGCCTTCGGGAATAGTGTATTCTGAGATCTCTTGTTTATAGTAGAAGCTGTTAGGTTTTATCTGATCCTGACTGATTTATCTCATTAGATTCAGCCAATATTCTAGCCTATTAAGATCCTTTTTGATTTTTTATTGTATCTTGTGTTCACTATCCCTCAAAATTTTGCGTTATTTTCATATTTCACGCATAATACTATCTATGCCATTGTCCAAGTCATTCATGAAAATGTTAGGCAACACAGGGCTCATATTCCTGGAATATTTCACTGGAGACTTCCTGTCCTGTTGCTCTTGAAGTGTTAACAGTTACTCTAACCATATGATCAATTCTGAATTCATCAGATTACCTTATTGTTTAATCAATATACGCACACACACACACACACACATCTTCTTCACAGAGAATAGTATTATATATGTTATTAAAAAATCAAGGTAAACTGTATCCACTGCACTCCTCTCGTCTACTAATTTAGTGGTATTTTCAAAACAGGAAATGAGTTTAGTCTGGCATGACCTGTTCTTGATGAAACCATGCTGGCTTTTTGGATTTAAGCGTTCCTTTCTAAATGTTCATCAGCCACTTCTTTAATAATCTATACTAAGATATTCCCAGGAATCAGTGAAGCTTGTTGGCCTATGGTTTACCTACTATGTTCTCTTTTTTGAGAATTGATTCGTATTTAATAAATATTGGTTGTTGGATTGATTGAGTTCAGCAAGATTTATTGTTGCTAGATCTGGAAATCAAAGAGAGTTGGTTTTAAAAAGTTACAGCTGTAAGCCAATTAGAGAATGCCCAGAAAAAATATTTAAAACTTTTAACTAAATCATTTATCTTATACTTAAATTATTCCAAATATAAATTAGCCATTTTAGATCTAATTTATTAATTTAAAATCAAGGAAGTCTCAGAATTTTTGAAGTTTTACTATAAATAGGTTTTAGAAATTTTTCACTCAGTACACTTTTATTAAGCACATACTCTATGCCAGGTACTATATTAAGTATACAGAGAAGGAAAAATAATGATCACTATTCTGAAGAAGTTTATAGTCTCTTAAAATTATGTGTCAGTATTGAGTGAGAGCTTAGTGCTGTAAAAAATACACACATCCACATTTACATGTTCCTCAGTAAACCCAATAAACTCCTTTTTTCTCTACCTACATATTTTGGTCTGTTAGTTCATCTGACAGATTTTAATTATGTTTCACCAAGTCAAATTTAAAACTCATTTCTTTTTTAGTAGATATATCAAAATTACTTGAAACAGTAAATGTGAATGGTCTGAATTCTCTCATCAAGATGGTAATAGTATGCTTCTGGATACAAACCCTATTTATACACTGCTTATAATAAGCCTCTTTAATATAAAAAGATATATTTGATTTAAAAACTTATTGGTTTAATCCGATAGTGTGTTCAAAAAAAGGTAGAAATAGCAGTAGTAACTGAGAAAATAGAAATTTAAGAGGAAAAGTAGTGTGTGCTTGTCCTTTGATGCTGAAGAAGACCATGCCATCAGAGAAGTGATGACATGACTTACACTTGACTTTGTTTTTAAGTGAGGGAAGACTATGCAGGTCACCAGCCTCACTTCTCCTCCGGAGCCATCTGAATCCAGTGACCAGATATTCACCAAGATGACTGGAGATGACCCAGGATGAGGCATTTGGGGTTAAGTGACTTGCCCAAGGTCACACAACTAGTGAGTGTCAAATGTCTGAGGTGAGATTTGAATTCAGGTCCTCTTGACTCTTGCACTGGTGCTCTATCCACTGCACTCCCTAGCTGCCCTTAGAGGAAAAGTAAAGGTAAAAATGAATAACATGTTAATGACATGTTAATGATTCTCAGTTTAAATCAGTTAAATCTTCTGAATATAATAGTGATAGTGCTATGTATATAAATTACTTTTATATACATTATCTTTTGATTATTGCAGCACAGGTAGTATTATCCATCTTTTGGTGAGGATACTGATTTGCCCCAAGCATGACAGTTAATAAATGACCAAGTTGTGATATGAATCCAGATCTTGTGACTCCAAGTCTCATGTTCTCTAAAATGCTATTTTGATTTGCAGAAGTGGATCCATTGAAAGATTGCTTTTTCAATAAATTTGGTCATACAAGGTGTAATGGTAATTATGAAAATCAAAAGAATTTCCCCACCCATTAATGGGCCTGCCCATTAAGGGAAACTTGATTAGATGAGGCCCACACCTTTTGTTAATATCTTTTGAGGCACAGGATCAGAGAGTCATGCCCTCTGGCTCTGAAAAGTGTATAAATACTCTGGGATGAGGTTTTACTTTGGGGTTTACTCATTGGAAGTGTTTGTTTGGCCAGATGAAACTCCGGGCAGCCACTTAAAGAACTGCCCCCTCTGCACTTTGGAAACACAGATGCTGCTTCTTTCTCTGGTCAGGCAGTAGGATGTCTGTTGATCTGTGATGTATGTATTGCTTATGGTCAGACAGTTGGAAGCCCTGTCTGTTGGTTAATCTTTGTTTTTCTGTTTGTATTTTCTCTGAAATTCAGGGTGCTGACTTTTTACCCTGAACCAAGTGAATGATACATGTGCTTGATTAAAGTGATTTTTTTGTCTCCTCAAAAGTTGCTTTCCTTTTAGAAAAGCAGATCTAAGAACCTGTACAGCACGCCTTCCTGTGTATGCTGGGGTCCTTGCTGTTACATAATGGGAGAAGAGAATGGCATATTAGCAATATTGAATAGAAAAGACAAGGTGAAATCTTTTTAGGTTGGAGGAAACTTGAACATATTTGTTGTTAGGCAGGATTTTATGTAGTATACATGAGAAAGAAAATATGATTGCTGGAGTTCCTAGAAGAAACAAGAGGTAAGCCACAGTAAAGGTAGAGGGATTGATTAGTGATACTTGTTTCTCAGAGACCCAAGAGAGGAGAATAGTAAAATGAGTGGTTTATGAACATGCAAGTGAAAGTTGAGGACTGGAAGTTGGAAGTTTAAGGAACCCTTGTCAGATGGCTTTAGTCTTCTCAATGAACCTAGGAGGCTTATTGTGAATCAAAGGACTTAAAAGAGGAAAAAGCTGGAAATAGGTGCTGTGGGAAATGAAATAGGAAGTCAATGAAAAAAGGATTGCTAAATAGCAATGAAAATCTGACCAAATTGAATGGAAATAGTAGAACCTACTATTTCTGTGTTTTAGGCCTCTGCAAGTTTCCTTGTTTTACTGTGATTTTTAAATGAAATTTTTCCAGATAGGGAAAACACAGATATATACTCAAAAGAGCTAATAATATATTATTTTTGAACCAATCTTTAAAATTTGACATAGCTATGGTTAGTGTTTCAAGGGACACAGTGTTGTGTCATGTAAAAGTAGTCATGAATAGCATGTGATAGAAAGATTCCCTGTAGGGGAGGATTAGTTTAGTGTTTTATTTACCTTTCTTTTTTTCTTCCAGATTTGGGGACAGTAAAAAAGTGTATCTATAGAATTACAAATTTGAGCCAGCAAACTCTCTTAGGATTTTACCTTTCCATTATGGTTTCAGTACAAATAAAGCAATGTTAATCTTACTAAGCTCAAATTTATCCCAAATGACTGAAGAATATGTTCTGCTTAACTGGGGGTTATGATATACTTAATACATGAATTACTTTTACAGAAAATTAAATGAGTGGTATTCACTTAATACTTACAACTGTATAGATTTTTTTAATGATTCCAAATTTAGCATTGCCTCAAGTTCATCATTATGAATGTGCATCATCTTACAGTATTCTAGATCTAGAATGGGTATAGGAAATTACGTAGAATTTATATTGACTCTGATGACTTACTGAAAGTGATCCTAAAAAAGAATCCCTTATTTCAGATATGTCCTTGTCTTTTCATTTTTGAAAGTGCACATAAAATTGCAGATTATACCAGAATTCCCTACTTCATTTTTACTTATTCAATAAAGAGCAAATGGCATAAGTAAAAGATTGTCAGGTGTTTAGTTAAAGTAGAGTTTGAATAGTTTTTGAAATGATGATTGATTGTTTACATTTCTCTTTTGAAAAGCTGCCTCTTGATAAACTTGGACAAAATTTATGCTTTGAGAAGTTGCTTTTACTAATAGAAAAATTTCAGGTCTCTTAGAGTCTAGATGCTAGATTTTTGTCAGATACATTTCCTGAGATTCTTTCCTCTTTCCCATTTCCCCCCCCCTTATTTGTTTCTTTTTGTCAGATCTATGGATTTTCTTTTCCATATAACATTTGGATGTATGAGGGAGAGACATAAAGACAAGTGTATTTGAAAAGATTATGTGCTGGATCTACACTGTCTCTTTGTTTGGGCAAATAATAGTTATTATAAAGCACTACTTAAAACAGTTTAAGATGCTGTTATAGGGTCACTGGGTCATTTTATCCTCAGAGCATTTTAGTTTCCACTTTGACCTTTTTTCAGAATTTTTTGTAACTGTTTTTTGTAATCTAGTATTAAAAAAGAGCCTTTAGGTTTGCTTACATAAAGTTACTAAGAGTAGTGCTGTTCCAACCTGCATTTCAAAATGGCTTCTTTATTAGATAGGACCCAGAGTTCCAAATTAGAACCCTATCAGATTTTGCCAAAAAATTAATATGAAGATGCTTCCTCTCTTTGTGCAGATTGTAACAGCCTCATGCCTTTATAGTTTTTCAAAGTGCATCCACCCAACATACAAGAAGCCTTCCATTATTTGTTTTAATAGCTTGTTTGTACCAGTACTACACTTAAGCTTCCTGTTTTCCTTTGTTCTTGTTATATGTTATATATCTTTTCCAGTCTTTCATATCCTTGATTTCTTTTTTTTATTTGAATAACCATCTCATTTTTAAAATAATTTTTTAAAATTTCATTTTAGATTCAAGGGTCAGAACACAAATACAGAATAGAGAAAAGAAACAAAAACATAAACTTAAGTACAAAGAAAGAATTAAAAGCATGTCATTTACATAGAAAAACATAAGAGATAAGTATCCTCCATGACTCTAGCCAACATCTTAGATGAACACATCTTGATTTTTTTAATATCTTTCTTAAGGCCCATTATAAGCAATGCATTGAATTGAAGGGCTTACAATCTTTTCTCAACCTACTTTTCAGCCTTATTACATGTCCATCCACATTGTGGTCCAGCCAAACTGGCCTTCTTACTATTCTTTATACATGGAACTCCAGCTCCCACCTTTGTGCTGGTTATCCTTCATGCCTGAAAAACACTCTTTCCATGTTCACATTGGCCTCTTAGGAATCCCTTATTACCTTTAGAACTCTGCTCAGGTAACACCTTTTACACGAAACCTTTTCTGATTGCAACTCACTCTTCACAAATTAGTGTCTTTTCTCATCCAGTTACCTTGTATACGTATATATGTGTATCTAAAATTCTTGAAGGCAGGGACTGCTTTTTTTCTTTGCATTGTCAGCATCAAGCATAGTTTCTGACATATAATAGATAACTTCATAGAAAATGCTTATTGATGGACTGTGTGTCATAGCATCTTTAGAATCTTAGAGTTGGAAGGGACTTCAAAGGCCATCTAATCTAAGCTGTATCAGACCTGAATCCCAGGCATGGTGTCTCTTGATCATCCAGCATCATTTCAGACTTCTAGTGAGGGAGAATACCCCATCATCTCTGAATTGGCACATAGTAGAGATCTGGGAGTAGTACTTTGGATTTTCATTTGGGCTTTTCAATTTCAGATTCCTTAGCTTATTGGGGAAAAAAAAAAGCCTAAATGGTGAAAAATCTCTACAGCACCATCATGGTAAAATTGGATTTGAAGTCAGAGAATCTGAGTTTAAATTATGATAATCTCAAAATATTTTGGAACCATGGGTAAAACTCCATTTTTTCATCTGCAAGATGTTGGGGGTTGGACTTGGAGGTCCGTTTCAGCTCTAATTTCTGTGTTCCTCTGACCTTTAGAACTGTTTAAATTGCAAACTAGGGGAATATGAAAGATAACCTTTATCTCATAATAATTATACTGGAGAAGTTTTTTTTTTTAACCTCTCAAACAAGGAACTTGATTTACATACTTTAAACTGTAGGTTTTCAAACAAATTTTCAAACAAAATCTTGTGTGGGATTTTCGCAGTCACGCATTATTTGAATCACAAAGATTTTAGGAAGACAGTTACTTTTTTAAAAAATGAAAAGTTAGTGGTAGAATATATTCTTAGTTATATTAAGTTTTGATTGTCTAAAGGTAAATTAGATTATTTTGTGGAGCATAACTTCAGTTTAATGTTTTTTCTGGGGTAAATACTTTATTATGTCTTAGTTTCTTATTCAGAAGTTGGGTGAGTGGGGGAAATAAGGAGATTAAACTCAATCTTTTTTAGTGTTGAATTAGTTGATCTGCCATTTCTTCCAGTAACAGAAAAAGGACTAAGCTTTGAAGGACTAATACACGTTCCTATGAAGTAGAGTAGTGAGGTGAGGAATAATTGGATTAGAGTTGGGAGGTCTTTTTTTTCCTAAGTATTTGTAGTTTTTTCTAAGACTACTAGAGTAATCATTCTGATATTAGTTATCAGGAATTTCATTGAAGGATTTATTTGAATAGAAACCAATGTGCTAATTATTAAAATCAGAAACTTTAAAACTATATTTTTCTAAAATAAGTTTTTATTGATATCTTTTGTATCATCATAGTTTTCTATGTTATCTTTCATCTCAGAGAACCGTCCCATATAGCAAATAATATTTTTTAAGGCAAAAAAAGAAGAGGAAAAGAATCAGCATGATCAATAAATTGAAAAAGTTCAAAAACCTGTGCTACCTTCTAGTGTGAGTGTGTGTGTGTGTTGGTTCTTTCCATTTATTTTGTTGTCATTCTGTGTATTGCTTTCTTAGCTCTGTGTGTTTCACTCAGAATCAATTTGTTAACTCTTTCTCTTCTTCTCTCTAGACCACTTTGGTCATTTCTTAGTGTACAGTGGGAGAAAAGGAAGGGAATATGCATTGATGTAGTATCTCCTATATGCTAGGTACTGTGCTAAGAACTTTTTACATTTTATCCTCATAACAACCTTAAAAGGCAGGTGCTATTATTATCCCTATTTTTAAGTGAAATTAAGTTAAACAGATTGAGTGACTTGCTTAGGGCCATAGAGCTCTTAAGGTTCTGAGGCCAGTTTTGAACTTACCTTCCTGAATTCAGGCTCAGCGCTCTATCCACTCAACTACTAGCTACTATAATAATATTTCCTGACCACAATTTATTTACCCATTTCCCAATTGATTTTATTCTACTTTGTTTTCAGTTCTTTTCTATTACAAAAAGTGCTGGTTGCTCTAAATATTTTGGTATGTGTGATGGCTTGCTTAACATTGATTTTCTTGTGCAAACCAGTAATTGAATCTCTGTGCTTAGGGCCATAGAACTCTTAAGGTTCTGAGGCCAGTTTTGAACTTACCTTCCTGAATTCAGGCTCAGCGCTCTATCCACTCAACTACCAGCTACTATAATAATACTTCCTGACCACAATTTATTTACCCGTTTCCCAATTGATTTTATTCTACTTTGTTTTCAGTACTTTTCTATTACAAAAAGTGCTGGTTGCTCTAAATATTTTGGTTATGTGTGATGGCCTGCTTAACATTGATATTCTTGTGCAAACCAGTAATTGAATCTCTGGGTTAAAGGATATGGACATTTTAATCATTTTATTTAGATAATGCCAAATTGTTTTCCAGATTGGTAGTACCAGTTCACAGCTCCACCAATAATATATCAGTTCCCTCTTATCTTCCCATAAGCCTCTCCAGGGTTGACTGTTGCTGTTCATTGTCATCTTTGCCAGTTTGCAGGGTTTGTGGTGAAACCGCCAGGTTGTTTTAATTTGCATTTCTCTTGTTTTTAGTGATGTTTTGATTTGCATTTCTCTTGTTTTTAGTGATGTGGAGCATTCTTTCTTGTGGTAGTTAACGATTTTGCAATTCTTTTGCGAATATTTTTCATATCCTTTGACCACTTATCTATTCCGGAATATTGATCTTATGTATTTGTTGTCTACATATCTTTGCTACCAAACTCTTACTGGAGAAATTTGATACAGAGATTTTTTTTTTTTCCATTCAGCCTCTTTTAGTTTCATCACTTAACTGGAATTAGTCTCTGAATTTATCAGTGATACTTTAATGGCCCGATCCCATTCTGTTCTCAATCCCAATTCTTGTTGACCTCTTTTCAGCATTTTGCGTTCCCTTTTCTTCTGATTATTTCTCTACCCTGTGGGTTTTCTTGAGGCTGTTCTTGGTTTTTTCCTAATGCTATATGACTCTTCCTTCTGTCTCCTTTGCTGATTTGTCATCACCATCATATCACCTTGGAGTGTGTCTCAAGACTTTTTTTATTCTCTGGACCTTTTTTATTCTCTTTCCATACTCTTTCTCTTGGTAACCTCATCATCATCTCACATGGGTTTCTCATCACTGTTCTTATAATTCCCATATCTATATCTTTAACTCTGAACTTTTTCTAGCTTCTGTTGCATGTCTCGAACTGTCTGCACTGGACATTTCAAACTCGATGTCCTTTAGACATTTCAGACTTAACATAATCAAAACGGAACTTACCGTCTCTGCCCCCAAAACAATCCTCTCCCTAACCTTCTGAACTCTATTATTTCTGTCAGGCACTCATCCTTACCCCTATATATTTGCTCACTTGACCAGTCTTGTTGGTTCGTTATAGTGTCTTTCACTCCCAGTACCTTCTGTCCGTTCACTCATGTACCACCTTTGTCACCTTAGTTCAGACTCCTCATCACCTCCCTGCCGATAGGTTATTGCAGAGGCCTCCTGATTAGTCTTCCCATTTCTACTTCAATCCATCCAATACATTGCTTTCAAAGTAATTTTTCTTAAGGATAGCTCTAATCATGTGACTTCCCTATTGAAAAAATATTCAGTGGCTTCCCCTTGCTTTGAGGATGAAATATAAACTATTTGACTTTTAAAAGCCCTATAACAACTTGGTTCCAATCCATCCTTGCCTATCACTGGGCATTACTCCCACTTCCAGCCAAATTGACCTTCTGTGTGTGTTGTACTTGACATCCCACCTTCCAGTTCTGCACCTTTGTTGTGGCTCTCCTCCATGTCCAAGAAGGAACGTACTTCTTCCTTAGCTCCACATCTTAAGAGTTCCTCTCTTCCTTGAAGATGCAGCTCCTTATATTTAACTACTTTGTATTTATTAACTTTATGTTTATGCTGTATATATTTTTACATATACTTTTCTTTGTCATGAGAATGTAAATTCCAATTTACGTTTGAGTGGGGATTATACTGGTTTTTTTTGTTTTTGGTTTTTTTTTGGATTTGTATCTGACCAGGTACTAGCACAGTACCTGGCGCATTACAAGTAGGTATTTTTTCCACTGGATAAGCTCTTTGAGAGAAGGGACTGAGGATATCTTTGTATCTCTTTTTCCTAGCACGATGCTTGGGACAAAATGGGTACTTAATAAATACTTCTTGGTGGGTTTTTTATTTTATTAGTATTGGTCGTAATAGATAAATCCTGTAGAAAATATTAACAAGTGATATTTTTAGAGATAATTTTTTTCCTCCATTCTCTTCCATTCTTTGACATACATCTCTCCTCCTCCTCCATTCCCCCAATTTCAAAATTAAGTTCAGGCTACCAAGTATTTCTTAAACTCTTGAACCTTAAAGCAAATGATTTTTTTCCTACTGATAACATACATGTATACACACACACATATATGCACACACACACACACATATATAAAATCTTTGGAGTTGAGTTTATTTTTCAGAGTTGTAATTATACCATTTTACTTCTCTCACATTAAGAAGAGTGGTTTTTTTGGATTATTAATTTTGTTTATGCATCCAATTTTAAATAGATATTTTTAAAACCTTTTATGATTCCCTTCATAATTTTATTATCACAGAAATATAAAGATTAAGTTAAAAACCCACTGTAAGTTAATCAAATATTTTAATTCTAATATTAACATTCTCAGTTATGTAGTTTCTGAACCAATTTATATTTCTACATCCTTCTGTCTTTGTGGATATGCTCTTGCTTAGTAGCAACTATTTCTGAGGGTAGGCAGGAAGAACCTTTCTGAAGTGACTTAGTCTGTTTTGCAATTTATATTCCTGCTCTGGTAACAAAAGCTGTTTTTGTGGGAGCAGAGCCGAAGATACTGGCTAAAATGAGGATTACTTCAGTGTTTCCTTCCTCTTGACCTGTTTTTCCCCATAGAAGCACAAATGATACATTCCTCCCATAAATTTTAATATGGTGGAAGTGCACGTTTTTGTATCTTATTTATTGCTTCCACTTTTAATAATTTTGTTTTGAGTCATCCTCAAAATTGAAACAGATTTTGGACACTTGTTTTTAGTACTGGAATTGTGATAGCTTTTTTAGTTAAAAGCTCCACCTGTTAATGGAATCTCATTATTTCTACTTGAAATTAAATTGGAGACTATAGACATTTGATTCCTTGGTCACAGGGTTATTTCAAGAATTTAGTTCACATTAACACACTTTTTACTTTATCCGCTCTCTTAAAGTACAGGCCTCTGTGACATTTGAAGGTCCATTGTGACATCACAAATCCATCTTCAGGAAACCTAGCAACAGATTGGATGTAGTCTATTAGGTCTAAATCAAGTGCTGTGTTACAACATTGTGAGGTTTCTCCCAGTTATAAGTGTCATTAATAGGATTTTTTAAATTGCAAAGCCAAGTAAGGCTGTAAATCGCATCATCTAATTTATCTCTTCAGATTAACTGTCTATAGTGGGGTTTTCAGTGGATGTGGTGGCATCAGCATAATCTATGTTTCAGGCATCACACACAGGAGGACTGCTCTTTAGGGGATCTAGAAAAAAAGGTAAACTACAAGCCCATTAAGGGTTAAACAGATCACTTTATACATCTTTTGGGAAACATCTTTATTGTAAATAAAGCCATACAAATTAACAAGATTTTTATTTGTGAATATAACTTATGTTTTAAGTGACTAAAAAAATCTACATTTAGTATTCATTTTAATGTGGCAATCTGGAGAGCGGTGGATATACATAAATGTATCATGCTATTCAAAGCTAAGATTTTTTTTAACTTATGAAAATCTTGGAATGCATATTTGATATTTGAATCTCGTTCCCTTATTTATGCATATCTTTGGATTCAGACAAAATAATCAATTTTTATTAAGATACCACTTCCTCAACTCCAAATCATGAAATTCCAATTCAGTTTTTCATTAGTCAAAAACTGCTTATTTTTTATTTTGATGACTTATCTTTTAACATTTCTAAAATTAGGACCATTTGAAAGGAATGTCATATTTTTCTTTCTACATTTTAGTGGGATCTTTGGAGAAGTCTGTATCAGAGAAAGCTCCTTCTTATAGCAAAATCTCTGGTATTAATGCAGGAACAATCTTTTGAATTTCTTGGCAGTAATATGCCTTTAAGATAGTTTTTTGCTATCATTATTCTTTTTAGGAAAAGAGTCCTAAGAATAGATTTCTGAAAGAGCTTCTTTAGGTAAAAGTCGGCAGACTTTTTACCCTGATCTTCCTCTGAATCACAGTTCTATAGCAGCCCCTCTACTGGACTTTTCACCTGTATGTCCCACTATCACTTAACTCAGTTTTTTGAATTAATAATTCCTTCTTACTCCCCACTCCTCAGTCCTTTTTATTATTGCCCAGTTTTTTCAATGGAATCATTATTCATTATTGCTACCACCACTGTAATTTATTTTCCCTCATACCCATACCCTAGGTTGTTGCAGTAATCTTTTTATTTGACCTCCCTGCCCCCATCTTGTCAGCTTCCAGTTCATTTTACATACTAGAAGCAGATTATTGTTGTTGTTTAGTTGTGTCCAACTCTTCTTAACCCCCTGGTTCAGTGCTCTCCATGGTGTTTCCTTGCAAAGATACTGGAATGGTTTGCTATTTCCTACTCCAGTAGATTAAGGCGAACAGAAGTTAAGTGACTTGCCCAGGGTCATGCAGCTAGTAAGTGTCCAAGGCTGGATTTGAACTCAAGTCTTGCTCTAGGCCTAGCACTCTATCCACTGAGCCACCTTGCTGCCTCTGATAGATTGATTTTCTTAAATATATATTTTTTAATCCCATCATTCCTTTGCTCAGAAACTCTCCATGCTTCCCCAGTGCCTATAAAATAAAGGTACAAAACAAATACTATGTTTAGCTTGATATTAAAAACATTCATCATAGTCTGGCCCAGATCTACTATGTCCCATTACATTCTCTAAAATGAATGTTTAAATTGGGCTAGTGTCCTCACTGACCTGTGAACATCCTGTGTGCATTCCCACATTGGTGCCTTAATTCATTCTTACTTCTCAGACCTTTTCCCCTCTACCACCTTAATTTTACTCATCCTTTTATGGCTCAAATTAAGGCCAAATTATGAAGTTTTCTTTGACCATTCTAGACATTTACTCTGAACTCCTTAACTGTCTGGACCACACAGTTTTGCTCTTAATATAATGTATTCATTCAACCACCCCAACTATATAGTAATTTCTTTTTGGTCAAGGAGGATATTTCATCCTTTTTCTCTATATTGCAGTGTAGCACAATGCTGAGTAAATGCTAGGGGCTGGGTAAAATATCTGTGGGATTGGTAGGAGGATTTGCTTTTTGTGAGAAATCTATTATGATTGCCTTTTTTTTTTTTTTTACCAGACCTGTAATTTCATCTGTGTAAGGGAGCTTTTGGTGGGAAACTTCCTCTTCCAATATATAGATTAGCACCTTCTTTGCAACTTACAGTTTTAGAACACTGAAAGGGTCATGAAGTAGTGTTCACCAAAAGCAGAATTTCATCTCAGTCTTTCTGATTCTGAGACTTAGATTTTTTATCTTCAGTATATGTGGTATAAAGAGAGATTTTCATTATTTTTACATTTTTATCAAGTTGGATATGCTTTTCAACTGGATTGATTTATTTACATTTACTGTCAGTATGATTTTTGATGGTGTAACATTTTATCATACGCAGAACATTTTCACATATATCCCCTTATTTTATTGTCGTAACAACCCGGTGAGGTAGAAAGACAGGTCTATTTTACTGTCCTTTTTCTACAGGTTCAGAGAGGAATGTCCAAGGTCACACAGCTGACATGTGTGACAGCTGGAATTTGAATGTGTCCAGTGTCAGATTCCATTGCCCTTTTCCTGACACTGTTCTGTTCCTTTATCAGTCTTGAGAAGTGTTAGAAATTACAAATATCCCCTGAAAATAAGATCACAAAGTTTCCTGCAGCTCCATGGATACAGTGCCAGGTACCTGGTTTTCTATAACATTTTGAAGGCTGTAGGACTTGGTCGCTGCTCTTCAAGAATTACGTGTCAAAGTTACTCAGTAGCAGGGGAAGGGAGACACAGCTTGCTGTTTTCTGGGTATGTCTATCATTAAGAAGTGGCCTAAAAGTCAAAGGTTGTTTCTTAATCTTATGTTTTTATGGAAGGAATCTGTGATTAAGAGATTCAGTAATTTTAAATTTCTTTTAGCAATAATGTGCTGTAGCTGGAAATTTTTGTTAAGAGGACCTTGGCAGCTAGTGGAGGAGACTTTTTCTTCTTAGCATGGTCAGAGTTTTGTACAATGTATTTGAGTTAAATGGGATAGCGGATAGCAAGAGATAGGATAGAAGAAGGACCCTTCTGTTCATGGGTTAAAGATCCTCTACAAGGATGTGGGTTTCTTGGTATTACTTTTGGTATGCATTAACTTGTGATTTTAATATATACATGTGGCAGTACTGAGGCTACAGGGCAGGGCATTATCCTAGGATCAGAAGTACCTCAGAATATCATCAACTTGAGATTTTACCTAAGATTTATTCAAATAAAATGGCTTCCCAAGTTTAACTTTTGCTTAGCTTCCTCACTCTTAAAATATTACAGGAAAAAGGTAAAAATAGTCACATGAGAATTTAATCATAGCATTAGTCTTTCCTAAAGCAGGCTTGGTTTCTTTAGCGGTGAGGTGGTTTAACTGCCTTAGAATCCTTTGCTGAAAACATTCTTAGCCCACCTAACATGGGAACTGAAAGTGAGGGTCATGGATTTTTTTTTAATATCTATAATATTAGAGAACAACTGTTCTAGGATAATAATAATCTCCTAATGGTAAATATAGCAGCTTGTGTGTCATTCCTTGATAGCTAAAAAATAAATAAATAAATGAAGCAGACTTAGTGATAAATAATGCCTATTTTTGGCCATTGTTACTGTTGTTTTGTTTTTATTGTGACATTTTTGTGATACCGAATGATCATTTTTGCAGGTTTCTGTAGCTGGATCAGGCACCGGAAGAGGCTCTCCAGCTGTAACTCTAGTGCAGTTGCCTTCAGGTCAAACTGTACATGTCCAGGGAGTGATTCAGACACCACAGCCATCGGTTATCCAGTCACCACAAATACAAACTGTTCAGGTTAGCTGTTTTTCTGGATGACTTTGAACTTTTTTAGGCTCCAAAAAAAATATTGCCTAAGTTGTTACTGTCTTCTCTGTAGAGCTGTTCTGATTTATATCTTTTCTTAGATGTTACAGAGGAATTTCTGTGATACTTCTGAAGTGTCATGCTTTGGTAATTTAGGGTAATGATTTAGGAATTGGGGTCTGTTCTTAGGACATAATTTGCAAAATGATGTCAAATGGAGCAGCTAAGTGGAACAATGGTTGGAACTCTAGACTTGGAAGACCCAAATTCAAATGCAGCCTCAGATGCTTGCTAGCTCTGTGAACCCAGGGCAAATCACTCAACCTCTGCCTCAATTCCTTCATTTATGAAATGGATATAATAGCACCCACTTTTCAGAGTTGTTGTAAGGATCAAATGAGATATTTGTAAAGTGCTTGCAAACCTTAAAGCATTATAAAAATGCTAGCTGTTATTAAATTAGTCAGCTAGCTTGTTTCTCTTTAGGGAAAAAAAATCAGACCTAAATCACTCAGTGGTACATATTTTGAGAATCCCTCTTGAAATACATTTGGTAAATATATTGGGATGATGGTGTTAGGATGCTGGTGGTTTTTAGGAGTGTCATATTGTTACAAGGAGAAAACTGATTTTTAGAATTTAGTTTCTTCAGAAAAGTGATACTTCAGTTCACTTTGATGCTATATATTCTTGAGTGTTTGCTTTCTTAAAAACATTTGAATTTCTTTATAATCTTACAGTTTTAGTCTTGTGATACTCTCTAGGGAATGTTTAGTCAAGCAGATCTTAAATCATTAATAACCTTTTGTGGCTAAAATTTTGTATTGTTTATGATGTTAATTCCAGAAAAGGTTAGGAGCGCATATTCAAGAGTATCATTTTTGTATTCAGCTTATTCATTTTCTTTTCCCTTGGGGGAATACTTTTTTCTCTTTCTTCAAATACAGGCATTATTGACATAATTGACATAAGAAGGAAATCATGACTTGGCATTTTTTATTCATGTCCATTCTTGAAAGCTTGAATCCAGTGGTATAATGAGTATTTTTTAAAATTTATCTATTTTTTCATTACTTTTATTTTCAGACATATCCCTGCTCATCCATTGAGCCATCCCTTCAGCAACATAATATTTTAAATTTTAGGTATCATCCTTTAAAACTTGAAAGTTACCTTACTTACTGTGTATTGTGCATCTTTTCTTATGCTGTTCAAATTGTTTAAAAAAATTTAACCCAAATATATGCTCTATATGTTAGTAGATGATTTACAGGGAAGTTTAAAAATTTTCTTGACTCCTGAATCTAGACTTTTCATCAGGAAAGATCTGCCATCCTCTTTAAATTTTTAACTTAATAGGCATGTCTTTCTTTGTCCCTAGTTTTTTACATGACTGAAGTTGAAGAAAAGCATAAAGCCTTGGACATACTGGACATTTGGTCATATTGAGCAAATGAATGCATTTTCCTTTATAAGATGAATGTATAGAGTTTTTTAAAGAAAATAACTGGATTTATGATTTCATCAGAATAAGGCAACTCCCAGCATAGAAGCTGCCTCTACTGATAGAATTCAGCCCCTCTCTCTAACTTTGTCTTAAGAGTGACTTAACTATGATCACATCACTAGTATATATAAGATATAGACCTTGAACCTAGTTCCAGAGTCTTAAGGCCAGTCTTCATCTCATTGTCATATTGCCTTAAAATTTTTGCTAAGATCTAAGAGAGAAACTTTTCTGTTTTTATATATTGTTTGTATGTATGTATGTGTGTGTGTGTGTGTGTATTCTGATTACATAGTAATCCTTTTTCAGAATAAGTTATTTTTATGCTTCTTGTCCTTTTTTTTTAACATCATAGTAATTTTTGGAAATACCTTTTCTTCGTGATTGAACTTTCTCTTATAAAGCAATCAAAAGAAACATAATATAATCATTATATCTGAGAGTCTGTACAATATTCTGCCTCAGTTGTTTGCTACCTCTCTGCCAAGAGGAAGAGTGATGTTTTTCATTATTTGCTTTTCAGCATGCTAGTTTTTTTTTTAAAATAAATTTATTTATTTAACTTTTTACATTCATTTTCACAAAATTTTGGGTTCCAAATTTTCTGCCCATTTGTCCCCTCCCCCCACCCCAATACACCAAGTATTCTAATTTCCCCTATCACCAATATGCCCTCTCTTCTATCCTCCCTCCCTTCTCTTGTCCCCATCTTCTCTTTTGTCCTGTAGGGCCAGATGACTTTCTATTCCCCATTACCTGTATTTCTTATTTCCTAGTAGCAAGAACAATACTCAACATTTGTTCCTAAAACTTTGAATTCCAAATTCTCCCCTTCCCTCACTCCCCACCCATTCCCTTTGGGAAGGCAGGCAATTCAATATAGGCCATATCTGTGTAGTTTTGCGAATGACTTCGATAATAGTCATGTTGTGTAAGACTCACTATATTTCCCTCCATCCTATCCTGCCCCCCATTGTTTCTATTCTGTCTTTGGATCCTGTTCCTCCCTGAGTGTTGACTTCAAATTGCTCCCTTCTCCCATTGCCCTCCCTTCCATCATCCCCCCCACCCTGTTTATCTCCTTCTCCCCCACTTTCCTGTATTGTGAGATAGGTTTTCATACCAAAATGAGTGTGCATTTTATTCCTTCCTTTACTCAAAAGTGATGAGAATAAACTTCATGTTTTTTTCTCAGCTCTCCTCTTTTTCCCTCCACTAAAAAGTCTCCTGCTTGCCTCTTCTATGAGAGATAATTTACCCCATTCCATTTCACCCTCTCTCCTCCCAATACATTTCTCTCTCACCATTTACCTTAATTCTTTTAAGATATGATCCCATCCTATTCAATTCACTCTGTGCTCTCTGTCTCTGTGTGTGCGTGCGTGTGTCTATGTGTGTGTAGTCCCACCAACTACCCAGATACTGAAAGGTTTTAAGAGTTACCAATATTGTCTTTCCATGTAGGAATGTAAACAGTTCACATTTGGTAAGTCCCTTATGACTTCTCTTTGCTGTTTGCTTTTTCATGCTTCTTCTCATTCTTGCGTTTGAAGGTTAAATTTTCTTTTCAGCTCTGGCCTTTTCATCAAGAATGCTTGAAAGTCCTCTATTTCATTGAAAGACCATTTTTTCCCCTGAAGTATTATACTCAGTTTTGCTGGGTAGGTGATTCTTGGTTTGAGTCCTAGTTCCTTTGACTTCTGGAATATCATATTCCATGCCCTTTGATCCCTTAATGTAGAAGCTGCTAGATCTTGTGTTATCCTGATTGTATTTCCACAATACTGGAATTGTTTCTTTCTAGCTGCTTGCAATATTTTCTCCTTGACCTGGGAATTCTGGAATTTGGCCACAGTGTTCCTAGGAGTTTCTCTTTTTGGATCTCTTTCAGGTGGTGATCAGTGGATTCCTTGAATACTTATTTTGCCCTCTGGTTCTAGAATCTCAGGGCAGTTTTCCTTGATAATTTCATGAAAGATGATGTCTAGGCTCTTTTTTTGATCATGACTTTCAGGTAGTCCCATAATTTTTAAATTGTCTCTCCTGGATCTGTTTTCCAGGTCAGTTGTTTTTCCCATGAGATATTTTACATTCTCTTCCATTTTTTCATTCTTTTGGTTTTGTTTGGTGATTTTTTGGTTTCTCAGAAAGTCATTAGCCTCCATCTCTTCCATTTTAATTTTGAGAGAAGTATTTTCTTCAGTGAGCTTTTGAACCTCTTTTTCCA
Source organism: Bettongia penicillata ogilbyi (assembly GCA_023548195.1). Taxonomy (NCBI): domain Eukaryota; kingdom Metazoa; phylum Chordata; class Mammalia; order Diprotodontia; family Potoroidae; genus Bettongia; species Bettongia penicillata. The sequence continues at coordinate 2,766,288 of JAJHZJ010000671.1, forward strand.
TTTGGCTAATTCTGCTTTTGAAAGCATTCTTCTCCTCATTGGCTTTTTGAACCTCTTTTGACAATTGAGTGAGCCTATTTTTCAAGGTGTTATTTTCTTCAGCATTTTTTTGGGTCTCCTTTAGCGAGGTATTGACCCGTTTTTCATACTTTTCTTGCATCTCATTTCTCTTCCCAGTTTTTCCTCCACCTGTCTAACTTGCTTTTCAAAATCCTTTTTGAGCTCTTCCATGGCCTGAGCCCATTGGATATCTATTTCGGATGTTTGGGGTACAGAGGCCTTGACTTCTATGTCTTTCCCTGATGGTAAGCATTGTTCCTCCTCATCAGAAATGAAAGGCGGAAACATCTGTTCACCAAGAAAGTAGCCTTCTATGGTCTTATTTTTCTTCCCTTTTCTGGGCATTTTCCCAGCAATTTACTTGACTTCTGAGATTCCTGTCTACCCCTGCCTAGATCCGCCCAGCTAGTGCTTGGGGTCTGAGATTCAAATACTGCTCCGCAGCCTCAGGGCTTTCAGCGGGGGTGGGGGCCGGGCTGCTATTCAATCTGAGCTTAAGTTCTGGTGCTCAGGTGGGGGCAGGGCCGCCTCCCACATGCTAGTTTTTTTAATTGTTAAAAGTTGGGCTTTGTTTTAGTGGGTTTTTTCCCATGTAAATTATTGTCAGTATTTTGTTATCATCTCTACTCATTTTACTATCAGTGTATACAAACCTCATATTTCTTTGAATTTTTTCATAGTTGTCATTTCTTTCTGTATAATGACATTTCATTACATTCATAAATGAGTATTTTTGGACAATTCCCCATTTGATGAGGACTTATTTTTTCCCAGTTCTTCACTATAACAAAAAGTTGAAGGTATTACTATTTTTTTTTCTTATAATTAATTAATTAATTTATTTAACTTTTTACATTCATTTTCACAGAGTTTTGGGTTCCAAATTTTTTCCCCCTATTTATCCCCTCCCCCCACCCCAATACCCCAAGCAATCTAATTTTCCCTATCACCAATCTGCCCTCTCTTCTGTCATCCCTCCCTTCTTGTCTCCATCTTCTCTTTTCTCCTGTAGGGCCAGATGACTTTCTATTCCTCATTAACTGTATGTCTTCTTTTCTAGTAGCAACACAAAACTAAACAGTTGTTCCTAAAACTTTTAGTTCCAAATTCTCCCCATTCCTCCCTCCCCACCCATTCCCTTTGGGAAGGCAGGCAATTCAATATAGGCCATATCTGTGTAGTTTTTCAAATGACTTCCCTGATAGTCGTGTTGTGTAAGACTAACTGAATTACCCTCCATCCTACCCTGCCCCTCATTGTTTCTCTTCTGTCTTTTGATCCTGTCCCTCCCCGAGTATTGACTTCAAATTGCTCCCTCCTCCCTTTGCCCTCCCTTCCATCATCCCCCCCCCCTTGCTTATCTCCTTCTCCCCCACTTTCCTCTACTGTAAGATAGGTTTTCATACCAAAATGACTGTGCATTTTATTCCTTCCTTTAGTCAAATGTGATGAGGGTAAACTTCTTGGTTTTTTTTTCTCAGCTCTCCTCTTTTTCCCTCCACTAAAAAGTCTCCTACTTGCCTCTTAAATGACATATAATTATCCCATTCCATTTCACCCTCTTTTCTCCCACTCCATTTCTCTCTCAGCATTTACCTTAATTTCTTTTAAGATATGGTCCCATCCTATTCAATTCACTCTGTGCTCTCTGTCTCTGTGTGTGCATGCATGTGTGTATGTGTGTGTGCGTGCATGCGTGTACATGTGTGTGTGTGATCCCACCAACTACCCAGATACTGAAAAGTTTTAAGAGTTACAAATATTGTCTTTCCATGTGGGAATGTAAACAGTTCACTTCTGGTAAGTCCCTTAAGACTTCTCTTTGCTGTTTACTTTTTCATGCTTCTTCTCATTCCTGTGTTTGAAAGTCAGATTTTCTTTTCAGCTCTGGTCTTTTCATCAAGAATGCTTGAAAGTCCTCTATTTTATTTAAAGACCATATTTTCCCCTGAAGTATTATACTCAGTTTAGCTGGGTAGGTGATTCTTGGTTTGAGTCCTAGTTCCTTTGACTTCTGGAATATCATATTCCACGCCCTTTGATCCCTTAATGTAGAAGCTGCTAGATCTTGAGTTATCCTGATTGTATTTCCACAGTACTGGAATTGTTTCTTTCTAGCTGCTTGTAAGATTTTCTCTTTGACCTGGGAGTTCTGGAATTTGGCCACAATGTTCCTAGGAGTTTCTCTTTTTGGATCTCTTTCAGGTGGTGATCGATGGATTCTTTCAATACTTATTTTGCCCTCTGGTTGTAGAATGTCAGGGCAGTTTTCCTTGATAATTTCTTGGAAGATGATGTCTAGGCTCTTTTTTTGATCATGACTTTCAGGTAGTCCCATAATTTTTAAATTGTCTCTCCTGGATCTATTTTCCAGGTCAGTTGTTTTTCCCATAAGATATTTCACATTCTCTTCCATTTTTTCATTCTTTTGGTTTTGTTTGGTGATTTCTTGGTTTCTTGTAAAGTCATTAGACTCCATCTGTTCCATTCTAATTTTGAGAGAACTGTTCTCTTCAGTGAGCTTTTGAGCCTCTTTTTCCATTTGGCTCATTCTGCTTTTGAAAGCATTCTTCTCCTCATTGGCTTTTTGAACCTCTTTTGCCAATTGAGTGAACCTATTTTTCAAGGTGTTATTTTCCTCAGCATTTTTTTGGGTCTCCTTTACCAAGGTATTGACCCGTTTTTCATGCTTTTCTTGCATCTCTGTCATTTCTCTTCCCAGTTTTTCCTCCACCTGTTTAACTTGCTTTTCAAAATCCTTTTTGAGCTCTTCCAAGGCCTGAGCCCACCTGACATCCCCCTGGGATGTCTGGGGTACTGCGGCCCCTCCGTCCACATATTTCCCTGATGGCAAGAATATTTCCTCGTCAGATCCGGAAGTCGGGATCATTTGGATCTGTTCGAAAAAACTCTCTATAGTCTTATTTTTCTTCCCTTTTCTAGGCATTTTCCCAGCCAGTTACTTGACTTCTGAGATTCCTGTCCACCCCTGCCTAGATCCGCCCAGCCAGTGCTTGGGGCCTGAGGTTCAAATGGGCTTTCCGCAGCAAGCTTTAGTTCAGGTGCTGGGGTGGGGGCAGGGCCGCCTCCCAGGCTCAGTTCCCTCAGGGGCTTTATGCAGAGGCCTTCAGTAATAGAGTGGAGTGGGGCAGGGCCAGTCTCCCAGGCTCAGCTCCCTCAGGTTGTTTATGCAGAGATTTTCAGTAATGAAGATCCTGCCTCCTGCTGGGGGAGTCCAGGCCGCTGCCTCCTCTGCCGCCCACACCTTTGCCTCCGCCGCTTCCTGCCCCGTCTCTGCCGCCGCCACTTCCTCCTGAGGGGGCCCGAGTCACGGAGCCACTCCGCTCCCCCTCTCATCCAGCCCAGCCTTCTCTCTCACTGACCTGTAGCTTCTGTGGGCGGAGGGACTTTCCCGGCTGCCTGAGCTTCCGTCCCTGAAGCCTGCTCGGATCAGCTTCTGTGGGGCCGCAGCCAGGGCAGCGCTGGGGTGGGGTCCTCTGTGGACGGCTCTCCAGGGCTCACTGGAACGGAAATCTCTTCCCCTATCTTTATGCACCCCCTGCAGTGATTCAGAATTTATGGGGATCTCTTTTTACCTTAATTCTATGGGTTGTGGGTTCGGAGCTCGTAAATGTGCATCTTTCTACTCCACCATCTTGGCTCCGCCCCTCAGGTATTACTATTTTGATATAGTATTATATATTAGACTTTTGTTTCTGTCTCTGACCATCCTTGTGAACATTGTAATTATTTTTTTACATCAACTCAGATTCATAATACAAAATGGTTTAAGAGATAATAGCTCTACTAATAGCATGTTTTTTGTGCCTATTTTTCCTCGGTCACTTCTGCACTGATTTTTTCCTCTTTTTTTTGGTGATCTTTGCCAGTTTGCAAATTATGGTGTAAAATCTTGGAGTTTTAATTTGCATTTAAAGGGATGTGAAGTATGTTTTCCATATGACCATTTATAGTTTGCAGTTTTTCTTTTGAAAACTATTTGTATGCTTGGACCTCATCTATTGGCACATGGCTCTTGGTGTTATATGCATGTCAATTCACTACGTATCTTAAATATCAGGTGTCCGTTATATTAATTTTTTTCCCCATTCAGCATTTTCTATCTTTGTTATGTCTTCATTCTTATTTTTTTGTAATCAAAATTATTATGTCTTTAATTTAAAAAAAATTAAATATTTTATTTTCCCCCAATTGCCTGCAAAGATAATTTTTAGCATTTCATTCTTATCTTTTTAAGTTTTTGGTTCCAAATTCTATCCCTCCCTATCTTCCCTCCCCCTTCCCGGAGAAGGCAGACAGTTGGATATAGGTTATTTATGTGCAATCATGTAAAACATTTCCATATTAGTCATTTTGTGTAAGAATACTGAGCAAAAAAAAAAAAAAGAAAGTGAAAAATAGTATGCTCTGGTCTGTATTCAGACAACATCAGTTCGTTCTCTGGAGAAAGATAACAGTTTTCATCATGATTTCTATGGGATCATCTTGGATCATTATATTGCTCAGAATTGCCAGGTCATTCACAGTTCTTCATTGTATAATATTGTTGTTACTATGTGCACTGTTCTGGTTCTGCTCACTTCACTTTGTATCAGTTCATACCATGTCTTTTATGATGATTCTCTCTAATCCTTCTTTAGTTAAAGGCTTACCCCTTAACTGTAGTTGTGAAAGTCATCTTTCATTCTCTAATTTTTTGTTGTGATAAAGGCTTTTGTGTTCATGGAGCATATACATTTGATTCTTACTGCATTGCGTGCTGGTGTAAATCTAACTTCTGTTAAGCTTCTTTCCTGTTTTCCTAGTAGTTCTTGTCAAATAGGAGGTTCCTATTCTCATTAATTTATGTTCTTAGGTTTGTTATTTTCTATTTCTTTGGTTCTTTCTTATTTCATTTGTTCCACTGATGTACTTTTATGTGTTTTTAACCAGCGCTTGGTTCCTTGTTGGTTGTTTTCTTTCTTACAAACTTTATTCTAGGTTGTAGGTTTAAGATGTGACTGGATTATTTCAGGGAGAGCCTAAACCATCGTAATAGTAGTTTCTCTGAAACTGAGTCATTTCCAAGTCTGAGTATACCTAGGAAGAAATAGTTAAGTTTGATCCCTTAAAAGTTTTCATTTGTTTCTAGGCTATCCTAAATTAGTCTGCTTACTTTTTCAGAATTTAAAGATTTGTGACTAGTGCCATTACTTACTTTTGGCTATTAGGATGTGTTAGGGAGTTACTGGCAGATTCTGATGCTCCATCAGAGATACTACAATAAGAAAGCTTTTTAAGCTAAAACGTTTTTGGAAACTTTACAGCATGATAGAGATATGTTTCTCTAGGTGGCATTTAGCCCTTCATTTTTATTTTGTGAATATGCTTCTTTTGCTTTCTTGAGTTTTAGGACAAAATTGATTAGGTAGTTGTAGCCACTGTCAATATAGAGACATTGAGAAATGTGAATTATGTTAGAAATATGGAATATTCCTTAATATCAGCAATATATGTAAATTATACTACTTTATCTTGATAGGAACCCATGAATAGTTGTGTCAGAGCTTCCTTCTCATGGCAGAATGTTTGACTCTGAAAGTATATTGTGACTGTGGGTGTATATATGTATATGTGAGTAATTACACACACATACATACATGTGCTATCCTGAGAAACTCTAGTACTACTGCTACCACACTATCAGCTGGAAAATAAAGTTTTCATTAAAGTCAGACTATATTAAAATACTTTATCAAGTTATAAGTCTATACACTCATGTGCATATACCTGCATAAATGACTGATACTTTGGTTAATCAGGGATTTTTTTATCCATATCAAGTTTCAGCATTTATTAGGCTTAGTGCATTATACCTGTAGTTATTGCACTGAATTCACTGTTGTGATTGATATATTAATAAATACTCACATTTCTGCGATTGTTGGTAGATTGTAAGCTCTTTAGGGCAGGGCGTGTGTGACTTTTTTGTCTCTGAATTCCTGTTACCTAACTCAATGCTTTGAGCATACTCAGTGCTTCTTAATGACTTAATTGAATTCACGTTAATTCAATTAATATGTTCTTATTCTGTCATCAAAATGGTCCCTCTATCAAGTTTCCTCTAACTTATATGGAGTTGGGAGTGATTGAGAGTAAATGTTGTGTTTAAGAAATGGAAATTTAAAATTTTCCCAGGTTTCCTTCGGATTTCTTATCGTATTTCATGTTATTAGACCTTAAAAGTGAAACAATACCTATTCTTCTTTTTTAAAAAGAGATAAGCCAATTTTTATGTTCCATATTTTTGAGGCTTCCCAGTTTGATACAGGAATCTCATTTGGAAGGAATCTTAGAGAATATGTACATCAACTTATTTTATGAAGAAGGTATGTTTTTGTAAAGGACATACTATGATTTTTCAAAGGCACAGCTAATAAAGAGACATCGAGTCATTCCATATTTCCTCCTATGTGTCTTTTGTTTCACTGGCCTTTATTTCCTTCTTCCATACTGTCATTACAAAAGGATAATGTCTTTATGCCAGGGCCAGATTGTATAGGTCTTTGAATACCACTCATTCTTACTAATCTTAACCTCTTCACTGGTATATAATACAAGTCCTTTGTTTAGCCAAGATGGTCTGTTTGCTGCCCCTAAAGCATGCCATGAAAACCCCTACCTACTTCCTCTATGTTTCTTTATAATATTTCCTACAACCACAAATGCCACCCTCCTTTTCCTCCACTTATTTATATCCTATGAAACCTTCAGAGTACTTGAGAGTAAACTGCAGCAGCATGACAGCCAAAGAAGCTTTAATCTTCCACTGAGTTACAACAAGGGAAACAATAGGTCTGTTGTCTTCTTTCCTGGTCAGACCCCATCTAGCTATTGTGGCACTTAAAGTTAAACATGTTAAGAAGGACATTGACAAGTTAGAACATATCCAGAGGAAGGTGACCAGATGATGAGATGGCAGGAGAATATGCCACATGAAGATCACAAGAATAACTTGGCTAATGTTTAGCCTGGATAGGAGAAGACTTAGGGGTGCCATGATAGTTGCCTTGAAAGATTTTCTTTTTAAATGTTCTTTTTTTAAAATTAGGAATTCCATAATTAACATATGAATACTTCTAAATAGAACAGAAAAAAAGAATAGTATATGGAATGTGGGTCTTTATTACATGTAAATGCTGCTTTTAAAGAGAGTATGTTAAATTTTAACACTTTTTTACCAACTCTGTCTTGCTTATCTATATTTCCTTCTGGACTTCTTTCTGCTCTCTTCTTTGTTATATTGACTTTTTTTTTTTAAATTTCATCATATGACCTACCTATTTCTTCCCACCATTATTCCCCTTCTGAAAAAATCCTTCCCTTTTTAACAGAAATTAAGTACAGTCAAACTAAACAAATCCATACCTAAGTAACGTCTTAACAATTTACATCTCAATCTGTCTTCATGAATTTGAATGGTATTCATGTAGAATAGAGATTATATTCATTTTTATTGCTTTCAGAAGGTGGTAGGGTGGTTATTACAAGGGCAAATTTAGTCTCAAGGTCTGGAGAGCTTGCTGACAATGAAAGTTGTCCAGAAGTGAAATGTTTGTTCCTTACTGGACATCTTTAAGTGGAGGATGGTTGACCCACTTGCTAAGGATGTTGTAGAAATGATTTCCGTTCAGGTACAAACAGGACTAAATGACATCTAAGATTTTTCCAAACAGTAAGAATCCTTGATTCTTTGACTCAGGATTCTTCACCTTCTACATAGGAACTTCCCAGATAATTCCAGATCTGCAGTAATTTGGCTTTCTCTTACGTCTGTAGTGCTTATCTTCTGTGATTTTATTTGGCACATAATTATATAAACTGATCTCCTGTTTTAAGTATTTCATGTGTTTATGTATGTTTTCTCTAGCTAGATTATTAGTTCCCTGAGGGCTTGAACTATGTGTACTTATTTGTATCTGCCACAATACATAATGTAGTGTTTTGTATATAATATTCTTCAGTAAATATTTATGGATTGATTGAATTAATTGGAAGGCCTTTTATTTTATGATGAATGTTTAGAAACTCTTGTATTCTAGGTAGCAACAATTGCAGAGACAGATGAGTCTGCAGAAGCAGAGGGTGTAATTGATTCTCATAAACGTAGAGAAATCCTTTCAAGAAGACCTTCATATCGGTGAGTTTGTTAAAATTTCCATTGTAATGTAATTGTTGTTTACTATTGCATAATTAGCCATCAAAACCTTCATTTAAAGCTTTTAGTTTCATTTCTTAAAAGTATGTTTTAGAGGAGTTAAAGTGATTATTTATATTCTGCAAATTGTGTTTTAGAAAAATTCTGAATGAACTTTCATCTGATGTGCCTGGTGTTCCCAAGATTGAAGAAGAAAAATCTGAGGAAGAAGGAACACCACCTAATATTGCTACCATGGCAGTGCCAACTAGCATATATCAGACTAGCACGGGGCAATACAGTATGTATACTAAGATACGATATAATTTTATTTTTAAGACCTCTGTAGTTATATTAAAGAAGTATATACTACACTGAATTAAAGTAATTTTGCTTTTTAGCATTATTTTAGTTCTTAACACATAAATTCTACCTGTATGTATTACAGAATTTTTAAAAATGGATGTTAAATAAAATGAGATGTGTATTGAAATCCATTTGCATATTGAAAAAGTCCACTTTTATTAATAATCAAAATAAAAGAATTAAAAAGAAAAAAATTGAGTAATAGTGTATACTGCAAAGCTTTTACTCTTTTCAGATTTTCATTCACTTCTGCTGAGAATTTTTGCTTTGTTAATGTTTCTGGTTATTTTATTGTAATGTATGTTAAAGTTGAAAGCAAATGAATAGAACTAAAGTCTGTACTTTTCTATTGTTTAACTTGATGAAAAATACCTATTTATTAATATGAAAAGATGATACTGGTATTTTTAAAAATAATTAAGTGTATTTCCACTTCCGTTCCTCTCTTTGTTCATTCATATAGTAGTTCAGTCAAAATGAGAATGGGAAAAAAATTTAGCTTTTAAAACCACAGTAATAGGGCAGACAACTTAAGTGAAATCATTAAACAGATATTTATATGTACATTATTCTTATACATGTTAATGTATTGTAAACATTTATATTCCTTGCTGTAATTAAGGCACTAGTTGTTGTCCCCAATAAAGAGCAAGTTTTCTATGTAAGTACTTCTGTAAAAGAGGATCTGTGTTGCAGGTATTGGAGTATATTTGAAATTTAAATATTCTCTCGGTCAAATCTGGAACAAAATTTTGAACGTCCTCTTCCCAAACCCTTCCAACATTGATGAACACCTAGGATGAAAAACTATATTATTGCATTCACAGACTTTAATCCCGGCAAGTAGGAAATCACCTTTGAGATCTAGAAAGACTTTGTCAGTTTAATGTGCTTTAGGCTAGTTTTCTGTTTGTGCTGATAGTTTTATGCTAAGCCATGTATACAGTTTACTTTGCCCCTTTGGTGACAGATATTGTGTATTTAAAGTACAACTAGTATTGAATGAGAATTGTAGCTCTGCCACTAGTTGGTTCTGTGACCTTGGTCAAATCACTTAATCTAAGGGAGATTACTGTGTTGGTACCATATATAGACTTTAAAATTAGATGCTTTTGAAGTATGCACAGAAAAATAAAATTGTTTATAGACTGCACTCAGTTTTTATACAAGCTAGATTTAGGGAAAAGTGGTATTCATGTCAATATAATAATGCTATTCTACTTAACAAAGTTTTTTATCATAAGGTTATATGGATAATTTGTGTGAAAGTGCTATGGGAAAACAGGAAGGAAACATATAAATGAAAAATATTGCTATTAACATGAGACATTTTTTTAAAATGTAGGGATAGCATCAGTTGAGGCTCATACACGTTTTGCTTCTGCCTAAAGAAGGACATATCTTCAGGGCAATTTTAGATCCAGCAATTTGTGCAGCCAGTGGTCAAGCATTAAACTGGATTGGAGGTAGTATAAAGGGTAATAGCGTATCTTCCGCTTGAGACAATTATAAAGATAGATAAGAACTTTGAAAACTTTTTTAAATTTTAATTTAATTTTTTTTTGGAGGAGGAAGGCAAGGCCTTTGGAATTAGGTGACTTGCCCAAGGTCACAGAATAAGAGTCAAGTGTCTGAGGCTGGATTTGAACTCAGGTCCTCCCAACTCCAGGGCTGGTGCTCTATTCACTGTGCTATCTAGCTGCCCCAAGGAGTTCTTTTTTTCTTAAATTTTATAAATGTTAATTTCTTTGTTTTAAGAAATATCTACTATTTTCCAGTTTTCTGAATTTGAAAATACTACCATGTAGTAGGCTAGAATTGGAAGAAATGGTTTCTAGTTTGTCTCTAATGTAATATTATTCATCATTTAAACACCATATCCTCCTTAGAGTCAGTTTCTTGATTATACTTCACCTTTGTTATTTCAACACCTTAGAAAGGTGTCCAGTATTTCCCTAAGTTCGTATCCCTGGACTAATCACTATTACTAGTTAGTGAAATATAATCTGCAGAAAAAAGCTTTTAAACTCATTTTACTTTTATTTAGAAAATAAATAAATAGGTTTTTATATTAATTGTAATGCTTACTATAAAGCATAATTTTATAGGTAATGACACTTGTTTTCAAGTCTATACATGCGTGGTTAAATAGTGTTAATTACTACTTTGACTTCAACAGAAGCCAAGTGGGGGGTTTGCCTCTAGTATAATAGCAAAACTAGCCATCTAAATGTACTTCTTGGGGGCTTTTCAGAATCTTTTTCTTGCAAAAACTTGTCGTTTTTGTTGGTTTCTCTAATTTTCAGCTCTGATTTCTGCCAGTCTTCCTATTATGTTTATTTCCTTTTATAAATTAATTGAACTTAATCTGTCACTGGTATTTGAAGAGTTGATTAATTATAAAAAAGCAAAAAGTACTAATATAAAAGTTGAAGGCATTAAATCTTTTATTAATATATTGCAAATAGATGATAGTCATCAACATATACTGGAATGTTGCACCTACATATAAGCAGAGGTTCTTTGAATAGAATCTGAAAGTTAGTTGTTTGCTATAGGTTTGCTGGACTTTTATGATGTGTTTTACCCTATTGGGAAAAAAATGAATATTGAGTTAAAATAGTTCTCATTGTTAGTGGGGAAAAGAGAAAAGTAGGAAGAGATTCAATGCCATATGCACATGATCTGAATTCAGTAAATCTTCATGTGTTTCACCATAGTCTTATTGATGATTTTCTTGTATGACAGTTGCCATTTTTGTACAAGTGGAGCTGTTTTATCTCAGGAGGAACCATTTGAAGGAATTACATAAATGGTCTCTATTTTAATCCTGGAAATATAAATATGTTTGTTATTGAATGAGATATTTCACATTCCATGAAGAAATCTATGAAGAAAATCCATGAAGAAAAATAAATAATTTAAAATTTTTACTACCTTAAGTGAGAATTTCTCCCAAAAATACAATAATGGAAATTTAATGTTAATTTAGCATAATATTGATAAAGTCACCTACCATATAAAAGTTTACTTAAAGAATGAATTTTCCTATCAAATATAAGATCTTTATCTCCAAATTCCATAATATCAGTTATTCCCTACTCCAAATATATTTCCTGATCATTTTTCTTGCCTTCAAATCTGCTTCCTCCTATTGTGTTGGAAATTTTGCTACTATCTGATTTTATTATTTCAACCTTTGTGAACTTAGGTTTCAGAAGTAAGTGAATCAGTCTATAAAAAATGACTTGCAAACTGGTAAGAGGGATTGATAGTCTTAAGATTTAGAGTTGTTGAGTCACAAGTCTCTGCTGAGTCTGTTCTTCATAGAAGGAATTTGGCTTATACTAATGGAGTTCAAGTTTCAGTTCAACTGAGATAAGAGATGAAAGAGCTTTTAAACCTAACATACTATATAAAATGTCTACTATTATTATTAAATGAGCATAGTTACATTTACTACAGTTACTCACTTTTGTGTTTTGTGCCTTTGATTTTAGAATCATACACAGAGTATATTTTCAGAGATATAGACCAGCTGCTTAAAGTACATTGTAAAAAAAAATATTTTTATCAGGAATAATCTGATATATTCTACAAATAATCCTTTTTTGTGACTATTCCTACTGAATCTACTCTTTATTCCCATGTGGTAGCTTTGTTATGGAACTAGTACCGAATTTTGTGACCTTGGACAAATCATGGGTAAAATGCACTACCTTAATTATCCCACATTTACTCACATTTATATAAATGTGACCTGTGTGATACTTGCTTCCTTTTTTTCTTTAACCACCCTTTGACTGTTGTATTTTTTAAGGCACATATGTGTTTCATAGCTCTTCTTTTGTTCCACGTTTTACTGTGGAAATTTAAAACTGAGGATTTGTTGTGAGAATCTGCTGTTCTTGTCAAATATGTTAACATTTTATCAATGAAGATACATTGTTGTTGTCTGTTACCTGTTTTATCACAACCTATGTAGTTAGGGTGACTTTAAGAATGATTATATATTATGAATGTTAGATGTATCTCTGTGTCAGAACTGCCTGGACTTGGTAACTGATTGGATATTAGAAGGGAGAGAGGGAAAAAGATTCTAAGGTAACATGGGATGGAATATAGAAGTAAATGATGACAGAAATAATGGTTAGTATGCAAATCAGTATGTCTGCATGGTTAAGATCTAACATGTATTTGACCAAGTCACTTCAAGTAATTCATAGGGCAAACCAATAATCTTCTCAGGGTTGATTCCTTATTGGGTTTATATTATAGTTCTGCTGTTACCTGTGTGAAGTGTAGTCAAGTAACTTACATTCTGCAGGCCTTGTTTGTTTGTCTGTGAAGTGAGAATTCTTACCTTTCTAAGTATCATGAACCTCATTTTTCTTTTTAAATTCAGAATTGGAGGAAATGCTAAATTTTCTGTTACCAGTTAGTGAAAATAAAAGTGTGATATAGTTTTTCCCATTCCAAATGCATACTCTACCCTCCTGAAATCTATCCATGGACTTCTTTGGTAGGGACAGTAGGAGAGGTCTAGGTGAGGTCTCAAGTCCATTTCAGCTCCAGATCCTATGATGTTACAAGCTTCCTCCCGCCCCGTCCCCCGCCCCATCCCCCATCCTTCCTACCACAGGCCCTCTCTTTTACTTACTCTTACCTTTATCATCATATGTTGTTGGTTATACATTATAATGCTTTTCATTTTTCACAGGAGTATGTCTAGGTAATTGTTGAGTATATTTGAACTGTTTGGGGTTATGGAAATTGCCTTTTCCTCTAGAAGACTAGCTTTTAGGATATGATTTTTGGGGGGAGTTCTGTTTAGTTCACTGTCATCAAAAGCGTATATTAAGAGCTAGTTTCACTTAGTAGGTTCTACAAGACATAAACCTAAGTAGAGTTGTTGATAGTTCTGTCCTCTGTGAGAGGACACTGAGGTTTCTGAAGGTCATCTGATTTACCTAAGGTAATAACAGTAGTAAGTATCAGACTCATGTCTTCTGACTCCTCACTCATTGATTTTTCCATTATACCATGCTATCTTACCTAAGTGTTAAGTGTTACGCAGATAACTGTGTCCTACCTTGTAGATATTTTTGTTGTTCGGTCATTTCAATTGTCTGATTCTGTGACCCCACCTCCCACTCCCCCATTTGGGATTCTCTTGGCAAAGACATTGGAGAAGTTTGCTATTTCCTTCTACAGCTCATTTTTACAAGTGAGAAACTGAGGCAAACAGGGTTAAGTAACTTGACCAGGATGACACATCTGCTAAGTGTCTGAGGCCAGATTTGAACTCAGGAAGATGAGTCTTCTTGACTCCAGGCCTGGCACTGTATCCGCTGTACCACCTACCTGCCTCCTCCCTGCCCTACCCCACCTCCCACCAAGATACAGTGACATTAATATATTGATGACATAGATCTCCATTTTGTATTCATTCTGTGATCACCTATAGAGAATGAAAAGGTAAAGATATAGATATAATTGGGAGGGGTCAAGAAGTTCAGGTTCAGCTAGAGTAAACTGAGGGTTACTGGGTTTAGAGAAGCCACTGACTTTTCTTCAGATGTGGTGATGTTAATGTTATTTTCTTTTGACTCCTAAGTGTAGAGGATGGTGAGAGTAGCTGTAGGGTGGGGCTGTGGGGCTAGAGGGTTGATGTTCTAAAATATTCTTGTGCACTCTACAAATGTGCTCTTACTCTGAGGTAAAAAAAAGGTGAATATTACTTATTTGTGCATGAGATATGTATAGATAGGTATCACCCTGGCTTTGCATTCCCCAGTATTTTAGAGATATTCCAGAAATCACTTAAGTACCCTTCTCCAAAATTCTTTTCTGGCCTATGGAGTTCTTTGAGATGACAGATAAGCATCTGGGAAAAGGAGAACTATTGGGCTTTTGGTTTTTGAAAACATTTTTTGGCAAAATTCTGTATCCAAGGCTGTTAAAAACAGCATCAGATTGTGGAAAGAATATTACTGCATTTGGAATTAAGAGATCTGGCTTCTACTGTCATCTTTAAAGACAAGTCATTTTATTTCCAGGCTTCAAAATCAAAGTGTTTGTACATGATGTTCTTTCTAGTACTTTCTAGTTTTTAAAGATTTCTATGATCACTAATGTTGTTAGATGGTACCCTGATGAAGGAAGAAATAGCAGTTAATAAGGAGCATCAAGAAAGATCTAAATTGTAATACATCACCAGTTGTGGAAATTTTTTTTTTTGGTTGTTACATAACCTCTGGAAATTTGTTTTCTCATTTTAGAAAGAGTCCTTTCCAGTTTAAAACTTTTGTGATCTGTGGTATATAACAGTACTTTGGAGAAGAATGCTTGTGGCATTGGCACATTCAGGTTTTATGGCAGGCACAATTTCACATACTTTAGAAATTTCAGTTAGATTTGATAATACAGTAAGGTGTGGGTTTTTATAGCGCATTTTAAATCAACCACTCATTTCTCTACTACCTCATAACTATTGAATGGGACAAAATAGTTTGGAAATTAAAGAATATGAGTATGTTTTTAATAGGAATCTCTAATTCCTAAAATTAGAGAACTCATGTAAAATGACTGTTCATTTTTGCTATGGGGAGGAGCAGTTTTTAAAATAATGAGTTATACTTTTATTTAAACTGCTACTGCAAAAGTCATGTTGTTGAGCTCAAGTCTTATCCCTTTATTACAAGTATTTTAGGAAAACACGGACTAAGCCTTTTTATGAATGTGAAGTGGAAAACACATTATTTTTTATTTACTCATAGTCATTACTGGCCATTAATCAAAGTAGAACTTTGCTTATGCAAGTGTTCTGCTAATACATTAGAAGTGTGTTGATAATACTTATGATACGTGAATTTGTTATTAACCTTTCTCTGTTCCTATTAACAGGCAGTGCTCTCCTTGAGAGTATTCTCCTTGCATGATTTGCCCAATAAATTTTTTCACAATATTGAAAAGTCAACACATTATTATTTCCCAGCTTTCTTAGACATTTGAAAAATACAGATGTATTTTACAATAAAAGCTAAAATTTCAGACTTTAAAAAGTTTCGTGGTACTTGTTGATACTAAAATGAATACAGTCTTTAGCTTACTGGTTAAAGGAGTATCACTGTAAACATATCATCAAAGAATTTATATTAGAATGTGTTGAGCCACAGGCTTCTTGAGGAAGACATTTAATATTAAATCTGGGGAGAAATATTATAGTTGTTCAGACACTGCCTTTATATTATCATTCCCTCCTTTCATTGGCTTAATAATTATTCACCATATCTTCTATATGTTGAATTTTCTTTACTTTCTGAATTGTATGCTAATGGCTTGGTAATATTTTTTATTTACTGTTAAGTACCACTTTGTAGTATTGTGGCATTCATCCTTCTATTTCTTTACCTTTCTCTCACATTGGGAGAGTAAATCTACTTCATTGTAGATCATGCATCAGTTGTTGAGAGTTTTTGTACTTTTACAATATTTGGTAGTTGTCACTCAGTAGGGGCTATCTTGCAAAGGAAGTTGGAATAAATGGGAAGGCAGGTCATTGAAATCACAGGTTGGGTGTTGGGAAAGTTTGTTTGGAATATTAAAAGTTAAATTATAAACCTTCATGGAGAGAATATATAGTTTTTTCTTTATGCCATAGAAAAATAATGTAAATGCAACCAATAAATGAAATAATACTATTTAACCATCCTTAATACCTGTTTATAATAGAGGGATTTGATAGGTAAATGAAAGAAAAAAAATCTTAAGAAACTAATTCTTGATCACTTTTCTTCTTGGAGGTAGAGGACTTCAGGGAAGTATTGATTTAATAATCATTGGGAATAAATGAGACCTCCCAAAAATGGAGGGAGATATATGTTATTTATTTTCAAGCTTGTTGGTAGCATTTACTAGCACAGAGAATGGCAGTTTAATTGGAAGTTTTGTTACTATAATGTAGGAGTTTTGAAGAAGTCACATGAAGTCATAACAACCTTAGTTGTAATCTCAGGAAAAAGATAAAGACCTAAATGCTCTAAAGGATAAAGTATGTAGTATAGTTTTACTTACATTGTGTTTTTGTGATGTTGGAACCCATTTGAATTGTTTATAGTCTTATTAATTGATTGACCCCATGATGTGTTAAGCCCGTCAAATTTCAAATATTTTAATATTAGTATATTACTTATTTTCTATATTTGTATTCATATAAAAACTTTTTTTCTGCTATTTGTGAGCAGTGTAGAGCTTACATGGTGCTTACTATTGATTGCTTGTTTTTTATATCTTTGGCAAATATAACATTTTTATCATGCACATATGAAATGCTTAATCCAAAAATGATAATTTTTTAAAAAAAGAAACCATTTGTACTTTTCAAGTCTTTATGCTACCTCGGTTTCTAAAAAAAATTGAATCTGTTCATTGTTAAATTTGAATGTATCTCACTTAAGCCCAGATGTCATACAGAAAGTCAGAATTTGAATTATAGAAGAGTATATTTAGTGTTTGTATTAGCAAACCTTGATCATCCAGTACTTTTTGACATTACACTTTGAGAAGAAGGGGAAATCACAAAACTAACTCTTGTCAAGAATTTAGAGGGAAGATCAACTTCTGATTATATTCTGGGGTCAGTGCACATTTAGGCCAGCCTTGCCTCTTCCCTTCTGTAGTCTTTTACACTGTGAAGCGATGTTCAGAATGATGATCATGAAACACTGTACGGCACGAAATCATCAAAGAATATCCAGTATAGTCTACTTACAAAGGTAGAAAAAGTGGGCTGAAGTGTTTTAGAATGATTTTCAACAAGGATTGAAACAAAAAGACTTAATATGAAAATTCATTGAACAAATGTACAAGTACATTTCCCAAGTATTCTGGGTAATCGGATTTTTATAATGTTCCAATTCAACATTGAACCTCCTCTCCTAAGATGGATGTTTAATTCATTTTCCATGCTAAATATATTGTTTTATAAGAATTTCTTTAGTTCCTCTTGTTTTGTTATCTAAATTAGGCCCAGTGGCATCCTAAAATTTAGGAAACTTTTCCCAAAACTTTTACTTTTACTTGCCATTCTGTAATTACCAGGACTTTTGGTTGAAAAATGTATCTGTTTATTTGGAATTGCATTCCTACCCCCAACCCCAGTAAATGAAGCTCTAACTGAAAGGTCATTTACTTAGCTTCTACTAAGAATGAAAAGTTGAAATTGACCCCAACTGTGCCGAAGGTGTTGTTTTAAGTAGCATTGTTACATTATTGTACTTATATTGAATTCTATGTATTTGTTGTTATTATTTTCCTAGCATTTTATTTTGGTCTTCATTATAAAGTGTAGTTGACTATCATAGGTTTTTAATTAAAGGACTTCTCTTCCCCCCAAAAAAGATGCTTTATTATACTTAAGCCCATGTCTTAGTCCTAAAGCATAGCTTTTAATTTTAATGCTCCCCTGACCCTTGCAAAAAAAATGTCAAAAATGTATTTTTATTTGGCGATGGCTGATACTGTTTTATCTTTTTAACATTAGGGTATTACTAAAAATGTGACTATAAACCCTAGTATTTTTAAGAAGATTAATATTCTGTACAAAAGTACTACGTTCTCCTGTGAGACATAGAAGGGATAAAACTGTTTAGAGCCTATCTTTGAAATATTTGAAGATACATGAGAGCTATAAATCCTATAGTACTCTTTAAAATCCTATGATGACTCAAATGGAACAAAGCACAGATTTATTGCTCAGTAGTGGGGACATTTGAAGAAAAAAATTGGCATTTTCTAGTAGGAGATACACTTAATAAATAAAAAATTGGTTTTCTGCAATTAAAAGTGCCTCAGTGAAATTCAAAGATTTTAAAACTGTAAGGGAGCCACCTAGTAGTCATTTTGGACCATTCCTAAAGACTAATCTTTACTCAGATAGTTTTAGACAAATGGAGAAAACAGAATGGTGGCAGCAAATTCAGCGGGTACCTTGAAAAATTTTAAATATAGGCTTCTTTCAAGTGTCTTGTAAAAAGAGCAATTGGCCAGCAAGATGGTAGGTTAATGACTTGATCTAAAGCCTCTTTAAGCCTAAACTTCCCCATCTCCAAAAGAAGCATTATAAAGTTAGTGCTTTAATTAAAGTGCCATTTAAGAGAAATATCCCTTAACTAAATTGGTGGTCTTCACTTGTTCACCAAGAGAATGCTACAGGAAGTCCGAGAATCTGTGGTCATTTGAGAAATAGAAGTCCACCTGAGAACAAAAATTTCCAAGTGTGTGTTTTCCATTACAGGATTATTAAGTATGATTTTTCATAGTTTCTAATGGTTTTTTTTCTTTTTTCTGTTAAGTTGCTATAGCCCAAGGTGGAACAATCCAGATTTCTAATCCAGGATCTGATGGTGTTCAGGGACTACAGACATTAACAATGACAAATTCAGGAGCTCCTCCACCAGGTGCTACAATTGTACAGTATGCAGCACAATCAGCTGATGGCACACAGCAGTTCTTTGTACCAGGCAGCCAGGTTGTTGTCCAAGGTATATTTTATTAATAAAATAAGTTTAGATAGTTTTAAATAATTCACACCATTTTGTAGTGGTGTGACTTTTCAAATGACATTAGTAGATTTTATTGGCTGCTTAACAAGGAAGAAAGCTGAGGAAGATATAATATCTTAGTCCATCAAACAGCCATTTACATAAATTAATTAATTCCCACTAAGTAGTAAAATTTTGTGAACATTTAGAAAAATTAAAACTAATGTGAAGTTATGATAAAACAGCATCCAAATTCTATTGAATTACTCCATTAAAATAAATATCCGTAATTCCTGGGTCACAAATATATTATGTAATGGATTTCTAGAAGTTCCTGCTCTCTGAGGGATAAGAGTTTTATCTTTATGGCATGTCTTTTAGGGTAAACTTAGCCTAATTTTTCCTCTAGCCATGGTACTACTATCAAATTGCCAGTAGATAATTTCAAAACAAATCCAGATTTCACTTGTCCTTAATGTTATGAAATTCTGAAGTACCAATTTTCTCTCTATTGAGTTTGATACTCAGGAGGACCAGCCTTGAAGAAGGGAAGACTTGGGTTTAAACCCTGCCTCTGCTACATATTAGCTTTGTGACTGTGGGCAAGTCAGCCTCTTAGTGTCTCTAAGACATGCAGATGAATTGTTAATCTGCTTAAATGGACAGAGTTTCCACACTGGGAGTTCCCTAAATCAATGAAATCACAGGTCTAACTTAGACCTTCCCAATTCCCTTCCCCTCCCCACCCCGAACCCCTTGCCACTTTATAAATAAAACGAACCCATAATTATGCAGTAATTCCATGTTCTTAGAATGGCCTGATAGCTTGATAGTCATTCAGTTATAATTTATTTTGATCATTTTAATCAGTTAAATGAGTTACATTCTTAAGGACTTTCAACATTAATTAGTCAGCTAAGAGTGCTGTGTATGTTATTTTACATGAAGTGATTCAACTTTTTAAGATCTCAAGTTTCATTTGTCACTTGAACGGTGCATTTACTTATTGTATATATTTATGGCACTGGTTTTGAAGGTTACCAGGATGAACTCTTTAGTCTGTTATTTTTTAAACAGTTAGAAACAGCAGCTTACAGCAGACATATAACCTAAAAATATTTTTCCTTTTATATGCTTTGCCTATTATAGAGCTAATATAGAACATACAGTATTTGAAGAACTGTCATTAATGTTCATTTGTGTGAAAAATACACCTAATGCTCCATAGATAGCACATCCCTAATCCTTGGTGAGAATTTTTTCCTAATATAAAAGAAAATTTGTTTTAATTGACTCTTGGTATACATTTTATATAGGATGAAGCTGTAATTTCTAATGTGAGGAACAATCATTTCCTCCCTACTACAACCTCTCATCTATGCCTTAGCTTTTTAAAAAATCAATAAGCTTTTTTCTGGACAAAGTACAAAACTGCTAAGAGAAAAGGCTATGATTGAGTATTTTCAATGTTGAGGCATTAAAATGATATAATTTAATTATGACAGATTGAAAGTCAATTTTGTCCTTCTGCCAGCATTAAGAGTCGAGACCTCTAGATACTCTCTCACTTTTCCAACCAGTCCTACTATTTTGTCAGTAGATGATGATGATGATAAGGATAATGATGATAATAATGACTGATGATGATGATGATAGCTAAGATATACATAGCGCTTAAAGGATTGCAATGCGCTTTACTTATATTCTCTCATTTGACCCTCACAACCCTATTGTTGTCCCCATTTTACAGATAAGAAAACTGAGGCTGAAAGAGGTTAAGTGACTTGTCCAGGATCAAACAGCTAGTAAGTGTCCGAGGCAGGATTCGAATTCAGGTTCTCCTGAACACAAGGCCAATACACTATCCACTATGCTTGGTCCAGACTGGAACTAGGTTCCTCGGGAATCGGTTTTAAATTATCCCTTAGAAGAACACAATAATAGCATTATTTTTAGTTGAAAAAAACACCAAAAGGTAGTAAATTTTTAATAGAGTATTGGGGTAGACATTAGGAAACTTGAAATCTAGTGCTGACTCTACTACCTATTTTCTGACCTTGAAAGGAATGTATTTTTTTTAACCACTTTAAGCCTTGGTTTCCTTATCTATAAAATGAGAAGACTGAATGGGATGATTCTAAAGCCCCTAAAATTTGGTGACTGTACATCCGGCCTAGTCCTATATCATAGGAGCTTCAGGATCTTCCCCGTGATTGAGGTCTGCTCAGGGTGGAAGCAGAGGTATAATGTGGTCATTCTCTGGGGAATGCAAAATAGACTTAACTTTACTATATTCATTTAGCCTTTCAGATCTTCAACAAACTTCCCAGGGAAACTTCAGAGCACTCAGCATTCATTGAGGGATAATATGTCATTTCTGTCCTAATACCAACTTGATCACTTTAAAAAATTCAGTTTATTTTTTTAAAATTTGTTTCCTCATTTGTAAAATGGTGAAAATAATGCTTTCCTTGAAGTATACCGTATTTTAATATTATTGTGATATCATAAACTATATAGCTTTGAACTTTTAAGAAATAAGACTGGTATAGACCCTTTGTTGGTAGGACAAGAATTTTTATTTTGATTTGGTTTTCCACAAGTGGAGATTACTTGCACTAAACCAGCTATACCTGACCTTACTATCTCATATTCATTGACTGAATACAAATTTATTAAACACCTACTATATACTAGGCACTGTTCTAGGGAGCTGTAGTATGAATACAAAAAATGAAATAGTTCCCAATCTCAAGGAGCTTACAGTAACTTTTAATAGCTTAAAACCACCCTATGGTTTTCCCTGTACTAAGGGAAAACACAATGAACCCCAGGATAAGTAAATTCCAAAATACCAAGTAAAATCAAAGAAACTGCATTGGGAGGACAGTAGCAGGAGACAGGGGCCATGAGGGGAAAGGGTGGCTATACGGACATGACCTTTGACTTGAGCCTTCAGGGAGATAGAAAATTATGAGGGAGAGGTCAAGAAGGAGATGCATTCTATATTGGGTGGGGGGGCAGCATGTGCATGGGCATGGAGGCAAGAGAGGGAGTATGCATGTGACGGAGAGCAGTGTGCTGCTATTAACAACTTTGGAGAGGTAGGCTGGAGCCACGTTGTAAAGGGCTTTAAATGCCAAACGGAAGAGTGTGTATTTTGTCCTAGAAGCAATTGGAAGCCACTGGCAAACCTCTGCAGAGAAGTGACATGATGGCGAGACCTGTGTTTTAAGAATATCAATTTGACAGCTACGTGGAGGATGGATTGGAGACCGGAGAGGTTGGAGGCAGGGAGACCAATTAGGAGGCTATTAAAATAGTCCAGGTGAGAGGTGATGAGGGTTTGCATTGGCATAGTGGAGATGAGAGTGGCATGTCTTGGCTGGCCTTGTGGGAAATAATTGATTGTCAAGGGGGGGCGGGGTTTATACAAAAGGCACTGTATATAAATTTGTTTGTCTCTTGTCCACACTTGTATTCTCTTGGTGCAACAAATTCTTGGTGAGCAAACTCCCTCTGTTATTGAAGATTGGCAACTGTGCCAATCTTTTCAGTTTTCAGTCTTTTCAGAGAGTTGCCTGGGGTAGTGAGAAATTAAGTGACCTGCCCAGGATTATAATACAGCTGGTATGTCAGAGACAGTACTTGAAGCCAGGTCTTCTTGGCTTTTTGAGGCCAGCTCTTTATCACTGTGCTAGGTTTCCTTTCAAGCAGTATATTATGAGTTTACTGATAGAACAATCAGGCAGCAAGCTTTTATTAAGTTCTTCCTATTTGTCTGGTTCTGTGCTATCCCCATACCCTCACCCCAGGATATCCACTTCAGGGAACTTAAATGCTGTCAGGGTAGGAAACACTGACATGTATAAAATATACACAAAATAAATGAAGGAGGGTTAGAATTTTACAATGTGTTAATAAAAAAAATAATAAAATTATTATGGAGTGTTTTGATATTTAAACTAAAATTTAGTAACCATATTATCACTATTATCTATGTTCAGAATCCCTAATTAATTTCAGGTGAGCCAAGATTAGTAGTAATGTTTAATCTTAAAAATACACTCTGATGATTCATTGTTGCATGTTTGAGATCCTAGCTTCTCGAAGAACTCAGCCTGTAGCATGCAGGGCCAGAGAGGTACTACTGAACTGGTATGAGCCTTCCAGTGTGGGCCTGGCAAAGGACTTTGTTCCCATCTGTCATCTAAGGACCAGCTTAGCTAAATTCTGAAGAGACAGGTTGGCCACAGGGTGATTATTTTTTTTTGGTCATAACAACTCCAAAGAACTAGCATCTGTGAATAAAAGGGGTTATGTTCTCTGTCAGTAGACGATGTACCCATGTCAAGCATGTCATGGATCTTTAGAATACTAAAATATGATGTTGAATATTCTGGCACAATAAATGACTTAAAAACCACAAAGCAATTGGCATATTCCACCAGTTCCACCAGCAGATAGTCTGTCATGCCAGTAGAAAGCTCTGACTGATGTTATGTCAAAAAATGTTCCCTTTGCTGTACAGAAAAATCACAATATCTCTTGTTCTTTTTTTGATTCCTTTTTCTTAAATTTTTTATTCCCCTAAACTTTAAATCTATAAGTTAGAGTTAATCAGTACACCAACTAAGAAAAAACAAATGTATTTTCAGATTCCATAAAAGTTTCTATCAAAATCATCAGCAAAGAAAAATGTAGAAGTAACATTAAAATGGTTTTAATTCTTAAAGCTAGTATGGCTGACATTTTCTTTGAATTTATTTTCTTTGAGTTGTTAGAGCCAGTTTTATTAGATTTTGGAAGAAAATGGGAGTCAGTTTCTTTAGCAAGAGCTTTCATTAGGCTTCTGTTGCAATGAACTATTCAGTGACAAAGTAAATTGATGACATTGATGGCCAGTGATGTCATTCTGATGTCAGTACTCCTATTTGTCATCCTACACATGTTGCTAGTTTAGAGCATTTTCTGTTGAACTGTGTTAGAGAAGCAAGAAAATTCTGTAAGCAGGAGCTAGCTGATCATGGCTGTAACTGGAGAGGACACAGGTAGGAATTTTGCATAGTAGTTTTCAGGATAAATTCTGCATAGTGAATTTAAGAAAAGATAAAATATTCAGAAATGTCTGGGTACTGTTCAAGAATAGGAATTTTAGAATTGTAAACAGAAAGAAATCTTACTTTGTCCATCTTCTAACCATTATAACATTGAAATGTAATTGTACAGTGCAGTTCACCATTTCATTGCTTATTTAGGGCAGGCTTTTTTTCTTTTATGAATATTCAGTTAGGTTCCTGCTCAGCAGGAATAAACTATCATGTCACTTTATTACAACCTGTTGTGAGTTTAGCCTAGCAACCAGTGAAAAGCATGCACAGCTTGGGAAGTGAAAGTAAGACTTGGAAATAATTATACTAAAGCACAAGAACATAGCTCAGAACAGAGGAGAAAAAGCTGTCGTCTCTTGTTCTTCTGCTTGTATATTTCTTTCCTCCTCTGTTTGAGAATGGTTTGTTCCTCAGCTAATTGAGTTCAAAAGGCTGACGTCATTAAATTTCCTGGAATCATGTTTCAGTAGGGAAGTGGAAAAGTTAAACTCCAAACAAGATAGACATTGACGTCAGCTCCGAGTCATGCTCTGAGTTAGTCAGTTCCTTTCTGCTTTGTCAGATACTTTGACTGGATAGAGAGCGTTAAGTGGCTCACTTTCTCATCTGCAAGGCTGCTTGTTAACCTGAATAGACAAAAAAGCTTTACTTTGTTTCTTTTCTTTGAAGGTAAGTATCTGCCTTAAAGCAGAAGTGCTTGTAGGAGCAAGAAAGCAGAAAATAATGTAGCAAGCTTATATGGTAAAGTTGAGAATCCTTGCCAGAAGAGAGCCCATGCACGTGCTTTCTGAGGAGGGGACTATATCTAGATGAAGCCTGTCTTCTCTTACTAATACTGGGTGCTCTCTAGTGCTCAGGTAGGGAAATACTTTATGTTGACTTTGGGTTTGTTCCCTGTCTTTTATAGTTACCACCTGCTTTTGAGAGGATATTTATTCAATAGTTTTTGAAAATATTTTTGATATATTAATCTTGAGAAATTAACTTACTAGTTTATTTGAACAAAAATTGACTTGAATAAAACATTCAGTGTTTAATATTGGTTTTTTAAAACCCCACAATGTGACTAGAATGAGTTAATTGTGCAGGAGCACCTAATACTGATTTAACACCCCAGAGTCATTTCAGCTCCTTCCTTTCCTAGAACAGTAGTATGTATTGTATTTTATTTTAGGATATACATTGTTTTACATTTTTAAAAAATATGCAAACTATCAATAGAACCTGAATAAAATTTATTTTCTAAATTTTTTTTACTCTTTATCCTCAATTTTTTTAACTGTAATTTTAAGTTGTAAATCCTAGGTTGAAGGAGCTCTTGTTAGAAATTTAGTTTTCCTGAAGTATTTGAAAACACCTATTAGACATGTGTATAATCATAAATCTTTAACATATAATTCACAGATTTAAAATGATGGTTTGTTTATTTCTCAGATTAGTAATTGGTGTTGCTCTCACTGAACCCATTTAACTTCATTATGCTATGGGCATGACAAAGTCATAATGAACAACAAGAAAAAATATAGTGTAAAAATACAGTAAGAAGAATTATAGATATGGCAGTTAGAAATTTCCTTAAAAATAAATTGAAAGAACTTTCATTTTTGCATTGCATAGCAGCTGTTTTAAAATTGTAAGTTTCATGTAATAAAACTAATTGCTATACTAATGGTAGGCATTTTATGTTTAACAGTCAGCAGTAATCTGGGCAGTACTGTTATAAAGGAGACATCCTATTTCCAAAGTCAGCTTTTCAAATGAAATTTATTATGCCTCATATAATATGATTCCCATTTATAAAATGTTAAATTACTGAAAATAGCCAAACATAATTATATGCATACATATATGAATATATATGTATATGTACTTACATCTGTTCTGTGTTCATATGTACATATATGTACACATGTTCTGTGTGGTATCCATGTCGTAGCTCTCAGTGATGACCTTCACCAACCAGAGTGGATGTTGATCTTGTTTACCACTTTATATAGTCTTAGAGAGTTAGTTCCTTTGAGTGTCTTGCCCACAGCTATACCACTAATTGTGTCCAGGACAAGATTTGAGCACAGGGCTTTAGGGCCCTGAGTCCAGCTCTCTAACCACCGTGCCTTACTATTAATTCACATGAAATATTTTCAGTAAGAAAAATGTTGTTTTAGTATTAGTAAAATTTGCACAGTGCATAAAACATAAATAATGGAATTTGTGAAAGATGCTATTATTCTAAAGCAGAAGTTCTTTTTTGTGTCATGGACCCCTTTAGTTGTCTGGTGAAGCCTTTAGCCCTCTTCCCTCAATATTTTTTAAATTCACAAAATTCATAAGATTACAGAAGATCAATTATGTTGAAATGCAGTTATACATTCTTTTTTAAATTAAGGTAATTAATCCCTGGTTAAGACTCTCTGTTCTAAAGAGTTGAGGCATATTTTCTCTTCATGCTTTGGAGTATTTTTGGAAGACATTGTTGAGTCTATACCGGTGTATTAAACAATTTCTTTAACATTTTATGAAACTTTGAATAGCAACACTAGTAATGGACATTTTTCATGTTTTATTTCAGTGGTTGAAAGTGTACTCTTTTTAATTTTATAACTCGTTTAATCAGTACCTCATAAACATAAAGCCAAACAGATAAGAAAGTGCCTTTTTAAATAATTTCCTGTTAGTCTTTAAAATGTTTAATAATATTTCTTTGGTAAAATAAGAAACATGTCATTGAAATATTTTCAAGTTGGATTAATTGACTAATCAAGCATTGTCATGTTATAATGACTTGGTTTGTGGGCCAGAGGTCATGGGAAACTTGGTTAGAGGATGATTCTTTAAGTATTTACTAGAGAGTCAGTGAATATTCATTTGCGGTAGCAATCAATTAGTCATCTAAGAAATCTTTCAGAATGTACCTTTTATGACATTTCATATTTTTCCTTTTCTCCTATAATGTTTGCCTGGTGAATTATTGTGTTGTGCTTATTTTACTTAACAGTTGGTCTTCTGTGATTCCTCAATTTCTTAGTCATTTTAAAAGTGATCCTAAGTTATAAAAAAAATAGATGATCCATATCACATTTGTATATCCTCATTCTTTTGAGAAATTGGCTATTATGGATAAAATGAGTGATTTGACAATAATTTCCTTAAAAGAAATTGAATTCAATGTTAATTTTCCCTTATGCTGTATGCCCTGAAGGGAAAATTTTTGAGAGAAATTTATCATATTTTCTGTACCACAATTTGGCACATTTTCTTTCAGAAATGTTTTTTACAGTAAGAAATATTTAAGTTCCAAGTTAAAAGTTAAGGAATTTTCTGTGAAATTCTGGTAAATACAGTTTGAATTTTATGTATGACTATAGGGGGTGTGTGTGTGTGTGTGTGTGTGTGTGTGTGTGTGTGTGTGTGTGTGTGTGTGTGTGTGTGTGTGTGTGTGTGTGTGTGTGTGTATGTATCTGTCTTGCCAAGTAAGGCTATGAGAAAAACATACAAGTGCATTTTTTTTATATTAAGAATTCGATGTTAGGCAACATTTGCTAATCAGAGATCTTCAGCTTCTAAAATTCATTTTGGATAATCCATGATCTCAGGGAATCATTTGAGAAAAGAAAGCCTTCAAAGAAGTCTAGTTATTGTAAAATAGAGGATTCTTCAGCCATTTATACTTTCCATGGAATTTACTGATATTTTAAAGAAAGTTTGTATATTTTCCCAAAGATTCTTTTTAAAAATTACTTTATAAAATAGCAGTGGGGAGAAGCCAAAAATTCTGAATTCACTAGGCTTTTGCCAGTTTTTTTTTTTTAGTTTTTTTGTCTATTTAGAAATGAACTGTATAGAAAATACCTTTGTGTACGTGCTAAACACATTTTTTTCTTTTTTAATATAGAAGCTCAGTAATATCACAACAAAAATCTAAGAAAAAACTTTTTTTCAAACTTCAACTGATTGGGTTTGGGGATCGTTTTTTATTCCAGATTTCTAATTTCATTGGCATACGAAACTTGTGGGCTCCACAGGTAGAAATGGGCAGACTGTCTAATGTAGAGTCTCAAAGAGTTGCTCAGAGTTCTAAGATATTATGTGACTTGCCCTTAACTGTAATTACACAGGTAGTAGGTGTCAAGTATAGAATTTTAATCCAGTCTACCTGATTCCAATTCTTCCCCTCTATTTGTTATATTATGCCCCTCTCCAACAGATTCTGTGTTCATGACCTATTTTGCAAAATGTTTGATATAATGAAATTTATCATGATGAAGTAATTTGAGCACTACCCTTTAGTAGCTCAAAGTAACAGATGTTAGTTTTGTAAGGAGATGGGAATACAATATATTATTTTAGTTTATTTACATAGGTAAGCATCCTTTCAGTGGTTGGTAGTGAAAGATAGGAGTATTTCCAGTAAAGACAACAGAGTATATCTGAAGATTACTTCTTTGAACTGTGGTCCATAATACAAAAAGAAATAATTTAAAATCCTACAAAGTGAAGATGACCACTGAAAACCTTAGTTGTATACTTTTGTGGGGTGATGGAAGGAGTAAATTTGGAGTTAGCACACTCCAGTTTGAATTCCGCCTCTGTACCAACATGATAGGACACTGGGCAATTCATTCATCCTTTCTGGGCATGAGTTCCTTCCTGTGTAAAATGAAAGAACTGGAATGGATGATCAGTTTTTCAGCTGTAGCATTCTGATTCTTTTATTTACTTAAAGAATTGATAATCTGGATCCCCTCAAACAGAAGTTTTCTTTTAAAATGTAAGCTCCCTGAGGGGAAGGAATGTTGCACACTTTGTATTCTTAGCACCTAATACAGTGCCTGACACATAGTAGGTACTTTAATCCATGTGTGTTGCCTGATTCTCTGTCTTTAATTCCTTCTTACATAATTTCCTAATCTTGATCATATTATTTTCCTGATTGAAGCCACCAGTCAGTATTTTTTGACAGACTGTTTTATGTGAAACAATGTACTAGATTCTTTGGGAGTCCTCTTTGTGAAGAAGATAATCTTTGTCCCCATAGAATTTATTATCTAAATGAGAAGGCTGTATTACCTGGACTAAGGTCTAACAGCAGTGGCACAGAGACTGAAGGGTATTATGATAATGTACATGGATAATGCCTTATCAAAAATTCGTAACATGGCAGCTGTCCATACAGTCCACTATGTAGAACCATCAATTGATTAGAAAGATCAGTGCATGTTGTAGTACAAGTCATTTAACTATGGTACCTCCTATCGTTAAAAGAATTCATAAAAACTAAAAATAAGACATTTGAAATAAGTACTTGAAGTTTGACTAATGCATCATGCATCTTAGGAATTGTGTGAAGACTAAGAAATCTAAGAAAGAAACAAACCTATAAAAGTATATTTAAAGGAAACCAGATGTAGATGAAAACTTTTTTTTTTTATTATTTAAACTGTTCTAAACTAAACATCTCTAGTACCTCACTCACTTCCTCATAATATTTCTGACTCTTAGGGAGGCACACGAACTCTTTCAGTGCTCTCTTTAGGACAAAGTAAAACCTTAGTTGATCGAATAGCTGATGGTGTGTAGATGTTCTACATTGGTGAATTGGGTTGACTGAGAAGCAGAAAGCTATTCTAACTTATTTTGAAATTGTATCTAAAAGATACTAGTATACATTTTATCTTAATAAGTAGAACATAATGAATACATATCTTTGATTATGCAAGGTCTTTCCCCCCAGGGTAGTGTGGTCTTCACGAAGTTTCATTACATTGTACTTTTTCCCAAAGTTATTATTACTTCTTTCATTTATTCATTCACTTACTAAGTATTTGTTGAGTTGCATGCTTTAGCTATATCGGGTGAATTTATTAGAAACTGCAACGGATGCATAGACTTTAGGACTGGAAGAAAGCTTAGTGATCCAGTGGCCCAGTAGCATTTTTCAAATGAACGAATGAGGCCCACAAAACCTATGGGAAGTTATTTTATTTACATACTTACACACATACATTAAGCCCCTGATATGAACTTGTTTCTTTCCTAAAAGTCAAGTGCAAGCTTCTTGTTTATTAATTGAAGATTTTGATTAGCTTTCTAGTTAGTGTTTTGCAGTACTAAAATAGTAATGCTCTTTCTTAAGCCTTAAAACTCCAGGGAAAGGCTAAAGCATTATGGAGAATAGAGAATGGACTGTATAATATTAAGGTTGCATGGCAGATGGATTAACTGTCTTAATTTTCATTTGATAAAGCATGCCTCTGTGACATCATTTGTGACAAAGCTAGCCTTGATTTAACAAAAGCCCCTTATAACTTGTAAAAGAAGCTTCAATGTTTCCATCCATTTCATTGAGTTATATGAAGCTTAAAATTGTGAGTTGCTTATATAAAATTTATAATGTTCTGTTTTATTACAGCAGCTACTGGTGACATGCCAACTTACCAGATTCGAACTCCTACTACTGCTTTGCCACAGGGAGTTGTAATGGCAGCCTCTCCCGGAAGTTTGCATAGTCCACAGCAACTAGCAGAAGAGGCAACCCGTAAACGAGAATTAAGACTTATGAAAAACAGGTAAGAGATTTCCCTGAAAATTTCTAACTACTGCAAAAAAGCAAAAGTTTCTCTGCTAGAAACTTGTAAAACTTCTCTGGTAGAAGTTATCTTCTTTGTTTCAAAATGTTTGGGTTTTTTAAATTAATGTTACTGTTGCAGTAAGGGTTCTGTGACATTTGCATAAATCTTTGTCCCACAGTTCAGTGAAAATCAGACTGGTCTGTTTTCAGATCAGCAGGAGGTGCAGTCTTGCTTGTTGCTAAGGATAATGTTCAGTGACTGCTTTCATAGTCACTTTTTTCCCCTCATGATAACTGATGAGAAATTTTCTTTATAAAAATTTTTATTTTAAAGATTTTATTAATATAATTTATTTTTATGTCACCTTGACTTCCAAATGTGTATTTCGCCATTTTCAGAGAGTCATCCTTTGAAAAAAAGATGTAGTTAAGCAAAAAGTGACAAATAGCATCAACTCAGTCAGACAGTCTGTGTAGTGTTTCACACTCATCCCTCTGTAGAGAAAAGAGGGAGATGAGCAAATGAGCAAATGTAATTGTAAAGCACTTTCCAAATCTTAAAGTACTACATAGTGGTTAACTGTTAATATTTTCATATCTCTTAAAAAGAACTTTTTTAGTGTGTTCATTTTCTAAAGATCATGAAAATTTAATATATGTTAATATATCAGTATAATATACACAGATTAATTCTCTCTAGCATCAGTGCATTTAAGTGAGAAAATATGTTCTTGGTTTTGTGAAACATTTGAAAACTTTATTATACATTGGTTTATATTGTTTTATTTTTTTCCAATTTTAAAAATTTTATTGGTTAATTTTTTTTAACATAATGGTAGGGTGGGAAATAGACTCTTGAGAATCAAAGAAACAGGTAGGAAACTTTTGGACAGTTTTTATCATATTATGTTGCTCCTCAGAGGGTGCCCAGCACCTGTAGGCTTAATGAGGCAGCTTGTGGCGTTGGTTATTCTGATTAGCACTTTAGCTATACTCATGGATTGTGAAGAATTGCCCTTGAGACTGTAGTATGTTTAGACTCTAGAAGAGTCAGCTTAATCAGTCTAGAAATTGTACCCTTTATTTGCTACACAGGGACACTTAAAAACATGTGAAACTGTAATAGCAGTGCTTACAGATTTCATCACACAATTTTTGGATTTACAGTAGTGACAGACATAAAAATGTGAGATGTAAAAAATTTTCACCTGCATTTTGGTGGTGGTAGTTATTATTGACCAGAAGTAGAACTATTTAATATATTGATGTAAATATGATTATTAAAAATTGATACACTACTAGAATATTTGGTTGATATCATTCTTATTATTTTCATGTTAGAACAAGTATTGCCACATTGGGAAACTTAGACTTAGTCAGGTAAATGATATCTGCCCACTAGAATCTTAATATCATTCTGGTTCCATGGGATCCCTAACTTGAACATGTTAAAAAAACCTAAAAAATCTGAAAAAGCATCGTTCAGAAGTCACAGTTACTTTGTGAATGACCTGACTTAAAAAATGTGCAAGTTTTCTTCCCCATTCTTAAAAAAATCCTAGCTTCCTTACCAGCTGTCATCCTATCTTTCCCTTTCCTTTAGTAACCAAAAAGAAAAGGCTCTCGTCACTTGTTTCTCCTTTTTCCTCTTCCCTCGCCTATTTTGTAACTCCTTGTAATTTGGCTTTTCATTTTATCATTCAACTAAAACTTTTCTCCAAAAGTTACAGATAATCTGTTAATTGCCAAATCCTATAGCCTTTTCTCATTTCTTGACATTTCCAGCATTTAATACCGTTGGTCACTTCTCTCTTATGTACCCTGTTTTCTTCTACCTGTTCTTCTCCTATCCAAACCATGCACAATGTCCTTTTCTTTTGGGTAGGGTAGGGAACCCCAAAGCTCTGTCTATCATCCTATTTCTATATTCCATTTTTCTTGGTTACCTCATCAGGGCCTGTGGGTTTAATTAACACTTTTTTGCAGAAGTCTCCTAGATCAGAGTATCCATCCCTAGTGCTATCTCCTGAGCTCTAGTCTCATCACCAACTTCCATTTGGCCATGTCAAACTCAGCCTGCCCACAATAGAACTCCTCTTTTCCCATCAAACCCTTTGTTCTTTCTTACTATTCCTGATACATCTCCCTTCTCTGTCTGTGCCTTTCCATTGGCTGTGCCTCGTGCCTAGAATGTAGTCCCTCTTTAGCTCTTCTTCTTAGGATCTCATGTTCCCTTCAGCTATTTCCAGATTTCCCCTGTGTTCAAGTGCTCTCCCTCACAAAATTGCTTTGTTTTATTTTGAATATATTCTTTATGTACTTGCTTATGAAATGTTTTCTTCTCTGATAAAATGTAAGCTTCTTGATGGCAGGAAGTGTTTCATTTTTTTCCTTAGTATCCCCAACATCTAGCACTGCCTGGAATATGGTAGATACTTAATAAATGCTTGTTGGTTGATGAATTTTTAAGTGACATTGTCAGAGTCCTGGAAAAAATATGAATTCTGTGGTCATTTGATGATGCACATGTTAGAAAGTATTATGACTAATATTCAAAACTCTTAGCTAAGTGCTAATAATATAAAAAAATAGTCCCTTGGTCTCTAATAGCATGTACAGAATGTGAAAGATATGACAAAACTATATTCTGTTATCTATAGATAATTAGACAAATTGATGACTTAAATGTACAAATGAACTTATTTTATTTTTCCTTCCTGATTTACCCCATTCCATTTCCATTTTTGAAAAGCTCTAATAGTTAGGACTTCTTCCTTACCTCAAGCCTAAATTTGTCTCCCTTCAACTTATACCCATTGTTCCCATTTCTGCTGTCCAGGACCAAGCAAAGGAAATCTAATTCCTCTCCCTTGTGATTGCATATTAAATACTTGAAAATAGATACAATGTCCTTCCCTCTCCCTTCCCCCTCAGCCATGTGTTCTGTTCTCTTTAGGCTAACTAAATAGCATTCCAAATTCCTTCACTGTTCTCAAAGTGGCATGAAAACATTCTTCGAGATATTGGTTATTCTCTTGAATACTTTGAACATAGCAGTTTCCTTCATTAAATGTGGTAACCACATCTAGGTTCTAGGGTGGCATATGGCAGGATTGTCGTTTCCTTATTCTAGAACACTGTGCCTCTGTTAAAGCACTTGAATGTTATATGAGCCTTCTTGACTGCCTTTATCACAGTGGTGATTCATCAAACTTGTAGGCCACTAAAATTCCCTAATTTTTTTTCGAAATAACTTGCCATGCTTTTCCCTATCTAAGTACATGACTTTACACTTATTCCTATTAAATTAAATTTCATCTTATACTGTTCAGACCAGTATCTAGTATTTTAATACCTTCTGGAAACCTTCATTGCCCTCCCTCCCAGCCTTTTGTTACCTGCAGACTTGATAAGCATTCCATCTCTACTTTTGTCCAGATTATTTTTTTAAATGTTAAATTTAGGGCCAGAGCACAGCTCCCTGGGGCACTCTACTAGAAACCTTCTTCAGAGATAAGATTGAGCTATTGACCGACTTTCCTTGAATCTGGCCAATTTGGCTACTGTTGCTTAGCACTCATTTTTTCTCTCTCTTTACCAAATGAACCACCTGAATGACTTGGCCAAATTCTTTCCTGAAATCTCAGCAAGGTATATTAACAGCAAATCCCCTGATCTGCCAGTCTATTAACCCTGTTAACAAAGGGAAGGGGATTGGTCTGACACGGTCACTGACACAGCTGTGTTGACCTTTCTGTACTTACCACCTCTTTTCTGTCATCTTCATTAACTTTTCCTTTGAGAATGTATGTGTTCTAGAATTTTGCTAGAAGTTGAAGTCAAGCTCATTGGCACATAAATTTTGAGACTGTTCTACTCTTTTTCAAAATGTGGGATATTTGCAGCCAAACAATTTCCTATCTGCTCTGCTTTAAGCAGAGAAGGAATGGTAGGAGGTTGTGGGAACACAAGCATAAATGAGCCAACTCCAGTGGGTACACAGAAACGTCTCCTTTCACTGCTGCCTGTAGAACCCCGTTACCCCTTTCATCTTCCTGTGTGGGCGGTCTCTAGTGTGCAGTGGGGATAAGGAAGGACTTGGTGGTTGTTGAATTGTTTCTGTTGTATCTGACCCTCCGGGACCCATTTAGGGTGGTCTTGGCAAAGATACTGGAGTGGTTTGCAGTTTGCTTCTCCACCTCATTTTACAGATGAGGAAACTGAGGCAAACAAGGTTAAATGAATTGCCCAAGGATATGCAGCAAGTTTTTGAGGTTAGATTTGAACTCAGATTCTCCTATCTCCAGGGCTGGTGTTCTGTCCTCTTCACCACTTATCTGCTGCCCTATGGGGGAGCTAGGGTTCCCATTACTTGTTTTGCTCAACACTTTACATCTTTATTTTTAGCACCCTATACCTTTTATCAGTAAAAAGAAACAATTCCAGGGAGTATTTTGTTCCTGTCAGCCACCTATATCACTAATTAAACTTATTTGAGAGAGATCTTTTTCATATATTTGCTATGGCAGCTTTTGAATTTGAGAAAGATGAGGCAGTTTTTTCTTTTTTAGATACCTTAATGATTTAGCTCATTCATTTCTTCATTAATTCTTGAGGTTTTCCTGAGATATCACATAAATCAATCTATCATCAGGCATTTATTAAGCACCGTATGTGTACCAGGCACTGTATTTTATAGTGGTCTATAAGACAAACTCACTCAGATAGAAGAGTAAGTGATGAGTAAAGTTTAGTACCTTAATTTAGCTCCTAGGAGTATCTGCAGTTTAGGTATTCATTATGGAGTTATAAGTATCAGTGAGGCCGGATGAAGAGAGCCTCTTCAGCCAGTCCTCCTGAAATCCTATCCTACAAGCATCCTCCAGCTAATGCTGGCCTTATCTATATTGGAATTAAGCTGACTCATTTTAGGCAGCATTGCACAATAGAAAGAGCTCTGGATTTGGAGCCAGAAGACTTGGCTTCAAATATGAGTTCTGCTGCGTACTGTTTTTATTATGACATAGGAAAAGTCTTTAAATTGTACCTGTGGGCTGTGAAGTCTGCGTTCTTTAGGAGGACTGCAGAGTATACACACACACACACACACACACATACACGTACATACATCTTTTCGCTTGATAGACTTGTGCTTCATGATCCAAATCTAAGAGCTCTTCAGAACCTTTTTCCTTTTTTTCCCTTATTTCCCTTCCCTTTCCCTCCAACTCCTGTGATTTTCCCACCAACAATTTTTTCATGTCTACTTTTCTACTAAACTTAAGGGCAGTTTTTTTATTTCTTCCAGTATTGCTTACTTGCCATGTATTTCTCTTGAATAAAAGGAGGCAGCAAAGGTTCAGAGATACGTAGAATACAGCGTGTGAAATTTGAGCTTAGCTATAAATAGGCATAGCAGGTGTTTTTCCTATCTAAGCATTGTTAAGATATGTTATCTGCTGGTGAGATCATTTAAAAGTGCTTGGAAATTCTGACTCTTCTAAGTATAGGATTACAGGAGTATATGGAAGAATAAAAGGAAATCACTTTTTTTTTATTTTGGGTTTTTTTTTGAAACCTACAAAACTGTATGTTAAGAGCTTTAAAATTCTATTCTTAGTAATTCACATTATTAAATTCACTTTGTTTCAGATCTGTAATTGTCAAAATAATTATACTATTTGGCTTTCCTGAGGTGATTTTATTCCCAGTGGGGATGATAGTTGAAAAATCATTTAAAACAGACAAATGTGTGAATAACCTTGGTTTTCTTTTAAAAGTAGCATTGTATCTCATTTATATTAATTGCATCTTTTATTAGATGAAATCCAATTTTCTCTTATTTTTTCTAACTAGTTGAGAAGACTGAAAACTTTTGGCATGGTGCTTTTATTGGTTTTAGCTAAAAAGTAGGCACTATTCTTTTTGAGGTGTTTCAGTAAGGGTGCTAACTGATGATTCGTTTGGAGAAACGGCCCACATACCTAAAACAGAAATATTCACCCAATTAGTAATTCAGTCTTTAAATTATATCCTTAAAGGATTATTCTTTGGAATAGATTTACTCTAAATTCAAGTTTGGAAGTAATTCCAGTTATTGTTAGAGTAAACAGTTTTTATTTTATACATTTAGCACAATTGTCCAGGTATTGTTTCTTAGATAAAAACAGCTCCAAAGTTGTTTTATTGAGATGTACTGAATTAGCAGAAAGCTAGGTTATTCTAAGATGGATACGCTTTTGTTACATGTTAAGATTTGCAAAGGGAGAAGGGTAATATTTCAGAAAAATTTGTGATCATAGGGTTTATACTGCAAGGAGTTAAATGTAACATTTGCTTTCCCAACCCACCCCCAAAAAGGGAATTTTGGCTATGTTTACTTTTTGGTGGCCATTGTATGTGAAAATAACAAATTTAATCTCATGTATTCCTTTTTATTTGTTTTGATGCTTTGGCTGCTTTTCTTCATGGATGCCTCTGGTGCTTTTTAAATAATGTATAATGGATGTTAAATGCATGTCATCGCAGAAAAAAAGTTTGACCTTCTCGTGTGTTATTTTGGCAGCTTTCCTCTCATATTTCTGTGTTGTTTTGCTCTTCTGCCCGTCTTGTGTTTAAATTGCCTAGGGTGATAGATAAGCCCTGTGTTTCATCCTGTGCACTCCTCATTTCTCTTATTTTCTGTAGTGGTGCTCTTTCACTTGGGTACTTTTGTGACTTGTCTTATACATGTTGTCTTTTGCAGCTGAAAGCCTGTTTGTCTTTTGATAAAGGCAGTTGAACCCCATGTGTTTTGCCTAGATATTAGTATTAAGACAAAATCTCCACCAATGGTGCTTTATTAAGGTTTTCTGAAAATTAATTCTTTTAAGCATTTCTGGTCAAGTAAGATTCAATTCAAGATGATAGAATTATGAGGTTCCTGGTAGATAAAAATAATCAGGAGCATTGAAAGAAAATATAAATGTTACATATAGAAATGCAGTTGGCAATGTGGTCTTATTGTTTTGTGTGATAGAAAAGCAATTCATTGATCTGATCACTGTGATTATGGAACATGTGTCCTGTGAAAACCCAGTTTTGACCCAGATGCTGGGCAAATTGAACGTAGTTGTTTGTTGTATTACAGTCATTTATAAAAGGCATGTTCTTGGTTGTCTTCGTTGTACGGCTTCTGAATGAATCAGCACCAGGTGTGAGTGACTGCTGAGTCTGGGGGGCAGAAGAACAGTTCATTGAGCCATTCTTTGTTGTGCTGGGAGTTGTTCCTGTAGTCATTTGCCTTGTGTTGGTTCCAGGGAAGCTGCTCGGGAGTGTCGCAGGAAGAAGAAGGAGTATGTCAAATGTCTTGAAAATCGTGTGGCTGTTCTTGAAAACCAAAACAAGACTCTCATTGAGGAACTCAAGGCCCTCAAAGATCTTTATTGCCATAAAGCAGAGTAACTGCTTTTGCTTGGACCTTGTTTACTGTGAACTCTAATCAAGGCATGAGATGCAGCAATTCTACAGATTGCCAGGTGGACTTGTGGCAGGGACACTTGTGACCCTTGGGAATCCAGTTTGGCTTAGTATTTGAAACTGAATTGGGAGTGTTGTTCCAAAATTTGGAATGCAACCATGATCACACAAGTTATACCGAGCTTTCTTCAATCTGTTTGCCAATAGCATGCAAATGGTTTTTTGTTTGCCCTTTTTGCTTCTGCTTTCTGCAGGGAAGCTGCTAAAGAATGTCGACGTCGAAAGAAAGAATATGTAAAATGTCTGGAGAGTCGTGTTGCAGTACTGGAAGTTCAGAACAAGAAGCTTATAGAGGAACTTGAAACCTTGAAAGACATTTGCTCTCCCAAAACAGATTAGTAGAAATATTTACGCTATGAACTGATTACAACATGTACAGTTGCTTTTGAAGGCAATACAATATTATAGCCGGCAAGAATTATGGCTTTTCCTTTGTATCATTCACCTTATACTATTATTTCTAACATTCCTGAAATGCTTTACTGTACTTTGTTGACTCTTAGCTGTAACTTCAGTTTTTTAAAGGAGACAAACTGTAAAAAATGTATGTAACAAATTCTTAAAATGCAATATTTGTAAGACTTGTTCCATTGCCACATATTTGCAGTTTTCCACTCTTTGTGTCACTAATAGTGTGTCCTACGCAATAAAATATTTTGCAGGTCTTTTAAAAATCATTTTAGGAAAGGATGATCAGAGATAATGCATCCAACAGTACAATAAAATTAAACCACCAAAAATACCTCAGGAAGTAGTGAATAGAGAGTATGTTCTGATTACATACTTATATGAGAATAGTAGCTCATAAATGAATTTATGGCATTTTTCAGATTTTTATATTAGTTGCTTTGTGAAGAAAATATTGTATTGCTGTCTTTGAATGCCATGGTTGAAGATAGTTTTTAATAGAACCATGTTGGTTACACTTTGTAGTGTTTGGTGCTCATTTAAATATCTGAAACACTTATTACAGTTTTTAATCTACAGTGTAATATAAAAGATCTTGCAGAAGTTTTTAGTGTCAGTTTTATGTTACATAATCAGCACCTACACATTTTCGACTTCTGGAAGGATTTAAGTGCTTCTTGCTAAAATCGAACATCTGCACCTCAAAACATATGACTTGTTTCTACATGGTTCCATGATCTTTGCCCTGCAGCTGTTTGACCTGTCTCATCTGATCCAGACCTGTGGACCTTGCACACAGAAGAGAAGATCTGTGGTGAAGAATGTGTATGTGTATATGTATGAGTACGTGTGTGTGTGTACATATATGTGTCTACATATATGTATATATATGTATAT
This sequence comes from Bettongia penicillata ogilbyi, assembly GCA_023548195.1. NCBI lineage: Eukaryota > Metazoa > Chordata > Mammalia > Diprotodontia > Potoroidae > Bettongia > Bettongia penicillata. The sequence continues at coordinate 2,805,957 of JAJHZJ010000671.1, forward strand.
ATATATATACATATTTATGTGTATATCTGTGCTGTGGAAAAGGCCTTTTCCTGGAAAGGGTAAAAAAAGGTTTGGAGATATCTTGTTAATGTGCCTCTTAACCTGAATATTTGCTAAAAGTTTAAGCAGCCCTAAAGAAACAGTTTTCATTGTTATTTTAAGCAATTTGAAGTCTAGGAAATATTTAAATTTTAGTGCATTCAGGTTAGATGCAGCAAGAGTTAAAATTCAGTATATTAAGATTATGTTTTTGCAGTAGCAGGTTGTATATGTCTGTCTACATTTCACCTGCTACCCAGTTCATTTATTAAAATAATTGTTTTTGGTAAACAACCATTTCAGATTATAGGACTAAACCACTACCTGTCACTATATATCCCTGTCCTCAAGTAAAAAGTAAAGTTTTCCCATGATAAAGAATCTTTTTTTTTTAATAAATGGGCCATTTTGTCTGCTTTTGTATTTTAAATCAGAATGGCTATGGCATCACCTCAATTTTAGTTTACAGAAGTGACTAATACATACCCAGAAAGAGTATCTTTCTTTGCCTGTCACTACTCTAATGCTCTTTTCAGACATGTTCCCCCATGTTGTATATCTCCAGCTTCCAAGAAGTAGGAGAATTAAGATGTTATTCATGAATTCTCTAGAAAAACTTGTTCTTTCCCTTGTAGTCCTTTTTCCCCTATTTCACCATGTCATCTTATCAAACTTTTTGTTTTTTCTCCTGCAGAAGAATAAGGTGAGGAAAGAAGACAAGCAGAAGAAAGAGGAAAGAAAATCAAAGTTTCAGGTGAAGAAAAGGAGAGTATTTTGCATTTGTTCATTAATTGAACATTACTAAATATCTGCTGTATGCCCGTAATTGAGTAGGCACTCACAGGAATACAGAAAAAGTAGAAGACTTTCATAGAACTGGAAAGAGATGATCTAATAGGAAGAAAGCAAGTCCTCTCTAATTGAATTTTGGATCATCTAAGTTGGTATTAGTTTAAGAAAAGCTTTGATTTTTCTAAAGGGAAGTACCTCTATGATTTAATTTGAATCAATGAAGAGAGAGGGAAGAGAAACATTTAAAGTAAATGACTGAACATAAGTAAATCCAGAAATATAAGTGAGAGTGGCACACAGATGGGTCAGACTGGAATAGTGGGTCTGTGTTGAACAATAGTGATAGATGTTGGTAAGTATCTATTAATTAGATTCTTGAATTTCATGCTGATGAATTAAAATCTGTTTAACAAACAATAGCAAAGAAGTCTGTAAACAAGGATAGTGATGAGATAGTGCTTTAGGGAAGTCTGGCAACAGCAATAATTTAAGGAGATAGATCAGGATATTGCAGTCATCTATTTATGAGGTGGTAAAGGTCCCAAGCAGAGCATGGCCGTGTAATAGAGGAGAAATGAATCTGAACAATATTTCTAAGGAAGAATAAAAGGGATGGAGAAATAACTGATAAGTGAGGGCAAAAGATAGAAAGTCAATGATGATTTGAATATTTAAGGAAGGGAGATACCAAGATGTTGTGGAGGGAGGGGAAGAGATATGAGATGATACAGACAGAAATAGGAAAGTTGGAAAAAGAATCCAAATGAGAAGAGGGAAGCATGTTTTAGTTTGAAATATATTGAGTTTTGGGAGATGGCAATATATACAAAATGTGGGGGAATGTCCAATAAGTATCTAGTAGTTCTGGAATTCAGATATGATGGCAAGGGAAATTAATTTGGACTTCTATACCACAGAGGTGATGTTAAGGCTCTTAAAGTGAATGAATTCTCCAACTTGAGAATAGATGGAAGAAAGCAGAACAAAAAGAATTGACTTGAGAGTTGTCCTCACCAAAAGATCAGTAGCAGGAAAATGACTCAATGTGAAGCCATCAGAGCAAAAACAGACCTGATTTCACAATCTTCCTCTTTGTAGAAAGCATCCTCTTTTTTGTCCTTTTTTAAATTGACCAATCATTAGGTAGATTTTAAAACCTTACCAGCATTCTAGATGGTAAGGGATGGTAAGGGTAAGGGAGGGATGCAGAAATAAGTATAATTCTTGCCTTTGAGGAGGAGTATATAATCCCAGCTGTAAAAGAGATTAACCTCAAACAGGTACAAGAAAATAAGACAGTATATAGCAAATTTTATGTTTTATCAGTTGTTAAAGAGTGAGAGAGAAGTAAGGACCTGAATAATCACAGAAGGCTTCACAGAGGAGGTAGTAGGTAGTCTGAACCTTGAGGAACAGGTAAAATTTTAATTGAGAAAAGAGTATTCCAGGAAGTTTATAAACATTAAAATATCTCAGCAAATCATATCAGCTTTGGCAAAGACCTAAATTTGCTTAACTTCATAAGAAAGCTAAAGTAAACTCAAGAGAATTTTACCCATGCTTTATGCTTACCTCATCTGTGACATTTTCATTTTTATACTGCATGTTCGGAATTTTTCTGTAAAATTTTAAAATATGTTCAAAGAAGGCTCTTAGACTGTTCCTGCATTTGAGAAGGTTTGTGTGTATTATTGTACCAGAAATATCTCAATACAATGTTCCTCTTTGTGGATCTATTTTATCTTAAGATTTAGAAATGCCTTGCTGATAGTTTATCTGTGATGAGGAGACACTTCAGACATAATCTTTTCAGAGTAATACCTGCTACATAAAATCATGGTTAGATCTTATTTAAGAAATGGAAAAAAATCACTTGCAAAGCTAATTAACACATTTGGTGCTTAGAATAGGTTTTATTTCAAATAAATTGCCACTGATGTTAATCCTGAGCCAGTTCTAACTTGGAAAAACTCTGAAATCAAACACAGCCAAAAGGATTCTTAAATTTCTTTAAGGGGAGAAAAAAAGTAAAACACTGAACTGCCATGTGTTACTGAGCAATTGTTTTCCCTCTGCCATTGGCATTAAGTACTATTGATTTAGAATTCAGTCATTCCTCTTTCCCATGTAAATAACCCCCTGTTCAAGGTTATTTAGCTTGAAGTTAATGGTAGGAGACTTGATCCTTCTCTGAAACAATGGCACTGCCATTAGCTCCTGCCTGTAGGAGAATAAGGACAAAAATATAATAACCCTGAATCAGAAAGTCAGCACACTCCATCCCTTTTGTGCTTTCTAGTGAAATTCCATAGACATTGACTGCTTTGTTCCAGGAACTGTGCTCAGTACTGGATATACACCTGTCTTCCAAAGCTTACATTTTGCTTAGAGGAAACAACATACATGTGACATAAATTTACAGACATCCTGACAAGGAAATACAAAATAAATACTAATTTATTGGTGGAAGAACACTAAAAATTGGAGGAATCAGTGAAACCTCATGTAAGCAGTAGCTTTTGAAGAATGAACTTTGATGGTGGAACATAGAAATTCCAAGAGGTGGAGGTTCAGGCATAGGGGAAATAGAATGTCTTGGTACTGGGAATAATCACCAGTAGGTCATTTTGCCTGGAAAGTAGAATATGTATGGGGGAGTCTTGTGAAATGAGTCAGGAAATAGAGTTTGGAGCCTGACTATAGACTTTAAATGCCAAACCGATTTTTATTTTATTGTAGGGGCAACAGAATGCCACTGAAGATTCTTGAAGAGGACAATGACACGGTCAAACCTATGCTTTAGTAATACCAATTTAGTAGTTGTATATTGGAGGAGGGCAGAAACTGGAGGCGAAGGAAACTAATAGAAACTGTTGGAATAATCATGAGGTGATGAGACCTTGAACTAGAGTGCTAGTTGGTGGGAGTAGAGGAAAAAGGGATCAGATAAGGGATATTAGGAGGTAGAATCAATAAGATTGGCGATTATTTAGATATGTAAAGGTAGAGACAGAAGATGAGAAGGATCACTCTTAAGACTTTGAACTAGGATGAATGAAATCTAGTGGTGACTTTGACAACAGTAGGGAAACTTTGGGAAAGGGTAGATTTGGGGGTGAAATATGAGCTCCGTTTTTGACTTGTTGAAGTTGAACTGCCCTTGTGACATTCAATCAGAGGCCAGAGAAGTTTAGCAGTCAACTACTGGAACTCACCAAAGATGATATGTAGATTTGAGAATTACTGGTCTAGAAATGATAATTAAACTCAGGAGGGCTGATAAGATTATTCAGAGAGTCGGGGACAAAGCCCTGAGATACGCGTTTCCCTATGTCCACCCAAGAAGTAGATACAAGGACAAAACTGTCAGCATGTGAAAGTCCAAAGGAGATGCTCCACAATGAAAATGGAGGTGATTAATGTATAGTATCATGGATTTAATCCATATTCTCAAGAGGAATAGTAAAAGACATATTGACTGTCTAAATTCAACAAATGTTAATGAAGGACCTGCTTCTGTGAAAGACCCTGAGAAAGAAAATGATTCATCCCCTCTCAAGTGTTTTAGAACCTGAAGGAGACTGGAGGGCTAGGATGTGTCCTTAGAGACTAACCCAGGGGCTATTGTCATAGTGCTGGTTTGACTTGTTATGAGGACCTTCACTGGAGGTGGTAGCTGTGGGCCAAGTCTGCTACAAGTAACTTGTATGCTTAAGGGCCTTCTATCTGTGAAGCATTTTACCAGGGCCTGGAAATTAAAAAGAAAATGACAAAGTCATGAAGGTAAAAGGATAAAAAAATAACCTGTTCCCTGCTCTTTAGAACTTTGGAGGCTACTCTAGGTAGGTGGGGGACTGACACTCAAACTCATATTTTTATTGCTCTGTTGGAGTTGATGCTTTTGCCACACAGTCATGGCAGAGACCTTAGAGTCCGAAATAGAAGGAAGTTCTGATTGACTCACTCTAGTCAGTGAAACTGCCCTAGGGAAAGGCGGAACTCACACATTACATAACCTCTAGACAAGGACAAGTAAGTAACTGGAGAACTTGGCACCAGAAAGCCAGAGTAAGTTCAGCCATTCTGCATGCTTGAGATTTTAGCAGTACCTAACTTTTCCTTGGTCGGCTGTGGCCTTGATGCTTCTCTCACAGGGGCTGACGTACAGAAGATGACTACCTCTTGGGAGTAATTGAAAATTAAGGCTGCCTAGCATTTGGTATTGAAAAAAATAGGCAACTCGGTGGCACGGTGAATAGAGCACTGGCCCTGGAGTCAGCAAGGCCTGAGTTCAGTCAAATCCAGCCTCAGACACATTCTAGCTGTGTGATCTTGGGCAGGTTACTTGACCTCAGTTTAGCACCTACCTCACAGGGTTGTTGTGAGGATCAAATGAAATAAAAATCATGTAGAATTTAACGTAGTACTTGCCACGTAGCAGGCGCTACATAAACAACAGACAAAACCTTTTGAAATAGAAATACAGAACGATCGAATCAAAAGAGACATTAGAGTTTAAATCCATCACCTCAATCTTATAAATAGTTCTTGGAGAAATTGAATGCATAGTGGCAGATCTGGGCCCAGAAACTAAGATGACATAATCCCTCTTTCATTCATACTGTGCTCCTTTGATTTTATGTTGTCACTTTCAGCTAAGGAAATCTATTTTTTTGTCCAACTTTAGGGGTTGCTTAGATGTATATATTGTGAAAAAGGCCTGTGTCCTTTCCAATAGGTAATTCGCAGTTTATTGAAAACTCTCACCACAGTCTTGTCATCGAGAATTTCAGCTGGTTTTCATGAGATAGTTGGTGGACATAGTCTTCAGATAGTATTCCAACTGAAGAATAGGAATTAAAAAATAATATTGACACAATACTTTACCCTGACTTTAAGAAAGGTATCTGACCTAGAGCAGAAGACAGTTTACTCATTTGAATACATTTCAGTAAAAATCATAGATCTTTTACCGTTAGAGGTTATAGACTCATGATTCAGGCCACTAAGTGCTAAGTAGTGATGACAAAGGCTCAGTCTTTACCTAGGAAAGAGGATACGTTCCCCGTCCAAAACAGGAAAGATAAGGGCTTAGGAGCAATGGAGAACTCATAGGAGGATCTCACTGAAAACGATCTAAAACTGTGGCATCATTTATGAACATTGAAAATTGATTACAGCCTTTTTTTGTGACATTACAAAACAAAAAAAATGACAGAGTGTGAAAGAGTCAATTTTTAAACAGCATATATTTCACCATGATTTCTTTCAGTAATGATTTTTCATGAGTTATGTAATATGAAGATATGCCTAATCAATGTCACAGAAGGACTTGATTGGCAGAGTCCCAGGCATCCAATAATCCCTCAGTCTTATTTAAGCCTTTAGTGAGTAAATATTTTGTGATAAGTAATGTGGAAGAAGCAAGAACTAAAAGATAAAGCTGCTACCTGAGGTCCAAGGAAATCCTGATTTCACTGCCAAGAGCCAAATTTCTTAGATAAATGATTAGTCCCCCGAAGACTTCCAGTGTATTGTAGTTTCTTCTCCCCCCCTCACTGCTCTGAACAGCCCCCCAAGGTCCTACGCTTCCTACTGAGACGAGAAGGATTTTCTCATCTAGCTTAGATTGTCTGGGGCTCCTACAGTCTTCAAGGCTTCTTGGCAGGTTTAAAATGAAAGCCCTTAATGCTACAGTTGTTCTGTTGTTTTCCCAATCACCCCTCCTCCTGGCCTGGGTTCCTTCCAGCCTGGAAAAAGAAATATCTCTAACTCTCCTCCTGCCCTGCTGTTTCTGAAATTAGCCCATATTCCTTTAGTATACTGGTATTTAAAAAAAAAAGGGGGGGGAGGTGGGGGAGGGAGTTTGGAAAGTCTTAAAAGTTAAACTAGTTTAATATGCCTAAATCTTTTCTTTTTCTTAGATCAAACCCATTCAATAAAGACTTCTTTTTTGAGTCATTGCCCAGCTTTTTAAAGCTCAGTCAGTGCTAGACTCAGATTTGTATGTTAAGAGAGATTTAGTTTATCAAGTCTGCTAAATTTCTCTTACCTGGAGCTTTATTTACGCATTTCAGGTTGCTGAATTACAAAAGACACTAATCTGACTCCCCAAAGGTTTCTCCCCTGTTTCTGGCTAAACTTTAAAGCCTGTAGAAGCCTTCCTTGCTCCTACCTAAGATGTTTAATTGACATCCATTTAACTTAATATCCCACCCTCATTCCTGACCATAGAAAGATACTTTTGAATTTATAATCCTACCCTTTAAAAATCCCTCTCATAGGTTTTATGTTATCCCCCAACAAGAACATTATCATCCTTACCTAGTAGAAGTCCTAATTCACCCTAAAACCATGAGGGAGGGGAAGAGGAATCCTTTTCCTATAGCAAATTTACTAGCTCATCATGACAGTTTCTGACCTCCTGATAATACTCAACTTTTCTACCTATTGCCATCTGCCTACATCTGGGCCACCTTTCTTTTTGAAAGTGCCAGTGACCCGAGAGCAAAAGGTAGCTAAAATGACCTTTTTCTCTAGTCTTGGCATGTGTTTGTTCCATGAAAGAGGTCCCCTAAAGACTGACCTATAGTTCCTGTTACACTAAGTTCCTTTTTCGAAGGTGAGGGCTGCCTTCAGTTCATTGGTAGACTAGAGATAAAAGACCATGGTTCTGTTTCTCTACTTGTCTTCCTTCCACCAATACAGAAGCATAGTCCATCCCTCTCACCTTGTCTGTTCTCCCATAGATTTACCATAGATGGCCTACCTACCATGTGGAGTGGCCTTTAAGTCTTCATGTGTAAATAAACTTTAAAAACTTAAACTGAACTAAACTTAGTTTAGTTTAAAATCCAAATTCTCTGCCTCTTCCACATATTGAGAAAGCAAGAAATATAAAATCCATTACAAAATGTATAGTTATGCAGAATAAATTTTCCTGTTAGCTTTGTCCAAAGATGTCAAAAAAAAAAATATGCTTTAATCTACAGTTGGTCCATCAGCTCTCTTATCTGGAGGTGGATGGCAGGTTTCATCATCAATCCGTTGAAATTGTAGTAAGTCATTGTGTTGGTCAGAGTTCACAGGTCTTTCAAAGTTGTCTTTACAATCCTGCTATTGCTATATAAATGTTCTGGCTCTGCTCTCTTCACTTTGCATGTGTTCATATGTGTTGTCCCAGGTTTTTCTGAAACCATCCCCTTCATTTCTTACAGCACAATAGTATTCCATTACATGCATATGTTTGTTCAGCTGTTCCCCAGTTAATGGTTATCCTCTCAGTTTTCTTTGCCACCACCAAAAGAAGTGCTATAAATATTTTTGTACATTTGGGTCCCCCCGCCTCCATCTCCCTTTCCCTCCTTCCTTTATCTCTGCCTCTCCCTCTACTCCCTTACTCTGGGATACAGACTCCAGTCTTTTTTCATTTGATGGGAAACTATGAAGCACTCAAGCTGTTGTCAGTACTTATTCTTACTACAAGATTGGCTCACTTTCATTATTGTCATACAGTTTTCATTTTTAAAAATTTACATATTTTCAGTTTCTAACATTCACTTCCACAAAATTTTGAATTCAAATTTTTTCCCCATCTATCCCCTACCCCCACCCCAGGACACTGTGTATTCTGATTGCTCTTTCCTCCCATCTGCTCTCCCTTCTGTCACCTCCCCCCCCACCTCCCCATTCTAATATTCCTGTAGGGTAATACAGATTTCTATAACCCATTGCCTACATATCTTATGTTCTAGTTGCATGTAAAAACAACTTCTAACATTCATTTTTAAAGCTTTGAGTTCCACATTTTCTCCCTTCCTCCCTCCCCACCCACCATCATTGAGAAAGGCAAGCAATTAAATATAGGTTATACATGTGTGGTCATGCAAAAGACCTCCATAATATTCATTCTAACTATATTTCCCTCTATCCTGTCCTGTCCTCCATTTATTCAATTCCCTCCTTTGACTTGTCCCTCTGCCAAAATGTTCCTTCCCCCAATCTGTTGTCCCTTCTATTATCTACCTTCTCTTAGACCATTACCCTCTGCTTTCCTGTAGCATAAGATAAACTTCCTTACCCACTTGAGTGTGTATGTTATTCCCTCCTGAAGCCAAATCCAATGGAAGGAAGGCTTACATTCTCTCTTACCTTCACCTTCTTCCCCTCCATTGTAAAAGCTCTTTCTTACCACTTTTATTTAAGAATAACTACATTCTACCTCTCCCTTTCTCTTTTTCCTAGTATATTCCTCTCAACCCTTATTTTTCTTTTTTAGATATCCCTTCATATTCAGCTCACCCAGGGTCCTCTATATATAGATACACAGATATAGATATGCACACACACATATATATTTATTCCCTCCAATTATCCTAATACTGAGAAAAGGCTCATGAGTTACAAATATCTTTCCATTTAGGAATGTAAGCAGTTCAACTTTAAAGTTCCTCATGGTTTTTCTTTCCTGTTTACCTTTTCATGCTTATCTTGATTCTTGTATTTGAAAGTCAAATTCTAGTCAGCTCTGAAATTTTCAACAAGAATGCTTGGAAGTCCTCTATTCCTTTTTTTCCTCTGAAGTATTATATTCATTTTTGCTGGGTAGGTGATTCTTGGTTTTAATCCTGTCTCCTTTGACCTCTGGAATATCATATTCCAAGCCCTCCAGTCCCTTAGTGTAGAAACTCCTAAATCCTGTGTTATCCTGATTTAAAAATCCCTCTCATAGATTCCATTATCCTGATTGTATTTCCACAGTACTTGAACTATTTCTTTCTGACTGCTTGCAATATTTTCTCCTGGGAACTCTAGAATTTGGCTACAATATTCCTAGAGTTTTCCTTTTGGTATCTCAGGATGTGATTAGTGGATTCTTTCCATTTGTTTTACTCTCTTGTTCTAGAATATCAGTGCAGTTTTCCTCTTGAAAGATGTCTAGGCTCTTTTTTTGGTCCTTTCAGGTAGACCAATAATTTTTAAATTATCTTTCCTGGATCTATTTGCCAAGTCAGTTGTTTTTCCAGTGAGATACTTCACATTGTCTTCTATTTTTTTCATTCTTTTGGTTTTGTTTTATAACTTAGTGATTTCTCATAAAGTCATTATGTTTCCATTTGCTCTATTCTAATTTTTAAAGAATTATTTTTAAAGAATTTATTTATTACAATTTAAAGAATTACTTTCTTCAGTGAGCTTCCATTGGCCCATTCTGCTTTTTAAGGCATTCTCCTCATTGGCTTTTTGGACTTCTTTTGCCATTTTGGTTAGTCTAATTGCACAGCCCTCCCTCCCTCAAAACAAAACAAAGTCAAGTGCAAGTTATGTCATCATTTCTCTGATGTCATGGTCTTCTTCAAAAAATGAAGGACAGTCATTTTAGGAGGAGTTTGCCCAAAAAAAAGTGCTTTTCAGATTTTCAGCTTTAAGGTGTCTCAGAATGTTGTTTTCTTTCTTTTCCTTTTCTCTCTTAAAAAACATTTGCATCGGTAGCAAACAAGCAAATTATGCAGACAAGACCTCTCTGAGACTAAATTGTCTTCCCTTTCCTCATTCACTTGCAGAGTGGATCATGTGCCCCCAAAGTTAGGGTGTCTACTCCTATCCCCACTTCACCTTCTTTGAAAAATAACATTTTTTGCCACTGATTAGCCAAGTAAAATTCATCTCATTACCCATTTCTGGGTCTGAAGCCGCTGCCTCTAAAAGTGCCATCTCATTGTGCTTTGTATTACTCAGTGCTGGAGAAATCTTGAATAGCTTGTGTACAAAACTTTTAAAAATTTTATATATATATTATTTTTGATGTTTTATTTCTCTCTAATGGGGAGCACCAGGACCACCTCCATCTCCATCTGGCTGTGAGTGCTCTCTGTCTACAGTCAGTGGGCTGGCAGTGTGCTGATCTTTTTTATTCCTTTTTTTTTGGTGAGGTTTTGGTGAGGTCTGTGTCAGGTTTGCATCGTGCAGCTTACTGGCCTAAATGTACTCTCTTTGGTGTGGTCTATTTGGGAGCCAGTCTGGAGAAAGAACCAATAATGCAAGTGTTTTGATACTGAAAATTAACAAAATGTCTTTTGAAATAAAGAATCAGTCCCTCCACCCTCAAAACAAACAAAAAAACAACCCAAGGACAAACACAACAACCTAATTTTAAAGGTGTTATTTTCTTTAGTATTTTGGGGGATTTCCTTTAGCAAGCTGTTGACTCATTTTTCATAATTTTCTTTTGCATCACTCTCATTTCTCTTCCCAATTTTTCCCCTGTTTCTCTTACTTGATTTTCAAAATCCTTTTTGAACTCTTGCATGGCTTGAGACCAATTCATATATTTCTTAGAGACTTTGGATGTAGGTGCTTTGACTCTGTGGTCCCCTTCTGGCTATATGTTTTGATCTTCCTCATCACCAATGTCATAAGAAAATACCTCTTCGCTGAGAAAGTAAGAAACTATAGTCTGTTTCTTTTCCACTGTTTGCTCATTTTCCCAGCCAATTACTTGACTTTTGAGTTTTGTTAAGTGGAGGTCTCCAGAAGCAGCCTCTCCACTTAAGCAGTGGCTACAGCTGCCCTGGGGCTTGGGCTGGGACTGTGGATTGATCATGCTTCCCGCTCAGGCAGGTGAGAGACCCTTCCCACTGACCTTTGAAGTTGACTTTAGTGTTTGTGGGTTGAGAAGTCTGGAGTCCACAGTAACTGCCTGTGATTCAGTCCCCTGAGACCCGTTCCCACTCTGTCTGTGGTGGCGTGACTCATACCAAACTGTTCTCTGCTCCCAGCCCAGTGCAATAGAACCTTCTGTCAACCTTATGGGTTGGTAGTTTGATTCAGTCTGTCATTTTGTGGCTTCTGCTGCTCTAGAAGTTGTTTAGAGCCATTTTTACAGGGTTTTTTGAGGGGCTTGGGGGAGAGCTCGAGCAGGTCTGTTTTACTCAGTCATCTTCACTCTGCCCTCAAATATCTCCATATATTTTTCAACTAATTTTTATACACATGGAAAATCCTCTGACTATTGATTTGTTTAAAAAAAAAATCATTACTTGTAGATGAACTTACTATATACAAAGTACCTTTAAATCAGACATAGAGACTCTCAAAGGAAGCCTCTGTTATTACTAATAATGTTATAGCTGGTTCCTATAGTTGATTAAACATGATAGTAAAATGTGATGAGACAATAATCTTTGGTTTGACAACTTAGCCTGCCAGTTATCTTTGTCTTACTCTATTCTGTGGTTGTAGATGACACCCTTAATACTGGTTAACACTCCTAAAGTTCTCCTTTTTGGATGAGGTAGGTGAATGTGACTAGATCAGTTCAAATCCACTATACTGCTACTTTTTAAAAATTCAGCCTTTATACTAGTACTGACTGTGAGTCAATAGCAACATTTTTGTTGGGAAGAGCATCTTATCCCTTTACTTTTGTTCAGGAAGGCCTGGTTAAAAATTTCCCTCCTAAATCTGACTCCAAATCCTGCCTTCTTTCCAAAGCATCTAACCTTCCAATAACTCACTGAATAAAAATCACAACACTTTAGGGTTTATGACCCTAAAATCATGACCCTACTAAACCTTAATAAACTATTGTTCTCAAATTTCCGGAGAATTCAGTAGCATAATGTGATATCTATCCCATCTTGACCTATATTAAAAGTGTTTTCACTTCCTTGGTACTCAGGTCTACTCATTACGATTGACTTTCTAAATGTTAAATCAAAGATTATATCCCTGCCCTTTTCCCTTAGGGTTGGTCTTTAATTTGTCCAGTTGGTAAATGGAGAGTTATACTCTTTTGTGGCATCTAAAATCTTGACATGAGACTTTTTAAAATGTCACCTTAGCACAGTTTCTAGTTTGACTCAGACACTTTTGTGGTAATATTCTTACCAACTAAAAAAGTTTACTATGAACTTTTCAACAAAAATTATGATGAATCTGATGGCATTGAATAAAATGACATGTTAATCACTGTAGTATTCAAAATGTGTTAGGATTCTCCATTAACTACAGTCTATGTTCAGTGAAGCAACACCAAATGACTATTACTTGTGGTAGAATTTTTCATTTAGGAAAACTCTAAAAAGAGAGTAATTGGTTTTTATAAAAGTAAATTGAAATAAAATTGATTGAAGTTTCCATAATTATGTAAAAGAACAATGATTTGATTTGGTTTTAATTACCATGCTCTTTAATGTCATTGGAAGACCATGGACCAGTCACTTTACTTTGCTATTTCTCATCTGTAAGTACCATGTCAGCCCCAATGTGGAGTGTATTGAAAAGAACCGTGCTGTAGACTTGTGGGATTGGGGCTTTCGAGCTCATCAGTCAAAAAGTCAAATATTTATTAAGTGTCTCATATGTGCCAGGAAATGTGCTGTCTCTTGAGGCTACACAGACAAAAATGCAAGTACTCCCAGTCCTTAAGGCACTTCTGTTCTTTTGGAGAAACATTTCTTTATATTTCTCATTCTATAGAGGATTGTATGTGACAAATAACTTTAAGTTATTTTACTTGTGCTCATCTATGAAATGAGAATGACAGTATTTCACTCTCCTGCCCCTAGAGCTGTGTAAACCCTAAAGTGTTGTGATTTTTATTCAGTGAGTTATTGGAAGGTTAGATGCTTTGGAAAGAAGGCAGGATTTGGAGTTGGTACCCTGGATTCATGTCCCAGTTCTTCCCATTGTTATCCAACAGTGGACAAGTTATTTCGCCTCTGGGCCTCAGCTTCATCTGTAAAAGGAAATTGCATTTGAGGGAGCTGGGTTAGTTCACCTCCAAGGTTCCTTCCATGTCTAAATTTCTACCCAGTAGAGAGTGTAAGCTCCTTGAGGGTAGGAACTGTTTTTGTCTTGAAATCCCTAGAGCCAGCCTATCACAGTCCCTGATTGACACGTAGTTGACATTAGTAAATGTTTGTTGAATTGATAATACATTGAATCTATCAATTCCTTCTCTGAATCTTTTGATCTCTATCAATGGACTAGAAAGATTCCCCCCCTTCCCCCCCTCCCCACCACCTTTTTTGCATTTGTTTAAATCAAGCTTTTGTGTTTTCCAGTGTATATAGTATTGTATACTTTAGAAAATCAAGTGGTAGTCTTAAAAATAGGATCTAGCATATTCAGAATAAACTTCATAAAATAAAAACTCATCTAAATTTTGCTGTTTTATTATTAATAAAAGTCTAACTTTCATTGTTCTAGGAACTTTTGTCCCTATGAAGTGATTTACTATCTCAGTTCTTTGAAGAGATCACTTGCTTGTAATTTGATATAAAAAGATTATACAATGACTTTGAACTCAAAACTCTCCCTTTTGACATTTGATAGGCTTTGTATTAAGCAGGCATTTGAAAGTTATTTCCTAATTGTTTGGGTTTTAGACAACTGTAACCTCCTGAGTTTCCTGAGCAAAGGAATTTTCCATGTGAGCAGCTACACCTAATGGCTGTTGTTGGTCTCTGAAAAAATAGGAATCAAGGAAAAATCAGATTGCCTTTGTCTGACCCCTTGTGGACACAATGGAGCCTTACAGAAGAGATGTCCGGAAAGAAGCCTTAAGTCTTTGAGGAAAATAATTTACTAAATTATTTACAGAAAATAAGATCTAGTAAGATCTTTCATTTGTTTTTAAAACAGAATGCATTTTCTACAGAATCACCAGTTTCAGGGAAAAGAAGTTTGTGCTGAAAACCTAGGTGACTGATTAATTTATCAATAGTAAGCCTATATTTGGTTGCGAGGAGGAAGGCATGACATCATATGTTTAGATGGGTTTTTTTTTTTTAAAAAAAGGACTTATTGTTGCCCCCTTACCATCTCTTACCCTCCTTGCCCTCAAGTAAAATTGATACAGGAGAAAAAGGGCATGAGGGTTAAGAGTATGACGACCTGGGTTTTGATCTTGTGATAACCTTAAAGAAGTCAATTCGCTGCCCTAGTCTTCCATTTCATGTTCAAGTTCTTTTACTGCTCTAAATGTTGTGACTTTGTTCTAGACCTTCAGATTTAGATGTGGCAGAACAGGTGGGATGGAAATAGAAAGTGTAAAGAATGTCTAAGGAAAACACAGTATGAGAGGTTTTATAGGATAAAAAACTACAAACTTTGCCCTGGTTAGTTTTTACAGTGCAGCCAGTTCCTTGATACCAAAACATAACAAAGAAATGAGGCAACAGTTTAGACTGTTCAGTCAATGAATCCCCCCTCAATCACACTCATTTTTTTCTTTTTTTTTTAATATTAATTTTGTTTTTTTATTGTTCTACAATCACTACCATATAACGTAGATTTTTTTCCCCTCCCCGAGATAGCATTTAATTTTATATAGGATCTACACATGCATTTCTATTAAAGACATTTTCACTATAGTCATACTGTGTAGAAGAATTATAATGAATGGGAGAAATCATATAACAAACCAAAGCGTAATACACACATGAAAAAATGATCTGCTGTGATTGAATTCCATAGTTCTTTCTCTGGATGTGGAAACTTTTGCCTTAGAAGACCATTGGAAATTTTTTTTTAAGTCCTTGCATTGCTACGAAGTTCCAAGTCTACCAGAAAAAACTCTCACATACTGTGGTCATTGCTGTGCACAAAGTTCTCCTGGTCCTGCTCCTTTCACTCAGCATCAGATCATATAAGTCTTTCCAGGCCTCTCTGAAGTCTTCCTGTTCATCATTTCTAATAGCACAATAGTATTCCATTACATTCAGATACCACAACTTGTTCAGCAATTCCTCAATTGATGGGCATCCCCTTGATTTCCAGTTTTTGGCCACCACAAAGAGTGCTGCTATAAATATTTTTGTACATATGGGACCCTTGCTCTCATAATTTCCTTATGGTATCACCTTGATGTTGGTCTGTACCTAGTTTCTGCCATGTTGTTTTCCGGTTTTCCCTACAGCTTTCGTCAAATAGTTCTTATCTCAGAAGCTGGGATCTTTGGGTTTATCAAACACAAGATTACCATGGTTATTTACTTCTGTGTTATTTACTGTTGTGTATCTAATCTCTTCCACTAATCCATCCCTCTTATTTCATAACAGTTTTGATAATTGCCACTTTATAATATAGTTTTAGATTTGTACAGCTAGGCCACCCTCCTTTGCATTTTTTTTCACTAATTCTCTTGATGATCTTGAAATTTTGTTCTTCCAGATGAATTATATTTTTTTTTGGCTTTTTGGAATAGTATGTTGGTAGTTAGGTATGGCACTGAATAAGTAAATATATTTAGGTAGAATTCTCATTTTTATTATATTTGGCTCAGCTTACCCATGAGCAATTTATATGGTGATTTATGTGGCTTTATTTTATGTCCTGCACCTTTGCTGAAGTTCTTAATTACTTCAAGTAGTTTTTAGTTGATTCTCTAGGATTCTCTTAAGTATACCATTATAACATCTGCAGAGAGTGATAGTTTTGTTTTTTCATTGCCTATTCTAATTACTTCAATTTCTTTTTCTTCTCTCATTGCTGTGGCTGACATTTCCAGTGCAATACTGAATAATAGTGGTGATAATGAGCATCCTTACTTCACCCCGATTGTATTGGAAAGACTTTGAGCTTATCTCCATTACAGATAATGCTCACTGGCCAATTTTGCTTTTTAAGGAGTTGTTTTCTTCATTGACTTGTACATTTTTGTATTTTTTGGTGCTTTCTTTACCAAGCTGTTGAGTCTTTTTTCATGATTCTTTTGCATGATTCTCATTTCTTTTTCCAGTTTTCTTCTACTTTTCTCACTTGATTTTTGAAATCCTTCTTGAGCTCTTCCAAGAGGACTTTTGGGGCCTGAGAGTAATTCACATTTCTCTTTGAGATTTCACATGTAGGCATTTTGACAATGTTGTCCTGAGTTTGTGTTTTGAGCTTTCCTCTCACCATAGTAGTTTTCTATGGTCAGGACTTTTTGTTTTTTGCTCATTTTCCTATGTGTTTTAAAACTTTTAAACTAAGCTTTACTCCTGGGGCCACTGTCCCAAGCTTCTTGTTCTGGGGCCAGAGACTTGGTGACTGGTTTGTTACACTGGCACCTTCAGGGCTGGTGGCTCACCTGCTGTACTGGAGTCATCTACCTAGTCCAACCTGCTACACTGGGGTCTCCAGATCATTAGCCTGCTGTGTGGGCTGGAGGCCTCACAGCTGGCCCACAGTATTACTGGCCTGCTGAGTTAGGCCACAGGGCCTCTATTGCTGATGTGTGCAGGTAACTTCCTGTCTTTTTTCTGCCATTTTGGCTCTAGAGCCTCCCCATTTCTTCTTTTTAATCTTTCCTACCCAATGATGAATTTTGATGAATTTTTTTAAAATACTGTTTTATCCTCCTCATTTGGCTTCCCAGTGCTTATAAAATAAAGTTCAAATTCTTAAAACTAAAATTCAAGGCTTTCCACAGTCCAGCCCCAAATGATCTTTTTGAAATGTATTACTTCAATAAAACTAATAGATTACTGTCCCCCAGAGAAGTCATGTGCTTTGTTAACACCATTCTCCTTACTTGGAATGGAGAAATTAATCTTTACCCCCTCAAAAAAAGAAACCCACCTATACAACCTTCTTGTCAAGACCAAACCTACTTGTACCTTCATTATTATCTCTTCCTAGCTTTTCCAGCAGATATTTCCCACTGTCATCCTCTTTTACTAACTTAACTCTCTCCCTTTACTTGTTCTTTCCCTGCTCCCTACAAATATGTCCGTGTGTCTCCCTAATCTTTTAAAAAAAACTTTAAAACTTTCTACCCTCCCTTTCTTAACCAAACTGTGCTCAGTGCTATCATTTTCTTTCCCCTTATTTCTCAGTCTCTCGGCAATCTGACTGCTGAGCTTATCATTCAACTGAGACTGCTGTCTCCAAATTGATTAGTGATCTTTTGAATGTGAAATCTTATGGCTTGTTCCAAATTCTCATCCTTCTCAACTTCTCTAAAGCATTTAATTTTTTTAAATCAGTTAATGGAAATTCACCTCTCCCTACCACCTTCCCCTATCTCCACTGAGAAAAGCAAAACACAACGAAAACCCATTACACATAGAGTCAAGCAAAACACATTCCTTGTGTTTTGTCTAAACTTGTCTAAAAGGAAGTCTGTCTCCATCTATATTGTGAGACCCACGTCTCTGTTCAAAGTGGGCAACGAGTGCATTTGAGTCTATTTCCTCGGACTCAGAGTTTTTCATTGTAACACACTACCCCAGTGTTGGAGATTCATAATATACATTTTAAATATAGTCCCAGTTTCTAAAAACTTCTGAGGATGCTTTATGTTTTAAATCTTAAATTTAATGGCAGATAAAGTTTAGTCATTCATTCATTCAATAAACCTTGAGTATATGAGGCAGCAAGGTGGCAGAGTGGTAATAACTAACATGTATGTAAATTATATAGTTAACTGACATTTATATAGTGGCAGCTAGCTGGCTCAATGAGTAGAAGGTCTGGGTCAGTAAGACTCACCTTCTTGAGTTCAAATCTGGCCCTGGGCAAGTCACTTAAACATATTTGCCTCAAATCTTCATCTGTAAAACGACCTGGAAAAGGAAATGGCAAACCACTTCAGACATGACTGCACAACGCTAGAGTGCCTATTATGTGCCCGACACTCTGCTAAGCACTTTGCAATTATCTCATTTGATCCTCACAACCACCCTGGTAGGTTAGGTACTGTTATCATCCCCATTTTACAGATGAGAAAACAGGCTGAGAGAAGCTTAGTGACTTGCCCAAGGTCACACAGTGAGTGAAGTCAGATTTGAACCCAGGTCTTTCTGCATCCAGGCTTAGGGTTCTATCCACTACACTGGATAAGGCACTGGCCCTGGAGTCAGGAAAACCTGAGTTCATATTTACATTTAGATAATTAACTAGCTGTATGACCCTGGACAAGTTATTTAATATCTGCCTCAGTCTGACCATTTATAAAAGGGGAAAAATAATGTAACCTACCTCCCAGGATCAAATGAGATATTTGTAAAGTGCTTTGAAAATATTAAAGCTATATGTAAGTGCTAGCCATCATCATCATTATTATGTGTGACACGATTAGCTGATAAATCATTTCTCAAACTTCTAATCAAGTTGTCCTGATCTTACCTACAAGCCCCCATCTGAAAGGAGTAACCAGAATTAATGCCGTATAGACTGTTGTATCAAATGTGATTCTTAACTGAAAGGCTTTCCAGTCAGAGCCTGCTTAAATACCAAAGGATATTTTAAAAAAGACTAATTGTTGAATATTCAGACTATTATAATAGTCCAGATGGGAGTGGTTGGAGGGACTGAATTAGAGCCCAGGGAGAAATAAGGGGATAGTATCTATGAGACGTGATTGGATGTGGGGGATAAGGGAGAGGAAAGGGTCAAAGATGAGTTTAACGTCGTCCTCGGTGACTGGAAGGATGGCAATGCTGAATAGTTATACTTGATCAAAAACACCGTGTCTTGCATGTACTGGGTGCTTTCCTAGCTTGCTTATGAGACTGTCTCTTTGAATCAAAGCACCTTTCAAAAATCAAATTTTACAGAATTCTGCAATCTATACTCAATCAAATCCTCTCACAAAATACAGCTCTAGGCATTGGTTCACTATCTTCAAATAAAGTACAAAGCACTTTCCTCACAACAGGCCCATGAGGTAGGTAGTGCAAATATTATCCTCATTTAATGAATAAAGAAACAGAGAAATTAGTTGCCCCAGGACCACACAGCTATAAAGCATCAGCTGGAATTTAAATCCAGACAAAGAAAGAAGGACTCATATGTACTAAAATATGTATAGCAACTCTTTTTGTAGTGGTGAAGACCTAGACACTAAGGAGATACCATAAATTGGGGAATGGCTGAACAAATTAAGAGTATGAACAAAATATAAGTCATATGAATGTGATGGAATATTACTGGGTTGTAAGAATTGACAAAGGGGATGGCTTCAGAAAAGCCAGGGAAGATCTGTATGAATTGTTTCAGAGTCAAGTGAGCAGAGCCAGGAAGAATGTTTATACAATAGTAGCATTGTAGAGATAAAAAACTTTGTGAGACTTAAGAATTCTGATCGATATAATGACCAACCCTAATCCATAGGAGGACCTATGATGGAGCTTGCTATCCACCTTCTGATAGAGGATATGGAATCAAGATGCCATATGAGACTTACATTTTGGGACATGGACGATGCAATAATTTGTTTTTGCTTGACTATATGTTCTGGAATTTTCTTTTTCTTTTCATTTGGGAGAGGAGTAGGAAAGAAATATGCTTGATGAAAAATTTGAATCCATGACTTCCAACCAGTTTTAGAGCTCTACACTATAGAACAAAATTCTAGGCAAGAAAAGGATTTTAATATTCTCATGGAATTAACTATAATGGGAGATAACCTTAATCTAGACTTAGCTCTTCAATTTACCTTCAATTTACCTTAATGTACAACCACAGTCATTACTGCTCTTACTGCCATTTTTTTAATTTAGTGAGGAAGGAATTGACAGTCAATATTGAAATGACCCAGAACTCTGTTGCCTCCCAGTCCTTCTAACTTGACCTTAGATATACTTCCATGAATCAAACTTAAATCATGCCTGGAGGAAACAGACCAAATTCCACTAAGCATGTAAATCCTTCCAGGTATATCCATACAGATTAATGATTCAGTAATAATAGACTATTATGGATGTGATGAAGGGTGGGAACAGCCATAAGGGTATTGGGTTATTACAGTTCCTTACACTCTGGTGAAGTTGTTAAAACTGACAATGTCACCTTGGAATCCTCAGAATTTAATATATGACTACTGGTTCTTTCATGTGGGAGACTTATTAAAAGTGATTATGGATAATTCATAGTATTTAAATAGAAAATACTAATCCAGTTCAGATAAGTTTTTTTCTTTTTATCCAAGGACACAGAACCTGGCAGTGTTGCTTATTTGGCTAAATAAAATACTATTGATCTTTTTTATTAAAAGCACAGATAAGCTCAAATTAATACATGATCTATGCACCAATTTGCTTTTACAATACGTTTTAGTTTGGGGTTTGGAAGAGATTTAACTGTTGAAATTAAACAATTATAACATTATTATAGGTGTTCAAGAACAAGATTAGCAACTGTCTTTGGTAAATAGTATGTTAAGCACCTACTATGTGCCAGGCACTGGGAATACAAAGAAAGAAAAAAAAGACATTCCCCGTTCTCAGGGATCTGAAAGTCTAATGGAAGAGACAATACACAACTACCTGCAAACAAGGCGTATAGAGGATAAATTGGACATAATCAACAGAGGGAAGATGCCAGAATAAATGGGAATTGGGACAGGCTTCCTGTAAGAGGTGGGTATTTAGGAGGAACTTGAAGGGAGTCAAGTAAGTTAGGAGAAAGAGATGAGGAAAGAGAGTTCTGGGAAACAGGACTGAGGAGATGGAGAGTCTCGTTGGAGGAACAGTAGGGAAACCAGTGGCACCGGATCTCAGAGTATATAGAGATAAGTAAGGTGGAGAAGGCTGGTGGGGGGGGAGGGGGAGGGCAAGTTATGGAGGGCTTTAAATGCTAACCAGGATTTTATATTTGATCTTGAACATGAATGTAAATCACTAGAGTTGGTTCAATAGGGTGGGGGAAGGCGACATAGGTGGACCTGCACTTTATAATGATCAATTTAACAAGTACATGGAGGACTGACTGGAGGTGGGTTTTATTTACTAATTATGTTTGCCATAAGTAATACTGACATTTGGGGCCATGATTTGAAAATATTTTTATCTTCACCACAACAAACTTAGAGTAATTACGTATTTCTTGAAATCAGGTCCATACAAAGTCTGAAAGGTACATTGCTCATGTGGTTGTACAGTGTATTTTTTCTTGGTTAAGATTGCTCCTCTGTTAGACCTGTTTTTCCTAATGTGTCTATTGCCAGCTATCTGACAAGAAAAGACCTCCCAATATCATACCTCTATTGTGTTTTGCAGGAAGGGAGGCTGAAGCCCAGAAAGATTAGGGTGTCTCGTGGGTCTAGAAGTGGTGGAAAGTGAAGCCAGGATTCAAACCCAAGAGCTTTGGCTTAAATCAGTTGATCTTTCCACTACACTATAATTCTAAAGGGTACAGCAAAAGGAAATAGTAGAAAGTCAGCGGGGGGGTTAAGGCTGAAGGAAGGAGAGGGATAGAAATTAAAATCCTTGATAAGTTAGCTAGGGAAAGGAGTTATTACCTAGTCGTGTGACCCTAGGTAAGTCAGCCTCAGTTTGATAATTTGTAAAGTAGGAATTAGGTAGAATATAGATGGATTATCAACCTAGAAAGAGACTGATTAAATTAAGTTGAACTCTGGTTTAATCTCTCTTCCACTCATTCTGAAGAGAAGTAGCCTTAGTATTAGAATAGATTTTCCTGACCCTCTAGAGGGTACAAATTCATATTTCCCTCCTCTTCTAAGAGGGATTCAGGATGCAGACTAGAGGACATGCTTTCATTTCAATCAGTTACTTGGATGAAGGTACCAATAACATGCTTATATTTGCAAATGACATGACACTCAAAAGAAGAGCTAATGAATTGGTGGGCAGAATCTGGATCCCCAAATCTTGACAGAAAGATAGGCTGAGTCCAAATGTGATAGAATTTTACTTGGTGGAATGGGATTCATGCTGAGAATGTGGTTCTCGAGGGGTATTTCAAGCAGTGGAGCGATTTGCAACTCTCAAGTCATTCAATGGGTGCACTTATGAGATGTTTTATTGAGGTTGATGACTAAGTCTGTAGTCAGAGAATAGTTTCTGAATGTGTATGGTTGGTTCAAAGGACAAGGAATCAGCAGGAAAGAAAATGTAGCATTCCCAAGTCCCAGTGGCACCTTCAAAGAAGAGTGATTGAGGAGGAAGAAAGGGGCTTGGCATTCTAGCAATTTGTGCATGAGTTTAGGGTAAGAGAATCTTGGACTTGAGAGATGGTGTGTGGGCTTTGAGGTCCAGTGACCATCCATATTTGAGTTTAATGATGTCTCCTAAATTTTCTATGATCAACATTTTCTGAATGTACTGTAGTTTCCACTGGGTAGAAAAGGTGGGTGGACTCAGAGTGCAAGGTGTTATTGAGATCAACCCAGTTGTCTAAGAAGGTCTTTGATGACATAACACTTTATTTAAAAGGAGCAGAATAGATTGTATGTTGGTGCTTCATGACCCACATTTATATAGAATTTAAGTTAGCAAGGTGCTTTTGAACGTTTATTTCATTTGAATTTTACAATACCCTGTGAGGTAGTCGAGTGGTAATGCTCCTTACTGTCCTGATGCTATTGAGGAAAGATCTGAAGCTAGGAGATCTCACACAACTCTACTGGTTAGGCTATTGCACCCTGCTGAGCAGAGGTATCTAGTGCTCTCTGTTTTCTCAGAGAATGAATGACCCTTTATCCCCCAGTTCTGTTTCTCTGGGTGATTAGTCTCTATAGAGATAGACTCACTATAGAGAAAGTGAGTTTTGATGGACTTTACTATCTCAGGAATGTGAATTTTTATGGATTGATTTATTCCATCAGAATCTGTTTTGATCCCCTCTCCTACCAGAAACCATATCCTCTCAATCTGCTTTGTATCACTGAGCCCTAATCAAGAAACCTTTAACGTTAATGGAATTTGGTGTAATTAAATCACTACTCCCAGAAACAAAATAAGTTCAATTGTATGCCATTGTCTTTTGGGAAGGGAATCAAGAAAACAATGAACAGTGCATAATAAAATATCTACCTAATGACTACATACCCCCTTGCATTTTCCCTCAGTGAAACATTTATAGTCTTCTACACTTGAGCTGCAGCGAACATATATGATAAACCTCATAACAGTGTACTTATGCCAACCTTAATGACAAAATACGATGCACAAATGGGCACCCAATAGCATTCCTATTAGAGTTTAGTGCAGTTTAACATTCATGTATTTAACCAACATATTGTAGATTACCACACAACACATGACAGTATGATTAGAACACTAAACTTGGAATCTTGAAGACTGGTTTCGAATTATATATCAAAAACTTACTAGTTGTGTAGCTCTGGGGAAGTCACATATCTTGTCAGCCTCCATTTCATAGGGAATTTAGACTTATCTATAGGTGGAATATAAACTTAGAAAAGAGATTCCTCTGGTTTAATCCCTCTTCCAGGCTTCTTAAGAAACATGCCCCTGGCATTAGAATAGATTTTCCTCACTCTCTGGAAGGTGCAGCTTCTTATTTCCCTACTCTTCTTCAGTTCAGTCTTTTGAGTTTTTATCAGGTACTAAACAGCCTCTCTACAACTACTGAATAAATGGGTTCTTTTAGAATTTGCTTTATCACTGTTTTTTTTTTTTTTCCTGCTCAGCAGGTATTCCAGATGGCTACTTTGTAGGAAGACAAGTTGCTATTTTTTCCGATACTTAGTAAGGAATGAATTTCAATTGTATGCATCCATGAACTCCAAAATTCCTTAGCAGAATCCTATAACCCTGCTGAACACCTTTACAATGAACTTGTGCATTCTACCATTTCTTGTTTCTTACCAAAACTTTTCTGAGTTGAGGCTATACCTACTTAGTAAGACTCAGGACTCTGAGAAAATTTCTGTTAATAAATATATTGGATGTGACTCAAATCTCCGTCTTCTGAGACTCAGTCTAAAACATCAGTGACTCATTTCTTGGGATACTAGAATGCAACACTGATGCTAACAGTGTACAGATTATAGAAAAGTCTCTGTATGCTTCCATCTAACATTAAAATAAACCAACAAAACCACACAACTCTCCAGTTCACAGCTTCATTCGAGGATTTTTCTATAACTTAGTCTTCAATATCATCAGAGTTCTAATATCAAAGCACTAAAAAATCTTTGATGGAGATTGAATTCAAATCCTCACAGCAACTATGCACATTTTTAAATAACCATATTACTCATTTAAGCTTAAATTGAAATGCAGTAGAAGATGATATTCAAGTTCATTTTGGCTTGCTCAATTTCTTCTTCTGATATTTGGCCATTTAGATTGTTTATTTCCTTTGTTAATTTTGGAGGGTTTTTTTTTTTTTTTGGTAGACATTCATCCATTTAATTTACATTTTTAGTTTTGTTTGATATAATTTGGTATGGAACTTTCACTTAATTTTATTTATTTTCTATTTATTGTGAATTCCTCTTTTCATTTGGTTAATTTCTCTTTTAAAATCAGATTAATTAGTAGTTTGTTGGTTTTGCTTGTCTTTTAAATAGCTTTTATTAAATTTTTTTATTTGTAGTTTTATTTATCTTGTCTTTAATTTTCCTAAATTACCTCTTCTGTGCTTGTTTTGGGATTATTAATCCATTGTTTTTTAAAAACTGCATATTCAGTCTATTAGTCCTCTCTTTAACCTTCTTCTGTTATTATAGGTGTTGGGAATATAAATTTTCCTTTAAGGACTTCTTTATATCAATTTTGGTATCTTGTCAGCCTCAGTTTTATCACTTTATTTTTTTTATTTGTTTCTACTTTACCTTTGACCTAGTTACCATTTAGGATTTTGTTTTGAAATTTCCATTTAGATCTGCAAATTTTATTCATATTATCTTATATGGTTAAAATTTTGTCTGACAGTTGATAAATGAAGTTAAAATTTCTACATTTTTATTATTTTCAAAATAGAGGGTATTATTTGTTTTTGAAGCTTTTATAAAGAAAGGTTTGAGAAGTACTTTTTAGCATCTAAAAAAAATTCTGCCTTTGATTATCAGTATTTTGTTTCCCCACCAAAGACTTTTAGATAAAATTCAGTTGTTTTTAACATTTCGTACAAATATGTAATTTCCTTTTTTATCTTTCTGTTGTATTTGTCCAGTTCTGACAGAGGAACTTCAAAGTCACTTAGATTTAATGTCTCACTATTAATATCTTTTTCCATTTCAGGTAACTTTTACTTGAAGAACTTGACTACCTTAGCATTCTGGGAAATATGCCCTTAGAAATTATATTTTTTCACATATATAGTGCCTTTAACCTTATCATACCTTTTCTTGATGTATGTATATAATATCTTATGTAATTATATAACTTATTTTATATATGTGTGTGTGTGTATGTATGTATCTTTGCTGTTGACTTCCTAATCATGTTTGAAACTATTACTCTTTTGAATTCCGTGGAAGCATAAAAGATTTTGTTCCAGCCTTTTATTTTGAACTTGTGTGAGTCCCTGTGCTTTAGATGTGCTTCTTTTGCAATGTCAGTTTCTGATTGTGTTTTCTATTTCATTCTGAAATTTACTTCCTTTTTATTGGAAAATTTAGATCAGTAAAACTCAAGACAATAACTTTTAAAATTAGTTTCCTCCTCCATTATTTGTTAATGCTTTCCTTTTAATAATAATAGCTAATATTTATATAGCTTTTAATCAGTCTCCATAAAAATAAAAACTTTACCTTTGCTTTTTATGAGTCTTCTCATAAAAATCCTGCTCTGATACCTTCTTATGAGATTATCCAGAAGATCACAAGTTTTATCAAGTTCTAACATGCTGAAAAGTCTTTTGCTATGGTCCCAGCAACTAATTGTTTCTACTTTGTGAAAAATAGACAGTCTAAGGACAGGCAGGCTTGTATAGACTGGCTACTTGGTGATGAAGTATTTAACAATGGCAACCTATGAGACAGAAGAAAATATAAAAAGTCCACAATTCTGTACAGCCCCTTTTTGATTCTTATGTGATTAAGGAAAAGTAACAGAAAAGGAAGGGTTAACAATCAGACTTTGTTTTGAAACATTAACTGTTGAGATGAATGAAAAACCTGAGAGACAGAGTTTTTGGTTAATTAGTAATCAGTGTATTAGGCTTCATAATCAATAAACTGATGATCAATGGTTCCTCTTGGTAACAAAAGACACCTCCTGGAGACAATGAATGCCTTAAATATTTTTTTGAAAGGAATACCCCAGACAAAAGAAATCAATGCTGATTAGTACACAATTAATGAGGGGGTAAGAATTTAAGTAAGAAGGTGGGCTATAAGTTTTTAGCTCCTCCTGCTGAGAATGTGGCTTGAGCATTAGATACAGCTACCTCCAGCAATTCATTTCCACCCAGACCACTCCAGCTGGATTTTCTTTTCCTGAGCTAGGCTACCCTAAACTCCAGTGGAGGGATACAAGGACTTAGATTTAACACTTTGGGGCTGGGATTGATCTAGATTAGATTCTGTTTGTACTCTAAACAGAAGTAAGGTCTGCTGGTTGGGTGGGATCCTTTCTAAGATCAAGGAGCAAGTTCCTGAAGAACTGACCTATAGGGCTGGTCCCTGAATGAAAAAATAAAAAACCTAGATCCTAATTTGATAATTGGTTATTCATATAATAAAAAATTCTCTCACTATATTCAAAATGTGAGATTTTGTGTAGTTACCAATGAGTAAATATGATACTAGAGTAATGGAATAATAAGTGTTGACATTATTGCTATTATTGAAACCAGAAGACAAAAACAAAGCTGCCCCTAAACGCAACATTCTGTTCTAGGTGTTCTTCTCTTTTCTCTAGATATTATTTTGCTTGGTGATCTCATCAGCTCCCATGGATTCAAGTCATTATCATCTCTATGCTGATGATTCGGAATCAGTCAATAACATTGGTACCAGGCACTATGCTAAGCACTGGAGATACAAAGAAAGGCAAGAGATGCCCTCGTCTTCAGGAAGCTCACAATCTAATGGAAACACACAAATATGTGCCAACATTATATACAGGATGCATAGGAAATAATGCAAAGAAGGCACTAGAATTAAGAGGGATTGGGAAAGACTTCCTGTAGAAGAAGAAGGGATTTTAGTTTGTACTTGAAGAAGGGTCAGGAGGCAGAGATGAGGAGGAAAATCATGTCAAGTATGGGGGACAACCAGTCTTCTACATTGCAGCTTATCAAGTAAGTTAGATGTTTGATGACTAAGGTGCTCTTTTTCAGCTCTGGATAAAATTATTATAGAAGATATAATTTCTGTGGTTCATTTCCCATCATTTATATAGTTAATTGTTTAAATATAGTAGTTCAGAGATAAATTGTTTCAACTGCATGTCATATTTTTTCCACTTTTTTTGGTTTCTTCCTTATTCTTTTACTAATTCATGTTTTATCTCAAACATATTGATGGTTGTAGACCCCCAGATACATAAATAGGTAATTCAAGGACAATTTTTTATCAATAATAAGCCTTTTGCCATCAAAATATAATGTATTTTGATTTTTGATCTTTTGTTCTATCCAATAGCTACCAATTCTTTTCCCCAAAGAAAGTGTTAATGTTAAAGAAGCGTTTGGTTGCACAGCATTTGGCTTTCACAGTGTGAAAGTGACTCCTAGATTCGTGAATTATTCTTGTAGTGGGCTGTTTGTTTTCTAATGATCAGTTTAACAATGGAAAGATAGACTCATCATTGATCATTTGAATTCTTTGATATGGTAACTGATCAAACAATAACAATTATAACATGGTCTTCAGTCCTGCACAGTATCTGCTGCCATGACTGTGTCAGAATAGTGGGAAAGGGAATAGTGGGTTTTAAGAATCCTATGATACTACCTATTTCTTAGCTATTGCTACTGTAAATATTAGCTCATCCCTTGAAACAAAACGTGTGTGTGTGTGTACCAGGTTAAAATATAATTGAGATATATTTAACAAAATAAAATACAACAAAATACAGATAACATTTTAAAACTAAGTCAATATGTTACTCACAAGGACTCTTACATATAGATGACCCCTGTCTCTATTTGAGTTTGAAACCACTGTACTAAGAAGTAGAATTGATCACCTAAGGGGAAATGGAAAGGGTCATGGTGATGGGGACCTGCCATTACAGGTTCTTAGATCTGCATTCGTGAAAGGAAAGCAACTTTCAAGGAGTTAATCATCACTTTAATCAAACACGTATCATTCCTTTAACCAAGCACATATATCATTCACTTAGTTCAGGGGAGACAGCACCCTGAACTTCAAAGAAAATACAGAGAAATCAAAGATCAACAGATATGACTTCCTCTTCCAGACAGGTCCAACTGTCTGACCATAGTTACCAGAGGGAAGCACTGACATCTGGGTTTTCAAAGCCAGGGGACTCCTGAAGGCAGCTTCCCAGAGTCCTTGTTTGGCACTCAAAACTACAAAAACTAATCCCCAAAGTAAAACCTCGTCCTCAGAATATTTATATGCTTTTCAGAGCCAGACGGCATAACCCTCTGACCTAGTGCCTCAATAGAAAAAGCAAAAGGTACTTGGGGGACCCTCCTACAAAATAACTCCCCTAATTTGATTGCCATTACAAACATACAACAGGAAAAAATAATGAACCAGTCAGAGCAGACAACTAATACCCTGTATATTCTATTGATATTCAGAGAACATAGGGAAAATATGCAACATATTAGGTGGACTTCCCACCACTAATCAAATTTATGGGAGGATGTGAGCAAAAGTCATATGGGATGAACAGGTATGGATAGGTTTCATTCTTCATTGTTAGATTACCTACATAGACATAATAGATCACTGGGAGTATTGGAGAGAATCTATAAAGCTACACCCAATAAAATGAAAAGCATTTAGTGAAATCTTTGTTTTAAGAGCATGTTAGGATGATATGCTGACTTCAGCATAATTCCTAAAGAAACTTTGGAGCTGATTAATTGCTCATCTGCCACATGAATTTATTCATCTGCTGGACATGGTTGATGTAAATGCCCTACAAAGATGAAAATCCTACACAGATATAATAATGGATGTGGTCTTTCCTTTACCAAACTTCTAAAATAATGTTAAATACATAGACTTCATTTTCTATGCATAACACAGAACCATCCTAAAACAGTTAATAAAAACTCTTGTGATCCTAACATACAGGTTAAATTTTCAGATATGTTTCAATTTATTTTCCTACCTATGAGTACTAATTTCTGGGAATCCTCTTAGCCATAATAATCACTAACATTTAAGCACTTTTACACACATTAATTATCTCTTTTGAGCCTCACAACTACCTTGTGAGGGTGGTGCCTTAGTTATTACTGTCCTCAGATAACATATTAAGAAAATGTGGTTTAGAGAAATTATGATTTTCTTGAAAGTATCAGAGGCTAGGTTTCAAACCTTGTCTTTCTGAATACAAGTCCAGTATTCTCCTTTGTGATGCTGTATAGCCCCTCTAATAAGGAATTGATAATCCCAGACTACTTGAATATAGATTTTATTAAGAAATAGATGACAAAATTATATCTGAGGTTAATAATGCTTGCACAACATTTCTATTCAAAATATGACATATTAGCCTCCCTTTGGAAATGGAGCCCAAAATGTTAAGATTAGAATTAGATACTAAGGATTTATTTGCTTTATTCAAACTATAAAGGGAGTCAAATTGATTTAAAACAAACAAACCTGAATGACATCTTTTTTATGTTGATTCTATCTCAGCTTATTTGTTCAAAATGCTCCCTATTTGGGGAGTAGGCAGTTTTCTAAATGTTGGTGAGTATAATTGGCCTATTCACTTTCTAAATATATTTCAGATGAATTTGCACAGTACTTCCCATTTCAGAATTTATGGGGGGCAGGGGCAAGTGGGGGATGGGAAAGGAGGAGAAGGCAGCAATTAAATGAAAATTACTAGATAATAAGAGCTCTCCTTACAGTCTTCCAGAGAAGCAATTATGCCGCACCCACAGTGGAGGCATTTAAGGAGAATCTGGGTGATCACTTTTCAGGGAATTTTGTAGGGATGATTCCTGAATTACTAGGTAAGTGGCTTGGACTAGATCAGAGATGTTAAAGCATGCAGCTCCCAACACTCCTGGATACAATATAAACCAGGTCAAAATGTAAATGGGAACTATTTAACACAATAAACAAAAATACAATAGAATAAATAATATATTTTAAAACCAAGTCAGCATGTGGTAAGCAGGGATCCTTATATATGCTTTAGTGGCTCCTATTTCAATTTGGGTGAGACTGGGGGGATGGTCATCACACTCGGTGCACATACACAGTTTAGTACACATACACAATCAACTTTAGACCTACTACAACTCAAAACTCCTGAGCCCAAGTGACCTATCAGCCTTATCCTCAGCCTCTTCCCAGGTAGCTGGTATTAGAGGCATATACACCATAATTATGAGGGCTGGAGAGATAGGGGTACAGGAACTCTAAGGCTGGAGTTTCTTGTGTGGGCAGTCTGGAGAAGAATTCATAGACTCAAGCATTGTTGAGGTCAAGGTGATAAAGATTTATTAGGCTTTTCAGTGGGCATGAGTTCTTAGGGAACTTGTAACCCTTAGAGGGGGTACAGGTAAAGTTTTTATAGGATATTTTATAGTAAAATTTTATAGTAAAAAAAAAAAATAGGATATTTTATAGTAAAATATGTGCCAAATATGCTAATTAGGTGATTCAGGGTGATATTAGGGAGTGATTAAGGAGTGGTTAGTTATTAAAGGAACATGCAGTTTTGGTATCTACTGTACAAGTATTTTACCCAGAGTTCATTGGGAAATAGCCCAAAGTTGGGCTACATGGAGGTGTGGTTTTAGGCCCGAAATGTCATCACCAATTAAACCAAAAGTCAGCACTGACTCAGGAATACCAGGCTGCTCTCATCAATGTCTTGTCAGACAAGATAAAGTAAGGGAGTATACATATGTCTAACTCTAGGATACTTATGATTAATCAGTGAGGAGTAAATGTCTTTATGACCCAGTACATAGCTCATTCAGCCAGTACACAGCTGGTTCAGATTAGTAAATTCTATAGGTACAGCTGGCTACTGTATCAGGAAGGGAGATAATGGTTGTTGCTGGAGCAGGCTGTGTCCTTGGGCTGGGGAGAAACTGCCTGGGATAGTGTTTTGAGGCTAGGGAGAAATGTGATTTTAGAACTGGGGTCCAAGCACATGCACCCAAAACCCCATCAATAACACCTAGCTTTATCAGATCTTAAGCACCTACTGTGATTGACACTGGGAAGATAAAACTTATATAAGACATGGTTCCTGATCTCATAGAATTTACAATCTGGTGGGAGAATATGACACCTACACAATCAACTCTAATACAAAATAGTTCATAAATGCATGGTATCATAGGAAATCTGAGAGGAGACCCTTGTTCCAATTCATGCAGAGTCACTGGCTAGACTGAGTCTTCCACGTTGATTGGACATCCATGATTAGAAATCCATATGTATATGAACTGGATGAATTTAATTAGGTAATTACATTTAGTCTCAATTAGAATTAGTAATTGATTCAAGTCAGTAGGCTGACACCTGGTGTCACAAAGTCTACCAAAATGGTCGCACTGAGCAGGAGGTTAAATCCTGTTAGCATGTATATTCACTAATTAGGTAAATGTTTTGAAGACAAGTCTCAGGAAGGCTGCACCTGAGTGTTAGGTAGAGACATTTTTGTCTTTCAGATACTCAAATGAAAGTGGTTACTGACACAGTTGCCTTTGTATGAATTTTTTGTCTTGAGCCAGAAACCAAGAATATAATACTTTAAAATGGGTAGAAAAAATTACCAAATCCCTCTTGCATTTTTTCTCATACTCACTGAAAGACTGCTCTACATCTAAGATCCTATGTTACTTTCGTTTTAGTAAGCCCTGACTGTAACTCCTGACTCTGCCAGTTGACATCCTAGCTGTAACATTTCTTCTATGGCAGCTAACATAGCAGGGAGCTTTCCCCACGGTTCCATACATTTTGACGGATTTTTTCATCATATTAACTTTCTTAGTAAAACGATCCTAATTCATATTATTTATGTATCTGAATTATATAAACCTAAATTAATCTTCAATTTAATTTATGTATTAGTAGGTTCTGCAACCCATCTGCTAAAACACCTTGTATTAAATATAAGTTATTGAGTAGGAAAGTTAGAAATAGCTAATTCTGAATAACCAAATTAGAAATAAACAAATAGCTCACTTGATTATATAATGATGAAATTGCTGTTCATCAGATACTACATATGGATAACAGCCTGGGTCAGATTGGAACAAGAAGCAGCAGAGTTGACTGAATTACTTTTGGGAAATTGCAGAGTTCTTTCAATGACCTCAGACTCTTGAATAAAAGATCTATATTGTTTTAACACCAGTATTTTTCTGGTGATGTTACATGGCTATGAATTGTGGAATAGTCTCCAAAGAACTGAAGTTGAAAATCACTCCAAGGGCAAAAGAGTGGTTCTGGGCCTGAGCAGGCTGAATATTTGACAGGCAAGAAATTCTACAAGTGACATCACTGGCAAAGAGTGAACTTAGAGAGATGATGACCTGATCTGGAAAAAAAAAAACAAACTAAAACCAAACGTAGTAAGAGAAGGATGACTGACAGATGGCTGTGTGCTCCATTGGGAGCCAAGCAACATGAAGATATCAAGAAAAATGGCCCAGCACATTGAGTGGGCCTCCTGTGATGAGTTTATGAGAGGATGTGTATGAGAGTTGCCCTAGAATGGATTCTATTCTAGATATTCATTTTAGGTGGTACCAGCATGACTGAGACAAAAAATCCATTGAGTGTGGGACTTTTATTCATCCTAAGTGTTCCGCTCAATTCTATTTACTGAACACTCTCTGTTCGGTAGACTGTGATTACGGTCCCTATCCAGGTAAGTGGACCCAATTCCTAACTTTGCTTTGATATCCATGATCAGTCATGTTATTCACATTAATGCCCCATTTATCGGGAAGGCAGACTTCCAGACACATTCCAGAGCCAGAAATACATTTTTTAAAAACCCCAGAAACATGTCCTGAAGCTTCTGCAATGGAGATGGATCCTTTACCACTTAGGTTCTTACGCAGGGCATTTTGTGGTCTATTTAAGAAATCATCCTTAACAAGCTTGGTTATCTCATTTCACAACCTCACAGCAGGTTAGAAACAGTAACCTAGAAGATATATTAGAGCCTGTCTGCACACTGAATACAACATAAGGGATTATTGACAACCTGATGTGGAGGTTGCTGACAGGAAAAAAAAGTAGATGACTGTAACGGCACAGGAAGAAACTGGACTTCAAAACAATAATGACAATAAAAGCTAGTATCTACTGAGCACTTGGAGATGTGTAAAATGCTTTATAAATATTATTTTATCACATCCTCACACTACCCTAGGAGGTAGTTACTATTATCTTCATTTTACAGACACAGCAATTGAGACAGATGGAAGTTAAGTGACATGATGTGGGGCTTGGGTGCGTGTGCTTGGATCCCAATTCTAAAATCACATTTCTCCCTAGCCTCAAAATACTACTCCAGGCAGTTTCTCCCCAGCCCAGGGACACAGCCTGCTTCAGCAACAACCATTATCTCCCTTCCTGATGCAGTAGCCAGCTGAACTTATAGAATTTATTAGTTTGGACCAGCTGTGTACTGGCTGAATGGGCTGACCAATCATATATATCCTAGACTTAGCCATATATATATACTCCCTTACCTTTATCTTGTCTAACAAGACATCGATAAGAGCAGTCTGGTATTCCTGAGTCAGTGCTGGCCTTTGGTTGACTTAGTGATGACATTTCAGGCTTAAAACCACAACTCCATGTAGCTCAACTTTGGGCTATTTCCCAGTGAACTCTGGGTAAAATACTTGCACAGTAGATACCAAAACTGCATGTTCCTTTAAGAACTAACCACTCCCTAATCCTGTCCTGAATCACCTAATTAGCATATTTGGCACATATTTTACTATAAAATATCCTATATAAACTTTACCTGTACCCCTCTCAGGTTGCAGGTCCCCTAAGAACTTTTGCCTGCTGAAAAGCTTAATAAATCTTTACCTTTGGGGCAGAGCCAAGATGGTGGAGTAGAAGGACAGACCTGCTCTAGCTCTTCCCCCTCCATAGCCCATGAAATACCTGTAAAAACTAACTCCAAACATATTCTAGAGCAACAGAAGCTACAAAATGACAGAGTGAAAGAAATTTCCAGCTCAAGGCAGCCTGGAAGCCCGACAGAAGAGGTCTATCACACTGGGCTGGGAGCAGAGTGTGGTGCAGCAGGGACTGGACTAGAACAGGTTTCATTCAGAGCATGGAATCAGCAGCTGCAGCTCCCAGATTTCTCAACCCACAAATGCTAATGACAGTTTCAAAGATCAGTTAAAAAGCTCTTTGACCTGGGTAAGGGGGGAACTTGGTCTGGCCCTGGCCTCAGGGTGGCAGCAGTCCCTTCAGTAGCAGTATCCTCTTTTAGAGCCCTCAGCCTAAAGACCCTGGGGGAATCAAGCAGCTGATTTGAATCTCAGCCCTGAGTGGTGGCCCTGGGGTGAGGAGGAGTGCTGGCATGGTGGAGCTGGTGGAGGCTCTGGACAGGGAATCCTACTGGCCAATCCTGGACAGAAAAGATTGTGGTTGCTCCCAGGCCAGTGTGCAGGCCAGAAGAGGAGTAAGCTCCTCTCCCTTGATTGTACCACCTTGGAAGAACTGAGAATTTACAGGTCCCTAAAGTATACCCTTCACTTGGCAAAGGATTCAAAAGTCAAGTAACTAGCTGGGAAAATGCCCAAAAAAGAGAAAAATAAATCTTTACCTTAACTTCAACAATGCTTGAGTCTGTGAATTCTTTTCAGGACAGCCCACACAGGCAACTCCAGCTTTGGAGTTCCTGTACCCTCATCTCTCCAGCCCTCATCAGAATCACATATAGTAATTGTCCAAAGCTAAATTTGAATTTGGGGTTTCCTGGAACCAGCTCTAGTCATTGCACTACCTAGCTGCCTTATGATGATCAGCCATCAAGAAAAGTTTATCACTGAAAATCCTCTGTTTTAAAAAGCATTTATGAAATTTTAAATTAAAAAAATTTCTCAGAGAATTTCTAAAATAATAATAATCTATATATAATATATATTATGTATATAATATATACATATTAATATAATATATAATATAATGATATATGTAATATATATGATATATGTAATCTCTAAAATAAAAATAACAGGCAGAGTAAAGGTCGGGGTGGGAGTGGCAGGGGGCAATTTATTCGTATGCATTCCCGGCTGTTACTAGATAAAGGAGATACTTATGTACATGAAATGTTTCTCTTGTTTTGGTCTAGACCTGTGAATTTATCAGTGTGGGGAACTCCTGATATGAAAATGCCTTCCAAAGGTGCAGCTTGCCCACACCCATTTGTCATTTATAGTCCCAGAGAAATAGAGAGGGTAAGTGACTTGCCCAGGGTCCCCCAGCTTGTCAGAAATAATGCTCAAATGCAAATATTTTTGGCAGCAGGGAAGGCTCCCAATCTGCTCAGTCTCAATCTCAAACTGCTTCATCATTGGAAGACATATGACAGAGTATCTACGGAAGGCCTTTCTGCCTTCAGTTAATATAAAACCAGGGACAGGGAACCTGGGAACTCGAGGCCACATGTGGCCCTCTGGGTCCTCAAGTGTGGCCCTTTGACTTGACAACCTAGAAGGCCATTTGTGGCCTCAAGGTCTCAGCTTCCCCATCCCTGGATAAACCTTAGAGAGTTGTGTGAGGCTCTTAGAAAGAAATAACTTGTATTTGGAAGAACCTAAGTCTTCAGCACTCCAGTCTCTCTCCACTGGGGCTGCTTGGTGGTACAGTGGATGGAGTACCAGTGCAGGAGGCAGGGGGACCTGAATTCAAATCTCACCTCAGACTCTTGACACTCACTAGTTGTGTGACCTTGGGCAAGTTACTTAACCCCAGTTGCCTCATCCTGGGTCATCTCCAGTCATCCTGATGAATATCTATCTGGTCACTGGATTCAGA
Organism: Bettongia penicillata ogilbyi; assembly: GCA_023548195.1. Classification (NCBI taxonomy): domain Eukaryota; kingdom Metazoa; phylum Chordata; class Mammalia; order Diprotodontia; family Potoroidae; genus Bettongia; species Bettongia penicillata. The sequence continues at coordinate 2,842,636 of JAJHZJ010000671.1, forward strand.
TGACTCTGGAGGAGAAGTGAGGCTGATGACCTGCACAGCCCTCCCTCACTCAAAACAAAGTCAAGTGCAAGTCATGTCAATATTTCCCTGATGGCATGGCCTTCTTCAGCAACAAAGGTCTCTTCACTACACCAGGGGCCTCCATATGGCTACATTTATTTCCCTTCCACTATGAAATGCATAAAGCAAAGTACCAAGCCTAATCTTTCTATAAGGTAGCTGTTGGCTGTTTGTGGTATGTTAGATGTTGAACTCTTTTTCATCATGGAAGAAGAGAGAATTTATTTAATTAGGAAACTCTTCATGGGGGGATGTAGATTGTTGAGAGAAATAGGATGATGTGACAGGGAGATTATTTCATCAGGCAGGTGCAATTAAACAATGCTTTGAGCTGCATGAATTCCAGAAGCTGCATAGCTTTTTTTAAGCCACCTCATTCTCGCCCATCCTCATCCCTTCCCCTTATGCCCATCTCCAACTTTGATCCCATACCCAAATTTACTAAAAGCAGTGGAAAATTCTTCACCCCCCACACACGTTTTCTAACCCCAAGCTTAATAAAAGTCAGTTATCAAAATCTCAGTGAATAAATAGCATCAGGGCTGTTTTGTGCAGAACACTATGGAGCTAAAAGGAACTTAGAATTTAGAAAGGAAAGTCACTATAGGAGGTAAGCACAGAGACCTGTTAGCTGTGAGGGGAAGAGCAGGCCTCAGTCACTGACACATTTGTAACCCTATTATTTTTGCAGTCAATTTCATCAATACCTTAAAGCTTGGCAGTTGTGTTTTGGAGTTTGTTTGCTTTTTTTGCAGGGTGGGTGGGCGCAGTGGGGTAGTGGGGATGAGTAGAAAGAAATGAAGGAAATTGTTGTCTTTCCTGCTAAAGAATGTTTGCTGGTGTGTGGGAAGGTGAGCTCAGGACAGAATAACTGGACAATGTGTGCTAAGTAATTTCACCCCTGGGCAGAATAAGACTCCAAGAATGATCAAGGAAACTGGGGCATTCCAAAACAAGGCCTGAAAGGAAACTAAGGAACCGACAATCAAAAACCCAATTTAATCTTAAAGCTTCAAATATAGCAGGGACATGAAAGGGCGTAGAACTCACAGCGTAGTAGTCATCTCCCACTTTATATCTGCAAAAGCATTGGCAGCCATTTTATTCATTGTTCCTCAATTTGTGAGGTCGAGTAGATTAATGTTCCATTTTCATAAATGAGGAAGGGGAGGGCAGCTGGGTAGGGGGAGGTGCTAGTGAATTTCAAGAACCCTCCAATCTAGACTCACATTTAATAGGAGAAACAGAACGGGGATGAAATTGGATTTTCAGGCTTGTGCTTACTGTAGGACGGATAAGCAGAGCCACACTTGAGGCTGCCAGCACAGGTTCACTCTCGGTTTGGTCAGACAGGAAAGACACTAACAAGGGGTTAATCATCTTAGTAATTATAGTCTAGTTTTCTCAGAAAAGGGTTACTGATAATGGGAGCACAAACTCCTACAGCATTCCCTAATCACCTTTCTCACAGGGGCCTGGGAGAAGGGGAAGCAACTACCCCCATGTCTTGATGGGGTCAATCGAAGCAGGCACAACTTGTACTTTCCCTAAATTCCCTCAAGCCTCAATGGGGGCCAGTTGAGGTAAACACAGATTCCTCCCAAGCCTTGATGAGGGCTGATCAAGTCACACACAGCATTCCAACTTGTGCACTCACTAAGGGTTCCCCCCCAAACCTCATTGTGGGCCAGGTGAGGCACATACAGCGTTTGTGCATTCAATCCTAAAGTTCCCCATTCACCATCTAGTGACCACCTGTTTTATAGGCCAACAGACAAAGAAGACATATTGCCAGCAATAGCTTCACAACTTTTCATCACCCCATCCCTCACTGTGCAGCTGCAATGGATTTTTGTAGTATTTACCCTTATTTAACTATGCACAAGCATGGTGAAGATGTTTTAAACTATAACTGTGGGAACTCATATTTAGTACTTGGGAAACAGAGATTGTTATGGCTATGGATCCTGGGAACCGAACTCTGAGAAATAATAGCAAAAATTCACTTTATACACACTAAAATTCACCTTACATACATTTACCTAATGAGAGCTATACTCCTACCCAAAGTTAAGACATTTTCCTTTTGAAAAAAAGTTTTCTTCCCTCTTTTTTTGAGAGGAAGAGGCTGGAGAAGTTGATTAATGAACAGAGCACCTAAATCAATTAAATACCTGCATTAACCTTTTGACTTAATTATTCAGCAAAGTTAGTTTCTAGAAGTAATCTGATTTTCAGATACCTTGATTACCAAAGGGCTTAGAGACACTGGTTAATTCTTCCCAACACCCAGGTGGGATTTCACTTTGTCAGTAAGGTAGATTTTGGATATTTTGTTTTATTGATTAAGCCTCGGAAGAACCAATATCCTTTTGATTTTGTATACTCACGCTATATGAAGGCATTTATTTTCTAAGCAAAGAAGGAAGGATGTTGTCTTTTGTATTTGAATCTGCTTTTGAGATTGCACATTTTGGTTAAAAGAGGTTTGCTTCCTTTAGAAGTAGTGATTCCCAGTCAGCATCTCATTTAGATTTTGAAGGCAGATTCTAATTAAGCTCAGACAGAACCCTGAACTAATAATTGTGCCTTTAACCTCAGGTCAGGACAATGTCTTCTAATTAGCTACAAGCTCTAACCAAGACATGGCTGTATTCTAGAATGTTCCCCCGTACAAATGGTTTTTAGGGCCTGATTGAAATAGCATCCAATAAATTTCAATATGAATAATTAACCTATCTCTAGTGATAGGAGCAGTCTTGGACTTTCAAGCTATTTATAGCTATTTATATGTGTGTGTACACACATATGTATATATACATGTATGTATACACATATACAAATATAACATAAATAATGTTATAGTCACACACATATGAAGGGCAGTAGCTCCAATGTCATTATTGCTTCTATAGGAGCTCTTGTGAAAAATTTCAAATAGTCTGTCTGTATTCCCTTTTTTCTATCAGTTTCCTTCAAACTTCAACTCAAGCATCATCTCCTATGGGTTGTATTTCTTGCTGTTAGCTCTCTCCTGCCTCCTCAAATAATCATTTATCTATGGGGCAGTTAGAGTGGAAAGAGTGCCAGGCCTGGAGGCAGGAAGACCTGAGTTCAAATCCATCCTTAGACACTAACTGTGTGACCCTGTGCAAGTCACTTCCCCCTGTTTACCTCAGTTTCTTCATTTGTAAAATGAGCTAGAGAAGGAAATAGCAAACTACTCCAGTATCTTTTCCAAGAAAATCCCAAATGAGGTTGCAAGAGTTAAACACAAAGCAACAACCTCTTTACATGTCTTTCCTCTAATATCTAGGCATATTGAAAGTAGGACAAGTGTCTTCATTTTGTCGTATCCCTAGCACCTATGTACCAAGTGCCTAAGATATGACAGGCCTTAATAAATTAGGCTCCAGAGAAAGCACAACTAGGAAAAGTAGGAGTGCAAAGGGACAAATATAGTAGTTTAATATGAAGAAAAACTTCCATATGATTAGTGAGGAGAATGGACTTTCTCAGGAAGCAGTCAATTTCTTTTCGTTGTAAGACTTCAAGCAAATACTGAATGGCCACTTTACATAATGGAGAAGAGGCTGCTGAATCCTGCTTCAGATCACTATCAGCTTTGTGACCTTAGGCAAGTCACTTAACAAATCTCAACCTTGGTTTCTCCATTTGTAAAATGGAGATAATAGCAGCCCCTCCCTCCGAGGACTGTTGTGAGGTTCAAATAAAATTTTACACATAAATGTATATCCATTTGTGAACCTTGAAGCTTTATATAAACACAGTTTTCTATTCTTTTTTCTCAGTCATGGCTTGAGCTAGGTAGCCCCTGAGATTCCTTCCAACTTTGAAATTCTGTGATTCTGTAAGATGTTTGTTGGATTAGAGGTAGAAAAGTGAAAAATAAGGAACAGTTTGGGGGGAACTAACCAGGGGGCAAAACACTAGGTCCAATGCCAGAAGAGTTTTAGTGCCTTCCCCCAAAACACTGTTCCTCCCACACTGCCCAATATATTTTAAATTTGCTATGTTAACACTGGCTGAAATTCTTCCAGTTAGAGTCCTTTAGTAAGCATTTGCCTTTAAAAATATAACAGATGCTTCCATTTGAGTAAGGGAACTGTGTTTCACACATTAGTGTGTATGAGTTCTGTCCATTTGCTTTTTCTTGTAACCACTGCTACATTCCTACACCCTATTTGAAGACTGTGTTATATTTAACACCATCTCTTCTGCTTGTATGAGTTTGGGCAATTTAATTTACCCCTGGCTTCCGTTTTCAACTCGATCAGTTATTCCCAACATTTTTTCCAAGAACTCCTTTCAAGTCTCTCTCTCTCTCTCTCTCTCTCTCTCTCTCTCTCTCTCTCTCTCTCTCTCTCTCTCTCTCTCTCTGTCTCTCTCTCACACACACACACACACACACACACACACACAGATGTGTTGTAACCCCCCAAAGTAATTTAATACACTACTTGCAATACTCTTTGATTTTTTCCGCAAGTGCTTATAACTACAATGATGAGTCTTGCGCCTTAAAAGATCCAAAGTAAAATTACGTATATAATTATAACAAAATCTTATTCTACACATAATTATAAAAAATCTATAAAGTTATAAAGCTCTAATTATAAAACAATTGTGTATATTTTATATGAGACATTAGGTAAGAATTAGAAGAAATAATCCAACAAGAACTTATGTGATTACTGTTTGTAGCAGTGTAGAAACAAGTATAATACTTCCAACATGCTCATGCTTGTGGTCGCAGAGGAACAATTTCATAGTTGGAAGGGACCTCAGGAGCTATCTGGCTCAAGTCATGCCTGAGAAAAGAACTGAAAATTGCATTTATATAGAGCTTTAAGGTTTACAAATGGATATACATCTATGTATAAAGTTTTATTTTATCCTCACAACAGCCCTTGGAGGGAGGGGCTGCTATTATCCCCATCTTGGAGATGGGGAAACCAAGTCTGAAAGATGTTAGGTGACTTTCCCAGGGCCACAAAATATATCTGTCACATAAGTGACCAATTACTGTTTAAGGTATGCTAGTCAGGAATTTGTAATCATGAACCCCCAAGAGGCTCAAGAACCACTAAAGGGGAACCACTGCATTAGATGATTTCAAGTTTGGGTTTTTTTCATTCAAACACTATTTCATTTTGATTTGTGAGATTTTTTTCTTGGTCGTTTTGGTTTTTTTTCTATCTTTGCAACCAATAAGCTGTGTGACCCTGGAAAAGTCACTTTATTATTTCCTTCATTTTCAATTTCCTTAGCTGTAAAATGAGGGAGTCAGACTAGATGACCTCCAAGGCCACTGAAGTCTCTGGAATGCTATTAAACCTTCCTTAGGAGTGCCAGCATGCAATGCTATTTGAATCACAAGGGGTCATGAGGTCACTTTGTCACCTAGGCTGAGAACTATTCCTTTCCCCTTCATTTTAACTTGGGCTGACTCCAAGTAAACATGTAAGGTAGGCAAAATTTGTTTTCAATACTTCTACTCTCACCTTTTCTGAAAATTTTTTCTTTATAGTATTCATTTTTCTTCCACATTTTCTTCTCTTTAGATGTCTCAGTATCTTTTTTCTCCCAATCTAAGCCTAGTAACTCTTAAGAAACCTGGTTTGGTTTGGTTTTATTTATTTCTTGAAGCAATTGGGATTAAGTGACTCACCCAGAGTCACCCAGATAATCAATGTCTGAGGTCACATTTGAACTCAGGTCTTCCTGAGTCCAGGGCCAGTGAAAAAAGAAGCGTGTTTTGAAGGCAGTGTGATATGGTTGAAAAAAATCACTGGGTTCCACATCAGAGGATCTACTTGGGGTCCAGTCCTGTCTTTCCTATTTACTAGCTGTGACACAATCTTGGGAAAATCATTTGTCAATGTACTACTTCCCAGGGCTGTTGTGACTAAAACTTTTTGCAGGCCTAAAAAAATATTCAAATATGACTATTATTATTTTGGTATTTGTTCTTATGGGGCACCTAGGTGGTATAATGGATAGAGTACTGAGCATGAAGTAAGAAGATTCATCTCCCAGAGTTCAAATCTGGCCTCAGACACTTACTAGCCATGTGATCCTAGACAAGCCATTTAACCCTGTTTGCCTCTCTTTCCTCATCTGAAAAATGAGCTGGAGAAGGAAATGGTAAACCTTGTCAGTACTTTGCCAAGAATATCCCAAATATGTTAATGACAAGTCGGATATGAAACAACTCCAAAACAATAGTTATTATATTTAATACCTTCTCTGGGTTGAAACTTCCCTCTTGACTCTTTTACTTAAGGATTGCTTTTCCATGTTTTGGGTAGTTACTTCTACTACTGCAGTTTATGAACCCCAACCTGTGTACTTTCCAGGAACATTCAGTCAGTAGCTTTTAGCAAAGGCATTTTCTAAGATGCTACAGTGATAATAATAGGCTGGTACAAGACATCTCTGCCAAAAACATACCCATTGGCTTCATTTTCCCCACAAATCTACACAACATCCATCGAGAGAGGGGGTTGAAATTTAGGATATAATGGTAATGAGACCTATGTGAAAGATACACATGTGGCCAAGAGTAATTCACAATTTCTGGTTCTGTATGATCCGTCTTTTTTTTCTTTGTAGGCTTCTCACACAGCTCTGCTGGCTGGCCACTCAGCTGGGCTCCCAGGATTAACTCCTTTCTTGAGAACATATCCAGCTTTCTTTACTGCTGTGAGGAGTCACATCCCATTTCCTTCCTCTGGAGACTCTATCCACGTCTCTCCTTGGGTGTGTCTCTAATAACAGCCTGACTGATCGTCTCCTGCTGGTCTAGTAGCACCGATGACAAGGCCAATGGAGGGAAAAGAAGAAAGAATGTTTCCCTCTTTCCTCTCCTGGTGTAGGTGAAGAAGTCTGTTCCTATAACTCCTGGAGTTTGTCCAGCTACTTAAAGGCTGTAAGAGGTATGGCTAGCTTGTATAGCCCATCACATTCATTGTTCACTTCTTGGCCTAATTAGAGAGGAGTTCAGGTAAAGAGATCAGGATACCTTGAAATCATGTTAATACCTTAAAGCTAATCCTTATCATCTACTTAACATTTTGTGATTATATCCTGGGCTCCCAGTCACCATGTGCATACAAGCAGAGAGGGAAATCCCTGGGCTTTTTATATAGCTTTTATGCTAAGAACAAAGCCACCAAGGGCTGGCCCTTGGCATGATCCTTCAGCAGATAAAATTTGTCTTCAGGGCCACTCACCTCTACTTTCTGTACATTTCTCTTGTTTTTGAAAAGTTATCTTTTCCCTCACCCTACCAGAATGTTTCCATGTTCTTGTTGTAACAACTATTAAAAATAAATTAACTCATATTATTATGTTAAGACCTTCCCAAGAATGTTTTATTATTTTAAAGGAGAGGAAAATCTGTAGTGGTAGAATTTCAGGTAAGTTTAGGATTGGGGGCAGAAGCTTTCTTGGTAGCCCTAAAACCTTATTATATAGATGAGTCTGGTTGCATTGCTGCAATTCTCTTTTTGCATAGTTAGAGCTGGGAGTAGAGCAGCTTTATCGCCAACCTTCCTTACTGAAATGAAACTAACCTTCACCTGGAATGGAAGAGTAAATTGGAAAACCAAGGAACTGGGTTTACAATGGGCCCACTCAGCAACCTCTCAACCTTCAACTTTTTGTCCCCAGGGACCCTCTCTGCCCAACCGCCAACATTACACTCTGAGAAATTTTTCCTTCCATTTACCAAACTCCAGACAAAGAAATCAACAGCACCTGTACTGGGAGCCCTTAGTTGCTGACCAAGCAACTTTAATAGTTACATTTAAATCCTCTCAATTAAAAACCTTGACTTTAAGATTTAGGGAGAGATATATGTTAAAGAAGCTGTAGTTTTGCTAATAAGTCCTGAAGATAATACTTTACGAAGATGAAGGTTTAGTAACTTGAGCTCTACAGATAAATTTCAGAGAATCAGGTTTAAGTCATGTGAGATTGATTTTTAAAATTTCTTATTGGATCGAAGAAGTCCCAAAGTTTGGTTTACTCAGGTATTAAGTCTGCTTTTGAATATATCCAAAACCCTATAAAGAAACCCTGCAGAAAGTGGGACAAGATGAAGCACCCATTCCAAGAAGGGTGATCAAGTCAATAACTTGACCTGATAAAATTTAGGAAAGCAAATTGGTAGAATCCATTAATATTATTTAGAAAGTTACTGAAGAGCAAAGTTCTCAAAGGAAATAAAAGGGGAAAGCAGAAAATTTAGTAGCAAAAATCTATCATTGCAAACATTTTTGCTGAATTAAATGAGGGTGAGGAAAGAATAATACTCAACCTTATTTTTGTCTTTTTAAGAGATCATGGTCATGACCTTAAGAACGATAAAGGGGGGGGAGGAGCCAAGATGGCGGAGTAGAAAGACTCATGGTATGTTAGCTCTGAACCCACAGCCCAGAAATTTTCTATGAAAAGAACTCCCCACAAATTCTGGAGCAGAGCAAGCCGCACAGAAACACAATGGAAGAGATTTCCATTCCAGAGAGCCCTGAAAAAACGACCCCAAAGGTCCATCGTGCACCGGACAGCGGAGCCCACCCCTGCACTGCCCTGGCCACGTGGCCCCAGAGGAGCAAATCCGAGCAGGTGTCAGGGATGGAACCTCCAGTGGCCACAAAGGTCCCTCCATCCACAGGCGCTACAGGTCAGTGAGAGATATGTCTGGGCTGGCTGAGAGGGAAGCGGGGTGTCTCCATGACTTGGGCCCCCTGGGGAGGCAGTGGCACTGGCAGAGGCAGAGGCAGCAGTGGCTCGGGACTCCTGGAGCAGCAGGCAGGAGCTCAGGGCCATTACTGAAGGTCTCTGCATGAAGCCCCTGAGGGAACTGAGCCTGGGAGGCGGCCCTGCCCCTACCCAAGCACCAGAACTTAAGCTAACATTGAATAGCAGCCCCACCCACCGCGGAAAGCCCTGAAGCTGGGGAGCAGCATTTGAATCTCAAATCCCAAGCACTAACTGGGCAGATCTAGGCGGGGGTGGAGAGGAATCTCAGAAGTCAAGTAACTGGCTGGGAAAATGCCCAGAAAAGGGAAGAAAAATAAGACCATAGAAAGCTACTTTCTTGGGGAACCAATGTTCCTGCCTTTCATTTCTGATGATGAGGAACAATTCTTACCATCAGGGAAAGATGTGGAGGTTGGGGCCTCTGTATCCCAGACATCCCAGGTGGATATCTGGAGGGCTCAGGCCATGGAGCTCAAAAAGGATTTTGAAAATCAAGTTAGACAGATGGAGGAAAAACTGGGAAGAGAAATGAGAGAGATGCAAGAAAAGCATGAAAAACAGGTCAGTACCTTGCTAAAGGAGACCCAAAAAAATGCTGAAGAAAATAACACCTTGAAAAATAGGCTCACTCAATTGGCAAAAGAGGTTCAAAAAGCCAATGAGGAGAAGAATGCTTTCAAAAGCAGAATTAGACAAATGGAAAAAGAGGTTCAAAAGCTCACTGAAGATAATACTTCTCTTAAGATTAGAATGAAACAGATGGAGGCTAATGACTTTCTGAGAAACCAAGAAATCATAAAACAAAACCAAAAGAATGAAGAAATGGAAAATAATGTGAAATATCTCATTGGAAAAACAACTGACCTGGAAAATAGATCCAGGAGAGACAATTTAAAAATTATGGGACTACCTGAAAGCCATGATCAAAAAAAGAGCCTAGACATCATCTTTCATGAAATTATCAAGGAAAACTTCCCTGAGATTCTAGAACCAGAGGGCAAAATAAGTATTGAAGGAATCCATCGATCACCACCTGAAAGAGATCCAAAAAGAGAAACTCCTAGGAACATTGTGGCCAAATTCCAGAGTTCCCAGGTCAAGGAGAAAATATTGCAAGCAGCTAAAAAGAAACAATTCCAGTATTGTGGAAATATAATCAGGATAACACAAGATCTAGCAGCTTATACATTAAGGGGTCAAAGGGCATGGAATAGGATATTCTAGAAGTCAAAGGAACTAGTACTCAAACCAAGAATCACCTACCCAGCAAAACTGAGTATAATACTTCAGGGGAAAATATGGTCTTTCAATGAAACAGAGGACTTTCAAGCATTCTTGATGAAAAGACCAGAGCTGAAAAGAAAATTTGACTTTCAAACACAAGAATGAGAAGAAGCATGAAAAAGTAAACAGCAAAGAGAAGTCATAAGGGACTTACCAAAGGTGAACTGTTTACATTCCTACATGGAAAGACAATATTGGTAACTCTTAAAACTTTTCATTATCTGGGTAGTTGGTGGGACCACACACACACATACACACATGCACACACACATGGAGACAGAGAGCACAGAGTGAATTGAATAGGATGGGATCATATCTTAAAAGAAATTAAGGTAAATGGTGAGAGAGAAATGTATTGGGAAGAGAGAGGGTGAAATGGGATGGGGTAAATTATCTCTCATTCAAGAGGCAATTTTTTCCTCCACCTGTCTAACTTGATTTTCAAAATCCTTTTTGAGCTCTTCCATGGCCTGAGCCCATTGAATATTTATTTTGGATGTTTGGGATACAGAAACCTTGACTTCTATGTCCTTCCCTGATGGTAAGCATTGTTCTTCCTCATCCAAAAGGAAGAGAGGAGATATCTGTTCACCAAAAAAGTAGCCTTCTATGGTCTTTTTTTTTTTTCCCCTTTTCTGGGTGTTTTCCCTGCCAGTTACTTGACTTCTGAGATTCCTATCCACACCCACCTTGCCTCCAGATCTGCCCAGCTAGTGCTTGGGCTTTGAGATTCAAATGCTGCTTCCCAGCCTCAGGGCTTTCAGTGGGGGCAGGGCTGCTATTCAGCGTAAGTTTAAGTTCAGCTGCTCGGGTGGGGCCAGGGCCGTAGCACAGGGTTCAGTTCCCTCAGGGGGTTTATTCGGAGACCTTCAATAATGGATCTGAGCTCCTGTCTGCTGCTGCCTCTGCTGCTGCCTCCCGAGGGGGCTTGAGTTACGGAGATACCCCATTCCCCTCTTGGTCAGCCTTAAAGGCTCTCTCTCTCACCTTTGCACCTGTGTGTGGAGGGAACTGCGTAGCTGCTGGAGATTCTGTCCCTGATCGGTTCGGATCTGTTCCTCCCAGTGCCATGTGGCCAAGGCTAGGTTTTGCTCTGGGTCTGGTGTGCAATGGACCTTTGGTGCTGGTTTTTTCAAGTCTCTCTGGAATAGAAATCTCCTCCACTCCATTGCTGTGTGGCTTCCGCTGCTCCAGAATTTCTTGGGAGTTCTTTTTTACAGGTATTTTATGGGCTGTGTGTTAGGAGCTAGCATATGTGTGTCTTTCTACTCTGCCATCTTGGCTCCTCTCCCCCAAGTTCCCTCTTTATATCTCACAGCTCTATCTCTTTTAAATATTATCTTGTCTAAATTCATCATAGAATATATTGCTTCTTTAGATTCAGCAGAGGCATTAAGCCTGTTTTTTTGAATACAGCAAATTGTTGAGTATTTTCTCATCTATCATGAGAACTTTATACATTTTATGAGTGAATTCTTCCCTTTCATGTTCATAGTTGTGAATTTTCAATTTTGCTTTTCTCTCCATCAAATGTAGGGGTAAGGTCAAAGTATAGTCTGAAGGGTTCAGGGCTAAACTAGATTTGCAGAGTATATAATTGGCATGAGCACTTTCTCCAAGTGGATGTCCAGGAGGAACTCACCAATTAGAGGAGGCAACTACAGAGGTGGAGGAATTTTCTAGAGTGAGAAGTCTGCTGGAGTATGGTAGAAAAAAGAAATATGGAGAGTCAGGAGTAGATCTGGGAGAGGAGTAAATTAAGAAAAAAAAGGAAAAAACAAAACAAATGTTATTTCTTACATTGGAATAAGATGGAAATGCATTTCTTTTCAAAGAAAAGAAGCATTACTAAATATGTGCTTGTATTACTCGAAACAATTTTATCCCACTTTCTTCCTTTCCTTCGCTTTCAGCCCAGGCAGAAATTAATTTATTTCTCCTTCTACAAATACAAATTTATCTTTTTTTGTTGTTTTGTAATCAGCCTTAAAATCATCTGTAGTCTGATTTATTTGTGGTGATCACCTCCTCTGAGATTTTTTTTCATCCTCCATATAATGGTCTATTTTTACATTTATTTTATAAATACATCTATTAGTACAGTCTAGATAGGGACTACAAGACTTGGCAGGGAGTCCTAGGGAGGAACGGAGTTGGAAATAGCGACAGCAATGGTCATTTACTGCTGAAGACTTGTGCATTGCATGACTTTCTCATGACCAACACTGTCTTCCATTTACCTAAACACAATAAAACTTCATGGATGTACCCTCGCAGCAAACATTGGCATCTAATAGACTATGTGATTGGGAAGGAGAAGAGACAGACAAGATAAGATGTGTGAGTGACATAGGCAATGTGTGGTACAGAGTGCTGGACTGATCATAGACTTATCCTTTCTAAGCTAAATATTTGCATTCATCAAAAGCATCAACCCCAAGGCAAAATGACTACCAGAAAAATTAATGTCAACAAATTTGAGCTCTTCTCTGAGCCTGAACAATTTGTTGCTGACTTGGAGGGAAAGTTGAGCCAACACACAATTGGCAACAATGGAACAGAAAAGGAGTGGGAAGCTTCCAGAGATTTGGTGTACAGCACTGCATTTGCTCATCTGGGTCAGAACACTCACAAACACCAAAATTGGTTTGATGAAAATGATGGGGAAATTCAGAAGCTGCTAAATGAAAAATGAGAACTCCACAGGATTTACTAGCAGGATAGTTCATACACCTCTAAGAAGGCAGCATTTAATTCCATCAAAAGTAAAGTACGTACAAAGTTTAGAGAGATGCAAGACTCCTGACTCAGTAAGAAGGCAGATGAAATTCAGTTTTAGGCTGATAGTATCAATCCAAAGTGCTTTTATGATTCCCTAAAAGTCATTTATGGACCAAAAACCTATGATGCATCACAACTACTCAGTGCTGATGGAGCCACATTGATTAGTGATAAGGACAAGATCCTAGAGAGAATGGACTGAACAATTCCATAGTGTTCTCAACAGACCATCATCAGTCAATGCTGAGGTCGTTGACTGTTTACCTCAGGTTGAAGTCAATCCGTCTTTAGCTGAACTTCCAACTGAAGAAGAGGTTTTGAGGGCCATTAGGCTCCTTTCATGTGGCAAAGTGCCTAGTGCTGATTTTATTCCAGCTGAGATTTACAAGGTAGAGGGACCATTGCTCATACAAAAGCTGACTGAAATTTTCCAGGTTATATGGCAAAAGGAGGTTATCCCCCAGGAGTTCAAGGATGCCTCCATTGTCTGTCTCTATAAAGGTAAAGGGAATAGGTTGTCCTGCAACAAGCACAGGGGATCTCTCTCTTAGTCATTGCTGACAAAATTCTTGCTAGAGTCTTCCTTAATAGGCTGATCTTTCACCTGGAAGATGGTCATATACCTGAGAGCCACTGTGGCTTTAGAAAGGTTTGAGGAACAGTCAATAAAGTGTTTGCTGCCTGACAGCTCTAGGAGAAATGCCAGGAGCAGAACAGAGGTCTGTACAAAACCTTTATAGATGTGATCAAGGCCTTTGACACTGTTAGTCATGAAGACTTATGGAAAATTATGTCAAAATTTGGTTGCACAGAGAAGTTCATCAATATTGTACGTCAATTTCATGATGGCATGTTTGCCCAGGCCCTGGATGATGGACAATGCTCTCGTGCCTTCCCGGTCACCAGTGGAGTAAAACAGGGCTGTGTGCTTGCTCCCATGCTTTTTAGCATGATGTATTCAGCCATACTGACAAATGCTTTCAATGAGGGTGAACATGGCATCAAGGACAGCTACTGTACTGATGGTAAGTTCTTCAGTTTAAAAAAGCTACAAGCCAAGACCAAAGTGGAGGGAGTGTTGGTGCATGATTTTCTGTTTGCAGATGATTGTGCACTCATTGCAGCCTCTGAAGCTGAGAGGCAACAAAGTATGGATTAATTCTCTGCTGCCTGTGCTAATTTTTACCTAATAATTAACACCAAGAAAACACAGGTGCTTCATCAGCCACCACCACACCATCCATACATGGAACCATTGGTTACAACAAAGGGAGAAGTTTTGAAAGCTGTAGACAAGTTAACTTACCTTGGTAGTGTACTTTTCAGGGATGTACCCATTGATAGTAAGATTGATGCACACATTGCCAGAGCTAGTTCAGTGTTTGGGAAATTCTGAAGAAAAGTTTGGGAGAGAAGAGGTATTAGACTGACTCCAAACTGAAGGTCTACAGAGCCATTGTGCTGACCTCATTGTTATGTGCTTGCAAAGCATGGACAGTCTACCAGTGCCATGCCAAGAAACTGAACCTCTTCCATCTGAACTGTCTTAGGAAGATTCTGAGGATCACCTGGCAGGATAAGGTACCAAACACTGAAATCCTTGTTCTAGCTGAACTGCCAAGTATTCAAACTGTGCTTCAGAGAGCACAACTCTGATGGGCTGGCCACGTTGGAATGCAAAATCTAGGCTTGCTGAAAAGACTATTTTATGGAGAACTTGCATGGAGCAGGTGATCACATGGTGATCAGAAGAAGCAATACAAGGACAATCTCAAGGTCTCTCTCAAGAACTTTGGATTTGACTGGGCAACAAGAGCTGCCCACATAAGAAAGGGTGCTGTGCTCTTTGCGCAAAGCAGAATTGAGACAGCACAAATTAAATGCAGGATGCACAAATTTGGGATATCCACCCTAAATATTCACATGGACTATCTGTGCCCAACCTATGGTAGAGCATTCCAAGCTCATATTGGTCTGGTCAGTCACAATCAGACACACTGAAATTTTACTTTATCACGATGAGGTCATTTTGGTCCTCTTTGGAGACAAAGGTCAACAACCAACCAACTACATTTTTGAATAACCAGACAAACCCAGAGTTTCATTTTGTTACCTAGATTATTCTTAAAATATAGGGAAAGAAGTTCCAATGGAACACTAAACATGTCTTCATCCATTCAGAGCATATGCACTAGGTCATCATCTAGCTCTTTTGAGCAATTCAAACTTATTTATCTTTCTTAATTTACTTTCATTTTCTGTATTTGCAATTCAAAGAATCTGCTCAATTTTGGTTTTCTCAAAAGGAATGTTTAGAAATCATCAGTTTTGTTAAAAATTCATTTTTCCCCATTTTAGGATAGAATTACCCTCAAATTTGTAGAGTAAGTTAGGGGTAAACTGTTTTTCTCTTGCTTTTTGAAAGTCATAATCTGATCTTTCCTTTAATTTTGTATTGTTGGTGATTAACCTGTGTCATTTTGGCTAGGAGTCATGGGTACATGATATGTCTCTTCCTGAGCACTTCTAATATCTTTTTGCTTTGACTTTGGAGTTCTACATTTTGACAATCTTATTTCTGGGTAGATTAAAATTCAGATTTATGTCTTGTGATATTCTGTGAATTCTATTAATCTTTACCATGCTCTTTAGTAGAAATCTTTCTGGGAAGTTTTATTATTCGCTGAAATATGGTCTTGACTTTTTTTGTATCATCATACTCTTGTGAAAGGTCAGTGATTCTTACATTATTTCCCCAACGCCTATTTTCTAGGGCAGTTTTTTTTTGGTGTTACATGTCTTAATGTCTTTTGAGTTAATTCTAATCATTTCTGCTGTATTACTGAATTTTGGAACTCCAGCTTTTTGGTATTCATTACTTTTCTAAGGTTTTGTTCTGAGTCATGTAGTCTTGATTTTTTTCAGTTAAGCTCTATTTCTATTCCACATAACTTCCTTATTATGTTTTATAGTCACGATGAGGGTTCTTATGACCATTCCATCCTTGTCCTAAGGATTTAATTGCAACTACTTCAGATTTATTCTCTTCCTCTGGAGTGTTGTCTTAGGATTCTCTTACTTTAAAGTATTTCTATCAATCAGTATTTCTTCATTAGGATGTTTTCCTTGCTTCTACATTTCTTTAATCATTCTCCTATTTATTTTCTGCTGGGGATTCCTTGAGAGGATCTTTCTTTTTCCTCTTTCAGTTGCTGTATTTCATTAACTTGGTGCATTTCTGGCTGTTTTGAGGTGGTCAGGATTAGCTGGACTTGTATAGAACCTCACAACCCATCTTGCCAGAAGTTCAAATGTCAAAGAAACAAACTGCTTTGAAACAGAGATCCCCATAACATATTAATTTTTGCTTTAAAATTTAGCATTTTTCATAACCTTATCAGCATTTATTTTTAATTTATCATCTTAATCAAATCTTTAGTCTTAAATGCAGACCCCCCCTCAGCATAACAGAAGAAGAAGGATGGCAAGAAGGAAGGGAATGGTGTGGTTCCTCAGAAAAGTCCCAGGTTTTTTCCATTTTGGCCCAGAGTCCTTATGTTGTTGTGTATTCACATAACTGGTTTTTAATCCCTTTGATCTTGAAACTAGCTTGATAATTCTGCTGCAGTTGCAGAAAATCTGATTTTTTGAAAATCAGATAAGGAGTTTCAGCAGAAGGCTTTTTGGCAATCTGGATATTCTCAAGGTCCGGGGCGGAGTACCTGTGATCTTGAGGCCACATATTTGGATTCCATCAAAGGGCTGCACTTGAGGACCTAGAGGGCCACATGTGGCTCTGTGAAGTTTGGATTCAGTCAAAGGGCTGCACTTGAGGACCTAGAGGGCCACATGTGGCTCTGTGAAGTTTGGATTCAGTCAAAGGGCTGCACTTGAGGACCTAGAGGGCCACATGTGACTCTGTGAAGTTTGGATTCAGTCAAAGGGCTGCACTTGAGGACCTAGAGGGCCACATGTGGCCTCAAGGCCCCAGGTTCCTCACTGCTGCCAGTCTCTTTCTAGTATTGTACCTGTGTTGTATTCTGAAATAGTACCTCTTCTATGCTGAAGAAAGTGTTACTGTGTCCTCTAAGTTAAGTTCTGTGAAGATTGTTCAAACACTGTCGATTGACTTAGAGTTTGGAGCACAACGGACCCCCTAGGGTGAATTGACTATGGCGCCCCTCTGTCATTCCTTCACAGCTCCTTCCTAACCATTCTCCCATTTTTACTTTGTGACTGGCGGTCCAAATAGTCAGAAAATCTGGTACCTCTGACACCCTGCTTTTAACTGGACTTCAAACCAGTTTAGAGTCAAAAGCTGCCCTCCTATACAAACACCTTTCCACTTCTTGGAAGAGGAGGATCCTTTTTTAACTGCTTCCAGGGAATCAGAAATAGTATTTTAATTTGCCTTTCCAGCTTTCACCACATGTAGGAGAAGCAAAAAGACAGTAATCATAGATGTATATAGTCCATGCTCACAGCATGAACTCCAATCAGAAGGGAATTAATTTCTGCTTTTTTTTTTTTAAAGAAATCCTCTACCTCACATAAGTTATTACAAACTTGGTACTGCCATAAATGTAAATGGTGCCTTTCCTTTCTGCTGAGATCATTGAACCCAAGAGCCATATCACAACAGGATCAGGTATAAGACAGTTCCTTAGAATTAACTTTCAAAAGAAATTGCTTACTTATCAGAACAAAATATTTTAAAACAAAAATGTTTTTTTTAAACAGAGAATTAAAGTGATTTTATTATACTTGCACAAAGTATAAGCTGAATTTTTCTAAATTAGGAAATTTTAGGATTTCAGAGAAAATGATGAAGTCACTTTATATCTCTATAATAGGTTCTTGCAGATTATGGACAATTGCCTCTTTTCTGTTATTCTCAAATTCAAGGTGTTCTCACTGGTTCTCCTCCCACCTACTGGCAGCTCACATTTCATATTAGATTTAGCTGTTGTTAAAAAATATGCTTTTCATAGCATCATAAGGATAAAAATAAATTTCCTTTAAATAGTGATATCAGGATATCATTGTGATAGTAAGGGCATCGCCATGCAAACACTCCCAATGATCTTGATCCCCAGAAAACCATGGCATCTCCTCCCAACCTCCAGGATAAGCACTTGTGAATATAATACAATCCCGGCCCCACTGGCCTGACCCTTAGACCTGTTTTGTCTCTGTTGTAGAACATGGGTATGCTCATTAATATTTCTATTTAATAATTACTTAAGATCTATATGATCTAATTTTATAGCATTCTATTCAGATACTTAATTTCTTATATTTATCCTTCTGTTTGATTTATTGATTTGTGAATGTTGAAGTCACCAAAAGTTACTATTTTTTACTAAGTGGTTTTTTTTTAAATAATTTAGCTAGCTTTTCTTTTAAGTGGGGTAGCTAGAGAGGGCAGTGTATAGAGTCAGGTCTAGAGTCAGTGGAGAGAATTTGAAAAAGTTCCCCTTCTCACAATTCTCAAGCTTCCCAAAATGGTGACCCTACCCTTAGTCTACTCTTTTTGTCCGACAGTAGTCAACACATTGGTTTCTGGGTAGTAGTAGACAAAAGTAGTAGACAAGAAAATACAAGCTGTAAAGGAATGGTTATATGCTTCTAAATTAGAGTTCTCCCAAGAAAATTGGAATGGGTAGCTGCCTTCTTTAGCTGATTCCAGAGAGTGAGCAATGAACTAGAGAAGTAATCTTTTGTGTTCACATTCAATTAAATTCTCCAAACATCAGGAGCCCTACTGTGTGTAAGAAATTGTACTAGGTACTGAAGATACAATACAGTTTCTTCCCTTTAAGGAGTTTACATTCTCCTGAGGGATGCAACATGGATATAGATGTATATATATCGATGCATATAGATATGCTATGCATGAAGATATACCATCCAGAATAGGTCGTACCCAACTAACCTACTTTTCTCTTTTGGCAAATTTACTGAGCTAATAGATCTAGGAAATGCTTGTAGATATAATTTACATCAATTGTAGTAAATTATTTGGCAAAGACTCTTTGTTCTTGTGGAAAAGATCATGGGATTAGAGAATTTAGAACTAGAAGAGGAATGTTAGCAGTTATTTAGTCAAACCTCCTCATTTTATAAATGAGGAAACTGAGGCCCAGAGAACTCGGTGATTTGCCCAGAGATCACAAAGGTAGTAAGTGGTGGGGCCAGAATTTCAACTCTGCTATCATGTCTCCAAATCTAGCCCTCTTTCCAATTCAATTCAATCCAACAAGCATTTATTAAGCACCATTTATGAACCAGGACTTGTCTGGGTCCTGAGAATGACAAAACAAAATTAAAAATAGCCCCTGCATTCAAAGAGCTTATATTTTACAAGTCAGATGCAGAATGAACATAGATGGGTAAAAGTATATATAAAGTAATTTCACCTATGGGAAGGGGAGGAACCAGGAAAGACATTCTATAAGGAGTACTATTTAGGCTTAGTCTTGAAGGCACCTAGAGATCCAAAGAATTAGAGTTGAGGAGGAAGAGCATTCCAGGCAAAGGAGCAGTGGTGGGAGATGGAATGTCATAGAGAACAATAAATACGCCGCTTTGAGGAATGCATTAGGGGAGTAATGTGAAATCAGTCTGGAAAGACAGGTTGTAGCAAGACTATGAAAAGCTTTAAATACAGGCTGAACAGTCTGTCTGTATTTTATTCTAGTGACAGTTGGGAGCCCTGGAAGCATCTTGAGCAAAGAAATGGTGTAGTTAGAACTGTGCTTCACAAATACTAGTGTGAACATGACTATGGAAATAGATTTTACATGATTGTACATATAACCTATATAAAAGTACTTACCATCTTAGGGAGAAGAAAAGGGGGAAATTTTAGAACTCAGAATTTTACAAAAAATGAATGTTAAAAATATATATAATTGGAAAAGTACTATAAAAATAAAATAAGTTAAAAAAAAATCAATGTAGCCTCTATATGGAAGATGGATTGGAAGGGGGAAAGACTATACCAGAATATATGTAGCTAATAAGTGCCAGAGGCAGGATTCAAACCCAGACATTTCCTGACTCCAGGTCTAGCACTCTTTTTTTATGCCATATTGGCATCCTTTCTGTATTAAGCAAGAACTCTTCATCATGCCTCTTTTTGAATTAATTTGCAAAGCATTTAATCATCAGAATTTATTCATTAGACCTCAGTTAGGAAATCAATTCATATTTCCAGTTGTGTGGCTTTTATTTCTGCCTTTGTTCAGCTAAGTATGGAAAGGAAAACAATAAACAACATTAACCCCACTAAATCTCTTGCTGGCTCAGGGAGGGCAACAGCAGGAGAGAATAAGTTACTTACCCTTTGGCTCCATACGATGGTCTCCCGTAGTTTACAAATGCCACAGAAGCTAGGCAAACCCTAACACTGCCAGCTTCCTGCATTACTCTAAATGTAAAGAGTATAAGGAGAGGATGGTCCCTAGGACTGATTCCTGCTCCCTCTTTACCATCACTAACCTTATTGAATAATCAGGGGCAGGATGGAGGGTTCTCTCTTTTTTTTCCCGTAGAATCCCTTGTGGAAATAGATGATTTAAAAAATGGTCTACATTTGAGGGGCTGAGGAAACTGTTTGCAATTTTAGATTAACAGCTGCAAAATAATAGTGAAAGACATTTCAATAGAACTCATATATAGAATGTTTATTTAGGGGAAAACCATGGATGTGTTCCATGTCTAGAGACCCCTTTAGGTCCTTCAGATATTCTCTCTACTCTTCAAATTATTTGTTTCTTCTCTCATTCAAGGGTAAGGATTATCTTAACCTATTCCATTGTTTACTTCTAAAAGCAACCAGTCATGAGAAAATTAAAGAGGTCCCCCTTTTCAGCTTCTTGCTAAAATGGCAACTCACTTGACAAAAGACCAGTGAAAGAAGCATGTGAGCACATGACAAACTTCAGTAAATCAGATTTTTCTCCAAAGGGTCTCAATTCCTGAATTTATTTTTTAGCCATCTCCAGGAGAAACACAGACTCATCGCATCCACAAAAGCTAGCTCTTGTTTTTCAAGTCTGATGAAAAGAAAAAAATAAAATAATTGCATAGCAACATTGCAAAACTTGAACCCAATGGCTGTTACTTGGTTTGGATGAATGAGTGAAATCATCTAGTTAACCCAAAGGGGGAAAGGAGGAAAGAAAAAAAGAATTTGTTTAGTTGGGTGCATTAAAAATAGATTCAAACATAGGTCTGACCATGTCCTCTCTTACTTGATAAATTCCTTCACGAACATGTCATTTCCTAATGACAAAAAGGGCTACCCAACTCCAGAGAAAAAACTGATAGAGTTTGAATGCAGATCGAAACATACTTTTTCTTTACTTTTCTTTGTCTGTCTTCTTACACAACATGACTAACATGGAATATGTTTTGCATGCCCACATGTGTAACATATCAAATTGCTTGCTTCTCAATGAGAGGGGAGAGGAAGGAGGGAGGGAAAGAATTTGAAACTCAAAAATTTAAAAAAAACAAACTTTAAAAATTGTTTTTACACCTAATTGGGAAAAATAAAACATTAAATTTTTAAATTTCGGTGGTTCCTTAATATCTTTAGAATCATGTGCAAACTCTTCAGTTTGACAGTAAAGACCTTCACAAAAGTAGCTCCAACCTAGGTTTCTAGCATTCTTACACATTACTTCCTTTCCTAAACTATCTAGTATGGCACGGCTGCCTTTCTTGCTGCGTCTCCTACATGCCATCCTATGCATATCCCATCCCTGTTTCATTGGAG
This sequence comes from Bettongia penicillata ogilbyi, assembly GCA_023548195.1. Taxonomy (NCBI): domain Eukaryota; kingdom Metazoa; phylum Chordata; class Mammalia; order Diprotodontia; family Potoroidae; genus Bettongia; species Bettongia penicillata. The sequence continues at coordinate 2,864,336 of JAJHZJ010000671.1, forward strand.
ACTGTCCCCTCTGCCAGGAATGACCCCTCTCCTCACTGCATCTCTTAGAATTCCTGGTTTCTTTAAAGGTCACCTGAAACACTACCTCCTACATGAAGCTTTTGATCAGCCTCCCTCCCCTCCCCCACAATTTTTCTTGTATTTATTTTGGATATCGTGTGTGTGTGTGTGTATACGTATATATGTTTCCCTTAATGGAATGGAAATTCCTTGAGGAAAAGACTGTTTGATATTTGTCTATAGAGCATAACCCCTAGTCCCTAGCACTTAAATACTCATTGATTATTTATCTTGTGAGTGTGGTAGAGCCAGTGAAGGTTTTTGAATGAAAAGAGGTTGGAAAAAATGAAATCAGGGTTTTGAAAGCTTAATGTGGCAATGCTGTTGGCAGGAATTTGGAACACTGAGGATCTAGGAGGAGGAGAGAGACTCTCTGAGGGTGGCCTTTTGGGTGGGAAAGTTTGCTCTTTAGTTTTCATTGCTGTGAAGCAACTGGGGAGAGGTAAATTGATTACAGGTCTGGGGGAGAGTATTAAAAAGGTAGGTGATTGGCATATGACAAGAAGTGAAGCCAGCCTGAGTGCAGCATGGAGGTGTCCTTGATGAGATGGGTGTTTCTTGGCGTGAGAAATGAGCACGTATTGGCAAGAAAGTCCCGGGGCATAGTAGTTTTACCATTGTGGCGTTTGCCCTGTGTTGTGGTATGTGAGTGGGTGTTGATGGGCATATTTCTCTTTCAGGGTTTGTGATACTCCCACATGGCACATGCCAGTACGGGACAAGTGGTGATGAGAACTGTAAGATCAGCTTTTGTCCTGGATGACCTTACTGAGTAGAGCTACACCTAAGTTGGCCTCAGTATCTATTTTCAAAGAAGACTCCTGGTGGGGCACCAGTAACCCAACAAGTACCCCACCCATACCAAGGAAGCAGTCCCCTCTTCTTTGTTTCTCCTTCTGTGGCTGGTTTACATTGGTGTACAGCCTTTGGGGGGAGAAATTACAGTAATTCCAGATGTTCCCCGTTTGAATTAAGGTTCAGCAAAATTGCTTGGTCCAGGCGACAATAAATATTTTACACATATGACTGCTCTTTAGCAACCAGGAATCATATCCTCAACCATTCCCCACCCCCCACCCTATCCTCCCTCAGAAGCAGGAAGCCAATTTAGTTTCCAGCCTTGTGTAATTCCCATCAATCCAGGTGCAGGTAGCCTTCATGGATGGGAATTTGGGAGTGGTAGTCCTTGACTAAATATTGGAAGAGGGGAGCCTGTTGTTAGGAGACTGTATTTGAGGCTGAGTTTTGTTCAATATTTGGGTACCTATATAGGGCACAGGATGCTGTGGCTTTAATGCCAGATGTATGGTAGGAAAAGAGTTCTTTTTCACCCACACACTTGTGTGTGTGTGTGTGTGTGTGTGTGTGTGTGTGTGTATATATATATGTATATATATATATATATATATATGTATGTATGAAGAGATCGGGAAGAGGCAAATTGACTGTAATTCTGGGCAGATTGTTTCCTTATTGGAAAATAGGCAGGGGACTGTATTATGGTGAAAGGTGGTAGAAGGGGGTGAATATAAAGTCAGTCTGGGTGCAGAGAGTGCTTGAGCATGGGAAGAGAGTCTGTATTATGAAGATGATGAAATTGTGTCGGAAGGAATGAGAGACGAGGAGGCATGTCGTAAGATGACTTTGGATCCCTTTCCATGGTGTGTGTGTGTGTGTGTGTGTGTGTGTGTGTGTGTGTGTACAGGTGTTTCTCTCAGCCAAAGGTTATATAGATTGATAGCTATTAACCCCCTACAGCATATAGCATGATAGAGCAAGCAAATGAAGAGCTGTAAAATCAGACTCTATTTAATGTAACTTTGGAGAATCCACCCCAAATTGAACTTTCTGCCAGTGCCATTTCTAGAGGAAAATACTTAGCAGAAGGAAAAGGAAACCGGGTAATCTACCAGGTGCATAGACTGGATTCAAGGAGAGGAGAGGCTACTGGTAGAAAGACCTGTGAGAATGATTCAGTCCATGCATGAGATAATGAGGGCCAGGAATGATGACAATGGTATGGGGAAATGAAAAGTAAACATGGATTCACAGAACATTGGAAGGATCCCAGTTATAGAAGGGTCAATAAGAATGAGTAATTGGCAATATTTCTGCTGAGGGAGATCATGAATTTATGGACAAGTACAGTTTCTTTAAAAATGTTTTTTTAATTATTTTTATATCGCTTCTCTTTCGTAATGCGTTCCCTTTCCTTCTTCTACACAGAGAGTCATTTTCAATAATGAACAAAAAAGAGAGGGAAAACCAAATCAGCAAAACTAATCAATGCATCAAAAAAAATCTAACTATGGAGTATTTCACACTTATAGTTCCACCTCTGCAAAGAATCGGCAAAGGGGCTTTCTTGTATCTCTTTTGGAGGGTTAAAGTTTGGTCATTACAATTTCACAGCATTCCATTTTGATTGTGGTTTCCCTACCATTTGCACTATTACAATCCTTGTGTATTATTTTCCTAGTTCCAGTAACTTCTCTTCATGCTTTTCTGTGTTCCTCACTTCTAACAGTTCAGTAATATCCTGTTACACTCATGTACCGCAAGTTATTTAGCCATTTTCCAGGCAACCACTTTGTTTCTACTTCTTTGCTATTATAAAAAGTACTATAAATTTTTCAGGGTATAGTGAGCCTTTCTTTTGATCATTGACTTCCCTGGGACATTTGCCTAGCAGTAGGATCTCTAAGTGAAAAGGTATGAACATTTTAGTTATTTTTAGCATAATTTCAAATTATTTCTAGAATGGATTAGCCACTTCAAACTCTAAATAGGTTGTTAATGTGCCAGTCTTTTCATAACTCCTCCAACTCTGATTATTCCCCCTCTTTTGTCAGGTTTACCAATTTGCCAATTATGAGGTAAAAGCTCAGAGTTGTTTTGATTTGTATTCTCTAAGTATGAATGACTTGGAGCGTTCTTCCAATTATTGTTAAAAGTTTGCAATTCTTTTTTTGAGAAATGTTTGTTCGTATCCTTTGATTTCTTACCAGTTGGGGAATGGTTTTTGGTTTCCAAGATTTCTGACCTGTGTAATAGAGATCACGGGGATATCATGGACCATTACAGTGGTGACCGTCACCACCCCATTCCTATATCTTCTTGATAGTTCACTGAAAAATAGAGTGGTTCAAACATCTGGGGCCATAAAGCAACTTTTAAAAAGCTCTCTAAAATATACATTTAGAGATTGGCTTCAAGAACACCCAAATGACAAAGTAATAGCCCACATATTGATAAAGGACTTTAAATTCACAATTTCATATATTGTCCTCTTTGTTCTTTGTACATTTGAATGTTCGTATTTCCCAAGTTCATAACAAAAATATGATAATAATGAAAAATTACAGCATCTTGGCAGGTATAGAAGTCAAACTCACTAGTATGAAATTAATAGACTCCACTTTCTTTGGTTATTTGAAAGTGAAGACAATATGTTCTTCTCTGGTCCTGATTTCCTTAGTTTCCTTTGATCTTTCAAAGATCACAGTGACAGGAGCTCATCATCACATCTGTCAGTTCCTTTTGAATACTTGTAGTTTATCTGGACTTGAATTCATTACAGACAGCCACCTACTCTCATATTATTTCCTTGCTTATCTTGAATTTCAAAACTTCATCATCCATTTTGTTCTATACTTTTAAGCCCAAAGAAGCAATTTGAATTGAATAATACTGCCTTCTCATTATATTCCTTATCATCCTAATATCTGTCCCTAGCACTGGTTCTACTCTTTATTTGATCTTTTTCTTTTCTTCAATATAGTAGAAACCTACACATCACCCTTTTTGTTGTTCTCAACATTCCCAGTCAACTTCAGCACATCACAGGCTTTAACATTCTTAGCACTGTCCTTAAAATACTATGTCACACTTTTATATAGATTCATTCTGTGTTCCCCATCCTTGTTTTCATTTTTTGTATGTCTTTTAAAAACCTAAATTGGTTGATAAGTATATACATACTTCTTTTAGACAAATTCATTCGTTAGCTAGCATCTAATATTAAGCATGTATGGTATGCCAAGTATTGTGCTAAGCTCTGGAGATACAAAAATCCCAACCACCTGCCAACAACAAAAGACCCCCAGTTCTTGCTTTCATGTTTTTCTGTGTGTTATAGAACTTGAGAGTCTCTGAAAAAGCTGCTCCAGGGAGTATTCTTATCTCTGACTTTCCATAAGATCATAAAAGGGGTTCTACTCAATATACTGGAGGTCTTCTTTGAATTCTCTTGGCATAGCAAAGGTGCTAGCAGAGCAGTGTACAAGATAACTACCTGCTGTGCCTCACCCTCTCCATATGATCAGTCTATTCTACCTATCCAATTCTTATACAAGTATCTCCTCTTCTCCCTGTACAATTTTTTGATATTATTTTTCATTCTTTTTTATCTTTGGTTATATATTATAACATGTTCAAGTTCACCATACCCCTCTCCAATGCCTTCTGCATGATGCTCATTTTTAATTATTAAGAAAAGGTTATATTTGATAACTGTCTATCATACAGTAATACATGTTGAATGTTACTGTTAAAAAATGGGCTTTGCTTTCTTTCAAGACCCCTAACTTCTTGCGGAAATTTGCAGTTATTAAAAGAAATTCACGATTTCCTAAAGGCAATCCAACTTAATGTATTCTATCTGTTCAGTTCTGTAAGAAGCTGTGTCCATCTGTACTGTCTGCCTCAGAAACATACAATTATGGACAAGCTATATATCATTTAACAATTAATTGAAATTTTCTGAGAATATGAGATCACATTGTTCTCATTTATTGATTATGAAAAAACTCTCAATATTGAATCATAAGAAATAATGAAATGACTAATCCCGAAAGAGACTTAGAAGATCTCTACAAACTGGTGCAAAATTAAATAAGCAGGGATAAGAGAACAATTTTTAGCACACTACCCACCTCCTGCTAGGTTGAATTTAAAACACAGAATAAGAAACATATTGTTACTTATAGCCAATGTGGGAATTTGTTTTGCTATCCTATGCATATTTTTACAAGGGTGTTATTTTTATGATATATTTTTCCATGGGGAGAAGGGGTAATAGGAGGGGCAGATAGCAAATATATGTTTAAAATAAATAAAAACATTAAAAAAGAAGAGAAAAGACATTTTATTTGGTACAATAAAATGCTACTTTAGACTCTTTTGCAATCAGGTGTCTTCCATTTATATATCAAAATTATTCAAGATTCATTGAAAGGCAGTAACAAAAATAATTCTGCTCAATGACCTTTGTTTATAAATGTCAGGTAAAGAATAAAACAGAAAACTGAATGCTCACTAAAGAGAAGTATTTACCATGATGATGATGGAGGAGATCCAGTTCAGAGACAAAGTTTAAGAGAGATGTCTATGAATGGTAAAGTCTTCCAATTGCTCCTATTTGTGGATAGCATTGTTCTAGTTGTACCAAACCTGGGAACACATCAGAGAGTTTCCTGGAAGAGATATATTACCACTCAGAAGAGGTTGGCTTGATCATCCACACAGGCAAGACCAAGTGGAAAGGATGTAACAAGCAATTATATAACACCTATTGTGTACCAGGCACTCTCCTCATTGATGGAGATCAATACCTTCTGCCATCATGAGGGACAGGAGAGAGTTAGTGAGAGTAGAAGAGAGAAGAGTTCCAGGCTCTTCAAGCGCCCTCAGTCTCTTGAACTCTATTGAGACTCCAGCTTGGCAGGTGCTTTGGGAGCTTCAGGCTTCCAACTTTGTGAGGGTAGATAGATAAGACCAACGCAACTTCAAGTCGCTGAAGAGTGAGTAAGAGTCTGGGAAGAAGCCAACGTTAGAGGAGCTAGAAGTTTCCATCATGTTCTTATCCCTAACTTTCTACATTGGAGACTTCAGGGATTTCCCCTTTAGGAAGAGCTAGGATTCTCTTAAATGAGCTGTTACTTCACTCCTAAATGGGAGAGCTTCTTTAGTCTGTGCTGCATGGTATATGTTCTCCTATGTATATTTTCTCTGATTTGTTTTGCTTTTAATTTGGATTGATGCGTTTCTTTGCAATTTTCTAATGGTGTTCATTGTAGAACTGGTATTTGGAATAACATCTTGGATATAAAGCTTGGGTCCCCCTTTCTGCATTAATGAATAGTGATCAGCAGTTTGTCTTGAACTTGAGAAATAAATCCCTTTCAAGTGAGGGGGGATCTGTTGCCTCAAGGCTGCATGTGGCCCTCGAAGTCCTCAAGTGAGGCCCTTTGACTGAATCCAAACTTCACAGAACAAATCCATTTAATAAAAGGATTTTTTCTGTAAAACTTGGACTCAGTCAAAAGGTCTCACCCAAGGACCTGGAAAGTCATGTGGAACTTCAAGACTACAGGTTCCCTATCTAGACCTAGACTAACAGTATATAAGGGAGCAGATAAATATAATTCTAGTCTTATATCCCATATTTCTGAAGAGAGTTGAGTGAGCAAACTTCTGGCTCCAACCTCCTGCTTTCCCTCCTTGGAGAAGGAGGGTAGGGGAGAAGAGGATAGAGATGTCTATTCTGTCTCCCTTTGAGTCACACCCCTATGGTACATATGGTGTTATTGTAATACACACAAAAGAACCCAAAAAAGAGAATCTCCACTCCAAACCGCTTGCCTTAATATCTATATCTATCTATCTATCTATCTATCTATCTATCTATCTATCTATCTATCTATCTATCTTTCTGTCTGTCTATCTATCTTATGTATTATTTTCAAATCTGTCCTCCATATCTGTGCTTTCTTCTTCTTTCTCTTTTGTGAATTTTAAATATTTCAATGGCACTCTTTTTTTGGGACAGGAGGGCATCACTGTTAGCTCTTCCTAGACCAATTAACTGAGAGAGTAAAAAAAAAAACCAACCTCTTATAACAAGTATAGTTAAGCAAACAATGGTCATGTCCAAAAATGTATGCCTCTGCAATTTTGTATCAGTCAGTTCTCGGTTAGGAGGTAACATGCTTCATGATAAATCCCCTGGAGACCAGAGTTCCTAAGCCTTTCAAAAAACTTTTTTTTTTTTGCAACATTGTTATCCTCATGTAAATGTTTCTCCTAGTTCTCACTTTATTCAACATTGGTTGAGTAATCTAACCAGGATTCTCTGAAATAATCTCATTATTTCTTATAGCACAACAATATTCCATTACATTTATATGCCATAATTTGTTTAGCCATTCCCCAGTTGTCTAAGAGGCAATTTCTTTTTTTAAATTTTTATTATTTTTATTTATTGTATTTTATTTTCTTCAAATATATTCATTTTATTTACTTTTCTCACAGGCAATTTCAAGCAACCCCTTAGATAATACTCCCTTCAGGATAAAAAAGTTTGATTTGCTTTTAACTGTTTCCACCTCAGAATTATCCTCTCTTAAACCTCATCTTTCATCCCCACTTGTTTACCTGTTGAGTTTGTTGTATTTCTTTACTAAACTCTGATAAGTGTGTGTGTGTGTGTATGCATGTTCAAACCTCCTTTGTTTCAGATTTGTTGGTTTATTTGAAACCTACTCCCTCCAACCTTTCATCTATATTTGCATACACTTCTCACATACCTCACTCATGAGAAATCTAAGTTCCATTGTTTTCTTTCTCCATTCTATACACATGTATTCCTCTTTTTACCCTCCTTTTCCTTTCCCCTCTTAAAACTTTCAATACAAAACCAATCCACTTCCAGGTTCTGTTTTTCTTAAAAACTCCCTCAAAACCTTTTGAAGACATGTAATTTGTTAAGGAATATTTGTTTCTTCTCCTATTACAATATTAGCACTATATCACATAGTTCCTGCTAATTGCTTAAATAAATTTCCTTTTTTAGGTTTCTTTTGATTCCCACATTTGTATCTCAAAGTTTCTTTTCAGCTCTGATCTTTTCATCAGAAATGCTTGAAGTCTACATAGTCCTTTATTCTCTTCAAGGATCTTTTTTTTTCTTAACTTCTGTCTACCCTCTTCTGTGTATTTCACAAAATGTTCCAGAGGAAATCTCCTCAGCTTTGTAGTAGAATTCTACTCAACTTTGCAGGGTAAGTTATTCTTGGTTCTAAGCCCATCTCTCTTGCCATTTGGAATACTATATTCCAAGATTTCCTCTGATTTTTAGTTGAAAGTGCCATGTCTTGTATGAGCCAGATTAAGTTCCTTGGGACTTAAACTCCTTTTTAGATACTTGCATTTTGCTTTGATGTGGGAGCTCTGGATTTTGGCTATAGTCCTAGGTCTTTTCCTTTTGGGGATTCATTTGAGGAGATTTTTGGTGGAATCTTCCTACCTTCAGTTTGCTGTCTGCTATGAACAGATCAGGATAATGGAGATTAATGCTTTACTAAGACTTTCAGAACATGCTGTTTGATGTCCAGGCTTTTTATTAGGTCATAGTTTTAAGGAAATCCAGTAATTCTTAAGTTATCTCTCCTTGACCTGTTTTCTAGGTTAACTGTTTTTGTGAACTGATATTTTACATTTTCTTTTTTTAAATCATCTTGATTTTTTAAAAAAATATTTCTTGCTCTCTAGTGGAGTATTGACTCACCTAGATTTCCATTTGGATTATTCTACTTTTCAGGAAGTTCCATTTCTTGGGTAAGATTTACCACTTCCTATTCAAAGCTGTTTGTTCTCCTTCCAATTCTTTCCTTAAAAGTTTGTTTCATTTTTTAAGATCTCTTGCTTTATTTCTAGTTATTTATTGGTCCTTGTGAAAAATTCATTTTTTCCTTTGAAGCTGCTGCTTATACTTGTTATGGTGTTAGATTTTTGCAATAATTATTGATACTTGTTGCTGCTTAATTTGATTTATTCATCTCTCTTGCTTTAGTTTCTAAATTGGAGCTTTGTGCCAGGGCCAGGATCTATTTCTTTGTTATACTTTTTTGGTATGAGAATGAGCTCTTTCAGATTTTACCCTGGGTCCCCTGGGTTCTTGAGCTGATTCCTGCCTCCCGGACTCAGGCTCCCCCAGGAAATTTGAGGTTCAGGTCACTGGGTTTATTTAGTACTTTCTGCCATCTCACAATAGACTTCAGAGCACAGGGCTTGGGCTGTCCTGATCTGAGCCTTGTGGCATCAGGCTGGTTGCTGTCCATTCCTACTCCCTGGGCCTTCCAAGGTCCCCACTCTGGAGCTTTCTGGAGTCTTCTGACAAGAGCCTTCCACTCTTGCTGCCTCTGAACAAAGAGCCTTTCAGGATCTGCATTTCCCATCTTTGGCCAGATGATTATTTTGCTTCAGAGTCCCTGTTTTTTCATTGTCCATGGCATTATGACTGACTTTTCATGAGGTTCTGAGGAGAAAGATATAACGTCTTATAGCTTCTCACTGGATGATTATTGAGTGTGGTTCATGTTCCAAGGAGTAGGGATATGGAAGCTAGGTGGTCTGCCTCCTTTTTAGGAAGTCATCTTGGCAACACGTCAATCCTTCAATCCAGGTTACTATCCTTGTCCACTCCTCTCTGGACATCCTCTAACTTGTCAAAATCCTTTCTATAATATAATGCCTAGAATTGGATTGGAGCCTGACAAAAGGTAGATAATAATACAACTACTCTCCCCTTCATTCTAGCTATATCTCTATTAATAAGCACAAAGATTGTATTACATAGTTTATCTACCATGTCATACTTTTAACTTACCTTGAGCTGTCAGTTTCCTAAAATTTTAAGGTTTTGTTTTATTTTGTTTCCCTTGAAAACTACTGTCTGGCTACGTTTTCCTTTCAGGACATCAGCTTTCTCACTTTCTTATTAATTACCCCTCCCTGCTTCACATCATCTGCAAATTCGATAAACATGCCAACTATGTCCTCATCCAAGTTAATGATGCAAATAGAACAGGGCCTTGACACTAATGGCATCGTTCCAGATTGACATCAGTCTATTAATTGCCCCTTCTTAGGTTCTCTCATTCAATTGGTTCCAAATCCATGCAACTGTATTATCTTCCAATCTAGATCTCTCCATGTTTTACCCAAGGATGCTATGAAAGATCTTGTCAAATGCCTAACCAAATTCAGGTCTACCTGGACATACCAGTTTATAAATCCTGTCAAAAAAGGAGTGAAGTTAGTTTGTCATGACTTATTCTTTATAGAAAAATTTTTTTTAAATTGCTTTTGATTTTATACCACTGTGATTTATGGAAATTTGACTGAACCCTTTTTTATCACAAGGAAAAACAACTAAGCAAAAACACCTGATATAATGACCAAATCTGGCAGAATATACTGTCCTGGCAGTCTCCCACCTTTCTGCCAGGAGTGAGGAGATATGTTTAATTATTTGTTTTCTAAGGCTATTATTGGTTTTTCAGTTATTCAGAATTCAGCTTCCTTTTATTGACTTGCTTGCTTTTAACCTAGAGGAGCTTAGATCAATCGTATCAGTTTAATTCTTCCTTGTCAGGCAAGACCCTCAAGATTTAAAGGGTCCTTGGTAATATTTCACCAGATTCCTTCCCTGTCAGTTTCTTCTATCAATTGTACATTTTTTTAGTGTATAAGGAGTCCCCTGAAGGGGATCAAATGACTTAAGGAATTTGGGCCAAGTGCTATTCCCTCTTTCTCTTCACTATTGCTAGGGTAGGTAATGGAGGCTCTAATGCAGAAAAAATGGAAAGAGAAGGAATGTCTACTAGCTACAGTGAGATTGGTCTAAAGACACTGAGGTAAAGGAAATACATACATACGTACACATATTTTTACACACTCATGTATGTGTGAGTGCATGTATGTGTGCTCTATGTACTTTAGGGCTTTAATGGAACCTCTTAACTGGGACAGTTGAATTTTAGTGTTTATAACTCAGGTTGCTATTGTGTTCATCCTTCGTTTTTGAAGAGGACCATGACATAAGAGCAATGATGACATGACTTGAACTTGACTTTGTTTTGAGTGAGGGAGGACTGTGCAAGGTCACCAACCTCATTTCTTCCTCCTGAGCCATCTGGATCCAGTGGCCAGATATTCATCAGGATGACTGGAGATGGCCCAGGATGCAGTGGGAGACCTTGGCCTTTTAGGCTAAGGTCTTTTCAGGTTCTCACTTAAAGTGAGGTCATAACTCAACTCAGATAACTCAGAAAACATTTATAAAGTGCCAGCTATGTGCCATGCATTGAGATAGGTGCTGATGGCAAAAAGGCAAAAGTAAAACAGTCCCTACCTTCAAGAAGCTTACAGTCCCACCAGGTGCAACAACATGTATTGATATAGGCATAAACAAAATATTTTCCAACATATACAATATAATTTTAGGAGAGAAAAATCAGTAACTAGGGAAATCAGGGAAGCCTGATAGAAATAATGGGAAAAAAAAACCACTTGAACTTGGTTCTGCATCCATCCTTACACCATGTATTATATATATGTATTACATATATGTATATATGTATTACATATATGTATATATGTATCATATATGTATATATGTATTACATATATGTATATATGTATCATATATGTATTGCATATATGTATTATATATGTATTGCATATATGTATTACATATATGTATATATGTATTATATATGTATTACATATATATGTAATATATATATCAGGACTTGAAGTGGGGAAAAGAACTTGAATAGTTCCTCTTTATCCCACTGGTCTTGGCAGCATCCTCACCACCCCTCCCTTTCCACTTCTCAGCTCAACTCCCCTCCTCTTCCACTACTTCTTTGATCTTTTGGAGGGAAATGGAAGAAGAGAGGTGAAGGGAATGGAGGAGGACTGACCAATAGAACGAGCCCCAGAAAGACTTGCGGAAACTGAGAAATGGAGGAGTGAAATTAGAGCCATCAAAGGAAAAACTGGAGCAATCCCTCCCCCCAACTCCACCATGTCGAATAGTGAATATACTTCAACAATAGAGATGTGGTGACAGTGTGTCTTTAAATGCCCAAGCGCCCCAGTGGCTTTATATTTTATTTTTACTCATAATAAAGAAGAGACCATTGCAGCATTGTTAAGAGGCGTAAATTCCATAGTGCTGCTTAATTAAAAGTGACAGCAAGAGGTAAATCTTAGTGTGTTCAAGTTTAGCATGCCCCAAGAGAGTTGTAGCTTGTAATTATACGTTATAATGTTCTCCCAGGTTGCATTTCTTTAGATTTGGAGAATTGTCAGGAGGTACCGCATAGTTGAATGAACTTGAACTGGGTTTCACCATCCCTTTGGGATAATTTTAGGGAAATTTCTCAAGTGTTTAGTCCTTCAAAGTGCAAATGACCCTGTGTTTACCTACATTGCTGGTAAAAAATCCTATGAGAATTCGGTGAAGAGAGCAAACACTGTGGGCTAGGGCAATCAGAGAGGAAGGTGACATTTGAAAAATAGCTTAAGATAGCTATGAAAGCACAAGAGGAAATGGGGTGAAAGGGAAGGCTTTCTGAATTTACATTTGAGCCAGGTTTGCAAAGTGAGTAAAGGTATGCTGGAGGTAAGACAGCATAGGAAACAGTAGACTAGTTGGCTGGACCATGGGGGCATTTAGTGGCACACTAGATAGAGTGCTGCACCCTGGAGTCAGGAAGATTTAGCTTCTTGAGTTCAAATCTGGTTTCAGATACTTAATAGCTGTGTGACCTGTGCAGATAGCTTAACCCTATTTGCCTCCTTTTTCTCATCTGCGAAATGAGCAGGAGAAGGAAATGGCAAACCACTCCAGTATCTCTGCCAAGAAAACCTCCAATGGCATCACAAAGAGTTGGACATGACCGAAAGACTAAGCAACCACAATAATAAAATATCTGAAATAAGGGAGTAATGATAATAGCTAATTATCTGGCGATTACTATATGCCAGGCTCTATGCTAAGCATTTTTACCAATTACTGTATCATTTGATTCTCACAACAATCCTGGGAGGTGATATTATCTCTATTTTATAGATGAAGAAACTGAGGCAGAAGTTCAGTGATTTGCCCAGACTTACAGGGCTAGGAAGTGTCAGGCTGGATTTGATCTCCAGTCTTCCTGACTCCATACCTGATGCTCTACGCTCTGCGCCATTTTGCTGATCCTACTTGTGTGATGAAGTTGGAAATATAGGCTAGTACAAAACTGATTTCACCCCACTGTCTAGTCTAGAATTTCCAACTCTCTTCAAGGCTCAGCTTGTGTAAGATACAACCTCTCAAATCAGCTCCTTCCAGTAGAATGTAAGGTCCTTGGGGACAGGGATTGTTTCTGGTTTAGTCTTTGTCTCCCATTGCCTAGGGGAGTGGAGAGGAGATAGAAGGTGCTTTCTCAATGCTTCTTGGGCTGGGCTGGATTCATTCAGTAGGCAATAGGGAGCTTTGGAAAGTGTTTCGGAAGAGGAAAGATTCAATCTGAGCCTTGCTTGAGTGTTATTAATCTGGCAGTAGAGTATGGAGTGGTTGGTTCTAGGAGACTCCAGAGAGAACTTGGGGATTCTGGTGGCTATTTTTGGAAGATTAGGAATTACTTTTCTGTCCCCTGATTATCTGTGCTTCTTTACAGTTTTATTTTTACATTTTCCAGTACAATCTCTTCTTACTATTGTGGTATTTCGTTCCAGTCTATATTTATTCTTTTCTACTCAGTGGCTACATTTCTCAGAGTGGGAAACAAGCTTGCAACATGCTTCTTGCACTGTTTTCAGGGTAATGACTATTTTTTTTTACCAGCTTTGCATGCCATATTGTTATCTGTTAAATCTCTATTTGTGTTAGTGTCTTTAATTGTCCCAAACACATGGCAGTAGTATATTCTTAGACCTGATTCTCAGCACTCTAGTTCAGTCCATTATTATAACTAACTCGTATGTAAGAAGGGCAGCGAGAAGGCGCCATGGGGTGTAAAGCACTGGGTCTGGATTCAGGAAGACCAGAGTTCAAATTCAGCCGCAGACATTTACCAGTTATATGACCCTGGACAAGTCATTTAACCTTGTTTGGCTCAGTTTCCTCATCTGTAAAATGTGTGGGAGAAGGAATTGGCAAACCACTCCAAGAAAACTTGAAATAGGGTCTTGGAGAGTCAGACACGAGGGAAAATGGCTGAAAATAGGTAATATATTTTGCTCCTCCTGGTGCTGGGCCGTTGCAGAAGAGCATCATAAGATCTTGAGAGCAATGGTTCTAGAGTTGGAAGGGACCTTGGAAGCCAACTAATCTAATCCCCTCATTTTACAAATGAATGACTCAGAGAGTCATCAAGGGACTTGTAAAAGCAAAAGGTAAAAAGTAGCATAGCTAGGAAAAGTGATCTGAAATAAAGAAATATGTCCCTAAATCACATAACTATTCAGCACCCCACTGAGATAGCTGAGGGAAGAAGGGGGCCTCAAAGAATCTGTACGAGCAGTCTAACCTGAGGCCTGGGTAGGACCTGGGTGGGAGCCCAGTGACTGACCACATGGTGTTCTGGGCCATCTAAACTATGACTGTCACAGCTATGAGCCTTTACAATACATGTGTGTGTGTAGACATACATATATCTGTATGTGTAATATATGTATGCATATGTGTGCATATAAACATATATGTATGTAATATGTGTAATGTATGTGTGTATGTGTGTATGTATGTAGTCAGTTCTGCTATCATACAGCATTTGCATTTTTAAAAGTCAGGTTGCCCTATGCAAAATCACACAATAAAAACCATAGAACTTATGGGGAAAATGGGGTTAGGGAAAACAACCTTCAAAAACTTTATTAATGACACATGAAAGATAGGAACCTAATAAAAATGGTAGCAGTTTTACATAAATTATATGGTTAAGAAATACCACAATAAATGGTGGCAGCATCCATGGCCTAGGCTACTGTGGGACGGGCTGGCCAAGTCAACAGCTACATGAGAATGGAGCCTCAGCAGGCTACCACTCCAATCATTTTTGAGTGTTGTGTCCCTAATCCCATTTTCCCCATAAATGTGATTTTACATAGTACACTGCATTTTGGGAATGCATATGTAATAGCAGAACCGATTATAGAAAATGCAAAACAAAAGGAAGTGAATATTAGCCTAGTTACTGTACTTACTTTAGCATGTGAAGTCTGGCTTAGGATATTTAAGAGTTAAATCAGAAATTCAAACTGTTGGCGTGCTTATGGGTATCTTTCGTCTTTGTTTTGCCATTTGGCCAGTTATGAGGCCAGTTAATGCCACTGGCATTAGGGATAAGCCCCTGAGTTCTGGGTAAGTTTTTCACAATTCAGTCAAAGTTGTCAGAATAGGCCCCTATGCTATCAGAACAGGCCAAGTACTTCTGTAAAGTCAGACCTTGGGTCAGACTTTGCACTTGCTTTTCTCCTTCAACCAAAAGTCCAAACACATTTGGGAGCAGAGGTAACAGATAACACTGTCCCCCCACTAATTACTTCCCTAGAAGCCCTAGTAATCTTGGAAAACTGACATACGTCAGAGATGGGTCTTTCTTAGATAAAGGGAAAAAGTTGACGATCCATCTTTGATTGCTCCACATTCCCCATGAGCTGATCTGACACAGATGGGATAATTTGTGGCATTCCCTCATTACCCAGCTCTCTGGAGGTCTTGGACTCAGCTGCAAAGAATATTCTTCAATACATTTCATTTACATATGTCATTTTGGGGTGAAACTTCTCTTTTTCCTTTTCCTGGTACTGGCTTTGATTAATGACAAAAGCACTCATTTGGGAGAGGCACTTGTCACAAAATGTAGAAATTGAAAAAGGGGAAGAAAACTTGATCAACTTTCCTTTTTATTTTTAAACAATTCTTAAAAAAAATTTTCCCCCAAAATTTATTAATTTATTTGTTTTCAGTCTTCAACAATCACTTCCATAAATTTCAAATTTTCTCTCCCTCCTTACGTCTTCCATCCCCAAGATGACATGCAATCTTATATGGGTTCTACACATCCATTCCTATTAAACATACCTTCACATGAGTCACATAGGCAGCTCTTATGAAGGCAAAAAATAACTTTAATTCAGGGTCTGTGGTGCTGATTGAAAGGCCTGGTCTTGGGAGAGCAAGATGGCAAGAGAAGAGGGAGTGACTAACAGGGGAATGTGTGCTCATCCTTCGTTGCCAAAGAAGACCATGCCATTAGAGAAATAATGGCTTGACTTGCACTTGACTTTGTTTTGAGTGAGGGAGGGCTGTGCGGATCACCAGCCTCACTTTTCCAGAGCCATATCCAGTGACCAGATATTCATCAGGATGACATGACCCAGGATGAGGCAATTGGGGTTAAGTGACTTGCCCAAGGTCACACAGCTAGTAAGGGTCTGCGGTGAGATTTAAACTCAGGTCCTCCTGCCTCCTGCACTGGTGCTCTATCCACTGCACCACCTAACTATCCCACAGGGAAATGATCATCAGGGTGGATGGATGGTGGTTGGGAATGCAATCCAGTGGGCCATTTCCATGAAGCAAGGCATAGGTTCTGAAAAGAACCAGAGGAAGGCAGGTAGCATCAGAGGCAGAAGCAATGTGAAAAATAAGAAAATTACAAGGTTAGAGGGAGTCAAGGCCTAGGTTTCTGCCTAATTGAATTTAGTACTGGGTCAAGGAGCTGAGTTAGACAGATTTGACAAATAGTTTGGGTTCAGTTTTTCACTCTCAAGGGCTGCACAGGTACGTGTAAATTTGCACCTAGTGGTACACTAGCTGTCTTGTTCTCTCTTCTCTGATAGTGATGGCCCTCCCTAACTACCTTTTATCTGTTTTGTGTTTAGAATGAGAGGATCACAGATTCAGAGCTAGAAAAGACCTCCAAGGTCATCTGATCAAACCTCCTCATTTTACAGCTAAGGAAACTGAGGTCCAGAGAGTTTAGGTGTCTTAACTAACACCACACAGATAGAAAGTGTCAGAGCTAGGATCTGAACCGGGACCTTCCAAATCCAAATCCATTATACACATGCATGTTATTGTCTCTCCTGGAAGACTGTAAGTTCCTTGAGAAACAAGGACAATTATATTTTTGTCTTTTTATTTCCAGTGCCCAGCACAACGTCTGGTCCATTTTGTTGTTCAATTATTTCAGTCATGTCCAACTCTTTGTGACCCCATTTGGAGTTTTCTTGGCAGAGATACTGGAGTAGTTTTCCATTTCCTTCTCCAGATTATTTTACAGATAAGGAAACTGAGGCAAACAGAGTTAAATGACTTGCCCAGGATCACATAGTTTGTAAGTGTCTGAAGCTGGATTTGAACTCAGGTGCTCCTGACTCCAGGCCTTGCATTCTATCCACTGTGCCACCTAGCTTCATATCTGTCTCACAGTAGGCCCTTAATAAATGCTTGCTTATTGATTTCTTGCTTTCTTCACCTCCATGGAATATATAGGGCACCAGACTTGTTCTAATACTTGTCAGTTGAAATGCACCCCAGGCCATTTCCAAATTCACTGTAATTTCCATAAACTGTTGCTATCTTGTCTAGGGAGGTCAGCACAAGCTAGCTAGTAGAAGACTTAATCTGACGAAGACTTAGTCTGGCAAAGACTCATTGGTCAACGTAAATGCTTCCTTCAATGTGTTGCCTGCTTTCCAAAATCCTCTGTGATGTCCCTTTGAACCACTGATCCAACCCCTACTTCAAGATTCCTGCCTGGATTAACCAGTAATTTTGCAATTCAATGTGTCTTTCTGCCTCCACAATCTCTTAAGTCTACCCTTTACCCGTAGGAGGATTCTCTCCCTCTGGGCCTTTATTTCCTTAGTCATGAGGCATATAGTCCTCATGGATGGCAAAGTCATAATTATAACTGTCTGTTAATGACTTAAGTATTGGGGATAATTTGCCTGGAAAAGATTCTGATAAGTCTTTAGTCCTCAATATCCTGGTAGGGTGCTACTTGTTACTTGAGAGGCAGGGTGGCACAGTAGATATTCTGAATTCTGATACCTACTAGCTGTAGGCCATATCTAAGTCCAACTTCTCAGTCTCGGTTTCCACTACCATAAAAATGGGATTATAAGCCTAACTTCGTTCTATTATAATGTTGTTTTTTTAATTCCTTAATGGAGGCAAGGTTTTTGTTTTGTTTTTTGGTATTTCATATTTAGCCAAATTGGGAGTAATGGTGTAACAATATAATTTTGTTATGGTCATATGAAATTGAGAGGCAGGGGGGGCACAGTAAATAGAGAACCAATTTCAGGAAGTCCGAGTTCAAGTCCCATATCTGTCAAATACTGACTGTATGACCCAGGGCAAATCCCTTATCAGTATTGAATGATACTCTTTAAGACTGTAAATTGTAGAATAGTTTTCCATCTGCTTTGGTAGAAGGAATCTTCTCACTGGAAGCTCCCAAATCAATAAAACCAGATTCATAACAACAAGAGAAAGGCAAGTAATAAACGATGACCTTTTATTCTGTTTTGTAGTCTGATATATACGATAAGCTTTTCCATGTGTCACTGATCAAATGAGATCATGACAGGGAGTCCTTTGTTTCACAAGGGAGTTCATTACATTTTTTATGGCTTTTCCTGCCAGTTTTTGGCTTGGTACTTTAACATATATAATTCAATTTCACTGAAGTTCAGCCTGATATTCTCTCTGTGAATAGCAGCATCATCATGCTAACCACGAACCTCATCTTTTCCTCCTGCTCCTTTCATCTGATTTATTTTGAAAAAGGAATGATTAGTCAAGTACAAAGGAATGGCAAGTCTCACACAATCAATTTTAATTCATGATCATTGTCTAAAAACATAGCAACCCACAAACTCAAATGTGACATTTGCCATTTGAACCAACAGGCAAAATGAAAAATACACAGCGGTGCCATCATACCAGGGGTTTGAACACCAGAAAATGGTGACATAGAGAAGGTGCAGAAACTCCTTTCTGGGAAGTATTTTAAATAGGCTACTTCTGTTTTACTCAGAATAGTACAGATGATTGGGAAGACCTATAAGCAAGATAACTTCAGTCCTTTTCACTTCGCGACAAACAATTCATTTTTTTTAAATTTTGAAGAGTATGTGAATACTGATGACATTTTCATATTTGACCTTGATGAGTGCCTTATAATTAGTTGATTATAATATAATGTATACAATATATACAATAATATATACAATGTAATTATTGATTAGTTTTTAATGTTTTCCTTATAATTCTTTTGGATTTTTATATTGAATTTGCCATTGTGTTCTGGTCTTTTTGTCACAAATACCTGAAAGTCTTTCAGTTCTTCAAATATCCATTTTTTTTCATTCGAGGATTATACTCAACTATGCTGGGTAAGTTATTCTTGGATGCCATCCCAGCTCTTTTGCTCTTCAAAATATTATGTTCCAAGACCTGCGGTCTTTTAGAAAAGAAGCTACTAATAAATAGAAGTATGTGTAGAATATGTACTATATATATGCATAATGTGTATATAGTATATATACATATATATACTATATATATGCATAATGTGTATATAGTATATATACATATATATACTATATACACACTATATATAAAATATATACTATGTGTATTATATATTTATATTTACATATATATGTATACACATACACACACATATACACAAATACACACATACCTATTTGTGTCTAACAGTAGCCTTCTCTAGGGTAGGGATGGGGAGTGGAAAGAAGGAATAAAGGGGAAAAAAAGAAATTTCTGTGATAATTTTGTTATATATTTATTACTACATAATTATTATGTATTATGATATTATATTATATAATAATTATGTAGCTATTCTCATATGACAATTATATAACATGTAATGGTGTATTGTATAGAATTATTATTATATATTTTATATTTGGAGGGAATAACAAGTTGCACATGGTAGATTTGCAGTTTCATATCCAATCATCTTTTTTATTGTACTGTATTATGGAAATGCTTGTTTTGTTCCATGAATTGAAAATTAAAAATGAAAAGAGTATGTGAATATACTTTCCTCACTTTCAGAGAAAGAAACTGAGGCTTTCTTGGGCTCAGTGAATTGTTTTCTACTACTTTCCCCATTATACCACATTGCCTCTTCTCTTGCCTACAGGTGTCTCTTCTACATTTCCCTTGGCTATCCTTGTACTCAGAATCGGGGGTTCTGTGCACCTGACACAAAACTAGCACTCTACCCATTTTGTACAGACATTGTAGATGTCTTATTTCCCCCCATGTAGCAGATTACTAAACTGAAATGTTAATGTCCAAAATACAGTAAGAAAAGATTTCTGCTAAGGTAAGATAAACAAATTTCAGGAGCTCAAGGGCACCTTAGGAAACAGAAGCTATGAAAAATGAACACAGTCTAGATCAATGACACTGATGGCTGCATTAATTTCTCAGATTAACCGAAAGAACCAAAGGATCATATACAGAAAAGGGGGTATCACACATGGGCAGGAAATTGGTTGGGGGGGAGGGGGAAAGTACAAAGATAAGTGTTGGGTTTAATTCCTCTGTTCATCAAGGATCTTCTGAAAATTAAGCATGCTTTGTGGGAAGTTGTTGGAGAGGAGGCTATAATATTTCTGAGAGCTGAAGGCAGATGATATTAAGTTTACATATAATGCCTTGAAAGAGACAATTGTAACAAATACATACTGGCTTTCCAGATCTAATAACCATAAGTTATTATCTTTCTTCCTAAGGACTCAGAACACTGCCACATTAGCAGCAGGGTGGCAAAGGTGAGTGCCAATAAAACCAAGGTCAAGGGTTTAAGTACCCCCAGGCACGGTTAGGTTTATCATGTTTTCCCACTGCAGAGCTCACACCTTTAGAGTCCATTGTCCAGCAAATACATGGTTTTGGCCACCAGGGGGCCTAGAGGAGAGATTGTGTAGGGCTGAGTACAAATCCATTTACCCTCATGGAGAAAAAGCAACTCAGAACATAGCCTATTAATGTAAACTGCTGGAGTACAGGGGCTGTTTTTACCTTTCTCTATATCCCCAGCACTTAGCACAGTGCTAACACATAATAATAGGAGTTTAATAAATGCTTGCTGACTTGATAAAAGTTGTTTATATGTTATATATATTATATAAATTATACGAAGGACATTATTGATCAGTCAATAGCTATGCCCTAAATGCTTTCTACATTCAAAGGCCTATGACAGGTACTGTGGTCAGTCACAAAGAAGCCTTGACTTCTGCTTTTAGTGAGCTTACAATCTAGTTATAATACCCTATAATTAATGAGTAGCTAATGAGAATAAGGGTTATGAGAGAGCAGAAGAGACAGAAATTGCTTTAGGAGCAATTAGGAAGTACTTCAGTGAAGGATGAGATTTGTGTTGAAATATGGGTAGAGTTTGAATAGGCAAAAAGGAGACAAGGAGGAGGCCGTTCAGGTAAGGGGAGACAGTGTGAGATCAGCACAAAAATTAGAAATGGTAAGACATGCCCAGGAACAGTGAATACCTCCTTTGGTCAATTTAGATGCGGTAGCAGTGGGAGCTCAGACCAGAAAGATAGGTGAGAAACAGGCTATAGAAGGCTTTGATTGCCAGGTTAAGAATTTGAGACTTTATCCATGACAAAACAGAAAGCCATCACAGTTCTTTCAAAAAATATTTTAATTTTTTAATGTCAGCTTCTTTTCTTAATATATCTCCCTCCACCTCTCTTAGAATACAAAATAAGAAATAAAAATCAGCAATACTAATTAACCAAATCCAACATTATAGGTAATATCCCATACTCATAGTTCTTGGTCTCTACAAAGATGGGAGATATCTCTTATTTGGGGCCAAACTTGGTCATTACAATTGCATAGCATTAAATAATAATTGTGTTTTTGTTGTAATTGTTGCCATTCTTAAGTCTTAAGCAGATGAGTGCTTAAATAAAGTAGTGTTTTGTAAAAATGAATGTGGTGACCTCTCAGATAAGAAAGGAAAAAAGAGGAAACTGAGGCAAGGGAGGCCAATTAAGAGGCCTTTATCATCTTGTTACTGTTGTAAGGTGGTAAATGTCTGAAACAGGGTGGTAACAATGGATGTGAGAGACCTTTGAAAGCAAGCGTGGATAGGATAGAGAGATTCAATGTGAACAGACACAATGAGGATTGTTGTTGCCATGCTCAGTATTATAGCTATGATCATTAGAAAGATGCAACATTAGGAATGATAGAAGGAAACAATGTCACATTTGGATCACCTAGATAATCTAGGGAAAATTATATCATCATCATCATCATCGCTATCACTTATAGGATTTGCACCATGCTTTCCATAGATGATTTCATCTGAACCTTTCAACACCCATGACATAAGTGCTATTACTATTTTACAGATGAGGAAACTGAGGCTGGTAGAAGTTAAATGACTTGTCTAGAGTCACACAGCTAGGTGTCAGGCAGAAGATGAACCCAGGTCTTCCTGACTCCAAGGTATCTATCTACTACACTAGCTGTCTAAGACCTTCATTCTCAACTTCTTCATGAAACCTCACTGTACTAGGGGGAAACTGGAGTCTTTCTTATAGACAAGACCCCTTTTGTCTGGACTCGTGATTAGGTATAATGTTATAGTGGGAAGATCATTGGACTTGGAGTTAGAAGACTAGGGCTCAAATTCAGGTTTTTCTCTCTACTATGTGCCAAAACCCAAGTTATTAACAGCTTTTTGACTCAGTTTTCTTATCTATTAGATGAGGGAGTAGGGCTGTTCCACATGACCTCTACAAATCTTACGATCCTATAGGTAATCAAAATGGCAAATAGTATTTTTGGTTCCCAAGACAGCACAAATTACACCTGGCTCAGGTAGCAGGAAACACTCCTTAATCCTGAATTCTGGTTGTTGTGAGCAAGGACTGTGGGAGGCACAGTGCAGTCACAGTGAGAGTGATTGCAGGAGGGAGTATGATGGGGCTAGGCAATGATTGGACTCTGCTGCAAGGTGGGGATGATGGAAGCAGGCTCTCTGGTAGCCCCTTCAACTAATTCCTCCTGCCAACTTCTAAGTTCTGTTGCTTCTTTTGATTAAGCACTTTTGCAACTGTTCTCAATGCCCTCTAAATTCAGCACCCTGGGACAAAGTCCCAGTCACCTTACCCTACTTAAAATTCTATCAATCACAAGCCTTTCATGAAATCACTCATTTTCCAGCTACTGTTTCAAAATGAAGAAAGCTTCCAGGACACCTTGTACAGATAATTCTCCTCCTACCCCTACATAGGTAATAAATGAGGGGAAAAAAGCTATTCTCTTTCCTTTTGAAATGTGTAACAATAATCCTTAGTCTTAGAAAACACTGTATTAGAAGCAAGTGTTTCAGCAGCAGCGTAGGGCAGCAGGGACATGAAATATGTATTGAATCCAAACTCATTTTGAAAATCTGCACTGTTTATCCCAGCAACACGAGCTATTCACAGTCATGCACTGTAACTAAATAAAGTAGCAGCAGCATGGAGCTGTATATAATTGTTTACCCATTTAAATAAAGCACAGATTGGAGTGGGTTAGGAGAAAGACGGGATCTGATATCCATGCTTTGTAACTGCATTTGAATTTTCATAATCTGTCATGTCTCAGAGACTGCATGAAGGAGAAAACAGTCACTACCACTTTCTATATTTTCCTCGTAGTGTGCGGCCTGACAGAGAGAACAACGATAATAACAAACATTTATGTAATTTTAACCATAACAAACATTTTCCTAACTAAAATAAGCCAAAATGTATATGGAAGGCAGGACAACAGAAACCTGTAACTATAAATGAAACAGTGTCAATGGCGCTACAGCAGCTAGAGAAATGTTAACCCTTCTTCATCAAAAAGGAGGAGAATTGATAGACTGTCTCAAATAAGTTTAAAATCTTAGAGAAATACTTTCGGAGCAAGTAAACATCCCTTCAGGGAGCAATAATAAATGCTAAGGATAGACACATGCTACTGGATTTATTGAATGTAACAGAAAATGGTTTGCCTGTGATTGTAGCCTATGGAAATAGTAAAGATCCAAGAGTGGAATCAGAAAGCTCTTCAGGAGAGAAATCCTTGTGAACCTAACTAACAAAATGTCAACAAAGAAGGACTGAACTGGTTGGGTAGTGAAGATATGCTTATAGCAATTGAACTTTATGATGGTAATTCAGGACCAGATCTTCCCCATTAAATATTACAGACAGGTTGTTCTTAGGGAGGCTGGATGTGTTGATGAATGCATGTTGTGTAAGTAAATGTAGAGACTATAGAACACATCATTTTAGGCCATGAAATGTTAGCATCTGCTGCATACCTAGGAAAGCATGAACCTGGTGGCTAGACTTCAGAAGCTTGCTTTCTTTCATGGACTCATTGATGAAAAATTACATAATACAAATAAGGATAGGGATAAGACTTGCGATTTCATTGATAAAGGGAAGTACCAAATAAGGTAATTCCCTCTCCCAATGCAAGTTGTCACCTTTCCAACTGCCTAGAGCATGGAGAGAAGTTAAATAACTTACTCAGTCATGCAGCCAGTATGTATCAAAAGTATAACTTGAACTCGGTTCTTGATTCCAGGACAGCTTTCTATTCACTATTTCATGTTAAAAATAGAAACCTCAGAATATCCTTGAGAACTTAAATAACAAAGAGTACAGGAACTAGGACATCATCACAAATTAAACTGTTGCTCCCGATCTCCTGGATGTAACTTTGATACATAAAAACTTAAGAAAAAAGGTTTTTCTTTATTTTTTTGTTCCTTAATTAATTTTATTTATTTTCAGTGTTCTACAATCACTACCATAAAACTTAGATTATTATTTTTCCCTCTCTCCCCAAGAGAGCATACAGTTTTATATAGGTTCTACTCAAACATTCTTATTAAATACATTTTCACTATAGTCATGCTGTGTAGAAGAATTAAATTGAATGGGAGAAATCATTTAACAAACCAAAACGTATTACACACACACACAAAATGATCTGCTACATTCTACAATTGAATTCCATAGTTCTTTCTTTGGATGTGGAAGGCATTTTGCTTTAGAAGACCACTGGGAATTTTTTTTAAGTCCTTGCATTGCTACGAAGTTCCAAGTCTACCAGAAAAACTCTCACACATTGTGGTTTGTTGCTGTGCACAAAGTTCTCCTGGTTCTGCTCCTTTCACTCAACATCAGATCATATAAGTCTTTCCAGGCCTCTCTGAAGTCTTCCTGTTCATCACTTTTTATAGCACAATAGTATTCCATTACATTCATATACCATAATTTATTCAGCCATTCCCCAATTGATGGGCATCCTCTTGATTTCCAGTTTTTGGCCACCACAAAGAGTGCTGCTATAAATATTTTTGTATATGTAGGACTCTTTCCCATTTTTATGATCTCTTGGGGATACAGTCCTAGAATTGGTATTGCTGGGTCAAAGGGAGAAAAAAATTTTTAAGATGTTGCCACACCAAAAATTCTTTGTCCATGCTGGTTGGAACAAAGAGCTTTCAAAGTATAGAGTCCTACTAAAAGAAATAAAAATCATGTGTGAAATAAGATAACCCTATCATCTTGTTTGCTACTGTAGCTATGCCAAGGATGAATGAACCACCCCTCCCCCAAATGAACTTACATACCGATATTTTATTCAATTATAAGAAGCCATTTTTATCTACCTATGAAATACTGCACAGAAAATTAAATGTTAAAAAAAGGATCAGGAGAGCGACTTCTCTTGGGACTATTTATATTGAAACTCTGTATAAAAAGGTGAGAATAAAGTCCTTATTATTGTTCATCAAAATAATAGTAGCAAATGCAGTACTTTATGTTGACAAAGAATTTTGATAGATACTATCTCATTTGATAATAATCACCAGGAGAGATAGATATTTTTCATATTTAATCTCACTTAGCAAAGAGAATTTTATGATACTCTTTTCAGATCAATAACAGGGCAATAGAAACTTCCTAATGTGCCCCATCCCATAACACACAAATCTGAGAGATGGTATTTCTAATAATGAGACCCTCTTAGGAAAATTATGACTATCTGGTCCCTTGTTAAGTTTCACATGCATGCTTGCATGAGTTAGGTTTAGTTTCCACCAGGGAAGAGTGTATACAAAAGACTCAGAAATTTTCAAGGCTATGTTTTCCAGACTAGATGATGTTCTTTTTTGTGCTCTAAAGTCTAAACTGTATTATGAATTTAAGTACTTTAAATTAAATGTCTTTTGAATCTCCCCATCAAGTACTTTCTAAATGTGAAGATGATACTGAGGTATCTTCCTTCCTTACAACTTACTTCTTTTTTAAAAATAAGTTTAGTTTTTTTATATCATCATAAATGTCCCCATTATCCTCTTCCTCCTCCTCCCCATGCCAGAAAGCTATACCATTTTAAAAAAATTATATTTTAAAACAAAGGGAAAAAAAGATGAGGAAAAATATCGTATAACTGATCAATAAATTGAAAAAAATCTGAAGTAACAGACTGTGGGGGGTTTTCTTATCAAATCTGTCACTTTTTCATTTGATTGGATTGTTTAATCCATTCACATTCAAAGTTATATGAATTAGGTTTGAATTTTCTTCCATTTATCTCTAATATTGTTAAAAAATTTTAAGGCAACCTAATTCTCATTGACTCTCCCTCAATAGCCTCTCTCCTGCCCCCAGGTGTCCCCTCCCTGCCCCAGAATATATTTCAATCAATCCTTGTGGCCGAGTATGGTCATGGAGGAGTCCACAAAGAGTTTCAGGTCAAAATAGCCATTGGAATACATGGGCAACAGGAGATGGCAGATGGAGTATGATGCCTGAAGAAAATTAAGAACACAAGTGGCATGTATTACCTCATTATTACTGAGATGGGATGAACCCTTTGCAAAAAACCTACTACCGATCCTTTACAATGAACCCTTCAAAAAAATCCAAAGAAAAAGTTGCAGACATGCTTCTTTGAGGTTCACTGTCCCTTGGTTAAATTCTTACAGCTTTCTGGAATCTGTCTGCAGCAAAAGCTAGACGTGTTCTTTCCTCCACATATCTGGAGCCAAAGTGCCATGGTTGCTTTACAAAAAAAAGGTGATCAATAATAAAGATGGCACCAATAATCAAAAAATTTTTTAAAATCTGTTTCTCTTTCTCTTTGCTCTACCTGTATTTCTGCTATCCCTTTCAAACTATTCATTCTCATTACTACTTTCTCAAAGTAGATGCTTTCTCAGCTATTTCTAATATTTTTTTTGAAGTGGATGGAGGATCAAGAAAGATCCAACATGAATAAACAAACCAATCAATCAATCGAAGGTTCAACTCCTGGTACTGTCTAAGCTGGCCATGGTTAGTCTTCCTGACTGAGGCTTTCTTGGCAAAAAGCCAAGTTGTTTTCTTTTAGCTCTCCTCCTCCTCCTATCTTCTTCCCTCATTTGCATTTCCATATGAGATAAAAGAAAAACAACATGGCATAGTGGATCAAAAGCCAGGAAGACCTGGTTGCAAGTGCCATCTCTGCCACATATAGTCACACGACTCTGGATATATTACTTTGCTATGTGCTCAAGGCATCTGTCTAAATTATGATACAGAAAGGCACTGATCTACATTAACAACAGAAGCTTTCCTCATCTGGTAGCTCCCTAACTGGTAAAATCACAAATCCGGTCCCAAAAGAAAATGGTGGAGAATCTTGGCAGTCACCTGACAGTAGCACTTCTAGCTTTTAGTTCTGATTCCTCTTTAAAGGTGGCTTTACCGCTCACTCTGAAGGAAAGAAGATGCAATTTTTAGGCACCCTGCAAAGCTGCGTTTATTCATGAAATCAATAATTACTTGTACAATGAACCCCATTCTGGAACCTTACTCTGATGCCTCTAGTAGGTCCTACCAGTCAGTCAACTAGCTTTTATTAAGTGCCTACTAAGCACCAGGCATTGTGCTAAGTTCTGAGTATATAAAAAAAAGCAAAAACCAGTCTCAGCTCTCAAGAAGCTCTAAGTCTGATGAGGGAAGAAGCGTCTAAACAACCATGTACAAACAAGATATGTGTAGGATAGATACATCGAGGCTAGTCTCCGAGAGAAGGTGGTAAGATTAAGCTGGAATGGGAAAGTAGCAGAGAAAGATTGATCATCAAGGTAGGAAATGAGCCAGGGCAACACAAGACCACGCAAATCAAGTGAAGAAGAGTTTCCAGACAAGGGATTAGTTCTAAGTATTAAGTGTTCTAAGAGTGGTACAGACAGGGAAAAAACCCATAGGATTTGACTAAAAGAAGGTAATTGCTGACCTTTGAGAAAGAAGCTTCTATGGAATAGTGTTGGCAGAAACAAGATTGCAAAGGAAAAGAATCCAAGAGGAAGTGACGTATTACAGACCACTCAGAAAAAAAAAAAGACCAGACATGAACACTGCAGATAGAAGCGACAGGCAGTTTGTTAGTTATGTTCTGAAAGGTGGAAAATTCTGAGCAAATTTAAGGTAGAAAGCAAAGAAGCTTGCAGAGAGAGGGTGAAGATATTTGGGAAAAGACTGAACATGGAAGACATCTTTGGGAAATAGCAAAGATGCACATAAGCTGAGAAACTGACTTGGTTCTCACTTCGGATAAAGCCAAAGCAAGATTTTGCACTGTTTCAGCAGGGATGCAGACCCATGTTGAGTTTTATTTGCTCATTCTAATAGCTTCTTTTTCTTTGAAAAGACAGACACAGAGGTGGGAATCTGCGGTCTCCATGTGGCCTTCTAGGTCCTTGGATACGGCCTTCTGACTGAGTCCAAGCTTTGCACAACAAATCCTTTCATTAAGGGATTTGTTTGGATTCAGTCAAAGAGCTAGATTTGAGGACCTAGAGGGCCACATGTGGCCTTGAGGCTGCAGTCTTAGGGTATTACAAATTGTAACTCTTTCATTAAAGGGTTTAGTTAGTCCAGCCAGACAAGGAAATATAGGAGAAAAGTGAATAATTGCAAATGAGAGACTCTGTGTTTGATATAAATTTTCATTAGTAATGTTATACTACTCTACTCATCCTGGTTTTCTGGAACTGAATGGTGTGAAGGGAAAAGTCTCAAAATGTAAGAGAGAGAGAGAGAGAGAGAGAGAGCTAAAGATTTAAATACATGGTAGAATACTTTAGCAGAGTGTATGGATCTCAAAGTAGGGCAGCTAGGTAACAGAGTTCTGAGACTGGAGTCAGAAAAATTTATCTTTCTTTGATCAAATCTGGCCTCAGACACTTACTAGCTGTGTGATCCTGGGCAAGTCTCTTCACCCCATTTTCTCAGTCTCCCATCTGTAAAATGAACTGGAGAAGGAAATACCAATATTCCTGCCAAGAAAATCCCAAATGGGGTCAGGAAGAGTCAGAGACTACTGAAAAATGACTTAAAATAGAACTCAATGGAAAGAGTGGATATAAGCTCATTCAGAGAATAAAATACCTGCCCTTCAATGGGTAGTCCCTGCACTGGTTCCATGTTCTGAAAGGTATGTTTATGCTTTCCCCACACTCATCCCTTCCTCTGGCTTTGCCCTGAAATACATTTTGTTTTGGTGTATAATAAAACATATTCATGGTCTTGATAGGCCAGACTTCCCTTTCTGGGGCACTTTTACTTCTGAGCTACATTATCCAATAGACACATGAGGCATGTGTCCAAGGGCTTCCAAGGTTAGTGAAAGTCAAGTGGTTAACCTGAGGAACAGAGAATTTTCTGTTTTGTTGCCAATGGCAGGGAATATGGCAATTAGAAAGGAAGCAAGTACCCTTTTTCCTACCTTGCCTTTGAGTTAGAATCCATTCAAAGTAAGCACAAGATAAACAGTGAAACATATCTGACTACAGAGGGTCCACGGGCCTAGGGTGATCTGAGGTGATCTGGAGTGATCTGGACTTTCAGGATACTCTGAAGAGCTAGTACTAGGAACAAGGTGATGGCAAAATGCAAAACATAGATTTAAGGTTTAAAAAATCCTCTTCCATGTCAGGTAACTTTTAAATTTTAAAATAGCAATTAAAATGTCAAAAAAAAGCCCTTATAAGTAAAATGATAGAACAATAAGCTCAGTTTCCATTAAAGGCATATATGTTTATATGCTTAAAATACATACATATAATTTCAGTATGATACTAATTTCTTTATATTAATTAAAATCTATGGAAAACCTCTTAAAACATTGAACCCTAAGAATGTCAGAAGGTCTTACTCTACCACTTTTTAAAATTTACTTTTGTTGGTCTGGGTCAATTCTGTCATTTTCTTTTACTGCCATGACTCTTCTGAGAGGATGCTGGCACATGACCAACATGTACAGGATGTGGTAGAAGCCACTATATCCCCTTGTGCAGAAAGTTTTTGCTACTTGTTGGACTAGGGCCCTAATAATGATTAATTCTGGATACTTTCTAGTGTCTCTTTCCACTGCATCCCCTGTCTGCTCCAAGAAGAGTTTTTGGATGCTTCTTTGGGGTGACGCTAACTAAAGCCAAGAACTGAACACTAGCAACAATAAGGATTTATGTTTGATTTTAAAGCAGGAGCTCTTAACTTGTGGTCTGGGCACCTGTTTTAAAAATATTTTTGTAACTGTTATTTCAATGTAATTGGTTTCCTTTATAATCCTATATATTTTATTTTATACCTTTTAGAATATTATGCTGAAGAAGGCCCCAAAGACTTCACAAGGTTATCCAATGAAATCCACAAAATGTTAAGAACTCCTATTCTGGTCACTGAAAATTTTTGAGTAGGGGATTGACATGGTCAGATCTATGTTTTGGAATATAAATTTAATAGTTTTAAGACAAATGCGTAGGAAAATGGAGAGACAGGTAGCAGGGAAATAAATTAAGAAGCTATTATGATTATCCAGAGGACAGGAGATTAGAACCTGAACTGGAAAAGAGGCTGAAAGAGTAGAGAGAAGGGGATGGATACAAGAGATATTGAGAGGCAGAAAGTGATGAGAGTATAGAATGGTGGAAGCTTCATGAACTGAGACAAGAACTTTGGTTTCTTTACCTGTCTCTGCTACTAACTCATTCCATGAGCTTGGCTAAATTGCTTCACTTCTCATTGTCTCTATTTCTACATCTGTCAAACGGGAATAATAATTCTTGTGTGCCCACCTCTTAGATTTGATGTGAGAGACAAGATGTGAGCATATGTGTGAAAATGCTGTCAAGAGTATAAAGTACTCTATGTAGGATTCAATCATAGATCTAGAGGTGGAAAGGAACTTAGACCTCCAGACCAACACTCATTTTATAGATAAGAAAACCAAGGCTCAGAGAAGTATATCTAGGACCTAAGTAGAAGACAGAGGATTTAAACTCATTCCTAAGACTTGGAATCCCGTGCTCTATCTGAAATGTCTTGTGCTGCTTCTCATATTTGTCACTTCAATTCTTGGAGTTGTTTCATCATCTGTAAAATGAGGAAGTTGGGCTGGATCATCTGTCAATGTCACTTCTAATCTGAAGAGTCTATGACTCTAGGAATCCATGATTTCTTTTTAATGTTTCATCTTTAAAGATACTCATTCCAAGAAGTTCTTCCATCTTGTCCTTTTTGACCTAACATAGTCAGCCTCAAATAATGAAGGATTTACTTCATGTTTTCCTTTTCACCACTAAAGCAGTTGTACACCCAGGTAAATTTTGTTGTTTAATCATTTCAGTCATGTCCATCTCTTCATGCCCCCATTTGGGGTTTACTGGAGTGATTTGCCAGCTCATTTTTTTTTTTTTACAGAAAAGGACACATACAAGGTTAAATGACTCATTAAGGGTCACATGGGTAGTAAGTGTCTGAGGCTGGATTTGAACTCAGGACTTCCTCACACCAGGTCCAGTACTCTATCCACTGTGCTACCTAGCCGCCCTCTTACAACTCTCTTATGCTGACATTACTGACATTTTCCTTCTTGGCTTTTTGTGACCTACCTAGTTATAACTTTCTTTCAGGTCTCTACTGTGTCAGGCTGTTTTGTAGCAAGTGCTGTATTATTGCCTCTATAGAATTCACATGACTGAACTTTCAACTCATTTGAGAGGCAAACACCACTTGGTCATTTTCCCTCATAAGAGGTATTACTAGACCTTAGCCTTTATACATCTTGACTTGCAATCCCTAATCAACATCCTATTACTCTACTTACCACCAATGGAAATAAGCCTTCAAAGACACAAATAAGAATTTTTAAAAATAATCATACAGTGTCCTTGGAACTTCTATTATTTACAGTTTTTAAAAATAAAAAAAGCATATATCAATGTTGACAGGCTAGTTGTTGTACACAAATTGGATTTAAGTGAGGCAGAGTTGCACAAAATCAACTGATAAGAAAAGATGGTATGGTGAGGGTAAAGAATGAGTGATAGATGACCCATATGATCCACTTGTTTTCTCACAGTATCAAGAGAAATTAAAATGTTCCCCAACCTGTTAGAGAAGCTCTTTATGGAGAAATTATAGAAGGACTTGAACCAGAGTCATCCAGAATGGGCAGGCAAGGATGGTTTGTGATCTGTTTGGCTGGAGGACATCCCTATAGTCATAGGATGGCAGGCTCATTGGAATATTGGAATAAAATAATAATAAAAATAACCTGTTTGTTTCTCTTTCCAATTTTTAAAATCTATTTCCTCCAGATTTTGTGGCTGTTTTATTATCATTATTGTCGTAATTTTTCCTCTACTCTACATCATTTCATGTATTTTCACATATTTCTTTGTATTTTTACTATTTCTTATGGCCCAAAACTATTTTGTTCCACTTATATAGCAAACTTTATTTAGTCATTTCCCAATCC
This sequence comes from Bettongia penicillata ogilbyi, assembly GCA_023548195.1. Taxonomy (NCBI): domain Eukaryota; kingdom Metazoa; phylum Chordata; class Mammalia; order Diprotodontia; family Potoroidae; genus Bettongia; species Bettongia penicillata. Next base: position 2,897,127 of record JAJHZJ010000671.1, read on the forward strand.
CTAAGCATTGGATATATGGACTGATGCTGGGTTTAATTGCTATTACAGAAAATGCACTACAAGTAGTTGGCAAGTAGGTGGTGCCATACGTAGAGCATGAGGTCTGGAGTCAAGGAGAGCAGATTCAGATCCAGACTTAGACAACTGTGAGACCCTGGGCAAGTCCCTTAATTTCTGTTTACCTAAACTTTCTCACCTGTAAAATGATGAATATAATTATACCAACCTCATAGAGTTATTGGAAGGATCAAATGAGATAATGTTGGTAAAATACTTGGCACAGTGCCCGTCACATAGTAAGTCTTTGTAAATGCTTGTTTACTTCCTTTTTCAGATGGCTAAGGTGGTGACAGTATAGGGAGAAGTGGTACAAAAAATTATTGTGCCTCAATTACCTAGCTAATTATAAGGAAAATATCATTTTTAGGAACAGAATAATTATGATGATCCATTCACGTTGTTTGAATTCAATAGTTTAAACTAGAATGCCTTACAGTTGCATAATATTTTAAGGTTTACAAGATACTTTCCTCAAAATAATCTTGTGAGTTTGAAAGTGTGAATGACATTATCCCTCATTTTGTAGAGGAAGAAACTAAGCCTCTGAGAGATGCTATGACTTGCTCACGTTCACATGGCTAAGTGTCTTTCTTGGTATTTGAACCCAGGTCTCTTAGCCCACCTGCTGTTCATTACATTAAACCACCGACTCTTCTCTGTCTTCATTGTGTGCTGTACAAACTCCTGCCCAAAATCTGTCTTTTTCTGGAGCATGGTAGGATTGGGGATGTGTGTGACAAGGTTTCTTCTTCCCTCTTTAAAAAAAAAGCTAGCAAAGTGGAACTATTTAAAAAAAAACAAAAAAAAACCTCTGAGTTAAGGAAGAGTCTATTAAGTCACCATTGAACCCTCTTAAATATTAATAAAAAGCAAATGAATGGAATTGGGTTCCATGATTGAGGGATTTTGTACTTATTAAGCAATTTATAACTCTCAGGTATAAATGGTAGTAACCTTTGGAAATGAGAAATTTAAGGGGAAAATACCATTTCTAAACCTTGGTGCACTTCAAAACTTAAAAAAAAGTAACCCCAATCTGTCCATTCTTCAGGTGGGTGGTTTGATCCTTAGAGCAACTTGGAACAAACACCTGAACTCTAGATATCAGGTACTTGGGTTCAATTAATTCAGTGTGGTTCCCAAATATAGACATCTTCAGAAGTTTGTAATAGGATTTGATCTGTATGTAATAAAGTTCCCTCTAACTATGGAAAAGGAAGCTTATGATACTAATAACATCATAAATCTGACCTACCAATGAACTGTAATTACTCACTATCTGTTAAAACTGGGAATTGAATCACAGACTTATAGCAATGTTGTCTTGCCTTCATTATTACATTTTATTAATGACCTGGTCTCCTTTTGGGGAAAGGGTTTCATTAATAAAATGTATCCCTGACTTAAATTTTTTTAAAAAATCTTCCTCTATGCCCAAAGGGCTACAAAAATAGCTGTGTGTGGTCCCACCAACTACCCAGATACTGAAACGTTTTAAGAGTTACAAATATTGTCTTTCCATGTAGGAATGTAAACAGTTCAGCTTTGGTAAGTCCCTTATGACTTCCCTTTGCTGTTTACTTTTTCATGTTTCTTCTCATTCTTGTGTTTGAAAGTCAAATTTTCTTTTCAGCTCTGGTCTTTTCATCAAGAATGCTTGAAAGTCCTCTGTTTCATTGAAAGACCATATTTTCCCCTGAAGTATTATACTCAGTTTTGCTGGGTAGGTGATTCTTGGTTTGAGTCCTAGTTTCTTTGACTTCTGGAATATCCTATTCCACGCCCTTCGATCCCTTAATGTAGAAGCTGCTAGATCTTGTGTTATCCCGATTGTATTTCCACAATACTGGAATTGTTTCTTTCTAGCTGCTTGCAATATTTTCTCCTTGACCTGGGAACTCTGGAATTTGGCCACAATGTTCCTAGGAGTTTCTCTTTTTGGATCTCTTTCAGGTGGTGATCGATGGATTGTTTCAATACTTATTTTGCCCTCTGGTTTTAGAATCTCAGGGAAGTTTTCCTTGATAATTTCATGAAAGATGATGTCTAGACTCCTTTTTTGATCATGACTTTCAGGTAGTCCCATAATGTTTAAATTGTTTCTCCTGAATCTATTTTCCAGGTCAGTTGTTTTTCCCATGAGATATTTCACATTCTCTTCCATTTTTTCATTCTTTTGGTTTTGTTTTATGATTTCTTGGTTTCTCAGAAAGTCATTAGATTCCATCTGTTCCATTCTGATTTTGAGAGAACTATTTTCTTCAGTGAGCTTTTGAACCTCTTTTTCCATTTGGCTAATTCTGCTTTTGAAAGCATTCTTCTCCTCATTGGCTTTTTGAACCTCTTTTGCCAATTGAGTTAGCCTGTTTTTCAAGGTGTTATTTTCTTCAGCATTTTTTTGGGTCTCCTTTAGCAAGGTATTGACCCGTTTTTCATGCTTTCCTTGCATCTCTCTCATTTCTCTTCCCAGTTTTTCCTCCACTGGTCTAACTTGATTTTCAAAATCGTTTTTGAGCTCTTCCATGGCCTGAGCCCACTGAAAATCCACCTCAGATGTCTGGGATAGAGAGGCCCCAACCTCCACGTCTTTCCCTGATGGCAAGCATTGTACTTCGTCATCAGAAATGAAAGGAGGAAGGAACATCTCTTCCCCAATAAAGTAGATGTCTATGGTCTTATTTTGCTTCCTTTTTCTGGGCATTTTCCCAGCCAGTTACTTGACTTCTGAGATTCCTGTCCACCCCTGCCTAGATGTGCCCAGCTAGTGCTTGGGGTCTGAGATTCAAATGGGCTTTCCACGGCAGGTGCAGCCGCTATTCAATGTGAGCTTAAGTTCTGGTGCTGGGGTGGGGGCAGGGCTGCCTCCCAGGCTCAGTTCCCTCTGGGGGTTTATGCAGAGATTTTCGGTAATGGCCCTGAACTTCTGCCTGCTGCTGCCTGCTGTCCCCAGGCCACGGCTGCTGCCTCTTCCCCTGCCTCTGCCGCTGCCTCCCGAGGGGGCCTGAGTCATGGAGACACCCTGCTCCCCTCTCGGCCAGCCCAGACGTCTCTCTCACTGATCTGTAGTGTCTGTGGGTGGAGGGACCTTCCCGGCCACCAGAGGTTCCATCCCTGAAGCCTGCTCGGATCTGCTCTTCTGAGGCCGCGTGGCCAGGGCAGCACAGAGGTGGGCTCCACTTTCTGGGGCACAACGGACCCCTGGGGACCACTCTCCAGGGCTCTCTGGAACGGAAATCTTTTCCACTGTGTTTCTGCATGCCTTGCAGTGATCCAGAATTCGTGGGGAGCTTTTCTTGCAGGAAATATATGGGCTGTGGGTTCGGAGTTAGCATACGTGAGTCTTTCTACTCTGCCATCTTGGCTCCACTCCCTTGCTGATCTTTTAAAGCTCAAATGAAATAACTTCTGCTCTGTCATACCTTCTCTGATCTCCTTTGTCAGTAATACTCTTACCCCTTAAAACTCCTAAAGCACTTTGTGTCTTTCATGCTCTTGTAATGTAATACTTGAATGTAGTTTTTTGAGTAATGTATCATGCTCTGAGTAGATTGTATACTTCATGACAGAAAAGACCAATTTTATCTAAACTTTGTCCACTACCATCCCCATTCCCAACATTAGCATAGTACTTGGCACAGAACAGACATTAAATGAATCATAGTTGAAATGAGTTATTGAATTAACTTATAAAATCAATGCGGATATGTGCAGGAAATCAGAATTATTTGTGGACCAGTGTAAGATTTTGCTTCACTTCGTGCTTGTAAATTTTACCTTGGTAAGAAAAAGGTAAATTTATGAAGAATTTGGTTTTTCATAAGAGCAGAAGGACCATTCAGCAGCAGTATAGTGTTATACTAATAATGTTAATAGAGAAATCTCCAGTTTAACCAGAATGATTGGAGAATTGGTTCTTCTGGTTAATCAACCAGGTACCTAGTGAGTGTTCAAGGAGCATCTACTATGCGCCACAAACACTTGAAGTGTTTTGGAGGATGCAAGGATTCTGGTCTTCAAGGGGTTTGCATCTAGTGAGGCAGAAAAGACCAACATCCTTGAAATGGAATAAAATCAAAGATAACAAGTTTGTGTAAAAAAATAGTAACAGTCAGGACAGGTAGATGGAATAGTGGATAGGCAGTCCTGGAGTCAGGAGGAACTGAGCTCAAGTCTGGCCTCGGACACTTGATACTTACTCTGTGCTACTCTGGTTAAGTCATCTAACCCTTATTTCCAAAAAATAGCAACAATTACTATTTATATAATACTCTAAAGTTGGCAATATACTCTATCTCATGGATGAACCTCACAAAATCCAGTAGGGGAGGTATGATAAGTATCATTCTCATCCCTCTTTGAAGATGAGGAAGCAGGCTCAAAGAGGTTAGATACCCCAATTATGATCATATAATAAGTAATTTCCAGAGATGTGATCTGATGAGAACCCAAAGTGTCTAGATTCCAAATAGAGTATTTTATATACATATCACACTGACCATGCTACTGATATGGTCTAGACCAGTGATGTCAAACTGAAATAGAAATATACATGAGGATCCCTGTGGGCTGCTTGTTTACTTACTTTTAAAATGTAATGTTTTGTTGCTTTCTATTTATTTTGTTAAATATTTCCCAGTTACACTTTAATCTGGTTCTGGCCAACTTGAGATTGTTATGGGTTCCATGCAGTCATGGACCATGTGTTTGACACCTCTAGAGAGATCTGTGAGACTGCCACAATCAAGGAAAACTTAATGGAGGCGGTAGTCTGATAGCAAAGGAATGTTGGGATTTGGAGAAGTAGAGATTAAGGTGAGAGCTAGGTGACACAGCAGAGAGGGCTAGACTTGAAATTAGCAAGACCTGCGTTTGAATCCTGACTAAGCTCAGTCTCAGTTCCCTCATCTGTAAAATAAGGATAATAATAGTCTGTACCTCACAGGACTGTTGTGAGGATCAAATGAGATAAATATATATATATATATATATATGTATATACACACACACACACACACACACACACACACACACATACACACACCTACTCTTTACAAACTTAGTGTGCTACATGATTTTTAATTTTTATCCAATCATTTATTTGGCTATTTATTTATTCATTCATTTGTTTGTTTATGTGTTCCTAGGACAGGTGTTGTTTCACCTGGAACAAAGATTCTATATTAGAATGGAGCAGTAGATTGGGGACAATTATAAAGACTTTTACAAGGTCAATATTATCATGTATGCTATATGTAGATGACTAATTTTTAAATAATCAAAACATAATAAAGTATTTTTATGCTAAAATTAAACTGAACAGTTAATATTTCTTTTGTGATCCAGAAAGTATTTCATAAGCTTCTAGGTCCTTAGGGTTCTCATTATGAACACAATGATTATTGTATATTCAAATGAAAAAAAAATCTTATTACTTGAGTTTTTGTTGATATTTGGCTCTGGATGAGCTTAAAAATTTCCTTTAATACTTCCCCCTGACCACTTAAACATGATCCAATTTTTCCTCCTTTACCTTTTTTTTTTTTTTTTTTTTTTTTTAGCAATTATTGTGTGGTTGATTTGGCTATTAATTGCTATGACATCTCTTACCATCTTGAACTATTGCTTAAATAGCTCGCATATTCACACTGTCTTTCTAACTAGCTCATAAGCCCCTTGGAGGGCTGATGGTGGGGGAGGGGAAGCCTTCAAACTCTTTTTAAAAATTTTTTTTGTACGTTGTCCTCCAGAACACCTAGCATAGTGTTTTGAATGAGGGAGATAATATTTGTGGACTTGATTTTATTGAATGTAATTACAATGAACTTCAGAGGATTGTTCAAATCTTGTTGTGGTCCTAGAATTTGGCACGATTTAGTATTAGTTAAAATTAGCTCAACCCATTCACTATTCTATGGGTATAATGTAAACTGGTATTCAGATGAATCCTAATCAATGATGCCTTTCAATTTATGGACATGCTGGTTATAGAAATTTTCAAGAATATGGATGATTTAGAAGACGAATTGGTCAGCATGAAGAACAGAGAGCCCTGAGATAATTCCTGGAGAAGAGCAGAAGGTGTAGGGATGAAGGGGGAAAATACTGTAAATTTTTCATTGACATATTTGGGAAGATTATGGAGAGGTATGTGATTGATAACATCTTTATGGGGCTTCTTCTAAATGGATGAAGCCTGACTTGTTAGAATAGAGGGTTTGGGGAGGAGCTCTTTGCTATTAATTCTACAGAGATCTTTCTTTTCTTCCTATTGTCTTTCAAATCGAAATGTTTAGGAAGCAGCTCGCCGGAAAAATCTTTGATTTATATTTGGAGGAAATTACCATTTTAAAATTTTTAACTACTAGAAAACCTAGTTAATTCCACATACAATATTTGTTCTCATTCTCTCCTTACAGGTATACTGAAAGAGAGATAAAGAAATGTCTCTTTCAGGGCTCCTGAGAAAGGGGACAGAAAAAGAGATGGGGGAGGTAGAGTCTAGGGAAAGGATGTTTGCCTATGAGGACAGGCTACAACGATTTACTCTGGAAAGATGAAAGCTAATACAAAGTTTATAAAAATGATGGAAAGTGAGTGCAGGATGAACAGAGCTTTGCTGTAGAGAGCTGACATCTTGGAGGAACACATCACTCTGAGGGACAAGTCACTTCCTTTGTCAGAGTGATTGGACTATACTCTAAATCACTGGCACCCTTTCTGCAGTTGTTTTTGTCCCAAGTGAAAAAATTCTTAATCATGACTTTGGTGGGTGCCCATTTTGATGACTGAAGGAGACAAGGATAATACTTTTTGTTAAAAGTCTACAACACAGTTCAAAGCAAATTCACAAAACTCTTTAAGAGTTGGTGTAGGCAGAGAATAAATGCCATCAATTTTTATTACTGATTGTTATTATTATATAAAATAGATTCAAAAGAAGCTTATATAAATTGTTGAGTGACAGATTCATAATGGCTGTTAAGGCAAGTATGATAGAGTGAAAAGAGTTCCTGGCTGGGAGTCAGAACACCTCATTCCTAAACCTAACTCTAGCCCTTAATTGCCATTGGCAATTTACTTCATAATTTTGGGGACTCAGTTTCCTCATCTGTAGATACAAGTGTTAAACTCTAGAGCTCTTTCTAGCCATAAAATTCTGTTATCTTTCCCTTGCCCAACTAAATCAATAAGGACTAGTCTTTATCATTTGACTAAGCCTGCCCTATGAACTCCCTGTTAATTGCAATGGCCAATTAACAGTCTTAATATAAAATATTAATGAAGATAGTGTTGTTTTATTTTAAAAGTAACCTAAAGAGAGGCCATGCCACAAAGTCCATTGATGATTTTTTTTTTAGTGCTGAGGCCTATGATGCTGCTGAATGATGATCTTTTACTAATTCACTTGAACTTTTTGCCCCATGATCACCTGCTGTCATTTCTTTTATTTTTTTACCATAAAAACAACCCAATGGCTTTGTTTTTCCTCGTTAGCCATGACTGATGTATCTGCCACTATAGGCACAGTCCTGCTGCCCTTCCATGAACCACTTGCCCTTCGATCAGATGCTAAGTATTTTCTTATTGTATTATTCTCATTACGTTGATATGTGTGCATGCTAGAGGTCAGGGTGGAGAAGGGAGATTGTGTAACAGAGTCTGGATGTGACTGCTATACTACATCATCGGGGCTCACACTAGCATCATGGAATGCTTGTCAATATTTATGCTCTATCAGAATTTTTCTTTTCCTCAGTAAGAAGTTTTATAAGCTGAGAAATTTTGTTACTAAGAATAGAGATATTTTAATTGATTTCTTAGGAAACTTTTCTTCTTTGCTTTCCATGTTAATTTTTCTTAATATTTCAACAATTTGTTTTTCTTGTCTTTTTAAGAGGCTTTATTGATCCCTTTTGTTTTTACCTTATATTCCTTTCTGAATATATCTTTTCCAACCTCTCCTTTCCATAGTGACTTCCATGGTAACAAAGTTTAAACAAAAAATTCAGTAAAATCAACGGAAACATTGGTTTCACCTGACAATGGATGGAGTGTTCATTGTCCATAGGCCTCTATCTTTCTAATTTAAAAACTTCATTTTTCTCACCTACCCTCTGAGACTCTTTCCTCATTATTAAACTATGTTTGGTTTTGTTTCCTTGTTTTTCTTTTGAGTCATTGCATATTTATTTTCCTGATTCTCCTCACTGCAGTAACTATATCAGTTCATAGAAATCTTTATATACATATCTGAATTCTGCATATTCCTCATTTCTTATGTCACAATAATATTCCATTACATTCATGTACTACAGTTTTTAAAAGCAATTCACCAAACTGATGGGTATTCACTTTGTTTCCAATTCCTTGCTACTGTGAAAAGAGCTTTCAGTAATATTTCCAATTCCCATTTGTCTTCAGGTTAGGACTTCAGGGGGTGGGGAAGATGACATCACACCTTATTTCAAACCAATTTTCCAAACTAAGTTAAAGTTCATTATTTTCTTAAAACCATTTTATTCTTCTATCCAATATGAAAAATACCAGACCTAGCACTTCCAGTGCTTTACACAAAGTAAGAACTTAATAAATGTTTATGGGATTGCTGGATTCTTGCTATGATGACTTTTAGACATAGGAATCTTCTCTTCTGGAGACATTTAAATTAGAACAAGTAACTCCTTCCTATAGGATGAACAAGGAGCTGTTTTTAAGGCAGGGTGCTGGCCTAGATGACTCCTGAAAATCCTTTCCATCCCTCCATCTTTCTAATTTACTCTGCCAAAAGTTAATTGATAATGATGTTGACAAGATACAAAACGAAAACCACTTTAATAAAGCTCTGGGAAGTCTATTTGCTCTTCTCTGTGAAAGTGGCAAAAATGTATTATATAGTCATTTATACTTAAAGGGTATACTACAGTCTTTCATATTTAAAGGAGATAGAGAGAGGAACCCAAGAATGCCCTTATCTGAGACATCTCATCATGCTGTTTTATGAAAAATGTGTTAAGAATCTCAAATCTGGCATTTATATTCTGAACACCTAAATTCCCCCTTTAGTTTCAGTAGATATTTCTCACTGCTTATGCTAAACACTTGATTATTGTGAGTTCATGTGTGAAGGTGGAGGAAAACAACGTGCACCAGAGTTGAACCCAGAGGACTACAGATGTGGAATTGAAAGTAATTCAGAGTTCATCTGGTTAATTAAGTCCACTCAGTTATTTCAGTCATGAGTCATTCTTCTTGACCTCATTTGAGGCTTTCTTGGCAAAGATATTGGTTTCCCATTTCTGTAAATTCAGTTTACAGATGAGAAAACTGAGGCAAACTGCGTTAAATGACTTGCCCAGGGTTACACTGCTACTACGTGTCTGAGCCACATTTGAATTCAGGTCTTCCTGACTCCAAGCCAGATGCCCAATCCACTTTGTCACCTAGCTGCCCTAAGCTCTCATTTTACAGATGGGGTATTTGGAGGCTCAGGCAGGGTTAAGTAATTTGCCTGAGGCCATACAGACAGTATGTGGCAGATGTAAGATTGGAACTACAGTCCTCCAACTCAGACACCGTGTGTTCTTTCCACTGCACCACATTGCCCTTCCTCCCCTCTGGTAGCCCTGTAGTGCAAAACAGTGCTATTGGTGTATAGATTTTAAATCAGCTGCTTTTAGATGATGTTCATAATGAAAAGTGTGTGAGAAACAGCCAAGGTTTGGGCAGAACACTGCAGCAGCTCAGTGACAGTATTCTAGTTCTCCTTTGCATGCTGTTCTGTGTTCTCTTCTTGGAGAAAGGCAGCCAGCAGCAGGGATTACAGTTGTATTCCCTAGGGGTCAGTGTGGAGATGCACAATGTCAAATCTTTGTCTCTGGAAACAGAATGCATCATGAAGAGATCCGAGTAAAGATATGAGTCAAGGATCCTACCCAAAGTGGCATAACCAATCTTATGTGACAGCTACCCCTACAAAAGGGGTGCCTGCTGACACAGAAACAAAGACTTGCCCAGAGTTTTACTTAGTCCCTCATTTTGTTAAATATTGCTTACATGTAGAATCTTTCCATTCCATCTGTGTTTATCCTGGACTTGCTCTTCACCTTTCTTCTCTCTCACCTATTCCACTGCCTCAGCAAATTGCCAAGTCTTGTCAAGGAGACCAACCATCACCTTCTGTATCTATCGCTTTCTCTCTCCTCACATGACCAACTCCTAGTTCATCCCCTTATTTCTGTCCTGGACTATGGCAATAACCTTCAAAGTGGTCTCCCTAGTTCAAGTCTGTCTCCCCTATAACACATAGCTACTAAAAATTATCTTACAATGGCACAGATCTGACCGTGCTACTCTCTAGCTTATAATTTTTCGGTAGCTCCTTATTACCCCTAGGATAAAATAAAAACCTCCTTAGTCTGGCATTAGCACCCTTCCACCCCCACCTCAGCCCCCAACTGGCTTTTTACTCACTTTTTAGTCTCATTTCAAATCTTCCCTTTCCCATGCTTGATATTCCTGCCAGATTGGTTTAGCGGTCATTTCCTGAGCTTGGCATTTGATTTCCTGCTTCTGTACTCTTACTTCCCCTTGGGGTAGCTAGGTGGTGCAGTGGATAGAGCACCAGTGCGGGAGTCAGGAGGACCTCAGTTCAAATCTCACCTCAGACACTTGACACTAGCTGTGTGACCTTGGGCAAGTCACTTAACCCCAATTGCCTCATCCTGAGTCATTTCCAGTCATCCTGATGAACATCTGGTCACTGGATTCAGATGGCTCTGGAGGAGAAGTGAGGCTGGTGACCTGCACAGCCCTCCCTCACAAAGTCAAGTGCAAGTCATGTCATTATTTTTCTGATGGCATGGTCTTCTTCGGCAATGAAGGACAAACACACATTTTTACTTCCCCAAATCTAGAATACATTTCCAGCTTTCCTCTACCTCTTAGAATACTTAGCTCTTTCAAGACTTAATGCAAAAGCTGCTTCATAGAGAAATGCTTTCTGATTGACCTCTTCTTAGTACTTTTCCCACCTCAAACTCTCTTATATTTATGTATATCCTTCAGAAGAATGGTAATCTCATTTGTTAATGAGACTGCTAGAAGAGTGGTCATTCCCAAACTCCACCAGCTATTATTGAACCTACTATACATCAAATATGATAGGGAAGGAGGCAAGGCTACTGAGACCTTTATGCTTTGAACAGAGAGTACATCTGGAAGCCAAAATCCACAGTCACATTTCTCTCTAGAGGAATGGAGAGGCATATGGGTACCATAAGGCATATGAACTATCAGATGAATTTCTTTCTTTTTTCTAAATTTTTATTCATTTTGAACTTAAACACAAAAAGACCAAGAAAAGAGAAACATTTCCATGCACAGAAAACAACATAAAAAAGATTCAATATAAAACCATGAATTTCTACTTCGTACTGTTACTTAAAAAAACTACACATTGTTTTCAAAGCTACCCTGCTTCTCTGTTCTTCCTTCTAAATTTTCTTTCGTTCTCTGCTCTGTACTTTTTATTTTAACCATCAAAAGAATTTCTAAATCAAGAGCAAATAAATTTTTATGTAAGTGGACGATCAAGGGAATTAGTGACCCATTAATAAACATACAAAGCTATAAAAATAACTCCTCTACAATGAATAAATGATCTTTAACAGTATTATTAAAATTTAAAGCATACCATTATTTCTGAAGAGAATGATGCCAATGTGAGTCATTTTTTTCTCTCAGTTACAACTTCCTTTTGTCTTCTGGTTTCATTTATAGCAATAATATCAAGACTGACACAATTCACTTCCCCTGTAGTATGCCTACTTTTTGGTTATTGAACAAAGTATTATATATAGAGTGGAGTTGGACAACTGCCTGATACTTTTCACCCTCTTCCCTTCTGCCATTTTGTTACAGTCTCTGCAAAAGCAGAAAAGGGAATCACAGACATGATTTTCATGGTTTGCTGCAACAAAAGATTCCTTTGCCAGGTAACCTGTCTATTGGTAATGAGCCTCTCTGTACTTACGTAGGTGGGGCCTTAAAAAGTAGACAGCGTCTACTTCTAAGATCATATTTGAAGCTTTGCTAGAACTTAAAAGGGCTTGTACTCCTCTGACCTAGCTGTCCAGAATACGTTACCTCTGTAACACATTGAGTCAGCAAATAAGCATTTATTAAGTGCTTATTAGATTTATCCTGTCTTATCCCAGAGGACAAAATCAGGAGTAATGGTGGAAATTACAAAGGGGAAAATTTAAGGATAACTTTCTTAACAATCAGATTTCTCCAAGAGTAGATTGCTGCCTTAGTAGGTAGTGATTTTCTCCTCACTGGAATTCTTCAGACACTAGATGGTTATTTGTTAGGAACATTATATTGGGCATTCCTTTTAGGTATGGGTCAGATTAGATAGTCTCAGGTCTCTTCTAGGGCTAAAACCTTGTTATGACTACTCCTAGGCCCAGAGGGATATACTTAAAGGTATCTGAAGCTATATAAAATTTCCTGTGAGAGAGAAGGAGACATATGCATGCATGTACACACACACATACACACACACACACACACAGATACACAGAGACAGAGAGGTGGAGAAAGAGAGATTATAAAGATAAGCCTCTACTACATCTTTCAACTGCATGTTGGAACACATCCAGGGCAGAGAGCATTAGGACCTTCTAGACTGATGATCCTATGGTCTCTTTCAACCCAAGTTACTTTTTCTCACATCTGCTCAGAAAAAGAGAGATTTTACATGCAGTTAGTGGAATGCTATCTTACTTGACCACTAAAAAAGAAAAAGTTCAGAGTGGGATCAGAAGGTTGCTTCTTTGTAGCCAGCTGGAAGGAGAGAGAATAAGTGCATATACTCTAGAAGACCTGGATCAAGCCCTGCCTACTGTGCCCAGTCAAATCAGGGCACATGTTCCTAGACATATGCCTTTTTGCATATGTCTTTTTGCTGTTTTTCAGCTCTTTACTCTTAACCTGCAACTTTGGAGTGATGTCTCTACTCTGAGTTTTGCCAATAGTGAATATATGAATATGAATAGTGATATGAATGACAGAAATTTTGCCACAGTATTTAGCACTGTGCCCAGCACATAGTAGGTACTTAATAAATGCTTTTTGATTAATGGAGAATAGAAAATTACTTCCTCAGTTTAGCCCACAAGACTCACTGGGGACTGGGGTTTCAAATCTACCTTCTCTTCAAAGTAATGTTGAGTCTTCCATACAGAATTCATTCGGGTTATCTATATTGGCAGGAACTGGGTAGAGGGGATGTCTTTCCATCCCAAACATAGATACACCTGGAGGAAAGGAATTGTCCTTTTTTCCCTTCCTTCCTTCCTTCCTTCCTTCCTTCCTTCCTTCCTTCCTTCCTTCCTTCCTTCCTTCCTTCCTTCCTTCCTTCCTTCCTTCCTTCCTTCCTTCCTTCCTTCCTTCCTTCCTTCCTTCCTTCCTTCCTTCCTCTCTTTATTCTTTCCTTCCTTTCTTTCTTTTGTTCTTCCTTCGTTCCTTTCCTTTTTCTTTCCTTTCTTCAATGCTTCTTTTTCTTTTTTTTCCCATTGTATGCTTAGCACCTAACGTAGTATCTTGCCCATATGTTGGGGTCCAGTCTTGGGATTTTGGTGATAATGAGGAACTCCAAGTGTAGAAACTCTTTAAAAATGGTGCAGATCAGCATGTCATTTTATTGGCATATTCTTGGACCCTGAAGAGTTAAATTAGTTGCCCATGACCATATAACCAGTATATAACAAAAGAACTTGAGCCTAGGTCTGCCATATAATAAAGTCAGCCCTACATCTACTGTACCATCCTGCCTCACATATTGTATATAGAAGCACTTTACAAATGTTTCTTGATTTCAATTAAGCCTCATTTCTCCAAGGGTCTGTGATGCTTATGAAGGCAAATATGCCTCTTTGCATGTTTTTTTCCTCCTAATCTTTGTGACCCATATTTTGTGCATTCATAGATATCTAAGGCTATAGGTTTTACTATTGACTGACTTCATTCTATATTATCTCTCAGAAAGTACTGGTCCTTCTACTTTTATTTTTTCTCCTACTTTTTACATGGTACTCTGTCTAGAACAAAGCTTGAGTCTGTTTGTGGGTAATTTCCCCCTTCTATATACCTTTTCAGTTTAAAGTGCTTTTAGTTAGATTCATAAGATCCCGTGCAACCGGCTCTTATTAGATGTACTCCATCCCAGTTCAGAGACCATCATTACCATCTTTACATAACCTGGGTATATGGTAAGCATTGAAAAAATAATTATTATTGCCCATATATGGAAATGTAAGCTATAGTCCCTGGCCATTCTGACAGTTCAGAAATACACAGGTTTTGATCACTGATCAAAGCAGAGAAATATCAACATACATTAAAAGAGGGCTGATATGATGTATTGGTTTACATAAGCTAAGCAGAATAAATGTAATGGGCATTTCTCTGCCTTTTATCTCAACAAAGTTCCTTAAGCCTGAGTGTCTTTTAAGTCCCTTCTAATGGATTCATTTTCTTGGCTTTTCTGAAGTCAGAGGTAACTTGATATAGCTCAGCCTATCTGCAAAGGGAAAGATTTGGAGACTGTAACACGTACATAAATTGGAGTGTAGCATTAGTAGGAAGATTTTGGGAGCTGAGTGAGGTTAGTCTGAGAAGGCTCATGTGACTTTCAAGAGCTTTTAGGATAGTTTATGTTTTAGTCCTTATAAGCAGGAGTTACTTTTCCAGCTTAAAAGAGCCTGTTCAGTGGGAAGCAAAACTCCATGAAGAGTTTTTGCTATTTCTATTAGATGTTGTGAGAAATGTAGGACATGTAAGCTCTTTACATTTATTTAATGTTTTACTCAAACTTTTTGTTCTCAATTAACCTTCTTCCTCCTAAACAGAACTCTCCTTTGTTACAAAGTACAGTTAAGCAAAACAAACTACCACATTGACTATGGTACAAGCCTTCTGATGGAAACCCTGGTTAAAAGTAATAGTAGTAATAGTAGTAGTAGTAGTTGTAACTGCTAACATTTATATAGTACTTACTATATGCAGGAATTGTGCTAAGTGCTTTATAATTAACTCATTTGATCCTCACAACAACCTTGGAGGCAGGTGCTATTATTATGCCTATTTTACAGATGAGGAAACTGAGGCAAATAGAGTTTATTGACTTGCCCATGTTCACACTGCTAGTATCTAAGGCTGCATTTGAACTCATGTCTTCCTGACTCCAATTCTATTCACTATGCCACCTACTAATTGCCTCCTTAAATGCATTAAAACAGAAATCTAAAACAGGCCCATAGAGTTTAGCATCATAGATGGAAGGTATATGCAAAATCATCCATTCACAAACTACCTCCATGTCTCCCCCACCAACACCCGCATTTTACAGATGGAGAAGGTGGGGCAAAGGAGGTTAACTTGCCCAAGACTACACAAGTCCTAAGTGTCTGAGGAAGGATTTTAGTGCAGGTTCTCTTACTCTAAATCCATTGCTGTCTCCATTGTGCCAAGATATATAACATCTTGGGATTCTGCTGGTGTCACAGTTATTTCCATTCAGTTGACAAAGTTATTGAGTGCAAATATGCAATATAGTTATTTTCTCCTTAGAACGACTGGATTTGTTTCATTTCCAAAAGTACAAAAAAAAGTACCCAAATGGCTGTAGTCATTATTCCTTCTCTCATGCAGCCAGCTAAAATTTCTTTTCATAGAATATGCAACCCAGCCCAGTATTTGTTTCCTGCTAATGCCATAAAGACTAAGACCAGAGCAATACAAAAATTGTATTGTTGTTTTTTCTGGATTAATTAAAAAGATAGCATAGAAATGGTTTATTGTCATTTGGTTATGGTAAATCTTGGAGGACAGATATCACAAAGAAGTAGAAAAGGTTTGTACATAATTTCCAGTTCATAAATGAATGAATGAAATTTGCCTTTTGATAGAGCTATCACTGGACTGGTAGAATTTCTTAAATGATAAAGAGAACAAAGAAGAAATATGCAAAGATTGTCTCTCAGACATTATTATTTGCAGTGTGTTACAGTGGAAAGAACACTGTATTTGCAGTCTGAGGGCCTGGGCTGAAATCCCAGTTCAACCTCTACCAACTCTCCTTTTTCTCATTTAATTTTATTTTTTCTCAATTACATGTAAACAAAAATGTTTAACATTTGCTTTTTTTAAAATTTTGAGTTACATATTCTTTCCCTCCCTTTCTCTCCTCCCCTCCTTAAGAAGGCAAGCATTTTGATATAATTACACATTATAGTTAGACAAAACATTTCCATATTAGATGGACAAGTCTCTTAACCTCTCAAAGCTTCTGTTTCTTCATCTCTAAAATGAGGAGACTGTTCTCTAAAGTCTCTTCCAAGTTTAAATCTGTGATTCTACAACTAAGTTTTTTTGACATGAATATTTAATATTCTGCCCTTTTTCCTCAGATTTGGTTTGACAAGACTATTATAGGAATAGCCAAGGCCATGTATAAGCAATTAATTTATTCAGCATGCATTTATTTAGTACCTACTAGGTGCATATCCTTTATACTATGTGCTAATTAGGATATCCCTGAGGGGTGTGCTGGAGCCAGCTCCTACCTGCTGATTGTCAAATTTTCAATGTGAACATTTACATCTCAGCAAATGCTATGCATTAGGGATTGATTTATTGTTTTGTCAGTTGTCTAGACATTAAGGAAATAATGAAGAGAATGTTAATAATGAAGACCAGACTTAAAAGTGTGCCCTTCATATATTTCTTTTTCTCCTCAAGAGCACATGGTTAAACATTTACCAGCTTATTTCTGTCCTTTATCTTTCCCTGTAAGGCTAACTTCCTTTTATTGTCTATTTATCTTGAATGTATAGATTTGTGTATTTGTCGTCTAATCTGTAAGAATGTTAATTTTTTGAGGGTAGGGACTGTGTGTGTGTGTGTTCCTGGTATTTTGCACAATGACTGGTACCTCTTAAGTGCTAAATTAATACTTGTAGATTCATTTGAAGTATGAAAAGAAAGATGGCTTTCCACCTTGCCCCTCTCCAGTGCCTTTCCATGCCCTCTTGGACATTGTAAGACAGCTGGGTTCTCTGAGTAGATGTCAATAGATTCTTCTTCTCTCAGACTAATTCCTCTATTCAACAGTTGTTTTAAACTGGAGCTTAAAACATGGTGTTATTTTATAATCATTCAGTATAAGCCTGTATTCTCTGAAAGTGACATGGTTTGGTAAGAGAGAACGGTAATCTTGGGGTTTAGAGGAGCCACAAGCAGTCTAAGTGTCAGTCTATAAGCATGTATTAAAGTAGTAGCAAAATAATGCTCCTATACAAAGCACTGGGGATGCAAAGAAAGGCAAAATAGGGGAAAATTCTGAAATATCTCTCCTACAAACTTCTGCCAATTAGATTAATTGGGGTTCACAAGTTTCTCATTTAATAAGCAAATGACCTTGGAGAATATTAAGCCTATCCATCATTTATGCCTTATTATAAATTACTTTAGTCTACAAACATTTCTCAGAATCAAAGCTGTAATGAGAAATGAGAATATAGAAATAGCTACAGCTCAAGGTATAATGTGTAAATAAAATAACTGGTAGAAAGATTATACAAGGTACTGGGTTAATTCACTGAGAAGAGATTACTGGAAGAGGGGATTTGAGTTGGGAATTGAAGGATGGGTAGGAAATAGGCATAAGTGGGGTGAGTATGGGATCGGAAGGTTATTCCCAGATGGAGGAACAATGTTGCATAAAGGCAAATAGGCAGGAAATCAAAGAAAATGTGCAGAGGCCAGAAAGCAGTCCAATTTGGCTAGAACAGGGTACATAAAGGGGAATAATAGTAGGAGAGAAGTTTGGAAAGGTATTATGGCTACATAATGGAGATCCATTGAAGGTTCTGAGCGAGGGCATGACATGATCAATTATGCTCTGATTAGATTAATCTGATACCATAAGTAGAATGAATTGGTAACAAGGGGAAGAAGGGGACCAGTCAGGAGGCTGTTGCAAGAATCTAAGAGTGAATAGTCAGGGAAAGAATACATACAATGACTACAGTACACAAAAAAGGACAATAAAATGAAGCTGAAGGAGATAAAATGATTAAGCTTGGCCCAGGAAATGAACCTTTCTGTTTGGAGAGGTAAAGAACTATGTGTGTGGAATATCAAAAATAGTTTCAGGTGTTGGTGATACTTTGGTTGGTTTTGCTTAACAGATTTTTGGTTATTGTTACCACAGAAGATTAAGATTTAGAGAAGGGAAAAGACATATTTGGAAGGGACTGGGATGTAAAAGCATAAGGCATCAATAAAACTTATGCATGAAAGAGGGTATGGAAATCTGAACTGAAGTGGTAGAAGTGGACATAGAGAAGGTAGATGGGAGAAAGAAGAAAATTGTTTGGATGTGGGGACAAAAGAAAAGAAAGGAGTCTAAGATGGCTCTCAGGTATCAAATATGGGTGGCTGGGAGGTTGGTAGTGTTAAATATAGGGAAGCCAGAAGGTGGAGCTGGTTGGGAAGGGTGGGAGTTGAAAAGATAATCAATTCAGTTTTGGATATGTTGAGTTTGAAGTGCTGACAGGTCTTCCAGATGGTGCTGTCTAGGAAACAGCTGGAAATGCAGATGTGTAACAGCTCAACAGAGAGACGGGCTAGAAATTGAGATTTGGGCAAGTCAGTGAGATGGATGAGATCACTGAGGGAAAGAGCAAAGAAAGAGAATCAAGCCAAGAACAGAACCCCGGGGAATGCCAACATGATGCGAATGGGAGGTGGAGGAACCAGTGAAACAGAAAAGTTATTAAAAAGCTAAGAGCACAGTTCTAAGTATGCCAAGAGAGGGTGGATAACCAGGATCAATACCTACATAGACTTTCTTGGGTAGATAGATCACTTGGGTAATCAGATTTTGAATTTTGGGGGGTGAGGGGGTGATATTCATTTAGAGGGACAAAGGAAGTAAAATTTTGACTAGAGGGCGAATTTGGGCGTGGGTATCTTTGGACAGTATGAATAAACTAGATCACTGCAACACAAAGAAGTATTGGGGTAAGAGGACAATAAGGGAAAATGCCTAGTTTGCTATTTTGCCTAGTGCTTTTCAAGGAAGTCAGTGAAAGTCACTGATTCCAGAACTAGACTATCAGGGCTATTACCAAGGCTGTACTCCTCAGCTTCTCCCAGTTTAGCCTAGGCTCTGTTCTAGGCTAGTCTAGTCCAACTTCAATTCAGGCCAATTTCTCCATTCTGATCTTTAATTTCTCCGCTCCTAGAAGGAAGGCGGCAGAGAGAAGGAAGAAATGATATATACATAAAGTCACCTTGTCCCTTATCATTACCATGAAATAATGCAGCATTCCAGGGATTACCCTAATCACAAGGACAAATTCCTGGGAATGACCTTTCTCTCATAGACCTTCAAGCACCCTTTGAACAACTCTAAAATTTCCTGGTAATACAAAAAAGTCAAAGTATCATAGACTCCTGTCCTCAAGAAACTTACAATTCAATACTCTTCTCATTACCTCTCTCCATCCCTCCCTGCCCTGCCCCAAAGGGCTGCATCAAACTTGGGAAGGGAAGGGAAAGAGAAGAGTTTTCTAGTTTACGGTTACTGGCAATACAGGTTTGCTTCATGGACAACACCTGCACGGCCACCTGACTACTACCCAAACTGGGCTCCTGTTTGATGCATGAGGCAGACTTTAAAACATGATAGAAAAGTGAGCCATTATTATCACTGAAAAGAGTGCTGGATTTCAGAAAACTTGGGTTTGATTCCCAGCTGTGTCATTTAATACCTATGTGGATCACAGATGGAGAATTGGAAGATTACCTAGTTCAACCACTTCTTTTGATACAGAGGAAATTGTAGTTCAGGGTAATTAAATGTCTGGCCCAAGGTTGCATAAATACTGTGTCCAAACTAGATAACTTCTAGTTTAGACAGCATCTAAACTAGAAGACCTCTAAACCTTGCCCCCAAGACTGCTTTCTTTTTGTTGTTTTATTTCTAATTCCTAGCCTACATGGTACCTGGCAGATCACAGGCTGTGAACTCAGGTCCTCAGACTAAAAAGCTCTTTCTATACTCCAGCATAGTTGGGCAAGTGTGTCAGTGGATAGGGCACTGGGCCTGGAGTCAGAAAGATTCATCTTCCTGAGTTCAAATCTGGCCTCAGACATTTATTTACTAGCTGAGTGACTCCCGGCAAGTCATTTAACCCTGTTTGCCTCAGTTCCTCATCTGTAAAATGAACTAGAGAAGGAAATGGAGAACCACTCCAAGATCTCTGCAAAGAAAATCACAAATGGGGTCATTATGAGTCATGACCGAATATTAAACCCTCTCCTAGTTCTAAATCTATAGAATGAATGTAAGCTCCTTGAGGTTTCATTTGGGTTGTTGTATCTCTAGTATATAGCATAGTGCTTGGCAAATATCACTCAAACAAATACTTGTTAAGTGATGACCCCGTACTTGGCTACTAAAAATAATTTCAACATTTTGTAATGATCATAATGCCATTTTTCTTGATTCTTGTATATATGCTTAACTTTCAAGTGACTGTGCCCTCCGAAGCTGGGGGGCCCAAAGGAATTCATTCTATGATTTCAATAAGGTCAACAACTAAATCAATGGCATTGCCCTAAAATAAACCGGGCATCTCCTGACTCAAGGTGCAAGTTTCCATCTCCACTCTGCCCCACTTTTTTTTTTTTTTTAAACAGTAAAACACATTCTCCGGACTGTCATAAAAATGCTTCTTCCTTCCTTCCAACGAGCCCCAATCATCCCTCCTACCCCTACCCGCCTCATCCAGCGCTTTCTACCAATGCGACCCTGGACAAGTCACAACCTCTCTTGGCTTCATTGTAAAATTGAGGGTTTTTTTTTTGTCTTAGAAGACCCCAAGATCCCTTCCAGCCTGGAATGTGATGCTCCTCTGCCCCAGTTCTCCATCCAGTCTCCCTCTAACTCAGCCCCATCTCCTTTCCCTACTCCTCCTCTGATACGTTTCCCTCTACTTCTGGTTTCACAATATGAAACCAGTATTTGGGCTCCCCCAAAAGAGGGCAAACTCACTGCCCCCTGCCAGTGTTTCTCTCTGTGCCAGGTTTCCATCTTGCTTGGGGGGAAAAAAACACAGATTGAGACGTTTTCTAAATATTCTACCGAATCTCCCGTCCAGCTCCTTGTCTGGATAAGGAGTGCGGGGAACCGAGGGAAAGATGGAAAGAATTATTCTTTCTTTGCAAGGACGAAAGCTGAAGTGGCTCCAGGCGCTCCCGGGCTCTGGGCGTCCGCAGAGCACGGGGATGCCTTGGGGCTGGGCAGGGCGCGCGCTGCCTCCCGGGCACCGCGGGCACCCCAGGCGCTGGCTCGGGCTCTTTCTCTCGGGCTGCTAGAATGTGCTTCCAGGGCAGCCGACGCCTCGATAAAGGAAGAGGAGGCGACAGCAGAAGAGGCGGGGATGTCGTGGGAGCGCGGGTTTCCCCCGGCGGCGGCGGCGGCCCGGAGGAATCCCCCCTCCCGGCGGCGGCGGCGGCGGCCCGGGGGCACGCGGGCAGCGCGCGGGGCAGGCGGAGACGCCCCGGAGGCCGCGCGCCGGGGCTCCGCAGCCCGGCCGGCCGGCGGCTCCGGTTACCACCCCCTTGAACCGGAACCTTTTGCGGAAGGCAGCTTGGGGCCGCCGCAGCCGCGCTCCGCAGCCAGCCCGGGCGGCCGGAGTGCCAAGGCCCGCAGGCGCGCCCAGCCCCGGGCCGGCCCATGGCTGCGGCGGGATGACTTAGGCGCCGCCGCCGCCGCAGCCCCCCGCGCGCGCGCGTGTGAGTGAGTGTGAGTGTGAGTGCGTGCATGTGTGTGCGTGTGTGCGGGGTCTGCCTGGCCCTCGCCGCACCGCGAGGCGGCCGCGACGTGCTTCCGCGCAGGGGCCGCTTGCATGAGCCGCCCGGGGGAGCGGCGAGCGCGTGCCACCGAGGGGGCAGCCCGGGACGCCGCCTCCGCCTCCTCTGCCTCCTCTTCCTCCTCTTCCCCCGCCTCCTCCTCCCCCCGCTCCCCGTTGTCTCCTCCTCCGCCGCCCATGGCTAGGCACCGCCGCCGCGGCCGCCGCTGCAGCTGCTGACCGGGGCAGCTGGGCTGCGGCTTGCCTCCCCCGCCCCTCCGGCCTCCCCCGCGCCCCCCGCATCCCTCCCTCCTCCGCCCCCGCCCCTTTGCCCCGCACCCCCGTCCCCGGGGTGGGGGGGTTGGGGAAGTGGTAGAAGGAGAAAGCCGGGGGAGGAGGAATCGGGGAGGCCGGTGAAGATGGGCAACACTACGTCTTGCTGTGTGTCGTCCAGCCCCAAGCTCAGGAGAAATGCCCACTCCCGGCTGGAGTCCTATCGGCCCGACACCGAGCTGAGCCGGGAGGACACGGGCTGCAACCTGCAACACATCAGCGATCGGGAGAACATCGATGGTGAGTGCTAGGTGGGCAGGGAGCAGGTCGTGTGTGTGTGTGTGTGTCTGTGTGCGCGCGTGTATGTGTGTGTGTGCGCGCGTGGATGTGTGTCTCTGTGTGTGTGTGTCTCTTGTGTGTGCGCGCGTGCTGTGTGCTCCCGCCTCTGTCCTGCAAAGGGGGTCAAGAACTCGGAGTGGGCAGTTGGGGAGAGTGGTTATGGGAAGGAGGGGGCTCTTCCCTTCCTCCCTTTTTGACCTTTTCCCCCTCCCCTTCTAACTTCTCTTCTGTGCCTCTGGAGATAAACCCCAAATGGAAGGATGAAGCCAAGGATGGCTATCACTCCCAACCTCCCTTTCTCTCTGCTCTCTGGTCCCTGGTCCCAGTTGTTGGGCAGCTCCGCATCGTCTCCTTCATCCCTTTATGATTTTTCTGCTCTCTCCTATTAATCTTTGCTTCACCACCCCTCCCCTCCGCTAAAGCACTAGTATTTGTTAACCGTTTCTAATGGGAAGAGTTATGTTTATAAACTGGTGTTCTGGGTCTCTGGGGGAGCTCTCGGATGGGTGTTGCTGGCTTGTTCTGAAGTTTGTGCCAGTGAGTGGCAGAAAAAACTTTACTGACCAAGATGCCTCATTGAACTGCCCTGTTCACACAGTGTTGGTGCTGCTGCCTTAGGGATGGTCAGAATAGACAGGCCGTGGGTGTGGGTGACAGCCACCCCGCCTCCTTTTTCAGAGATGCTGGAACAGAGTGAGAGGTGTCAAACCTTAGAGATGCCCGTTTTTGCCTTGTGTATCCTGGGAAAACCACATTATATTTCTGGGGGATGGAGGGTGCTGGAAAAATGAGGATGTACTGGGTGAAATATATTTCCATTACTCTGAAAGTCATGTATAAACACTGGGTTAGCCGAGGGTGGCCAACTCCCATTTTGGAGTTGTAGTGACTGAAAACTGCCTTGCAGTAAGAGTGCAGTTGGACTCCTGGGGTGGTGTGCTCTTCAAATTCATCAGACTCCGAAGATGGACTGCCAGCTTCCCTGACCTGGTTTCATGTTAGCTGCTGTTTTCCTCCCCAGACGTGATAAATGCTTTTTTAAAAAATGCAGCAAAACCTTTCTCTTCAGGCAGCACATACTAGAACTATAAATTATATACTTTTATTTGGAGCTTTTTCAGGAATATTAAGAGATTAGGAGAAAGATTTGGATTAAATCAGATAATGACTTTAGTCAAAATAATACCAAAAAAAGGGCTTATGTATTGAGTTATATTATCTTTCTATGGAATCATGACTGTAGTCCGATACACAGCTTTGATTTGCAGTAGAGAAGCTTTTGGAAATAATGCCCTGACTGTTGCCCCCTCTTAATGATTAACCATCAACTTTATTCTTTGTATCATTGCTAGCCTGATGGTTTTCGCAGGGAGTTTTCAGTGAGAAGTTAGTTTACACTTTTGGTTCAGGAGTGTGTTAAGTAAAAATTTTAGGCATTTTTAGTCTTTCAGAAAGCTTGCAACCAGAAATTTCTTGATTCTTTGGTTTTGCCAAGAATTTTCTGTTTCATTGGCCCTGTTAACTGTTCTATACAAGTTCCTTGTGTCTGCATGAATGAAAGTACTGATGAGGCAAAAGTGTGTACTTTCTCTGTTGTAATAATCCAATTCCTGTCTGTTTGAGAATGGAGCATTGACTCAAGTCTTAGACAGTGGAAAACCCAATTTAAGTGACACAAAAGGAATTATTATTTTCTCATCATGTGGTAAGACTGACCTAATCTGATTCTTAGAAGTGGTAACTTTCTTCAATTCTGTAGAATATACCTAGATTTTAAGATTTCAGTCTTGTTTTCCTTGACCTTGATTGTATATAGGTATTGAGGTTGAAACATGCACACACCCCCCCAAACAACAAACTGTTTCTGACTTTATGAGATTGTTGTGGAAGACCATTGACCAACCCCTTACACTTGACCTGTAGTTCCATGTTTGGAAACATTTCCTCTTACTCCATTCATGTGAATTTACATTTTGTGGAGGTTTTTAATCTTAAATGACAGATTTGCCTAAACAAATACACAGTAGGGTCTGATTTCTTTGAAGCTGGTTATGTAGAGATGCCTATAATAAGAAAACAGAAAAAAGAAATTGTAACCAGCTCTTGGGTGCAGCGGCTTTGGGAGGATTTTGTGGGAACAGTCTAACCAGTATCCTATGTTTTTTTTTTTTGCAAGAGTCGAAGTTTCAGTTGTTAAGTATCCTGGAGTGGAGGGGGGCAGGGAGGGAAAGAATATTTGGAAGTGTCTGGATTTTGTTTTTGAGAGCTTGGGATCATTTCAATGATGGTAGGGTAGATTATAGAAAGTTTTATTGTTTCAAGAGGAAAGGCTGACCAGGGTGGGAACAGTTACTTGGCAGCAGGCTTCTCCTTAATGATAGCATCATTGCGGTACTGTATAATTCCTGGCTGAAACTCTTCAGATGATGCCATTTTAATCCCAGAAATGCTAATTCATTACTTAAACAACGTTCTGTCATTCTCCCAAAATCTGATTCAGTAAGTAATACTTCCAGGATTTACTCACTCCATTGAGCTATTTGCAAGGTTTTCAGGGCTGCCCCATCTTCAGAGCTGGAAGTTAGGAGTAAGACCGCTGGTTTGTTTAGATTGGGTTAGAATTTGGCCTCACTCTGGAGTTGAGCTGTGGCGATTACGTTTCAAAGTCAGAAGCTGATGAGTTAACATTTTGGAATTCCATCAGCATTCAAAAGAAGTAGCCAGGCAATTCCATTTTTCTTTTAGCAGTAGCAAAAACTGCTTTCTTAAAGCAAATCCTGCTATTCAAAGTGTATGAGTTTTAGGGGATAGCAGCATGGCTGGAAATGAAAAGTTCCGAAAAGTTTAGGCAGTAAATGCTTAATGAACACCCTAGGTCAGTTCTCTGTGGCATACAGTGAACACATACCCATGTATCACTTTGAGTATATTGTGTAGAAATCTGCAGCCAGCAGAAATCTTGTCTCGTTTATTAAATGTGCTTCATGTGGTGGTCCCAACAGTGTTTCTTCCTTCTGCCTGTTTAATACATACTAATATTCATGATGATTCTCATAGGACAGCTGCTTATATTGAAGTTAAAAAAATTCCCACCACAGACTGCTGGTGTGTTGGAATTTTTTATAATTCTTCCTTCGAAGATAAGGGTCCCTTTCTGGTTATTACAATAATGACAACATTTTGCATTCATGTAATGCTTTTTTCTTTACAATTGTCTTTGCTTTTTAAAAGCTTGTTTTATGTTTGAACTAACCCTCTGAGACAGGGCAAGTATTTTTTGTTCTTTTGCTGATGAAATACAAAGTAGGATGTGAATGAGTCTTAACAGAATTCTTAATGCTAGAAGGGACCTTCAAGGTCATATAGTTTGACTTATTTATTTTACAGATTTGGAAACTGAGACTGAGAGTGGAGGTGAATCTATTTGAGGTCATCTAGTCATTTTATGCCAGGACACGAGCTTGGAAGGGGATATCTTAACTCCTGATTAAATGCTCTTTCTACCATATCCCCAGGGTGATGCAGCTAGTTAGTGGGAGATGAGGTATTAAAACTTAGCCCTTTTGGCTTCCTGCCTCCTGCTCTTTAGACCATTCTGTCATGCTGGAAGTATGTCTTGGCTTGCAGTTCAGCATTATCTTTTGGACTGAATATTTGCAGGGCAGTGCAGCTATTGAATAAAGGATTGGCCGGAGTGTTAGGAAAAGCTGGGTTCGAGTTCTGTCTTGGACTCACACTAGTTTTGTGATCAGGGGCACAACACTTAGCCCCTCAGAAGCCCAGGCATACTCTTTTTTTAATTATTATTTTATTTGTTTTCAGTGTTCTACAGTCACTTCCATATATCTTAGATTTTTCCCCCCTCTCTCCCTCTGCTTCTCCCCTACCTCCCCAGTCCCTCTCTGAGACAGCATACAATTTTATATAGGTTCTACACATACATTCCTATTAAGTACATTTCCACCTTAGTCATGTCCAGGCATACTCTTTAAGACTGTAAATGACTGATCAATTGTCCATCTCCATTTAGTAGAGGTTGGAGATGGAAGATCATACATATATACATATTATATGCATGGATATATGGGTATAGTCTCTTGAAGGAAGAAGATAGATGTCTGCAGAAGGCAAAATAAGAGCTTAAAATTTTTATTTCTTCAAAGACTAAAGACCTGGGGGAAGACTAAGACCTGGAGAAATTCCAAGATGAGCCCTTTCAATAATGTTTTTGCCTTCCTGAAAGGAGTCTTCTGATGGCTAAGCATTCCCTGTGGTAGACTTGGAGGGGAAAAGCAAAAAAGACCCCCTTATTTTATATTTTTATGAAAATGTTTTTAGTGCTGTTGACCTAAAGAAAAAACTTGCTGAAAAATTTTGAAACCTAGCTGTCAGAAGTTCAGTGTACTTCCTGGTGATTGCCCTAAGTAGCAGATAGTATGGGCCTTTGTCTTGGAAAGAGATTCAGTGTATTTAGCAAAAAGAGCTTAGATTTCTTTCTAAGATCTAATGGCCCACAAGGGTGTAGTGGAAAGGATGCTGAGCAGAGTCAGGAGACCTGGGGTCTAAAGAGTTCTATCTACCCCCTTGCCTCCTCCATCCCAATAAACAGCCCTGTGGCTTTGGGCAAGTTTCTTGACCTTTCTGACCTTGAATCTATTAAAAGAATGGATTGGACTGAATGTCCTCTAAGATCCATAACTCTAAAACAATTGCATCCTTGTTATAAGTGTATATACAAATCTTGGATTTCTTCAGGTTTTGACAGTTAATTTCAGTCCCATCTCTTGCTCAGTTTCATCCTGAGTTCCATACAAGGTTAGAGTAAGGAGAGCAACAGAAACTTTCTATTGCTGCTTGAATGGGGTCTGGTTGGTGTGTCTATAGTTTCATTTGTAGCTCTGGCCATGCCTTTGGTTTATGCTTTTATTGTACAAACTCTTAAGGATCCGAGAAGGAAGAAACCTGACCACCTGCTCAGATAATAACTAGATGGCTCTAAAATACCTGAGTGTATACCTGCCAAAACAGATCCAGGAACATAAAACACTTTTTATACAAATAGACTCAGATCTAAATAATAGAAGTAATATTTATTGTTCATGGGTAGGTAAACCCAACATAATTTTAAAAATGAGTTTTACCTAACTATTTATTCAATATCATCCCAATTAAATGACGAAAAATTAGTTTACTGAGTTAGAAAAAATAATAACAAAGTTCATTTGGAAGAACAAAAGGTCAGAAATTTCAAAAAAACCAGGGAAAAATAGATGTAAAGGAAATAGATTCAGCAGTATCAGATCCTAAACTGTATTATAAGACTAGAGCATTGTAGAAGTGTAAGAAAGATAATTTTGAAATTTTGATTATTTGAAATTAAAATTTTCTTGTATAAATAGAACCTATGGAACCAAGAACAGAAGGAATGTAGAAAAAGGGGAAAGAACTTTCATAGACAGTCTCTCAGATAGGATGTGATTGGGTTGGAATATTGCTGTGGTGTCGGACAGGACGAGCTGGTTTATTTAGAAAAACATGGAAAGACTTGGATTTATGAAAGAAGATGCTGTCAACCTTCAGAGAAACATGATAGGAGGAAATAAGCATAGTATCATCTTACATGTATGTGTACAAGTTTATATGTTGATGTTCGTAAATATCTATGTATATGTGCATATATACCTACACATACATATGCACATGCACACACACGCACACACACATATATATATATATATATGCACACACTTATCTATATCTATGCTTAATTGTAGCCTTCTCTAGGGTGGGGGGGAGAAGGAAGGGAAAAAATAAAAAGTGTACAGCAGAGAACAAAAGAAAACTAACAAGGAAGCAAAGAATATAGCTGGGCAGCTTTGAAAACTGTGTAGGATTTATTATATAGGTTTTCTTGAAATGGAAATTTTTTTATATTAAATTTCCTCCTATTCTGCTGTGTACATGGCAGTTTTTTTTGTTTGTTTCTTTTCTGCTTTTGTATTTAAATTTAAAATAGAAAACATTTACAAAGAAAATTCTAGATGGCTCCTTGGCAGCTTTGATTGAAGTTTAGCTTCCCAGCTTTTTTTGGTGGGTGGTGAGATAGTATAGAAAGCCTCCTGCCTCTAGTGACTTAGTCTGCACAGATGTACCTCCCTAGCCAAAGTCCACTCCCTCCTCACCTCTGCCTTGGGCAGTTTGTAGTTGACTTGGAGGCTGAGTTCAAGTGCAGCCTGTGGTACAGAATCTTTCCTGATCTCCTTTGTAGCTGGGAGCCTTCGCTTCCTCCCAAATGACTTTGTGGATGTATTTTCTATTTACATTGTATGTGTTCATGCTGTTCTCATCATGCTGTCAGCCCCTTTAGGTCAAGGTCTCTCTCTCTGTCTCGTTGTCTCTGTCTGTCTCGGCCTCTCTCCTCCCACTCCTTTTCTTCCTTCCATTTCCTCTCCCTCTCTCTCTGTCTCATTGTCTCTGCCTGTGTCTGTCTCTCTCTTCCCTCTCCTTTCCTTCCTTCCATTTCCTCTCCCTCTCTCTCTGTCTTATTGTCTCTGTCTGTCTCTGTGTCTCTCCTCCCTCTTTCCTTCCATTTCCTGTCCCTCCCTCTCTCTCTGTCTTTGTTGGGCTCTGTCCCTGTGCCTCTCCCCCACCTCCCCGTCCCCTGGACACTGGCTGGTGAACAAGTGCTTCCCACATTGAGTAGAGTTAAAAGTACATGACAGATGTGGTGAGTCCAAATGGGTCAAGGCCCCGGCCCTTCTTGGAAGAGTTTTACATCTCATCCTAAAGCAGCACTCTAAGGTCTTTGTTAAAGCAGGATTGCCCCTGAATAATGA
The DNA here is from genome assembly GCA_023548195.1 of Bettongia penicillata ogilbyi. Taxonomy (NCBI): domain Eukaryota; kingdom Metazoa; phylum Chordata; class Mammalia; order Diprotodontia; family Potoroidae; genus Bettongia; species Bettongia penicillata. Next base: position 2,926,561 of record JAJHZJ010000671.1, read on the forward strand.
GTGAATGATGCAGGGCAGTAGGGGAGGGGGAGCACTTCAGGTGAGAAGCCATGTGGAAGGTGGTGCTTTTCTTTCACTTCAGCTGGAGAGGTAGCAGTTAGGGCAGAGCTGTGAAAATGAAACCAGAGAGAGGCCTGAGAGGGCAAACAAGAAGCGATGTGCAGGAAACCCATGGGAACTGAAACCAACAAGTCTAGCCCTGCAAGAGTGAATGGGCTTATTAATAGGGAAAAATATCCGTTTGGGGGCATCAGCATGAAAAGGTAGGTTCTTTTTTGGGGCAGCTCTACGGTGGCTTATTAGTTTACTTTTTTATCCTAAGTACTTGTTATGTTAGAGTAAATTATCATTCTCAATTCCAGTCAGGTCCCTCTAGCCTCTCTAGCCAGTGTCCCTAATAAATCTCTGTTGAACTCTCTTTATGGAATGTCAGTCTTGTGTTAACTTTTCAGTGCTTGGTGGGCAGACCTTAACTATAGACTATTTTTCAAGTTGATTTATTGGCAAAAGGGATGTTGGCAGTTTATTTTATTTAAGGTAAGCCTGTAGGCCTTCTAATGGAAACTCTGTATTCTAGAAATATAATAACCTGGATGGAAGCACCACAGATAGAGTGTCCACAGCATCTATCCGTCCCCTTGAGACAACAATGTGTGACCTCAGGGTTGCTATATTAGATTTCGATTTAGAATTTTTTGCTTTCCTATTTAAATTGGAACTTGGTGTTCCTACCTGGGACTTCATCCAGTCTTTGTGGTGAGCAAGCTTCTTAGTGTTGTCACTAGGAGGAGAGTACATTAAATCTTTTTGTGGACTGTTGCATCTTCTGACACCTATCTACCATAGTGATCTGATCTGACTTAATTTTGGGGAAAATTTAATGAAACGAATTGAATGCTGGGAACCAGTTGGGACAGTAGAAATGTTAATATCATCTTTTTTTTTTCTTCTAAGTTTTTTTTTCTTTATTGAATAGAGATCTGTTTTTTTCCCCTCCCATTTTAATGGCATTGGGAGAAAAAAAGGAAAACAAATTCCTCACAGCAGATATTCATAGTTGAGCAAAACAAATTCCCTTATTGCCTGTGTTCAAAAAAGATATGTCTTATTCTGTGCTCTGAATCTGTCACCTCTTTGTTAGGAGGTAGATAATAGAGCTCATCATTGGGCCTCTGGAATAATGGGCGGTCATTGAATAGATCAGAGTTTTTTATAGCTTTTAAAGTTGTTTGTTTTAATATTGTTGTTCTTACTGTATGATCTATTCTCCTGGCTCTTCTCATTTCATTCTTCATCAGTTTATAAGTCTTAAAAATTGTTTTTATAATGTTGATGTTTTAGTATACATCATTCTTCAGGTTCTGCTCACTTCACTCTACGTCAGTTTGTACAATTCTTTCTATGTCTCTTGGAAATCATCTTTCTTATTTCTTACGGTATAACACTCCTTCACATTTAGATGACACAGTGAATTCAACTGTGCCTTAATTGTTAGACATTCTCTTAATTTCCAGGTTTTTTTAAATCACAAAAATTGCTGCTATCAATATTTTTGCACATATAGGATCTTTTCTTCTATATTAGATATCTTTTGAATATAGGGCCGGGGTGATACAACTGGGTTAAAAAAGTACGTGTGTATTGTTCAGTAAGTTTTTGGAACTTCTACATTTAATTTTTTTAATAAACAGAAATCTTCTTTCATCTTTTGTTTGGCACCTCTGGGTTAGTGGAACTAGGTAGCCCAAAAATTATTTCAGTTTTTAGGTTAACAGAAACTTCTATCTGGTAAGGAAGGGATAGATTAACCTTACTGAAACTAAGAGTTAGTTTCAGATGTGTCATGGTCTACTTACTCTTGCCTTAAATAATTTGGTATTTTTCGTAAATGGGTCATTGAGGAATTCATTGTTGTTTTACCTCAATCCTGGAATGCTGCACAAGTTTAAAAATATAAGCAATCAAAGTGAGTCCCAAGCAATAGAGCTTTTAAAAAAAATGTATTATTATATTTTTTAGCTTGAGCTTTGTCTTAGGGAATTTATGTGGTCTGAGTTTCTCTTTTGCTCTTGGTATCATTTTTGTCTTGTCTAATTTCTTATGGGGGGGAGGGGAAGAGGGGGAGAAAGAGAAGAAGGGGAGACCTTGCAGTTATTTGTACTGTCTAATCATTTTGGAATGCTGCGTAATTTGTCTCATCCAAGGCTGTCTGAGCTTTAGTGTAGCCAGACGTTTTCCCACAGATGTAGCCTCTCTTGGTTGTTGGTTTAAAATTTTTTTCCTAGATGGAGGGGATTCTCCCAAAACCTTGAGTTACTAAGGGAGGGTTCCAACTCCACTAAGTTTATAATACATATTATCTTACTTCCACAAGATAGAAAACCATAGTAATTTTTAAGCCAGGACACAGATGAAAATTGTGGTCAGGTTAGCATGGCAACGCATGCTGATTTACATGTGCTATTAAATATCAGCTGCATTTCAGTATCTATTTAGAAAATAAAATCGCTCCATTTGTTCGAATAAGAAGAGCAGAAATCTTCCAATGTTCACACGAACCAACATTTCAGATTTTGTTACTGTTGTTCAGATCTATGAATTCATGGATGTAGGGAACTTCTGGTGTGGAAATGCCTTCCAGTGATGCAGATCTGTCAATTTATACCTAAGTTATAGCCTTAGAGGGTTGTGTGGCATTGCATTACATGGGGTAGTATTTGTCAGAGGTTGGTCCTGGAACTAGGCCTCCTTCACTTTAAGACTTGGAATACAGAATTCAAACTGTCTCAGGAAGAAAAACTAGAATTCTAGTTCTGGACCTTTCAAAGGGGTATTATAGGTAGAAATTGGAAAAGAAGGACAGTGGCCACCAACGCTGCTGAGCCGTTTGTATTGCGTGTTTCCTAAGTAACCGCATGGAACCATGCAGCCTCAAGCAGGGTGAAGTTTGGTTGTAATCTCTCTCTCATTGTCAATGGAGGCAGAAGGGAACTCCTTGGAATTTCCCACCTCCAGTTTGTAGGCCATGACAGGGGAAGTGTTTGTACTTACGGGGCAGCCACATCCAGGTTCTCAGAAGTATAGAGTCCTAAATGGGAAATCAGCATTTGTATTCAATGAAATTAAAATGCTAGTTTAAAAAGGAGATTTTTGGCCTTTGTTTTTAAAGGAGGGAAGCAGGGATTGAAAAAAGGAGGTAAATCTGAGACTTGTTTGGTATTATTCTGGTACCATTTTTTCTGGGAGGTACTTCCCAAACCAGACTAGATTCACAGAAAAACAGCCCACCTTTCAGGCTGCTGCTTCCATTTTGGACAAGGATTATCTTTTGCTTTCAAATCTTTGGAAGAAAGATACTTTGTTCAAAGTCAGATCCAGGGTGGCTTTGTCAGACTCCTATTCTGCAAATGGGCAGCTTCTTCAGCTTTATTCACAACAGTAAGATTTTTCCCTGGAAAGTTTCCTTCCAACAGATATTTGAGCAGGGGTCATTCTAGGGGTGGAAATACCCCAAGCCACTGTAAAGTCTGTTTCCTTCTAATATGTCAGATTATGGCAAATCTATCTACAGTAGATCTCTGTACTTCCTAAGGGATAGTAATGGAGTGAGTTTAAAAAAAGGAAATATGAACATTATTTGAGAAATAGCAACTTTAATGGAATAAATATTTGTTCTCTTGTGGTAATTATTTTAAAAGAGATAATGTTTGTGTATAGAAGTTTTGGTTTGTTGGTTTAATAAGTATATTCTCATTATTTAATGGTCACAGCTCACCTAATATTTGTTTTTGTAATACTTCAATATTTTAGTGAATCTGTTATATCTCATTTTGCTAGATACGTGTTTCCCCTCTGTGATTGCAACCCCATTCACACTTTGTCATCCTATGTGATTCCTGTTCTTGACCTTGCATAAATTAGTCTTATATAAACCTGGAGTTCATTGGACGTTTTCCATAACATCTTGTTGTATTACATGGGTACCAGGATAGCACATGGTTATCAATACACTATCCCTTGTTCTTTCCATGTTACTAGCTCACTTTCTTTTGCAATCTTGTATATGGCTGTTTGATGGTATGTTTTGTTTCTTTTTTTTTGTCATGGTTTAACATTGAGAATATATTGTAGCCTATTTATACCCACCTTGTATCTATCTCCCCATTGATATTTGAGTGGGCCTGCAGTTTGGTTTCCCTCCACAGTTATTTGAAAATAAGAAGGTTGAATTAGTGAGTCTTTACGTTCTCTTGTAGCAAAATTAATTATCTTATGATTCCTTAATCATATTTTTGAAAGTCCAAAAAAAATAAACACGTAATCATTAACTAGGCTTAGATGGATTCCCTTTCTTTTGGAAGAAAGGGAGACGTGAAGCTGTGAAAGGTTTTTTCTTTTTTTAAACATTTGCAAACAACCTTCTTGTTCTTGTTAATTCATTAACTTTTGTGCAATACTTCCTCATAGTGTAATTTCAGCTAATTTAATAGTATTACTGTGTGAGAGCTTATACCTGGATTGATACATGATCACAGTCTTTGTCACTAAATGTAGGAACTTTAAGTATCTACCTAGTGTGATTGCCCTCATTTTATGGATGACAATAGTGAGATGAAGGTCACTTGTGGGTATATATAGTAAGTGCCTAATCTGATCTCACACATCAGGTCCTTTTACTCCAAATTTAGTGTTCTTTCTATGACATCCTGTTTCCGTAGCAGTATCATTTTCTTTCTGCTAAAAACAAGTTTAATTAGTTTAGTAAATTTGGTTCTGCATTTTGTGTGCATTATTATTATTGAGAAATGCCTTTGTTCAGTTGGATATTTTCTTCTTATCTAGGAAAGGCTTTAGCTGGCTGTCAGGCTGGATTGTATGTATATTGGAACTCAGCAAAAGGAAGGGTATTTCTGCACCCTTGGCCACCCTACGTACCCATTGTCATTTCCTGTCTTTTTAAGGGAAGCATGACTTGGTTTTGCCAAGTGGACTGGGTAAGACAGTGTTAAACAAAAGAACAATTTTTTTGTTAGCTTATCCATCTTTAAGCATGGCATTTTATTTTGCTGAGGCCTCTTTTCCCTTTAGTAAACTATTGCCTTTTTTAGCCAAAGCAAGTCTGTGAGATTGGGGGGATTTTCATTATCTGGAGGCCAATGATGGAACTAGTGGGAGCCACAAGGAAAAGGCTGCTGCCCCTCCGGTTCACTTAAGTTCAGCTGTGTTCATGCTTTGTTCTCAAAGAGGACCATGACATCAGGAAGATGATGCCATTACTTGTAAGTGAATTGGATTTAAGTGAGGTAGGGTTGTGCAAAGTCACCAGCCTCACTTTCTTTGCTGGAGCCATCTGGATTCAGTGGGAAGATATAGATCAGGATGACTGGAGACAGGACCTTCGGTTAAGTTCAGCAAACATTTTTAAGTGCCCTATGTGCAAGGCACTGGAAACATGGAAACAAAAATAAAAAAAAATCCCTGCCTGGAAGGAATTTGTATTCTGTGAGGGAAGCAGCTATATATTTATAAGAAAGTCAGAGAGAGAGAGAGAGAGAGACAGAGAGAGAGACAGAGAGAGAGACAGAGACAGAGACAGAGAGACAGAGACAGAGAGAGAGACAGAGAGAGAGACAGAGAGAGAGACAGGGAGAGAGAGACAGACAGAGAGAGACAGAGAGAGAGAAACAGGGAGAGAGAGACAGGGAGAGAGAAACAGGGAGAGAGAGACATAGAGAGAGACAGAGAGAGACAGAGACAGAGAGAGAGACAGGGAGAGAGAGACAGAGACAGAGAGAGAGACAGACAGAGAGAGACAGAGACAGAGAAAGAGAGAGACAGGGAGAAAGAGACAGACAGAGACAGACAGAGAGAGAAACAGAGAGAGAAACACACATACAGAGACAGAGAGAGAGACAGAGACATAGAGAGACAGAAGACAGAGAGACAGAGACAGAGAGACAGAAGACAGAGAGAGAGAGAGACAGAGAGAGACAGAGAGAGAGAGAGAGACATTAACAATTTGGGGGAGTTAAGGAACTTTGAGAGAAAAGTGAAGAGGAAATGCTTTCTAGGTACTGGGGGATGGCCTGAAAAAAACTCCTAGGTATTTTTTGGTGGAATTCTGAGTTTCAGCAATAGCAAATAATTGGTGTGTGTGTTCGTCCTTTGTTGCCAAAGAAGACCATGCCGTCAGAGAAATAATGATAGGACTTGTACTTGACTTTGCTTTGAGTGAGGGAGGCCTATGCAGGTCACCAGCCTCACTTCTCCTCCAGAACCATCTGAATCTAGTGACCAGATATTCATCAGGATGACTGGAGATGACCCAGGATGAGGCAATTGGGGTTAAGTGACTTGCCCAAGGTCACACAGCTAGTGAGTATCAAGTGTCCGAGGTGAGATTTGAACTCAAGTCCTCCTGATTCCTGCATTGGTGCTCTATCCACTGCACCACCCAGCTGCCCTCATGGGGGATGATAAGATCACCAAGAGCTAATATATGGCTCTAATAAAAACCAATAAGGAAAACTTCAAAAAAGTGGTCTGGAGTGCAGTCTCTTTTTTTCCCTCTCTTGGGATATTTCTTTGTGATTTACTTATTTCTTATTTTAAAATGTATTTTAATTGATATATTTTATTTTTATATTGCCTATACCATAGCTCTCTCCTATCTTCCAGAAAGCCATTCCTTGTAATATAATTTTGTTTTTAATAAAGAAAATAAAAGAATGTGAAGGAAAAGCAATTTGACATGTAATATATCTTACCCTTGGACACTTCACCTCTGCACAGAATTGGGAAGAGGTATATCACTTGTAACTATGACTCATGTTGGATTTTGACAGAGACTTTGGTGAAAATCCTTGCTTATAGCCCTGCAGTGAAGTACAGTTATAATTAGCTAGATAATTTCTGGAATTTACTGGTGCCCAGACCTGGATTCAGGGGTCCCATAGTTATAGTAGCTTTGGTGGTCTTCCTACTGTTTTTCTCATGCATCCTCCTGAAGTCTATATGATCAAAGTATCTGTCAAGATGCAGGTTCAGAAATTGCAGGTTTGTAAACTCATCTGGGTTGCATTTCTTGGTCAGTAAGCATTTTTTTGATGCTTGGTATGGATAATTTGATACTTTTCCATGGCTCCATCTCTTTTTGTGTGCCCCTGGCATTTTCTTCCTCCTGTGTTAGTTTAGCCAGTGATGGGCAGCAGTTTTAATATGGGCAGCAGTTTTAATATATATATATATATATATATTGTCTGTAGTGGAGGGTCAGTGAGGAGCATTTATGTGGCACTTAGCATGACTGTGTCCTCCCTCTTATTTATGCTTTGTGTTGGGGAAGAGATGCCAAGGTTATTTATTTCTTAAAGTAAATCTAAGTCTGCGTCTGATTCCTGTTTTTGCAAGAAAACTCCTATATTTATCACTGAGTGGGTACTTTCTTATATTCCATAGAAGCAAAGTCTAAAAGGGCTTAGCCAGAAGTGTGTTAATTATATCAAACAACATCCCTTTAGGTGTTAACCATTTGGGAGAAAGTCTAAAGGGGAGAAAATCAGTCTTTTAAAAAATTGGTGGCTATAGTTGCTTATGTGAATATTGTTGTTTCCCTGTCTTCAGCCAGATTGTATGTTCCCTTAAAATCACACTTTAGCTTGGGTTCCTTAAGGTTTTTCTTTAGACTTAGCACCATTGGTTGGATAGGATGTGAAATTTGTGGTAGTATGTGGTCTGTGAAAGCTTATGGATGTGAATAAATATCTTGTACTGTCAGAGAGAGAGACACACACACACACACACACACACACACAGAGGGAGACAGAGAGGAAGGGGAGAGAGAAGGAGAAAGGGGAGAGTATAGGAGGACGAGGAAGGACAGGCAGACACCAACTAATAATGTGGAATAGTTATTCTAGAATGAAGTTTTCTGAGATGCTTAGGACTGACAAGTCAGGTCATCAAAGCCTCCATTTTCTCGTCAGTGACTACATGACATTCTCCTCTTCACATCCCTCCCCATCCAGGTTCATGAGAACTTTTAGTATGAGGAGACTTGTGAATGGGGGAGATGGCTAGGTTTATTATCCTTGATAGAGATTGAGTAGGAATTTGGTATGAGAATGGATAGGAACATAGAGATAGAAGGGATGTTAGAGAATAATCAAACTTAATTTTACATATGAATAAAATAAGGTCAAAGGCCATGAAGTGTGACAGATGTGGGATTTGAACACAGGTCTTCTATCTCTAAACCCGGTCCTGTCTCCACAAAGACAAAGGATATTTGCTGTTTTTTTTTTCAATCAAAAAAATAAATACAATATGAACAGTGTTGTGAGATAGCTCATAAACCTTTTTGTTAAAATTGTATATGAACATGAAATTTACTTGAAATGTAGCAGTAAACCCTCTTGCCTTATGGGTACAAAAACACATATTAGAATAACTAATTTGCGGGTAACATATCTTTATTAAGTGCTTATGTTTGGCAGTTATGTAAATAATTCTTTCCTTCCTGAAGCTCACCTTAAAGTTCATTGCCAACAAACAAATATTACTTACTTAATTTTGGAGGACAGATATGATTAGGAATAGGCATGATTAATTTGTCCTTTTTTTTTTTGTTGCTTACTCATTAGTCTTCTAAGGGTAAGGTTTAAACAAAGACCAAGTGGAAACATCTTGGAAATGGAACATTTTGGATAGACAGAATGTCTCAAAAGAATGTATTTGGATAGGCTAGGTGAAAAGGAGGAAGGCAATTGAGGTTTAGCTGAAATGAGCAAGTGGAGGACAGATGCTGAGAAAGGAGAGGGTATGGCATTGTGGAAAGTCTTGAAGGTAAGAGCAGTATTTGTGAATGCAAGGAAATAAATGATAGTTTAGGGTTTTGTTTTTTCCTTGGTTGACCTAATTAAAAAAATAGATATATTTAATCTTAAGTCTGTTTAATTCAGGCTTGATTTGAGGACCCTGGTGTTAGTAGAGCATAATCTCCTTGAGAGCAGGGACTGTTTTATTTTTCTCTTTGTGACTCCATTTCCTAGCAAAATGCCAGGTATATAATAAATATCTGTTGATTGACTCATTACCGTCCTAGAGTGTGTTTCCTTCTGTTCTTGAGTGGTTGCATTCCAAAGTAGCCAAGGAAGTGAATTTTTCTTCATCTGAATGATTTCTCCAATGGGTGGAGTCAGAGTTGGAGCATATTACGGGTTCAGGGTGATGAATACTATCCTTGGAGGCTCCTGGGTCTGGAGTGAGGAAATTCTTCAACTCAGGGAAGAATTGGAAATATGGAATTAGAGGAGGAGAGAGGCATAGTCAGTCATCAGTGGAACATGGTGATCCTCCTAGGGGCAAGAGGTAAAAGATGCCTTTCATAACAGAGTTGGAGGCATGGAAATAGAGACGTTCTCTGGATCAGGCAGAAAGTATCTATCCTGGGATGAGTGACAGGGACAAAGATTCTAGGAAAAGATTCAGTATTTTCCAGGGCACTGTCTTCTGTAGACGTATGATTTTATGATTCACTATGGGAGGTTGGGTTTGCCTTGCCTTTTTTCCCAAAATTTGTTGCAGCTGGACAGCTCCTATTACTGAAATCTACATCACTTAAGGAAATAGCCATTTTGAAATGGTGGCAGATATTACCTCTCTCCATTACCTACTTAAATTGATGTAATTTCTGATATAACCTTAAGTTATTATTATGTAACTTAGCAAAAGATATGTGTTTTGGATCATAGGGGGATTTTTAAAAGCACTGTGTAGTTCACCAAATGTGATGCAGTTTGTTCCCTTCATTATCTGGGTCTAGTTCATTTGTTCATTTACATTGCCTGTCTAAAATATATGTATTTAGGGCCTAGTTCAATGGGCTGGCCATCTGATTGTATGTTAACATTTCGATAACAATTATTGTTCATCCATTTGGTTTTTCCTGTGTTGATTGATAGACTAATATTTGAATAGTTATTAATTCAATCTCTCTCTCTCTCTGTTTGTCTCTCTTCCTCTCCCTCTCCCTGTTTCTCTCTTGTAAACAGTAGTATTCTCTTGGTGATGCTATATGATTTGAGACTCTAGAGTTTCTGAAGAGTCAGACAGTGAAGAGACTCATGTTGGTCATAGCATATTACCACTAATGATTTGTGCCCAGTGAGAGTCATATCAACTAGGACATTTATGATTTGAAAAGGAGGTGGATTTAGCAGGCACCAAGAGTGAAGGAATTGATGATCAACAGCTCTGTAGACTTTCCTGGTTCCTGTAGAATGTTAAAAGACCTAGAGGAATCATGTGCTGGATAATTGATGGCAGAATATGGACAGTAATTGCATGGAATAAGAAAAGTGAATGGGTGTTAGGAATCTCCATTAAAATCCATTGATGCAAGTGAAGAATGCTTAGGAAATGTACGGCTCTTGCTTCTGTTTACCCTCTTATTCCCAGGGTTGATCGCTTCCTTAAAGTTATGCTTCTGCCTTGATTAGAATCCGTGGAATATGGAAGAATGTCTGCCAAGCCTGACTTTCTTGAGAGAAATGCAAATCATTAAGGAGGACTGTCATCAAGGCAGAAGCCCCTTATATAAATAGCCACCCCAAGGACTAAATGCCAAAGACCACAGAAGCCCATTGCATGAATTTACTAATTACTCATCCTCATAAACTTGCTCTGTGCTTAGGATTGATTAGGGGTGGGGAACCTGGGGCCTGGAGACCACATGTGGCCTTCTAGGTTCTTGAGTATGGCCCTTTGACCGAATCCAAACTTCACAGAACAAATCCCCTTACTAAATTAAAAAAGATTTTGAAAATCCAAAATTTGTTCTGTGAAGTTTGGATTCGGTCAGAGGGCCACACTTGAGGACCTAGAAGGCCACATGTGTCCTTCTAGGTCGCAGGTTCCTCAACCCTGGCCGGGGTCTAAGAAAGTACTTTGGATCACTATTACAGCTGGACAGTCTGAGAAACTTGAGGGGTTGGATAGTTTTTTTTTGGGGGAAAGTTATCAGTTATGAAGAGGTAGCTCCTATTTCACAAAATCAGTATGTTTAGATACCTTTTTATTTAGCAGTGAAAATTGAATTCAGTCCAACAAATCCTTATTAAATAGCTACTCTGCACCAATCACTATTCTGAGTGTTTAGGATCACAGGACAAAAATTGAAATACTTCCTGTGGGAGATGGTAGGGGTGGAGGTGGGGGTAAGTTGGGACATGAGGCTGCATGTAATGTAAATTGATGAAATAAATTCAGTATTATTTGAGGACAGATAGAATATCAGTAAATTACAGGGAAAGTTCATATAGGAGGAGGCACATGAACTGACCTTTGCTCTAAAGTTCACATTGATGGTAAGCATTTTTACATTGGTGAGTTATTGCTTATGTATTTTGTGTAATGCAGTGAATTTTGGAAGGTTGATCAATGAACTAAGAAATTATTAGGAAGCTTTAAAGGATATATTACTTCTGTAAAGTGTTAGAAAATAGCCTTCTTGGAATGTTAGCACTGCAATGGCCAAAAAGATCAAGTAGTCTTTCTCACTTCAGTTTTTCTGGTGAGGAAACTGTGTCAAGAGGTCAAGTGACTTTCCTAGAATCACAACCCATTATTGGCCTCATGAAGACCAGACCTTAGATCTCCAATACCCTTACTAAGATGCCAGTCTGCTCCCTATTCTGATGTAATGCCTGCAAGGGAAATTTTATGATGGCAAAAAGATCTTAACTTGGTTCTCTTAGTTTTTAATAAATATTTCTCAAGAAGAAGAGACACATCTGTCTCATTCTATCTGAATGATGCTATTTATTTTTCAAGGCTATGATTTATTTGTCAGTGCATTTGTTAGTGTTTGGTAGATCTTAGAGAGCTAAATGGTTAGGGAGGAGCAAAGGACTCAGTTTGAAAAAAAATAATCAAAATTTCATGGTGCTGAACTTTGAATAACAAATCTAAATTTGGAAGTGAAGGTCTCAAATCCATATTTAAGAACACCAGAGGCATTCTTTAGTAAAACAAGTTTAGAATGGATTCATTGTGATGGAGCTTGAAGCTTGGGATTTAGATTGGGGTCAGAATTTGAAAAAGGACCTGAGAGAACCAACAAGGTAAAGTACATATTGTAGATTTAAATTAATTAGTTTTTCAGATGATTTTGCCTTTGAAACTTTTGCAAACTTGAAAATTCAAAACTTCGTGGCTTGTGTGTTTCATTATTTTCTTTAAAAAGTAATCTTGCTGAAGTTAAAAAAGCAGAGGACTTGACTTAGAGCTTTCTTTCCCCTGTCCTCCCCTCTCACTACTATACTGGGAAAAATCTGTTAGAATTCCTGTCTTGGTTTGTTTTTTTTTTTTTTTAACAATTTATATAACTTGGAATGAAATTAGAATTTTTATTCAGTCCCCAAATTCCCCGTATAGTGTCTTCATTATGGGATATTGCTTTTGGCTTAAATGGATTTTGTTAAAATGAAAAAAAGCAAAAGTATTCTAAATGTGTGCTTGCTTATTTTCATATTTGAGGAAAACTTCAGTTTTATATCTTTAAGTTATACTGATTTTAGCTTAGTTCTAATTTTTTTTTTGAAGATTAAAAACATAGAACTTTCCTTGAGGTTTTTTTCCCCAGGTTTCTCATCTTGTCCTGCATTTTGTCCTTTGAGGGTACAGGAGTGGTACCCTCTACTCAATGCGGGTCATTCTCCTGCCTTATCGTGTCCTTCATATTCTAGTGACTCTGAACTCCTGCAGATCATTCAAAGCCCAGTCCTCACCCTTACTGCCTAATTCCTCACCACCACCCCTCACAATCCTCCCACCCTAAAGTTTCATTCTGACTCCACCTAGCTATTCTACCATGCCCTCTGGAATGCCTATTCCATAGGCACAAACTTCCTTTAAAAGTATTCCTCTCTCACTCCTTCCCTTCACTCATTCTTAGCTCATCAGCTTTGCCGCTTCCTCTGTCACTCGGTAATCTCTTTTCCTTTGAGGTGCATGCTATTCATATATACCATTAAAATCCTGGTATTTGTTGTCTGCAAATCTCCAGGACATTCCCCTTTCTTTTTCAATGAATTTAATACCTGCCTTAATTTTTCTATCCTCCCAACACCTGCTCTCATACTAGGGAACTTCATTATACGTATTGATTTTTCCTCAAGTAACCTAACCACTCAGTTCCTCAACCTACTTACCTCCCATGAGCTCCACTCCACCTCAGCCAGACACAAAGACAGTCATGCCCTTGATTTTGCCATCACATGCAAATGTACCATTTTTATGTTCAGGAACTCTGAAATTGCCTTGTCTGACCATAATCTCTTGGTTTTCAATATCTGCCTTGGCTTTCACTTATATTACTCTTCATCTGCACTGTGACCTTGACCTGTCAGGTCTTTCCCCGGTCATCTCCCCTACACTAGCTTCTGCTGCCCATCTTCACTTCTTAATAAAGCTGTCAAACTCCATACTGTCCCCTTTGTTGAATTCCTAGCCTCTTTACCATATTGTCAATTACATCCAGCCAAACCTTAGCCTTGGATAACTCCCACTATTTGAGGGAAGTCAAATATTAATATTACTTCTTTTTTTCTTTTTGCTCATATTTGTGATTATAATGTACTCAGAAACTCTGTTTTTCTTAATACATTTAGAGGTGACAAGTAGTTAGTGGGTAGTGATTCATATACCTCTCTGCCAAGGCACAGTAAAGATTTTTTAAATTCTGGGAAGAAAATTTAAAAAGTTCAGTAAGGGGACATAAACAAGTAGAGAAGTTTTGTCTTTACCTTGTTTGTATTTGTGTGTATATATAGTTACATATGTGTTTCTTTTAAAAAAAATTATACATAATTCCATGATTTCTTTTGGAGGCCTCTTTTTTGTTCTTTGTACATTGGAATGTTTGTGTTTGATGATTAAGTTCAGGATTTTAAGAAAGGTAATAAAAAAGAGATACTTAGTAGGTCCATAATATTTCGTGGAGATGTCCCACTATCATTCTTATATTCTAGAAGAGGATTTTTAATTACATTTTTGCATCTGTAGAACAATCATAAAGGTATGGGAAAGGTAATTAATGAATGCTCAAGCTATTTATTTTCTATTCAGAGGTCTGAATTGAATTTTTTTTGCTGAAATAAATTGGTGATAATTAGTACTAATTGGATAGTGCATGATTTGGTTTAAGCAGAGGTTCTGTATCTGGAGTGTATGGAACCTTATGGATGAATCCTGGTGAACTTGGATAGGAAAAAAAAATACATCTTGATTTTCACTAATTTTTTGTTTCCTTTCTAATCCTATGGTTTGTTTTTTGGATTTAAAAATATTACTCTGAGGAAGGTTCATAGGTTTTACTAGACTGTTAGAGAGGTCCATGACATAAAAATGTTTAAGAATACTTGCTTCTAGAAAGTGAAAGAAACTTGATTTATAGCAGCACAATCGTGCTTAAGAAATATTTTCTCCCACTGGTTGATGGAGTTTATACTTCTTTCTTTTCTTTCTTTTTTAAAGGGGTATGTATTGTGATATTTCCCTTTGCCAACTTTACGGTGACATTAGTAGCCAATTATTATGCCTGGTAATGTGACCTTTGTAGGGAAACAAGTCTCATGCATGTCTGTGGTTTTGTTGGCTGGGTCTGTTTGAGGGATGAAAGGCTGGTAGCTTATCATCTGGTATCTCAGACAGCAGAGTCACCAGCAAGTTAGCAACTTATTTATTGAGGGCTCCCGATGGGCACAGAAATATGCTTGGCGCTGAGAGAAATTTGTGGAGCAGCAGGAGAGACAGTCTCTGCCTTCAGAAAGCTTTGGATGTCATGGAGGAAGAAGGAATAGGATGTAGGAGCGCAGCGAAGGCTGAAAAGTCAAAACTTCATTTTTCTCTGTGCCATTCCTTCTGAGCACTTGGTGGTCTTCTCCCCCTTAAACAAAGGATGATTATTCTTTGGTTTGTAGTCTCTGGAAGTTGAAGTCTCTGCTATGTATGAGTATCTTCTTTCTAATTTGTAGGTAGCCAAGTGGAACAATGGGTAGAGTATTGGACTTGGGAGTCAGGAAAATTTGAGTGCAGATCCTTCCTTAGAGGTTTATTAGCTGGATGACTTTGGACAGTTTGCTTAATCTTTCTACCTCAGTTTCCTCAATTGCAAAAGGAGGATCGCAGTAGTCCCTGTCTCATGTTGTTGTGAAGCACAAGTGAGATAATATCTGTAAAATATTTTATAAACCATAAAGCTGAATATTAGTTGCTACTGTGCTACTGCTACTGCTGCCACTACTGCTACCGCTACTACTACAGCTACTACTACTACTACTACTAGTACTACTGCTACTACTATGACTTCTCTTAAAAAAGAATCGCCCCATTTTAAACATTTATTAAATGTCTGCTAAGTTTAAACCACTGTACTAGGTACTTAGGATACAGAGAGAAATGAAACAATCCCTGCTCCTAAGGAACTTACCTGTTAAAAAAATGTAATGAAAATCTTGGCAGGGCTGGAACTCGTAAGTGGCTGAACAGAGCTCTGTTCCAGGTGACAGCTTCAAGATTCAACCCAAGGTGAATGCCCTCCTCTCCCCTTGCCTGCTGGAGGCCCACCACTTTTCAGCCTCTCCTGGGAAAACAGGCTACCAGGTCCCAGCAGTGGGACCCTCCTATGCCAGTATACTGGCTCTGCCCTTTGTACCCACACATGTCACTTCCACCTCACTTTGAAATTTTGCTTATGCCCCTAGTTAATATTCTTAATAACTCTGAAATCTGTAAAAGGAGTATAGATAGAAGAAACAACAGATAGATAGATAGATAGATAGATAGATAGATAGATAGATAGATGAGGCCAATACAAGGTGGATTGGGATGGGCAAAGGAACGATTTAGAGTATGTGCTGGTAAAATGTCATCTTTAATTGCTGCTCACCAAGCTCATCTCCTTCCCAGTGTTGTTTGCCATCAGTCTACAGCAACATCCCATGATTTCCCATTGTGCGTTAGTATATTCTTAGGGCATTTGCTTAATTACCTGATGTAAGCTCAGCATGGGGAATTTACTGAGTTCCCTTCTCTTCTAGAAGAGTTGTATTGCAGCCAACGCTGTGCTGGTGCTGGTAGACCGGCTGTGTTTCCAAATGTTCTTTGTGGTGACTGCCTTTAATGTTACATATAACTTCTATTTATGAGTGTCAGTTTTAATATTGACAAGATTGCTTAGTCATGTCCGTACCCACAGCACATTTGCCTATTACAATCTTCTACTCTGTGCTCTCCCTGCCCAAGCTGTGATATCTCTTCTTTTGGTGGTAGTTTTGGAACGCTGGAGAGAGAATTATGTTGAATATGTTATAATTCTGGCCAGAGAATTGGTATTCTCTTGCCTGGAATAGTTTCTTCACTCAACATATAGTTAACATTTTATAGAGCTAGAAAGCGATCTTTGGAGTGGTGTTGGATAAAGAATATTGGATTTGGAGCTAAGAAGACTAGAGCTCAAATCATGCCAGTGTTTTGCTGGCTCTGTGATCATGCACAAGTCACGGAAAGAACTTTCTTCAATCTCAGTCTCCTTATCTGTAAAATGAAGATAATAATACGTGCTATACCTACCCCTTTGGACTGTTGTAGAGCTCAAATTAGATTGCATATCATTTAACAGATCTTCAAATACTTTATTATTTATTGTAGAAGATTTGCTCACATGTTGCCTAGGTGGAGTGATCAACTCTTTCTCTACTGGCTAATTTTGTTTTCCTTTATTCTTTTTCAGAGTTCTAAAGTAATCAAGCGGGTATGTTCTGAGTTTTCAGACTAGTTATTAGAACTGTAACATCTCCCTCATTAATCAGCCTCCACTCTAGTAGTATCATTATTTAATAAACTAGAAAACCCTGTTTTCTTATAAGCATTTGCTCATTTTTCTTCCTATCAATCCCCCTAATCTCCTAGACTTAAATAATCATGAAGGTTATTTGCTATCCTGCATTTTAAAACAATGTAACAAAGAAAAAAACAAAGATATAAATAAATATTTTTAATGTATTGACTTGAGCAAGATCACAGCCAGTCACCGTTAACCTTTAGTACAACTGCTGCCATCTCAATTTTGGAAACACTGTCTCAACATTCAGTTCTCTCAGAATACTAATTCACATTTCTTCTCAAGAATGCCCAGCATGTTTCTTTGAAAGCTAAAAGTTGGACCCAGTTCCCTCAGGAAATACATAGTCTTAGTCCTTTTTATTTCTCTCCCCACAGACTCCTCATATGATGGCAGGTAAACTCTCACTGTCCAAGATTCCAGTGCCACTTTAGATACAATAATAGTATCAATCATCTCTGTGGGAGAGGCAATTGAATCTGGTCATTATTTTCTAGTACAGCCTCTTCATTTCATTCATTACGATAGTATCTGCCCTTACTATGTCCCTGACACTGACTATGCTTATTACCTTATTTTAACCTCCCAACAACCCTGGGAGGTTAGTGCTATTATTATCCCATTTTATAGATGATGAAATTGAGCCTAATAGGTTAGATAACTTGCCCAAGGTCACATAGCTAGAAAGAGTCTGAGGTTAGATTTGAACTTAGGTTTTCCTAACTCTGCACTCCATCTACTCTGCTACCTGTCTCTGAAAAATATCCAAAAACCAAAACCCAGAAAGGGTCTTTAGGTCTCACAGAGCAATTGACATGCCTAGATCAACTGGAATTCACATCCGGATAAACTCCACTTCTTGTTCTCTTTCTGTATTTACTGACTTCCTACCACCTTTGTCATTTGAACTGAGAGTCCTGAAGGAGTCAGATGAGCATGAGACAGGGTCCCTGATCTTGTAAAGATCATAATCTATCTATAGAGAGAAAGTGTGCACAAATGAACTATAAACCATAGTGTAAGGCTATGGGCTGCATGTGTTGTGGAGTTGTAGAGGAGAATGTGATCTGCATGATACATTCTGCATCATCAAAGGCTTTGTAGAGGAAATGGAATTTGAGCTGAGCCTTAAAGAATCGTTAGGATTTCAAAAAATGCTGCTCAAAGGGAATTTCAGGTAATGGGGATTGATATGGATAAAGACGGTGGTGTGTGTGTGTATGTGTATGTGTGACATTTTAGGCCATAGTGGTTGGTGGTTCATGGAGAAAATGATTAGAAGATACGATTGGAAAGGTAGATTTAATTCAATATAGACAGATTGAGGAGGGACTAAGACATTTGGACTTTGCTTTATGAGTCAATGGGGAGCCTAGAGGTATTTGAGTGTGGGATAGATATAAGAGCTGGACCTGTGAATTTGTTGATAGAGGCAACTCTTAGATGGAGAAAGTTCCTATATTAACATAGGTCAATACCCCTATAACTAGAGTGGTAGAAATTTGCCTAGAGAACTCATAAGTTAAGTGATTGCCCAGAGTCAAATAGCCAGAATATTTCTTGAATATGGGAAGCATAAAAAGTGATGCTTTATAAAAGTTAGTCTGGCAGTACTTGGAGGCACACAAATGGAATGGAAGGGGGAAGAGGCTAGGATGAGCTATTTACTCTCCCAGGCATGAGGTTAGGAAGTCCTCTAGTTCTATGGCAATTAAAACAAAATGGTAGCAGCACCTCTATTGGTAGAAGTTTTAAAAACATATGTATATATATGTATTTTATATGTGTGTGTATATATGTATGTGTGTGTATGTATATATATATATATATACATATATATATATAATTATTAAAACAGCCGAAACCCATGAATCACAGTGTCATCCCAGAAAACAGTGAAACTAAGAAGAGCAAATGGCTATTGTACACTTCCAGAATTTTCCTTTGGTTAAAAGAAAGGAAAATTATTTGCTTTAAGTTTAAGTGCCAGCATATTCTATTGCATTTATCCTCAGTTTTGTTGTCACCATTTGCATAACGTTGTAATCAGTTTGGTTCTGTTTTCTTCTTTTACCTAACTTTATACAATCTTCGTGTATTTCTTGGGATTTTTCATATTTACTGTCGTGTGGCACAACGGTATCCTGCTCTATTTGTATGTCAGAACATATCCACTAATTCACTTTTGTTCTGGTCCCTAGTTTGTTTCCAACTTTTACTACTACAAGTAGTAGGGTGAATATTTGTGTATAGCTAGGTCTTAACTTCCTGTCTACTTCTTTAGAGAATAAACTTAGTAGAGAAATGGCCAGATCAAAGGTCACAAACAAGGTTATTACTTTTATGTAATAGTTCTGTATTTTATTTTTAGAAGAAGCAGCATCCTGAAAAAAGAACTGATAAAACTTGGTGAATGACAGGATGTGAGGTGGGGGTTGAGGGAGAGGAAGGAGACAGATAACTTTGATTTTGAGCCTTGATAATTAGGGAATTGGTTGTTAAAGGAACAAAGATGAGCAAGTCAAAAAAAGCTGTTAGTATTTTTATTTGAGGAGAAAGGAAGAGGCAGAGCAAAAGTTTCATTTTACACTCATTGAATTTATTAGGTAGACAGACTCTTTTTACTAATTTTTGGAGAATAGAGTTGTTTCCAAGATTCTTTGGAGGTGAAATGTGTTGATGATTATGGTAATAAGGATGATATCTTCCATTTATATATCATATTTATAAATATTTATTTGCTTTTTGTCTCCCCCCAAAGTTAGTCAATAAACATTCTCTGTGCTAAGTGCTAGGGATATAAAAAGAGGCAAAAGACAGTTCCTACCTTCAGGGAGCTCACAATCTAATGATGGAGACAATGAGCAAACATATGTACAAACTCTATCTGGGTTAAATAGAAAATCATTAACAGAGGGAAAACACTAGAATTAACAATGGTTGGGAAAGGCTTCCTGTAGGAGATCTTAGTTACGGCTTAAAGGCAGTCAGGGAACCTTAGCAGGTGGTGATGAGGAGGGAGAGTATTCCACATATGGGGGAACAGCCAGAGAAAATGCTGAGAGCTGAGAGATGGAGTATTTTGTTCTTGGAATAACCAGGAGGCCAGTATCACCGGATTGAAGAGTACCCAGTGGGAAACTAGGTGTAAGAAGACTGAAAAGGCAAAGGGGGACTAGGATATGAAGGACTTTGAATGCCAAGCAGAGCATTTTATATTTGGTCCTGAAGGCAATAGGGAGCTATTAGATTTTATTGAGTGGAGGTGGTGGTGTGATGATGTGATTAGAACTTCACTTTCAGAAAGTCACTTTGGTGGTTGAATGGAGGATGGATTGGTGTAGGGAGAGACTTGAGGCAGGCAGACTCACCAGCAGCTATTGAAGTAGTTCAGGTTATGAGTTGATGTGGATCTCCACCAGAGGTGGCAGGTTCAAAGGAGAGAAAGAGGGTCTACTGGAGAGATGTCGCAGGGGTGAAATAAGTCGTAGCAACAGCTTGGATGACACCTTGACCTCTAGTTTATATGCCTGAGGGACAGTGATAATGACATTGCCCTTTATCTAATATTGAAAGTAGGTGGTAGGTTTTGGGGGAAAGATAATGGGTTTCCTTCCTCCCCCCATTTGTTCGCTTGTTTTCTTTTGCATTGAATTGTGAACTCTTCAAGAGAAGGGACTAAGTTTTTTCCCTCTTTCTGTATCCACAGCATTTAGCACAGTACCTGGGTATCTAGTAGGTGCTTAATAAATGCTTCTTGACCGATAGTATAACATGAGAAAATAGAGGTGGAGAGATGAAACTTGCCTACCTTCCCACCATTCAGGTGCAGGTCTTTTTCTTTACATTAGAAGTGTCACTCACTGCACTAGAAAGCTGCTTTGAGAAGGTAATCTGAATTTCCTGACCTCCACATTATTGCAGAAGAGATGGCGGATTTATAGTTTGCTGGTTTATATGACAACAGTGTGTATTTTACAGCAGCTCTCACTTATTTAGGGCTTGATTATTCAGCTCTTTTGCTGCTTGTTTCCTCTCATTTACTGGGTCTTTCCCTAGTAATTCTTACTCCTGTCAGAAGAAAAGCAAAGTGGGTACAAGATAAAATCCCAGTCTACCATTGTACTGAAAAAAAGGTCCCCTTTTGATTCAAATGCACTTATGTTAGCCTCCAGAAGATGCTGGAAGGGAGCTTTGGATTTTGACAAATTTAGATGTATCCAAATCCAAATAATCCAAATTATTATTCTTAATAATTTTCCTGGTGCAAGGGATAGAGTGCTGGCCTGGAGTCTCATCATATTGGTGCAGTACTTAGTACAGGTACTATATTCACTCTGGAACTCATGATCCATGAGTGTTAGTGTCCCCTGGTTGCAGGGAATTCAGACATGTACCACAATGCCCAACTGAAGGCCAGTTTTTAGTCTTCAACATACACTATGACCATAATACTAATAGCTTATTATATATGTTCACACTGTTTAGATTAATAAGGAAATAAGAGATGTGAAGGGTGTTGAGCAAATTCTAAAATTACTTTAAATAAATGAGTCTTTTGAAGTGTAATAGAAAAATAGTTTTGATAGGTATTGTATATATTTGTGACATCTGAAATTTTAAATGAAAAGCAGTTAACTCTACTTTTCAAAATGTTAAATTTGCCCTACAGTGAACTAATTGGCTTACTTGTTAGGATATTAAGCATTTTGAGTTTGTAATATTTTCTTTATTTTTTAAAAGCATATTTACTTAATTGTCACAGAAACCAAATTGGAAGTTCTATATGTAGATTCAATTTAGACATGATGCATTTTTTTTGAGTATAGTTTATATTAATTTTCTTAACATTTGAGATCCAGTTGGATCCACATGCAGCTACTCTCTAACATTTTTTTAAATCTGTGGTTATCTACATCTAAAACAAAATCAGTTGTATTTTGTCCCAAGAACAGATCAGAAAGTCATGATTTAAAATAATAGCAAATTTCAACTTTATAGGATCCAGATCCATAGGAACATAGACTGACAACTGGATGGGACTTTGGAGACAATCAGAATCATTTCACTCATTTTACAGGTGAGGAAACTGAGGTTCAGCTTTTATATATAGCTTTAGAGTTTTCAAAGCAATTTATGTATATTACATATATTGTCTCACTGGATCCTCACAACAGATCTGCGAAATAGGCGTTATTATTCCTGTTTTACAGATGAGGAAACTAAAGCTGAGAGAGATTGTCTTGCCCAGCGTAACACAGCTAATAAATGTCCAAAGCAGGTCTTTCTGCCTCTAAACCCAGTGCTGTCTCCATTTTGTCACCTGTCTTTCAGGACTTTTTTGTGGCATGAGCCATCTAGATATGAACTCAGGACCCTTGGTTTGTAAGCCCCTGTGAGCTACAGAGCCCATTTTGTTATTCCCAGAAATGATGGATCATTGCATATTCATGGAAATGCATCCTAACTAAGTGCTTCCTAATTAGGGGACAGATCACGCCATAGTCTACACCTGTGATCTCATTGATGAAGGAAATCCTACCAGCGAAGACAGGTAATTGTTGTGCAACTTTGAGTCTTACAATAAGAGTTCTTTTTTTAAATAGTATTTTGCTTTTTTCCAATTACATGTAAAGAAAATTTTTTTATGAGCTTGAGTTCTAAACTTTTTTCTCCCTTTCTCCCCACCCCCTTCCCCAAGACAGCATGCACTTGTACAATCATATTAAATGTATTTCCACATTAGTCATGTGAAAAATGAGTCAGAACAAAAAGGAAAAACCAAGAGAAGGGAGTAAGAAAAAGCAAAAATGGTGAAAATAGTGCGCTTCTATCTGCATGCAGACTCCATAGTTCTTTCTCTGGATGTGGATATCATTTTCCATCGTGAGTCTTTTGGAATTGTCTTGGATCATTGTATTGCTGAGAAGAGCAAGTCTATCAGAGTTGATCGTCGCACAACAGAGCAAGAGTTTTTAACCTGTGGTCTGTGAACTTAAATAAAAAGTATTTTGCTAATTGTTTCAGTATGTTTGCTTTCTTCTGCAGTCTTTATGTTTTTTATTTTAATCATTTAAAAGCCTTGTTCTGAGAAGGGTCCTTAGGTTTTGCCATACTATCAGAGGGGTCCATGACAGAAAAAGAGATTAAGAACCTTCTCCTACAGAATACTTGCCACACTGAGATGTTTAATGACGTAGTCTGTGTTGCTTGTACATATGCACATGTGGACATGTATGTGTACACATGTGTACATACATGTAACCGAACATATATCTGCAGATGCATGTGTATATGCACACATGTAAGAGTATATATTCATTAGATTATCTTTTATGGTAGACAATTTTTATTTCAGGTAGTGGGGTATTGATTTCTTCAAAAATTTATCTGAATCCAGATCTGGAAATAAAGATAATAGTCAATAGCCTAAGATATGACCCTTTGAAATAATTAGCCTGATTCTTTTTTTTTCATGTAGCTTAACATAGAATCATAAAATTGACCTTTGGAAGCAACCTCAGTGACCAGCTAGTCCAACTCATATCCCAAAGAGTCCCTGCCACAATTGACCCAATCAGAATGGGAGACATTTTCAAAGGAAGAGTTTTGAACAGTGACGCTTTTGTTGGAGTAAATGTAGTTTCTCAAGGTGGCAACTTTGAAAGGCAAAATTCATTTAAATGTGCGTGTCATTTTATTCCTTAAAAATAACTTCTTCTTAGCATCACATCTTATATATCATTTAGGCCTTTCCTCATCCTCCCTCCCTTAGCTATTAGTGCCTTCCATTCCAAGGTGAAGTTATATCTACTTTCCATATTTATTTATATTTCTGTATGTTCATATTATTTCCCTTGAGGAGATATGGAGCCTTGAGGACTTGGGTTGCTTTGCTTTTGTTTTTTGAATTCCTATGCTTGCCACATAGTAAATGTTTAATAGAAACTTGCTGTGAAAGTTGGTGTTAAAGTTCACACTGGACATTCAGCAGTTGTAAAATTTGATCATGACATTTTTACTAATGTGACCCCCTCCACCTCCCTCTTGGAGGTAAGTTTGAAAAGTGGTAGAGTATTGAACGTTTGTCAAAATGTGTTATCATTAATAGTTATGTAATAGCTACATCCTGTCACCTCTAATTTTTTCCTGCCTACTCCATCCTAGTCAATAGCCATGGCTAGTGTAGTTGACATTTGGTCTGGAATTAAAGCCTGGATGTATTTGGATTATACTGGTTAGAACTGGGAGCAGCTTGAACATGGTCCGTTCAAAGGGAGAATTGACATCTCTCCCAGAGGGGCTGAATAGTGAGATCTTTAGGAGTTACATCAGATTCTATCCTCGTCAAGCCTTCACTTTCTTGTCCATTCCATTCATGAGGTAGGCAATTTCCTTGAATGGTAGAGCATTATGTGGTCTTTGCTAAATGTCTGCAAAAGAAAAAGAGATTAGTTTTTAGAGACCTGTGCTAGCTTAACTCTGGATGGATTTTCTAGAGTGAAAAGTATAGACAAACATATCCACAATCTTGTATGTTTCCTTTTTCTACACACTTAAATCAAGCCTCTTGTGTAAACCAATCACCTGTTTAGTGATTATTACTGTTAATCACCTAATCTGCGCTTACCACTTCATTTAGGTCCTGCAAAGAATAAAAAAAATAATCAACACGGTCCCTGCCTTGGAGAAGGTTCTAGTTGGGGAGGAAGAACGAATAAACAATTTAAACTACAGTTAATTAAGCTGGAAATCTCATTTCTGAAGAGTCTATTGTGTTTGAGGCCCTGTGCTATGACACTGAGAGATATTTCCCCAGTTCTCATGATATTCTGAGCAGCTGTGCTTCATAAACTGAGTTTAGTTACTAGCGAATGAAACTGATCACAAAGTTAATCTGACACATTTAATGGCATGAATAAATATGGTTGGGCTGTGGTTGTAATTAAGCCAACGTGGTAAACAGTTTGAACAAGTGACTTATCTACAGATGGACTTCAGGTTTGTTTGGGAGCCAAGAAGGTAGGCTAGGCAAAGGCATTCCTGAAGGACCTCTTTGCTTCTGTAACTAGTAGAGATCCAGGTTGCTTGGCCTGTCCACTTGCTTAGCAAGGGGACCCACTACCCCCACCCCTGTCTACTGATGGGGGTACCTGCTTACTGAACATGGAAGTTACACTCAAGTAGTCTCAGTCTTAGACTTAACAGTAGCTAGCGGTGGTTTCCTCGCAGCCTGGGCCTCAAGCTCCACCCTGAAGGCGGTAGGAGAGAGAAAGCCTGGAGGGATCAGTTCTGCCTCCTTTTAGGGAAGGATACTGGGAATCAGGGAGGAGCGTTCTTTCATCTTTGCCTTTCAGAAGGGATATGCTTTATCTCCTTGGTCTGTAGATTCAGGCGAAAGGAGATAGAAGGAGAGGGGATGCTAGGAGATAGGGAAAGAGGAGAGGCATAGAAAGAAAGGCAGGAGTGTATCAGAAATTTTTTTTCTATATCTAAATAATTCCCAGGGCTTACTTGCCCCCGACCTATGTCCTCTTTTATCTTCTATGTAGCACTTACGTCCTTGTGCCTTCTTCTGCCTGGAGTGGTGGGGTGGATGGAGGAAGGGGAAAGGGAAGCCCTCACTGGAGGTAGAGGCCTACCAGTTGTATACAGTTCAAGGTGTTTTTTCTGAGGCCTTGATTCAAGATTAAATAACTGTGTGGCAAACAGGTGTGAGGAATATTCTGTATTGTCTTCTGTATTGACTGATGAACATAAGTACAAAGGCAGCTCCTGTATCAACAATTAACCAGAAACTGGAGAAAGACTTTGTTAGGGACCAGAGTGAATTCCAGTGCATCCTTCTTAAGGCACATGAAACTTGTAATAAGATATTGTCCTTTTTACTTGACATCACTGCTGTGAAGGAATTCTGCCGTATTTTTATCTTACAGGTAAGGATGTTGAAGTCCTCTGTGCCTGAGTTCCTTGCCCTCATATGATGCAGAAATGAGTAGAAGCATGTACTGAAAAGTCTGGGCTTTCACCTAACCATGACTTGCTCAATTCCTAAGCAGGAGATGGGCCGAAATCATGGGCCTTTATGGAAAACTTTGCTTTAGAAGGATGATTAAAAAGAAAAGTGTACCAACTTTCAGAATTTTAAAATGACATCTTATTCATGAACCATTACCATCTCAATAGGGAGATTTTATATGTAGCATACAACTGAAAAGTTGCATTATTCCCAGAATCCAATTACTTCAGCTTTTTTTAAACAGTGTCAGGAGGGAAGAAGAACTTCAGGACAGCATCTCTGATTCTTTTCAGAAACTACCCTCACCCTTGGTGAAGACAGAGGTGGCAGGTGCGTCTGATTGGTGAGTGACAAGCTTGGAGACATAGCAGAAACAGAACAGGGTGGGATTGAGATCCGGAAGAACCTGGACAGGTTGGAACAGTGGGCTCCCCCTCCTTGCTCCACTCTGTCCTTCACTGCTAGGATGAACTTCTCACATGTGTAGATTTACTCTGCCCAACCTTTCAGTGACTTCTTGCCTCTTATTCTTCCCTTGGCACTTAGAGCCTCCTTCAGCCTGGTGCCAGTTCACATTTCCAGCTTGTTTCATTGTACCCTCCCCCTTGTACTCCCCCCTTCCTGCCCCCTCCCCGGCTGAGCTCTCTGCTTTTCTGCCTTTTTGCCTCATGCTGTTGTCTCCTATTCTTACAACATCCTTACCCTCATCATGAAGGACAGTCTGGTGCAGTGAAAGGTGAAGTTTAAGAACATCATTTCCAACCCTCATTCTGCTGTTTACTTAGTTCTATATGTGACTTATGCCAGTATATGCTGGACCAGAATTGGATGATCTCAGAGGTCATTTTCATCTGGAAATCCATGAAATCCCTCATTGCCGATTTATTGTCCATATTGTAAAACCTAACTCGCTTGTCACCTCATCCATAAAACCTTCTGTTATCTTCCCTTCCAGTCATAATCTTTCGCCTTGAGGCTTAGTGTGACACTTTATTTTTATTTTTTTAATATCATGCATTTATCGTGCCAATTATCATGTCATTTAACCTTTTAATTATTTATTGATATGTTATTGGATTGGATTGTCCTATTATGAGGACAGAGACTTGTGTCTTATCTACATTTTGCATTCTTCTTCTAGAGCTTAACACCGCTACGAGTCCTGGAGATGCTTAAATATTTATTGAATTGAAAGTGATCACTGCCTAAAATCTCTCATAACACTTTGTCCTTTACACTCAGAACATTCTGATATCATAGTATTTTGTGGGCAAATTCCTATGTTTGCATATAAACTCCTGTGGTGAGAGTCATTGTTTTACTCTATTTCCTCCTTATACCATTGGTGTCTAATATAGTTGGTGGTATGTAGCTATATGTTTGGTTAATTCAGTTAAATTTTTTAGGAACCTTTCTAATGAATAAAGCAGAGAATACACTGTCATCATCATAAGTAATACATAATAATAATGGCCAACTTTCGTGGACAGATACCTTTCTAATTGAGTATTGTGACGATAAGGTCCTCAAAATTATTCCTCTTTAAATGTGGTACTTTGTTGTACCTGACTACCTTATAGTTACAATAGATTTTTTTTTTCTTGCCTTCTCATTGGGCATAAGAGAAAGTACGGGGAGGGAGAGAATTTGGAACTTAAATAAAAGAATGAAAAAAGTCTCTAAAATTGTTCATTTTTATAATATTGGTATTCTTTATAATATAAATTTTTTTTGGTTCTCACTTTGCTCTGCATTCACATAAATTTTCCATGTTTTTTTGAAATAATTTTTTTCCACCTTTCATACAAAACAATAATACTCCATCTCATTTGTCAATCAGTTGTTGGACATCCTTGGTTTCCTGTTTTCTTGTCACCAAAAAAAGAGCTGCTATAAATATTTTTGTACATAAAAGACCTTTTCCCTTTTTTTTTTGATCTCTTTTGGATATATAGACCTACCAGTAATATAGTGCTGGGTTCATGCACTGTTTCATAACGTTTTGTGAAGTATACACCAAATTGCTCTCTATTAATGGTTGAACCCATTCATAAGTTGACCAACATGGTATCAATGAGCCTGTTTTCTCACAGCCCCTCTGAAATATGTCATTTTGGGATTTTTGCCATCTTTGCAACTCTGATGTTTATGCAGTAAAATCTCAGGAACCATTTTTTACAGGTTAATTCTTCCTCAATTCATAGGGATCCTTTTATTTTCCTTGATGTGAAATAAACCAAGGCAAGTATAATGA
The DNA here is from genome assembly GCA_023548195.1 of Bettongia penicillata ogilbyi. Taxonomy (NCBI): domain Eukaryota; kingdom Metazoa; phylum Chordata; class Mammalia; order Diprotodontia; family Potoroidae; genus Bettongia; species Bettongia penicillata. Next base: position 2,954,737 of record JAJHZJ010000671.1, read on the forward strand.
TGATGTTAATCAGAAATGTGTGACTGTTCTTAGCCTCTAGGAAACCTTTATTTTTCTTCCCTCCTCTTAATAGATATTTTTTAATTCTCTTTTTTGGCATACAGACTTTTCACTGTTCAGATTGTGTCAGACTTCTACAAAAAGGTGATTATAACTGTTCCAGCCATTTGTTTTGTTGGACTTGATATTATGGTTATTACTGCCATTCTAAAATACTTTGTTCATTGAAATTGGAAGACTAAGAAACTGTGGAATACAAATGTTATTTTGCTAAAAACATCTCAGAGTGCTAAAATTTATGTAAATAGTAATTCAATAAATTAGGGCCTCCTAATTATCAGTAAGTAGTCCCTTCTTCCTCCCCCCATTTTCTCTCTGCCTTATTTGGCTTCATGTTAGCTTTATAAACTGATTCACAATGAGGTGTGAATAACTTCTTCTAGGCTATTTGGTTTTGAAAGAAGATATTTATTAACTCAAAACAGTTTCTAATTAACCCTGTTTATGAACTGGGGAAGTTATTCCCTCTTTTATGACCTCATTAATGTTATCTGAAAATACCCATAGGGCAGAATGGGACAAGTAGGTGTCCCAGTAGATATAATGTTGATCTTGATCCAGGAAGATATGAATTTGAATCCTGTCTGAATTAGTGGCTGTGTGTCCCTGGACAAGTTACTTAACCTCTCTCAGACCAATTTCCTTCATCTATAAAGTGGGAATAATTTGGTTGATGTTGTTCAATCACAGTTGACTCTTCATGACCCCATTCTGGTATTCTTGGCAAAGGTACTTGAAGTGGTTTGCCATTTTCTTCTCCAACTCATTTTATAGATGAGAAACTGAGGCAAATAGGGTTAAGTGGCTTGTCCACAGTCACACAGCTAGTAAGTGTCTGAGGCCAGATTTGAACTCAAGATAAGTCTTCTGGCCATGCGCTGTACAGTGCAAGCTAGCTCCTCCAAATGGGGATAATAACAGTATCTAAATCATAGGGTTGTTGTGGGGACTAAATGACATAGAGATGTTGAACACTTTGGAAACTTTATATATAAATGCTAAGTAGCAATTATGATTATCTCTCTTAATAGCATAAGCTCCTTGAAAACCAGGGTTGTCTTCTTTTCAGCCTGAGTATCCCTAGTACCTAGCACAGGAGTCACTGACCTGATGCCAGTTTGTTGGATTGGATCGGACTGCTCCACTCCGTCCATCCTATGCTATATGTTTAACTTTTTTTATGTGTTTGCACTTCACCTATCGCTGCGCTAGATTAGATTGGAAGCGTCTTGATGACGGAGTCTGGTATCTTGTGTTTGAATCTGCAGTGACTAGTACAGTGCCCTTTCTACCCACAGAGGACACAAACTAAATACTGGTTGAGAATATAAGCAAAGTAAAGGTAATGCTTTTTGGAATCTTGGTGCACTCCTTTGGGCAGCAGTCTCTGTAGTGAACCATTTCACAAGGGGTTGTATATTACTGTAAATTTCAGTGAGTGGCATTCTTTTTTAAAGTGCTTTGTTCTGTCTTCTTTGTTTGGGGTGGGGGTCAATGAAGGCATGGCATTGGGAAAGGTCCATCCAAAAACCCCCAGCAACATTCTGCCTGATGTCATTTGGCTTCCTGTTGGCATTCTTGGTGGGGAGAGGCTAGAGCTTGGGTAGCTAGACCTATCCTTGTAGACCTTGAAGGATCGTCCAGAGAGCAAAGCTGAGTCTCATTTGGCAGGTCAGCCTGAGAGCTGCTGCCAAACACATTCTCCCTGCTTGTGGTTCTGCCCCACTGTGCCCGCTGTGCGGATTAATAGAGGATCTCGGCTGCCAGGGCTGCCAGTTTAGAACTGGTTCAGTGTTTGTCGCTCGGGGAAAATAATAGGGCTCCTTGTGTCCTGGTGCTGGGCTCCCAGAGAGCTGCGCTATCTCTGATCCTCAGTGCCTGTTGGAAGCACAATACTCTGTTGTAGGTTAGGCTGGGGTGATCTGTGGCTGGATTTAGCTGACTGTCTGATGATGACAGCGCTTCTCCTTTGGCAGTCCAATAGAGATGTTTGTTTTAAATCTGAGACTGAGTCAGAGGAGGCCTCTTTTCCTTACTTATATTGAATTTTTGCTTCATCCTAGCCTTAAATATATTTCTACTACTAAAGGCCTTTGGAAACCATATATATTTCTGTTTCTTGAAAAAGTGTAAATAAAAACCAGATGCTGTGATGGGATTATAATAAAATGTGTGAACCTGGGACAATTCCATGGATCTTTATTTTTCTTTTCTTTCCTGGGAATATCATTACAGAGCATTTTTGCTGAGCTAGAAGGGAAATGAAAGTCTCAAGTTATGGGCCATCTGGGGGAAATCATATTCATCATTCATTCACTGGACAGATATTTTCCAAGTGTATAACATTGCACTTCGATGTGGTAAGGGATACAGAGAAGTCTAACAGCCTTTGTCCTGAGGGAGCCTTCAATTAGTTGGGGAAATAAGATTTATAGGTACAAAAACTTAGCTGACAGACAAGAATTAAACAGCAGTGCAGCAGTCGAAGTGACAAGAAAAGCGACCTTTATGATCTGAAAATAATATTGATGAAGATGGTAGATTTTATATAGATCAGAGAAGATAATAAATGTGTTTTTCAAACCTTAAAGTATGATATAAATGTTAGTTATTGTAATTATTATATAATGCTTTCAGATTTGCAGAGCACTTTATATACATATATATTACATATACTTTATGTACATTATTATACTTGCTGCAAAATTGGGGAATGCTACAACTGTCCTCTCTTTATAGATGAGGGAACTGAATCCAAAAAAATCAAGTGAGTGGGAATGGCACACAGCTAGTAAGTGCCAGGGGTGATTTGAAGTTAGAACTTGGCTCTTCAGTCTAGTGCTAAAGTGGTCACCCCTCCGTACCACTGATATTTTTATGGTTGGTAGAATTGACACAGACTGATTTTCCTAAAGTGTAAATCTGACCCTGTCATTCAATTTCTTGGGAAAATTTTGTACACACACAAATATCTATCTGTCTGTCTATCTATCCACACACATACACACATTATTTATTACCCATATTTGTGTACACACATACATGTACTTTCTTTTTCTTTCTTTATCTCTATATTTTTCTATATTTATATATAAACACTTAGGTGACAAACAAAACAGTAGTAGAAGAGCCCTGCCCAGAAAAATGACCTTTTGATTTAAAAATAATAATATTGATAAATATAGTACATTATTTAATAAACTCCAATGGCCTCCACTCATCTCTAGTATAAATATAAACCCCTCTGCTGGACACTTTAAGCCCTTTCCTGCCTTTCTAACTTTCCTGCCCATTAGTTCCTCTCTGTTTGCTGCACTCTAGCCTCGTTGACCTTCCTCATACGTCCCACAGAATCTCCTGTCTTCAAGCCTTTGGACTGTCTGTTCCTCATCCCTTTTCTCCTCAAACTGTCTGAATCTTTAGTTTCCTCCAAAAGTCAGCTCAAGTCTCTACTACTTTTATACATGAAGCCTCTTCTGATTCCTAAAGCTGCTAATGCCTTTCCCTATTCCTGCTAATTTTAAAAAATCTACTTTGCATATATTTCTAGTATATATTTCTATATGTGTAGGTTGCCTTTTCAGGTTTGACTATAAGGTCCTTGTGAACCAGGGCTGACTTTTGGTTTAGTGTTTGTATGGTCAACATCTAGCTACCCACCATGGCCTGGCGCTGCCTGGAGCTCAATAAATGTTTATTCACTGATTGATCTGCTCTGAAAGGGAAGCAAAGTGTGGCCTTTGGGGTATAATTTAAGCTAAGTTGATTTAATATTATTGGTGTTTTCTGAGGTTTTTGAAATTTCACTAAATCACTGCTACTGTTTTTTGCTTGTTGAGGATGAAGCTAAGAGTCCAGTCAGGCACATCCAATTCATTTCTGACCCTCACAGCTGCTACCATAGAGCTTTCTTTGTATATAATTGACTCTTTTTTTGAGGTAGTCAGGATTGAGTGACTTACCCAGAGTCACACAGCTAGTAAATGTCTTAAATCAGATTTGAACTCAAGACTTCCTGATTCCAGGGACTGTGTTCTCTCTACTGCACACTTAGCTGCACTATAATTCATTCTTTGAAGGCTCCATGCCTCTACTGGTCTGGATATGCCTTCTTCTGTGCAGTAAGTCACAGCCCATCCACTGTTTAATGCTGGTCTTTGTAAGTTGAAGGAGCATTGATTAGGAGATAGAATGGACCTTAGAGGTCCTCTAATCTCCTTCTTTCATCTTACAGAGAAGAAAATGGAGGTCTAGAGAGGGTTAATGACTTCCTCAATATCACATAAGCAGCAAATCTCACTATTGGAATCTGAACCCAGATCTTGTTCCTTGTTGATTCTCATTGCTGGGACATTATCTAATTGCCATCATCTGATGGGCAGCCCTTTCAGGGAGGAGCTGGGCTGCTTCAGGCATGATGACCTTTTTAGCTGGGCATAGGACCTGCCAGAATTGATGCATCTTTGACCAAGTCTTGGGATCTCATGGGCACCTCCACACCATTGTGAGTGAGTGTCTGGGCTATAGTAGAGACCTTGTGTGTAGGAGATGGTGAATGTTTATTGATTGGACAATCCAGTGGTGGAGAGGTAAACAGAGACCCCTCCCCACCACAGAACAGTGGTTACAGTGTTGCATTGTTGAACTCTTGGTGCTAGATGTTCAGATACCTCAGTGGGGAGGAAGTCCTCCTGGAAAGATTGTCAGTGGCTTACCCATTAAGAGTGTGGCACAGGAAGGAGCGTCAGGAAAGAACATGTGAATTGTAACATTGCTACCAGACTCTTGTACTTCTTTGAAGGTGTAGACCTAGAAGCTCATCAGAGATCTGGTCCAACTCTCCTTTCTTTGGATGAAGAAACTGAGATCTACAGAGGTGAAGCGGAATGCTCAGGATCACACAGCTAAAATGGAATCAAGGCTTGGATTTAGGGCCGATAATTCTGTATCCACCATGACATAATGCTGTACGTAATCTCTTCTTCGGGGAACAAGATAATGCCTGAGATCTCCATATATGCATTGGCCAAGACATCTTCAAGATAAGAATTCTTAGAACAAAGGAATAAATTGAGTGGCAGCATAAAGGAAAGCCTGTTTACCTGGTTCTTGTCATTCTTTGCTTATGCTGACTCGTACCAAGCACTAATGTGGCTGCTGTGACCTATGAAAAGAAAAGGAAGGAAAATGCCATGTATGCAGCTCTATAGACACTTGCCTCTGCAAAGCACTTTGTAAACCTAAACTGACAAGTATTTATTAGGCCGCTACTGTATGCCATTAGTAGCTGGGAGAGAGGGAGACAAATTGGATTGTTATTGCAGTAGTCTAGGGAAGAGGAGAAGGAAATGGCAAACTACTCTACTATCTTTGCCAAGAAAATTCCAAATGGGGCCATGAGGAGTCAGACACAACTGAAAATGACCAAACAGTAACAACACCAAATGGGGGGGAGGTGATAAGGGCCTAATCCAGGGTGGTGGGTGCGTACCTGCAGAGATAGTGTTGTACACCAAAGATGATGTGAAGGTGGAAATCAGATCTGGCAACAGATTAGATGGGGGATCAGTGAGAGTAAGGAGTAAGGATGACACTGAGGTTCTGAGTCTCGGTAACTGAAAGGATGGTAGTATCTTCAGTACTAAATGGGGAAGTCCAGAAGAGGGGAAAATTATAACTTTTTAAAATGAATTAGTTAATTAATTTTCAGTTTTCTACAATCACTTCCATATATCTTAGATTTTCCCCCCTCCTTTCCCCTTCCCTCCTCGAGACAGCATGCAGTCTTATATAGGTTCTACACATACATTCCTATTAAATACATTTTCACCTTAGTTTTGTTGCATAGAAGACTTAAAATGAATGGGAGAAACAAGGAAAACAAAACAAAACGCAAGAGAAAATGATGTGCTTCACTTTGCGATCCAGTTCCATAGTTCTTTCTCTAGATGTGGATGGCATTTTGCCTTGAGTCCACTGGGAATTTTTTAGGTCTTTGCATTGCTGTGAAAGGCTAAGTCTGCCAGAAAAATTCCTTGCACACTGTGGTTGTTGCTGTGTACAAAGTTCTCCTGGTTCTGCTCCTTTCACTCAGCATCAGTTCATATAAGTCTCTCCAGGCTTCTCTGAAGTCTTCCTGTTCATCATTTCTTATAGCACAATAGTATTCCATTACATTTGTATACCACAACTTGTTCAGCCATTCCCCAATTGATGGGCATCCCCTAAATTATTGCAGAAATAAAATGAGTTCCGTTTGAAACATGGAATGCTCCTGGGAATCCAGTTCAGGATGGCCTGGAGGCAGTTGATGAAGCAGGACTGTGGCTCAGAGGAGACACTAAGGATATATGCACTGAAATGATCAATGAACCCACAGAACTAGTAAAATGACTGGTTGAGCTAGAATAGAGTGAAAGAGGGCCCAGGGAGGAACCTTGGGCACAATTCAGTTAGGTGAAGAAACAGCAAAAGAGACCAAGAAAGAGTATTCAGAAATATAGGAAAACCAGGAGAGAGCAGGGTCATGAAAGAGAGGAGAGAGATTTTTTAAAAAATCTACTAGATAATCATTAGCTGTTAATATTATTATAAGTAGGAGCTGGTTAGAAGTAATGTAAAGAGTAAAATTTCATGTCGAGAGAGGGGTCACTTCATTCAGTTTCTATAAGCCTGGTCCTGTTGTACAGTTTCAAGGTGACTAAAGTGACCTACTACCTATCCTAGTCCAACTTGTTTAAATTTTTTCACAGAAGAATTAAAATGAATGGGAGAAACCATGAAAAAAACCAAACCAAAACAAAACGTAACACGAGAGAAAATAGTCTGCTTCATTCTGCGTTCTGATTCCAAAGTTCTTTCTCAGGATACGGATGGCATTTTGTCTCAAGAGTCCGTTGGGTTCTATGCAACATGACTAATGTGAAAATGTGTTTAATAAGAATGTACGTGTGGAACCCATATAAGATTGCATGCCATCTTGGGGAGGAAGGGGATAGGAAAGGGAAAAAAGTTTGTAGAAAACTGAAAACAAATTAATTAATTTCTTTTTCATAGTAATTTTGCATGAGTAAGGTAATGCCAGATATTTTTGAAGAGGAAGAAAGGAAACACTTTATTAAACTTCTATCAAATGTTGCCCCTGTGCCAAGCACTTTATAATTTCTATCTCACTTGACCTTCACAATATTGTTTTCTCCATTTTGCCGTTGATGTAACTGAGGCAGACAGGATAAATGACTTGCCTAGGGTAACACATCTAGTAAGTGTCTGAACTCATATCTTCTGGACTCCTGACATCTATCCACTCCTTTGAATTTTCAATAAGAATTCTTTTTCAGATTCCTTGTACTTTTAAGTTGTAAAGAGGATTGTATTTTTCTCCAGGAGACATTGTCTTCTCCCTTCTCATCTCTTCTGAAGTGGGTACCCCCATCCTAGACTTGATGCTTTACATGGATATCCTAACTCTGTTTATCCTTTGCTTTAAGTATGTCTTGGCCATTTATGGGTTTGTGTTACGATTTAAACATTATTTAAACCTTTTTTTTTAGTATTCAATTAACATCTAGTCCTGCTGCTTTACCATTTGTAGTCTAAACAGAGCAGTGTTAATTATAAACTTAGCTAATTATAAACCCTAGATGGTAGTGATTTAGATTCTCTCTCCCTCTGCTCTTCTTGCTTATGGAGTTGAAAATGGCTTCATAATAGAGTCCAGGTAATTTTATGTTGTTATACTTTTTGTCCGCCAGGGTTTTTCCTTTGTGGAAAAGCTTTTTTCTACTTCATCTCTGAATTAATGCTAGCTTCTGGGCACTGTTCAGGAGTTTTGTTGATAATTTATCTGATAATATCATACTTATTTCATAAGATCTTATGACTTAGAGTTGGAAGGGGCCTTAGAGGTCATCTGTTTCAGTTGGAGTTAAAAAGACAATCTCAGAAGAGAGACCAGATGATTATTTCCATTAAGTCTTCTTATTTTCTGATTCATTCTACCAGTCTAAGATGAAGACCCCAAAGAAGTTGAATGATCTTTTTTCTAGCACCAGGGTCTCTGATTCTATGCTTACATAATTTTGTTCCCCCAGGAACTTACTTTCCATTGGGAAGACAAAATACTAAACTTATTTGACTTCATTAAGCTATAGCACAAAACAGTAGGTGGTTTTTTTCAGGCTCTGTGTCTGTGTAGGGAGGCTGGATGGTTAATCAGAGAACATGTTCAGAGATGAGGCTCTAGGGTGAGATAAGAGATAAGAGTCTTGGTTCTGGGACCTACCAACTCCTGAGCATGACCTTTACACTAGGTGCCAGCCTCTCAGTTCCTTTCATCACCCTTTTGCCTATGAGGTGACTGAGTTCTGGGGCAGAAGATGTCCCTGTAGCTTCTCTGTGGATTTCTTAATCATTATTTTGTCTGGTGTGAACTTTGGGGTTTTGCTGGAGTACATGTTGGGGGCTGGAAGCCTGCCTGCTGCTCAGGTAGCCATCTTGGCAGGTTGTTCTCAGATCATACTTATTATAAATTTGAAAGATGCTGAATGGGCCAACCTATAATGAGTTAAAGCTTAGCTTAGTTAAGTAGTAGGAGGCACATTTGGCATTGTATGAAGGGTTCTTTAATAATGGGATAAGCTACTTGGATATGAACACTGAGGCAGCATGGCTACTGAGTAAGGGCACAGAAACTAGTCAGAAAACCTGAGTTTGACTTCCAGCTCAGATACTCACTAGCTGTGTGATCCTGAGAAAACCCATTAACCTCTTTGAGCCTCAGTTTCCTCATCTGCAAAATGAGGATAATAGCCCAGGATAATAGCTTATGTCTCAGTGATTTGTGAGAAGCAAATGAAAATACTGTAGGCAAAGTACTTTACAAGCCTTAAAGCACTATATAAGTATCCACAATTGTTATTCATAGTAATAATTGTTATTCTCCAGAACTTAAGGGGAGTCATTTAAGAGCATTTAGCATGTAGTAAAACAGTCAAAACATTGTATTTGAAAGACTAGGCTGGCACCAAGAAAGAAATGGAATAGGGAGAGATTAGAGGCAGGGAATCCAGTTACAAGACTTTTGTGATCTTTCATTTCTTCTGTCGCTCTGGCCAGTGAAGTCATAAAGTCTTGAAAGATGATGGAAATGGATCGAACCACAAATGAAAGCACAACTAGAAGAGGAATCAGCTGATTGGATAAAGGAAGGGATTGGATGAAGAGGAACAAATCACAGATGATTTAGATTTTGAGCGTAGATGACTAAGGAACTGCTACTATTAATGAAAAGAGAAGTCAAGAGGAAAGCTTTATTTAAGGTTTAAGGGAAAGGAAGCAATCTTTTGCAGGACATCCTGATGGAAATATTAAAACGTTGGACTAGTATACAAATAGAATGGACCATAGGTCATCTGATCCAACTTCCTTACTTTACAGATGAAAGTGAGGACCAGAGAGTTTGTCACTTGTCCATCATTAAGATGATCTCTAAAGTCCCTTTCTCTAGTATTCTATGACTCTATCTAGTGGGCAGCTGGAAACTGAATGAAACTCAGGTAAGGTCAGAACTAGAGGCAAAGATTTAGGAGTTGTCTACTGAGTTACCAAGCCCTATCAATTGTTCCTTTGAATATCTCTTGTATATGCCTTTTCTATTGCCACCATTTTGATCTTGGTCTTCTTCCCACTACACTTAGAAAACAAAAACGAAAAAATTTTGGAAAAAAAAGTTGTGGGTCTGAGAAGTGTCAGAGTGAGTTCTAGATTTGAGTCACCTAAGTGTGGCTTATAGTGGAACCTGTCAGAGCGGAGGAGAACTCTGAGAGTGAACAGAGAACACAGAGATGGGGTGGGGATCCTGTGACCTTGAGGGCACATGTGTTCACTACTCTGAGAGGCTTGGGTGTGAAAAGAAGCGATGTAGGAAGCACCTTCAGGGTGCCCCATCCCCCACCCCCTGCCAAGGTAAGCACATTAGAAGAAGGTCAACGGAGAATGTAATCTAAGTTGTCCAAAAGAGAGGGATATAGACTAAAATTTAGAGGAGGGAGGAGGGAATTGGTGGAGGGAGGCAGTGCTCAAGTGGAAGGATTATTCTTGCAGGGGCGGGAGGGTAGTCCTTTCTCTGAGGAGAAAAGAAAGAGAAAGAAGAGATATCTCTTGAAATGAGCAGAGGTAGAGACAAGTAAGAAACCTTGTACCTTTATGTTGTCAAGTTTTGTTTTTTTTAGGAAATTAGAAAGTGAGGCGATCAGTTGAGAGAGAGACACACACATGCAAGACAGACATAGAGAGAGGCAAAGAGAGGAAGTTTGAGAGAGAAAAGAAAAAAAGTGATAGGATTTGGGACTTAGAGAGGATGAAGTTTTTAAAATTTATTTTGTTTTCGGTTTTCTACAATCACTTCCATATATCTTAGATTTTTCCCCCTGCCTCGCCCTTTATCCCCCTCTCCCTCCCCCTCCCCCTCCCCACCCCCTCCCTAAGATGGTGCGCAATCTTATATAGGTTCTACATGTACATTCTTATTAAATACAAGAGAGGACGAAGTTTTTTAGTATCTTGTCCCTCCAATTGATTTCTAAACTTCATGGTGATAGAAGCAATGGATTTCATACTTTATATCTAAACTCCATGCCTTCTAGCACAGCATCGCGGACAAAGCAGCACGCAGTAGTATTTACAGGGCTTTCAGAGATTAGATTGTTAATGTTCCTTATATAGTACCACAGAGAGATGCTGAATTCCTTTTCATGAAGATGCTGTGTTAAGGAAGTCTATTTCTGAAGAGTACTTCTGATGTGGTCAGTGTGTGTGTGTGCGTGCGTGTATATGTGTGTGTATTTTAACCTAATTTTCTGTTTTCAATAACAAGTAGATTTGAGATTGTGTGGCCTGTCTTGTTGATGCATCTCTGAGTCCAGAGTGACTCTTATATAGTTGTTTTCTCTATAAATCCCCTCTCTTACATTTTTGTTTGTGTTCAGGGAACTTTGTGAATATCTATTTGAAGATTTTTGTGTCTTTTTTAAAAAAAATTTCTCAGGCCTAATAATATTTATATGTATAATGGGATGATGTAGATAGCTAATGCACATATGGTTTATGAATCAGAAATGGAATATTATTACCTTGGGGAAGTTTTTTCTCATTTATTTTTAATTCATTAAATGTTTCACTTAAAGGCCATCTGCCTCTAGTGGAGCTATATACCTGACTTAGTATAGAAAGGAATTGCAACTGTTACCCCTTTCACAAATTTTAGGACCAGTTCATCAGAATGACAGTGGCAGGAAGCAGATTCAAGTCATGGTCTCTCACATAAAATTCTGTAGCTAACTGATGTCATCTGAATGAATACACACCTTATTTGGTTCTTTTAGTAAGAATATACTTGTCTTCTGACAGAACAATAAGGAAGAGTGACTCATGATGTGAGAACTCTACCAATTAATATGACTCTTAAAACAGTGGCTGCAGAATCTTAAGCAAAACTCACATAGTTCACAGAATGTTCCTTGCTCATCTTTATTTGTGACAAATGAATGTACATTAATTTCTGAGGCCATAAAATATGTCTCATGTGGCACATAGAACAGTGATAGATGGTCCCTTTAGCTAAAAATATGGTTATTGGGAGGAGGGAATTCTGTACAACAGCCACAATTCTGGGTGGCTGTTGTCCCACTGGAAAGACTTAATTTTTTTTATCATGGAATCATAGAGTTAGAACTGGAAGGGACCCCAGACGTCATCTCGTTCAATCCCTGTGTTTTACAGCATGTAAGATGAGGAACTTGTGATCTGCCCAGATTGACACAAGTGGTAAGCATCAGAGATGGAATTTGGACTTAGGTCCGCCAATTTCAGAGCTAGTATTTTTCACTGAGCCCCACAGCCTCCTAAGATGGATGCCTGGAAATACTGATTTGCACAGTTAATTGATTAATGAATCTGTTTGCACCAGCCAAGTATCTTCTTTCATCATTGAGAACATTATTAAGAAAAGGGGACATTGCAAAAGAAAAGGGCACATTGGGGGTTGAGAGGGTCATTCTAAAATAGCCCTTAATGACCAATGACTCGAAATATCGGAAGAAGCACGTTTTGACTCACTGTGATAAACTTCCTAGAAATTAGATATCACTCTCAGATAAAAGGGACTGTCTTTCTAGTGTATGGAGTGGGCACCTCATCCCTGTGAGTACTGAAGTAGAAACTGAAGTATTTGGCATATATTCTAAAGGGTGGCTTTGCACTGGAAAGGATGTTGAAATACATGGGCCCTTTGAACTGTGATCTTATGTCACTCCCTAGCTTATGGATTTATCATGGTTCCCTGATTGAATCTGACAAGCATCTAGGGACAGTGTCTATTCACAGCCTATTAGGATGTCTGTGTAGTATAACACGGAATTAGAATTAAAACGGAGTCAAAAAGGACTTAAATGCAGCATTATGGTTTTAATTAAACAAAACATTGGAAATGTTGCTCATACATTATTTTGACACAACAGAACACCCAAAGAATCCTCCCCTGCAGTGAACGTTCCCTGAAAAAGTTTATGCAAACCTGCCTGGTTATGTAACTGAGCCTGGTGCATGTCACTTTTCAGTTTTGTACCGTACCATCTTCATTTCTGAATATATCCTTCCTGAGTCATAACAAAACAAAACTTAATTAAAACAAATTTTAAAATTTAAATTTGAAACTAAAACAGAATTTTTAAAAGGAAGGGATAAAAAGCATTTCAGCAAAACCAGTTAACTTGTCAGTGATATCTTGACAGTTTATGCAATATTCCACACCCATAGCCTCTAATTTCTGCAAAAAACAGGAGAGAGGGAGGTGGATTTTTTCAACTTTTTTTTTCCACCTGATATAAGGTTGGTTATTATAATTCCACAGTGTTCAGTTTTGTTGTTCTGTTTATACTGTTGTGGTTATTTGGTATACATTGCTTTCCTGGTTCAATTTACCTCATTTTCAGAATTTTCTGAATTTTTACATTTCTTTGCTTGTTATCGGTCAATAATTATATTTATGTGTGGGTCTCTAGATGAGAAAACTTCCTCTTTCTTGCTCTCAGGTGAGGTTAAAAACAGTGCAAACAGCCAGAGCTGCTGTATACCCCATTCCATGCAGAAGCGAATCACAATTACCCTGTCTGAGAATTTTAGGGCCAATTCAGGGAGACAGTTATAGGACGCAAAGTCAAGTCTTGGTTTCTACATAAAATTATGCAGCCAACTGGAGTGACTTGAATGAATACAGAAATTATATACTGAGTCTGTTTGTGGAGGGCATGGTGGAACATGTTGCTCAGCTATTGAGTAGTAATTGCCCAGAAGATTCTTTTTGTTGGAGTTTGAGAGGAAATTAACTTCAGTGGAATACTACTTAATTATTTGTCTTTCATATTAAGGAATTATAATACAGGATCATTTCAAAGATATATGACATCTGGGTTTATTTTTAAAATGTGGTTTGCTCCAAGTGTTTGATTTGGTGGAAAAGAAGAGACTTTGCAGTTAGCATCAGCCCATAATTAGCAAAGATATCGGTGCCAGAGGGTAGAATTGCGCCTTGTCCTATGAGAAGAGAGAACATGACTTCATCCAGACTTGATGCAGGAACATCAGAAGCATACATCACATTTTCAGTTAGCCCCTGTGTTTTTCTCTTAAATTAAGCCGGTTTCAATGTAGTGGAATGGTATTTCCTGTTTCAGATGATGGTGCATACTGTGCTGTTAGAAGAACCATCTGAATAGTCCAGATTTATGTGTATAGCAACCAGACTAAATTTCCCTTTAAGTTCTGTCAGAAGCCTAGTCATTTGATCCTCTGCTTCACAATAATTTAGTGGGTCTGGCTCTTTGCAGTGGTACAGATCACAACTCATCTATGCCTTCTTATTCTTCTTGCTCATGTACTTCTGTACTTCTGTTCTCCATGGGGAACTCATTCAATATGTCTTCATGTGGGTCTCACCTTTGAGCAGGCACCTAAAGGACAATCTTTTGGTTATTCTTGACTCCTGTCATTACTTCTTCTGGTCATATATCACTCTGATAGTATTTTTATATATCCCTACTCTTACTTAGCTTTTCATGGACAGTATGTGCATGTGGCATAGTCATACCCATCATGCATTTTACTTTTGTTCATAAATGAGAGTCGTAAGTCCAAAAAGTTCAGTCTGACTATCCACATATGGAAAACCACATATAGGTGGGCAATATAGTACCAGTCAGCACCATTTGCACCTGGTACCAGGAAAAGGTACCCTGTAATCTCTTTCTGACCAGTTGTTCTTCCCCCCCGCCCCCATCTCTGGACTGAGAGTTCTTGAAGCTGGGCATTTAGCCATTTCCAAGGCCCACTGTAGCATCTGCTCTGGACCTGCCCCCACATTGGTGTCATAGACCTCTCCTGTTGAACTCCTGAGTTGTATTAGGCTGGAAAAATACCTTGCCCTGAACTTTTGTTGCCTCTGCCACTCTAGAATTCAGTTTGATACATAATTTTAAAGTTGTTTGGTGGGGGAATATTGGGAGAGTTTGGTTGGTTCCTTCCTGCAGTCCTCCATCATGGCTTGCCTGGGGGTGGTGGCGATATATTTTGATGAGTCCAAGTTTCTCTAAATTGGAGACTTATTTTAATATAGTGTTCTTTTGGTCAATCTGTATTGCCTTCAAAGTTCTAGAATATCATGGTATAGTTTAGGGTTGGGATGGCAAAGATTATTTTATCAGTTATACTTCATTCTCCTTTGATGAATCTTGACTCTTTTACAGGATGTGGAATTTGTCTTAATTATCTTGTTCATAGCCTATTGCTCTCCCATAAAAACATGAGGATTCTTGGTCATTTGTAATGCACCAGGCTCTATCCCACGTGCATGTCTCCCACCCTTAGTTCTAGTGTTGACCATGAGACCAATAGAGCAGGAATTCTGAAGTGCTATGTCCCAGTTTGGGTTGTACATTAGATGTCTTGTGTCCTGCTCTGCAAAACTGGTCTACAGAAAATATTTATTAAACCTCTTTCATGCATAAGGCATCAAACTAGGTCATTAGGGAGTCCAAACAGTCTCTGCCCTCAATTCATTAAGATAGAACTTTTTTTTGCATTTAGACTAGCATCATTGAGCCCCCTTTCAAACTAAATATATGATGACTCAGAATTTTTAATCTGAAATGAACCTTGTCCTAGGGTGGGGAACCTGTTGCCTCAAGGCCACATGTGGCCCTCCAGGTCCTCAAGTGTAACCCTTTGACTGAATCCAACCTTCTTTTGTTAAGGGAATTGCTAAGGGGGTCTGTAGTAAATATAGACCAAATAGTCTTAGCTCCTCCTTTTAGAGAGGAGGCAGCTGAACTTGAGATGTTAAGTGGTTGGCAGGCAACAGGGGCCCTGAAAAAAGCCCCGCCCTGGAGAAAGAAGGTTTGTTTGCCAACTCTACCACTAATTGCTTTATGACCTTAGACAAGTCCCTTTGACCCTTTCAAGTCTTGGCATATTACTCTATAAAAATAGGGAAACTATTCATGCTCCTTACCCCACAGAGTTTTTAGGATCCAATGAGATAGTCTGTTTTAAGCACGTGGTAACTGTAAACACCATATGTGGTGGTAGTTGTTATTAGCAGAGCCCAAATCTGATGTGAAATGTCTTGACTTTGAGGTCGTTGTTCTTTCTGGCATACTCTGCTTCTCAAGATTCATTTCCATTTGAATTTTCCTCCTCTCTTTGTTTGTAACAAATTCTCTGGTTTTAGAGTCAGAAAATCTAGAATTTGAATCCTAACCCTAATCTACTTACCTTTGTGACTTTAGGCAAGTCACTTAACCTTGGTGAGCCTCTCTTTCTTTATCTGTAAGATCGGGGTGGGGGGTGGGGCGGTGGGGTTAGATGAAGGCCCCAAGGTCCTCCAGGCTCTATATCTTATGGATGAAACTATGAAATGCTTCCAGGTTTTTTTCTGGTCTTGACCTTATCACATTTGGTACTTCATTTACAGGGGGCTTTTCCCCTGGCTCCTGCTAATTCCTTTGAAAACCAGCAGTAGGTTGAGAATTGTAGCCTCATAGATCTAGAGCTGGCAAGGACTTTTACCTCATCTTAATTTTTGAATCTATCTCTCACTCAAACATATCAAGCAAGTTATCTCTTGGAAAGAAGGATGAAAGAGAGGGAGAAGGAGAGGAAAAGGGGAAGGGATAAGGAGAGAGAGAGGAGGGAGGGAAAGAGAGGTGACAAAGGGGAGGAGGAAGGGAGAGAGAGAGAGGAGAGAGAAGTAGAGAAGGAAGAGAAGGGGGATGGGAAAGGGAGAGGGGAGAAAGAAGAAAGAAAGGGAGAGGGAGAGGGAAAGGGAAAGGTGAGGAGAGAAAGAGAGGAGAGAGGGGAAGAAGAAGGAAGACAGAGACAGGATAAGGAAGTAGAGAGGGGGGAAGGAGAGGGGAGAAGGGTAGAGGAATAAAAAGAAGAAGGGAAAGAAGGAGGGACGGAGGGAGGGAGGAAAAGAGAAAGAGAGAGATGGGGGGAAGAAAGGAGAGACAGAGGGGAAGAGAGAGAACTAATGTGAATGAACATTTTAGCCAAACCAGCTACCTTATCAACCATCTCCAGCAGGCTCCTCAGTATTCCAATAGGGCATCAGTCCAACAAGCTAACTTTGTAGAGGAGAATACAGATACCTTGGGAGGTTGAATGACTTGCCAGTGTTAGGGGAGAAAGTGTCAGAGATGAGATTTGGATGCGGGTTTTCTTCTGACTCCAGATCAGTGCTCCTCCCTCAGTACCACATAATCCTGCATTCTTGGAGCTGAAGTCCCTGGAGAGAGCTCATTCTCATTTGGCTTGAGTGCTCCCTCAAGTGTATAAAGTGCCACTGCCATAGGTTTGGTAGTTCCGAGTCTTCCTTTTGTTAGCCATGGCAAGCTTTTCTGGGTTCGGGTTTCTTCATCTGTGTTGTGAGAGGGTTGGACAAGATGACTTCTGAGATTGCTTCTGACCCCATATCTCTCTGCAACCCAAGACTTTAGTAGTTGTGTGATCATGGAGAATTCCCCTAAGCTCTTCCATTCTCAGCTTCCTCCTCTGTAAAATAACCCTAACAAGACTTTCAGTCCTTTCCTAAAGGGGCATTGTTCTGTAGTTAATAGCGTGTTGCCCTTGGAAGCAGAGAGACCCCTGTTCAGGTTCTGCTGTGGATACATAGTGATTGTGTGACCCTGAGTAAGTCATTTGGCCTCTTAGTGCTTGTGGGCAATCCTCTGAGGCCCTGTATTTCAGAGAATGTTCCAACTGCATTAGTAGAGAAAGTTCCTTATCCAGAGCTTCCTATAGTGGTGAAATCACATGTCCGGTCCAAAAAATAAAGTACTTAACTCATAGGGATCTAATGAGGAGTAATTTTGTTAATGTGTATGTAAGTCAGTTAGAAGGAGCAGTGTGGCATAATGGATAGATTGCTGGCCTTAGAGTCAGGATGACCTGGGTTCTAATACTGATTCTCACACAGGGCCACATCCTCTGGCCCTAGACAAGTCACTTAGCCCTTCCCAGTATCTCCAGCGATCCCCTAGGATCGTAGCTATGAAGGTGAACTTTGGAGACTATCTAGTACAACCCCTTAATTTTACAGATGAGGAAACTGAGACCTAGACATGTCAAGTGACTTACCAGGTCATTGTGTCATCGACTTAGAGCTATAAGAAATTTTAGAGGATGTTTAGAATTGGAGAGCATTTAGCTCAATTATCTCATTTTATAGATGAGAAAACAGTCCCAGTGAGGTTAAGTCATAGGCCTAGGGTCATATAACTAGGTGTCAGAGGCTGCATTCAGATTCAGATCTGGGTCCTTTTGAAGCCAGGTCCTGCACTCTCCCTGTTTTTTGACACTAGTGATAGGTAGAATTTGATCATGGAACATTTGACTCCCCAGCCAGTGCTACCACCACTACACCCTGCATTCCATTGTATCATGTTTATCTACTAAGTCACAAGTGGATCATGAGTTGTGGTCTGTATTGGTGGATGATATTCCCACACTGGGAGTCTTCACTGATATTTCAGGTGCTTGTTTTATTGCAGGAAGATGAGATATAGCCATTTTCCTGTGGTGGCAGATATGATGTGATATATTGCCTAAGCAATAACCTAGTACAAATAATTTACCTCTTATGACGAAGTGGTTAATTTAAAAAAAAAACAGTCTACTTACCCTGAGTGTAGGTTTGAGTAAGGGGTAGCATTAGCGTTCCTCCTGGAGTTTCTTGGCAAGATAAACTTTGCTGTTGCTCTGGTGTGTCTGATTCTTTATGATCTCATTTGGAATTTTCTTGACAAAGATACTGGAGTGGTTTACTATTTCATTTTCCATCTCATTTTACAGATGAGGAAACTGAGGCAAACAGGGTGAAGTGACTTGCCCAGAGTTGCATAGCTAGCTAGTAAGTGTATGAGGTCAGATTTGAACTCAGCAAGGTGAATGATAGTCAGGTGATCGCTTGTGATGAGGGCCCTCCGTGCGATGGAAATGGTCTCGGTACTTTTCTGTTCTGTGGGACAACAGATAAATCACTTAATGACTGTGTGCAAGACCTTCCTACCCTTTAAAGGGTAAGTGTGTGTGTGGGGATGGGTGAAGGAGAGTAAGATTGCTCTATTTTTTTTCTTGCCCTGTCTGTACTTTGTTATGTGTGCATTCCCAGGGAGCTCTCAAGGCTGTTGGAAAGGTTTCTAAACACATTGCTAGGGTGGTTTTTGGCAGCAGCACTCCTCCTGAATGGTGGCCCTGCCAAGGACCCCCAGCAGCTGGACCTTTTTAGAAAGGAGGCTCTCATCACTCTGCTACAGCTGGGTCTGCTTCACTTCCCTTTCTCTGTTCCAGCAGGTGCGGTTGTCTCAGACTCCAAGCCTGTAGCACTTAAAAGCAACAGGCTCTGAACAAGTTGATTTCAGTCTTTGAAAGGAAAATTTAAAAGAATTGTGGGGCTGATCAAGTGGATCAGTGGATCCTGGCCAGTAGGAGTCTTGTTGGAATTGGCAGATTTTTCAGATGAAGGATTCAATTAATTCCATCATTAGAAAAAATTGAACTGGTATTTAAAGGAATCAGTCAGAACATGCTTAGTCTGGATTTGCCTAGGAATACTGCTAAGCACTATGACTTCTATTTTAAGAGAAATGAATGATGTGCCCTTAACTCCTCTCCCCTTAAGTGTACATGTATAGAGAGTTTATCACAAAGTAGGCATCCAGTAATATTTCTAGATTTTATTGTCTCATGAGTAAAAAAAATTCCCTTTATGAGGATAAAGAGGCCTGGTTCTCTAGTTTACCTCCCTTACGACCTTGGACAGGTCATTTCTATCTCTGGTTCTCAGTTTACTTATCTTTATAACGAAAGGGGCTGGATCAGGTAATTTCTGTTCTGTGATCCTATGAATTACAATACTCTGGTGGACCATTGGTAATGGCCCCAGTGGAAGCTTTCATATTTTGAAGGTAGTACATGTGGAATGCTCTCATCTCTGCTTTCCACTAATCTATATCTTAGTCCTCATTCACAAATCTTGCTAAAAATTCGCTTCACTCTCCAAGGCTTTCTCTGCTTAATCTCTGTCGTGCTATTACTCTAGGTTTAATCATTAGCTATGTAAGGAAGCTAATGTTAAACTTACAGCTGTTGATAACTCTTATCTTTAAGTGTTCTCTTTTTCATGTGCATTTTTCTTATACTTTATTAGCCTGTACAGGGCAAGGATTATCTTTATATTTTTTCCTTAACCTCACAGTATTTTCATCTAGTCATTTCAGTCTTGTCTGACTTTTCATAATTGCATTTGGAGTTTTCTTGGAAAGGATACCAGAGTGGTTTGCCATTTCCTTTTCTAGCTCATTTTACTAGATGAGGAAACTGAGGCAAACAGGGTTAAGCGACTTGTCCAGTGGGGTTAATGAGGCTGGATTTGAACTCAGAAGGATGAGTCTTCCAGATTCCAGGCCTGACTCATTATCCTCTGTACGTTAAACTAGTGGTGCTGACTTTTCACAGCACATCACAAAGCTCAACTAATACTCTCATCCAATACAGCGAAAACACCTTAGGGAAGAGACAGATCAGGATTGTGTCCTCCATTTAGCAGGAGACTCTCAACAATAGAGGCTTTTATTAGTTGCCTTAAAAAATCTGATTCCTTGTGTCTCACATACAGGGTAATGAGATCTTTTTAAAAGAAGAAAAATCATTTGTATTTGTATAGAGTTTGTAAGGTAAGAAAGGGATGGAGCAATACTGTTCATTTTCTTTGCCATCGCATCAGTTCTTGATGGCATTTTAAAGAATGCTGGCACCAGGAGTCAGGAGACTTGGGTCTGCTTAGGATAAGCGTGATATAGGGCCCATAACTTTCAACTCTTTGGGCCTCAGTTTTCTGGTCTATAAAGCGGAGGGATTTATCCTTTTGTGTTCTGAGTTCCGATGCTTTAGCTGGAGGAGGCCTAGGATACAGGACAGCTGTTTAGCCAGCTGAGGAGAGAAAAAAAATGGAAAGAGCAAGGGTTCTGTATACAGAAGGCTTACCACCTGTTACTTAAGACTGCATCTGCTTCTTTTCCACAGGGCAGACTGAGTTTTTCAGAACTGGCAAAATTTCAGTATAGTCTCGGTCCGAATGGGGAAGTTAACTTTGTGATAAAGTCTTTGGCACTGAGTTTTGTTCTCCGTGCCTCACCTATTTACTGGTTCTGAGGTCATTGAGGTAGTTAGTGGGGGAGCCAGGATTTTAACCTGTTTCCTACCCCAAATCTAGCTCTTTTCAATCTATTCTATGATTGCTCTAAGCACCATTAGTTGTTTTATGCCAAGATAACAGAAGATAATTACCATTTTAGCATAATTAAATCTACAGTTAATATGCACCATAGTCTGTGAAATCCTTTTCTCCCATGCTAATTTAATAAAAATACCTCTCCCTTCCCCAGATTGGAAGTTGCTGGTAAAGACCTGAATTTGGCCCTTTAGGACCTCAGTGTCAGAGTTCCTGGGGTCCACCCACACAGTCATCAGGAGATCTAGCTGTGGGTGATCCTCACCCTTTGTTTTTGCTTCATAGAAACAAAAGCTCGACCAATTAGTCTGGTTCTTGTCTCTTTGCCTGCCAGGTCCTTGCTCTTTCTCTTTATCTGAAAAACATGCAATTCTGGATCAATCTTTTTTCTCTTTCCTTTATCTGGGGATTAGCTGCTGCTTTGTATTATTTGAACCACTGTTCCCCATTGCTATTGATTATTTTTTTGTAATTGGTTAAATATCAGGAAAGACTCTGATTTAACAAGAAACAGTTGCTTGTTGTGTACTAAGGACGTTGGCAGGCAATGGGGACAAAAAGTCAAAATTGAAATGGCCATAGGATCATAGATTCAGGGCTGAAAGGGCCCTTGGAATCCCCCTAATTTAACTTTCTCATTTTACAAATAAAGAAATTGAGTCCCAAATAGAGTAAATGACTTTCCCAGGGTCTCACAGCTGGTGTCTGAGAAAAGGGCCTGATCTCATCTTCCTGCCTCCAAGTCAGCACCTCAGACAGCCCCATGGTCTGTACCAACTAACTGTCCTTTAGGATATTACGTTTTTTTGGATCTTTAAATTGGTCAGAGAAGTAGGACTAAAGTGACCTTAAAAATGGTGGGAATAATGATTAAAGGTCCATGTTAATGTGTTCCTTTTGCTAGGACCAAGTGTTTCTCAAACTTCTTTTGCTTTTCAGCATGTCATTGTTTAGTTATTCAGTTATATCTGACCCTCCATGTACCTTATGGGATTTTCTTGGCAAAGACACTGGAGTGTTTGCCAATTCCTTCCTCAGTGGATTAAAGCAAATAGAGTTTAAGTGACTTCCTCAAGGTCATGGATCTAGTGAGTGTCTAAGGCTGGATTTGAACTCTGGTCTTCCTGATTCTAGGCCCAGTGAACACTGAGCCATTTAGCTCTATCTTTCAGTATTTACTGTTAAAGTTTTGTATGTCACTCAGAATACACAACTGTCTCTATTGTAGAACAGCAGGGTTTAATCCATGAGTCATAGTTAAGAGTTACAAGGGATCTCAGAGGTCCGAAGTCCTCCTGGTTAACCTCATATCCAAAGCATGAATCTCATTTCTATCACTGAGGAAATTTGTCACCCAGTCTCTTACTTCTTGATCTGTGACTGAGAATTCACTGCTCATCTCAGACAACCCAGTCCATTTTTGGACAGGTCTGATTGTTAGGAAGTTTTTCGTTGCATTGATGTGGAGTATATGGCCTCTTTAATCCCATTTATTGTTCCAAGTCCAGCCTTTTCCCAAACCGAGCAAAAAATCGTGATCTCTCTTCCACATGACAGCCTTTGAAAGTTGGAAGAAAGCATTTATGGTCTTCTGTTCCTTGGGTTCACTACCACCCAGCCGTTTGTTGACTTTCGTAACCTCAGGGTGCCTTGGCATTCTGAGTGCCCTTCTGCATGTTTCACCTTTTCAGCATCCTTCCTAAAATATGGTATCCAGAACAGAACACAGTATAGACTTTAAAATGGAAAGAGAATATGGAGAAATCCAGTTCAACTTAAAAATAACCCAAACTAATGAATTAAGAAGCCAAGGCCTTGCCTAGTTGTCTGCTGCAGGATGGAGTATTGTAGAACTGTCATTCTCCACACCTCAGATACGACGCGTCTATTAATAATACAGCCTAAGATGCCTGTAGACTTTTTTTTGCTGTTCTGACAAATCAAGACCTCTAGGTCCTTCATATGTACTGTTTTCTAGCTGTATTTCCACAATCCTGTGTCTCTGCAGTTGTCTTTGGAACCTTGTGGCACAGTTTTGTCTCTATTAAATGTAGTTTTGTTAGTTTCAATATGCCAATCTCTTGTCATCTTTTTCAATCTTGATTCTGTCATACAGCATATTAATTATGTCTCTCAGCTAGGTGGTATAGTAGATAAAGCTCTGGATGAGTCAGGGAGACTTGACTCCAAATCTAGCTTCAGATACAGACGTTTAGCTAGCTTTGTAACCCTGAGCAAGTCACTTAACTTCTGTCTGCCCATTTCTTCAAATTTCTTCTTCAGCATTAACTTGCCAGGGTTATTGTGAGGATAAAATGAGATACTATTTGCAAGGTACTTTGCAAACCTTAATGTGCTGTATAAATGTTAGTGATGATGATGCCTTAAAGACTGAATTGGCATTGCCTCAGACAAACTGAAACCTGGGAAAGACCTTAGCTTAAAAAGGCTGAGGTCTCCCATTGCATCCAAGATCATCTCCAGTATCTATCCAGTATCCTGATCTATATCTTGCCACTGAACCCAGATGGCTGTGGAGGAGAGTGAGACTGGTGACTTCGTGCAACCCTTCCTCACAAAAATTCAGTTCACTTGTAAGTCATGACATTACCTTCCTGATGTCCTGGTTATCCTTGAGAATGAAGGACAGTGATCTAGTAATAGATTTATGGCTGCAAGGGACCTTAGAAGTTACAGAATCAAACCTCCTCATTTTATAGGTAAGGAAACTGAGGCACAAAGAGGTTATGTGACCTGCTCAGGGTTACACAGCTAGTAAATGTCTGCAGTAGCATTTCAACACAGGTCTTCCCTACTCCCAAGTCTAGTGCCCTATTCACTATACCACACTGTCTCATTTGATGGACATTTTGTCATTATCATCTCCTAAGTCATATTATTGAAGAGAATAAGGACCAACGATAAAAGTCCATGGTACTCTACCAGTAGCTTCTCTTCTGGTTTATCTTGATCATCATTTCTTGAGTTCTATCAGTTAACTAATTATGTATCCACTCAAGTATACTGTCATGCATTCCACCTCCCTTGATGTTATTGTTGACAAGGATATCATGAGAGACTTGCTCATGCCCTGCTGAAATCTAGGTATGCTGCATTTATGGCATTCTGCTAACCTAGTAACCTTTTCAAGAAAAGGAAATAGGTTTAGGCTGGCATGACTTGTTATTAAACTGTATTGGCTCACAGTGATGGCAGCTTCCTTTTCTAAGTGTTCACAAGCTACCACTTTAATAATTTATTCTAGAATTTTATCAGGTTCTTACTGGCATTTAGTTTGGCCTTTTTCCTCCTTTTGAAAACTGGGGTGTTTGCCTAACTGTAACCCTATGGACAGCTCTCTAGTTCTCCAGGATTTTTCAGCAATTACTAACAGTGAATCAGAACCAAAAGTTACTTACCTGTGCTGGGATCCGAGCCAGGTGATTGGAGATTATTTAAAGGAAGCTAGCTACTCTTTAACCTCATATTTTTTGGTTTTCTGTTCACTCTTAGCCATTTTTTTCTCTTGTTTTCCATTTTAAAAACGAGTTGTTATCGATTGCTTTCATTTTTATATTACCAACATTTCCCATTACATCTCTCCCCTTCCTACTCCTAGAGAGCTGTCCCTCATAACAGAGAATAATAAAGGGAAAACATAAAGTTCAGCCAAACCAATCAACATGTCAACAGAGTCTGACATTTATGCAGTGTTCCACAGCCATAATCCTCTTTCTCTGTAAAAAAAGTGGGAAATGTGGCTTCTCTTATCCCTTCTTTAGGTACAGATTTAGTTTCAATTTCGTAGTATTCAGCTTAAATAGCTTTGTTTTTCTGTCTACTCAACTGTTGTTTGTTATTGTGTTTTCCTGATTTTGTTTTCATCCTTTTGTATTATTGCATATGTCTTTCCATGTTTTCCTGTCTTCATCATAGTCTCCAGCAGTATTCCATTACCTTCATGTTCCATGGGTTGTTTAGCCATTCCGCTATTGATGGGCATTGTTTTGTTTTCACTTCTTTATTAGTTGTTCTGTCCTTTATAATATGAAGATCATCCTTCTTGGTAGAGAAAACAGTCGCAGCCCTTTTAGATCTCTACTTCGTTGTTTTCATACCGTTAGTTATTCACTCAGTCCATTAAATCTGCTTGCTTCCTTTAGGGGGGGGGTCACCTCCCTTGTGAAGCTTTTCTTGATGCCCCTACTTGTTAGTTTAATCTTAAAAAATAAAAACTCCATTATTCCTCAACTTTCTCCTTAATTTTTTTTAGGTTAACTCATCTGTGTGCATGCTGTTGAATGTAAATTGAATGTTGAATGTAATCTGCCTGAGGGTGGAGACTGTTCCGTTTTGCTTTTGCACCCTGAGACTTTCATCTAGTAACTGCTTAAACGAATGCTTGTTGCATCGCTGACTTGAATCTTCCCAGGCACACCAAGCTGGGGTCCTACCTCTTCCGTGGTTTTGCTCTTGCTCCAAACATAGCTAAAAATGATGTGGTACAATACAATACAATACAATAGAATCAAGGTGATCCCAATTCAGATCCTGGCTCTGCTGTTTGTGCTCTCTGTGAACCTAGGTAAGTTATTTAACCTTGATTTACTCATCTCTGAAAGGAGGGGAATTGGACTGAATGATTGATCTCTAAGGTCCCTTTCAGTTCTAAACTTTATATTGGACTTCCTTTGTATTATCTTCAGCTTTGGTTACACACCTCTCTCTATCTGGGATTCAGTAGTTTTTTATGTTGTTCTTATCTGCCTTTCCTTCCATTTCTTGGCAGTGTGTGTGTGTGTGTGTGTGTGTGTGTGTGTGTGTGTGTGTGTGTAGAGAGAGAGAGTCTTGGTTAAATGACTTACCTGGGGTCACGCAACTAGTAAGTGCCTGGGGCCATTTTTGAAGTCAAGTCTTCCTGACTCCAGGGCTGCTGCTCTATCTACTGCACCACCTTAGAAATCTGACTTCTTTGATGAGCTTCCTGAGATGCCACATTAGACTTTTTACACTTTTCCCTTTTTTATTTACAATCAATTATGTGGCCAGAATCCTGTCTGTGAGATCCTCTTCTCATTCTTGAGTTTCTTTTTAGAGCCTCAGGTGTTATGGAAATCTCCTTATGTCTCTGCACTTTATCAAATGTCCTTTCTCAAAGACCAGAGTTTGGTATACACCAAATAATTCTTGGTTTTTCCTTATTTATTAGTGATCTCAGGTCCAGAATAGCAGCTGCTTTTTTCACCATCCAGAAAATGAATTTGTCAGGAAGGTGACTTGAATGAGGTTCTTCAGAGAGGTTTCTAGCAGGGTGCTTGGATGGTAGAAGGTTCCCATCATGATCATAGCCTACTTTCATGCCGGCTTTGTTAGCTGTCCAGGGATTTTTTTCCAGCTGACTTTGAAGGCTATAGTATATTCCCATTCATTATAATATTTTCCGTTTCACTCTTGTCTGATCCTCACCCAAATATGCTGTACGTATTTTTCCTTTCTCACAGCTGTGGATTTCCACAAAGATGATACCTCCTTGATGCACACAGTGCTCCCCTGCTGTCAGTTCTATTTAATGCATCCCTTCTGAACAAAAAGAATGAAGGGCTGGGTGTCCAAAAGTGACATAGCTGATTATTTTGATTGAGAGCCATAGCATCTTTTTGTTCATCATTCCAGAAAAGGAAGGCTAGGCATCACACCAGCATTTCAGTCAAGAGAAAAATGGTTTTGGTAGCTGATAGCTTGAAACATCCGTGATTTCATCAGTATGGGTAATCCCTCCACCAAAGCAGATTGGAACTCTTCCAGGATTCATGAGTTGTTGTGGCCTGAAAAATTAATCACCCAGTAGCCAACCTTATGGTGATGAGCCTTGCTGTACTAAGCTAGGCTGGTCCTTGGATGAGAAGCACAGGGTCTGATGCCAGACTTACACTTGAAGCCCTTCCAACATGGTGGTATCTGCCAGAGTTTGCATTCCATTGGCATAACCCTTGGCAACCTAGAGGGACCTCTATGTCCTGATGAGACATCAAACTGTGAATCTTTAGTGGAGGAAATAAAAGAAAGATAAAAAAGATCTCTTTTGTGAAGTATAAATTTTGTCAAGTACCTCTGTTGCTTTTTCCTTGATTTAAAAAGAGGAGGTGGAAACAGCAACTGCTCTGCATGGAAAGAGAGATGTGTAGAAACTGACTAAGGTTCCATAGATATGGCAGCCTCTTAGATTTAACCAAGAAAGTAATCTGTGATCTGGGCCTGTTAAACTTTTTTTTCCTGTATGTGGAGAGAGAATAAAACCTATTCAGAGGTTTCTTTTCTCCTTTGGCCTCCATCAATTTAATTGTCAGAATCAGTGAGCAGTGTCACCTATGGTTTCAAAGGTGTTGACAAGATGAAGCAAGAAGGTGATGGAGGGTATGGAACAGAGAAGTATCACTTCCCTGTCACTTCCCTGCCTCCCCTGGGAGGGATGGATATTATGGATCTCCAACAATTACGTCCTTTTAAAGAGCTCCAGGGAGCTGCGGACCTTTGATGCCCTTGAGTTAAGGGCTTGTCTTTGGCAGCAGCAGGGCTTGGCAAATATTGGTGTGTTTGAAATGTTTAGATTTCGTGTAAATAGAGCCCTCGTCTATTGTGTCATTCCCTTGCTGCATGAACCTGCACTGATAAGATCATTCTGTTAAACATTTGATACTTGAAACTTGGGGTCTTTGCCTTGATTTAAGCGTGGCTGTCTTGATGGCTTGAGCAAATAGAATTGGAATCGAGCTTGTGGTAGTAATGGCTGGGGCATTAGTGGTCATCTGATACTCTGGCACTACCTGAGCTTTGGAGTAGGATGGCAAGGAGCCAGTTGGAAGTGGGATGATCTCTCTTTTCATCTTGCCACAGGTTCTTAATTAGCCTTATGACCTTGGGCAAATCACTTACTTTGGCTCATACTGTTTCTTCACCTGCAAAATGGGAATGATAATAGTATGGTTCTCACAAGGTTGCTCTCAAGATCAAATGAGATAATATGGATAGGGTACTTTGCAAACCCTAAAGCACTGTATACATGTAAGTCATTATCATTGTCATCGTCATCATCATCATCACCTTCTTGTCCTTTTCTGTGCTGCTCAGGTAAATGGTCCTGGGCCGAGTTGCTATTCTGCTCTTATTATTTTATATTTAATGCCGATGGACTGTTACATAGGTAGATAAAATAAATGCTTTTTGTAGTTGAAGAAAAGTATTTGGCTGTAGATCTAACCTTTGTAAACTCAGTTAAAGCACCCTCTGAGACCATTAGAATGATAAAAATTTCCTTCCGTTCTCCAAAGAAGATGATAGCAAATGATGGTTATTGTGACTATTTTTACTAATATGATTTTGGTCTGAACCTATGGCTATATTACTCAGAGGAATTTCCAGTATGGAAATCTCCTCCCCAGATCAATGCAGCGCATAAGATCTGTGATACAGAAATACAAGGAACCTCAGAGGTCATCATATTCAAATCAATTTTATTTAATATATTTAATTTTTAAATTAATTTCATAAATGAGGAATTTGAGGCCAGGGGAGGTAGGCTAAGTGATTTGTCTAAGACAGTAAGCATTGGAGCTAGGCTGGGAACCTAGGTCCTCTGACAGTGCCTCCTGATGGTTGGTAATTTATGTGCTATAACTTAAGGAGTTGAGTAGGGACACGGAAAGGTTCAGTGGCTTGCCATAGCTAGAACCGGGCTGAGGCAGGATGTGAAGCCTCGTTTTCCTGCTCTAGCCACCAGGCCCTCACCACATTATGTTGGACCTGAGTCACAGGATCCTAGAGTAGAGGGAATTTTTGAGATCATTTACTTTAGCCTCCTTGCTTTACAGAACAAGAAACTGAGGCCCAGAAAGGTGACCTGAATTATCCAGAAGCACATTCAGAATCACCTGTGAATTATAACAGTGTGAGAAGGTGCTTTTGTAGGAACGTGGAGTTTTATTTGCTATAGGGAGGTATATAGTTGAGACAGGTTAAATAAAGAAAATGAAAATAAATAAAAAACTCGTTGAAATATTCTTACTGACAAAAGCATTGAAAGAAAGATGGGGGAGGAAAAAGAGTCTGAGACAATCGCCCAAAGAGGATCATCATTCCACGTTGCCTTTGGCCGTGTCAAGGGAAGCTTTTTTCCTTCATCCTATTGTACTTGCCTTATGTCATAGTTCCCCCCACCCAACAGAGGATTTTATTATTTTAAAAACTCACCCTAATTATCAAAGTACAAATAGAAGCATAATCTATGAGGGAGTAAAGAAAAACTACAAAGGATCAAGGACAAATGACTGAAAAAAACCGTAAAAATAATTAGTGGAGAGGAGCTGCCTGGGGAAAATGGCAACCCTTTTGATTTCTTTTAATAAATTGATGCAGCTGATATGATTTTTTTTTTTTTGCTTTGCTTAAAGTTTACAATTTCTTAGCCCTTTAGACTAGAGGCAAAATCACGTTAAGAACAGATAAAATTATACTCAGGATCTGTTGTTCCTGAGAAAGAACAGTCAAGTAGCCAGTAAACATTTATTATGTGCTTACTATATGCCAGGTACTGTGCTAAGCTCCAGGGATTTAAAAAAAGAGGCAAAAGATAGTTCCTGCTCTCAAGGAGCTTGTTATCTACTGGGGGAGAACAGTGCCCAAAAGAAATGAGTCTGGAGAAACTGGGTAAAAATAATCACAAGGCTGAAAGGAGAGACCCTCTCTCCCTTTGACCCCTTTTAATTTATTTAGGGCAAGGAAAGGGAGAAAAAGAATGTTTTTTAAAGGCTGGTTGAGCAAGGATGGATATGTAAGCCCCTCATGAGAAAGTGAACTATTTGAACTCACAGAATCAGGCTCATTTCAATAAGCA
Organism: Bettongia penicillata ogilbyi; assembly: GCA_023548195.1. Lineage (NCBI taxonomy): Eukaryota > Metazoa > Chordata > Mammalia > Diprotodontia > Potoroidae > Bettongia > Bettongia penicillata. The sequence continues at coordinate 2,984,532 of JAJHZJ010000671.1, forward strand.
TTTATTAAGCTCCATCTCTATACCAGTTAGGTTTCAAGCTTGATGCTGGGGAGAAAAGACAAATGAGAACAGTCCCTTAAGCTCGAGTCCCCCTAAGCTCAAGTTGCTTGGGTTCTGTTTGGGGGGAAGACAAGTGAGAAAATACAAAGTGAACACACAAAGTGAACAGCTAAAGTAATTGTGAGGAAGAAGAGTGCTAAGAAAGAGAAGGATCAGGGAAGGAGCTCTATAGGAGGCTGCTGTACTTGAACGGAAATTGGAAGGGAGCTCAGGCTACAAAGAGGCAGAGATAAGGAAGGCTAGGAATCCAGGCAGAGTTATGCAGACGCCTCCAAAGCAGGGGAGAAGAATGGTGTGCCTAGCACAATACTCTGCACAAAGCTGGTGCTCAGTGCTTGTTGAATTGCTGAAAACAAAGTGATCAAGATAATGAAGAGTAAGAACAGGTGAGATAGCAAAAAGAAGTGAAATAAGTGGATAAAAAACAGGAGGGCTGGATGAAGTATCAGTGCCCTTCCTCTCCATTATAATTTTTTCCCCAATACAATAAATGTGATTGTAGAGAAAATTGAATTAAGCATTGCCCTGCTGAGCTGAATCCCAGTCATGATTTGTGTGACCCGGTGAAGCCCCAGCTGGATTCTGAGTGCATCAGGGAGGGCCCAGTGAATAGCTGCAGAATTTTTCATTGAAGCTCGTCATATCCACATACATCCAAATTAGGTGTGGTCCTTTGACTTTGGCAGGTTGCCTGCGAGGTTGTGATCTGCTGAGTCATGCCAAGTAAGAAAACAGATCCTGGGCCTCTGTCCAATAGGGAAGTGGCCCTTTGTGTCTTTTTTTGGATTCTTTTCCTATTTCAGGACATCGTCTGGCAGGTAGATTTGGGACTGTTTTTGAGAGCTCTAGAGAACAATTCTAAAGGGAGTGGAAGCTTTCTGACATTCTGCCAACATTTAGAAGATGATTCTCTAACCTTTGCTGGTATCCCATTTAAGCGTGTTTAACAGTCAGCTGAATTTATAGCTCCCCAGTAGACTTGAGATGAAATAACATAGTATTTCTGATAGCATATATTCCAGGAGGCCCATATGAGGCTTTGTTTAGTGGTATTTTAGTGTTTCAAGTGCCAATCCCATCAGTTTCTAAGCTAAGAATCATGAATCCATTTTTGCCTGCCTGCCACTTAATGAAATCACAGATCTTTTGGTTATTGGGTTGTCTCATTGCCACATGGGCAGAAGCACATTTTGACTTTGTTTACACTTGCAGATGGGGATGGGGGAGAGACTTACAAATGTGAATCAGTAGTGATGAAGTTCTTATATGTAATACCATTCCCTCTACCTTTTTGGGTGGCTAGCTAGTTAGGAAGGATGGAAGCAGTAAAAAATGAGTCTCGTCCTTTGGTGGGGAGAGAAGGGAGCAGAATTGTAGCTTTTGAATTGTAAGACAACTTAGAGATCACCTACTTGAACAATCTCATTTTACAGATATGAAAGCTAAGTACCAGTTGGTGACTGGTCACAAAGGGCACAAAGGTAGTTGGTGAGTTCTCATGCCCTTTATCTTTTGGTTTCTGTCAACACAAGGTGAAGTACGAGGGTTTAGTTCTTTCAGGATAGGGAAGAAAAACTACATGTGGCAGAAATGAGTACTCAGTTGTTACCCTCTCAGGAAGGTATTATGGTATTATCTGATGTGGGTCATGTGTATGAAACCAACTGAATTACCATTTGTATTTTCAAAGAAGGCAGCTATTATATATGTCTTGCTCAGTAAAATAGGCTGCTCAATAAATGAATCCCAAGTTAGTAGCAACAGTAGAAAATCTTATATGAAAGCTTCTGTTGGCTTGAAAATAAGGTCTTTTAAGCCTTGATCAGTATCGAGTTAAGTTTGTACTGAATGTAAGAGATAGATAAAGCCACTGACCAATGACCAATGTGATGATTTACTTTGATGTATTTGTGGTTGAAAAGTCTTTCTATTCCTTAATTTTAACTGTGGGCACAAATGGTCTTTGGGATGCCTTTTAGTCATTAGCAGCAAGTAGCATCTTAGAGGCAGTCAGTCAGTCACCTACAAATATCTGCCCAGAGGTTTTGATGACTCTGTATCCAGGAACAGACTGACTCAGTCACACACCTAGAAAGGCAAGGATACTTAGCCTTTTTTCATAGCTTGATCCCTGTTGGCAGTCTGATGAAGCTTAAATGTATAAACTGAAACACAGAGAGTTGCATCAGTCCTCTTGTCTTCAGTCTTACCTTACTTCAGTCCGTCCTTTGCTCAGCTGTCAAAGTGATCTTAAAGCGAGCTTCTACCATATTACCTCCTTATTTAATAAACTGCAAAGACTCCCTGTTACCACAGGATCAAATATAAAATCCTCTGGCATTTGGAGCCCTTCATAGCCTGCCCCATTCCTGACTTTCCAGTTTTCTTAGCCCTTCCTTTCTTCAACATACTCTCTGTCTAGTGACACTGGCCTCAATCACCCACAAATCACTTCTTCTTTCTACTCCGGCCATTTTCACTGACTGTTCCCCATGCCTAGAATGCCTTCCTTTTTCATCTCTGTCTCCCAGTTTCTCTGACTTCCTTCAGAAATCAGCTAAAAACCCACCTTTTGCCAGAAGTCTTTCCAGGTGTGTGTTAGTGCCTCCCCTCTGAAATTAGCACCACTTTTTTCCACCTGGATCTTACTTGAGCATAGCTGTTTGCATGTTGTCTTTCCCATTAAACTATGAACTCCCAGAGGGCAGAGCTCTTTTTGCCTTTCTTTATACACCAAGGCTTGGTTCTTGGCATTGTTCAGCCCTGGCATAGAGTGCTTAATAAATGCTTATTTACTTGACCATGATAGAGGGAACCAATTATATTCAGATACAGTTATCAAAATATTAAAAAACCCAAGTCTCTTATAGAAATCACCCAGTTTAAGAACCCCTATAATAAAGGTTTGTAAACATTGTTTTGTAAGACTGAAGTTTTGAAAGTCAGACATGTCTTAAATCTGTTTTATATGAAAAACAAATTCTTATTTTAATTGATTCAAAATCTAGCATTTTTGAAAATAATAGCTTTTCAAAGATACTTCTTTATAGATATGGTATCTCTAAGGATGCTTCTGTATATTTGATTGTTGGCCAGTGATTGAAATCTGTAAACTCAACGTCATAGCTGCCTAAAGGCTAGTCAGCACCTCAAAACTGAAGCTTCTGTTCCTGACCTTAAAGGTGGGCCCTTCAGAATCTGGTGTCTCACTTCCTCTGCTGCTGCTCCTTGTCCCTACTTTGCAAACATATCCTCTGTCCTAGTGTGGCTATTTTCTCTCTTGTCCCACATGCTTATCCTTTCCTTTCTTCCTTTTTCTCTCTCTCCCCTCCCCCATTTTCATCCACTTTGTTTGAGTTTTATAAAGATATTTTATTGATATTTTTTCTTTTGACATCACTGACTTTTAAAAGTATATTATTCTCTTTTCCTTTTCCAGAGTCTTCTCTAATAACAAAGACTAAAAAAAGAGGAAAAACAAACTGTAATAGTGAAACTCACCAATATATCTAAAAAGTTTGAAATCTCTTGCATTTTTTAATTAAAATTTTGTTTTTAATGAACAAGCATTTAGTTTCTTTTCTTCCCATCCTCCCCATCATTGGAAAAAGAAAATAAAGATAAAAACAAAATTTTCTAACAAATATGTATAGCTAAGCAATAACGAATTTCCACATGGGGTGTGTCCAAAAAACATGCCTCTTTCTGCATTTTGATTCCATCAGCACTCTGCCAGCAGTGGGGAGCATACATTATCATTGGTCCCCTGGAATGTCAATCATGATTGCACTGCCCAGAGTTCTTCACTAACATCTTTAATGTTATGAACTTTTAATTGTCAAACTGGTAGTGTCTCCAAGGAAAGGAGGAAAATGCCTTCCCAGCTGTCTTCTTTGGGGCCAAGCTTGGTCATTATCATTCCACACCTTTCAGTTTCATTTGTTTTGTTACCACTGGGTATGTTGCTTCCCTGGTTCTCCTTAACTTCTTAGCTCAAATACCAGCTTCTGTGGGAAGCCTTTCCTAGCAGGAGTTGTTGACTGGCTAATCTTACTTATGTTGTATCCGTTCATTAAAATCTTCCCATGTTTCTCTCTATTCTTTAAATATACATAATTTCTTACAGTGTAATACTGTTCCATTACATTCAAGTAACAGATTTTTTTGTAGCCACCCCCTAGTTGAAGGGAATCTATTTTGTTTCCAAGCTGTTTGCCACTATAAAAAGAGCAACTATAAATGTTTCACTTTATGTAGAGCCTGTCTTTTTATTATTGACCTCCTTGGGGAATATGCTTAGTGGTAGAATATCTGGGTCAAAGGGCATGGAAAATTTAATCACTTTATTCCTGTAATTCCAAATTATTTTCCAGAATGCTTGGACCAGTTCATAGTTGCACTAACAGTGCCTGTATTCCTCTACCTTTGGGTAGTCACAAATCTTGTCATCATACTTGGATGGATGTGAAATGAAATCTTGGAGCTGTTCTGATCTGTATTTGTCTTATCAGTGGTTTGAAGGATGCTTTTATATGATTTTTAATTTCAGTTTTTCCTTGCAGAGTTTTTTGTTCCTAGTCTTTGACTACTAACTTATTATGCTGATATTTTCTGTTGCCAATTTATCAGAGACATTTGAAAACAAAGATTTTTTTCCAGTCAGTTGCTTTTCTTCTTTTTCATCACATTAATTTTATTCTTGAAAAAGCTTTTTAATTTCATGTAATCAGAATTTTTTCTTTTGTAGTCACCTCTGTCCCTTTACCCCTAATCTTAGTTATGACAGTGAGCTAATATGGCCTTTAAAAATGTATGTATGTATGTATGTATCTATCTATCTATCTATGCCTATGACCTCTAGTATTCTAGTCATGTATTCTTTGTGAATTTAATGTGGTATATTCTGTAAGATGTTGATCTAAACTTCACTTATGCCAGACTGCTTTTCAGTTCTCCCAGCAGTTTTTTGTTAAATAAGGTTTTCCTAAGTAATTTATATTTTCAAGTTTATTTTATACTGGGTTACTGAGTTCAGTTATTTGTCATTCTTCCTTATCCAGTCGGTTGTATTCATCTCTCTCTCTCCCTCTCCCTCCCTCTCCCTCTTCTCCTTCTCTTACTGCTTTAATGTAGTTTGGAGTGCAGAACCTTTGTTCATGCTTTTCGCTTCTCCTGAAAATTCCCTCTCCTCTTCTCTGCCTCTCTAAATGTTACCTATTCTTGGGAGTCCAGCTTATGAAGACATCCCTGACTACTTCTTTGCAGGGTGATTTTACCCTTCTCTGAATTCCAAGTTTATACTCACAGTTTTAAGCACTGAATTCCATACTCTTAATTGTTTGCTCATATTTTCGTAGACATTAGTCTTGTTTCCTGACTAGTTTGTGAGCTCTTTGCATTTAAAAAAATATGTGTATATATTATTGTCTTTCTTTCCCTTTCTCCACATACTGTCACTTCCCAATGTCTCTCCCATTCCCCTAGTAAAATCCTCCCTTGCAATAAAGAAATGGACTTAAGCAGAAAACCCCAACATATGATCATGTTGGACAGCATATGCTTTATTCTATACCTGTCCATCTTTTTCTTGGGAAAATCTTCTGAAATTGTAGTGGTTCACTTCTTTAATCAGAATTCTGAAGTCCTGCAGTATTGTTTTTCTTTACATTATTGTGGTCAATGTGTAAATGGTTCTCTGTAACTTATAAATATATCAGTTGATGCACATATTACCAAGTATCTCCGAATTCTTCACATTTGTTGTTATGTTGTACAATCATGTCCCATTACATTAATTTACTGCAATTAGTTCATTACACAATCAGTGAGTACCCCCTTTCCAGTTCTATGCTACAATAGAAGAGCTGTACTTTTGAATATCTCCCTCTTCCTCTGTCCTTGGTGGTCTATGCCTAGTAGTCATGTTGCTGGGGCCAAAGGTAAATAAAATGAGTATAAGTTCTTTGAAAGGTAGAATCATATGTTACAGATTTTTTTCCTATCCCCCTCAGTCTTTAACATAGATTGACTGTATAGTAGAGAAAGTATCACTACCTTTAGAGGGAGAGCTGTCTTGGGTTCAAATCCTTGCTCTGCTCCTTAAATGACTGATATTGGCTGTCAATATGTGCCTCACTCGTTTTTTCTTCTGTAAAAAGACAATATTGGATTAGATGCCCTTTAAGGTTCCTTTCAGGTCTCAGTCTCTGATGCTATGTCCCTAGAATGATGAATTCAAAATTGAACTGATTATATATAAATGGCTATGGTGTTGAGAACAAAAGAAAAGAAGGTAAGTGAACCAGAAACAAATCACATGATTATAAATGAGGGCAAACATTTATTTATAGTTTATGAAAACAAGGTAGTAAAAGACATTGTTCTGTTTTTTCCATGGCCCCTTCTGGACTTCTTTTCTGTGCCTTTATATCAGAGTTTTATTACATATTATAGAGGAGGAGAAGTTGGTAGAGAGAAAAGGGGGTGAAGAGTGGGTAGGTCAAGATTGAGCTACAGAAGGAGAAGCACATTTCAAATGGGGCATAGAATTCTTCTTGTGCTAAGCCCAGTTAGTCCCTAAGGAGAAGCTATTTCTGCCAGAATTCTGTCTCTAATGTTTTATTTTCGTATTTGCCACACCCTGGGGGAAGCCACTTTTGGCAGGGCCAGTTTGAGTTAGTGGCTGGCCTCTTGGGTTGACCTGGGGGCTGTCCAGGAGGTCCCTTGTCCAGAAATATTTCTATCATTGATTTGTCATAGTGCCTGATTTTTCAACATTATAGACTCATGCCTTTCAGGCTTAAAGATGTTTGGGATTTTTTTTTTTTTTGGTCTTTTGTACCAAAATGAAATGAAAATCCCCTTGAGAGGAGATAACACCTTAGACTGTTATATGCTATTTAAGGAGATTAAGTGACAGAAGAAATGAAATCTAGGCTCTCTGGGAGTAGGGGCATAGGGACAAATACCCAGGAGATGGGAAAATGGAAGGAGTAGAGGAGAATAGAACAAGGAGGAAGGGCACAAAAGATTTTAAAAAAAGCCACTTCACTTTTTGCCTAGGACCAGCTTTGTCTTTTGGAATTAGAATTTCACCTGTGTTAGCTTTCAGAGTTATAGATATGGGCCATCAGTAATGACGTTTGTTCCTTTTTTCCATTTTTTTTTTTTGTGGTAGAAGGGCATAAGTGGGGAGAAAGAAAGGCACATGCTTCATTAGTTATTGGGAAAAAAAGATTCATCACCAATGTAACTAGTCACTGATGATCAATAGCTTATCATTAACGTGAGTTGACTGAATAATCCTTCATTTATGGGGCTCTATTTTTTGGCTTCATTTGTATTTCATTTTACATCGTTAAATTTATCATTTCTTGTTTTGAGGTGACAGAAGGAAACAGCATACTTAGGGATATCATCCTTCCCTCCCCATCTGTTCTCATTCTACCTTCTCCCCATTTGAGGCAGATTTCATTCTTTTTCTCTTTCTGTCCCTCCCTCTTTTCCTTTAAGTAAAACTGCAGAAATGTCTGATGAGTATTGTTGACTGACAGAATATGCCACCTAGTAAAAGGCTTATTTATTTTTTTTATTATTATTATTTTATTTTTTTTCAGTGTTCTACAATCCCTTACATATAACTTAGATTTTCTTCCCCCTCCCTCCCCTTCCTTCCCCACTCTGTCCCCAAGTTGGCATACAATTTTATATAGGTTGTACACATACGTTTGTATTAAATAAATTTTCACCTTAGTCATGTTGCATAGAAGAATTAAAATGAGTGGGAGAAATCATAAAACAAACCAAAATGTAATACAAAAGAAAATGATCTGCTGCATTCCGTGATCGAATTCCATAGTTCTTTCTCTGGATGTGGAAAGCATTTTGCTTTAAGAGACCATTGGGAATATTTTAAGTCGTTGCATTGCAATGAAGTTCTTAGTCTACCAGAAAAAATCCTCATACACTGTAGTTGTTGCTGTGTACAAAGGTCTCCTGGTTCTGCCCCTTTCACTCAGCATCAGTTCATAGAAGTCCTTCCAGGCCTCTCTGAAGTCTTCCTGTTCATCATTTCTTATAGCACAATAGTATTCCATTACATTCAGATACCACAACTTGTTCAGCCATTCCTCAATTGATGGGCATCCCCTTGATTTCCAGTTCTTGGCCACCACAAAAAGAGCTGCTATGAATATTTTTGTACATGTAGGACCCTTTCCCATTTTTGTTATCTTTTTGGGGTACTGTACTAGAAGAGGTATTGCTGGGTCAAAGGATATGCACATTTTTGTAGCACTTTGGACATAGTTCCTAATTGCTCTTCAGAAAGATTGGATCAACTCACAGCTCCACCAACAATGAATTAGTGTTCCAACTCTCCCACCTCTTCTCCAACATTTATCATCTTCCTGTTTTGTCATGTTAGCCAATCTGATAGGTGTGATGTAGTACCTCAAAGTTGTTTTGATTTACATCTCTCTAATCAATAGTGATTTAGAGCATTTTTCCACATGACTATAGATAGCTTTAATTTCTTCCTCTGAAGAAATTCTTCCTCATATCCTTTGACCATTTATCATTTGGGGAATGACTTGTATTTTTGTACATTTGACTCAGTTCTCTATGTATTTTAGAAATGAGACTTTTATCACAGACAATAGTTGCAATAATTCTTTCCCAGTTTTCTGTTTTCCTCCTAATCTTGGTTGCATTGTGTTTGTGCAAAAATATTTCAATATAATGTAATGAAAATTATCCATTTTGTACTTCATAATGTTCTCTTTCTCTTGTTGGATAAAAAATTTCTCCATTCTCCACAAATCTGACAAATGCACTATTTCTTGCTCCCCTAATTTGTTTATAATGTCAGTCTTTATACCTATATCATGTATCCTTTGGACCTTATTCTTATATATGGTTTATGCCCAGTTTCTGCCTTACTGTTATCCAGTTTTCCCAGCAATTTTTGTCAAACAGTGAGCTTTTATCCCAGAGCTGGGGTCCTTGGGTTTATGAAACAGTAGATTGCTATATTCATTGACTACTGTGTCTTGAGTACTTAACCTATTCCACTGGTCTATCCCTCTGTTTTTTAGCCAGTACCAAGTGGCTTAATGATTGTTGCTTTATGATACAATTTGGTAGGGCTAGGCCACTTCCCCTATCATTTCTTTTCATTCGTTCCCTTGATATTCTGGACCTTTTGTTCTTCCAGATGAATTTTGATATTACTTTTTCTAGCTCTAGAAAATAATTATCTGGTAGTCTGATTGATATGGCACTGAATAAGTAACTTAATCTAGGTAGAATTGTCATTTTTATTACATTAGCTCAGCCTACCCACGAGCAACTGATGTTTTTCCAGTTACTTAGATTTGACTTTATTTGTGTGAAAAGTATTTTGTAATTGTGTTCATATAGTCCCTGGGTTTGTTTTGGCAGGTAGACTCCCAGATATTTTATAGTGTCTACTGTAGCTTTAAATGGGATTTCTCTTTCTGTCTCTTGCTGTTGGGCTTTGTTAGGAATATATAGATATGCAGATGATTTTATGTTGGCTTATTTTGTAACCTGCAACTTTGCCAAAGTCGTTTATTATTTCAGGTAGTTTTTTACTTGATTCTCTGGGATTCTCTAAGTATATCATCATATCTTCTGTAAAGAGTTATAACTTAGTTTCTTCTTTGCCTATTCTAATTCCTTCAATATTTTTTTCTTCTCTTATTGCTAAAGCTAATATTTCTAGTACCATATTGAGTAACAGTGGTGATAATGGACATCCTTGTTTCACCCCAATCTTATTGGAAGTGAAGCTAGCTTATCCCCATTACATATAATGCTTACTGATTGGTTTAGGTAGCTACAACTTATTATTTTATGGAAGGCTCCATTTATTCCTGTGCTCTCCAGTGTTTTCAATAGAAATGGGTATTGTATTTTGTCAAAAGCTTTTTCTGCATGTATTAAGATAATAATATGATTTCTGTTAATTTTATTATTGATATTATTAATAATGCTGATAGTTTTCCTAATATTGAACCAGCTCTGCATTCCCGGTATAAATACTACCTGATTGTAATGTATCATTTTTGTGATAAGTTGCTATATTCTTTTTGCTAATATCTTATTAAAATTTTGCATCTATATTCATTAGAGAAATTGGTCTATAATTTTCTTTCTCTGTTTTAGCTCTTCCTGGTTTAGGTATCATAATCATAAGGGCAGGTAGGTGGTGCAGTTGATAGAGCACCGCTGCAAAAGTCAGGAGGATCTGAGTTTAAATCTCACCTCAGACACTTGACATTCACTCACACTCAGCTGTGTGACTTTGGGCAAGTCACTTAACCCCAATTGCCTCATCTTGGGTCATCTCCAGTCATCCTGATGAATATCTGGTCACTGGATTCAGATGGCTCTGGAGAAGAAGTGAGGCTGGTTACCTGTAGAACCCTCCCTCAACTCAAAAAACAAAAAAACAAAGTCATGTGCAAGTCATGCCATTATTTCTCTGATGGCATGGTCTTCTTCAGCAACAAAGGACAACCACACACAGATTAAAACCACATTTGTAACAGAGAAATAATTTGATGGGACTCCTTCTTCACCAGTTTTCCCAAATAGACTATATAGTATTTGGAATTAACTATTCTTTAAATGTTTGATAGAATTCACTTGTAAATCCATCTGGCCCTGAAGATTTTTTCCTAGGGAGTTCATTGATGGCTTGTTCATTTTCTTTTTCTAAGATGGGGTTATTTAAGTATTCAACTTCCTCTTCTGTTAATCTGGGCAATTTATATTTTTATATTCATCCATCTCATTTAGATTGTCAGATTTATGGGCATATAGTTAGTCAAAGTAATTTCTAATTATTGTTTTAATTTCCTCCAGGTTGGAGGTTAATTCACCCTTTTCATTTTTGATATTGGTAATTTGGTTTTCTTCTTTTTTTTAAATCAAATTGACCAAAGGTTCATCAATTTTATTGGTTTTTTTCATAAAACCAACTCAGTTTTATTTATTAATTCAATAGCTTTCTTAATTTCAATTTTATTAACCTCTCCTTTGGTTTTCGGTATTTCTAATTTGGTATTTACTTGGAGATTTTCAATTTGTTCCTTTTCTAGCTTTTCAGTTACATGCCCAATTCATTGATCTTCTCTTTCTCTATTTTATTCATGTAGGAGTCTAATAAAACTTCCCCTAAGGACTGCTTTTGTAGTATCCCATAAGTTTTGGTAGGTTGTCTCATTATTGTCATTCTCTTGAATGAAGTTATGGATTGTTTCTGTGATTTGTTGTTTAACGCATTCATTCTTTTGGATTAGATTATTTAGTTTCCAATTAATTTTTGGTCCATCTTTCCATAGCCTTTTATTACATGTGATTTTTATTTGCATTATGATCTAGAAAGGACTATCTCTACCTTTCTGCACTGGTTTGTAATGTTTTTGTGCCCTAGTATATGGTCAGTTTTTGTATATGTATCATTTTAACTTTCAAGAGTAACTCTCACCCAACCCACTTAGAGAAGATATATACAAAGAAAGGACATGAATAGAAGTAAGTTGTTATGAGAAAGAAAAGATAGGATCATAGATTAATGCTAAAAGGAATCTTAGAGGTCTATCAACTCCCATTCCCAGTCCCTTCCTCACAAATTATATAGGTCAATGGATGATAGATCTAGAACTCAGTATTCCTTCAGAGACCATCTGATCCAGTTTTTTCATTTCATAGAGAAAGTCACATGACCTACTCAAGGTCACACAAAGTAGTGGCAGAGGTAGTATTTGAAGTCAGATTATATGACTCCAAATACAATTCTTGTTCCACTAGAGCCAGCAGCTTTTCGGCAGTGTTTCTCTAGGAAGATAGGATGGATAAATAAAGGATGGATAATACAACTCTCTTCACAGTTGTATTAGACTATTCCTGCTGGGGGACATTGAAATTCCTTGTTAGGAAGAAAGATGAGCCTCTCTCATCCCTCAGAATGAATGACAGCTCAGCAAAAGAGAGACTGCCATGTCCAAGGAAGATTGAGACAGTATGAACCCTGTGACCAGCTTGCAAGGTTCTAGGAGAGAGAGAACTAGAAATGACTTCTGAACTTCTCTCTAAGCCAAAAAAAAACTCAGGCACTCTCAACACTGAATTATACCTACTAACCCCCTCAAAAAAAATTAATCCCTCTTTACTCGTGTGTGTGTGTGTGTGTGTGTGTGTGTGTGTGTTTGTATGGATGGATGTAAAACTGCAAAAAGGATAGGATCCATTGGTAGGGATCCATTGGTAGTCTTTTATAGAATTGTTCTTCTCTCATATCTTTTTCAGCTCGGCCTTGAAAACATTTGTTACTTTTCTGTGTAAGCATTAGTTTGATACATATAAGGTTATTTTAGAGCAGGTGTCATCTTCTATGTGTGGCTATGAAGGAGGGAGGGAGAGAGGCTCACCTTGTGTGGGATAGGATGGGGGCAGTTTTTTTCTGGACCACGTTCTTCCAGATTCTGGACCAGAAGTTATAGTCTGTTGCATCATTTTTTGCTGGATCTGCATTCTTTCAAACTAACCAAGGGTTTAACAGTCAGACTTATGGTCAACTGGGTGGTTCAGAAAAGGAGTCTCTCTTAAGGGAGGAAACTAATGAGTTTTTCTGTGAAGTTTTGCACCATGAACTCCAGGAGATATTTTCCCTAATTCATGCCACAAATAGATATCCATTTGGGACAAAGTCAGTAATTGAATGAGTCCCTCAGGGCCATTATTGTAGCTTCAGTGTGTCTTTCATGTCCAGTTCAGTAAGCGGAAAGCTATCAATGGCTTGGGAAGAAACTATTCAGAATTCTTATCCTACTACTGTGTTAATATCCTCTTCATATACTAAGGATGGCACATTTCATTTTTCCTGCTATGAACAAATATGGAAAAATGCAATTTCAGGGAGCAGAGATCTCAGTGTGTTTATGGTAGCAATAATTCATTCTGACAGAATTTTGAAAAGTTTTTGAGAAGACAAGGCATCATTCCTACTCCTAGATCTAGACTTAAGAAAAAGTCACAGGACTTTAATTGGGCCTGGGAGACAAGGAGAGATCATAATATGTAAATAACTTTTGTTTTATGTGAATATGTCTTATTCATCTGGTAAAGTTGTAAATCAGTGGAGGCCAGGAACTATGAAGTTGTATCATATGTAAAGCATTTTATCAAGTGTCCTGGGCATTATAAAGAGTTCTGAGATATGGTATGTGCCCCCAAATAGCTTATAAGACTGGATGGGATAGAACAGATAAATATGCAAAGATAAACAATGGAACAGGCAGTAAATGACCATTGCAAATGAGTAGTTACTCAGTATGTATCAGAGGAATTCAGAGGCTAGGTGACAGAGGGCATCCTGAACGGGATGGTTAGCAAAAGCTTCCCATTTCATTGAGGGAAAGATTCAGAAAGGCAGAGAATGAGGGAGTTTTGGTATATAAGAGGGAGCAGAGCAGAGCTCACAAGCTGGAAAACTCCATTAAATATCCAGGGGATACTGAAATAGAGCAAGTTAGATAAAAGGGAGGGTTGATGGAGGAGAGTAATGGGAAATAAAACTGGCAAGATAGACTGAGGGCTGGTTCTTGAATGTCATGTCAAGGAGTTTGAACTTAATTCTGGGGCTTTGAATAGTTATTGAAGGCTGTTTGAGGGTGTGTCTGGCGGGGAGAAGGCTGTAATGAAAAGTGTTTTAGGAAAACTGACCTAGCTTTGGTGGAGGAGGGCAAGAAGGCGTCTGAGAAACCATCGTGCACCTTACCTCTTCCTCCACCCACTCCTCGCTGGCTAAGTAAGAGTTGCTGATAAATAGCTGCATTTCACTGACCTGCAGCCATAGGATGGATGAAACTGTACCATTCCCTTCCCTTGCTGCCCCGGCTTTTTTTAATTGGGCTTAACATAAACTGTATACTGTGCTCATTATCTATTCAGAGAGAAATTGCGGCCTTGCTATTTGGAGAGATGTGATGGTGAGTCAGTTCCTAAAGCTATAAAAGAGCAAAAGGAGTGATGAACTGGCAGCTGTAGAGGAAGTCTGTTCCCATGATCCGTGTTCCTTGGCCTTCCATTCACCTTCCATTTCCAGCGCTCTCTTGTCACTTGGTTACACCTGGGTTCCTTAAACACTTTCCCAGGATGCTCTAAGTAGAAGTGTTATCCTGGAAGGCAGACTGCTAATTTTTCTTTTCTGACATTATTACTTACTCCTGTCTCTCCTTCATTTCTCTGCCATCCTCTTTGTAGATGCATCTGTGTGGGAGAGCCATTCTCCGCAATCTTGAGGTGAGTATTGGCGTCTCTAGATATGACTGTTATGAACAGGAGCGTTTGGAGTCTACCTTGACATTTTAGAGGTCAGCCTTCTACTTTAGGGAATAGACTTGAGAATTTGCTTGAGAAGAAGAGGGAATGAGTTTGGACTGAATCTTTGCTAACGTTTGGTTTACTGGGTACTCCTTGCTTTGTACCCCGCTGAGCCTGCACCCACTTCATGCCTCAGCTCACGTAGTCACCTCTAATTCATGGTGGCCAGTAGACCATGTAGATTAGAGGTTATCTCTGAACTTGCTTGAGAGTTTTTTGGGTTTAAGAGTTATCTCAAGTTTTGGTTTGAGAAGGCTGTAAATGTTATTTTGGGCCTCTGTGGATTGCCTTTGTGGACTTGCCTTGATGTTTTCAGAACTCTCTCCAATCTCCCCTTCTCCCCCCACCTTGGTTAGCTTGTTAAATAGCTCCTTTTACTTGGTAAAACCCCACAGCTTACTTGTAAAGATATGTTAATGATGAGAATGTTGAAATAGTGAGAAATGCCCAGGCTGCCCTGATTAAATTAACATTTCATTTGAGGCTGTCTTAGAAAGAATTGCACACTGTGAAAAAGCCTAAATAATTGTGATTCAAATTATTTAACAAAAGCTCTCATTTGATCGCATCCTTGAACACCTCAGATTTTTTAAGTGTCATAATTTCAAAGAGAAAGAAAGAAACCCAAGTCATGCTAGTTAGCTTAGTTTGATTGATTTCAGAACTACATTTTAATTTTAAATGGATGGGGCACAGTGCCAAGAAGACAGAATTGAGTGTTATTTACATCGGGGCCTGGGGTATGCTGTAATGCTTTTCTGACTCAGAGATTGCAGGGGGGATCTCTGAGAGACAGCATGAGGCAGTGGAGAACGCTGGCCTTGGCATCACAAGACCAAGTTTGTCATCCTCACTCTGCCACTTCTTGGTAAATCATGGAAGCTTTGGGGCCTTAATTTTTTTTTTTTAATGTATAAAATGTAGGACTTGGAATAGATGACTTCTCAGGTCTTTTCCGGCTCCAAATCTATGATTCTGCATCTTCCAAGCATGCGTGTAACCCTGCTTCTCCTAAGTTGGATCTTGTCCATTTTGTAAAGTGATATGAGCCCCGCTACCTTGAGTGCTGGCTTTTACATTGACACCAAAGAAAGGGAGTCTACCAGCTTCTTGGAGGGTAGAGTCTTTGTGAGTCAACAGATGGATCTCCGTTTAAGAACTGGGCAACTGGCTTCCACTGAGCATGCCTACAGCTCCTTTCCACCATCTTTCTGGAGCACCCTCCTGCACTGCCAGTTTTGGGCCCTCCAAACCCCATATGTAGTGTTGCTCTGGGGCCATACTGTCCTAAATTAGGAGAGTCCCTTCCATCTAACCAGACACAGCCACATGGCCTTGCTTCCTTCTGTCTTGCCGCGCCCCTCATCTATTCCCTGCTCCTGTGGACAAACTAATCAAATTAATGCTTCCATTGTTTTAGGAAAAGAGAGGTCCTCTTGGTCGCCTATCGAACAGTTCATCATTCCTGTGCCTCCATAGAATGAAACTCCCTCCCTGGTCACCCGTCCTACACACACACACACACACACGCACACACACACAACCAGCTTAAAGAGCTGTCACCCCAAGCACAACCTTCAAATTCAGAACTCAAGAAGAATGAAAGATCACCCAAAGAAGGAGAAAGGCCACCCCCATAGAGAGATGCAAAGTTCTGTGCTGTCACTTGTGAACACCCCTCCATTTCATGGCATCCAGGCACATCACTCATTTTGTTTCTGCACTCACCTGAGGCTACTCAGCCCTGCTTTGCTTGTCTTTTTAGGATTCAGACTATGCAGGGAAGGCACTTCCATCTGCACAGTAGAAAGTCATCTCAACAAGTGTTACTTAATCATTTAAAAAGTCACCAGTTTTCCTGTGTGGAGCTGGAGCTCATTTTCCTCCTCTTTGAGATGAAGTCTTTGGACTCGCTGACTTCTCCGTTTCTTTCAAGCTCTCATTCTATGAGTCTGTGATCCTCTTTGAAGTATCTTTGTAATTTATAGTTTGCTTTTACTCACATATAATTTCAAAGAACTCTCTGGATCATGGTGATTTTTTTTCCCTTGGAAAATTAAATAGAACCCTGTGAGTGAGATTACAGAGTAATAATGTGAATTGTCCTCACAAATAAAAATCATAGGATCAATTGAGAGGTGGAAAGGACTTTAGGGATCACCTAGTGAGAAAATTGAGGCCCAGGGAAGTTATATGACTTGGCCTAAGCTGTATTGTTATAGTAAGTAGCCAGACTGATTCCAGATCTAATGTTCTCTTTGTTGTGCCATACTCCTCCTCGATAAAATTCTCCCTTTCTTTACATGAATTGTGAGGAAAGTGCTTTGTAAACCTCGAAGTAAATAAATGTATATAAATAAATATATAAGACCTAGTCACTTTTCAAAAGTTTTGGAGATATGATATGGAGAGGTTCTTTGCCCCTCACGCACTCCATTTTATTATCCCTGTCTAGTGTTTCCTTGGGGAAATCTCAGAGATAGTTCATTTTTAGGTCTCTGCAAATGATAGTAAAAAAAAAAGTGCTTAGGTTCTACGCAAGTATTCATGATAACAAAGCATATTGCATATAGGACAAGCTTTATTTTATCCCATAGAAAATACAAATGGTACAAAGGACTCCTAGTAGTCCATGAATACATGATAGAGTTCTCCTCCCTCTTTGGAATTTCACCTTCTGACATTCTCCAAGAAGTGAAATAAATTTAGGATTCCTAGAGAAGTGTCTACTCCTCCCCCCTTACAGCAAGTTCCTTCTTCACTCCAGACCTATATAGACTTCTAGCCTCATTGTACTATCTTAAGGGCTTGAACTCTCCACTTAGAAGGAAAAATAAATTTGGTATTGCTCGAGAGACAATCAATGTTTCTTTGAACCTATGCCATTCAGTTAGCTCTTGTTAGTAGCATGTCTGAGTAGGATAAAGTACAAATTAATTGCTCCTTTGCATTATGGTTTATTCCCTTGTTACTATAGCTTCGGGATTATAGATACTACCTTCCCACCCCCCACCCCCTTTTCCCTTCCTCCCTTCCTCCCTTCCTTCCCTCTGTACTTTTCTTTGTTCCTTCCTTCCTTCCTTCCTTCATTTCTGAAGGTATGTATTCTTCCAAAGGAATTTTTTTAAATAAATGAGGAAAATAAATGAAAAAAGCAGAGAAATCCTAAACCAAGTGAAGTCTGTCGATTAGATTGATTGGTATAACTTATGGGATACAACTTTCATTCTTAGTCATTGCTTCGGCCCCATGAGGGACATAGGCTTATAGATTTGGAACTCAAAGGGAACTTGTAGTTCAATCTAGTACATCTGGTATAGTCCCTATATTTATAGATGAGGAAATGCAGTTTTGGAGAGGGAAAGTAGGCAGAATCAGAGTCTGGACCTTGAGCCTCTAACTGTAAAATCCTGTCTCTAAGGCTTTCCTCACCTCCCATGTCCTTGGACTGTTAAGCTTCCTGTGTCCACATTTAGTGGGTGAGGAGGGAAGGGAATATAGGAGTAAAAGTTCTAAGGAACAGCTAGTAAGTGGTTTTGAAAAACCTCCTTCTCAGTCCTCAAACAATTACAAGGCTTGCTAAGTGACTCTTCCCTTTGTTTCTTTTTCACACTCTTGGCTGGGAGTTTTAATGAGGAAGGTCAGGAGCCATGAAGAGGAAGAAAAGCTAATGGCCAGATGACAAACTGGACAAGTCAAACCCTCTTCCAGACACTGAATAATTGATATAGTTAAAGGTCATACATCTTGATCTATGTTGCCATTGACTTGCTTCGAGGATGGTTTGCCCCAAACTTAGTTTCCATGTTTTTTTGTAGATGGCTAAGGAATGAATGGATGGTTAAAGGAAGGAGTGTATGGAAAAGTATTTTCATACTGTAGAAGGATCAGCCTATGCAAAGGGATTTCTGTGGGGAAAGAGCATCCAGTCTATCTATATATCCAGGTCTTGGATATATATCTTCTGAATAGGCAGCGAATCAGATTCAGTCATGGTTAAAGCTCCATCCTCCTTTCCTAGGAAGTGCACAGAATTAAGTAGAATCCATGAGGTTGGTTAGTGCTGTGTATTGCTTACCTAGCATAACTTAATTGCAGTGGGCAAGGGGCTATTTGCAAAGTTGCTTTCAGTCCTTTGAGTCTAAGATTTCTAGTTATGAAGTCCATAATTACTTGGCTGAAAAATGTTTATTTAATTGTTGAAATTAGCTGTCCCACTTAGAGTAGGTCTCCAGTGAGTCGCTTTGTCTGTTTCTCTATTTGGTCTGCCATTTTACTCTTAGGGGTGGTTGTTTCCACCTCATTTTTTCCTTTCCAGTGTTGTTGACACCTAGGTGATGCAGTGGATAGAGAGCACCAGGCCTGAAGTCAGGAATTCCAAGTTCACATGTAACCTTGTGACTGTGGGCAAATCGCTTAACCTATGTTTGCTTTCATGTCTTCAATTGTAGCAGGTTTGTTGTGAGGACCAAATGCTTATTCTCTCAACATCTCTCTTTCTCTAATCTGTCCTTTGGCCATTTGATTAATTCATTAATAAACATCCCACAAGGAGGGAGGCAGAAGAAATGGAAGACTTCATCTCAGAATTAACTTTTGCTACTTCTTTATGGTCCTGGCAATAGGTTTGGCAAAGGAGGTGCCTGAAAACTGCTAAGTGAAGATTTTGTGGTTGATCTGTCTTCCACCGATTTATTCCTGCTACCTCTTCAGGAAACAGCTGGGAGATTGTTAGGAGCATGGCATTTTGAGATAGAGAAAACTGAGGGATCTGCTCCTTATGTATCTGTCTGATCTCTTTGGGACTCAGTTTCCTCATCTATAATGTGACAGAAGTGTTGGGAATGGTGCTTAGATGAAGGTCGAAGGGGAGACTAAAGAAAACTCAATTGTCAATGGTTTAATCTCTCGCTCTCTGCTGCTATAGCTATATGAGCTGTCAATTACTTTACCGCCTGAAGGGACTGTAGTATATTCCTTGGCCTCTACATGTTGCTCAGGCTGCTTATGAGAACTGACTCCTTCCGTACCTCAGCATTCCAACTCACTTGGAAGCAAGGGTCTCACATTGATCACTATTCATCTGACAACTCAGGGTCAATATTGGAATTAAGTCAGGTTATTGAACAGTTAGCAAAATGAAGTTTGTTGAGCCCTAACAGAAAGGATAATCATCAAGGACATAGCACTTAACTGGGGGTACACGTAGCCATTTTTATCTCTATACAGAAACATCTCTGTCAGCAGGACAGGATCTTGGAATTTCCAAGATCTGAGGATATCTATCAAATCTTTGCAGCCTTAACCCAACATGAATGGGCCTTTTTAAATACCCTTTGGTGACCATGAAGTTCCTCAAAGTCTTGAGTCTTAGCTTTCTGAGCCAATAAAGTTTTGGGAAATAGCTTTCTTTCCTTTCAAGGGAAGCACTATCCTTAAATAAGGTAGACAGATGATGGAGCCCTGGTATATGTCTTTGTCTTTCCTATTACACTTGGTGACTGAGATTGCCTCAGAGTCTCTGGAAGTCTAGAAAGTACGACCTGGAACAAATCCCAAGATACTCCAAAATGAAAAATTCCATCTTTTTGACTGGTGGAGCACCCATTCCTCATGGTCTGGTTTTGCCTTCGTCATCCCAACCCTTCAGACTCACAGAATCTGACAACTCATTATTAATGACCATGTGATTTATTAACAATCCCATGGCATCAAAAACTCAAAGAGTAAAACATAACTTTAAATAGATTTCAATGGTGGTATAACTTATGTTCATTTTTCCCTTTCTTCCCATCTGAGGGGAACAGAAAAGAAAGGGAGTGGTCAGGTTTAAAAAAGAATTATGGGATCTTACTCAGAAGAAAGAAGCTGGGAAAGAAACTGTGGACTGAAATTCAACTTGATCTTACCTAGTTTTCATCTGGTCTGTTCCATACCACATTGCTGGACTTGGCCACTTTCCACTTCTTACTCTGGCTTATTCTTGTCCACTACATTCCAGTCTTCATTGTGTGCCTGTTTTCTATCGACTTTATACGAATGTCCTTAAAAGAAGATTTTGGTTCCTGCCTTGCTTTTCTCTGCTTATAGGCGCTTTACTTCGTGGCAGGAAGAGAAAACAGTTTTGGAGTGGCTTTTTCCTTCTTTATCTCAGTTTATAAAAGCTCTGGGGTAGAAGTCCTTCCAAGTGAAAGGAAAATTGAAACTTGAGGACTTGGAGAAATGAATTCCTGAATATGTGTCTTAGTTCACTCAAGTCTTATGACCATGAACAGTCTATTGCTTGGATTCTTCTAGGAGAAGCTGACCTACAGCAAAATGAAGGTGTTGGACTAGGAGGGGACCAGTGAGCTTTCTTTCAGGTTTACATTTATTTTCCTGTGGGCAGTATTCATTTAGAAGCAACCCGTATCTACCAGTGTATTTCTCTCTTAGTACATGGCAGTGGTATTTTTCGAGAACTTGGTGGTGGTGGATGGAGTGTATTTAGAAATGGAAAAAGAGAATATGTGACCACAGGCAAGTCATTTATCTTCACAGAACCATGGTTTCCTTTTTGTCAGAAGGAAGGAGCTGAACCTCCTCTTTAAGGCCCTTTCTAGCAAGAATAACTTAAGAGAGACATTTGGGCAAATACTCATGGAGGATGGTTATCTGCTTCTGAAATATGTCTCAGGTTCCTCAAAAAGGTATCTTCTCCTACTTGGACTTGAAGGTTTGTCTTTTTTTTTTTTTGTTTGACTGTATTAACATTGCCTGTTGTTGTTCAGTTGTGTCTGACTCTTTGTAACCCCATTTGGGATTTTCTTGGCAAAGATACTGGAGTGGTTTGTTATTTGCTTCTCCATTTTGTTTCACAGATGAGGAATTGAGGCAAACAGGGTTAAATGCCCAGGGTCACACAGCCAGTACATTTTTGAGGTCAAATTTGAACTCAAGTCTTCATGACTCTTGGTGCAATACTTTTTCCATTATGCCACCTAACTGCTCCCCACTCCACTTTTAAGCATTGCCTACATCTTCTTTAAGGTGGCCAAGATTCGGAATTAGCTCAATCAGACTGGTTTCAGTCAATCAATAAAGTCAAGAAATCATTAAACATATATTAAGCCTACCATATACCAGGTACTATGCTAAGCTCTGAGGATACAAAGAAGGCAAAAGATAATCCCTGATTCCAAGAACATTCATAGTCTAAAAAAGGAGACAATGTGAAGGCAACCACATACAAATCACATATATACAAAAGAGATTGTAAATAGTCAACAGAGGGAAAGCATTTAATGTCTAAGATAGTTTTACATGGAGGAAATGAAAGTACTGATTTTTGTCTCTGTGTTGGGTAACAAGAAGTTATATGGGTTAACTTTGGGGAGTGGAATGTGTTTTGGAAGATCAGGCAAGGCTAGGTGGGGCCCCTCAGTAGCTTGAAGACATTGAGGGCCTTGAGAGTAGGTCACTAGTTGGATGGGGAGGGTATTGGAAGTTTCAGCCTATTTCAGAAATCTCTGGGAAAGAGAAGAGTGGATGTCAGTGGAAGTGCTTGAGGTATAAAATGTATTCAGTAGAAGTTTGTAGCCACCTTTTATCCTGACTACCGTGTGTGTGTGTGTGTGTGTGTGTGTGTGTGTGTGTGTGCGCGCGTGTGTGTATACAAAAGGGCTTTTGAAATTTGTTTGTAAGTTGAAGATGGATTACATGTTTTTTCCACATATTTCCATTTTTTTTACATAATTTGTGAAGCCTAGAAGTTCCTGTTTCAGAGGCGCAGGTACATTTTAGTGGTTGTGAGGTTACAAGTCTCTTGCCAGTTAGCCCAACGTTTTGTGGCACTCCTATTCCACCGAGAGACCTTATATAATCTTATTGAATGTTTGCTGGCTGCCTGCATACCTTTCTTTTCAGCCATTCTAGGCCTTAACTGACTCCTTTTTAGGCCCAGTTGTGCCACAGTCAGCTGTTGCCCCTTCATGCTTCCCTGCCCCCTCCTCCATTCCATCTCTTTGCTCTTGCCTTCCCCTCCCCCTTTCCTTGCCTTCACATATTGGTTTGGCCATTTGAGTGTTTGAAGTGGGGTGGGTATTATTTGAAAGTTATTTCCAGTCCCAGCCTCATTGCCACATAGACAGACACTTGGGGGAAACTTTCTGTGTTCTGTAGCTGAAACTTCAGAATATGGAGTCCGATTCATCTATCCAGTTCCATATTGGATGACAGCTTCCTCCCCTAAAAGCACATGGGAACAAAACTGCATTAGTTGCTCAAGTCATCAGGGGCATGGCCATCCCCTGTGCTAACTTTGTGAAGGATTATATGCTCATCAATCTGGAATTGGAAAGGGACCTTAGAGGTCATTTCATTCAATTTCACTTTACAGATGAGGAAACTGAGCCCCAGAGTGTTTAAGTGACTCACCCAAGGTTATACAGCTAGTTATTGGCAGAGCCAAGATTTCAAACTAAGGTCCCGTGATGCCAAATCTCCTAGTACCTTGGTAAGGGTACTGGAGGCCTTTGCATTGTGTACACTTTTAGACTTGAGTGCCATAACCACCCCCCACCGCTGCTGATATCAGCTGCTGCCACCATCATGACCACCATCATCACCATAACCAACCATTAACTATTCATATTTCTCTAATGATTTACAGTTTTCAGAAAGCTTTTTTTTTTAAAATGAGTCCATTTAAATAAGTAAGTAGCACAAGAATTATTTCCCCAGGATTCCTTAGTTGAATTGAAATTCACCCTTCATCCAAGGGCGCTCAGTATTCTACTACTGTGTCTTCCTTGTGTAATCCATCTTTTCTTTAAAATAGGTTTTATTGATGCCTTTCATTTTTGAGTTGTGGCCATTCTTGTTACAAAGAAAAGTTAAGCAAAAGCAACTGATGCAGCAAGAGAATCTGATCGTGACACTGTCTACAAAATTCTGCATTGATAATTTTCTGTCTCCTCAAAGGAAAAAGGTTCTTCCTTATCTCTTTGGGGCCAAGATTGGTCATTACAGTTGCTGAACTTTTCATTTTAATATTCTTCTCATCTGCATTCTTTTAGTCCTTCTACGTATTCTCTTGGTTCTGCCTACTTCTCTCTGCATCAATTTATACAGATCTTTTCATGTTTCTTAGAATTTGTCATTATTTTTGTACTCATGGCACAGTTGTATTTTATTCATGCACTGCAATTTATTTAGCTTTTTCCACCTGTAATGAATTTGCACATTGCTTTCTTTTTTTTTTTTAAAGATAATATTGTAAAGTCCAATGAACAGCTGTTGAATGTGCCACATGGTGGTGGATTAGTGTGAAAAGTCTAGTAAGGAAATATTAAGAGACACCGACCTCCATCTTGGTGTCCTTAGCCAACTGAGCTGACTTCTGGCTGACACTGCCAGGGCATGCGGCAGTTCCATTTGGCTTCAGAGTTCTCCTGCCTGGTTGGTCACCCACTTGGGGACCTCATGGGTTTGTTTGCTATTTGGATTCCTCTCCTTTATGCTCAGTTGCTTAGAGAACAACGTGGTTCTGAAGTAGGCTGCCTCATAGCAGAAGAAGGCTGTGCAGCTTTGCCAGATCAAACAAACAGCATAGAAATCCTTTCCTTCCATCATCGTGAGAAGGCAGGTTGCTGAAAATCATTGTGGTGTGAGATCAGGACGCATTATTTTTTTCTATCTCCTAAATTATTAGGGACTTAGTCACTCCTTTTCTATGCCTTCTACATATAGGCATGCTGGAAAATT
The DNA here is from genome assembly GCA_023548195.1 of Bettongia penicillata ogilbyi. NCBI lineage: Eukaryota > Metazoa > Chordata > Mammalia > Diprotodontia > Potoroidae > Bettongia > Bettongia penicillata. Next base: position 3,008,748 of record JAJHZJ010000671.1, read on the forward strand.
CTCAGCCAAGGCTGCCGCTGGTCCGTAAGGTCTGCTTCCTTCAGGAGTCTTAGTTTATTTAGAAGGGGAAAAGGATATATGTCCTAATCCAAGGTCTTGTCATATGTTTACATTATTGGATTACTTTAAACCATTTTCTATTTCTGACTGGAAAAGATAGTTTAGCCCTTTAAAAAATACCAAAAAATACAGCTTCCTTTTGCAAGAAGGCACAATAGGATACTTGCCATCCTGAAAGTAATTTTGTACTTGTTCTTGTTGTCATCTGCATCTTCATCATTGTCATCATTGTCATCATCATCATCATCATCATCATCATCATAGTAAATAGCTAACATTTATTTACCACTTATTTTGTGCCAGGAACTGTCCTAAAAGCACTTTACAAATATCTCATTTGATCCTCGCAACAATCCTGGGAAATAGGAACAATTATTATTTCCATTTTATAGTTGGGGAAACTGAGGCATAGGTTAAGGTGACTTGCCCAGGGTCACACAGCTAATAAGTGTCTGAGGCTAGATTTCAACTCAGGTCTTCCTGACTGTAGTCCCAGTAGTCTATCCACTGCACCATCTAGCTGCCCTCTAGGTTGTGCAAGTAACTATCCCTTAAAAAGCGAAATTTAAGGGCACAGACCTGGGAAGTTTAGATATATTTTTTCACCCCACTGTTCCTATAACTTGATTGTTTTCTAGTCAGTAGAGTATCTTAAAGACTATATTTAGCATTTTGGAATATAGTGGCTGAGTAGTGGCTATGGTGACATCGGTGTGGAAACAGGAGCATACATTTCCAGATGTGTATGTGTGTATGCACATGTACAAGTGTGTGTGTTTAAATTGTCAGCATAATGTGGCCTTGATCCATTACTTTGAGAAGAGGAGCCCATCCAGAAGAAATGAAAGAAGCTTCTGAATGGCCATTGTAGAGACATGACTGTTGTTCATTAGGGCGGGATACACCCTGAAAAGCCATTGGCATTCTCACCAGTGGCACTGCCCATCCATCAACTGACAGCAATGGCCCAGGGCCATGTGGTAAACAGGGTTTCTCCTCTACTAGGAGTATTTACAGTTTTCATTTCTGTGAAAATTCGTAGCTGGGTGCTGGCAAGGGTATTCTGGTGAGTGTTCAGCAAGACGCACTTTAAAGTTTAACGTGAGTCATTAACATTTTCTCCATGGCTTTCTGAAGTCTAGACAGGCAACAGAACAATCAATCACGCCCTGACTTGTAGCATTTACAGATTTGGGAGGTGGAGATGCTCACACCGAAAACTGAGCAATCAGCTGGGAAGAGACGGGTCCATTCTGTCCCTGAGGCCAGGTTCCGTGGAATCCCTTCATCTTGACCCCACGCAGTTTCAGCTTCTGAATCTGGAGGTGGAAGAACCTGAGTGGCCTCACCTCCCTTGTGGAGTGAAGCACAGGATCTTGCTATAGTTATTTTTTCAGGGCAGAGTTTTCAGCAACTCAAGTCAAATGGACAAATGTGTACTAAGCCCCTCACGGGCTAGGTACAACTGAAGAAGATGTAATACGAGATAAATTGAGGGTAATCGCATAGGGAGGGCACTGATATAAAGAGGGGTATGTATGGTAGGGAGGAAGAGGCTATCAAAAAACTTGAGGGTCTCATTTGAAAAGGAAATCGCTTCCTGGGTGGGGGAAAGCTACAGAACTCTGTTAAGCTGTGGATGTGTGGGAAGGAAGGCTAGAAACCCACAGATGGAGAAAAAGACCGAGGGCAGGAGCCAGAGAGCTAGAATGAAAACTTCAATCTTTATTTCAGAGAAGCTGAAAACTGAAAACTACCAGGGGAGGTCACCCCTCTGACATTCTCCTTGGACATTATTTTTTCCTAATGAAGTGTGTGGCTTGGTAATTTTTATTTGCCATCTATTTTCTTAGTAGCCCTAACACAAAGTTGTTTGATCACAGGCAGGATAACTACTGAATTTCCACATCAGCTTCTTTAAAAGTATGTATTATATTCCAGACTAGCCTCCCTCCCCTGGCACCCTCTCTCCTGTTTATTTTCTCAAAACAAGCAGTGGTAGATATAATGGATTGAGGAAGATTTATCACCTGCAGAGGAGGAAAAGAAAAATAATCCTCTCTCTGTGCTGAATAATGCCAGAGAATGAGTTCCTAGCAAATGATATGGTGTACACTGGAAATGGGCTTCAGTGAAAAGGAAAGATTATTTCTTTGAGGCCCCATTAAATGAGTTTGCTAATGACTCCCACTTTCTTGGAGGAACACTTCTTTTCTCGTGCTTTTGTCTCTTTGCTGTGATAGAAAAAATGTCATGCACCAGCCTTTCCTTTGCCCCAGGTACGGAGATAAAAATGGAAATCCAGTTTTATTGACCTATGCATGAGCCTGTTATTGGAATAGGAAATGAATTGCTTTAAGGGGGCTGCTGAATCCTTGGATAGACAGCGTGAGTATTGCAATGAGAGGTATCAAATACCTGACCCAGATCTAAGGTCTGAGATCTGAGCTGCGCCCCGCTGACTTTAATAGGGGTGAGACCTTAACTGGCTACTAGTTATCCTGTAAAGATGTTGGAAAAAAAAATCTATTAGTGCCTCTAGGATACCCTCCAAGCAAGATATGGCAGGCCTCTGTTGACAGTAATGATATCTTCAAAATGCTGTCACCAGTCTGTTTCAGGACCTTGACTGAGAAAAGACACTATACCAAGTAGGGCATGGGAAGTTAGGTTACCACAACAGCTGGTGTCTGGGGAGCCCAGGGAGTGCAGTTTCTCATTGGGAGGTCAGGCTAAGTTCTTCATTCAAGGATAAAGCAGAGCATGGTTTGGATCCTTGTAACTTGGTTGTAGGCAGCTGGGAAATCACAGCTGCTGACAGAAAATGCCGGCTGTGCTGAGATCTGTAAGCACAGCTGGAGTAAGAATCAAGGGAAGTCTCAGGGCTGAATAACAGAGCTGGGAACAAGAAGAACTGTGTAAAATTGTAAAAAACTGTAATTCTGACTGTATAATTGTACATGATTCTAGTAATAAAGAAAATGAGGAGATATATAAGGAAGTCAATATAGCTGCACAGGGAACTCTCAAAAAAAAGCTTCAGATGTTTAAAGACCATATTTAGGAAGGGAGTTTAACTCCGGACCAGTGTAAAAGAGTGACTTCAACCTCTTGTAAAGCATAGTATCAGCCTTAAATTCAGAGTTTTCACAAACTGTCAGAAAAAACAAAATAACCCTTAAAGCAAAAAATGTAAATGAGGAAGTAATCAGATAATAAATGTTTGTTGAATTAAATGGAATAGATCTCATTCAGGAAGCTGCTATAAGATGACCAAACAGCTTTCAGTGTTAGGTTAATGTTGTCTTCTCTACTAACTGGAAGGAAAGGAGAGAGAAAAGAAGCAATTAGTAAGTGCCTTCTATGTAGTAGATACTGTGCTAAATGCTTCCCAAATATTACCTCATTGGATGCTTACAACAACCCTCTAAAGTTCCTTACAGTTGAGGAAATTGAGGTAGAAAGAGGTTACTTACTTTGCCAGAGTCATACCACTAGTAAGTGTCAGAGGCTGGATTTGAACTCAGGTCTTCCTGACTGCAGGTCCAATGTTAAAAGGAATAGAGGAACATAGATTAAGAGCTGGGAGTGGACCGTAGAGATACAATCCAACCTCTTCATGGTCACACAAGTGGAAACTTGAATGACTGGAATTTGAACTCAAGGTCTTCCAATTAATGATGGAATTTGAACAAAAGGTTTTCGCAGCCAATGCTTGCTCTATGATGTCCTGCTTCCTCTTACGTTCTTCGTGTTTCAGTCAGACTGGACTACTTGCTGTTTGTTGTAAGAGTCCTATGCTTTCTTACCCTGAAGCCTTTGCTGACACTGAATGCCCTCTATCTGGAATTCCCACCCATGTTATTAAAATACTACTGTTTAATACAGTAAATTGTATACTATGTAGTTGTTCCATTGTGTCTAACTCTGTGACCTATTCGGGATTTTCTTGGCAAAGATACTGAAATGTTTGCCATTTCCTTCTCCCGATCACTTTACAAATCAGTAAACTGAGGCAAGCAGACTTAGGTGACTTGCTCAGGGTCACACATTTAGTAAGTGTCTGAGGCTGAATCTGAACTCATGTGTGCCTGATTCTAGGCCCAGCAGTATATCCACTGTACCACCTAGCTGCCCTTGTACGCTATGGAGACTTCTTAAATGCTTGTTGCTGAAGAATTTTTTAAAGTGAACACATGATTGAGACAGATGTATGCCATGTTTTGGTAGATTCAGAATCACCTCCATGGGCTTGAGCAATGGGCCTGAACAGACAAGATTGAATTAAATGTTGATAAATGTGAGGTACTGCATCATTGTATCACAGATTTTGAGTTGGAAGAGATCTTAGAGGTCATTTATTCCAGCCTTCTTACCTTACAGATGAACAACCTGAGTGACCCTAAGTGATTTGCTCAAGGTCTCGTTTGCCCATGAACTTTGACTCCAAGTACAGTTCCCTTTCCTCTGTATTGCAGTTTAAAAAATTTGAAGATAAGTTATGGGAGCTATGACTAGAAAGCAGTCCATGTATACAAAAACCTAGAGATTTTTATTATCCTCCTGCAAACTAAAAAAGAAAAATAACAACCAAAAGAACCACTGGCATGCAGCTGCTCAAAATGTTAATATAATCTGCATTTATATAATGCATTGAGGTCTGCAGAGCACTCAATTCCGTATACACACACACACACACACACACACACACACACACACACACACACACACACACGACAGGAGGTGGCTAGGGGGTGCAATAGACAGAGTGCCAGATCTGAAGTCAGGAAGACTCCTCTTCCTGAGTTCAAATCTGGCCTCAAACACTTGTAGCTGTGTGACCCTGGGCAAGTCACTTAGCCTCTGTCTGCCTCAATTTCCTCATCTGTAAAATGAGCTGGAGAAAGAAAAGGCAAATCACTCCGATATTTTTGTCAAGAAAACCCCAGTTGGGGTCATGAAGAATTAGGCAACATTGAAAGACCTCAGCAACATCAAAATGTGCTACATCCTGTCTGCTTTAAGAGAAGTACGCAGAGCTCACAGGGATTTCTCCTTCTGCTTAATTCTTCTGTAGTCAGGACTCAGCTGGAATGCTGTGGCTAGTTTTGGTCACCACACTTTGACAAACTAAAAAGCATTTGGTCGAGTGTGACCAAAACTTCCAGAATCCATTGAAGTCTTATCAGGCAAGGAATGGTTGAGGGAACTGGGTATTTTTATCTTAGGAGAGCTGAGGAAGCATACGTGTCTTTAAGTATTTGAAGAACAGTTTTGTGCAGAAGGAGTAAAGTTACTGTTCAGGGTTTCACAGGCCACGAGGAGGATCACTAGCTAATGCCTGGAAAGGAGGAAGATTTTATTTTAATATTAACTATTTAATAGTGCTTTAGATCCAAGGAGTCAAATGTGGACCAGAAGCTTGAACCAGATTAAAATTATTGGGTAATGTTTAGCAAAAACAAATAAAAATATGGTAGAACATAGATAATGTTAACATGTGGTTTTCTACTGTTTTTGTTTGTCCAGAAATGGGGTGAGCACCTCAGTGAACAAGTCCTTTAGAATGGGGAATGTTAGAGCTAAGGGACCTTGGAGATCATCCAACTTGTCACTTTGTAGATGAAGGAACAGGTTCAGAGAAAGGAAACAATTTCTAAAAGATCAACAAGCTACTTAGTTGCAAAATCCGGACCAGACCCTAGGTCTCTTAAGCTTCTAAACAAGTGCATTTTTCATTGTGCCTTGGCAAACTTGGAAACAAGAATTCCCATCCATCCGCCACTCCTTATTGTTTGGATCATCCACATGGGTCCAGTTTATTTGGTTTCTTCCTTTCTTTTTCCTTTTGAAGTTGGACTCTATGTTTAATTTTTTGGGGGGATTTTTTTTGGGAGGCATAAAGCAAGGGCCTTATGACATCTGAAGTCCACAGGATCATAGATTCAGAGCTGGAATTTTACAGTCTCATTTTAAACGATGATGCAGCTGCACCCTAGAGGGCTGAGTTATTTGCCTAAGGTCATGCAGATTGTAAATGGCAGGACTGGAATTTGAACTCAGAGCCTCCCCCTCTAGCTACAACAATCATTGCCCTATGCTATGTCACCTTTTAAAATTGTCAATGTGAATCCCCAACTGTACTTTCTTCATGCAGTCTTATCTTTTCACATTCTCTCTTTTGCCTTCTCCCATCCCTTCCTTCTTTTCCAAGGTATCCACTTTAAATCTGTAGTCATCTCCATTACTTAGCTTCAGTGATGCTATTCCGAACTGGAGGACTTAACTGAGAGTGGCCGGCAGCTTATTGGTAAATGCATTGGGAGTCAGTAACCAAGGGCAGTTGGTGAAAACCTTAAAGGACACAAGAATGCAAAAATAACTTACATTTATAGAACATAAGGTTTGCAAAGCACTTTCCACATACTACACCATTTCACACAACAACCCTGTGTGATGGGGGCTGTTATTGTCCTCATTTTACAGCTGAGCAAGTGAGGCAGAGAGTGGTTAAGTGAACTACTAAGCATCTGAGGCCAGACTTGAACTCAGGACTTCCTGACTCTCCGGCTGATGCTGTATCTACTGTACCACCCAGCTGTTTCATGAGTTCTTGAGCAGCAATGACTGAGGGATTGAGAGGGGTGAGGAGGGAGGTAGCTCTTATCTTATCCTGTGTAGTTCCAGAGGTCAGAACTAGATCCAGTGGAAGCAAGAAAGGAAGATAAAGAAATAAACTTTCATTAAATGGCTACTCTGGGCATACACCAGGCTAAGTGCTATATAGTTATTATCTCATTTGATTCTCACAATAACTCTGGAAGGTGGGTGCCATTTTGATCTCCATTTTTCAATTTAGGAAAGTGAGGCAGACAGAGGTAAGGTAGTTTACTTAGGGTCACATAGCTAGTAAGTGTCAGAGGCTGGTCTTCCTGACTCTTGGTCTAGTGCTCTATTGTTTGCCACCTAGTTGGCAAATGGGGAAAAAATTATAGGCAGATTTCAATTCAGTATAAAGAACTTTTGAATAGTTCCAGTTGTCTAAAAAGAGGGCAGACTGCCTCTTAAGGTAGTGAACACTTTTTTAATAACAGGCATTTATATAGCACTCTGAGGGCTGTAAAGTGTTTTTCCATAATTTTAATTTGATTTCCACCACAACTTGGAGAGGGAAGTACTTACTAAAGCTGGTATTGGCTCCATTTTACAGATGACAATCCTGAGCCCCAGAGGTGATGTGATTTGCTTCAGAATTGTACTGCTAGAAAGTAAATAGATGTAGGATTGGAACTCATGTCTTCTGTGCTCCTACTCTAAAGTTCTTTCCCATACTTTTCTGGAACGAATCATTTATTAAGCATACACTCTTTGCCATGCGCTTAGCTAAGTACTAGAATATTAATACAAAAAAACCCAGTATAGTCCCTGCCCTCAAGGAGCTTGTACTTTACTAAGTGGAAGATAATAAATAGTGACCAGTGAGAGATATTTTAATCTAGGAAACCATCAGGCTGGTGAGTGGAGCCCTGGAACAGTTGATTCAGTCATCCTTTCTAGGAATAGAATCCTACATTTAGCAAGGGTGAGGAACCTGATGCCTTAAGGTTACACTTGGCCCTCTAGGTCCTCAAGTGTGGCCCCAAACTGGATTGAGTCAAAGGTTGCACTTGAGGACCATTTGTGGCCCTGGAGGCTGCAGGATCCCCACCCCTGATTTAAGAGTCAGCTAGTTAAGCGGTTCTTAACCCGTTTTTGTTTCTTGGACCACTTTGGCAGTCCAGTGAAACCTATCAGCTTCCTTTACAGAAAAATGTTTTTAAATGAAATAAATAAAAATATAGGATAATCCAATTATATTGAAGTACAAGTTACACGCACAAACACTTATGCCTAGTTCATGGACCTCAGGTCAAAACCCCTCATCTGGTCTGACACTCTCATTATATAGATCAGGAGATTAAGACAGAGAGAAATTATATCTCTGTTTTGAAAATGTCAATGTAGCAGCCATTTGGAGAATGGATTAGAGAGGAGAGAGATGAAAGTCAGGAAGACCAGTTAGGAGAATGTTAAAAATGGATCCACTTACATGAACAGGATTGCCGTTGGTAATGATGCAGCCTGATTGGAGGTTGAGGTTTGCACTACTTTTTCTGTGTTTGATTTTGCGAGGTATTATGACTTTGCCACCTTTCCTTCCCCCAGATTTCATCATGAATGTACTGTATGCTCTATATTTACATTTTTAATTAAAGTAAATTAAAATATATTTTGTTTGGAAGGTTTTAGCTCCTTTGAGGTAATTGGAGACATCTCTGAGTGTCACAACATCAGACTTCACACACAGACGCCCATAATAAGTGTTTGAATAAATAAATGGCAAGAGGTGATTTAGCTTCCCCTAGCCTCTAGGGAGCTGTATCTTCCAAGGTGTCAGTTTTCATTTGTAAATAGCTAAGACTGTGTGTGTAGCCTTCTTGTAACCAACCTGTGACGAAGAGAGAGGAGAATCAGATTTTCTCTGGTGAGTGGGTGGGTGGTATAAGTGTACTCATTCCCTCTGTCTGGAACGTCTTGTCCCCTACTCAGGACCCCAAATTTATTGTTAGAAGAAAAGTTAGCAAAGTGCTAGGGAAGGGATGAGGTGTGTTTCCCTTGTATTTCCCACCTTCCCTCCTCTGGAGGAATTGAGGTAGAAGTAGGTGTGGGAAGAGGGCTGAGGGAAGGGTGTTGAAAGATCACAGAATAGTAGGTAGCATCTCCAGAGTGCTTTATGGTTGACAAAATGCTTTATACATTTGATCTCGTTTGATTCTCCTATCTCTGATAGGTGCTAATATGATCCCCATTTTATTGATGAGGAAACTGAGGCTGAAAGACCTTAAATGACTTAACTAGAATCACATAGCTAATAAATGTGTGATTCAGAATTTGAACTCATGTCTTCCTGACTTCCTAGTCCAGTATTCTATTCACTGCATGATCTTTCTGCCTCAGATATACATTTAGAGGTGAGAGGGACCTTAGAAGCCAACTAGGACAGTAACCTCATTGTACAAATGTCCAGAAAGGAGAAGAGACCTACCCAAGTTGACAAAGCTAGGACTTGAGTCCAATTCATGCTCCACAATCCAGTGTCCTTTCCTTTGCACCAAGGCAGGAGCCTGTGTGGCAGCGTGTGTAAACCATCACTTCCAGCTTCCAAATAATTTCTCAGGTTGACTTTCATTTGTGCCGTTACCCAGTTATGGCGGTGCAAGCATATCAAGTAGCCCTGCTAAATGTCCAACTTTTATATGATATTTTTTTAACAAAAGCTAGTGATTTTAAAAACTGTCATCTTTTCTTGTGTTGATACTGACACCCAGAAGAAATCCCTGCTTTTCCTTTATAAAGCAACTCTAAGTTATCCCTTTGGTGTCATTTTTTCGAAAGGAATTTGATCATGACATTTCTAGTTGTTTTTGATGTCATTCTAAATTATACAATAGTGGAAATGAGAACAGGATACTAACCTTTCATTAAGTGATTCCATTAAACTCTTGGAGAAGATGCAAAGGCTAGATAAGACTTAGAATCTTAGAGTCCTGTAGGGCCTTAAGGACCGAAGACACCAAGTGCAGAAAAATAGAAGACATATCACTGGGAGATAAGTGTATTACAAAGTTATAAAATGAAGTACTTTGTCAGATCTGAGGAGAGGGTTATTATCAGTGTTATGCAGGGGGAGTTTTATAATGGATGACTTTCTGGAGAGGTGAGATTTAAGATGGTCTTTTAAAAAGGGTAGGAGGTGGATGCACGATGATGAGGAAGATGGGTATTGTAGGCCTAGCAAAGGCTTGGGGGAGGGGGCTTATTCTATAGAAAAACCATATGTGAATCATCACAATGCAAAATAACATCAATATTTTGTCCCTGGAAACTCCAGTAAGCTTTATTTGAGTTGTTTTTTACCTGACAATATAGGATTATAAGTTTGGCACTGGAAGATATCTAGAGGCCAAGTAATCAAATATTTTGCAGAAGAGGAAACTGAGGCACAGCAAAGCTGAGTAACTCCCTCAAGATCACATAAGTAGCAGGCATCAAGAGGTGAGATTTGAGATTGGGTCCTCTCAAACCAGTGTTCTTTTCAGGATACCAACATGACAGTCCAAGGTATCAGTCATTTATCAGTCAATCAGTAAACATTTATTAAGCACCGACTGTGTGCCAGAAGCTGTGCTAAATGCTGGGATACAAATAAAATACAAATAAAATAATACAAATAAAAACACAGACAGTCTTTGCCCTCAAGGAGCTTATAGGCTAATGGGAGAAGACCACACCCAAAGAGACTGAAAAGGCAAGGGGAAGGGGGGGTAGTTACCCAGCTTTAGAACATGATGGGTAGCTCCAAAGGTGTCTAGAAGCAGTATAGATGGTGGGAAATGCTTTACTTTTAGTTGACAGGGATGATGACATTTACAGCTGTTATCAGCAGTGGTCTTTATATAGGCTGATAGCAATCCTGCAGTTCTGACAAAGTCTGGGCTGACAATTTTTGAGACTGTATTTATATCACTACTTTTAATCCCAAATTTCCTTCTCCTGATTCCTCTATTTCAGCGAATGGGATTGCTATTCTAGCAGTCACAGAGGTCTGGCACCTTGGATTCGTCTTTGACTTTCCTGTTTTCTTTCCTTATCTTCCACCCCATTGCATCCAGTCATTCAGAAGTCTTGTAAATCTGCCTCTCCAAATTTCTCTAGCATCTCTCCCCTTTCCCTCCTTCCTTTTCCTTCCTACTGCTGCCATCACTTCAGGCCCTTATTATCTCTTAGCTGAAATACTGTAATGACCTGTCTCCCTTTCTGTCTTCTGATTGTGTCTCCTTTTCTGTCTTCCCTTTCTGTTCCAATCCATGCAATCCCTGACTACCAGATTTATCTTACTAATGCCTGGTTCTTATCTCTTCTTTAAAAAACAAAACTAAAAACAAACATACAAAAAACCACAAAAAAGAGCCTTTCAGTGGTCTGCTGAATACAGTTCTGGATCCCTTAGAGTGGCTTTCAAGGCTCTCCCAAATCTGCCTGTGACCTCACTTTGTTGCTTTATCTAACACTGTCCAATCAAAATGGATCATTCACCGCTCCCTGAACACGTTGAACATTTCAGATCCTTTCTTAGTCCTGTGCTTTGTCAACCTAGGCACTGCTTAGCTTCCTAAATGTGAAAAAAAATTGCCATCAAAATGTGGGAGACCTGTATTACTTTAATTTTTTTTCATTTTGGTTCAATTCAGCAAACATTTAGTAGATACCTGTTATATACTGGGTATACTAAAACAAAAATGAAATAATCCCTGCCTTAAAAGCCTGGGACCTTAGAGGTTATGGAGTCTAACCTGCTCATTTTACAAGTGAGGAAACTGAAGCCCAGGGAGGTTGAGAGATCTTATGAAGTAAGTGTATCAGAGGTCGTAAGCATCAGAAGCAGGATTTGACCCAAGATCCTTTGACTTGCCATCAAGGAGCATATATTTTTAGAGCAGGAGGATAAATAAATACAAAACATGCAATATAAATATTAAGTAACACTCTTTAAAAATATTTTTGAGAGGAGCACTAATAGTTAGAATAATCAGGAACTGGAAAGGTATCTATCATTTGAGCCTGGAAGGGTTCTAGATTTTCCAAGAGATGGAGATGAATATGAATAAGGGATGAGATATCTGACTTTTAAGGGTTTGGGATTTTGCAGTGGACCTGGAGTCAGGAGTTCAGATCTGACCTCAGACATTTCCTAGCTGTGTGACACTAGGAAAGTTACTTCACCCTGTTTGCCTCAGTTTCCTCACCTGTAGAATGAGCTGGAGAAGAAAATGGCAAACCATGCCAATAGCTTTGCCAGGAAATCTCCAAATAGAGTCATGAAGAGTTGGACAATTGAACAATCACAAAAGCTACCTGAGGGTCAGGTGGGGTTTCGCTTTTATCTTTCTGTGACCTGGGTTTATATCAAGCTGGGGCACTTTGCATCAGGCTTTCCTGATTGGAGGAGCAAATGCTAATGGAGAGCTGCCAAGCGTGGTAGAGGAAGGGAGTTGGTGGGAGAGCTTTGGAGAGGAGGGATTTCCTTCTGTTCCTTCTCTTCCTCCTCTTTTCCCCTTCCTTCTTCCACTTTTCCTCTCCTTCCTCCTTGTATCCTTCCTCCCTCTCTTCTTCCTCATTCTCTCCCCTTCCCCCACTCTGGTACCAACTCCGGACACACTGGGATTACACTTGTATCTTTAACATCTTGCACTTTGGGAGACACTTAATAAATGTTTCTTGACTTATTTCCTCCTCCAGTTTTTCTACCTGTTGTCGTTAAGTGTGGCAACAAACTTTCTCCATCAGGGTGTGGCTCTGTTGCCCTTATAGTAGTACAGAAGAAGGGCCCAGATTCTTTAGTGACCTCAGTCACTGTCTTAGGGGTACTGGGAAGAACTAATAAATAGTTTATGATTCGGTTCAAACCGAATCATAAACATGCTGATAACCAGTCATGCTCCAGTAGCTGTTTGTAAAAATAATGGATGCCAGTTCAGTTAGACTACTTGACTGGGATTGTCCTTATTTTAGAGGGGTGGGCTGGGGAGGGAAAGGGGACCTAGATATAAGCTACGGAGTCTACATTTTTAAATAGTGTCTTGGAAAACTTTTGGGTGTGTGCAATGACGTCTCCTCATGTTTACCTTTGTAGATTTTTCTGGGTGTGTAACAGTGCCTTACGCAGACCTGGGTCATTTAATTTCACTCATTTATTTTAATGTGCATGCTTTAGTAGTAATGAATGGGGTCACCGCAGAGGAGAAAACGTCTACCTTCCTGTCTCTCTGTTGTTTGCTGATCAGCTGTCTCTGAAGAGCCTTCAGTATAACACTGGTATCCAGACAGTACTTTTCCAAGTCAGTCTAAAAAGTCCATATGACCTCTTGGAAGATATCTTCTTGAGGAAAAAAAATGCCACAAAGCTTTTCACCAAAGCAGTTAAGCGGAAAACAGGATTTGGACCTGGAGATGTGTGTGTCACTTAGCTTCAATTTTAGTGAAAGTTAGAGAATTTATATTACAGAACTGACAAACTCCCTCCCCTTTACCCCCCCTTTTTTTGTATCTTGGCCAATGAACATGTGTGGGTAGTGGCAGTGAAACCTGATTTTTTTCTTCTGCTGTCTGACTGCTCAGTGCATCCTCAAACATACCTTGACCTGTTCACTGACAGTACTGTGGATTGGAGGGGTGTAGAAGAGAAAGAGCTAGGAGAAAAAGCTCCTGGTCTTTGCCCTGCTCCCTTGAAGTACAAGCCACTGCTTGGAATGGAAGGTGCCCAGACTTGGAAGGCACTTCCTTATTGAACTTAAAGCCATGTCTCCTATCCCACTCATGGCACCACCATGGCACCATGCAGTGAGGAGAGCACTGGAACAGGAGTCACACTTAATTTTTGGGGCTTGGTTTCAAATCCAAGCTCATGTGACCTGAGGCAAGGTATTTTTCCTTCTTGCACACCGACTTCCCCTTTTGTGAAAAGAAGGGATTGGGTTAGACCAGAGGTTCTTTTTTCTTTTTGCTTCATTCTTTTAAACAGTATTTTATTTTTCTAATGTCATATAAAGACAATTTTAAACATTCTTTTTAAAGTAAGATTTTGAGTTCTAAATTAGACTTAGAGTTCTTAAACTTTTTATGGCACAGACCTCTTTTACAGTCTGGTGAAACCTTTGCATATCTTTTTCACAATATGCTTTTAAATGTATGAAATAAAATGTATAGAATTATTAAAAGAAAAGCAATGACACTGAAATTGTATTATCAAAATTTTTTTTCAGGTTCCTGGACTCCAGGTTAAGACCCTTTACTTAGGGAATCCTTCTAACTCTAACAATATATGAATCACTGTATTAATTAATAGGTATTTTGTGCTGAGGACCTAATATGTGCTCAGTGCTGTGCTTGATCGATACAGGGGCTGCAGTCTGGTACAATAAAAGGTCCTTGTCATCAAGGAATTTGCAACCTAGGCAAAGAGACAGCACACACACACACACAAAATTTAAAATAATTTACATGCTAAAGCAGTACATAATGTGGTTCAAGTGAGTGGTATAGGTAAATCAGTGCCATTGGAGTTTGGAGGAAAAGGATATTACTGAATTGGAGTGATGAGGGAAGAGAAGCAATTAGGGAGTGTAGGAATTTTGTGTGATTTAAACTGAGTTTTAAGAAAATCCCTTTGAGGGGGTGACTTTATCTATCACAGGAGTGAATTTGGTTGCACAAATACTTTGTGGTAGCTACTTTAATTTTGAGCCACCATCCCCAAGGACCAAAGTACATGTAAGAGGGTGACCCCCGAAAAAGGAAGAAAAAAGAAAGTAGAAAATCATAGGTGTATGATTTCAATAAATATTGCTGTTGGAAAAGTTAATTCATTAAACAATATTAGAGAAACAACTGATGGCGTTGAAGGAATGTTAAGTGATACTGGGTAAGTGATGTTAAAGAAATAGCTATCAATTGATTGGAAAGAACATATCAGAATGGGGGTTCAAGCCAACACTTTTAGAAGCACCTCTCTACTACCCCTCAGGGACTCTGCTACAACCCTAAAGATAAGGTATAGGCAGTTCTCTGATATGAGAGTTGATATGAGGGCCCCCAGAGACACATATTTTTAAAGCAATATGGTATAATTTTTGCATAAGCACAAGAAATAACTTATTAAGGAAAAGCTTTAAGGCAGTGTAAGACAAAGAAAAATAGAATCTTTCACTGTTTTTTTTTTTACTAAAAGTATCTCTGAATAATGTGATTAAGATGGATCTTTCCCACCCATTGTCCAACCTGGGAAGATTTGTAGGAAGGTCCATGCCTTTTGTTAATGAGGCACCAGGTCTCAAGGGATGTGATACCCTTTGGCTCTAAAAAGTGTATAAAGACTCTGAGATGTGGATTTTATTTAGGGGCTTACTGACTGGAAATGTTTGTTTGGCCAGACAAGGACTCTGGGAAGCTGCTAAGGATTCCTCCAGCTTTGAAAACCCAGATGTTAGTGATTCTCTTTCTGGTAACTGTGGTCAGTCAGACAGTTGAACCTGTCTGTTGATTTGCAATATATGTATTGATTATGGTCAGACAAAGGAAGCCATGTCTATTGATCTTTGACTTCTCTGTAATTTTTTGAAGTTCAGGGTGCCGACTCCCCTGAACCAGGTGAATTATGTGTATGCTTGGTTAAAGGAATGACACTTGTGCTTGATTAAAGTCATCATTACCAACTCAAAAGCTGCCTTTCCTTTTATGAATACAGATCTAAGAACCTGTGATAGCAAGACCCCTTTCTATGTTGGGTTGCTTACTAATGATACTGGTGGCATGAATGAAATGCTTTTGTATATTCAACAAATGAAAAGCAGTGTAGAATCTTACACCCTTTACCTCTTTTAGTCAATAGTGTGATGATAAAGCTTTCGAGTACTAGTAAATTACTAATATTTTAATTTAAATACAACTAAATTATCAAATTAATGTTTCCTTCTAATAGAATCACAAAGAATGACATCAATCCAATCTAGTTCAATAAATATTTTTTCCATGCCTGCAAAAAAAGAAAAAAAATCTCTTTGACAGTTGTGTGGAAGATGGATTGTAGCAGGTAGAAACTTGAGACCAAAGTGGAGACTTTTGAAATAACATAGGTGAGAAAAAATGATGGTATGAACGGGGGCAGTTGCTGCATTAGTGCATGGAAGGAGACATATTCAAAAGATGTTGTAGACACAGAAATGACAGGATTCAGCCACTGATTTTATATATATGGGTGAATAAGATTGAGGAAATGAGGATGGCAATGATGTCGGGAACCTGAGCTATTCAAAAGAGATGGTGCTTTCAGCAGAAATAGGGAAGTTTTGAAGAGGGGCAGATTTTGGCGGAACAGATAATGAGTCCAGTTTTTGACATAATGAATTTGAAATTCTCATGAAATCACTAATTCAAGATGTCCATTTAGCAGGTGCTATTGTGAATCTGGAGCTCAGGAGAGGGACTTAGGGGCTGGATAAAAGTCTAGGCATCTGCATAGAGATCATAATTGGATCCATAAGATCTGATGAGGTGACCAAATGAGAGAGTGTAGAGAGAAAATCAATCAGTCAGTAAACATTAAGTGCCTGCTGTGTGCCAGGCACTATGCTAAGTGCTGGGGATGCAGAAAGAAGCAAAAGACAATCCTGCCTTCAAGGAGTTGACAATCTAATGGGGAAGACAACATATAAACAGCTATATACAAAGTAAACTCTGTCTGGATAAATAGGAAATAATTACCAGAGGGAAGGCACTGAAATTCAGAGGGCAAGGTTTCCAGTAAGAGATGGGATTTTAGCTGGGATTAAAGGAAGTCAATGAGGTCAGTGAGGCAAAGTGGAGTAGGGAGAGTATTCCAGGCATGGGGGACAGCCAGAGAAAATTTCCTGGAGCTAAGAGATGGAGTGCCTTATTTCTGAAATTGCCAAGAGGCCAACAGAACTGTGCTCTAAGAGGACATGGTGAGGAGTAATGTATAAGAAGCCTGGAAAAGTAGGGAGGGGTTGTGTTATGAAGGACTTTGAATGTCAAACAGAACATTTTGTATTCGATCCCATGGACAATAGGGAGTTATTGAAGTTTATTGAGTAGGGGAATGTGACATGAACAGATCTGACTTTAGGAAAATCACCTTACTGGATGGATTGAAATGAGGAGACACTTGAGGCAGGCAGACCAACCAGCGGAGTTTGAAAGAGTCCAAGTGTGACCAGAGACTTTGCCAAAGTGGCAACAGTATCAAAAGAGAGAGGGGACCATATTTGAGAAACTGACAAACATTGAACTCTTAGAGACAAGAGGGAGAATGACCTGGGGCTCCGTAAATAGCAAGGACTAGGATCTGGATTGGGAAATAAATGGGGGTAAATCTGGCACATAGTGGGCATTCAAGAAATGTCAATTGATTGATGTATGCTGGGCAAATCAGAGGTTATGGACCTTCACTTAGAGTCATGAGCTACTTTTCATGCTTCAGAAAACCCAATTTTTCACCTTTTCCCCTTAAGTGTCTCTGGATAGGAAGGGAATATCTTCGCATAAAGATACTCCTGGTATCTAAGAGTCCTGCCCCACTTGGGGCATTCAATCACAGATTGGGAGAGCTGGACAGTATTTTAGGGAATGATGTTGTCCAACACTCTCACTTTACAGATGAGGAAGTTGAATGTAAGAAGCCTAAATGATTTGTCCAGTCTTATACACTAGCCAGTGGCCAAGCTAGGATGGGAAGTCAGGCCTCCTGACTCCCATCCCAAGATTCTTTCTACTCCATCACTGGGCTCAACTATATAGATACTAATATCTGCTCTGAATGCTCCTACTTGGGATGGATAGGTTTCTTGGTTTCCTCAGAGCTAAGAAGCCATCATTGCATTAGGAAAAGCAGTGGGGCATAGTGGATAGAGTGCCCTACCTGGAGTCAGGAAGACCTAAGTTCAGATCTGACCTCAGACACTTCATAGCTGTGTGACCCTGGGAAAGTCACTTAACCCTGTTTATCTGAGTTTCTTCATCCATAAAATGAGCTGAAGAAGAAAATGGGAAAGCACTCCAATTTGCCAAGAAAACCCCAGTTGGGATCTCAAAAAGAAGAGGACCTTGAATAGCAAGTGTGGTGGTATAATAGCTAGAGGACTTGGGGGCTTCTGAGTCAGGACATGGATTCAAGTTCTGACTGACAAATGCTAAGTGATTGGTCCTTGTAAGTCATTTAATATCTCATTTCCCTCAAGCACTTTTTTTTGAGGTATAATATATAATTTATTTATTTTTCAGTTCTCAACACTCACTTCCACAAAAATTTGAATTCAGAATTTTCTATCCATCACCCCCCACCCTCCCCAGGAGAGCACGCACCCCATTCACCCCTTCCTCCAGTCTTTCTTCTCTTCTATTACCCTCTCTTCTTCCATCCCCCTTCCCCTGTATTTTCCTGTAAGGCAAAATGGATTTCTATACTCCATTGCCTCTATATCTTAATTTCCACGTGCATGCTAAAACAGTTTTTAACATTCATTCTTAAAGCTTTGAGTTCCTTATTCTCTCTCTCCCTCCCTACCCACCCTCATTGAGAAAACAAGCAATTCAACATAGGTCATACATGTGTAACAATGCAAGCACTTCCATAATAGTTATGTTGTAAAAGACTAACCACATTTCCCCTCTGCCTTATCCTGCCTTGATTCTCCCCCTGGACCTGTCCTCCCACAATAGTGTTTGCTTCTGATTATCCCTTTCCCCAATTTACTGTCCCTTCTATTATCTTCCCTCTCTTTTCCCCTTCCCCTTGCCTTCCTGCAGAGTTAAATAGATTTCCATATCCAATGTGTTATTCCTCCTTAAGCCAAATCCCATGAGAGTAAGGCTCATTTATTTTCTTTCATCTCTCCCCTCTTCCCATCCATTGTAAAAACTCTTTCTTCCCTCTTTTATGTGAGATGATTAGCTACATTCTACCTCTCCCTTTCTCTTATTCCTAGTACATTCCATTCAACAGTAAATTTTATTTTTTTAGGTATTTTCCCTTCATATTCAGCTCACCCTGTGCCCTCTATGTGTGTATATACACATATATGTATATATATACACCCACCCATGTACATATACATACCTACATACATATAATATACACATACATACATACCCATATATACCTACATATGCACACACATACATATGCACATATATTCCCTCTGACTGCCCTATTACTGAAAAAGGTCCCATGAGTTACAAATAACATCTTTCCATGTAGGAATGTAAAGAGTTCAATTTTAATGAGTTCCTTAAGGCTTCTCTTTCCTGTATATCTTTTCATGTTTCTCTTGATTCTTGTATTTGAAAGTCAGATTTTCTATTCTTCTCTGGCTTTTTCAACAGAATACTTGGAAGTCCTTTATTTCATTGAAATTGCATTTTTTTTTCCCTGAAGTATTATACTCAGTTTTGCTGGGCAGGTAATTCTTGATTTTAATCCTATCTCCTTTGACCTCTGGAATATTATATTCCAAGCCCTTCTGTCCCTTAGTGTAGAAGCTGCTAAAGCCTGTGTTATTCTGATTATATTTCCACACTACTTCAATTGTTTCTTTCTGGCTGCTTGTAATATTTTCTCCTTGACCTGGGAACTCTGGATTTTGGCTACAATATTCCTAGGAGTTTTCCTTTTGGGATTTCTTTCAGGAGGTGATCGGTGAATTCTTTCCATTTCTGTTTTACTCTCTGGTTCAATATCAGGGTGGTTTTCCCTAATAATTTCTTGTAAGATGATGTCTACGCTCTTTTTCATCATGGTTTTCAGGTAGACCAATAACTTTTAAATTATCTCTCCTGATCTATTTTCTAGATCAGTTGTTTTTCCAATGAGATATTTCACATTGTCTTCTATTTTTCAGTCTTTTGATTTTGTTTTATAATTTCTTGCTTTCTCATAAAGTCATTAACTTTTATCTGCTCCATTCTAATTTGAAAAGAACTATTTTCTTCAGTGAACTTTTGAACCTCCTTTTCCATTTGGCCAGTTCTACTTTTTAAGGCATTCTTCTCCTCATTGACTTTTTGGACCTCTTTTGCCATTTAGATTAGTTTATTTTTAAAGGTATTATTTCTTTAGCATTTCTTTGGATGTCCTTTAGCAAGCTGTTGACTTATTTTTCATAATTTTTTTGCATTGCTCTCATTTCTCTTCCCAATTTTTCCTTCCCCCCTCTTACTTGATTTTTCAAAATCCTTTTTGAGCTTTTCCATGATCTGAGACCATTGCATATTTTTTTTGGAGGTTTTGGATATAGAAGCCTTGACTTTTCTGTCTTCCTCTGTTGATATGCTTTGTTCTTCCTCATCTGAAAGACTGGAAGAAAATACATTTTCACCAAGAAAGTAACTTTCTATAGTCTTATTTTTTCCCTTTTCTGGGCATTTTCCCAGTCAGCTACTTGATATTTGAGTCCTTTGTTAAGTGGAGGGTATACTACCCTAGACTTCAGCTGTTCTCTGAGATATCTATATGGATCAATAAGTTCTCAGTTCCTTCAAGGTAACACAATCAAGGGACAGGAGTTTCTTCTTCTCCTTCACTGTGCTCTGGTCTGTGAGCAAACACAAAAACTCTTTTCTGCCCTGGAATGGCAAGTAGGGTTCCCTCTCCACAGCCACCACCAGCTCTACGATGCCAGAGCTCCTCACTACCCCAGGACTGCCACTCAAGACTGAGACCCAGATCAGCTGCTCAATTCCCCCAGGGTCTTTAGGCCAAGGGCTCCTGAAGTGGAGGCTGCTGCCTCAGTGGTTCTCACAGTCCTGGCTGGGGCCAGGGCTGAGTTCAGAGCTGGAGCTAGAGCTGGGTCCAGACAGTGCTGCACTCTCACCCAGGTTAAAGAGCTTTCTTACTAAGATTTGAAGCTTGAAGCTGTCTTTGGCATTTGTGGATGGAGAAATCTGGGAGCCACAACTGCTACCTGTGATTCCGTACCCTGAAGTCTGCTCCAGTCCTGTCCATGCTGCGTGGCACAGGCTAGACTGCGCTTCACTAAGATAGTGGATATACCCTAGTGTGATATACCCTTCCTGTCTGCCTTCCAGACTGTCTTGGACTGGAAATCTGTTTCACTGTCATTTTGTGGCTTCTGCTGCTCTAGAATTTGTTTAGAGTCATTTTTTACAGGTATTTTATGGGCAACGGGAGGGGGAGAGCTTCAGCAGGTCTGTCCTTCTACTCTTCCACCTTGGCTCCACCCAAGCACTTTTCTAAAACAGTAAGTTACCTGAAGCATTGCTATTCAGCATTGGTTAAGGGCATTTCCACACTAGTAGTTTCCTACACTGACCAAAGAGAAAAAAATGAATCAGGCAAGGATCGTTGTGATGCTAAGAATTTCTTTTAAGTCAGTAGAGAGTCACTAGGGGTTGAATCATGAGGAAAATAATTTTAGAGCTTCATGCTTGAGTTATTTATTTGAAAGGTGGAGCATAACCTTAGCTTTCAAACAGGTACTGAGGGTGAAGCAGACTTTTTTGACAGGTGACTTCTTTTGCTATTAAAATGACTTTCTTGATGGCTGTTTGGCCTGTCAAACCTGAGCTCAATGGGAATGGAAAAATCAGTCTAAACTGTTATTTTCATGTCCACCTGGAAATGAGCCTGAGTAATTATTTTGAAGGCTTGGTTGAACTATGTCTCCTGAATGGAATCTAACAATGGCACCGCTGGCTACTGTTTCAGAATCTTACTTGTAATGTTTTGTTTTTGTTTTTTACCGGATTTGAACTTTCCATGGTTGTGGTGACATTGCTTTTCAGGCCTTGTTATCACAGCTTGTGTATCTGGGACTCTTTGGGCTAGCCCAATTGGAGACTGGCCTCAGGCTACCCTGAGATGAGTACTATCTGCTCAGGTAACAGAGTATAGACTCAGGATGGCAATCTCATCCCTGGGATAGAACACCCAAAGGAAAATCCCAACCAAGGGCCACAAAGGGAAAGAGGATGATCATGATGGTATCTTTGATTAGATTGCCTTTCTTTTTAATGAAAAAAATCTTTTTGTTGGTTATCTTTTTATTTGTTATCGTAATTTCCACCCATATTCTTAACACTTAGCATAGTACCTGACCCGTCATTGATGCCTAATGTTTATTGATTGATTTAATTCCCACTCTTATTCTCCACTCAGTAAGTCATCCTATGTAACAGATCTCTTGGACCTGGATTCTGGAATACCTGAGTTCTAATCCTTCTTCAGACACTTAACAAGCTATGTGACTCCAGGTTAGCTTCTTAATCTCTGATTCCTTATGTGTAGTACAGAGTTAACAACAGTACTTCCCTCATAGGGGCGTGGTAAGAATCAATAGAATCGAGATAGTATAAGTAAAACTTTATAGGACTATATGTTAATGTTATTATTGTTATTGAGGGAAAAGAAAACAGTCCACCAGTTGTGACTGTTCATATGTTTTCCAGACCCATGTATCCCAGCCTTGGGCTCTTTGAACATATTCTACTCTCTTTGTGTGATATGACTCTCTACTCAGTAGTACTCTGTGTGTGTGTGTGTGTGTGTGTGTGTGTGTGTGTGTGTGTGTGTGTATGTACAAGGTACATAGCACAAGGGCACAACCTATCAGTGCCTTTTGTTTGTATGTCACAGTCATTTCTAGAAACATCTCTCTTTCCCCCACTGAGCCCTTTTCTTTTGACAAACAGTGAAGCAAGAACATCTGATACAGTGACCTGTCTGACCATGTATACAGCATTCTACCTCATCAATCCCCTGCCTGTCTGCCAAGAGGACAAGAAGTATGTTTTAGTGTATGCTCATCAGAAGAGTTATTGCTTTTTTGTTTACCCAGAATTTACTTTATTTTAGCAGTCTTTCCATTTTTCATTACAGTCATTGTTCATATTTTTTCTAAGTCTTCCTTTACTCTGCGTCAATTCATGGACATCTTCTCACAGCTCTCTGAATTCCTATAGGCACCATGCCTTATTTCACAAGAATATTCTATTATATTCCAGTACTACAATTTTATATATGGGCAGCCACTCCCCCCCACCCCTGTTCTTCAGTCACCCAAAAGGGATATAAAATAGCTTTTCCCATATTGGGGAGAGTTTCAGAGTCTAAACTATTTATGATTGAGATGAATCTCAAACATTTTCTCATATTAGTTAGCTCAGAGGTTCTTAACTTGGGATACATGGAGAGATTTCAGGGGATCCAGAAAAAAGAATCCACCTTTATTTCAAAGTAATTGGTTTTCTTTGCAGTCTTTATTTTATGCATTTTTAAAACATTATCCTAAGAAAGTGCATTGCAAACCTTACAGGACTATATGTTAAATTATTGTTATTTATATGTATATATATCTGGGGCCATCACCTGTCGTCCTGATGAATATCAGGCCACTGGACCCAGATGACTCAGGAGAAGGAAGTGAGTGAGGCTGGTGACCTTGCACAGCCCTTCCTCCCTCAAATCAAAATCAACTGCAAGTCATGTCATCATGTTGATGTCATGGTCCTCTTCCATAGCGAAGGAAAAACACAACATGTACATATACAGGCATACATATATACATATCTGTCTATCATCCATCCATCTATCTGTCTCTCTGTCTATCTGTCTGTCTGTCTATCTACCTATCTATCTGCTTCACTAGACTACCAGGAGTCTATGACCCATATAAAAAAGTTAAGTGTTTGATTTAGTCTTGAATAGTTAACTAGCGCTTTCTAGGTGCTCTCTGGGGTCAGCTGACTTTGAATCTGGGTTACAGTTTTCACTAATTTACCCTTCTTCTCAGCTCTCTAAGGTCAGACTGTTTTCTTTTACTCCCCCCCTGCCTGGTCTTCCCCTGCCCCCACCTCCAGTTTTGGCTTCTGGAAGATCAGAGTTCTTTTTCCTTTGGGCCCAAGGCTGAACCTGCTTTGACTTCTGGTTAAAAGTATTTTTTAAAATTTATTTATTTATAGTTTACAACCTTCAGTTCCACAGATTTTTGAGTTTTTAATTTTCTCCCCCTCTTTTCCCTCCCCAAGATGGTATGCATTCTGATATAGGCTCTACATTTACATTCACGTTAACCATATTTTCACATTAGTCATGTTGTAAGGAAGAATTATAACCAATGGAATGAATCACTAAGTATTGTTTTGGTAGTCACTTCTCCAGCTTAGGCTGATGTCCTCCTGGCTGGTGCTCAGAGGAAGTCACCGACTAACATTTCCATGATGAACATCAAGCTCCTGGTTGAGCTGCCCATTTTCATTGGCATTTACTGGGTTTCATTTTCTAATATGCAAATCTTCCTGACTTCTATTGCCCGTAGCCCACCTTTGCTTCTAAGGCTTTGCTAGCTGGTTTTTCTTGAGGTTGTGTCATCTGGATCAATTCATCCTGCATCCTCTACAACATTCTTTCTGCCTCTCTTCAAAATAATTTAATTTTTATTTGCATTTCCTCATTCTGTCCCTCTCTCCTCTTATCCCATTGAGAAAGAAAGAAATAGGGTACCGATTATACATATTTGTTTTTATTTAGTTATAGTTGACTCTTTGTGACCCTGGATTTTTTTTGTTTGTTTGTTTTTTGATTTTCTTGGTAAAGATACTAGAGTGGTTTACTATTTTCTTCTCCAGCTTATTTTTTCATATGAGGAAGCTGAGGTAAACCAGGTTAAGTGACTTGCCCACGGTCATACAGCTAATAAATATTTGAACTTGGGTCTTCCTTACTCTAGGGTAGGAACTCTATCTATTGAGCCATCTAACTTCCTATATATATGTATGTATGTATAGGGTCAGGACTCTATCTAGTGAGCTATCTAACTTCCCATTATACATACATCTACAATCATGCAAAACATATTTCTGCTTTAGCCATGTTTCAGTAAAAAGAAGAAGAAAAATAAAGAAAGGAAAACAGTGCTTTAGTCTCCCCTTTGGGTCCATCTGTTCTCTTTCTGGAGGTGGATGGTATTTTTTATCATGGGTCCTTTGGAATTGTCTAGCTCAGTCTTCCACAGTTGATCCTGGTATAATGTGGCTATTACTGTGTAGAATGTTCTCCTGGTTCTTCTCACTTCACCTTTCATCAGTTCATATGAGTCTTCCTAGGTTTTTCTAAAACCATTCCTTTTATCATTTCTTACAACATAGTAATATTCTGTCACATTCAGATACCACAATTCGCCTTCCTCCAATTGATGCTGTCCCCTCTTTTTAAAAATATAAATTTTATTGATATGTTTAGTTTTTACCTTACCTATATTTTCTCATATTTCTCACCCAAGAGCAATTCCTTGTAACAGAGAATAAAAGAGAAAAAAAAACAGATCCACAAAACAAACCAGTCAGTTGAAAAAGTCTGCCACTTTATACCATCTTGCTAATCCACACATCCCCCCAAACCCTCCACCTTGGCCAAGGAGCTTTAGAAGGTATTTCCTCATTTCTCTTTGAGTGCAAACTTGTGCTTATAATTTCACAGCATTTACTTTGGGTCAGTTTTTATGTCTTCCATGATTTTCTGTGTTCATCACACTTGTTATTTTCTTAAATAAGAAATCTTTCCTGGTAACCTTAGAGGTTATCTCCCATTGTCAAATCGTTCAATAATCATTCAATAATTAAGTAACCTACCTTCCCTTGGAGATTATCTTGAATTTCTCCTGTGTGTGTCTTGTTTGTACGTACTTGTCGGCATGCTGTCTTCCCTGTTAGATTGTGAGCCCCTCGAGAGCAGTGATGGTTTTTGCCTTTCTTTGCATCCACAGTGTTTAGTGAAATGCCAGGTACATAGTAAGGCACCTAACAAATGGTTATTGATTGGACAGCGCAGTATGAATCCATTGCATTCATGCTCTGCAACATGCTTAGTCATTCCCTCATTGATAGACATCTACTTTGTTTCCAGTTTTTAGGCTTCGAAAATGGCTGCTATTAATCTTTTGATGTATATGTATCTTCATGTTTCTTAGTTTATGACACACAAAGCACTTTATATGCATCATCCTGTTGGATCCTCAAAACAACCCCAGGAGAAAAGTTTCACAAGTATTCTCCCCGATTTTTAAAATTAATTTTATTTATTTTCAGTGTTCTACAATCACTACCACTTAACTTAGATTTTTTCCCCTCCCTCCTCCCTACCTTGCCCATCCTTCCCCAAGACAGCATACATTTTTATATAGGTTCTACACATACATTCCTATTAAATACATTTTCACTATAGTCATGCTGTGTAGAAGAATTAAAATGAATGGGAGAAGTTATATAACAAACCAAAATTCAATACACACACACACACAAAATGATCTGCTACATTCTGTGATTGAATTCTATAGTTCTTTCTCTGGATTTGGAAGACATTTTGCCTTAGAAGACTATTAGGAATTTTTTTTTTAAGTCCTTGCATTGTAATGAAGTTCCAAGTCTACCCAAAAAATCTCTCGCACACTGTGGTGGTTGCTGTGTACAAAGTTCTCCTGGTTCTGCTCCTTTCACTCAGCATCAGATCATATAAGTCTTTCCAGGCCTCTGTGAAATCTTCCTGTTCATCATTTCTTATAGCACAATAGTATTCCATTACATTCACATACATAATTTATTCAGCCATTCCCTAAATGATGGGCATTCCCTTGATTTCCAGTTTTTGGCCACCACAAAGAGAGCTATTATAAATATTTTTGTACATGTGGGACCCTTTTCCATTTTTATGACCCCTTAGGGATACAGTCCTGGAAGAGATATTCTGGGTCAAAGGGTTTGCACATTTTTGTAGCTCTTTGGGCGTAGCTCCAAATTGCTCTCCAGAATGTTTGGATCAGCTCACAGCTCCATCAACAATGAATTAGTGTTCCAACTCTCCCACATCTTCTCCAGCATTTTTCATCTTCCTGTTATGTCATGTTTGCCAATCTGGTAGGTGTGATGTGGTACCTCAGAGTTGTTTTGATTTGCATCTCTCTAATCAATAGTGAGTTAGAGCATTTTTTCATATAACTATAGATAGCTTTAATTTCTTCCTCTGAAAACTGCCTGTTCATATCCTTTGACCATTTATAAATTGGGGAATGACTTGTATTTTTGTACATTTGACTCAGTTCTCTATATATTTTAGAAATGAGGCATTTATCACAGATACCAGCTGCAAAAATTCTTTCCTAGTTTTCTGCTTCCCTCCTAATCTTGGTTGCATTTGGTTTGGTTTTGCAAAAACTTTTCAGTTTAACGTAATCAGAATTATCCATCTTGCACTTCATAATACTTTCTATCACTTCTGTGGTCAAAAATTCTTCCCTTCTCCATAAATCTGATAAATACACTATTCCTTGCTCCATCAATTTGTCCATAGTATCAATCTTTGTACCTAGATTGTGTACCCATTTGGATTTTATTCTTGTGTATGGTGTCAGACATTGTTCTATGCCTAGTTTCTGCTACACTGTTAGCCAGTTTTCCCAGCAGTTTTTGTCAAACAGTGAGTTTTTATCCCAGAAGTTGGGCTGATTTCCTCTTGGAAGGATTTGTTATCTCTTTGATGGGCATACAAGGTACAGATTGCAGCCCATTCATCTCATAAATTCACAGGAGGTCACCCTGTTTTGGAGGCCTTCTTCTAGATATTTACCATTTAGTGAGTACCAGGAAAATACACAGACTGCGCATTCATTCTCCTCACTTTTGCTATGTCCTCATTTTATAAATGGGCAAACAGACTTAGGGAGATTGGTATATTCGTGGGGACAACTAGGTGGGGCAGTGGATAGAGCACTAAGCCTAGAGTCAGGAAGATCTGATCCTTAGACACATACTAGCAGTGCATTCCTGACAAATCACTTAACCCTTAACTCAGTTTTCTCAATTGTAAATTGAAGATATGAGGATAGTGATATCATCTACCTTCCAGGGTTAATGAGAGAATGATTCTAAAGTGCTCGACACATAGTAAGCACTATATAAATTTGAGTTTTAATTGTTATCATTGTTGCTGTCTCATAGCTACTAAATGTGGGAGATGAGATTGGAGCCAACCCTCTCTTGCTTTCAGGTACAGCACTCTTTCCACCAACCTACAAATTTATAGAAAGCAGGGTATTTATTAGGCTCCTCCTATGTGCCAGGCCCTGGGCTAAGCACTTTACACATATTATCTCCTTTGGTCATTTGCATTTGTACCATTTTCTCACTCCCTTTGTGGGCAGGGATGTGTTTTTGCAGTAAGCTATAGTACAATAGAATATTTTGCTTTTTTCCAAACCTTAAATGCTTGAAAGTCAAACTGACAAATTAAAATATTTGTTTATCCTTGGTACCTGTTTTTCTCACAATATTCCATTTATCCCTAAAACATCTGATAGCTCTACATGGAGATAAATAAATGGTATGGTTCATTTAGTTGTTTCTACAAAGTAGATCTAGTAATGTGAGTTTATTTGCCAGTTTCTTTGGGAGTGAAGAAAAGATCATTTTCATACATTTAATTGCAGTGTTTTGAACTGACTTAGTATTGTTAGATGGTATGGAACTGGCAGCAGCTACTACTGAACCTTAATTAATGAGATTGAAAAGTCAACTTTATTTTGTGAATCTCTGTTTTGCGAGTGCTCTCCATGTCAGTCACACTCTCCTCCAAAAATAAGACTGGTGGGCTTTTTCGGGTAATGTTTAGTAGTGTTCAGGGTTTGAATTGACTTTTGTTCCTTGGGCTATTTATAAGATTCTTTGACTCATTTCATAGTCTTCTGACAGTATCATGGTTTTCACGAGACATGTGTCCTGAGGGTGGGTGTTAGAAGAGCATGTTATTTTGGTGTGCATATACACTAACATTTTATGAAATGAATGGGTTTTTCCTTTGTATATCTGCCTTAGGTTGCACATGTTCTAGTTTTGTGTAATTTACTGGGCTTGCTTCCACGGGCACTTTGTATTATGGTAACCTTTCTTCTAGGAAGGACTTTAACCTATTTTATTTCTGAGTCTCCTGGGCACAGTCAGACTAGGTAATGACTTCAAAGCACAGCATCTGTTTTGTTGATATAGTTCTTTTTTCATTATATTTGAATTCATTTTAAGATTAAATATAAAATAGAAGAAAAAATTGCCATGTACACAGAACATGAGAGAGAATTCAATATAAAGCAATAACTTTCCATTTCAAGAAAACCTGTATAATAAATACTACACATCATTTTCAAAACTATCTTTTCTCTGCTTCCTTGTATGTTTTTTTCCTCTGCTGTATAGTTTTTACTTTATTTACCCCCTCTCTTTTTCCCCTCTCCCAGAAGGCTATAATTAAGTGTGGATATATTTATATATATGTACACATATATGTATGCATATTCACATATGCATAAATATACATAGATATCCATAAACATACACATGTATGTACATATACACTCAAATGCATAATATACATAAGGCTGTATTATGTTTATTTCCATTTGTCATTTATTTCTCTGTAGGTATGGGTAGCACCCTCCTTCATAAATCCAAGTCTTCTAGCTCATCATTTCCTAAACTACAATGATATTCCAATGCAATCACGTTCTATCTGAGAGATTGTCTATGAGAGTTTTTTCCCTCAATTTTTCTGCATTCCCTCTATTCTTGGCTGCATAGGTTTTATTTATACAGGAAAATTTTAATTTAAAATAATCAAAATTATCCATTTTACACTGCATCACTGCTCTCACCTTATAGTATGGTTTAGGTCTGATACTACCGAATCTAGTTCCTTCACATCTCTTTCCTCTGGTTTCTTGAAGTTCCTGACCGTCTGCTCTTCTAAATGAACTCTTGTTATTTTTTTTGACTCAGTAAGATAATTTTTTTAGTAATTTAATTGGGGTATTATTACATAAATAGATTAGTGAGCTAAAATTGTCATTTTTATCATGTTAGGCTTACCTACCCATGCACAATAAATATTACTTCAGTTATTTAGATCTCACTTTGTATAAAAGGTGTTTTGTGTTTATATTCATATAGTTCCTTTGTCTATTTTGGCAGGTATACTGTCATATATTCTTATACTGTCTAGTTATTTTATATGGTCTAAAACTATTGACAAATATGGGTGAGATGATATAGTTCCATATCATTGCCCAGCAAAAAATAATAATATCTCTCAGACATCCCAAATTCACTTATTTGTTAATGTCATCTATCCAGGACATAGCTCAAAATTAAGAATTGAATAAAAATAGCTTCTGACTTGATCAAATGGATGCCACAAAGCTCATGCATTTTAGAGATGAAAACCCCCTCATCCAGAATCTATTTCATCTTTATTGAGATATATTTCTTATAACTTTGAATATTTAATATACCATTGCATGTTAGATTAAAAGTAGAAAATTAGAAGGGGGAGTTTACTGTTAGAGGAAGGGAACAAGCCAAAGCTTGTGGCAAGACAGAAAAAAAAAGAAAACTACTTAAAAAAC
This sequence comes from Bettongia penicillata ogilbyi, assembly GCA_023548195.1. Lineage (NCBI taxonomy): Eukaryota > Metazoa > Chordata > Mammalia > Diprotodontia > Potoroidae > Bettongia > Bettongia penicillata. Next base: position 3,038,879 of record JAJHZJ010000671.1, read on the forward strand.
TAGAGTAGCCTGGGCCCCTTCACTTATCATTAAGGTCTGATAGACCTCACATCTCAGCAGTCTAAAGGAATGACCTGCTTATGACTGAGACAAATAATTTCTGTTTTCATTGTTTGCCTTTATGAGGCGTCAAGAAAAACTTGCTCCCTTTTCTTGAAATGTTCTGCCCCCTTTCTCTCACCTCTTAGCTTCCCTGTCTTCCTTTAATACTCAGCTCAGTGCCCACCCTCTGCAGGAACTTTTTCCTGGTTCTTCCCATTTCCTTGCTACTTCTGTCTTACCTTTCCAATTTTTATTTTATGTTGTTCAGTTGTGTCTGACTCTGTGATCTCATTTTGGTTTTCTTGGCAAAGATACTGGATTGATTTGCCATTTCTGCCTCTAGCATGTTTTATAGGTGAGAAAACAGGCAGAGAGGCCTAAGTGACTTGCCCAAGGTCACATAGCTAGTTAAGTGTCTGAGGCCAGATTTGGACTCACAAAGATAAGGCTTCCTGACTCCAGTCCTAGCACTGTATCCACTGCCTCACCCAACTGCCCCACATATCATGTATGTAGCCACTTGTTTACATGTTGTCTTCCTGATTAGAATTTATAGTCCTTGAGGACAGGGATTGATCTTTTTGATACACACACACACACACACACACACACATATTAGTATTACCAGCACTGATCACAGTGTGTGGCCCATATTAAGAGCTTAATAAAAGCTTGTTAACTGAACTCTGTTTAAGATGACAGGGAAGTATGTAGGGCACTTTTGAAAGATTTCCGTGAGAAATTATTTTATTCAGTGTTTTGGTGCTTAAGGCATTAAACACAGGTTACCTGGAAAATACCTCAATTCTCAGTGGAGCCGGGTAGATGCGATAGTGTTATAATGTGAGAGCATTGTGCAGCCTCGTAGTGCCCTCCCTTTTAAATGTGGAGTAACTTCCGACCAGAAAAATGGATTGAGGATCTTTTCATCCTCATCCAATTTTCTCAATGATCTTTTTTTTTTTGCATTAGTAGACCCATAGAATAGATACTGTCTTCCTTTTCTGCAGGGGCGGTCATAGTTTTGTCTACCATCTTGATCATAAAATGACAAAACCTCTTTCCTTATATTTAGATTGAGTTAATAACTTCGAGGTGAGAATCTTTGCTGAGGCACAGATTAAGGAGGCCAATGGGTAGAAGCCATATTGAAATCATAAATTTTTAGAGCTGGGACTTTAGAAGCCATCTGATTCATTCTATTGGAATCTTGAAGCCCCGTAACATTCTAAACAAGTGGTCCTCTTGTGTATGTTTGAATAGATTCAAAGAAAGGGGATCACTACCTTGAGAAAAGACTGTTGAATTTTTAGACAACTCTAATGGCTAGGAAGGCCTTCCTTGTGGTCTGCTAAAGTCAGCTTTCCTCTAACTTCTATCCTATTGGTCCTGGTTTTCTGTCCTCTGCAATTACACCGAATGTCTCATCCCCTTTCCGCATGACAATCTTTCTCTGAAGTATTTGATGACAATGACAAGCATCCCTGCTATGTCTTTTCTCTAGGCCAAAAGTTCATTTTCTCTATCATTCTTCATATGGCATAGTTTTGAGTCACTTCATGCTAGTTGATTTCTTCTGGCTTGTCAGTTTTTTCATTAAAATGTGGTGATGAGAGCTAGTCACAATACCCCAAATGTGGTCTGAGCTGAGCAGAGTACAACAGGGCTATTATCTCCTTTAGGACTTTATACGTTTACAAATAGAGCCCCAGATCACAACTGCGGTTTTGTCTGGCACCATTTGACTGGTATTTGATCTTTTGGTCAACAAAAGCCTTACATATTTTTCTAGTTGAGTCTGTCTGTCCTGTCCTGTGATGTGCTTGTGATGGTTGGCTTTTGGAACCTACAGCGAACAAAAAAATCTAATTTCATTGAAGGCAGCCTGAATGGCATAGCTCAGCTCAAAGACAAGATCATCTAATATTGCCTCTGACACATAACAGGTTGTGTGACCCTGGGTGAGTCCACTTACCTCTTAGTGCTGCATGAAAGTTTCCAAGACTAAAGCTGCAGAGAAGGCCCTGAACAATATGGGTAGTGGGGAGTTTCCTCACTGGACCTTCTCTTTACCAATGAAGTCACAGATCCAACTCCTATTCCTCCCTCTAAGTTTATCAAAACTGATTTAGTCCATTTAATGTATGTTTATCAAGTCATTTCAAAGTAGCTGAAACGGAACTATCTCCCTTGCTTCTTGTTTTTCAGTAGGCAGGGTAACCACGGGGCAATATACTCTTTCTTTTTGTCAAATAGGGATAATAGTAACTTGGATAACCTGCCTCACAGAGGGATTGTGAAGAAATCACTTTGTAAACTATTAAAACCTCTATTAATGTGATGTTGTGATCATCATTTCTTTTTAGTAAAATGCTTTTTTAAAAAAAATCGGTGAGCACAGTGGAATCTAACATTTTCTATACGTTTCAATCCATCAAGTGATGATGAGGTGGTCTACTTGGAGACATTTAAAAGTCTTTCTGTTCCTTTCTTTAATTTTCATCAAGGCTACAGTCAATACAAGCTTAGACCATTCTCTTAAAAATTCTGTAGAGATAAGAAAGTAGGCATTTGAATTGTGGGCATCTTTTTGATCACAGAGAGAAAAAACGATGGTCAACTTAAGGCTGATCTTTGAGCTCCACAGGGGCAGAGAGACTGGTTCATGCTAGACTTTTTGTCTCCAGAATCTAGCATGATACCTGGAACACAATGAGCATTTAGTAAATGCTGGTTGATTGGCAGCTAGACGGTGTTGTGGACTTGGTGCTTCGACTTAAAACAAGAAATCCTTAATATAACAACAGCAATAATATCTATATCACTGGATTGATGTGAGAATCACATTAGATTATATATATATATATATATATAAAATAGATGTCAAATTCTTATACTAGCTAGTCTCATCAGCATCATCATTCCTCATAAAATGCAGAAAAGGTCCAGAGCAGGGTTGCTCAAGATATCTCTGTGGATAGATTTCAGGGGCTTTATGACCTTGATTGAGGAAAAATAATGAAATTTATTTTCACTCATCTTTGGTTTGTTTTGGAACCTTGTGTATTTTATTTTATACATTTAAAAACATTATCCTGAGAAGGAAGTGAACCTTCAGCTTTACCAGACCAAGGGTTTAAGGCACAAAGAAAGGTGAAGAAGCGCTAGAGTAAGGAGTTCAGCCAATGGACTGGTTGCTTTATGGAGAATGATAGGAGGAAATGGATAATAATATTAATAATAAATAATAGCTAGCATTTAAATATAACACTTTAATGTTTGCAATGAGCTTTACAAATATTATCTCATTATATTCCCACGGCAGCCCTGGGAGCTAGATTCTGTTATTATCCTTATTTTACATATGAGGAAACTGAGAATTATACAAATTTTTTTCTAAACAATTAAGAAATTAAAAAATAGTGAAAGTCTGTGTTTCACCTGATGTTAAAATGAAGAGCCTTAGAATTGACAGTTGCTATGCACTTATTATTCATGATAAGAGTTTATAGTTTTAAAATTGTTATTTTAAAGTTTGTTAAATCTTTTGTTTTATGCACATTGAGAGGCTAAGTGACCTGCCCAAGGTCGCATAGCTAGTAATGGTCTGCAGCTGGATTTGAACTCAAGTGTTCTGACTCCAGGCCCAGTGCTCCATTTGCTGCACCATCTAACTGACCAAATATGGAAAGACAAGGACCTGAAGAATGCACCCCAGAATCTCAGAGTTGGGGGAGACCCCAAGACCATTAAGTTTGACTTGCACAAGAATCTCTTTTATGACTAACTGAGTGGGCATCAGGACTTTGGTTCAAGTCCTCTGTGAAGGAGAAACCACTAAGGCTAAAGGCGACCAGTTGTGCTTTTCAGTAACTTAGATTGTTATAGAGTCTCCTCTTCTAATGACTTGAAATATCCTCTGCACTCTCTACTTACTTCGGTTCTCTGGGGCTGAGCAGAATCATGACAGGTACACTTCCTTTGTCCTGGGACAGACCTGCAAATCCTGCTAGTTCTCATTTTCCATCCATCTTCCACTTCTTCCCCTAAGGTTTTCTCTTCTCCGGGATAAAATGTTACCTTTTTTCAACTAATCCTTTTGTGGCATGAATTCGAGACCCCTTACCAGCAAGGTTGCCACTTTATCAGTGAGATCATGTCTCCATCAAAGTATTATTTTCCAACCTTCAGGGGCCTCAGGCTGCAATTTGACGTGGAGATGATTATATTGTCAGCCAGCTACATAATCAGAAGAGGAAGTAATGTTTCGAGTAATTTGAATGAAAGATTTTGTTTCTGGAGGGGTAGGAGGGAGGGAGATCTAGAATGCCAACAGGGAATCCCTCTGATGACTTGGGTAAAAATTGCAAAAGAACCAACTAGCAGTGACCTTGTTTGCTGAAAAGGAAAAGTTATTAAAGGGGGTGGGCACAGTAGCTCACTGCTGGGAGTGAATCTCCCAGAGACTTGGCTGTAGGGAAAGCTGTGATCTGGGCTGCAGCAGCCACAGTCCTTCAAGCTGACCCTGTCAGCAGCTGCCAGCGGGAGCAAATTATCCATGAAATGTTCCCTCCCTCCACTTTAGGTAAAGTGACTTCGAAGAAAGCAGGGCTTGGTGGCCAGGGAATGCCAGTAAACATAGTATGAGGTTTAATTTATTTTTTCTTTCAGAAGTCATTATATCCTGGTTCCATAGGCAATTTTTTTTAAAATAAGAAGTTTAAAAATAATAAAATCTTTTATCTAATCTTAAAATAAAAGAGACTTAGAATTGGGAGTTACTATGTACTTATTATTAATGATAACCATTCAAAGTTTTGACTGTTTAAACCGTGATTTAATTTGTTAAATGTTTTATTTTATTCTCATTTTCTCATCAGAGATTCACAATGATCCTGTTTTCTATCTCCATTTTACAAATGAAGAAACTCTGCCCAGAGGTTGAGTGGCTTAAGCACCTGTAGTCACAGGGATACTACATTCTAGAGTTTGGGGGATGAGATGTGAACCTAGGTCTTCCCTACCTCTAGCCCCACACTCTCACTATTAAAGACTTTGTGACTAAAATGATTTATTTATCTCCTGATGAGTTAAAAAATGTTCATAATGGAGTACTTGTAATTCAGGTGTTGGCCTCATGAGATCATCAGTGCCTAAGCAGGTCTTACATTTCATATTAACTTTGAGACAAAATAACCCAGTTTTTCATAAATCTATCCACTGCATGCAGCATATGCCACATTGCTGGAGTGGACATAGGTTAGATAACATTTGGGCAGACATGACTGTAGAGCTCTTGCGGAGCTTAAAGCTTGGGGAAAAGACGTAGTACAACAGACTTTATAATACAGAATGAAACATGATGATAGATAGCCCTGTGATTTATAAATCTGGTGTCTTGGTTTCTTAATCTTAGAAGTAATTTAGAGAAATACGATTTTTCACAGGAGTTCAAATTAACATCTGTAAATAAGGTTCATTTTTGCTGCTTGTACCTTCGCAATGGTATCATCTTACGTTAGATTGCGGTGAAAGGTGACAATGGAATTTGGAAAAATCTTGGAATTTTTCAAACGTATAATAAACCTGGATGAGTGTGTTTTTGTTGTTAGTGTTTTCGGTTTCAATAATGATTCTGTGTCTCTGTGTTACATATTCTGCTTCCCCCATGAAATCATGGAAAAGGGATCCCAGCTATCAGAGAATATCTCTTCATTTGAAGCCTGCACAATAATAGTACCCTTGTGTTATATACCATTGTTTCATGCATGGCCATGGCCACATTCATCACCTAGTGACTGCCAGCTGCTAGGAAGCTGATCAGTGTTGCTGAACTTAGACTGATCTTTGGGCAGCAAACAGTCTAGATAATATTAATACAATGTGTGGTAATTGTATTGAAATGCTTTATTATCATTATTTCTGTACATTTAGCATTTATATCGAGGCATTCTTAAGCTTTAAGTTAAAAAAAAAAAGCATGGCTATATATATGCAAAGGAAGTGAAACGTGTGTCCTTGTGATTTTAGAGCATTCTTAATTGGATTATTTTGGCTGACAGACACTTACTCCTCGTGCTAATGAGTCTGTCAAATCGTATTAACTTGAATGTTGCCCGGTTAACTTCCGAGAGTTTTTTCCTTGTGTACTTGGCAGAAAGAAGTATGTGCCCTGACTTAACTTAAAAGAAAAGTGTTCCCACTGGGTTTGTCTATTCCCTCCATCTCAGGTTTGTTGCCTCTTCTGTTGGGTTTGAGTGAAAGTTTAGTTTAATGCTTGATCAACCACAGCAGATACCTGGTATCTGTTCTTCAAAAAGCTGCACTGATATAGAGGCTAATGAACCATGTATTAGCACACTCATCTTGGTCCTAAGACCTGGGGCTTAATAAAACTTTCCCTGTCCTACCCTCTGAGAAGAAAGAATGATGGTGGGCTCTAAATTGAACACCATCCAGAAGACTGATTTTACAGGAGTGTCAAAATCCAAGTAACTCTAATGGAATCAGGAAGCATGGAGATTTCAAGCTGGGAGAGGTCCTGAATCTAGAGGCAATAGTAAGTAAGGGAGTCTACTTCCCCAAGACTATAGCGATGATGGCATCTACTAATTGCTTTTGTCGGATGCCTGTGTGGTCATAGGCAACCTCCCCCCCGCCCCCCCCTTCAATGGACTTGTGAGCTCAAATGCCATCCATCTGCCTTGATTACATTGCCAGACCTAGAGACCTTGAGTTGGTAAGATGGAGTTGATAGAAAAAGCCTGTCTTAGTTCTGGGGCATCCATGTCTCCTCATGCATGTTCTCATTCCAGTCCATTGGGTGATGGAGGCAGCTCCATTGCCTCTTGAGTGGAAAATATACTGGATTATGTGTTCTTTTTGCCTATGGTATCATAATAGATAGGGCATTGGGCATGGAGTCAGGAAGGCTTGAGTTCAAATACAGCTTTAGATACTGTGTGTAACTTACTAACTGTGTGACCCTGTGCAAGTCACTTAACCCTTTTGCTTCAGTTTCCTCAGTTGTAATATGAGAATAATAGCCCTAACTCCTAGGGTTGTTATGAGGATCAAATGAGATATTTATGAGTAATTGCTTAGTATGTTTCCTGGCACATAGTAAGCAAGATGTAAATGTTTATTGCCTTCCCATTTCCCTAGAGATCCTTGGATCCAAGAAGACCTGGATTGAAGTCTATCTCTGACATATACTTGCCCTATAACCCCAAGTAAGCCCCTTCTGAGGGCCCTAGCCAACTCTCTAAGCTCATCAATTAAAGAGAGAAAGCGCCAACCTGCATTGGCAGTGGGAATTTCCTCATTCATGAGTTCCCTGAGCCAATGAACTTATAGATTCAGGCCTTATCCCTGACACTAATATAGAGTTGAGATGAACTTGAAGCAATTTGCTGTTGCTCATTCCTGCAGGCCTGTGGGATTAAGGGCAGGTACAAATGAGGTAACCCACTATCCCCTAGTTCCGTAGATACCAAAATTTTGAATCTAGATCCCTTTGAAAAATGGCAGGTATACTGTACAAATCAAGCAGTATATAACTCTCCTATTATAAGCCATACAGGGTCAGGAAGGCTGTCTTCTGATTACCATCTTTATGTAAATCATTTGTGGTGTACTGAGGGAGAGGGGGGTTCTTCTGAGAATTTTATGAGCTCATTTATGACCTGGAGTGTTCTAGATAGTGATGACATTGAGTGCCCTATAATTGTGGCAGTCATAAGTTTCCATTCTTCTTTTTAATGAATAGTATCAAAACTCCATTGAAGGAGGTAACAGATTGGAGAGATTCATTCTTTCAGTTTTTACCCCAACACTGTATCTAGCAGTACTATGATCTTCCTCAAATGCCATGATCCTGGGGGATGATGTAGCACCAGACAGCTGATCCCCAGCATTACTGGGAAGACAGGTAGGGAGAGTGGGTTATGTTCAGACCGAATACCTCATAATGTTTCTCCATTCAGAACTTTAAGGACTTGGTCTCCTGTGTTATTTGTCTGAACCAAATTTGGTGCCCGTTGAATGTTAACTACCACTGGGGGAGCATGGGATTTGGGTCAGAACAGAGTTTATAAAGTTTCTGAAGTCCTCAAGTTCACCATAGCTGGGAGCTGTAATAGCCGGGGCCCTGGCAGTTCTATCTTAGAAGGACAAAAATAGGTGGGCTGTTGGAAGGGATGGGAGGATCTGTTGGTCTGAAGATGGGGTATGATGGGAAGGGAAGGGGATCTCACTGTACCCTTGTTCATGGTTGCTGGCAGCCTGCTTGGGTGATACTCTATGTTCAGACATGGTGGTGGAAGTAACTGCACTTGTCTTAGCACCCTGCCTGTCATGCCACAAGTTTCCAGAATGCTGGAGGGTCAGCCACAACCTCACCCATGACTGAAGGTGGGACTTGTTGCACATGTTACCATATCCATTCTGGTAGGTTGGTAGTTGCTGTATGTGTCCCTGCAATTTTATGGTCACTGCAGTCTCCTTCTCTGGGATCTTATGGCAAGTGGCTTGGTCCTTGTCTCCCATGAATAATTTGTTTAGAGCATATCAACCAGGCTGTCCCTTTCCTCACATTGGGGCTGTTATGAGTCAGTGATTAGTGCACTAATTAAAGCTGAGAGGCTTCTTCTGTATTTTATCTGCACAAACAAGGGTGGGGAGGTGGGTTAAATCTTGAGGTTTTATTTTTGTTTTGTTTTTTGTTCATTCAGTTTCAATTGTATCTGACTATTCATGGCCCCATTTGGAATTTTCTTGGCAAAGATAATAGAGTGGTTTCTTCTCTAGCTCCTTTTATAGATCAGGAATTGAGGCAAACAAGGTTAAGTGACTTGCCCAGGATCACAAAGCTAGGAAGTGTCAGAGGCCAGATTTAAACTCAGGTCTTCCTAACTCCAGGCCTGGTGCTCTATCCACTGCACCATCTAGCTGCCTAAATCTTGAGTGTAAACCAGAAGGTGGATTAGAAAGCATGGTTTTTCAGGATCATCAACATCCAAGGAGCAAGAAGTTTTGTTTGTTTTTTTTTAAATTTTAAACCAGGGACCTTTGCACAAGATAAGGAGGCTAGCTATTTATGTGTTTGCAGAGATGATTGTTTGATGAAACACCTTCCCAAGACTCTAGGGTTTTTGTTTTTTTGTTTTGGTATATTAACTTGAAAGACACAGAATAGCTTTTGATGACTATTATAGTTGGGAATTGACCATGTGCACATACCAGTTATATACTTATACTACTAGATTAGTTATTGTGGTTTCCGTCCATCTGTATCTGTGTATCTCTCTGTTTATATACACATATGTACATATATGTGTGTATATATATATTTGTCGTAGGATCTACATCTCTTTATAATTCCATTTTCCACATTCTATCTTTTTGAGGATATGTTCTTCAAACTCTTGTAAGATGCATTTAATGGTAGAAACATGGTGCAATAACAAGATCTGGCATCAGGAAAGCTGGGTCTCATTTGGATCCACATCCTTTACTAGTGGTGCGGCTACAGGCGAGTCACTTTGTAATCAGTTTGCTAATTCATAAACTGGGAGTGTTCATAGCTGAAGTCCTTACCTCTCAAAGTTGGTGCAGTGATCAAAGAAGATAATGTGTTTGCAAAAGCACTTTTTAAGCTTTTGAGAATCATATTAGTGTCAGCTAATATGGTGGTTATTGTTATCTCTGCAAGCCTCAGTTTTTCTAGCTGTAAAATGAGTGGGTTAGATTAGATGGTCTCTAAAGTCTCTTCCAGCCCTTTCTTTCTATGGTTCTGTAATTTTTAGTAACTGTGAACAGTGTATCTGTAAATAACTCTCTACCTAGTGTGTGTTTCTGCGTATCCCATCCCTGTCCCATCCACCTTGGGCTGAGAGGAGGGTTAGACTTGCAAGAAATGGAAGCGGAAATATTCTAAAGGGCTCATATTCTTGGAGGGCTTCTGATAGAAAAGCAAAACCATAGGAAGTTTAGGCAGATAAGCAAATATTGTATTTAAATGGAGACCTGTCAATGATAAGTTCCAGATCATAAAACATGGCAGGCAAACAGTGACTCAGGGGCACAGGCAAAGAGGTGGATTGGGGGGCAGAAAGCTGAGAGTTGGGGAGGGAGGAAGGCAAATCTATTGGCAGTAGGAAATAAGGACATGGAGGGGGAGGCAGTCAAAGGACAATGAGTAATACTCAGCTGCTGGAATTTGCTTATTGGAGACTGAACAGCTAGCCATACTTCTGTATTTTACCCAGCACAGGGCAGCTCTTTTGTTACATGTGTTGTGGACACATAGAAAACTGGGTCCAAAGCTTTCCCTTGGGTATAATGAATCAGGACAGTCACCTTGTCTTCAGCTTTAAGAGACTCATTATTTTAGAAGTTAATGAAGGAATTTAGGAGTTAGAGGGATAGTACCTTTAGTTGGTATTAAAAAAAAAAGTCTTCTACCTATATTCACTAAATCCTACCACCTTCATTTCTCTCACATCACCATCCAAGTAAAGCAGGTGAAACTTTTCCTTCCTTTCTTATATAGAGTATAAACGTAGAGCTGAAAGGGACCTAAAGGAAACTGAAGCTGAGACAGTTTAAGTGACTTGCTTAGGGGCACACAGCTAGTGTCTGAAGGAGGATTTGAACTCGGGTCTTCTCACTTCTAAACTGACTGCGGTGTCCTCTGCAGCCCAAGACAGAGTGCTTCTTTCTCTTTGATGGCTTCTCCAGGACCCAGCAGAGTCTGACATATGCTCTGTTTCTGAAAATATTTGTTATTTTTTTTTAGCTCTTTGATGTATGTTTAGCCTGATTTCCTCTGTACAAAAATATTAGGGGTGTAGCTCCTGCAGTCAGTTTTGTAACTTCATCTACCCCATGGTGTTGGGCTCCTGTTGGAAAACCCATTAAAATGCTCATTATCATTTGCCAGAGGATAGTCTTATGCTTAGCCCTAGTTGGGCCAGTTTATACCTTAGAATAGAACTTGTTGTATAAAACCGTAATTTTTCATGACTTAGCACCAATATTGTTTTCATTTCCCAAAATTTCTGTCTTTAGTATTAGTGCAAGAATTTTTCATCCATATTGGGCATATGCAAATATATGTGCTTATTTTCACTCATTATGTAAATCAATATGATATCTAGTATTACCATCTAAACAACTTCTGGTGCTTCTATTTATTTATTTATTCAAAGACAGTAAAATCTTCCTTGAAGGAAATGTATTGAGTCAAAAACCTTTGTCTCCATCAAAGACATGTGAAGACTATTCTTGAACAGCAGTGGTGGTGGTGGTGAATGGATATCCTCATAGAAGTAATAGCTTGGGAAAGATGGTACCAACTATGGGGCATGGATTCTTACTTGATTCTGTATTCAGCCTGGTGTCTTTGGCCAGCTTGGATTAAAAACATCACATGAAGACGCATATTTGAATGCTTAGAGAAATGTTAACTCTGAAAATAATTGAATTAACATAGACCATATCCTGCTTGATTCTAGATTCTCATGAACTCCTACATACAGGGATGGGATAAAATGAATGCATATCTCCCTCACTTGGCTAGAGCCCCATCCAAGCTCTGCTGGGAGCCTTTGTGGGTTGCAATCAATTTGCCCTATTCTAGCAGACAAGACAAAGAGCATGCATTTTTTTAATAAAAAGCCACATTTAATTGGGACAAAAACACAGCAAAGGAGAAGAAAAGCAGTCAACACACAGACACGGAAACTTCAAGCCACAGAGAAATGATGTGAGGAGTTTACCCTAAAACTCACACTCTACTAAAGGGAGCGTTCAATAGATGTCTCTTATGACTTGACCAAAGAGTAGAGGGAAGATTGATTGGGAAGTTTGAGTCCCTCAGTTCATAAAGTCTGCTGCTTTTAGCTGCGTTATTCATAGTGGGAGGTTCTTAGTTCACCAAAGCTAGTTCTCAGCAAGCAGACTCCACCACAGCTGGATTACTGGGCACCTTTTTGTTACAACTCAGCACCACCATGGTCACCTCTTCTAATGTGCCTTCCTTGCTTCTCAGAAACCTCATTTCCAATAGAGTTCATGCCTTTTGATCACCTTGAACTACAAAGTATCATGGGAATTAGGAACTTCAGTTAGGCATGCCCTTTAGGGCCCAGAAACTCATGGGAAATGTAGTCTTGTGTTCAGATATACCCTGATACATTAAAAAAAAAAGCCGGATGTAGTTTTAGGGGGCAAAAAACATTTATGAAACAAATGATTTATTACAGTTGCTTGATTTATCATCACCTGTTTCTGTCATAGGATTTTTCCCTTTAGATTTTAAAAATGTGACCACAGTGGTTTTTTTTGAGAGGAGTAACCAAGTAAAGAGGTCTTTCTATATTTAAACTACTCAGTCTGAATTGTGCCATAGGATTTCAGATGGCTACATTATTATTCTCAGCTGGTTTTTTCCTCCCTGGGCATTGATTTGATCTATACTCTTAGATTCTGTTTTTTCCTAAGAAACTCCCAACTAGGTTTTATCACTTTTTTTGAAATGGACAGTTGGGTGGAGCAGTGGATAGAGTACTGGATGTGGAGGCAAGGAGATCCTTGAGTTCAAATCTGGCACCAGACACTTACTAACTTGAAGATGTGGGAAAGTCGCTTAATGTCTGCCTCAGTTTCTTTATTTATAAAATGGAGATAATAATAGTATCTGTCTCCCAGGATTTTTGTGTGAGGTTCATAAAAGATACTATTTATAAAGTCCTTTGTAAGCCGTCAAGCACTATTTAAATGCATGCTGCTATTATCATTATTTTGACTTTTTTCTTATCATTATATTGCTGTAATTATATATAAATATATAATACACATTATATAATACATTTTATATTATACATTTATAAATATATATTTTACATATATTATATGTATACTATATTATAAAATAATATATTACTATAATTAGTATTATATATAATTATATATGTATAATATATCATTATAATACTGTTATCCCTCCTGTCTCTCTTTGTCTTCCTCCTCCTCCTCTTTCTACCACTCCTATGAGTACTATTGCTCTTTTCAGTGGGAAGGTCTTCATTTACTTTGTATTTTGGTTGCAGTATGTCTTACTAAATGGGACATCTAGGTAGCATAGACACTATAGTGTGTCAGGCCTGGAGTCAGGAAGACTGGTCTTCCTGAGTTCAAATCTGGTCTCAAACATTTACTGCCTGTGCAACGCTGGTAAGTCACTCAACCCTGTTTGCCTTAGTCTCCTCACCTATAAAATAAGCTGAAGAAGGAAATGGTAAATCCTCCAATATCTTTTCTAAGCAAACTCCAAATGGGGTCACAAAGAGCTGGACATGACTGAAAATGACTGCCCAGTAACAACCACCAAATATCCTACTGACTTCTAGGAGTTACATTCTTAGACACCCTGGAATGTCCCAGAATGTTATATATTTGGACATATTGACCAGTAAATAAATAGAAAATTGCATTGAATGTAAAACTTGTGTACTTCCCACTCCATTGTGCCCTGGACTCCCTTCTGCTGCCATTGCCCAGGACTTTAAGGAGAAGCATCAGGTTTGTGGTTTGTGAAAGGAGCCCAGTAACTTTCATTTACAAGTCTACCAGAACTTCATGTGTTGTACCAGTTTTTACTTCACCGAACAGGAAGTATGAACATGAAACCTAGCGTAGGAGTGAGGATGGGAGGGACACTTAAATGATAAACTGCCTTATTTGTTTACTTGTGGCCTTGGTGATACTTAACTTTAATTTTTGGTAATGTAATTGATAAATGCATATTGAGAGTTGACAGATTGACATTTTGCAAAGCTTAATATTCTGTGTTTGTTCTGAGAAACTTCAAAGCTGCTCAAGACTCTGACATTACTCCAAGAGGTCCCATGTACTTGTTCATTTGGAAAACATCCAATATTTTTTTGAAATTAAAAAAAAAGTTCAGTCTTACACAACATGACTATTATCAAAGTCATTTGCAAAACTGCACAGATAGGGCCTATATTGAATTGCCTGCCTTCCCAAAGGGAATGGGTGGGGAGGGAGGGATGGGGAGAATTTGGAACTCAAAGTTTTAGAAACAACTGTTGAGTATTGTTGTTGCTACTAGGAAATAAGAAATACAGTTAATGGGGAATAGAAAGTCATCTGGCCCTACAGGACAAAAGAGAAGATGGGGAGAAGAGAAGGGAGGGATGATAGAAGAGAGGGCAGATTGGTGATAGGGAAAATTAGAATGCTCGGTGTATTGGGGTGCGGGGAGGGGATAAAAGGGGAGAAAATTTGGAACCCACAATTTTTGTGAAAATGAATGTAAAAAGTTAAATAAATAAATTTATATTTAAAAAAAAAAGAAAAAAAGAAAAAAGTTCATAATACTGTTTTTTTGGTAGAAAGTTAGGAGGACGTGGAGGTTAGTATTCATTCCCCGTGTCTCTTCCTCCTCTCTACTTCCTCATAATGATTTTAGCTGTCAGTATGCATTTATATTTGTTAGGAAAGGCTAAAGAGACCAGAGTATAGAATGTATTTTGTGAATTTCGCCTTGACACACGTACAGCTCATATTTCATTTGTGTGTAATCTTAGGCATGTTGTCATAAAATAATGTTTTGCCACCCAGCTCTGACCAGTAAGTTGAAACATAAAACTGGAGCTGACAAAAATGATAGTGTCCAAAACTATTTCTCTTTCTTAGTTATTTTGGTTCACTAAGTAAATGTCAGTTGGTTGGGCAGCTTTTCCCCTTCCTTTCTCCTACTGCCTAATTTTGTATAGAGCATAATCTCTGGTTTAGGAATTCGGACTTGAGTTATTTCTGTTCCTGAATTTTATGTGATAGATTTTTATTGGATAGCAACTTCCCTTTTCTGTGCTTCAGTACTTTTGATTCTAGACTATAAAGTGTGTGGGTGGTGGGGGGGAGTGAATTTCTCTGGCATGGAGCAAAGCATAGTCTATATCTTCTCACTCCTCCAAACAATTGTACATAAACCTTTTCAAATTGTGGAAGCAGCTGGGCATAATAAGAGGATGGAGTGCTATTGTTGGACTAATGAAGACCCTGGATTCAAATTCTGGACCGTTTGACATTCACTATTTTCTGGTCCCAGGCAGATCAGTTGACCTCAGGAAACTTCCCAGGATTTGTGTCAGTCATAGACCTGGGGCATCGATAGAGTTCTCTACAGTGATGAAATCTCAGATTCGTGGTATATTTGTGTAATTCTAGGTTAGCACCATCTTAGAATAGCTTTCAAGGAGAAAAGTAGTGACAAAAATGCAGGCTGCAACCAAAGAAGAAAGTGTGCTTCCTTTGCATCTTGGCAGAGAGGTTATTTATAGGCATGGGGCGTATTTATAGCAACCTCGAGCAAAGTTGCCTGCTTCTATAATTTCTTTTGCTGCCTAGTTGCCTTTGCACTTTCCTGCCAGCGTAGGCCCTTCAAAAGCGTTGCCCTGGTGTATGTATTCTGATTGACCATACTCAAGAGGTGCTTTGTTTCCCACTTATAATTAGACTTCCTGGAAATGCCTTTGTGCTTTAAAATAAAAATAATAATGCCATTAATAAATCTTTTCACAGGTTCCTGTGAGGGGCAAATTGCCCTCCTAAAGTTAGGCAGCTATCTTGTCTGCCTGAGAGTGAGCTGGCCAGGAGGAATTAGGCTTTGAATCCTAAGAAATAAAAGCAGTGCTGTAGTCTAGTGGATGGATAAATCATTGATCTTAGAGTTCAGAAAATTTGATGGGGTAGGCATGGGGGTGGGGATTGACTCATACACTTGACAGGCAAGTGACTTTAGGCAGTTTATTTAATCTGAGTCACAAATATCTTCAGCTGTATATTGAAAATAGATCTTGATCTCCTTAAGGATTTAAATATTAAAAAATAAACATGACCTAGTACCTAAAAAATTAATTCTGTGATGCCCTGATCATACTGAACATGGCTGTTATGGAGAAAGGGTTTCTAGTTCTCAGTGTTGAAGCTTAGGATCATAGATTAGAGCTGGCAGGGGCCTTTGAGGACATTTGCTCTTGCTCTCTCAATTTACCAGTGAATGTGAACTGTCATTTTTGTTGTTATATTTATGTATTAAAAAGAACATTCTGTCCAGGAAGTACTTTAGGGGGAAAAGTATCTTTGAACTTCAAGTATACCATGAGAACAAAAAACCCTTTTGAATTTTGAATCCCACAACCCTAAACTAGACGATTTCTCTGCTCATGTTAGCCTTGATTAGTTTTAGTAGCTACCTCTTATCTTGCCAAGTATAGTGTGTTCTCCTAGAGGGTTGGGAGCATTTCTGGTGTATTTCCCATTGTGCTGGGAGCACCATTGGCTCTCTGAGTAAATGCATATCACTTTGATATGCCTCATCATTTAGGCACTAACAATATATTGTTTAGACTCTTTGTGACTCCATTTGGGGTTTTCTTGACAAAGATTCTAGAGTGGTTTGCCATTTCTTTCTCCAGCTCATTTTACAGATGAGAAAGCTGAGGTGAACAGACTTGCCCCAGGTGACACAGGCTGTAAGAGTCAGGGGCCAGATTGGAACCCAGGAAGATGTCTTACCCACTCCGGGATCCATGCTCTATTACATTTCACTAAAGTCCTACTTGAGTGTAGTAAGTAAGGTACCCTGGATTCTTGAAGATGGTACCAGCACATTGAAGGTTCTGGCAGGTCTTACTAACTTAGATGGACCTAAGTGAACTGTGCTGACACTAATTAGCATAGTTCAGTTGGAGAAATGTCTCATTAGGTTGGTAGCCTTTTGGATCACTAACTATGTCATGTAGTATTTAAGTGTCTATTATATTCTGGCTCTGGGGATACATACAAAAATGATGGAACTTCTGAGCTTTCAAGGAAAAATTGCAAATACACACAAATATATATCAAGTAAATGCAGGGTACTTTAGGGCTGGGAGCAGGTACTAACAGCTAGGGGCATCATGATGGGAGAGTCTCATGTGGTTGGGGGCTCTTGAACTGGGCTTTGAAGGAAGCTAGGGATTCTATGAGACTGAGGTGAGGAGGGAGTACATTCCAGGCATAGGGGACAATCTAGGCAGTCAGAGAGATTGTAAATGGAATGTCTTGTGTGAGGAAGTAGAGTATGATAAGGTTAAAGCTACAACCCTAAAATATAATCCTGAAATAGTGACCTTCATGTCATGAAGTACTTTTCAGAGAGGAAAGTGTGTAAATGAGTCAGAGAAGTTCAAAACTCAAGTGTTAGTAGCCGTGGCCAGTTCAAACTAGGAAAATAAGATTTTCACACTTTGTCTTGCGCTGCTGGCTATTAGCTGTTCTAGAAGCAGGAGTGACTTGCTTTTGTGAAATGTTCCCAGAAAAGTTGTATAAATTGAATCTTTATTAAACAAAATATAACTTTTTTGTAATTGGCCATCTAAAAAAGGATCTGTGGTGATGGTGATTGTGTCTGTAAAGTGTGGATGTGAGCCAGTCAGTGGCTGCAGAACAACACTTAAGTGGTTACTTTGTTATCCTTTATAATCATGTATTTTTTGCTGTTGATGCTGCAGATGAAACTGTTGAAACTGGAGTGTTTTCTGTCTTTTTTGTTGGTATTGAAGATAAACACCTTGGACCTTGGGCCATGTCCAACTTTAATCCATTTCTGTAACTGTTTATTTGAACTGTTCTTATGCTAGCCCTTTTCATTACTCTGGAAACTTCTTTATCTCATTTTCATTGTCACTTTTTATGAACATTTAAGTCTTGATGGAATTTAATTTTATATTGGTGGAGTAAGTTAAAATTCATCTGTAGTTGCTTGCTTTTGTCTGAACTCTCTATGGAATACTTAATAATGAATTTCCAGTATCATTACCACATCTTTTGACTTGGCTGGGAGGCTATTTAGCAGAAGTCATGTTAGTGAAATAGCATCCTAAGTAAGAGCTCATGAATTTGAAAATGGAATTTTGAAAATTTGGGAAAACTATTTCTTTCAGAGTCTAAAATGTTTTCCTCTTGGATTATATTGTAAGCTCACTGAGGGCATCATTTTTTTGACATTTGTGTTCACAGGTACCAACACTGAAGTGAATGCTTATTCAATTCAGATTGTTATTCATCCAAATGAACAGATTTCTTACCCTGAAGATGTAAAGCATGTAGTACCTATCTCCTAGGATTGGTGGGGATCAAATGAAATAAATATATACGCAATGTTTGCAAACCTTAAAGAGCTATGCTAATGCTAGCTGTTATTATTAACTATTAAAAGGCATTTGTAATGTTTCTTGTAGAAAAATAACAATGGCTAATATTTATATATTGCTTATAGTTTACAAAAAAGAAAATTTACCTTGAGGTAGGTGGTATTATAATCTTCATTTTACAGATGAGAAAGCTGAGGCTGAGAGATCTTACATGACTTACTTGTCCAGGGTCCTGCAAGATAGAATCCTAGGTCAGTTTTTTTTGGACTGAGTCTGTATTCCTGAAATTTGGTTTTCCAGGCTTTTCATGGGGTGGATTGGCTTATAGATAAAAAGATCTGGAAAGAGATGTCAGGGATCTTCTAGTTTCAATTTCATTTTCTAGGTAGAGAACTGAAGAGTTCAGGGGTCATGACTAAATCTAGGTCTCCCAACTCTCAGTCCAGTCTACTTTCCATGCCAGTAAACTATCATCACAGTATGTAAAAGCCAGGTCTTTCTCTTTGAGGCTCTGGATTTTGATGTGCTTATCATTCTTGTCTGGCATCCTACCAAAAAAGCATTTAATATTTTGAGCATAAATAATATTTTGTTGCAAACCAAAATTGACACTTTTGTCTATTAAGATATTAAATTCATTCTAATGGCATTGAATGCTCATTTTCTTATAAAGGAGCATTGGGAATAATTTGAAATTTTTTAGATAGATTTCTTTTAGATCAAAATTTCAAAGGAAAGATATAGGTAACAGTATCTGTAAGACTAAGTGACTTACCCAGGGACACACAACTGACATGTGTGAGAGGCAGGATTTGAATTTGGATCTTCTGGCTCTGAGGCCAGCTCTTTATTCACTATTTCATGCTACATGTCAGGTGTATGTGTACACAAACATGTATATACACATGCATTAAATTTTCAGAAGAGTACTTCTCTCCTCTTTAAAGTATATTAGCACTCTGTTTCCTGGTAGGTTTTTTTTTCACTTTTAGACTTTTTATTTTCATTTCTGAAATAAAATGCCTTAAACATTTTTCATTCATTTAATGCAGTATGAAAATTTCATACACATGAGCTCAGCTGACAAGTGTTGCTTTACTGACCAAGCCATAAAACATACAATATTGTCAAATAAAAATGCAGAAGAATTATTTCTATCTCCCCAAAGCTGAATAATAAATAGGTTATAGCACATAAAGAAGGAAAAGGGCTGAACACACATCTTCAGGGTTTGTCAGCATGTAGATTTTTTGTTGCCCCTCTCCCTTTAAGAAAAGAGTTGTTTATGAAACAAATAATGGAATTAAGGCCTTGGAAAGTCTTAGCTATTCCAAGAGAATGTAAGCTCTTTAAGGACTAGCACTTTTTTGGCTTTTGGCTTTGTTTTTCTAGCACCCAACACTCTTCATGTGTTTTATTTTATTTTAATAGCATTTTTTTCTAATTACATGTAAAAGCAATTTTCAGCATTAAGTTTTTGTAAAATTTTGAGTTCCAAATTTTTCTGCCCCTCCTATCCATCTCCCCTTTTCCCTGATATGGCAAGCAATCTGATATATCATTATACATGCTAACATCATAATACATGCTAACATCATACATGTAGTAGACTTATAATGAATATTTCTGAATAGCTTGACTAGCAGTATCTGCTATTTTTGGAAAATAAAATGCTGTGGCTTGGTGATAAAAGAGATGACTTTTGAGTCAGGAAGATGGTTTGGAGCCCTGCCTTTGCCTCATATAGTCCCTGTCATCCTAGCTAAGCCACTTCACTTCTTAGAACCACAGGTAACTCTCTGAAACAAGTTTCAGATCAGGTGTGGATTTGCATTAGGTAGAGGACCTTTCTTTACCCCCAAATTCCCTATGCCAATGATTTTGTCCAATTTTTGTCTTACAAAGTAATATTTAATGGGTCTAGTTAGTAGTAAGTGGGTACATATTATTAACCCACTATAATTAGTGGTAATGAAGACTCCATTAGAATTGTGGGTATGTCAGGAAGTGATTTATGTTAAATTTGATTTTCTTTCTTAGCATTTAAAAACAGAACTAACAAAAAAACCCAAAAAACCAAAACAGTGACACAGAGTAGAAAGAATGTTACAAGCCAACTTTATATTGTGATCCTAACATAGGCTTTGATTAGAGGTTTGGTAGTTTTTTGGAAAGGCTTGAAGACTAGGAAAGTCTGGCTGGAAGGCAGAAATAATGCCATCAGGTTATTATGTTGTCTCCCTCTGTCTGAAATGTGGCTTGCAATATAACAGGTTCAGGGAAAAGGATCAGTGTGTATTTTTACTGGTCTTCATGAATTAGTCATAACCCCTTTAAATACTGAAGGAAAAGGCTCTCTTCATCGCCTAGATGAGTCAAGCTTCTTCATTGTTAGAAGGCTGGATGTCATCTTGAGCTTGCACCCTTTCTTAATTTTGAGACTGGAAGTATTTATATATCAATGCAGATTTTAGGGGACAAGTAGCTTTGGGTAAGCTAAGCCGTTTCAAAAAAGGTTATCTAAGGTGATTCATTTGGACTCATTTAGAGGTGTTATTCCCATCCCCTCCCCCCATAGCATATTTATTCTTTGTCCTTATGTTACCCTTTTCTTCCCATTCAAATGGCCTTTGATCAGAAAAACAAAACAAAACAAAACAAAAAAACCAAAAAACAAAAACCCTTGTCAGGCTATAAAGTGTTGCTTTTTTGCGCCAGTCATGCTTTTGGAGAAATCAAAACTTAGCTGTTTCTGGAAGAGTTCTTCATAATTTCTTTTCCTTATAGCCGAATTCTGATTTTCTTTCCATCCTTTGAGGATAGCTATACTTGATTGACAGTCAAATTCATTCTCAATTTCCTAGCTGGATGGAGATGCCCTCCATCAAGGCAGATCGCAAGCCCTCTAGGACGCCTTTATCCTCTGTGATTCCTGCTCATATCTTCTCATAACTCTTCCAGAAAGTTCTCCCTTCCTCCAGACTTCTTTCTGTAGCACAGTGATGTCAGTGTATCTTGGGCTGATTGTCCTTTTGTCATTCTCACTATATATCTAGCCCATCTTTCCCCCCACCAATTGTTTGTACTTTTAATAATATCTTTTATGTTACTTTCTCTTCTTCCCCTCCTCCTCTGCCTCCTTTTTTTTTTTTAACAACAACACTAATAATAGAATTTATTTCACTCAGGTGTTCAAAGTTCTTTACATGTTATCTCATTTAATCCTCAAACACAAAACCAAAAACATGAGAGATGTTCTATCCCTACACCAATTTCAGGATGAGGAAATGCAGGATAGAGAAGTTAAGTGATTTGTTCAAGGTTACACCAGTAGGGTCTGTCTAAGACAGGATTTGAACTCAGATCTTTCTAACTCCAAATCTATCCACCACTGGACTTTTAAAAGAAAACCACTTAACATTTAGAACCTTCTAGAAATGGGATGAGCAAACCCCATCAGTCATGAGCTCATCATCACTGAAAGCATTCAAAGGAAGACTGCGTTGCTACTTGTTAGGGATTTTGCCCGGAGATTGATTCAACAACATTGACTCTTTTATATTGCTTCTTAAATACAAGTGATTGTTAGAAACTTGCTTGAGCCTGGAATGTAAGTATGCCTACTGTGTCTTTCCATTGCCCTTTGAGTTAAATTTCATTTTTATTTGTCTGAGATCATAGTATTACATGCTTCATGGGTTATAAAACATTACCGAGAAAATGTTGGTGCTAAATGATGGGCCCTTGTCATAGGGAGCAGCTTAAATCATTGAAAGCAACTAAAGTGAACCTTTAACTATTAGGCTCCTACTATGCGCCTGGCACTGTGCTCATACAAAGAAAGGTAAAGGACAATTCCTGTTCTCGAGCTCACTGTCTAATGGGAGAGACAGCATACAAACGATTATGTACAAACTACACCCAGGAGAAGTTGGAAATAATTAAGAGACAGAAGGCACTAGAATTAAAGGGGCACCAACAAGGACTTCCGGTAGCAACTGAGATTTTAACTGAGACTTGAAGGAAACTAGAGGAGCCTGCGGGACAGATAGTAGCAATGCCCAGAGTTGTGAGATGGAATATGCATGGTGTTTGGGAAGAAGTAAGGGGGCCTTGGATCACAGAGGATGTAGGGGGTGAGGAAGGTATAAGAAACCTACTGGGAGGGTCCCAGGTTATGGAAGGCTTTGAATACCACCCAGAGGAGTTTAGATTTGATATTGGGGTTGATATGGAGTGTCCCTGGAGTTTATTTAGAAAGGCGGGGGTGGGGGTTGTCATGGTCAGAACTATAGGAAGATGAGTTTGACAGCTGAGTGACTGACTGATTGTAGTGGAGAGAACCTTGTAGCAGGGAGACCAATCAGCAGGCTATTTCTGTAGCCTAAGTGGGTGGTGATGAGATCCTGAGCACCAGAATGGCAGAAGCATCGTAGGAGAGAAGGGGACATAGAGGGGTGATGTTATGAAGGTCTTAACAAAAGTTTGGCTATGGGAGATGAGAAGGAGTTAGTAATTAAGTTGTGAGCCTCTGTGACCAGGAGGATGGTGATGCCTTCAACACTGATAGGCAAGTTTGAGGGGTAGGAGGGACATTGCAAGTGACTGGAAAATGTGGAGGTGGGGAAATGAAAGGTATATTCAGGAGGAAGTCAATAACCTTATTTGGCTGGTGCAAAAGATTTAGAAGTTGAAAGTCAAGTGTCTTTACAAAATTTAAATGAGGTTCATCATTAATGCTAAAGTGGGAAATCATTTATAAAGCTATATTCTAGACTTTTGGCACTGGAGTTAGGATAAGTGGAGTTCCAGGTCCTGGTTCTGACACATAATGGCTATATGGTCATGGGTCCACCCCCTTAATCTTGAAGTGAATAGGTAGCTTTCAAAGACTATAACTTGTAGCCCAATTGCCTGTTGTCATTACTGGAAGAAATTTCCATGAATGGAGGGTCTCAACACTGGTGAAACCACAAGTCTCCCCCGTTTCCCACCCCCAAATCTAACTGACTGAAATAAAATTGACCAGACGTAAATACCTGTTTAGTCAAGTCAAGGAGTCATCCACATGGTCATTTTCAAGATTCTCCCTTTCAAGCAATTGACTTCTGTTTATTTTGTGAGAGGTATTTTGACTACCTAAATTTTGTTAGCTAGAATGAATTCCTAGCATAGATCCTAGGAATCCTAGGCACAATAATTTGTAAAGTGCCTTGGAAGTTTATTGAATCCATTTTAAGCCACGAGAAAGAAGAAATATTTTACAGGAAATGAGAGTCATTACCCCTTTCCTCTTTTCTAAACCCTGGGAGGATGTAGTAACATCATGAATATCACTATTTTTTGTCTTAAGAATCAAAAAAGGTTTTTGGGGATAGGGGATAGAGTATAGTTTTCTTCTGCCTTTGGGAGTAGTTATGATTCAGCTGTGGGCAGCTGTGTGGCACAGTGGATAGAGCACTGGGCCTGGAGTCAGGAAGACTCTCCTTCCTGAGTTCAAATATGGCTTCAGATGCTTACTAGAGGTGTGACCCTGGGTAGGTCACTTAATCCTGTTTGCCTCAGCTTCTTCATTTATAAAATGTACTGGAGAAGGAAATGGCAATTCATGCTAGTATCCTGGCCGAGAAAACCCCAAATGGGATCATGAAGAGTTGGACATGACTGAAAACAGCTGAACAATTATTAACCTGTAGTCCATGAAATTAAAAATATTTTGATGATGGTATTTCATTGTAATTGGGTTTTCTCTTTTTGCTTTGTGCATTTAAGAACTTTGTTCTGAGAAGGAATTATAGCCTTCACCAGAATGCTAAAGTGGGCCATGATACAAAAAACGTTAAGAATCCCTGCATTAGAGAATATTACTGTTACAGATTACTGTGGAGATAGGAACTGGGTTAAAAAGAGAGATATCTTTTCAGCATAACCCATCATGTTCCTCTAACACTGTATATGTGATTGTCCTGTGGTTCACACCAGCCCCCATTGTTTGCAGAGCCTCATGGCTCATTTTTATTTTTAGAACCTAGACACTGATTCTTTTTTTTAAGATTTAAATTTATTTTTAGCTTTTAATATTCATTTCCACAAGCTTTGAGGTAGTAATTTGCTCCCCATCTTTCCTCACCCAGCCGACATGGCATGCATTCGGCTTACCCCTTCCCCCAGTTTTCCCTCCCTGCTATCATCCCCCCTCTTAGGCCCTACCCCTTTACTTTCTTGAAGGGCAACATGCATTTCTATACCCCATTGCCTGTATATCTTATTTCCAGTTGCATGTAAAAACAATTTTTAAAATTTTGAGTGCCAAATTCTCTCCCTTCTTCCCTCCCCAATCCCCTCTCCCACTGAGAAGGCAAGCAGTTCAGTACAGGTTGTACATGTGTAGTTATGCAAAACACCTCCGTAATCGTCATGTTATGAAAGACTATATTTCCCTCTGTCGTATCCTGCCCCCCCAATTATTCTGTTTTTCCTTTGACCCTGTCCCTTTTCTAGAGTGTTTGCTTCTGACTACCCTCCCCCTGTCCGTCCTCCCTCCTGTCATTTCTTTATCCCCCCCTACGTTCCTGTATGGTAAGATGCTCAACTGAGTGTGTACGTTACGCTCTCCTCCGGCCAACTCTGATGAGAGCGAGGTTCACTCATTCCTTCTTACCTACTCCTTTCCCATCCATTGTGAAAGTGTTTTCTTATTGCTTTTATATGAAATAATTCCAGATGGTGATTTTCAAAGCCCTCATCTGCAAAGAGTTTGTCATTTCTTGATTTTGGCTCTACCTAAGCCAAAGTCCTTTGCCCCAAATATTTCCACTTGGCTTATGACTTTGTTGAACTGTTTGGATTTTTGTTTCTGGTGGTACACTTTAAAAGTCCATTTGGTGCTCCCCTCGGTGCATCTCATTGCGTGAATGTTGTTAGACTTGCTTTTTGACTTTGGGCAAGTTTCTTAACCTGCCTTTTAACCATGTTTCAATTTTCTCCGGTGTAAAGTTAATGAGATGATCCCTAACATATTTTCCAGGACCACGTAACCTTGGACAAGTCTTAACCTGTCTAGGCCTCAGTTTTCTCATTAGAAAAGTGAGGGGATTGGACTAGACTTTCTTCTGTTGCCCTTTCCTTATGTGAGATGCAGTGAAATGAGTCATATGTGTGATTGACTTAGTGAAGACTTTTGTAAAGTGCTGGGAGGCAGAGTCCATAAAGGTATTTTGAAATTTTTCTTTTCATTTCTTTAGCTTTATGTTAAAATATTCCATTTGTGTTTTAGGCAACTGCCTCATCTTATATTTTTCATGGCTTATGATTTCTGGCTGTTACATAGTTAATGAAGTTCTTAAGCACTTAAGATGATTTACTGATCTTTCTCCACCCCACCCACCTTATTTTGTTCATTTTCTGCAAACTAGTGGCCTGTACTTAAACCACAAAACTAGAGCTTATAATTTTCAGGTCCAAAGTGTTATATTTGTCATCTCCTAACCACATGTGGCCCTCTTGGTTCTCAAGTGCACCCCTTTGATTGAATTCAAATTTCACAGAACAAATCCACTTAATAAAAGGATTTTTCTGTAAAACTGAGACTCAGTCAGAAGGCTGCACCCAAGGACCTAAAAGGCTGCATGTGACCTCGAACCCACAGGTTCCCCACCCCTGTCCTAGTCATTGAAAAGTGAGCACACAAAGCGTTGGTTTCTTCCTAGATATTTTGGCTACGGTCTGTGAAAGCTGTGTCTAGGTAGATAATGGTATTTTTAGTCGGTAACTGAGGCACTCTTATGCTACAAGCAACCATATTTTCCAAAAGTGTACTCACATGAATTCAATAGACCTTTATTAAGTGAGCATTGTATGCCAGGCTTTACATCCCCAGGTGTTGAAGATAAAGATAGAAAGGGAAACCGATCGATCCTTCCTATCAAGCAACTTCCATTCTGCCAAAATCAGTTTATAAGCAGATTTGACCGTTTCATTATGCTTGTTCTAAAAAATGGACCTCATTCTTTAAAACAACTAAGTTGTAGCTAAATAGTTAAAACATGAGGAAAATTGTAATATACCTCATAGTAGCACAGCACTTTGAAAGTATGATAAATAATTTTAAACTTTATCTTAAACTCTTAATTTATCTTAAACTTATCTTAAACTCTTCCTGGTTATGTCTAATCCAGCCCTGGTTTTCCTCAATGCTTATGGAAAATGTAAACCCAATTCACCTGGAGTTTTTTCCAGATTAGACCTTCCCAGGGCTTGTCAACAGCTTCTGGGTTTTCTGCAGTGTTTTTCAGGCATAAAAAGCCCCACCATTCTTTCTTCTGCCTTTTCTTCTGTAACTCTTTCTCCTACCATTTCTAGGAAATGGGAGACTATGTTCCCTGCACTTTATTGGCAGTGTGAGAGCTCTGAGTTGTGGTGTTTTCTCCTCTTCCATGTTGAGAAGCAGAAGTATGTGTGGCTTTGTTCTCACTATGTTTGCAGGGTCTGTTCTTTATCCAGTCAGAAAAAACTTTTTCTCCATCTACTTGGCACTCTTAACCATAACTCTCTGATGTTTGGAATTAGGGTTGTGGTGATTCTAGGCAGCATAAAATAATAGAAAGAGCCCAGGCCTGAGAGTTAGTAAGCCTAGGTTCTAATTCTAGTTCAGCCGTTCAAGACTGTGTGACTTTTGGCAAATTGTCTGAGCACTCTGTGCCTTAGCTAACTCATCTGTACAAATATTTTGGATTAGGTGAGCTATGAGGTTGATTTCAAGGCTTAAATCCAGTAATCCTAAATTATATTGAATACTTAATAGGGGCAAGGTGGCACCGTGGAGAGAATATGGGCTCTGGGTTCAAATCCCACCCATGCCAATTACTACATGTATGACCATAGCCAAACCACTCAGTCTCTCAAAATCTCATAGCATCATCTGCAAAGTTGGGGTGGTGGTCTAAACAGCCTCTGAGGTCACTTTTTTCTCTAGATCTATGATCATAAATCAACTCACCAGTCATTTTTCTGTTGGCTCTCTTAATCATGACTTAAACGCGCATCCTGCTTACTTGTGAAACTTCGAAGAGTCGATTCTGGAATTCTGGACAGTCCACCATAGCTGCATGTTTTTCTGAATTCCTGGAAAGCTCTTTTGAAAAAGAGACCCATGGGGGATCTCGTATTCCCTATAGATACTCAGAATTCAAAAGCAGGAGCTTGTGAAAGCCAGATGGAAAATCCATGTTAGTCCTTGCACAGCGCTTCCCACTTGTCACATTGACCATGAACTCAGATGACCAGAGCAGCTCTACATGTTAAACACATACTAAGACCTGAAAAAAAGAAATGTGGGTTATATTTTGGTGGAGGGAGTGGCAAAGAGCAATCTATCAGAGAAATGATTGTAGAATTCCGATTTTCCTATTAGGATCCATAGACTCAGCTTTGCTGTGCCGAGAAGAAGAGCAAGCTCATAGCGAGGCAAGTGATTCTTTATCTTGGAAAAGGGCACAGAGAGAGCAGAGGTGCTGTTCTAGAACTCTGACAACAAAGGAAGAAATTAACCACAGAGAGGAGAGAACTTACTCTGAGATGTCAGCAAAGATGAGCAATGAAGTAAGATTTGGTGAAATTCTAGCAGTAGTAGGAAAATGGCAGCCTCTTGAATTTCGTTGATAGCCTTCCTAAAGAGGGTTTTGGTCCCAGGAACAGGAACTATGTCCTTCGAGTTAGGAGTCCTCTTATATGCAGCGATGTCCTCTTTTGTCTGACATCATCCAGGAATGAGGTGTTGTGCATCAACGAATTTTCCAGAGGACAGAAGTATGCTTTTTCTTCTCCCAATTATTAAAAATTTAATTATCTTTAACATTTAATTACTTTTTGACTGGACTTGGGATTTCCCAAGTGTAGGGAGCTCCCAGCGCTGCCTCTGCAACTTAAAGTCTTAGACAGTTTTGCTAGGACATGAGAGATTCAAGTGACTTGCTCAGAATGGTGGCCAATTTGTGTCAAAGGTGGGACTTGGACCCAACTTTATAGGTCTGTCTCTAACCCTGATACTTTCCTATCCCTCAATTTTTTAATAGAATTTTTTTTATTTTTATAGAAATCTTTCTCAAATGGATTATTCACTTCCCTGCCTTTTTCAGTAAAATTACTTTAACCTTTTCTTGATGACCCAAAGGGACTTTAAGGAAGGTCAGGCGTTGTGCTATGCCAAAATACTGAGATTCCCATGTTTGGTGGAATATATTGGGCTGTTTGGCTACTCACTATAACTTTTGAGATCTTGTTTTCACTTTAAAAAAAAAACCCAACCACCCACACCAAACCTTTTTGAGTTTCCTCCATTACTCTACCTGTCAGCTGTTGATTATTTCCACTCTTGTTGTATGTACCCCTTCTATTCATCCCTGGCTATGTTTTTGGCACAGGTTCTCCTCCCTCCTTCCCCTCCCCTTTCCAGTTTTCTGTTTAATTCTTCTGTGGACTGGGAAATGTGATAGTCAAGTTTCTTAAAAAACATACGTAAAATAATAATTTTGGAAAGACTCTCCTGAGAGTCAACAGAGTCTGGTATAGAAGAATGAGCACTGATCATTCTTTGGCATTAGAAGGTCTTGTTCTGGCTCTCATACTGGTTTCTGTGACCCAGGGCATGTCACTTGCTGGCTGAACCTCAATTTCCTCATCTGTAAAATGTTTGTGGGGACTAATGTTTGGATAGTTTATTACATAGGGTTATTGGAAGGAGGGTACTTTGTAAACCTTAAAGTGCTATAAAAATGTAAGTTTGTGCAATGGTTGAAAACTACCACAATTACTACTGCTGCTGCTGCTACTGCTACTTCTACTACTACTACTACTACTACTACTACTACTACTACTGCTGCTGCTGCTGCTGCTGCTGCTGCTACTATTACTATTACTACTACTACTATGCCTTATGGCTTCCTTTCTGGGTTTTAGTTTTATTTGGAATGATGAAAGTTGTCAAAAAGTTGACTTTTAGATGAATGAGCTACTGTTGAACTTCTCCCTACAGATGGATGATAAGGTATCATTGAGTCCAAAATGTATTTTTCCTTTTTAGTTCAGGAAATCCAAAGTGAAACCACTTTAATCTGTGTGTCTTTCTTTGGCGGTACAGTTCAGAAGCACAAGTGTTGTCTTCTCTCAGAAGTAAGCTTTTGTAAGGGGAAAAACTGTTGATAGGACCCCCTGGAAAGAGGGCACTGGCTGTGTCAAAAGAAGGCTGAGGTGCACAGGTGCCCTTTCTAGGGAAAGGGAAAGATCATTACTCCAGAGGGCTCAGGTTCTCAAGCTGTAGAGGACTTTGTGATAAGGAGATTCCTGAGCAGCAATAAAACATTCAGAAGGAAGGGAGAAACGCGTAGGTTGGGGACTTAAGAATAAGTGAATGAAACAAGGAGGAAATTATGTGAGAAGAGAAGGATTGGGCATGGAAATTACAGTGATTTTTCAGCTAAATAGGAAAAAAGACTACAAAGGAAAAATATTTTTTCCTTGCTCTCTTATATGATTTCCCCAAATTTTGCTGCTGTCCACATCCTAGACTATGCATTTCCCTTTCCTCTCCTCCCATTGCTCCCTGGTCTACAGTGCCTTACATATAATAGGCATCCAGTGAATATTTTTGCTTCAAGGGATTGATTTCATGGAACAGCAATATAGAGTAACCACTTTATTTGGTGACAAATAAAAAGCCTTTCTTCCCAATGTGATTTGAGAGGAAAGTAATTTGATTGGAGATAAAGATAATATGTGAATACATCTAAATGGAGTAAATTGGAAATACTATGGGTAGCATATAGTATAACGTAGTATTTAATAGCATACGCTATATATGTAGGATATATTATATAGTTCATAGTACATATATATTATTGTGTATATATAGTATATTCATACATATATAATGTACATATACACACATACACATAGTAAACTATAGTATAGCATATACATACAATATATATACAAGTGTATTATGGTAGTATATTATGCTGGTATATACTATATAATATACTCCATAAATTCTGAGTATTCTTATTACATGTATATGTTATAATGGAGTATAGCAGGATATTGGGAGATGGGGCTGGCCTTTAGTGCCATGGTCACCTTGGGAGTACCCACGATGGGGGATGGGGGTAAGTGAGTATGGTTCTGGTGCTTCAGTTGGTCTGTACTCCCTTGGTTAGGATTGATCAATCAGAAATTAAATGCCTTATTATGTGTTAGGCATTCTGCAGAGTTCTGAGGATATATAACTGTAAAGAAGAAAATAATGCCTACTCTCAAAGAGCTACACTCCATTAAAGGAGAAAACATATGCAAGGATATATGGAATAAATGTTAAGAGAAAACCAGAAATAAGTACAAGGTGGTTAGACTCAAGGTGGCTAGAGAAGGAAGGCAAAGACAGTTGTGGGGATCAGAAGTCTGTGCGTAAGCAACTTCTGTGAGGAAAGGTAGAGAGAGAAGAGGCATTCCAAGCATAGGAACAGATGGCCAATGCATAACACATGGAGAAGTAGAGAGGCCAGTTTAGATAGTAGAGTATGCAGGAAGGAGACTAATATATGTGTGTACGCACATACATGTATACATGTGTGTATACACACATGTATATGTAGGCACATGGAAATATACACACATGTATATACATGTATACATACACACATATATGCACACTCATATTGAGCTTGAAAAGATAGCTTGGGGCCAGGTTGTAAAGAATTTTAAAAGGTAAGCAGAGGAATTTGTATATTAGTCTAGAGCCACTGAAGTTTGTTTAGTAGGGAAGGATTTGACCTTCAAAAAAATAACTTTGGGAACTGTACAGACCAGATGTGAGCAGAGATGGACTGGAATGAGGAGATATTTGAGGCAAGGAGATCAGTTAGGAGACAGTATTTCAGGGGAGAGATGATATGAACTTGAACTATGGTGATGCCAGTGGGAATTGAGACTTAAGTGTCAAGTGTGACTGATGTTGTAAAGGAAGAGGAACGGTGGGATTGAGCATCTGATTGGATATGCGAGATAAGGGGGGAATGAGAAGTTAAGAATGATGGGAATAAGAATGTTTTAGAAAGGAGAGTTTGGAGAGCTCGATGATGAATTCTGTCATCAGGATGAGTTTGCAACATACAGTTTGAAATCTCAAGAGTACTCACTGTCTCCACTGCAGTGTTATATAGTTATATACTTTGTTGCTTTCAGAATAGCAATTTTTAGACTAATCCCTGGTGTGGATGTGTCAGACTGGGCTATTTCAGTGTTCTATAAGCCCATAAACAGCATCTGAGACTTGTTTGTAAAAAACTAAGGTGGCTCTTGGGGGAGTGGGCAGGAGTGGGGTTTGCCTTGTGAAGGAGTGTCCAAAAGCAGCTTGTGAATGTAGAGGGAAAAGAAAGGATCCTTCCAAAAGAAGAAAATCCAGAAATTTGCCTGTGCAGGTACCAAAGCAGTAAAGCAAATAGTTAAACAGATTGAGACTGCAGTCCTCAGTAAACTTTTACTGATGTTAAGCATTACAAACACTCATTAATAATGCTTGTTAATTGTGCTGTTAAGACAGACACTCATTAACCCAGATGTTAAACTAAGCTAGAAAGTTGCGTGATTTTTTTGCAACTTCTTTATTTTAAGACAAAGTCAGCACTTTTTACCTGTCAGTTTATTTTCATAGTTGTCTGCTAATCTAGTTTTGGAATGGTTAATGTTAATCCTAGAAGATATCAGGACTTTATAGGACCTGTAATTCTTGTATGGGGGTTTAATCAATCAGTTGTCAGTCTTTAAATATTTATTAAGAGCCTGCCATGGGCCAGACCTTGTGCTAAGTGATGGGGATATAAAGAGCCTCCAGTCCATAGATTTCCTTCATGTTCACACATAGCCCCTTCCCCTGAATAGATCTTTGTGTGACTGACCAAAAATTCATCACTCTGGTTGAGAACCTCTTAAATTTAGCTCTGTTGGTGGCTAGTCCAAACAACTATGGCAGAATATTCTTTGTTATATGGGATGAGTCCTTGGAAGGCAGGAAGAGGGAAAGGTAAAGGGGGAAAATAGAGGCAATCTAAAAACAAACGATAGCAATGTTTGAAAAAAAGGGTTTGTTGGCACTGTGTTGGTCCCAAAGATAAAAAGGTAGCAGTAAGACATTCTTTTCTCGTTATATTCTTGTAGGGAGATGCGCAGAAAGAGGAATGCAAAATAGGTGCATGTGTAAGATATATTTTTAGAGATAATTAAGGATAAATTTCTAATGGGGGGAGAAAAGGCACTAGTGCCTCGGGGGTGGGGATCTGGAAGAGCCTCCTATAGAAGATGGGACTTAGAGTCAAGCTTAGAAAGAATTTAGGGATTCTGTAATGTAGAGTTGGGAGAGAATATGGCTCTAACCTTCCAGAACCTATGGTCCCATTTGAATAGCCTTCAAAAACCTTGCCATGACAAGGGAGCAGAGGAGGACTCAGTGGGCATGTTTGTATTGGAAGTGCAGGCAAGTTATTTGATACTCAGGAATGATAATAGCTCATATTTATATAGACTTTCTGTTTTGCAGGGAGCTTTCCTCCTGAAAACCCTGTGAGGCGGAGTAATCTAAAGATGAAACCGAAAGGTTTACTTTGAGGCTATTTCATCCTGGGAATCGATGCTGCTTCTCTTGCTAGAGCGTCTTTCCCTCAAATAGGGAGAGCCCTTAGAAACTGAACTGGCCTCACTGTTCTTTACACCCAGTACTCCAGCTCCACTCCCTGGGCCATCCAAACAGGCCCTTCTCCACGTCTGAAATACCCTCCTTCCCTTGTCTTAGAAGCCTTCAGAGCTTTTCTTAAAACATGACTTCTTCTATGTGGCCTTTCCTGACCTCCCCCAGTGCTCATGCCTTCCCCACCTATGAACCTGCATTCATGTCACGTATATTTTATACAAATATGTAAATGTGTTGTCTCCCTCAAAAGAACAGGAGCAAGAACTATTGATTTTTGGTTTTGTTTCTTCAGAAGGCAGCACAACCTCATATATAGTAGGCACTCAATAAATACTTGCTTGATAAAAAGAGGAAGATTTTCAAATGAAACTTTCTTTGGAACAGACTTTTTTTGTATGGTATTTATGGACTAAAATGCTAAAACATTTGAGAAGGTTAGCATTTCATCTTTGAGAGCTATATAGTATTATAGCTTCCCACCCACTTCTGTGGAACCTTGGTATTTTAGGTAATGTGAATTGGATGCCTTGATGAAGTATTAATTGTAGCGATATTTTCCTCTTCAAATGATAAACTATGAATTGATGCATATATCTTTTTAAAAGATACATGCACAAAATTAAAAATTAAAATTTAATTAAAATTAAAAGTTAAAATTACATGTGGCAGTTTTTCAATATGAAAATGTGGTGATTTCCTTTTCTGATGCTCCAGAATTCCCTGACAGCTCCACTTTGTCCCTGGGGAGTTTATATTTTCAGATTCCTCAGAGGGACATTTCTGGATTCCTTCAGTTTTTTGGGGGGTAAGATACTGCACTTTGTAGAAACTGAGCAAGAATACTAACTTTGACTGAAGGCTCATTTTGAATACTCCTTGTCATCTAGCTTAGGAAAAGAAGTTCAGGATGATCACACATCTTCATTCCATGTAAAAGCCTAATCTTAGGATAAATGCACCTCCTCTACCCCCTACCCTACCATGATGTAAACTGCAGCCTATTTCTGTCCTCTTGCTCTTGTGATTCTTGTCTGTATTCTCCCATAAATTTTCTGGCTGGGGAGTCTAGCCAAGTACTAGGGACCTTTCTTCGGATCTCCTTATCTGCCTGTCTCTTCCTTTCCTTTCTTCTCTTGGTCCTTTTCCACTTTTCTCTTCCCCTTTCTGCTTTTCCCTTCTCCCTCTCTTCCTTTTCCTCCCCTTCCTCTCTTCTTTTTCTTCTCTTTTGTCTCCTCTCCCTTCTCCCTTTCTTCCTCTTTCTTCTCTCTTTTTTGCCTCTTCTGTCACTTCTCTCCTATTTTTTTCCTCCTCTGTCTCCTCCTCCTTCTCTCTCCCCTCCCCCTTCTTCCTCATCTGCCTAGACGTGGTTGACTTACTGGGAATATATATACAAGCTTCTATGTCAGGCCACTGTCAGGTGCTTTTTAATGTCTTATTTTGTGATCCTCTTCTAAATATGGCTGTGTTTTAGCATATTGCTGGATGGAGCTATTGTAATCCATGGACAAGTGGGCTTTTCATCTGTTGATGAAAGCAAAGGAGAAACCATTTTTTTTCGTATTATTGTATCTTTGGGAGGAAAAGTGGGCAGAAGAGTAGGTTCTTTCCCAGATAATGTATATTTGCAATCTTCTGTAACTGAGTAGCCCCTCCTCTTTTCATGCTTTTTCTTCATTTCTTTTGATTCTCATTCTTTTAGTTTTAGTAAACTGTCACTAGAACTTTAATTAAAAATTAAGAATTTCAAGCAGAAGAATAGAAATTGCCTGAATGAATGCAGTTCAAAATAGTACAGATATTGTCTGACTTTGCAGAATAGATGTCTTCCTATAGAGCTGATTCCAGTAATTTAATCTGATTTTGCTTTTGACTTTCGTTATACAATTAGGGATGATTTCCCTCTGAAAAGGAATTGTCCTCAGGATACAATAAAATTACATTGAAAAGAACAGCCAACCTTTTCATACCACATATTTAAAAATAACCTTATCATGTAAAATGTTGGTAGCTGTAATTGAAAATAATTCAGTACTTTAAATGCATTGGCATGGGTACTCCCCCCCACCAACGCAGATAGCGTGTCTTCTGTGGCTTAATAGAAGGTCTTTATGTGATACCATGGTCAAGAAAATGCATTTTTTCTAAACTTCTGCTGAAGGATATTTTGAAATAGTATTTTAAAATTATAAGATATTAGAAGAAGTCACAATGTGAATGCAAAGTAAACCCCATTAAAGGGTTCTTGATACCTTACCAAAGGGCAGATAACATCAAGTTTCTTAATTAAGGCTAGGCAGTTGGGGCACAAAGCTCTGACTGGTCCAAACTGGAACAGCTTCAGATACTGACTCTATGACGGAGCCCAAGTCTTTCTTCTGAGGGCCAGCCCAACTATCCTCCACTCAGAGAGTTTCATTACCAGAGCATTGGCCCCTAAGGGTGTATATATTTTTTTTCCAGTCATAGAAACTTACGAAGATCATCTCCTAAGGCATGAAAGAGTTGATATCTGCATTGGTGGAGGACTTGTATCCATAATGACAAAATTATAGGTTCTTGAAATATTACAGAATTATTGAATATGGTGAAACCAGCTTGTTTTTTTTTTTTACTTTTGGTATAATACTCTGAAAGCTTAAAGAAAAAAACATAATATAACTCTAATAATTAGGGCAGTGAATAGAGTGCCAGACTTGGATTCTGAAAGATGTGTGTGAATCTCGCCTCTCTCTAGATGCTTACTGGCTGTGTGGCTCTGGGCAAGACACTTAACTTTTCTCAGACTTATTTTCTTTATCTATACAGTGGAAATAACAGTAGTACCTACCTCAGCATTGTGGTGAGGACCAAATGACATAATAAGTAAAGCACTTTGTAAACTTTAAAGTGCTCTACAGGGTGTCCCAAAAGTCTTGGTGCAGTTTGGGACACCCTATATTGTATGATGGACAGGGAAGTTGTTCAAGGCTTGTAGTCCTTGACAAGAAACATGACTGGCAAAAATAGCAGCCCCCATTTGTAAGACACTTTTTAGGTTTGCGAAATGTTGTAATAATCATGAGGCAGCTGGATGGCTCAGTGCAGAGTGCTGGGCCTGCCGTCAGGAACACGTGAATCAAATCCAGCCTCAGACACTTACTTGTTGCGTGAGCCTGGATAAGTCATTTAAATTAACCTCTGTTTGCCTTAATCCACTGGAAAAGGAAGTGGCAAACTACTCCAGTATCTTTGCCAAGAAAACCCCATGGACAGACATGACCATGAGGTCACAAAGAATTGGACGCAACCTAATAGCAGAATAATGACCAAAGCAACAGCTAACATGTACAGGTTTCAGCTGTGTGCCAGACACTGTATGATGATTATCTCATTTGTTCCTCACAACGACCGAGAGGTAGGTACTATTATTTTCCCCATTTTACAGATGAGGGTACTGAG
Source organism: Bettongia penicillata ogilbyi (assembly GCA_023548195.1). Taxonomy (NCBI): domain Eukaryota; kingdom Metazoa; phylum Chordata; class Mammalia; order Diprotodontia; family Potoroidae; genus Bettongia; species Bettongia penicillata. Next base: position 3,075,320 of record JAJHZJ010000671.1, read on the forward strand.
GCATGCAGGTTAAGTGACTTGCCCCGAACTCACACATCTAGGAAGTATTTGAGACCAAATTTGAGCTCGAGTCTTCTTGAGTCCAGTTCTGGCACTCTATTCACTGCACCAGGCAGCTGCCCCTTATAACAACCCTCTAAGCTGGAAGGGGAGTACAGATGTTACGATGTCCCTCTGTACAGATGAAGAAGCTTGTTTTAGACTAAGTGGCATCCTCCCAGGGGGCTCAGTTCAATGTTAGAACCAGGACTACAACTCATGTCTTCTTCCTATTCTTAGGTGCTAAGAACTGGGAGTAATATATGGTTCCTGTTCATAAGAGAGTAACTATTTGGAGGGGAAAGCAGAACGAAAGCAAACATAAAATATTTGGTGACGTATTCTAAGTGCCTAAGATTGCACACTTGCCTGGCGCTGCCAGGTCTGCAGAAGCCTTTATTCATTGCCTTGCTTGATTTCCCCAACAAGGTCATGAGGTGAGTGCTCCTGCTCCCAATATTATTAATGCTGTGGCTTCCAGAGGCTAATGTCTTGCCCAGTCATTTAACTAGTCTATTCCAGAGGCAGTCTTTGAATGCAGGTCTCTCCAGACTGTAGAACCCTTACCATTACAACATGCTGCTGTAGGCATTGCAGGGGGGGCGGGCAGGCATTGCTGGTGTGTTGGGAAAAGGGAAGGATTTGATGTGGGCCTTAAGGAAAAGTAGGATTGCTATAGGTGGAGAGGAGGAAAGAGGGCATTTTGGGCAGGAAGGAACAGTGTGTACAATTCCAGAAGGACAAGGAGTCACATCAAGGTTAAGGGGATGACAGGTCCACCATTTTGCCTGGAGTGAAGGGTTTTATATAGAGGCATAATGCTGTGTTATTTAGGATGGTATGAAGTACAAAAGAGAAATTAGAGGCAAAGAAGAGTTTTGAGAGAGAGAGAGAGATAAGAGTCCAAGAATGTTATGATATGTCTAGACTAAGACAGTGGCAGTGAGAATGGACAGAAAGGTACGGATGTAAGAAACAGTTGAAGAATGAACAAGAACTTGTAGCTGATTGGATTGGGCAGGTGGAAAGAGAAAGAGGAGAGGAACCATGGAATGATAGAGGGATCTCACAGGTCATCTTGGCCTTCCCATGCCTGACTGAGGATGCCTCAGGAGTTTGAAGACTGGGAAAATCTGAAGGGAAAACAGTGTTGGTGGGGGAGGAGGGAGGGATGATGCCTTTGATTCTGGATATGCGGACTTTGAGGTGATGATGGAGATATCCAGCACATAGTACAAAATGCAGGACTAAAGAGCGGATTCTCTTCAGTTTGCCTCTATTTTCTCTCCAAGGATAACACGCAACTCTCTTTGACTGCTCAGGTCCCATTCTCAGCTCTTTGTGGAAGCCAGTAGTAAAGGCAGCAATTCAAAATGGAGTAGTTAATAAACAAAAGGGAGCATACTTACTGGAGCACACAAAGGAGGGGACCTGAAAAAATTATGTAAACCAAGGCACCAGGTAATGTATTTTGAATCCATTCCCTGATTTTATAAATTTGTTGATAGCTAATTTTTGTCTCTCAAAAGTCATTGTGATCATTGCATCAATTGTGCAGATAAACTTTAAGTGTGTTGAGGGCAAGGAATGTTTGTGCTTTAATATCCTTGGGAAGCCAGTATAATTGCTTGTCTTTTGCAGCCCTCTACCCTGACCAATGATTTTGACCAATGACTTCACTTTTGCTTCTATGGCAAATCATTTTCAAAACAACTGGGAAAAATAATAGCTAACATTTATATAGCACTTTAAGACTTCCAAAGGGCCATCTCATTTGATCCTCGCAATAACCCTTTAAGGTAGGTGCTATTATCATTCCTTTCTTCCAAATGTGAGAACTGAGGCTGAGAGAAGTTAATTAGAGGTTAACCCTGCCTTCAAGGATTCTGTACCCCCTGGCTGGTAAAATCCAAACGGACTGATTGGAATTGTCCTTTCTCTACCAGATGTGAGCAGGAGAAGGCAGCGAAAGTCAGAGATTTGGCCCATCCACTCAGCATTTGATCCCTATGTAATTGAAAATTAACTGTGCTTCAACATTTTAACCCACATGGGTGTAAAGCTCTGATTTTATCAGCAGAGAAAACTTCTGGTGTGGAAACACCACCTACAAATATAGATCACCTGTTCATCAGAAAATGATGCTGTTGGAGAGTTTCCTCTGTGAGGTTGAGTGATCTCTTATCTTTCCCCTGGTCATGTAATGAGGATGTGTTAAAGGCAATATCTGAATGTAGGTTTATCTAATGTCAAAGTTTGCTTTCTACTTGCTCTACCAAGTTGTCTTTTCATACTTTCACCATAAAGCTCGGTTGTGTTTGAAGTTCCAACTAAACCATTAGGCCCAATAGTAGATTCTCCCAAAGTGGTTCATTTGATCTGGAACTTTCTTTTTGCATAAAAGCATGAAGGATGTTTATTTCAACAAACATTCAGTAACCAGCAAGTCCAAGTCCAGGGTACTGAGCTGGGTGCTGTGGATACACAGAAGGAAAATGTGCCACATTCCCTGCTCTCAGTCAGCTTGCATGAAAATACAGACACACACAAGATTATGATAGATGCGCAAATACGATACAACAGAGAATGTGATAAGAAAAGAGAGATGCAGATAAAGAATTACAAGAAAATTAGAGGAGAGAAGAGATCCCTTGGTGTTGGCGGGAATTCAGGAAGACTTTGTGGAAGAGCTCTGTACCTTAGCTATGCGTTGAAAGGAGGGAAAGATTACATCAAGTTGAGATGAGGAGAGAGTACATTCTAGCCATGTGGGATAACTCTGTTGTTTGTTGACCAGCCATTTTAGCTGCATCCAATTCTTCATGACTTAGTCTGGGGTTTTCTTGGCAGAGATAATGGAGTGGTTACCATTTCCTTCTTCAGTTCATTTTACAGATGAGAAAACTGAGGCAAGTAAAGTTAAGTGACTTGCCCAGGGTCACATATCTGAGGCCAGATTTTACCTCAGGAAGATGAGATTTTCTGCCTCTAGCCCTGACACTGTGCACTATGGAATAACTAAGGAATAACTAACCTGTGCAAATGCAGAGAGATGGCAGAAGGGAAGAAGGCTGCTAGAGACTGCTAACATCTAGTTTATCTAGAATACAGTTTGTGTAGGTAGTCTAACAAATAGAGAGAGAGAGAGAGAGAGAGAGAGAGAGAGAGAGAGAGAGAGAGAGAGAGAGAGCGCGAGAGAGCGCGAGAGAGCACAAGTGAGCTGGCCTGGAGGTTAAGAAGACCTGAGTTCAAACTGACTTTGTGACCATGGAGAAGTCACTTAAGCTCTCCTTGCTCCAGGCAATTTTCTAAGACTATAAAGTGCATGGAAGGTGCTGACCTACAGTGGTGGGTCTCCTTACCCTAGCAGTTCCCTATATGACTGAAGTCATAGATCCAATCTCTGTCCCTAGTCTCATCCTTGTGGTGGATTTGAAAGGCAGTTGTTTGAAACCAGACTGGAAATGTAGGTTTGAGGCAGGTGATGGAGGACCTTAAATGCTAAGTTAAGGAGTTTGTATTTTTATCTAATAGACAAGAATGGGGAAAGGATCTTGAGGAAGGAAATAACAGAGACACCTATATGTCAGAAAGATGATTTCAACCAGAGCTGTGCCAAGGATGGTTTGGAGTGTTGAGGGGAGAAGATCACTTAGAATACTATTCTAATTGTCCAAGTCAGAGGGGATCAAGACTGGGCTATGGGGGAGACATTTTTTGGATATAGGAGGGACTAGATGACCGAGCTTTGATTATGTGATTTTACTCTAAGAACAGGTGTGTAACAAAAATGATTTAAAAATGGCCACTGCTGAGAAATTTCCCTTTTTTTGTTTGTTTTTTGGGAAGTTTGGTCCTTAGAATTAGGGTTAAATTAGATGTCTTAGGATGAAAGATTGTTCTTTTTATATTTTCTTTAATTGACTGATGTATTTTGGAAATGAGCTAGCCTGGTCCTCAGAGTCAATGAGCAAGTGATTGAAACGTACGCCTCTTTTAAAGGATTTCATAATCCAGTACTTTGTTATCACCAGTGTGGGAAAGGAAGGTTGTTCTTCTGTAACGAAAGCACTCAAATAACACCTCACGTTTTATCCCTGGTTACACTTGGGATAAAAGTGTTGAGGGTAATTTAGACTGGAGTGTATTAAAAATATACAGAATGGCTTCATATTCTACTTAATTGTGCTAAATTGTGTTTATTTTATTTACAAAGGTTTTATTGTCTTTTTATTTTAGATTTAAATACTAAAGCTCTTAAATACATGATGCAAAAGAAAAGAAATAAAAACTTAAATGTAAAAATAAGAAAAGAAAAAATTTCATGCGTACAGCAGAACATGAGAGGATTCAAAATATATAGCAATAGTTTCCATTTCAAGAAAGCCTATGTAATAAATACTCTGCATTGTGTTGAGAGCTGTCCATCTTTTCTTTGCTTTTTTGTGGGTTTTCTTTTGTTCTCTGCTGTGCACTTTTTACTTTGTTCTATATTTACAAAGTTTTGAAAAAATGCATGTTCATACTGCCTGTTATTTATATAACTCATGGATGTGGATTATACTAAGGTTTCACTGTGAATGTTTTTAGTGAAGGCACTTGAGATGCTAAAAGATGGATTTATGTTTGTGGAGCAATTCTGGTGTCAGTGGTGAGAGTTTTTTCCTTCTCTCTGCGCCCCATTTTTTAACCCCATTGCACAGACAGTAGCCTGGGCCTTAGGAATAGTAAAGGAAATTGAGCTCCAGAACTAGCCTGAACAAAGCCTTTTCAGCCATCAGTGGAGTTGGCATCTGTACTGTTCCCTCGTAGTTGCCAGGCAGTGGATGTCCAGGGATCTGCAGTCTCTTTATCTGCCCCCTTCCTCTCTTCCCTATAGCCTTATGGCCCTTCAGCCCTTATCAGGTTTTCCAAATTTCACGTCAGTTATGAACGTGTCATTGATGTTTAAGGTTCTCATGCATTTCCGTTTATTCTCCTTTCTAGTAAAGTTGCCGTCTTGTGGGTCTGATTCACCGATGTCATATGGCTAATAGAAGGTCTGATCTAGGGTACAAAAAAGAAGATTGTATCAAAACCAGAGTTATAGGAAACCTATGAAAATACTTTTAAAAAGGTAAAAGTAAACCTTAAAAATGAAAGACATTTCAAAAAGGAAATTATAATATTTTAAAAATTCTAGCCCAGAAAAATTCTTCTTACTATTTAAAGACATGATAGTAATAAAAGTAATAGCAGAATACAAAAAATCATAGATTTTAGAATTGGGAGTGACCTTAAAGGCCATGTAGTCCAATTCTCTCATTTTATAGGTGAAGAAAGTGCAATGCAGAGTTGAAATGAATTGCCCAAGGTCACACACAGAGATAGTATTAAGAACAGAAGATTCAGAATGTGAATTCATGTCTTCTGCTTTCCAGAATCCAGTATGCTGTGTAGCACATTCCTATATTTATATAGTGTTTTACAACAACAAAGTGTCTTTTTTTCACAATCATTTCAATTTGATACTTAAAATAAAACCGTATCAAGGCAAATTGTGTCCCACCAGTGGGGACACTGAGATCTAGAAAACTTTAGTGAGCTGCTCAGGTTTAGGCAGCCAATAAATGCTGGATTCCAGTCCACATCTGGTCTGATTCCACATCTGGCATTATCCTGTGTCAGGAAGATTACATGTTGCCTCAGCAGACATTGGAATGTAAGGGGACCAGGAGGAGTTTTGCTTTTATCTTTGTTTTCTCACTGCCTAACCCATAGCCTGCCACATACTTGCCTCCTCATAAATTCTTATCAATTGCTTGTCAAATCAGAGTTAGAGATAGCAAGTAGTATTCAATAAACTCTTTTTGATGGATTGTTAACATTTTCTGCTGCCCTGCCTTCTACCCTCCCATATTTTATTTCTAGTCTTTACTTCTTAGGAAAAACTCTTCTAATCCTTCATGGGTTCCTTTCTTCATTCCCCTAGAATAGGGGTTCTTAACCTGGAGTCTGTAAAGTTATTTTTAAAAAACTGGTAATTATAATATAGTGGATTTTCTTTTTAATCCTATATTTTTTATTTTATGCATTTAAAAACATTCCAAGAAGGACTTGCTGCCAAAGCAGGGTGTAAAATACACAAAAAAATTGAAAACCGCAAACTTTCATTTGCTTTGCCTCCTTCGTTTAGGTACTTGTCAGCCATTTTCTAGTTCAGTTTTTTACCCTCTGCGAGACTGTAAGAACCATGAAGGAAAGAATTGTGTTTTAATTGTTGCATCTCCTCTAGAGCCTAAGACAGTGCATATTATGAATAAAAGCTGTTGACTTGAAAGCTAAGGTTCCTTCCAAGCTCTTTCTGTGACTTAGGTGACTTAGATTCCCTCTTTTTACTGTTTTTTCCTCAAAATTTATTATTCATTTTCAGTTTTTAACATTCACTTCCCTAAGTTCCAAATTTTCTCCCACTTCCTCCCCAAGATGCCATGCAGTCTGATATGTGTTCTACACACACATTCCTATTAAACACATTTTCACTTTAGTCATGTTGCAGAGAAGAATTATAACAAATGGGAGAAACCATGAAAAACAACATAACAAAAGAGAAAATAGTCTTCTTCATTCTCTGTTCTGACTCCATAGTTCTTTTTTTGGATGTGGATGGCATTTTGCATCATGACTCCTTTGGAAAAGTTTTAGATCCTTGCATTGCTGAGAAGGGCCAAGTCCATCAAAATTAGTCATTGTACACTGTGGCTGTTACTGTGTACAGTGTTCTCCTGGTTCTGCTCGTTTCCCTCAGAATAAATTCATACAAGTCTTTCCAGGTTTTTCTGAAGTCTGCCTGCTCATCATTTCTTATAGCACAACACTATTTCATTACATTCATATACTGCAACTTGTTCAACCATTTCCTCAGTTGATGGGCATCCCCTTGGCCACCACAAAAAGAGCTGCTATAAATATTTTTGTACATGTGGGTCCTTTTCTCATTTTTAATATCTCTTTGGGATATCGCCCTGGAAGCGATATTTCCGGGTCAAACGGTATGCATATTTTTGTAGCCCTTTGGGCATAGTTCCAAACTGCTCTCCAGAATGGTTAGATCAGCTCATAGCTCCATCAACAATGACTTAGTGTTCCAACTCTCCCACATCTTCTCCAACATTTATAATATTCTAGATTCCCTCCTACTTGCTGCAAGTAAAACCCTGTTTTGTTGATAATTAAGAGGTCTGTAGTCTTCTTCACAAGCATTGTCATTTCAAGTAGCTTGGAAGGCTTATTATGAATAGTATCTCCTATCTTGCTGTTTACTTTGCCACAGAGGGTAGAAGTACCCACTGTGTGGGGGAAGAGGAGGGAAGTTCCTTGCAATCTGTGGTTCTAGTTTGCTCGTCTTAGCAGAAGCTTGGCTATTCTGTTATGTGTCATGGTAAAGCTGTGTATGGAAAGTGCTTTTCAAATCTCATGTTGCTAGAGACATGGTACAAGCCAGTACAAAATAAAATCATAGCGTTTTTGGCTGGTTAGTTGTATATCCTTAAAACAAAACAACAGTACATTGTATAAAGATTCTGTGAAGTAGGTGCAGAGATCCTTGCTCTCTAAGTTTTGCTGGTATACTGTACAAAAAATGAGAACATCACGAACTGCAGCAGTCCCCAAGTGGGCCAGTAATTTTCCATCTCTTTTCATGATTTCCAAAACATTATCAGTGAGTTAATAAGATCTGTTGATATGAGAACCCAACCAGACAGAAATTCCTGCCAAATGAATTAAAGAGTAAAACGTTTTTCCCCCAAGCAAAGTTTTGGTGGTTTTAGTTTTTAGTATTTTTAGCTGTCCCCATGGCCCACATCTGGGGTTCCAAGTGTGTTTAAGTGAGGTCTTAAGGTTAGGAGAGGGATAACTTTCATTTGAAGTCATGTAAAATTCTGTGTGGGTGAAAAACCAGTGTTCCTCTGAACTCCTTGAGTAGTACCAGCATTGCCTGACATCAGAGTGGTCATGGTAGCTAGGGCCTCTTAGATGGTTGAAATTAGATGCCTTGATACTTGCATCAAAGGGGCTGCATAGGCCAAAATGCCTTCACACCAAAATGCTATATACATCTAATGACTCTCTTGTTAATTGTCTCCACTTGGATATGGCATTTCCCTCCCCTTAAATTATCTAATACACACTCATCTGATTCACTTTTGAATTTATTTGCACAATTTCTGTCATCCATTATCTATTGCAGTTTCTATGCCCTACACCTTAGTTTAGTCTCTATGTTGTCCCAACTATGCTTTCCACTGTGTCCATTAAAATTTCTGTTTCATTGGTAACAGACTCTTTCTCTTCCTTTTATACTTAGACTTTCTGGAATAAACTGAACCTTGGCTGTCCCCAGAGAACTTCCCATTTCTTACTGGACCTGAATGTTAAATTGGCATTCTCTTTAGTTCCCATTGACCCTTTGGGATCCTTGATCTGCCATCAACATTTGACAGCTTCTCCTTAGATGTTAATACCATCTTATTATATTATCATCCTTTCTCCATCTTTGTTACTGCTGTCTGCCGACTTGCTTTAGCCTTTCTCATTTCTCTGTGTTTGAATGGCACTGCCTTCCTTCTCCACCCAGAGGCCTATGGACTTGGATGGCCCTTTGAATGTGCTGTTCTCAGATTTTCTTGAATTTCCTCCACCTCCATTCTGTTTTAGTAACGTACTTTAGTGATCACACCTTTATCCCTGTCCTTAGCCCCTGCATCATTTGATACTGCTGACTACCTGATTTCTTGCTTTTTGTTTCCTTCTGTTCTGCAGTCCCATAGCACTGCACTCCCATTATTTTCCTACATCTTCACTATCCATTTGTTGTTCTCCTGCCTCTTAAGTCTGAGTGTTTCTCAAGGTCTCCATGCTGTTTCCCTTGGTGATTTCACCCATTTTCTTGGCTCCAGTTAGTACCTAGGATCACAGGATCTGTCTCTCTGCAGTATATTCTGATAACTTTCTCTCTCTACCTTTAACCTCTTACAAGAGTTCCAAACCAATTTGGATTTTCCTTCATCTGTCAGACTGTCTGCCTGATCATTCAGTCTTCACAACAGCTCTGGGAGGTAGGTGTATTATATTCATTTTACAGATGAGGAAGCTGAGGCAAACCAGAGGTTAAATGACTTGCCCAGGGCCACACAAGTAGTATGTGTCTGAGTCTGGATCTGACTTCAGGTCTTTCTGATTCCAGACCTGGCATTCTATCTACTGCACCACCTACCTGCCTACTAGATAGTGATTAGGCAAGGTCAAACTAGTATTTTGTGTTGATCTGGTTGATAATTTTCCCCTCTGTGGTGGAAGAATGAAGGGGTGATATTGTCTCATTGTGTCATATAAAAAGATGGCATATCGTATTTTTGCATGCCATTGGAAGCATATCCTTATTTAAAAAAATTAAAATTGTTGATCATTTTAAAGACACGGAGAGAATTAAAGAGATTCCTCAATGTTATTTATTTTTTTCCCCATGACTGACCCTACTGTGACTCCCTCTATACGCAATCAGGTAAGTAGGCAGAGCAGAAGAAAATAAAGAATTGTGGGGATTTTTTCCCACCTTGCAGACGTCAGAACTGCTCTTTAGCTCAGATTAGATTGGTGGTGATAACATTTCTGGTATTCTTTCAGCCAAGCATAGCCCTGCTTATCTTGGAGTGAAACAGAATTCTTATTCAGAGGTAAATAGGTTTAACCTTTGCTTGTTTAATTTTTAATGTTTGTTTTACCTATTACCGAGTATTAGTTTGGAAAAAGAAATGTACCAAGTTTTCACTATCACCAACTGAAATTCTTTGGACCTTTGGGCTTGGAATTCCTTCCTTCCTTCCTTCCTTCTTTCCTTCCTTCCTTCCTTCCTTCCTTCCTTCCTTCCTTCCTTCCTTCCTTCCTTCCTTCCTTCCTTCCTTCCTTCCTTCCTTCCTTCCTTCCTTCCTTCCTTCCTTCCTTCGTTTATTTTCTTGCTCTCTTCCTCTTTCCCTCTCCTTCCTTCCAGCCTTCCTAGAAGAAGGGATGGATGGATCAGGTGTCTAAAGAAGTACATTAGCATATTCTGTTTGCTTTATCCACAGCAACTGTATAAGTAAGAAACCAATTGTTGTAGGAATGGTGATAAAGACGTCTCCTTTTGTGCCATTCTGGATGGTCTCTGGTACAAAGGCTAGCTAGCAAATAAGGGAGTAGGGTCAAGTGGGACAAATGACACAGGCAGTCACTGAGGGGACTTAGCAGCAACTTCCAGCTAACCATTCTCAGAGCCATCTCCAGTTACAGCATGCTATCCTGCTTTCTAGGGAACCATCAAGGACAACTACCAAGGACATTTGATCAGGGAGTGACCTATATGCTCAAAGTAACACTGTCCAAGTTTCAGGAAAAACTTGATTTGGCTCTTAAGAAATGAAAGTGTATGAAAAAACACTGAGAATTCAAGTGAGTGAAGACTGAATTAAAGGATAACCTGGTTATTTTTAGACTATTCTTTTTTCCCCTAAAGGCCCTTAACAAATAATAGAATCTCAGATTTGGAAAGGGCCCATCTAGAGTAACCTGTTCTTAAGAATCCCTGCCGCAATATCACTGGGAGAAAGTTGTCATCTTTCCTGTCTGTGAAGACCTTTAGTGAGAAAAACCTACTCCTTTCTAAGTCAGCTTGTTCCACAGTTGGACTGTCCTAATCATGAAGCATATTTCTCTTATATCAAAGGTACCTGGGGTGGTGTAGTAATATAGTGTTGCACCTGGCGTCAGGAAGACCTTACTTTAAATTTGCCTCAGATATATACTAGCTATGTGACTCTAGGAAAGTCACTTAATGCTATCTGCCTCAGTTTCCTCACCTGAAAATGGGAATAATAACTGTCCATATCCTTCAGGATTGTTGTGAGGATAAAATGACATAATATTTATAAAGCACCTTGCAAAACTTGATAATATTACGTAATATGAACTTATTATTAGTCCCATGAGGGTTAGAGTCAAGCAGTACTAAGGACATGTTGTTGTATTCATCCTTCATTGCTGAGGAAGACCACGCCATCAGAGAAATGATGACATGACATTCACTTGACTTTGTTTTGAGTGAGGGAGGACTGTGCAGCCTCACTTCTCTTTGGGAGTCATTTGAATCCAGTGGCCAGATAGTCATCAGGATGACTGTAGATAGCGTAGGCTGCAATGGGAGACCTTGACCCCTTTAGGCCAAGGTCTATTCAGGTACTCCCTTAGGGTGAGGTAACTCCCATTCATTGAATAAGCCTGTTTAAGAAGTTGTCAGGGGATGGTTCCTTTAATGAGGCAAAGAAAAATAACTACATCAGCCTGGGAGGGAAACAGCAACAGTTACTATTGATAATCACTCTTAAGCCAAGAGGGCCCAGAAAACAGCCCTTAAGAGGAGCTTGAGCAGGGTCCTAGTGTTGTCCAGTCTATGAACTTCAGAGTTCAGTAGGTTTAAGGTTTTGGGAAAGGAAAGGAAAGGGAAGTAAAGGGGAGGACAGGGGAGGGAAGGGAAGGGAGAAATCTAGCTAGTAAACCCCAAGTTAACTGGGCGTCCTCTGCCAAGGGTTACTCAACCAATAGATGAGAGAACCAGAATATGGCCCTAGATCACCTGTCTTCCCCCTGGTACCATGCAGCTTCATTTAATTGTCTCTGATAATACCTGGGGAGGAACCATACCTCCTAACATTGCACAGAAGTAGGGGCTGCAGGCAGCCAGTACCACCGTATGGGCTTCAATCTCAACATCTTCAGCCACAGTCATCACATGGCATAATAGATGCATACTCTGCAATTCATATGCCTCTTTGAAGGCAAGGGATCATTTGCTGGGTAAGGACCAGAGAGAAGGCTAGATTCAAATTTATGCAGCCTCAGGCATGGCATTAGCTACTCTTGCCTTTTGTATCACTCACTCTTTTGAGCTAGTGAGGCAGCAGGCCAGTAAAACCTCCAAATCATTTTGGAGGAACCCCTCTTTCTTATATGTGTGAAAGACTTTTTTTCCATTCAAATGTAGAGTTTTACATTTATTTAGAGATAGGGAGTGAATCTGTGGCTTCACTTTAGCAAACTCTTCTTGAGTGAAGAAACTGTAGCAATGCGGGTAGGTTAGCACCTTCTCTGCACTTGATAATGTTACATAGTTTGCTGGAGTTCTGGGTCATGAAGTCACTTGCCCCTGGCTCTTAGGTAGCAGAGGCAAGATTTGAACTACATTTTCCTGGCTTTGTGGCCAGCTTTTTATCCACAGACCCCATGCTGTTTCTTTACACTTATTTATCCCCATTACAGTTTTTAAATCTATATTTTGACTCATTAGATTTGGCTCATTTTAGCCTATTGGATGCTATTTTTGGAGCCTGAATCTTCTGGTTTAAAAATTCTCCAGCTTCTACTATTATTTACTTGCATAGATAGGATTGCCCCTGACAAAGAGAGGGAATTTTGTGAGTACTGTAATCTGTCATTGCTGAATTTATATGATCTTCCAAATGTAGGAGGCTAGCACATCATAGATACACAAAAAAAGGCAGAGAAAATAAATGGAAGGCCAGCAGGAGCTGCCAGCCCAAGTGGGTTAATTGTAGCTTTAGTGGTGTGCTGATTACCTTTAATGGACTGTAAAACTCATTGAATAGATGTGGTTCAACAGAGGGAAGAAAATCGAGTCTAGAGATTCTTTTTACCTAAGAAGTTTTCTTTAGAAAGGAAACTGAGTGCTGAATCATGAAAGAATCAGAAAAAGATCTAATAAATTGTGTAAATTTGAGGCTTCCTATGCAACGGGCCTTAGAGGCTTTGCTATCTCTTTTATTTATTTATTTATTCGTGTTCTACAATCACTACCATAAAGCTTCAATTTCCTCCCCCAACCCCCACCACCCTCCTCCCTCCCCAAGATGGCACACAATTCTATATAGGATCTGCATATACTTTTCTATTGAATACATTTTCACTGTAGTTGCGCTGTGTAGATGAACTAAAATAAATGGAAGAAATCATACAACAAATCAAAACATAATACACACACACACACACACACAAACACAAACATGATCTGCTTCATTCTGCAAATGAATTCCATAGTTCTTTCTCTGAGTGTGGAAGGCATTTTGCCTTAGAATGCCAGTGGGAATTTTTTTTTTTTTTTAAGTTCTTGCGTTGTTACACAATTCCAGGTCTACCAGAAAAAACTCTCGCACACTGTGGTCAAAATTCTCCTGGTTCTGCTCCTTTTGCTAAGCATCAGATCATATAAGTCCTTCCAGGCCTCTCTGAAGTCTTTTTGCTCATCATTTCTTATGGTGCAATAGTACTCCATTACATTCATATAACATAATTTCTTCAGCCATTCCCCAATTGAAAGGCATCCCCTTGATTTCCAGTTTTTGGCCACCACAAAGAGAACTGCTATAAATATTTTTGTACATGTGGGACCCTTTTCCATTTTTATGATCTCTTGGGGATATAGTTCTAGTAGTGATATTGCTGGGTTAAAGGGTATGCACATTTTTGTAGCCCTTTGGGCATAGTTCCAAATTGCTCTCCAGAATGGTTGGATGAGCTCACAGCCCCACCAACAATGAATTACTGTTCCAACTCTCCTACCTCCTCTCCAATATTTATCATTTTCCTGTTCTGTCATGTTTGCCAATCTTATAGGTGTGATATGGTACCTCAGAGTTGTTTTGATTTGCATCTGTCTAATCAAAAGTGATTTAGAGTATTTTTGTTATGATTATGGATATCTTTAATTTCTTCTTCTGAAAATTGACTGTTCATATCCTTTGACCATTTATCAATTGGGGAATGACTTGTTGTACATTTGACTCAGTTCTCTATATATTCTAGAAATGAGGCCTTTATCCCCAAGATTAGCTGTAAAAATTCTTTCCCAGTTTACTACATCCCTCCAAATTTTGGTTGCATTGGGTTTGGTTGTGCAAAAACTTTTCAGTTTAATGTAATCAAAGTTATCCATCTCATAATGCTTTCTAGCTCGTCTTTAGTAAGAAATTCTTCCCTTCTCCATAAATCTGAAAAGTACACTATTTCTTGCTCCTCCAATTTGTCCATGGTATCAATCTTTATACCTAGATTGTGTACCCATTTGGACTTTATCCTTGTATACGGTATCAGGCATGGATCTGTGTCTAGTTTCCGCCACACTGTTATCCAGTTTTCCCAGCAATTTTTGTCGAACAGTGAGTTCTTATCTCAGAAGGTGGGGTCTTTGGGTTTATTAAACAGGAGGTTGCTATATTCCTTGCCTACTGTATCTTGAGTGACAAGTCTATTCCACTTGTCTACCCTTCTGTTTCTTAGCCAGTACCAAGTGGTTTTGATAATTGCTGCTTTATAATACAATTTGAGATCTGGTAGCGCTAGGCCATCTTCCCTAGCATTTTTTTTTCATTAGTCTCTTTGATACTCTGGACCTTTTGTTCTTCCAGAAGAATTTTGATATTATTTTATCCAGCTCTAGAAAATAATTATCTGATAGTTTCATTGGTATGGCACTAAATAAGTAAATTAATTTAGATAGAATTGTCATTTTTATTATATTAGCTTGGCCTACCCATGAGCAACTGATGTTTTTCCACTTACTTAGATCTGACTTTATTTGTGCAAAAAGAGTCTTGCAATTTTGCTCATATAATCCCTGGGTTTGTTTTGGCAGGTAAACTCCCAAATATTTTATAGTGTCTACCCTAGCTTTAAATGGGATTTTTCTTTCTATCTCTTGCTGTTGGACTCTGTTGCTAATATATAGGAATGCAGAAGATTTGTGTGGGTTTATTTTGTAACCTGCAACTTTGCCAAAGTTGTTTATTATTTCAAGTAGTTTTTTACTTGAATCTCTGAGATTCTCTAAGTATATCATCCTATCATCTGTGAAGAGTGATAGCTTAGTTTCTTTTTTGCCTATTCTTATTCTTTCAATTGGTTCTGCTATCTCTTACACATTTTTCCTAATGGGGAAAATGTCTGTAGTATAACCTCTACTATATTTCACTAGAGCTGAGCATGGGCAAAAGGGATTGAGCTGGAATTTGATGAGATGTGACTCACCTCATGAATATAACTGGTTAGGATAAATCATAAGATGATGATAGCAACAGTGACAGCAGCAGCGACTGGCATTTCTGTGGTGCTTTAGGGTTTTCAAAGCACTTTGCAACTATTAAATCATTTGATCCCCATAGCAGTCCTCCGAGAGAAGTGCTGTTTTCATCCCCATTTCACAGAGGAGGAAACTGAGATAGAGTTTAAATGACTTCTTTAGAGTCAAGCAGCTCATAAGCATTTCAGGTTAGATTTGAGCTCTAAGATTTCCTGGCTCTCTATCCACTGTGTCACCTTATTGTAGTACAAGGTTGTCTGTCCCTTTAATTCATTTTCTTACTATCTTTTGTTTTCATATTATATATACCCTTACTTTCTCCTCTCCAGTGTTATCCCTTATAATAACAAATAAAAAAACCAAAGGGGGAAAAATCAATTCATCCTGACTGACCAACACATCATTGTAGTCTGACCTTGTATACATGTTCCATAGCCATGGTGCTTCATCTCTTTGAATCTTTTTCTCACTTATTTTTCTTCCTGTCCCTTTATTTTAAAGCCACTCTGATCAGGAAATGTGTATACATGGCTTATTTTAAATTAAAAATCAACCTTTTTAAGAATAGTCTATTTACTGTAGTTGATCTTTTCCTGCACTGGTAAAGCAATAAATGGTCTTCTAAATGCATTTGGTGAATTAATGGATGAGGAGGTGATTTATTACAGAAATAGCTATTTTAATGAAGAGATGAATCCCAACTGGCCCCAAGATACTAGTTTAGGTTAACATTTTTCTTGTGATGGAAGAAGATGACAGAAAGAGATATGGACCTTATCAATGAAAGATTTTTATGAAAAACTGTTATTCACCCAGGACTGGGCTCTTTATATATCAGCAATCTTTGTTCTAGTTTTCTTTTTTTATCATTATGGTTTTTAGAAGGATTCCATCCACTAAGAAAGAGATGCTGCCTGTCTGGGGATGGGGTGGGGGTGGCAGAATAGGCTTTATTTTAGGTTACTCTAATTTGCCAAGAGGATAGTAAATATACATGGTTTTGGATGGCATGTTAAAAATATATTTTTTGCCTCCAGAGAGTTTGCTACAGGCCACATTTTCTATTTAGAGAGTAAAAACTTCCAAGACAGGTCATATACTCACTCACTAGCTGTAATAACTCTATTGGGTTTTCAGGCTTTTAATTAATTTCCTGGCTATTTCTAATTATGGAATAAAGCATTATTTCCCACTCCTCACTCCTCCCTTCCCCCACCCCTTCATCAGTCTGTGACCTGCATCATTGTGATAGCTGGAAACATCTCTGTCTGTGTCCTTATGCTAGACAGCCAGTACTGTTTTCTATTTTTATGATAGTCACATATTGGGTGGCCAGATTTACAAGTAGAAAGGACCATATTTCTGATCTTAGATTCTTTGAATACTAAGAGAAAATACTGTCATCAGAAGCCATATTTTTCAAAAGTAACTCCAAATTTTTCAGATTAGCAAAAGGGTACAATTAAGAAAACAAATGAATAAATTAACTGCAGAATATGTCCTCCAAAGGGGGCTACCTTCCAACTGATAAGGAAGAAATATTGCCCTGGGCAAAGGCAAAAAGAGAAGAAAGAAGGGTTATTTAGCTGTGGAATCACCCATGTAAAATGAGGAGGACTATATAGTACTAGGTCTATTAGGGAAGTCTCACAAAAATAGTGTGCCAACTTGAACCTCTGAGGACTTCTAGGGAGAGTCTCAGCCCTGAATTCTTTCTGTGCATCTTGGGGTTATGGGCTTTCTACCATCCATTCTGTGCCTTTGGCCGAGGGCCATATGCCATTTGTCACACTCTTTACCTTCTACCATTTTGTTGGACACTAGTCATTTTCTTGGTTAACACAACAGAAAACATTGATGTTCCTGCAGAAATTTCCAGGTTCTAGCTTTTAGCTTATCTATCAGCTTTTTGTAGGGGTAAAGAGGGAGTAATGTCAATTTTGGAATTAAAAATGCAAACATCTTGAGGCAAAGCTGATCTTTGATTGTCAGTGAAATGTGGTAAACAGGTCATTGGTTCTATAATGGATTGCTCCTTTCTCCTCCATTAGGCTGGAAGCTCCTTGACAATAGGGAATGTCTTTTGCATCTTTTTATATCCCCAGTGCTGAGACTGGGAATATATGCCAATGCCTAGCACACAATAGACCCTTAATAAATGCTCACTTATTGTTTGATTTTCGTCTCCTCTGTTATAATTTCAAGAAGAATTATGAACTTCTCAGACCTTATGCCCTTTGAGAAGAGGGAAGTATGACTCAATCAATAAGCAAACAGAAGCACCTGTTCTGTGCTCAGTGCTGTGCCAGAAGTATGATTGCAGAGAATGAGACAACCTTTGTGAAGGGGATGAAATTTCTCAGTAGAAAAACAATCCCCCAGAGTATAGTATTTCATGACTCAGAACTGTATGCCCAGTGGTAGTGTTCTAGCACTTTGGTAGGGGCAGGAAATGGTGTAGAGGGCTGAAAATTGGAGGGTCCAGGCCTCTGATTTCAGCATGGACTAGCAGAGAGAGCATTGGACTTGGAATGTGAAAGATCTGGGTTCAAATCCCACCTTAGAGATCCAATAGTTATATAAGAGTAAGCAGAGTGACAATCTAAGTCTCAGTTTCCTCATCTGTAAAATGGGATAGCATCTACCTCAACGGATTGTTGAGAAGTTTGAAAGATAAAAAATATATGTAAAGCTCTTTGCAAACTTTAAAGCTATGGTTATCCTCATTACCCTCATTATTGTTAGTGTGGAGAACTCCAGTTCCACTTATAATAACTCAGTGGGAACTTCAGTCTCAGAGAGTTGTCTGGATGCACCTGGAGCTTTAGTGACTTACCCAGAGTCACACAGTGCCTTGAACTTGTTCTCCCTGAATCCTTCCATCCACTATGGCCGCACTGCTTTCCTAGCACTCATATAGCATAAGAATGTTCAGGAAGAGGAATTCCTCCTGCTAGACTAATTGCCTTATTATTGACTTGAGTTTTGAAATGAAATGGACTGTTTAAACATTCTTTGTTTCTATGATTGGCTTAATTCAAGTTTTATTAAACCGCAGTCGTTCTCTGATGGCAGTGTTGCTCAAGCACGGTTTATTTGGCTCTTCCTCAGTAGCTTTTCTGAATGCAAATCTTGTCCATCTGGCTGCCTATTAGCCATCCTTCCCAGGCTCAACAGACTTGATTAAATTCTGAATAGCTTGGCTCAAATTTTAACATTAGCTGTGTATCAAATTTCTTTGTCTCTTTGTGACCTAGGGAAGTTGAGGTATTCTCTTTCTATCTGCTTAGAATCATTGAAGACAGATTTTTTTCAGATGCAGTTGCAGGTTCAAAACAAGGCAGAAAGAAAGCTCTTAGAATGAACTTAGATTTTTTTTTTTTTGTTCCATAAAATTTTTTCTTTTGATGTATAATTTAGTAGCAGGAGAAAAAAGAAGTCTTCGTTACCCGTTGTATATATAGTCTGAAAAGTACCAGAAATATGTTGACTGGAAATACTTTTGTAGCATGAAGTTTTATATGATGAATTCAACTGGCATAAGCCATTGCCCAAACCAGAAATTGCCTCATAGCAGCGGCATTTTGAATTGCATTTATTTTACAACTCTACTTTTAATTAAAAATACATATTTGAAATGGCTTTTGCCCAGGACTGATGCTGCAAATGAGATATATTTTTTTTCATTAAAATGTCACTTTTAGTCATAGAGCTTAAGTTCTTAAAAGAGTTTTCTGAATGGCCTTATATGTTCAAAATATATTGGTGTCTTCTCTTTGCCCAGATTTCTTTCTGCAGAATCTTGTACCAGAACAAGAAATCTAAAGAGTATTTATACTTCTCTAAGCAAAAAAGACAATTAGATAGGTTGGGGGGAGGGAGAGGTTTGGCAGTTGGTACTAGGGAATTCCCAGATGAGGGAAATTGAGGGGATGGATTGAGAGTGCCTTGATATGAATTCTGGCCTACCTAGGGCTGAACTCAATTCTGTGAAAATTCCCTGCTAACCATGGTGGCCTGGCCTCCTAAGTGATTTAACAGGGAAGACAGGTCAGGGTATTGGTACATGGACTGGTCCATCTCCTGTCCGTACCTGTACCTTGCCTTACTGCACATTGGAACAGACATCTGTTGCACCCAGGAGAGTCTGCCAGGTTGTCCTCCCAGGGGTAAAGAGGTCATACTCAGTCATGAGACTGGAGGCCAGTGCTTTTGAATGATTTGGCCATATCTCACAGGGATACATTTCAACAGTCTGATTAAAAAAGTCCTGGACTTGGATTGAAGACACTTGAAGACTCTTCTCTGACACCCTAAAATGAGATTGGATGAGATGGTCTCAGAGATTGCTTTCTGCTGTAATAGTCTGTGAGTTTATTAGATTGTAGATCCATCTGATCACTCTGGGCACAGCCTCATTTGGAGATAAGCATGTGACCTTGGGCAAACCACTTCCCTTATGTGGGATCTTGTGCCCTCCTCTGTACAGTGGAGCTTGATTACAGTAATCCCAATGGTCAGTTTCAGCTCTGGCATTTTATCATAGTACCTTGAGGATTTGGAAGGGGTTGGCTTTGTGGCTTTTCCCAAAATGTCTCTTTGCCAAAAGGTTACTCTTCCTTCCTCATCCACTCAGTCAAGCTTCTTTGGTGCTAAGTGGTAAAAATGAATTGACCTTGGCCCTCAGCTGGCAAGATTTTTAGTTAACATAGGAAGTTATTAGTTATAATACATTTCAGCTTTAGTGTTATGGATGTCCAAGGGTGTTCACCTTTGGGGTCTGGTGTCTTCCTGTGATCTTTGATTCACCCTAACAAGTAGTGTCCATACCACTATACTCCAACTTTTGGTATTTGCTCTAAGTTAATGGTGATTACCACTCTGCCAATCATCTGTTAGGTGCTATGGAGTGCCAAAAAAAATTTGTGGCCACTGCCTTATGTTATTTTCTAAGTTTTTGAGGAGAAATTGTTCAAGGAAGTTTATAACAAGCACTTTGAAATACGTTATTTCCATGCTACCCCACTTCCTGATAAGAGAGGCAGTGAACTGTGAGTATAGATTGAGACTTATACATGTTTGTATAGCAGGGCTTTTGTTTTTTCTTGTTTTCTCAGTAGAGTTTGAGGATGTGTGGGGAGTGGGGCAGCTAGGTGGAACAGTGGATAGAGTGCTGGACCTGGGATCAGGAAGATCTGAGTTCAGATGTGGCGTCTGACCCTTACTAGCTATGTGACCCTAGGCAAATCACTTAACCCTTTTTGCCTCAGTTTCCTCATCTTTAAAACAATGACCTGGAAAAAGAAATGTCAAACCTCTGCAATATCTTTGCCAAGAAAGTCCTACATGGAATCATGAAGCGTCAGATGAGGCTGAAATGACTGAACAGTCACAAAAGTGGAAAGGAGAGAAGATGGAGCTTCACTTGAAAAAAAATTAATTTAAAAACAACATTATTTTCTAGTAAAGTTGATCTGTACTCTACTACAAAGGGTTATTTACATACAGAGCATAATTTTCAGGGTTGTCGGCTTCTTTGACTTCCTCTTGGTTTTGTTTACGTTTTCTCTTTTAGCACCAGGCTGTAGCAGACAATAACAGCCATGTCTCATTCTTCCTTTTATTCCTATACTGCCTTGAACGTGGGGCCTTATTCAAAAAAGAGTTTGTTGAATGAATGAATGAGCCCATCTGAACTCATGACACATGCATATAATCACATACAGGAAATACAGACAGAAGAGTAAAATTCTGTACAATGCTGTACTGAATGCACAGAAAAGTACTTACGTTAGGGCCTTACAGTAGGTATAATTTTATATATTAAATCAAAATTGGCTACATAATTGAGTAGGAATCCAGGGAAAAATAGTGTAAACAAAAGCATTTTTAAAATTGAAAAGTGTTATTAATTGTAGAGTGACAAATGGTAAGGCTGGGAGAATTTCCTGCCTTTTTCTAGCTCAAACTGGAAAGGGTCTTGGGAGCTTTGGGGTTTGTGAACTCTGATACACAGCAATAATGGAGAGAGTATAGGATTTGGAGTCAGGAGACCTGGATCTAGAACTCAGCTCTAATATTTAATATGTGAGTGACCCCAGGCACATCTTGTAACCACTGCGAGCTTTAGTTTCCCTGTCCGTAGCCCCCAATTTACATGGTTGTTTCAAGAATCACTTGAAACGTACTGTGTTAATGTTGGCCAGGTATACATCTATTTATATCTTTCTAGAATTCAGGTATAATTACAGTAGAAAACAGTGGTTAAAAGATTGTATTGTTACCTTGGGGTGAGCTATCACAAGCCCCTCAAAGACTGGCTTCTTATAGTGGGGATATCTTTGGTGAATGACTCATACTTGGCTTGAGCTCCCTTCCTAGAAAGAAACTGTGACTATAAAGTCTAACTCAAGTCTAGATAATCTGGTTTGCTACAGTGCTAACAGAAACTCAGCCAAACAAGAGCATGAAATCATTAAAAACTGTTTCATTATAAATTGGAAACTTTTTTCTAAAAAAATGGAAACATTTTCAGCGTTTACTATCAAATGAGCATCCTCCCACTTGCCCTTTTCCCTAAGGATAGTCTGCTTTGGGGAAGAATTTTCCTTTCAGGTTCCTGCTTGTTAACTGGGAAAACAGGCAAAAGTCTGAAGAACCAGCTAGCTGATCGGAGCACTTAGTTGTTACTTCCCCTTGACTGCCCCTTTCTTTTGGTCTCTGTCTGGCAGTGGTGGACACTGACCATGACTGAGGCTCATCTGGTCAACTATGACTTGGAATCACTTGAAGTTTCTCTCTTGTGTCTGTATACCTCCTTGTTTTATTTTTTTTAAGCCATCTGTCTTAGGGCATTGAGGCAATCAATCCCCCAGAACCCAAGGCACACAGATTCACAGGAACTGAAGTCCCTGAAATCTTCATTAAGTTTCCCACCAAGGCTTAGAGCCTTATGGGCAATGTGGTCTTCTCTCTCTTAGACAAGTCCCCTTTAGACCTCAAATTCATTTTAAGTGAAAACCAAAATCATGCTTTGTTTTAAAAATCTCTAGTCAGGAAATAGCAAATACAGAAACCCAAGGTTCAGTAATCTTTTTGTTGTTTTCAATATTTTCACAGGGTAAGGAAAAGGCTCTAACTTTTCAAAATAAAACATCATTCATTTTGACATGTTTTACTTTTCTCTGCGGCCTGCTTTTTGAAGGCGTAATAGGACAGAGACATGATTGCTTGTTTTGGTTTTGGCTTTGTTTTTTCAGTCTCTAGAAGGCAATATCTTCTTTTTAAGGGGAATAGGAAATTTCATATTTTCTCAACATGACAATTTGTTTACCCGGATCTGATTGTTTGAAAAGAGGAGGCTTTTCAATACATGGTGGCATGTTGTATGAGTCTTCTGTTGGTGAAATATGGTCCCCATGGTCACGTAGCCTTAATCAGTTATCCTGAGGATATGACAATTTTTCCTTCCCTTTTCAGGGACAGAAAGAAAAAATTCTTGTTTTGACTCAAGGACTCTACTGATCATTAATATGCATTCAGTGCTATTTCACTTATCTAGTAGTCATCATCATACTTAGCTATACAGATTATAGCTAAAAACTAACAGGTAGATAGAAAAAATGTCTCTGAAACCAAATAGGTAAAAAAAATCCAACCATGTCTTACTAACTAGCACTGAATTCGTAGGTGGTAGTCAAGCCCTTGCTCATAGCCCATTTATTTTTTATTTTGTGGCATATAAGCAAATAACGTAGTTATTTTTCCAAGCTGGGACAGGGAAGCTTGCTTAAGGTAGATGTATTGAAATCAATCACTGACAGACTGAATCAGTGATAAAAATCATTTATTGAGTATTTACGTCTTAAGTGCCATGTACTGTGCTAGGTGCTGGTGATACAAAAAATGAAATAATCCCCACTCACAGGGGATGGTGACAGAACAAAAAAAACTACTACTACTACAAAAAGCAAATTCAGGAATTCTATGATTCAACATATGCGTGACGCCGTTTGCACAGAAGCAGAGACCTCTATGTAGCTCACACAGCCAAGGGGCTACATCTTCATTATAATTCAGTACAATCATTAATGTTGATGATGATGACTGTCATTAAATAAGGAAAAGTTAAATTAAGTTTGCTGGTTCACTGTACTGCATTTCAAGAAGGGAAATGTTATGTATTTTAGAAAGATTTTTTTTAAAGGTTAAAATAAGGACATTTTGGACCCCAAAGGAGGGAACATTGATTTTTAGTATATATTACATACATACACATACACATATACACATATGCACACTATTGAAACAATCATTAAGCTTCAGTTTTCTGAAACTTTCACCTCAGTGGAACATTTCACTTATTGTTGATGTGATATTAATGTAGCAAATTTGAAAGAAATTCTGGGCAATAAGAGTCCTGAGGCACTAAGGCATCTTGAAGAGTTTTCTCTGGAGATTTAAAAGAGCAAGAGAGATAGTTGTGCCCCTTGCCTGGGAATCCAATAATAATCTAGATAGTCTAAGAAATAATTCACTGAAATGTTTAACTGGAAATCATTATGTGACTTGATCTGGGTACTCATGGATACAATGCTAGAAGACTGCCATTCCCAATTGTGTGTTAATGATGGAAACGGGAAAACTTTGATTGGACAGATTTTCTTTGCCTCTTTCCAAGGAGGAAAAGGAATGCATAAATAACAGACATCAATCAGGGAAACTATTTAAGTGCCTATTTTTACATAAATACTAGTGCTCTCCCTCCCAAACCACCTTGTATTTATTTTATACGTCTAGAATGTGCTTCTTATCTTATCTTAGAATTCTTATCAATAGAAATTATTTTGTTCTTTGTCTTTGAATACCCAATTCTTAACACAATGCCTGGCACGTAGTAGGCATGTAATCAGTACTTACTGATCAAAAGAAGCATACATTAGGAATACTACCTCATGAAGAAAGAGTTCATAGCCTAATCAGATCATTGAGGCTTAGGATTTGAGTGTAGGGGGTGAATAAGAAAAACGGTCCAGTCGGTGTAAGTATCAACCGGCAAGGAATGTTTCCTGTAGCTGGTGAGACTTGAGGCTTAAAAAACAGAATTTGAGTGCAGAGAGGGATGCTACCAAAGGCAAGCTGGTAGGAATGAGCATTTTACATTGGTGGGGCCTTTACTGTAAATTCTAAGCAGTGTATTCCTGAGTAAAAGAAAACAAAAATCCTTTTGGAATTTGTATATAAATCACTTAAACACCGTGATATAATATAGTGACCTAAATTGATTTGTTTTGTATTTGCAAAAAATTTTTTTTTCTAAATTGAATTGATTCAGATTTTATGTGATACAGTTTGGTCTCTTGGGTCTTTTCCAATTCTGTGCTTCTTCCAGTGTTCCCCTCCAATTCTTCCTTCAGTAATGCAATTTGCAAACGTATCTGCCATCTGAAGGTTACCCAAAACTGAGTGCCATTTTGTATTTTTCTTGGTTTCATGGTTTAGGTGGCCATTCTATTCGTGATGAGTGTTTCTGTATTACTTAATCTGGTTCTCTGACTTGAGTTGTAAAGGCTTTCTGTTTGTGAGATTGAACTCAAAATACTTTTTTTGTGTTGCAGAACTTGGTAGATCTTGTGGTCCACTGGCATGACCCTTGAGAACAACCCACATTTACCTTCTTGTCACCTTATCATTAAGACAAGACTTTTGTGGACATCGTGGGTTTTTCTAGTTCATGAAATTTAGAAGGGTTTCTTTGGATTTTGACAGTTGTTTTTGAAAATACTTTGGAGAGTTTATAGGTCTGCTCAATTTTTAAAGAGAAATTGATTTTCTGCTTTATTTTTAAAAAAATATTAATTTAACCACCTCAAGCATGAGTGGGGAGAATTGAGTTGTTACTTTCTGTTGAAAAGTCAAGAGTCTTTCTGTTTGATCAATACAAACAGCCTCACCTCATATTTCAGTATAAAAGAAGGCATACATATCCTTAAAGTTCATGAACGCATATGCTAAGTTTTCCATTCTTTCCTTTTTCCTCTGTTGTTGTTTCATGGTTTCTAAAAGCCTCAAAGCTTTGGCTTGGAGAAGGTGGGTAAACTTATAGGTACGTAGGGCCAAGTTTAATCCTAAATCTAAAAAATAAAGTTTTTCCATTTCTGCTACAAGTCCTGTGTGTTACTGTATAATAGTTATAGCTGTCAGCAGAGCATTAGGTTTCCTTTTATTATTCATTTTAGAGGATTGAATAGGAAATTTGAGAATAGAGCCACAAAACTGCTGTCCCCTCAAAAAACCTACCTGTAGCAACTCATGCTTCTAATTCATTAAGAATCATCTTATTCACATATTTTAACTTGCTTTTCGAATTTTCTTCACAGCCAATTTCCTAGCCACAGAAGAAAACGAAGCATTTCTTTTTAGGAATCAGTGATAATTCCTGCCTTTTCCCCCCTGGCTTCTTTTTTTCCTTTTCATCCCACTTGGCCCTCATCCTGCATACCCTTGTGTATGGATCTGGGTAGAGGATTCAGTGTTTTAAGGATTTCCTGAGAAGGATGTGCCAGGGGTGTCCAGTGCTGAGAGTGGACAGACTGAAGCAGGGAGATGTCAATCTGTGAGCCATGGAAAACTAGTGGGGCCATTGACTCAAGACAAGTACTCCCTTTTGGGGAAGCTTTCAGTCAGAATATTGTCTTAAAATGGTCCGTCCCTCCCTGTGGATGGCATCCACTCCTGGGTGATAGAAGCCGTTCTTTCTTAGCCCAGGTCCTGGCACATTAGTAGATACTTAGTTAATGCTGGTTGATTGGTTGATTACTAGTGGGCTAGGCGCATCCTGGAGGAACTGTGTGCTCCCCCTGTTCCAAGGCTGTATTGCATTTCAACCCGTTATGGGTTTGACAGACTTTTGTGGGTTTAGAAACCAAACCGCCATCTGTAATCTTGTATCTATGGGAAATAATAGAAGAGTGTTTTGACCCTGGGCAAATCACTTAACCACACTGAGCCTCAGACAGTTCTTTAGATTTATGATCTGGACCATCTTCTGTGGTGGCCTTTCCCTGTGCCACTTAGCTACTAGCACCTTCCTCTCCAAGGTATTGTTGTATATATCATTATGTGTGTGTGACTATATGAAGTTACACACATATATAGGTATGTATGTATATGATAGATACATCTGTGTTATGTATATTTTATATATATATATATACACACATATACATGCATACATACACATGCTCACATGGAAGCCATAGTTGTCACCCACATATACACATATATAAACACATATACATATATTTTGTTGTTGTTCTGTAATCATTCAGTCATGCCTGACTCTTTGTGATCCTGTGGGACCATAGCATGCCCATACTGTCCATGGAGTTTTCTTGGGAGAGATATTGGAGTGGTTTGCCATTTCTCTCTCCAGTGGATTAAGACAAACAGAGGTTAAGTAGATGCCACTATATATGTGTGTCTATGTATGTATGTATGTATGTGTATATGTATATTTGTGTATCTGTGTGTATGTATACACACAGATACATACACATGCATATGCATACACATTTACAAATATGTGCATGCACGCACACACATGTTAGTCTGCCCTTAAGGAGCTTATGTTCAAAGATCAGGGATTATTTTTGCTAATTCTTTGTTTCCCAAAGGCCTGGCACTTAATAAATATTGATTGAATGAGAATTGATGCCAGGTCTGAAGAGCATTTCCATGATGAAAGCGCTTTGAATAGGGACTGTTTCTATTGTTGTCTTTTTAACCCCAGGGCCTACCACATAGTAGGTGCTTAATAAATGTGTGCTTGTTGAATTTAAGAAGTAGAATTTTAAAAATATAATATTCATACTTATAAAAAAGATTAAGTTACTAGATATGGACCGGAAAGGCAAGATGCAAAATAATTGTCTTAAAACTAATGGCTCTAGTAGAAAAAAGTCTGTGATGGGAGAAGACCCATGAATGAAATCTGTGGTCTTTCTGGTGTTAGGTTATTGGAGGAAGAATAAGTTAATGGAGGGTAATGCACCTGTGGATTAGGCTGAAACCTTTTAATACTTTGGAAATGTCAGCCCAAAAAGGAAAGGGAATCATGAATCTACAAGATTAAAATTTTATAATAAATGACATCATGCACCAACACTTTGGAAAGCATACGTTAAGTAATAACATTCAAAAAATTTATTAGAATCCTTTATAAAGCTGATTATTAAGTTTGGAGCAAATCCTAGACTTGGAGAAACAAAATGATAAGAAATAAAAGCTGCTGAAGTAAAATTGCTTAATTTGTGAACATATTCAAATGATGAAATACTTTCTCTTCACTTACGTTTTTTATATTTTTCCAATTACATGTAAAAGTAGTTTGCAACATTCATTTTTATAAGATTATGAGTTCCAGATTTTCCTCCCTCTCTGCCTTCCTTTCCCCTCTCTCCAAGACAGGAAACAATCTGATATAGGGTACAATCGTGTTAAACATGTTTCCATATTAGTCATGTTGCAAAAGAAGAATCAGAAGAAAAGGGAAAAACCACAGAAACAAAAAACAGTGAAAATAATGTGTTTTAATCTACATTCAGACTCCATAGTTTTGTCTCTGGACGTGGATAGCATTTTCCATAGTGAGTCTTTTGGAGTTGTCGTAGATCATTGCACTGTCAAGAAGAGCTAAGTGAGCCATAGCAGATCTTTGCACAAGGTTGCTGTTACTGTGTATGATGTTCTCCTAGTTCTGCTTACTTCACTCAACATAAGTTCACTCAACATAAATCTTTCTGGTTTTTCTGAAATCCTCCTGCTCATCGTTTCCTATTGCACAATAGTACTCCATTGTATATATGTATATGTATGGCATGTGGAGATATGTATATTATATATATGTGCATACATATGTGTGTATGTATGTATGCCACAACTTGTTCAGCTATTATCCAATTGATGGGCAATCCTATCAAATTCCAGCTCCTTGCCACCACAAAAAGAGCTACTATGAATATTTTTGTACATGTGAGTCATTTTCCCCTTTTTATCATTACT
This sequence comes from Bettongia penicillata ogilbyi, assembly GCA_023548195.1. NCBI lineage: Eukaryota > Metazoa > Chordata > Mammalia > Diprotodontia > Potoroidae > Bettongia > Bettongia penicillata. The sequence goes on from JAJHZJ010000671.1 coordinate 3,103,584, forward strand.
CTGGGATACAGATCTAGTAGTGGTATTGCTGGATCAAAGAGTATGTGCAGTTTTACAACTTGTTGGGCATAGTTCCAAATTACTCTTCTGAATGGTTGAATCAGTTCACAGCTCCGTCAACAATGCATTAGTGTTCTAATTTTCCCATATCTTTTCCAACATTTATCATTTTCCTTTTCTGTCATATTAGCCAAACGGATAGGTGTGAGATGGTACCTCAGAATTGTTTTAATTTTCATTTTTCTAATCAGTAGTGACTTAGAGAATTTTTTTCATGTGACTACAGATAACTTTAATTTCTTTATCTGAAAACTGCTGTTCATATCCTTTGAACATTTATCAGTTGGGGAATGACTTAACGTTCTTATAAGTTTGACTCGATTCTCTATATAATTTGTCAGAAGCATTGGCTATAAAAAATGTTTCACATCATCTTTCCTTCTAATTTTGGTTGCATTGGTTTTGTTTATGCAAACCTTTTAAATTTAATGTCATCAAAATTATCTATTTTGCATTTCATAATGTTCTCTAAGTCTTGTTTGGTCATAAATTTTTTCTTCTCCATAGATCTGATAGTTAAACTATTCTTTGCTCTCCTAATTTACTTATTTTGACCTTATCTTGGTTTATGCTATAAGATGTTGGTCTGTGCCTAGTTTCTGCCATACTATTTTCCAGTTTTCCCAGCACTTTTTGTCAGATAGTGAGTTCTTTTGGATTTATCAAAGCTGGAATCTTTTGGGTTTATCTAACAATATCAAACTATATTCATTTACTACTGTGTCTTATGTACCTAACCTATTCCACTGATCTACCACTCTGTTACTCAGTTAGTGCCAAATAGTTTTGATGATTGCCACTTTATAATATAGTTTTAAATCTGGTATGGCTAAGCCATGTTTCCTTGCATTTTTTTTTTATTAATTCCCTTGATATTATTGACCTTTTGTTCTTCCAGATACATTTTTTTTTTATTATTTTTTCTAACTCTAAAATAACCTCTGGTAGTTTGCTTGTTTTGGCACTGAATAAATAAATTAGGTAGAATTGTCATTTTTTGTTATATTAGCTTGGCCTACCCATGAGAAATTGATATTTTTCCAGTTGTTTAGATCCGGCTTTATTTGTGTGAAAAGTGTTTTGTAATAGTGTTTATAGTTCCTGGGTTTGTCTTGGCAGATAGACTCCCAAATATTTTATATTATCTGCAGTTATTTTAAAAGGAATTTCTCTGTCTACCTTTTGCTGCTGAGCTTTGTTGGTCGTATATAGAAATGCTGATGATTTATGTACTTGATATCCTATAACTTTGCTAAAGTTAATTGTTTCAAGTAGTTTTTTAGCTGATTCTCTAGGATTCTCTAAGTATGCCATCATATCATCTGGAAACAGCAATTGTTTTGTTTCCTCGTTGCCAATTCTAATTCCTTCAATTTCTTTTTCTTCTCTTATTGATAAAGCTAACATTTCTAGTACTGAATAATAGTAGTGATAGTGGGCATCCTTGTTTCATCCCTGATCTTATTGGGAAAGCTTCTAGTTAATCCCCATCACAAATAATGCTTACTGATAGTTTTAAATAGATTCTACATATCATTTTAAGGAAAACTCCATTTATTCCCATGCTCTGTAATGTTTTAAACAGGAATAGGTGTTGTATTTTGTCAAAAGCCTTTTCTACATTTATTGAGATAATCATATGATTTCTGTTAGCTTCGTTATTGATATAGTGAATTATGCAGATAGTTTTCCTAATAGTAAACCATCTCTGCATTTCTGATATAACACCTACCTGGTCATAGTGTATTATCCCCATGATAAATTGCTGTAGTCTCTTTGCTAGTATTTTATTTGACATTTTTGCATCAATATTTTTTAGGGAAATTGGTCTATGAATTTTTTTCTCTCTTTTGACTCTTCCTGGTTTAGATATCAGTGCCATATTTGTGTCATAAAAAGAATTTGGTAGAACTACTTCTTTGCCCATTTTTTCCAAATAGTTTATATAGTACTAGAATTAATTATTCTTTAAATGTTTGGTAGAATTCCCTTATAAATCCATTTGGCCCTGGAGATTTTTTCTTAGGGAGTTAACTGATGGCTTGTTCAATTTCTTTTTATAAAATGAGGTTATTTAAGTATTTAGTTTCTTCTTTTAATCTGGGCAGTCTATAATTTTGTAAATATTCATTCATTTCACTTAGATTGTCAGATTAATTGGCATACAGTTGGGCAAAATAGCTCCTAATTATTACTTTAATTAACTCTTTTCATTTTTGATACTGGTAATTTGGTTTTCTTCTTTCTTAATCAAATTAACCAAAGTTTTATTTTATTGTTTTTTCCCCATAAAATCAACTTTTAGTTTTATTTGTTTAATATCTTTCTTCAAATTTTATTAATCTATCCTTTGATTTTCAGAATTTCTAATTTGGCATTTAATTGAGGATTTTAAATTTGTTCTTTTTCTACCCTTTTTAGCTGCATACTCAGTTCATTAACCTTTTATCTTTATTTTATTCACATAAGCATTTAGAGATATAAAATTTCCCCTAAGAGCTTTTTTGACTGCATCCCATAAATTCTGGTATGTTGTCTCATTTTTGCCATTCTCTTTGGTGAACTTATTGATTGGTTCTGAGATTTATCCTGACCCATTCATTTTTTAGGATGATAATTTAATTTCCAATGAATTTTAGTCTGTTTTTCCATGGGCCTTTATTACATGTAATTTGATTGTAGCATGATCTGAAAAGGATTCGTTTAATATTTCTGCCTTTCTATATTTGATTGTGAGGTTTTTATGTCCCAACACATTGTCAGTTTTCATACATTTTCAGTCAGGTCCGGTGTACTGTTGAGAAAAAAGGCATATTGCTCTCTGTCCCTATTCATTTTTTTTCCAGTGGTCTACCAAATCTAATTTTTCAAAAATTTTATTCACCTCCTTAACTTCTGTCTTGTTTATTTTGGTTAGATTTATCCAATTCTGAGGGTCCTCCACTAGTATAGTTTTGCTATTTCTTCCTGTAACTCACTTAACTTCTCCTCTAAGAATTTGGATGCTTCTACAACTTGGTATATATGTGTTTAGTATTGATATTGCTTCATTGTCTATGGTACCTTTTAACAAGGTATATTATCCTTCCTTATCTCATTTAATTAAATCTATTTTTGCTTTTGCTTTGTCTGAGATCAGGATTGCTACACCTGCTTTTTTCCTCCCCTTAACTTCAGGTGAAGCATAATATATTCTGCTCCAGCCTTTTACCTTTACTCTGTATGTATCTCTCTGCTTCAAATGTGTTCTTGGTAAACAACATAATGTAGGATTCTACTTTTTGATCCACTCTCCTGTCTGCTTCCATTTTATGGGAGAGTTCATCCCATTTATATGCACAGTTATGATTACTGTGTATTTCCCCTCCTGCCTATTTTCCTGTTTATAGCTTTCTCTCTCATTTGACCCTATCTCACTTCACCAGTGTTTTGCTTCTGACCACTGCCCTCAGTCTGCCCTCCCTTCTGCCTCCCCCTCCCCTTTTCCTTTTGTTTCTCTTCTCTGAGTTCCTATAGGGTAAGATAAATTTCTATACTCAACTGAGGGTGTATGTTATGTATGTTATTCCCTCTTTGAGTCACATTCAATGAATACGGTTAAACAATGCTCATCCACTCCTTTTCCTCTATTGTAGCAGGTCTTTTGCACCTCTTCCGATCATATAATTTACCCTATTCTGCCTCTTTCTTTCCTCTTCTCACAGCAGAATACTTTTTCACCCCCTTTTTTCATACCATCACATCAAAGTCAGCTTATACCCATTCCCTCTGCCTGTATATATGCTTTCTAATTGCTCTAATAGAGATGCATTTCTCAAGAGTTGCAAGCATCATCTTCATATGTAGGGAGTAAACAGTTTAACCTTATTCAATGTTTTTTTCTTTCTTATTTACCTTTTTATGCTTCTTTTGAGTCTTGTATTTAAAGATCGAATTTTCTCTTCAGTTCTAGTATTTTCACCAGGAAAGTTTGAAAATTCTCTATTTCGTTGAAGGTCCATCTTTTCCCCTGAAAAAGTATGCTCAGTTTTTCTGGGTAGATGATTCTTGGTTGTAATCTAAGCTTCTTTACCTTCCAGAACATCATATTCCCAGTCCTCTAATCCTTTAATGTAGAAGCTGCTAAGGCTTGAGTTATCTTGACTGTGGATCCTTGATATATGAATTTCTTTCTTTATGGTTGCTTGCAGTGTTTTCTCCTTGACCTGATAATTCTGGAATTTGGCTGCACTATTACTTGGAGTTTTCATTTTGGAATCTCTCTCAGGAGGTGACCTGTGGATTCTTTTAATTACCATTTTTCCTTTTGATTTTAGGACATTAGGGCAGTTTTCCTTGATCGTTTCTTGGAAGATGTGTCCAGGCCCTTTTTTTTTTATCCTGACTTTCAGGTAGTCTAATAATTCTTAAATTATCTCACCTGGATCTATTTTCTAGGTCAGTTGTTTTTCAATAAGGCATTTTTTAATGTTTCTTTTTCATTCTTTTGATTTTGACTGATTCTTGATTTCTCATAGAGTCTCAAGTTTCCACTTGCTCAGTTCTTATTTTTAGGAAATTATCTTCTTCAGTTAGCTTTTGTGCCTTCTTTTCCATTTGACCAAATCTACTTTTTAAAGGAGTTGTTTTCTTCAGTGGATTTTTTTCCAATTTGGCCAATTTAATTTTTTAAGCAATTGTTTTGTTCAGTCAGTTTTTGTCCTTCCCCTTCCAAGCTATTGACTGTCTCATCTCATACAAGAGACTCTCTTTTCAATACAACTCTCATTTCTTTTCCCAGTTTTTCTTCTACCTCTCTTACTTGATTTTTAAAATTCTTTTTGAGCTTTTCCAAGAAGATTTCTGGGGTTTGAATCCAATTCATATTCCCCTTTGAGCCTTCAAATGTAAACTTTTTGACATTGTTGTCCTCTTTTGAGTTTGTGTTTTAATCTCCCTGTTGCATGGCAGTTTTCTATGGTCAGGGCTCTTTTCTGTTTTTTGGGGGGTTTTTTTTTTGCTCATTTTTTAACCCATTTCATGACTTACAATTGAACTCTGCTCCAGGAACATAGGGGGACATTGTCCCAAGCTTCTTGTACTGGAGGCCAGGGGCTTGGTCAGTGGCTTTCTGTGCTGGGGCCTCAATTACTGGCAACTTGCCTTCTGTGCAGAGGTGTCCCAGCCTAGTCACCCTGGTTGTGCTGGGGCTCTGGGGATGGCAGTTTGTTTTCTGCACTGGGGCTGGAGGCCTCGCAGCTGGCCTGCTGAGCCACAACCAAGGTGCCTCTGTTGCTAATATGAGCTGTGACCAAGAGGCTCCTGCTGGCTCGCCCAGCCGAGGGCTGCGTTGGGCTGTGCCTCCTTTTACTCAGGTGAGACGGATCTTTCCTGAAGCCCTCCTAAGTTACCTTAAGCTGGAAAACTCTTTCACTCCACCTTTTTCTGGTGCCTGCCATTCTAGAATCCGTTTAGAGGCTTAATTTAATGTTGTTTCTGAGGGAAAATGGAGAGAGTTAGGCAACTTTCTGGATTTTCTTCACCATCTTGACTCCTTCCTGGCCCCTTCCCCCCCATGAAATACTTTAAAATTTGTAAGTCAGTATTGTTATTGAAAAAAAAAGTGCTTCCAAGCCATAACTCATAAGGAATTAACCTTTAGAACTCTCACCTATGTTACTTACTTCAGAGATATGAGTTCAGTTTTGTGACTTGGAGTCAGAAGCCCAGGATTCTAGTGCCAGCTTTCATTCCTTATAGCTCTGTGACATTTGTAAAGACACATCCTTCTTGGACTTTGGATTTCTGACTAGCAAGACAAAAGGTTGGACTCAGTGATATCTGATGTTCCTTCTAGCTTTGACATGCTGTGATCGTATGGTATTCCAATCACATGTCCCTTCTGTTTCTTCCTCCGTGCATCTTGGAGGGTTGGGGAAAGGGTGGCAGCTAGATTTGGGGGCAAAGTGCTGACCCCTACCTAGCTCTGACCCATTCTGCATCTGCTGTATGAGAAATGATATTGAAGATATTGAGGGTATAGACATGGAAGAAACTTTCTTCCTGGCTGCAGTACAATGATATGTTTTTACATTAGGAGTTGAAAAGCAAGTTGTCAAGAAGAATGGTGAGCAATTTGACAATTTTTTCATACCAGTGCAGGAAGATCGGGCTTAATTTTGTCCAGTTGACTGATATTGCTTCACTTGTATCAGAGGAAAAACCCAAGTGTCAGGAGACACTTTTTTTTAGTGGTGTGTAACAGTAAATTTAATCCAGCATTGTCCTATACATGGGGAGCCATTAATTTACTTGGTATTTTTAAAACCAGTCATCAGAGTGGAGTTTTTCCCTTTCTAGGGCAAGGAAAGAAAACTCTGATTCATGCATCTCAGAAGATTCTGGTTGCTAGGAGATTCTCCTTTCTCTCTTAATGTTGGTCTTTTTGTTTCTACACATTGAGTTAAAGGAGGGGTCTTGCTCCTTTTTCATTTCTTAAATCGAGGATCTCTTTCATTTGATCCATTTAGTTACTTTAAATTCTTCATTATTGTCATTAACTGGGTTTGCTTATTGATTTATTGTGATGTTTGGCACAGCCCTGTACCTATCAGAGGGCAGATGTCATTTTTATCTCAAGAGTATAATGATCTCACCTGGGAAGAGAGTATTGGTAATACAGTAACTATAATGAAAATTTACTTAATGCTCTGATACAGAGTAACCCCCAGGGCAAACCAGGTATTGTTAAATGAGTAGTTTCAGCTGGTGTGGCTTTAAAAAAAAATCAATCCTTCATTTAACACTTGACTTTGTCTTTTTTGGGGATGGGTGGGATGGGGGAAATGTCTCTCTGAATCTTAAATTCATTAAATTAATAATAAGCATTAAATATTTAAAATAAGTGGCTTCAGCCATAACTAATGATCCAAATTATTAGTCTCCTCAATTCTGCTCAGAGTTCTAGTTCTTTATTGCCTCCTGCTAGTTAGATAACTCCATTTAGTTGTCCTGTTTATCAGCACCCCCAATTCAATAAGTCCTGAGCAGAACTTCATTTTCTTTACCCCCAAACCTTCTCTCATATTCTGATTTCCCTATATCATCATTGATAACATCATCCGTCTCCCACTCACTCAGACTCGTGGGATCATCTTTGGAATCAGTCTTGGAGTAATCTTGGAACTTTCCTCCTTTTTCCACCTGTCCGATCTGTCACCAAGTCCTCTGCAATGTTTCTAATATCTCTTCCTTCTTGAAAATTTCTGCTGCCGCTACCGCTGTTTAAGACTATTGTTATAATTTCCTTAGGGGTCTTCCTGGTTTTAGTTTACAAACTCTCCACTCTTTCCTTCCACAACTACCATAGTTGTCTTTTTCTTGCACTGTGGGGACCATGTTATTTCTCTAGTTAAAAATCTCTGGTGGCTCTTTATTGGCTGTCTCATCATTTCTGGTGTTTGAGGCTCTCTACTCTGATGTTTCCAGTCTTTGCAGCCTTTTCATAGACTAATTCCTTCCTTCCACATACTTTGCATTCCAGTCACATTGGACCATTCTCTGTCCCTTAGTCCCATTTTACCAGCTCCTACGTCTGCACCTTTGCTTACTCCTTTCCTCAAGTCTGAAATAGAAACTCCCCTTGCCTAGACTTCATTTGTGGAAGTCCTGTTTGTTGAAGTCTTTCTCTTCCTAATCCTGGTGCCTCCTTATGCTGTTGATAAATGGAACAGAATCCAACAAAAGAGGAGGTTCCTAAGGGTGTCTGTGTGCCTTCCATAAGGCATGTATGTGCTTGGCCATCTCTTGTTGTGACTGTATCTTGATTGCAGTTATTATTGAGGCCATGTTTACCAAAAGCAGGAAAGGGTAGTTAATATAGTGAATGGCAGATTTTGGTTCCAAAATGATCTAGCAGGACAAATTGGTGAGCTTCATTGAGGGGTGGCTAGGGGGTTCAGTGAATAGAACAGGGACTGAGAATCAGGAAGACTTGAGTTCAAACTTCAGCCTCAGATACTTACTAGCCATCTGATCCTGGGCAAGCCATTGAACATCTGTTTGCCTCTTTCCTTATTTGTAAAATGAGGATGATAACAGCACCTCCCTCCCATGGTTGTTAGGATGATAAAATGAGATAGTGTTTATAACACTCTTAGCACAGTGCCTGGCACGTAGTGGGCACTGTATAAATGTTAGCTATTGTGGTTATATTAAAGATGAAATTTATTATGGATGAAATCCATAGCGTCACACATGAAATAGTGTGAATATATATAACAACATAAATATAGAAAATATAGCTAAAGTGATTCATGTGAAAAATCCCTCTAAGATTTAGTGGATTGTAAATTCCATGTGAATCAACAGGGCGATGTAGCAGCCAAGTTCAGACAATCTTAAGATGCATTTATTAATAATACATTTATTATTATGTAACATATAATATATTAAATATCAATATTAATCATTATGCATTTATTATTAATTAATTAATGCATTTATTAATAATGCGTGTTTGTCCTTTGTTGCCAAGGAAGACCATGCCATCACAGAATGATGACATGACTTGCACTTGACTTTGTTTTGAGTGAGGGAGGGCTGTGCAGGTCACCAGCCTCACTTCTCCTCCAGAGCCATATTAATAATAGCAAGTGTCCAGAAGAAGAAGGTGTAGAAGTCAGTCATCTGTGCTGTTAGCTCAAGTTGTGAGCACACACTCTTAATGACATTGACAGACTAGAAAACATTAGAAGGAGGTTGACTAGGATGGGAATGAGTCTGGAAACTGAGGTCTTGTGAGGACCATCTTATTAATTTAGAGAAGACTCAAGTCATGTGACATGGGTGTCAAATCAGCTAGCAATTATTAAGCCCATACTGTGGGCAGGCACTATATTTAGCACCAAGAATACAAGTACAAACAGAAAGACAGATAGTCCTTTCCCTCAAGAAGCATTCTAATAAAAGAAGATAGCATATTAAAGGAAGCTGAAAGGGAGGATGGGGAGAGAGGAAGGTGAATAGCCCTGGGAGGATTGTTAGGAAAGTCCAAAAGTCTGAAGAGGGATCAAGACTGGGCATCCTTCTTAAAATGGGGACTTGAAGAACCAGCCAGTCAGAGGGGAGAGGTCATGGAGGCATAGGGTACTTCTATTTGAATTCCTTTTAAATTTATAGGAAGCCCTTCCCACTCCCTCTTAGTTCCAGTGCCTTCCCTGTATTATTTCCTGATTTATCCTGTATATAGCTTATGTATATTTATCTGTCGTATATCTCTATGTGGGTATATATCTTGTATATAGCTTTTTTCGGTTTCCTTCATTAGTTTGTGAACTCCTTGGAGCAGACTGCCTTTTTTGTCTGTTTTTGAATTCCTGGCACTTAAATTCCAGTGCCTGGCACATGGTAGGTGCTTAAGAAATGCTTATTATTGACTGACCTGTGTGTGAAGTTACATTGTGTTTTCAAATACTTGAAGGATTGTCATAAGGAATATCATGTGGGCTGATATTACTTGGTTCCAGAAATCCAAAGGAGGCTTAAGATCAATAGATAGAAATTATTGCAATCTGGGTTTAGCATAAAGACTTCCTAAAAATTAATGAAATTCCTATGTAGAATAATTTTTGCCTTTTGCCAGAGTGATGGCCCCTGTTCCCAAAAGCAAATAAGCAGCAGCTAGGTGATTATCCCAGACACTATCGAGGGGTTTCTTGTGTAACTTAAGAGCTGATTTCTAATTTCCGTTGTAGCTCCAGTGACTTGTTGACAATTGTAGGAAGATGAAGCAATAGCCATAAATAGAGCCTCAATTTTATATTAGTTATCCATTTGAAGCTCAGCTTCTGTCAGCTGGGAATATTTTCAGTTTGGTGATCATGGGTTAAATCATTTAAACCTCTCTAGGCCTCAATTTCCTGGGTTTTTAAAGATGATGCCAGAGAAATGTCAGCTCTGGCAAATCCTACCAATCTGGAAAGGCTTCACATACAGGCTTAATAATGGGATGTGTGTCTCTTGTCCAAAGACCAGCTTAGCTAAGTTCCGAGATGCTCACTACTAGTTTGGCTACAGAGTGATGAATTTTTTGGCCACAATAATTCTTAGGGAAAATAATCCCCCAAGTCACAGAGTGATTGTGGTCTATAGCAGTTGAGAAAGTATCCATAATGACAAAATTATAGACAGTTTGAATTACTGAAGGAAGAAAATCAAAGTTTGGACTTTCATCGTTCAGTTGTTTCATTGGGTCTGACTTTTCGTCACCCCATTTGGGGTTTTCTTGGCAAAGATGATGGAATGGTTTGCCATTTCCCTTTCCAGCTCATTTTACAGATGAAGAAACAGAGGCAAACAGGATGAAGTGACTTGCCCAGGGTCACATAGTTAATAAGTGTCTGAGATTGGATTTGAACTCAGGTCTTCCTGATTCCAGGTCCAGCACTCCATCTACTGTACCACCTAGCTGCCTCTAGAAGTTTGGACTAGATCATTTCTAAGGTTCTTTCCAATTTGAACATTCCACGTCAGGTATTTGTGGGCCATTTGTCAAGTGGAGCTCGGCCATCTTTTCCTTGCCTTGCCTGACCTCTAGTGGAGGTGTAAATGAGCACTGACATGGCCAAATGGTAAGAGCCACAGTTAGAAGCCAAGATCTTGGAAAATGCCAAGCATGAGTAATCGATCTCAATAATCAAGCGTTTATTTCTCCCATCCCTTAGCATATTTTTATGACTGACTTTAATCTTTCAAATTTTCTGGTCCATGAGTTGCTTAAATGCATAACTTTTATCGCTATCTTTTCTTTCCCCATTTGTTACACTCAAGAAGCATTTCATCCAAAAAGTTGGTCAACAGCTCAATAAACAGTCATTCAGGGCTCTATATTAGTGAAAAACATGTGTTTTTGAAACATAACCTTATTTTATTCAAGTGACATAAATAGGAGTCTACTTAGGCTCCAGATTCAGGTGCTATGTCTGACACATTCCTGCAGCGTTCCACTGGCCGGCCACTTCACTTTTCGATGCCCCAGGCAACTCCAGGATTTGAAGTTGTCGAACTGGTGGGAGTCTACTTTGGTAGAAGGAATTTACTCCTGTCATATGCCGGTGATAGCACAGGTGCAGATCAAAACGTTTCTATGTTTTGTTTTTTTTAAATTTCAGCTGACAAATGACAGTTTGTTACATTTAAGTACTAAAAGAAAATATCTTGACATTTTCTATTGGGAGTTTTGTGCCTGTTTGCAGTATTATTCAACTGTTTTAAAATGGAAAAAACACTTGCTTCACTTGTTTAAGCATAGGAAGAAAATAGGTTATGAACTTTGAAAACTGAAACCAGTTATCTATTTCCTGTCAGTAGAAATGAATAAAGTTTTGGATTGGAAGATATAGTAAAAGCTTGTTCTTTTGAAAAAAGAAAAGGAATTAGAAATGATGAATTTCACATTAGCCAGGTTAGAGAATTGGAGTTTTATTTTTCTTTGACCCAACTGTTGGAAATGAACAAGGTGTGACTTTATGTAGATTTTGTGGATGTGTTGGAAATCTAGTCAGGACCTTGTTTCACAAATTATGGACTTGCTCTTGTATATTCAGTCATCCCTTTTGGATTAGCCTTATTTGCTTCATTCCTCCCTATCCTAAGAAAATGTCCATTATCTCTCTACTTTGTTGTTCCCCAAATGACCTTCCCATCTTTTTCTTTTATTGCTAAACTTCATGAGAGAATAGTTTATGCTTTCCTCTCCTTCCTTCCTTCCTTCCTTCCTTCCTTCCTTCCTTCCTTCCTTCCTTCCTTCCTTCCTTCCTTCCTTCCTTCCTTCCTTCCTTCCTCCCTCTCTCCTTCTCTCCTTCCTTCCTTCTTTCCTAGTTCTTAGCTCCTTGCAATTTTGTTTCTACCTCTACTGAAAATACTCCCTTCCTAAGGTAATCCGTGACTCTTATCACCTCATCTTTTCTCCAGACTGCATGGGAATTCTTTGATTTCTCAGCAGCATTGGACGTGCTAGGCTACTCTTCTTCCTTTTATTTTTCTCCCCATGGTCTTAGTTATCTTTCCTCCTCTCTTCTACTTTGACTGGTTTATCTTTCTAATCTTCCCTCCTTAGTCACCAAGTCTTACTGATATTTCTCCTTTGTGTCTCCTGCCTCTGCACCTTCCTTTCAAATTCTTCTGCCATTACAATAGTTGAGGCCATTATTACCCCATAGCCTGTTATTTAAATAGCCTCCTAACTGCTCTTCCTGCCTCTCATTTCTAATCACATCCCACCCTTACTCAGAAACCTTCAATAATTCTTCACATCATTGGTATGATACCCTGGGGTCCTCTGGGATCTGGCCATTTCTGTCTTCTCTCCCACTGCTTTTCCAACAGGTAGCCAAACAGTGCTCATGATGACTTTGATGTGGCTTTTCCACTTTAGGGCCTTGTGATGTTCCTTCAATTGAAATGGCCTTCTTTCTCATCTCCATTTGTCATAATCCTACTCTAATGCTTTGCTCTAGTTTACATGGCAGTTCTCCCATGAAGCAAAATATCCTTTAGCAAAACTACCTTCTGTACTCTAGAACCATTTTCTTTATCCACATTCTGCCTGGTATTACAACTACTTGTGCATGTTTAACTTCCTTTTATTGGATTGTCAGTTCCTTCAGGGAGGAAAACTAAGATATTTTTCCCCTGCCTTTATACCCAGCTGCCAAGGTCAAGTAACTAAAGTCCAAACTCCTAAGCATGGCATTCCAGGCTATCCATCTAGGTCCGCAGCCTTATCTCCCACTACTCATCGCTACTCTACACTTCAGAAGCATTTCCTGCTTTGCCCATTCATTGCTTTGCCCATCCTGTCCTCTATTTCAGAATGCCTTTTCCCTCTAGTCTCCACCTATGACTAAGCATCTCCCCAGGTCTAGCTTAACTCCTACTTGCTTCAGGAAACTTAACCCTGATCCTGTTGGATTCTGCTACCCCTTGTCTGCCTTTTCATTGTACTTTTACCATTTGTATCCAGTTCTGTCTTGTATTTTAACTGTTACTGTATGATGGAAAGCAGAGCTCTGATGTTGGCTAGGTAACCTTGAAGGGGCCACTTATCTTCCCTTGGACTTAGTTCCTTCAGACATAAAAAAAGAGAATTAGACTGAATGGCTCTTGAATCCTTTTCCCACTTTAAATCTGTGATCGTTTGAGTGACAGAGAGAAAGAGAAAAAGAAAACTGGGGTGGGGAGCTGGCTCTCTACTAGAGGGCTAAATCAACTCTAGTGTGGGGAATTTAGGTCATTCTCTTATCTTCACATTGTTGTGCATGTAGCCGACTCTTAATCCATGAAGCAGAAGGGTGGTATTTAGCCTTAGTCTTATGTTGATCATTCTCTTTTTTCTTCACTCTCCATATGGATACCCATGTCACTGTTATTCTTTTCTGCCCTTTCCATCTTTTCCAATTGAACTTTCTAACCCTACGGATGATCAGTGAAACTGTCTAGTTACTTCTGATTTTCTTGCGTATTATGAACGGTTCTTTTTAGCACTGAAATTCAGTTGGCTATGGCTTAAGAGGTGAAACAGGCAATGGTGGGTCAGTTACACAAGGGCAGTTTGGAAAGGCTAGAACCATGTAACATTTTTCCTTGCATTAGGTAATAAAGTGTGCAATCTGAGGTTTAATTTTCAGGCTGAATGAAGGTCTCTGTTCTTGGAGTGAATGGTGTTCAGTCTGTTCCTTTGCCTTATTTAAATGCAAACTATAAGTAGTGAGGCCATTCCTTTTCTTTATTACCTGAAATTGAATGCACTCTGGCCATTACATTAGTCAAAAAAAAAAAAAAAAAAAAAAGAACCATTTTAAAATTAGAATCATAGAATTTAGAGGCAGAAATGTCTGTAGAGATCATTAGTGTTCCTTAAGGCATAGCTACAGTTTCTGTCAGGTATATGGATAATGAATCAGCGATTAAAAACCATGTGGCTTGACTATTAAAGATATAAGTCGGCTGTGCTATCCTTTCATATACAAATGCATGAAGGATTCATTATTTTAGGGAGAAGGAGATTCTTGATGTGGGACCTCATTTAACTAGTGCAGATTACAGATCATGTTGCTAAGGATCAGGATGGGATTTGAACTCATTTTTTTCTGGTCTACTCCCATCATGTAGCATCACTAATTACTGAACTTCTTAAAGTTGCCATTTTATCTACAAATTGTAATAGTAGCCTCAAAGTACACTTTGCCTCTGTGTTGAGCTACTTTAAAAGCCTTGAGAAACTTCATAAGAGCTGTGAAATTCTGTTTGAAAAGGAGGTTGTTTTAACTATCACTTGTAGACTACATCAGTTTTGCTGTCAATTGCATTTCCTGGGGAAAAAAAGCTCAATCATAAAGGTTTAACATCAGCATTTACTGATTTATTGAGTTCACTTCACTCAGTGAAGAAAAATTGTTGGAAGATTTTGGTTCAAATATCACTTCTGGTGCTTGCCTTGCATGTAATCTTTTCCACAGTGGGCTTCAGGTACTTTCTCTGTAGATAAGGGGTCTTAGATTAGTTGATCTTGAAGGACCTTTGGAGCTCAAAATCTTTTGGCATTATTACATAGGATCATTTGAGAAAGACATTGTGCTAGAAATAACTCTGCACTGAGAATCTGGAGACTGGCATTCTAGATCTTGTTATGCTACTAAGCAACCAGCTTGACTAGGTTATTCGATCTCTCTTGGCTTTAGTTTTCTTATTAGTAAAACAAATCAATGGTTCCTTATTATATGTATAGTCCAGTCTAATTCTGCCATATTAGGAATCTGTGGTTATTATTATCTTAATTAAAAGAACATTGTGGCATACTAATGTACCACTCCAGTGCTTCCTTGGGGTATTGAAAGTGATTCTCAGTTTTTTATGTCTGGATCAGCAGTGCATGACCTCTGGTACACTTATTTGACAATTGAAGAAACCAAGACTCAGGTTATAATCTCTCTAGATCTCACTGTCTTCATCTGTCAAATAAGGGAAAAGGTCTCCTTCATTTCTACATCTATGGTCCTATGACATTCTACCAAGTTGGAGAGGCTTTTGAGTATAGGCTGAATAACAGGCTTTCTGGTATCCAAGATCCAGCCTAAGTTCACAGAGTTTCATCTCTGATGGTTGGTCATCAGGTGATGATTTGAGGAGCCAGGGGTCACCATAGCTAATTAAGCTATCCATGAAAGCAGTGCATCTTAAAGCTTTTCCACTGGTGACCCCCTTTTGGGTTTTGGCAGCATTTGTTGGTGTTGCATGGCCTGGGGGCATGCACAGTGCAAAGTGCGCATGCTTTGTGTTCAGAACCAAGACTGCAGTGAAGTTTTGAGTCATATGGGCAAGAGGTGCCAGAAACACTTCAGATTCATTATACACTGAATTTTTTATTAGTTTTTGGCCATTGTGTGTTTCCAGATTTTTACTGTTGCCAAATTTTTCCATTGCAACCCACAGTTTAAAAAGCACTTCATTAAGGCGTGAAGCATTGCCCCCTGCATCATAGGACTCATACTATTGGAAGTATATATTCTTGAAGTATTAAGGAAGCATGAAGGTAAAGGCAGCTGGGTGGCATGATGGAAAGAGTGCTGGACCTGGAGTCAGGAAAACCTGAGTTTGAATTCTGCCTCTGACACTAAGGTTGTAAGAACTTGGTCAAGTCATTTAACCTTTGTCTCAGTTTCCCCAGTTGCAAAATGGGGATAATAATAGCACTTGCTGCTCAAGGTTGTAGGAAGTTAATATGAGCTGCTTGTGTGAATTAGCAGGGACTTTGCACCCCTTAACGCCCTAAGTAAATGCTAGATGTCAACAACAGTGTCGTCATCATCATCATCATCATCTCATATTTTCAGAGCTGGAAGAGCCTTCATCTGGTTCAATTCCTACTCTTATAGGTGGGGAAACTGAGTCCCAACGTGGCTTGCCCAGTGTCAGCCAGAAGTAAATGCTAGGGCTGGGATTTCAATCCAGTTCTTCTGACTCCAGAGCCAGCACAATCATGATATTTTCAAGGCCAAACCATAATCATAATAACTCACATTCATATTAAACTGTAAGGTGGAACATTAGCTCCTTGAGGGCAAGGTCTGTTCTTTTTTCTTTTCTTTTTGTACTGAGAACAATGCTCTGCACCTGAGTGAACTGAATGAATAAATGAAAAAAAAAAAAAAGAAATTTACTAAACACCTAGCATAGGTTTCCTGACTCCGAGTTCTTTACTATGCCAAATATGTATGTGTGTATATTATATGCATGTGAATATACCTATTATATGTGCATGTCATGTATTTGTACACGTACACATGTGAACAATTTTACTTTTAAATTCATTTTAATGAAGTTGAATTTCTTCTAATTTTTATAGTTGCTGTTACAACTTCATTGAAGTGAAGTTGTCCTGGTTGGTAACTTTATTCAAAATGTTTTCATTCTTTTTTCTGTTTGAAACAAGAAGTGTTGGAGAAGATTATAGTGGGTTGTTTGGCCTTACTTTCTGTGTTTGTCTTAGTGTGGCGATTCTTATGTATGATACAGTGTTTAGGTCTCTCTTAGTTAATTTCAGCATTAGAAAATAGAGCCACGTACTCTGTGCTTAGCTTCCAGTACCGTCCTTCCTTGCTTGTCTCTATATTCATTTCACATTCCCAGGAAAGAGTAGCCTCCTCCCCAAATTTGGTATTGCCATCATCTGGTTTCCCTACAAGATCAGAATCTTCTTTATTAGAAGAGATTTGAATAAAAGGAAACATCTGACTCTGGGCCTTTTGTTTTCATTGACTGTCAAAAGTTCAGCTTGGGTCCATTTCTCAGTTAAGCAAGGTACAGAATACAGTAGATTCTGTGGCTGTCTTTCCTTGGAATTCAGGGTAAATAGAAACCTGTTTTTCATTGGTGATAGAAGGTGATCTGTAGACATTCAGTTAAGATAGTTTTATTCCCTTTCTCTATGTGTATAGTCAAAAATATTACCCTGTGCTGTGATCCAAGAAAAATGCAAAACAGTGAATTCTCAGATGTTGTTTTTCTGGGTAATCCACAGGAACTTCCTGAAAATGCTCTTCCCCAGCATTGTAAACATTTAAGCATGGTTTCCAATGAAAATTAGTCAGTGATCTCAGAAGTTTTCTTCAGAAGCACTCCATTGTTTCCAAGAGCTCTACAGGTTTCTTGAATTTGTGTTAAAGCAGATGCTTATCCGTTTTTGGATCTGGAAGTTAACATTTTTAATAGAACTTGAGAAGGATTCTTTATTATATGCACCTAGATTTTATTATGTGCACCTAGATTTTGGGGAAGGGCACTAATTCTGTCCTCATTTGCCTTTTGCCTGTGTTGCTGTTTTGAGTCACCCTCAATATATTTGGTTTTCTTGGGGCTGTAGTGATGGATGCCGTTCATGGTGGGAGGAAGTGAGGTGTGCTGGAAAGAACTCCAGATTCAGAGACCTGAGTTTTAATTCCAGTTCTGCCATTAAACCAGCTATTTCCAACTTGTGGCAACTGACTTAATTCTCTGGGTTTTAATGAACTCATCTATAAAATGAGTAGATCTCTAAGGTCCTCCCAAATTGAATGTTCCATGAATCATTTATAAACTGAAAAGATGGGATGGGGATTTCTATCATCTTAATACAAAGTGCAGTATCTTATAGTGCTCATTACACTTCTGATTAGGAACTGAAATAATGACCAAGAAGCCCAGAAATCATGATACCTGTTCACTAGATTCACAGTTCCCCATCTGTAAACAAGGCCATTGGCCCCATGCATCAGATTCCTTGGAGCTCTAGCTCCTTCATTCTTATGAAGGAAAACTCCTAATTGTCATCTCCTCCTACACAGATGAACTGCTCTTCTCCCTCATTCTTCCTTTGTCCCATTTCACTACTCATCTCTATCTCCTCCCCTCAGCCAGAGCACATGTCTGCAGGACCCTTTTACTCAGCAGGGGAGAAAGTATGTGCATGACGAGCAGATGAGCATGACAGTATGAGTGTTTTCTACAGGCATCTGTGTAAGGGAATGCGCTGGCTGACTTCATAACCATTTTCCCTAGTGGGCTCGAGTACAAAATGCTTTTTGTAAAATCAGGCATTGCAGGACTAGACATGAAAGTGTCATTTGGCCCTGGACAAAATCCCTGGGAGTGCCGGTTGAATCCTGCCTGGCAGAGTCCAATAGTCCAGTCACAGAGCTGTTAATGAAGTCTCAATTATTTCTGACACTTCACTTGTGTCTCTGCTTTCTCTCGTATGATTGGAGGCCTGTTATCCACAGGAGATTAGAGACAGCCCTGGCATAGTGGATAAATGATTGGCAGGGGAATCAGCAAGACTTGAGTTTGAGTCCTGTCTCTGACATCTAGTCAGATCACAATCTGTTAGTGCCCTATGCATTTCCTCATAAATTACAGGGGTGTTGCTAAACTGCATCCAGGGAAGGAGTTTTTAAACTGATGAAAACATAGTTCCAGAATGAGAGGAAAAGAAGATTCTAGTGAGAGAGGGGTGGGAAATAGACTGGGAAAGGAGGCAAGGGACAAAAAAGTGAGGGAGAGCCAGGACTCCATGAGGAAGGTCAGTGGGTTGTTGAAAAAGCCTGTCAGAGCCTTTGAAGGGGCTGAGAGTTGATGATCTATGTTCTTTGCCCTTTCACTCATGTAAGTGACCAGTTTAAATCTCTTAGACACCATTACCACAGGTGTTTGCCTGGCTGTTGGTTGTTTTTTGCTGAATTCTTTATGGCCCACTTCAGTTAAAATTGGATCCATAGCTTCTCAGGGACATACTGGGAAAAAAATTCTGCCACTTATATAAGGAAAGGAATGTTTTTAGCATCACGGTACTTCAACATTTAAAGGGAACAGTAGTGGTCAGTCTCCTCATATCTTTGTATGTCTCCCAGTATCATATATAGTATAGTAGCAGGGGTGTGCTGGAGCGAGTTTGTATCAGCTCAAGCTACTTGTTAAATATTGAGCGTGAGCATTTATGCCTCAGAAAATGGCAAATGCCACCAAACAGGACTTGAGCTATGGTTTTCTTGGTTGTCTAGGCTTAAGAAAGCATCGAGGAAATGTTAATGACGTAGATCAAATCTAAAAGTGTGTCATGAACATTTTTGTAAAGCTGATTGTTGGGGGAGCTGTGTGGCACAGAGGACAGAGCACCAGCCCTGGAATCAGGAGGACCTGAATTCAAATTTGGCCGCAGGTACTTACTAGCTGTGTGACCCCAGGGGGAGTAACTTAAGCCTCATTGCATCAACAACAACGTTGGTTGTTAAACATTTGCCAGCATTCTCCTGCATAGTAAGCATTTAAATATTTACGAAATGAATGACTTTTACAGATGTTTAAACTGAGGTTCAGAGAAGTTATGTTGAAAAGCTAGGAATATGAAGGAAATAATCCTGTTGTGTTCTGCCCTGGTCAGACCAGGTCTGGAGTGTTAGATTCAGTTGCATTTATCAAAGTTGCATTCATCATTGTTAAGTTAGAACAAGTATGGAAGAAGACATGTGATGTGGTGAAAGGCCTCTGAAAATAAGTTAGAGGAAATGGAGGAGATGCGTTAGGCTTGGAGAGTGGAAGACTTCTTGGAAGTGGGAGGTGAAACAATAGCTATTATTTGAAGGTCTGCGTCTTGGAAGATGGGTTAGATTAGTTCTTTTGGGTCCTGGAGGGCACAATTAGAAGCATTGGGTAGAAATCGCAAAATGATATAGTTGGGCTTGATATTGGGAAAGTCATCCAAATAACTAGAGTAATTCCAAAGGTCATCCTTAAGAGGAGGTAAAAAAAAAAACAAAAAACAACTGGACAATGATATGTCAGAGATGTAAAAGGAATTTTTTTCAGGCTTGGCTTTAGCTAGATGACCTTCAGAGGTCCCCTCCAATGCCGAAATGATTGATTCTGGGAATCTACGACTACTGAGGCCCAGTCTAGTCCAGTTTTCATTTTATAGACGACTCTTGATAACATGTGGCTTAATGATTAGCATTTTCTACTTTTTGCCACATGCTGATACTTCCTTTGGAGGGGGTGTTGTTGGGGACAGAATCCCCTAGGTTTTTTCTTTCTCTTTTAAAAAGTTGAGTTTTCTACCTTAATATGGGGAGAAAAATAAGGATTCTTCTGTAAAGGCTCCAACATGTGGCTTGTTTTGGGGAGACTTCTGAGAGACTGAAGGTATACAAATATTTTTCTCCCCAAGGAAAGGAGACAAACAAAGTGCCAGGTGAAAGGGAATAAATTTAGGTCAATTGACTTTTGGAGAGCCCCTTTCACTTCAGGGGTTTTCAGCTTTTGTGCTCAGTAGTGCAGGGGATATATAGAACCTATTGTTTGGAAATAACAGTGCCTTGAACTTGGAAGCAGAACCTACGTTTAGGAAGTGCTGGTGTTTGTGATTTCTTCCCCAAGACAAGAAAAGCTTTACTGATCCTGTTTTGCAAAGCTGCCTCCACACCAGTGAATTTACCAAACATTTCCCAAGTACTTACTCCATGCCAGACGCTGTGATAGGCCCACTGCAATCTGGCTTCTGGGCCTCATTCTCCCTGCTCCCTGTCCCCACCATGGACGCTGTTTTTGACTATCACCAGTGACCAATCAATGCCCAAATCTAGTAGTCTTTGTTCTTTCCTCATCCTCCTTGGCCCCATTGATCCACTCTTTTCTTGGGGATTTTGTCTCCCTTGGTGTCTTCAGCACTGTTCCCTATTATTCTGTCCAGTCCCTCCTCCATCCCCTCTCTCTGATGTCCATTTTTTTTTGCAGCAGTGATTGAATTTGAATTAGATTTTAAACTCATTTATGTAACTGTATGTTTTGATGTTCCAAGCTAATTTGACTAGTAATCAATTTACTTTAGACATTTTTTTCCTCCTTCCCTCTGCTTCTTTCTTTGTCTCCATCATATGTCTCTATTGACATCTTCCCCATTTGGTGTGCTAGCCCCCAGATAATCCTGTCTGATTCATCCTTTGTTTTCAAAGAAGACCATGACATCGGAAAAATTATGACATGACATGCACTTGTCGTCTTTTAAACGAATGGGAAAACTGCTTCCAGTGAGTGGATTCTAAGATTCTTGTACTGTCAAAGAAGAAAAAGCAATTCTTTGCTACCATCCTACTGGAAATTCTTGAGAGATGTTTTAGCTTACGGATGAAGAAAAGGCTTTGACGAAGTATAGTTTGGAGATACTAGTCAGACTAGTCACTGAGTTCTCCAGCCCTTCATAGGAACATACATTTAGAGCTGGAAGGCATTTCAGAGGTCCTCAGTTTCATCTTCATTATTTTACAAATGAGGAAACTGAGACCTGGAAGGATTAAATGCCTTGCCCAATGTCACACAAATTTAGCCTTCCAGTTTAGTTCTTCTAACATCTGTGCACTTGAGACAGTGCCAAAAAGACTTGATGCTTCTCTCTCCAAAGACTGTTACCCAGTCTGGGAGCCTATGGAATTCTGTAATTCCAGTTTACATTGTTACTATGATTAAGCAGGCTCCTGGGGTGGAAGGGGGAAACCTTTTCCAATGAGATACAAATTGCTGGTAGACAGATGTCCTCAGTATCTGTCATGTATGTATGTATGTATGTATGTATGTATGTATGTATGTGTTTTCATATTCCTCCTTCATCCCCCTTCTCCAAGACCCTGAACTGAAACCCAAAAAGTTTACTAGCACAAAAACAGGTTTTCCTTCCTTCCTTCCTTCCTTCCTTCCTTCCTTCCTTCCTTCCTTCCTTCCTTCCTTCCTTCCTTCCTTCCTTCCTTCCTTCCTTCCTTCCTTCCTTCCTTCCTTCCTTTTATTCTTTCTTTCTCTTTCCTTCCTACCTTCCTTTTTTCTTTTCTCTTTTCTTCCTTCTTCCTTCTCTTTGTTTCTTTCTCTCTCTCTTTCTTTCTCTTTCTTTTCTTCCTTTTTTAAGGACATCTAACTATATAATCAACTTAATCATTAGGAGATCTGACAGTTACTATAATATTAATTCTCAGTTTTGCAGTATAGTTCATATGTTTTCATTTTGTTTCTTTAAAGATTTGAACATGGAATTCAACCCTTCAGACCACCCTCGGGCCAGCACAATATTCCTCAGTAAATCTCAGACCGATGGTAAGTTATTATTTATGTCTCTTTTTCCTCTTCTAAAAGACGTTGTAGGCAGTTGGCTTTTATTTAAGTTTTGCCTTTTCTTTTGATTTGCAAGGTCACACAGTAACTTCCAGGGTCTCTGTTATTGCCTAGAGTGTCTTTGATGTTTGCCTGGGCGGGGTGTGGGGGTGTGGACTTTAAGTAAATGATAACTGTAGCTCCTCCTCCTTGGAAGAAATATCTCAATCCTTCCAGTCCTTCCAAACTGTAGAGGGGCATGTTCCAATCCACATTCTTCTGATGTCTCTTAGAAATTTGTTTCTTTTTGGAGGCAGTAGCTTCCTATCTGTAAGAAATGTGCTACGTCTTGCTTAGATCTAACAACAACATTATGCAGACTCCTTGTGAAAAAACCAAGATGCTAGAAACAACAAACGTATCCTCAGCTGCAAATGTATCCTTAGCTTATCCTGTTCAACTGTAAGAATAGAAATTCTCTTGTTGCAGAATGATAATAAACCAATAATTTTATTGGCATCCGTATAGTACTTTAAGGTTTGCAAAGCGCTTTATAAATAAATAATCACACACACATGTATGTACACATACACACAAATAACCTTATTTGTTCCTTACAACAGTCCTGGGAGGAAAGTGCTGTTATTATCCCCATATACAGAGAAGGAAACTGAGACAGACAGAGGTTAAGTGACTTGCCCAGAGTTACACAGCTAGTAAGTATCTAAGGCCAGATTTGAACTCCACTTTTCTTGACTCCAGGTCAAGCCCTCTGTCTCTATTTACTGTGCCCCCTAGCTGCCCCACCCCCAAGAAAGTCCAACACGAAGGCCATCTTGCTCATCTTAACCCACTGGTCCCTGTTCCTTTCTAATTCTCTCTGCCCGTCTCACTGCTCTGCTGGCCCTGCTATGGCTCTGCTATTATGGGGAGACAAACTTACATAATAAAATTAAATAGAAATGGACTTGTTAAAAGTTGATCAGATAACAGAAAGACTACTTAACCAGGGGAAATTTGTTAGGGAGAAGGCTAACACATTGCATTGAAACACGTGGATCCCTAGGAGACGCCAGAGATTACCCCTCACTAAATAAACTGGGAAAATCTTTGAGTACTGAACTGATTTGGGGAAGAGCCTAAATTTGACCTTTAACCTAAAGGGTTAAAGTTATTTGCAAGAGCAGGTTATTTTTATTAGTTGTTATATAATGATGTTGTATATGGTTTCTTTGGGAAGGGGTGGGAATTATGTTAATTTGTTGTTCATGATCTCTGTGCAGACAGATCACTCTCTTGATCTGATATAGTTTAATTTCAGTACTTTTAAGAATTCATGTGATTGCATTTGGTGAGGCTAATCTCTCTAATGCAGATTCTCCCTTTGTCTAGACCTTAATTTATGGCTTTCAGGAGATGACATGGCCTAAAATATTAATTACTTTGTGATCAGCCATCCAGTGGTGCATCTCTATGAGCTTATCCAGGCTAATCCTCAAATAAAATAAACAGTCTGTTGCTAGCCCCAAACTTTGCAGCTCTATAGAACTGTACAGAACTTTCTGTTCCACTGGTTTTAGTTGTCTAGTTTCCAAGATTTGACCCAGAGTCTACTAAGTCCTAGAGGACTTAACCCTTTTATAACTGGAGCCCCTGCCTGGGGAGTGCTTGCTGACTGGTGGCTCCTCCCTCAGTGGTCCCTTGCACCTAGGACTGGCTCTAGTTGCACTTCATCTATTCCCTGGCTACTTCACTGGCTACCATGTTGGCATTCCCCGCTCCCCCAAAACTTCTCCCTTTGCAGGTTTGGAATCTCAATCAATGAACTCTCTAATTGCCCCTTTGCTTCTCTATTGTGCCTCTCCCCATTCCTCTGATTTTTCATTTCCTGGCCACCACTCCTCTATTATGTCTTCTCTCCACTACCAGAATTCAAGCTCTTTGAGAGCAAGGATTGTCTTTGTTTTTTGTATTTTTGCTTCCTGTTCTCAGCACTGTGCTTGTTGTATAGCAAGCACTCAGTAGATTCTTGTTCATTTATTCATTCTTACCCTTATGAGGTACCACAAGGAGGACTTCGAGCATCAGATGGTTTGTTTTGTTCATGACATGAGAATGTGCTGAGAGCTTGAAAGAAATCATTACGATCCTAAAAGAAAATGAACACATTCTGCCTGTTCTTTCTGACCAATTTTTCATTGAGTTTTCAGGGGAAATGGTAACTGTGAAGGGGCATGAGGTCTTATGTGATGGAGGGAAGGAGCTTTTGTGCTCTTGCTCTAGTGAAACTGGAGCTGTCAGAAGATTTGGGATGGCCAAGGGAGAGAAGGTGGTGGCTGGAAAGTTTGGGCCAGTGAAAAATGTGAAAGATAAAAGAAATCTATATAAGCTTTATGAATTCCCTATGTGAAAAATAGTGGCAGAGTTTACTTAACTTCATTGTGTTTGACTTTTGTTCTGGGTTGCCAGCAAGACTTGGCTGGTAAATCTTAACAACCAACTACTGGGGGATAAATGTTTATGTCACACTTAGGTTTGATCTACGTTCTTCTTAAAATTTTTAATAATATTTCATTTTCCTCTAATTATATTTAAAGCAACTTCAAATATATTTTTTAAAGTTTTGAGTTATAAATTCTATTTCCCTCTCACTCCTTCCTTCCCCTCCCTCCTCTTGTTTCCTTACTTCAAGTGTAAGAATAGTAGATATCATATTTTGTTCTTAAGAACTCCCAGGTTCGTAATTTGAGCATAGCCAACTCAGAAAGGAACTATATTGGGGTCCATATATGGATATCCCTTCCCCAGGTTTTTTTCTTTTATTGGCCAGATACAGAAACTATCCCATAAAGTTGGTGGGGTAGGGAGGGCAGTTGAGGGTCTTGAAAGAGACCAGCTTTCCATTTAATGATTCCTTATGTCTGTACTACTGTATGCATATTATCTTGAACTCTCTGTCCATCTGTGTCTCCATGTGTCTTGTTCTCTCCATGCCTCTATTTTTGCCTTTTGAATTATTCTAGGCACAAAAGACACTTTTTTAAAGCTGAGAGAATTTGTATCTTCAGATTATTTAATTGCCTTTAATTCTCCTTTCTGTTGATCCTGATATTCTTTCTTGTCTTTGCATCTCAATGACACCCTTTCATAATTCATAATAGGTTTGCACTTTGGATATTAACTCTTTGTCCATCCTGAGTCACCTGGAGACAGATTTTCCTTTTTATCTACATACTTAATCTGCATTCAGTACTCTTTTACCAGTACTAAATACTTAGAGCTCTTCAAGGTCTGCTATTGAACTCAAATGGGCTGTGTCATCAGTGAACTCTCATTTCTTGTTTTCATTGCCACACATTGTGCTAAGTAAGCCGTGGGGATACAAAGAAGGGGAAAAGACAGCCCCTGCTCTTACAGAGCCCACAGTCTGATGGGAGAGACATGGTGCAAATAGCTATGTTCAAACGAGATTTAGGCAGGGTAAGATGCAGATAAGGTGCGCCTCTGAGGGAAGGTTAAGATTAAGGAAGTCTGGGAAAGACTTCTTGTAGAAAGTGGAATTTTAGTTGAGACATGAAGAAAGGCAGGAAAGCCAGGAAGCAGAGATGAGGAGGGAAAACATTCCAGCCATGTGGGCTAGCCAGGGAAAACAAGAGATGGAGATCTCTTAGAATGTTGTGGAAATGAACGGGAACAGAGGCCAATGTCACTGGATTGAAGAGTGACACATTGGGTAGAAATTTTAAGGTGTAGAGTGGAAAGATAGAGAAGGGTTAGGTTATGGATGGCTTTAAAAAACTTTTAAACAAGATTTTATATTGAATGTTGAAGGCAATAGGGAGCCACTAAAGTTTATAGACTATAAGCTGTTGACATGATCAGAACTTATGCTTTAGAAAGATCATTTTGACAGCTGAGTTGAGTTTGGACCAGAGTAGGGAGACAACTGAAGCAGGGAGACTAATGAGCAGGTTATTGGCAATTGTTCAGGCTGAGGTGATGATGCTTGCACCAAGATGGTGGCAGCATTTTGGACCTCCACCCTCAGCAATAATAATATATGTATATATTTAATTACATATAAATAATAAATTAATAGGACTGATTTAGATTATATCTGTAAGTAATTGGGGCTTTCTTGAACTGAAGAGCTATTAAGCCTCTTTTTATCCTAGATATCAGAAAGATTGGTTTTGGTGGGAGGCTTTATCTCTGCATCCATAACTAGATGGGAAACCCCTGCACAACAGGACATTAATGGCTTGTTCTCCATAATGGTTTAGCTGATCAGGCTTCTCTTGCTAGATGTAATTAGGCAGATAGTTTATGCAAAGCACGAGTGATTTTTCTCTGCAACACTTGTTATTAGAAAACAGATGTTATGACCTATTTAAAAAGAAAGACATTTCTATACTTAGGGTGTATATTCCTGCATGGGAAAAGGTAGACTATTCTTTTTACCTATCCCTAGGAGCACATGCTGTCATTGCTGTTGGGGGTGCAGAGTGGGGGAGGGGAGAAGTTGCCCAAGACTTTTGATATTCTTTGACCCTGTCTTTTCCATCATTTCTGGGGTTGGATTTGTTCTACTGGAAAAAGTTTGGCCTACTTTAAAAATTATGTTGAGTCTATATAGTGCTAATAAGAGTCAGCCTGGAGTCAGTTCTTGAAGGAGCATTTATTAAGAAAGTTGTGTTGGATGGAGAGCTCTCCCTAGATAGAAAGTTCAAGTCTCTAGTCCAGCTGTATCACCCTGAGCCAGGGGGGAAACTTGTGGCCTCAAGGCCTCATGTGGCCCTCTAGGTCCTCAAGTACGGCCCTTTGACTGAATCTAAACTTCACACAACAAATCACCTCAATAGAAGGGTTTGTAAAACTTGAACTCAGTCAAAAGGTCACACCCAAGGACCTAGAAGTCCCTATGTCACCTTGAGGTCACAGGTTCCCCTGTGCAAATCACTTGCCCCTGGGAAAATCACTTAACCTCTCAGTACTCCAGACATTTTTCCCATACTCTAAGTTGGCAGAGTAGGTGCCAGTATGCACTAGAAGAAGAAAATTTCTTTTATACTAGTGAAAAATAAAGTCTGAAAAATTACCTTTTTTCAATAATTAGAAGAGAATCAAAGGAAAGGAAGAGTAACCATATTTCTAAAAGAGTCTTTGAAATAATGAAATGAATGAAAACTACTTGTCCAGTGCATGGCATCATGGTAAAATATGCTAGAAATAAAGATATGGATCAACTTTTTCCTAGAAGTTAAAGAAATATAGGATTAACTGATTTGGAGATGGTTCTCTGTGCTTGCTCACATTTTCCTACCTAGCAAATGTGAAAGTTACTGATTGGTACATGATTAGAAAACAAAGGCTGTTTAAGGTTTGGCTATCAGGAATACTTCTGCACCTTGTCCATAATCCTTGTCATCTTTCAGTATAACCCCATCACCTTCTCTTTATATTCCCTTTTCTGGAATGTAACATCCTCATCATTCCATTCCCTCTCTATTTCTCCCATGGTTACTCTGACTTGAGCTGAATGCTTGAGTTCAGGTCATCTCAGGTCAGGTGTAGCCTGGGATTCTCCACTAGCCTGGAAATCACCTTGAAGATCTAGGGATAAAAAACCATTTTAGGGCATTCCCCAGGGATTTCAGATTTCATTAGGAAGTGTAGGATCCTGTTCCATAATAGGTACCCTCTCATCAAAGATCAGAATCCCACCTCTTCCCTTCTGAGGTGGTGATTACCTATTAATATCAACCAATCAGAAAACTTGTCTAATTTTCATACAATTGGCAGAGCTCTTTGATTGACCCCAAGCTTCCCAATACAATTGGCAGAGCTCTTTGATTGACCCCAAGCTTCCCATGAAAGCAAAGTTCCATCG
This sequence comes from Bettongia penicillata ogilbyi, assembly GCA_023548195.1. Classification (NCBI taxonomy): domain Eukaryota; kingdom Metazoa; phylum Chordata; class Mammalia; order Diprotodontia; family Potoroidae; genus Bettongia; species Bettongia penicillata. The sequence continues at coordinate 3,131,677 of JAJHZJ010000671.1, forward strand.
TATCAAAATTGACATTTTATCGGTGTTGCTACATGGCAGTGAGGTCTGAACTACCCCTGCTTCTGAAGAACTAAAAATGAACATCACACAGAGGGGAATGGTGGGTGTGAGCACGTTGCAGCATGTAACCAGTGAAGAACATCCAAGAAGACCAAGGGTAAAGAATGTTATTCAGGAATTGTATAATACAAAGAGAAGGTGGGCTGATCCCATGACAAGAGTGAGAGATGACAAATGGATGACCAGAGTGCTTTGCTGGAACCTTTACGATAACTAGAGAAAGTGAGGAAGATCTCAATCACACCATGTGGGACACTGAGGAGAGCCATTCAGATGGGTAATCTTGGATGGGTTACCCTATGCACCACTGGAGGGAATCCTCAAATCAATGAGATCACAGATCCCTTGAGTATTTAAATAGTGATAAAATGGCATCCTTTGTTTTAAAAAGATTTGATAATTATCACCACTACCCCTCCTCCAGAGGTCATGGTCACATCCATGTGTGGTTTTGGGGGAAGATTCAGGGAGAGGAGGACAAAATACTACAACATTTTTTCCTTTAGAGTCTGGGATAGGTAAGGTACAAAATCATGCAAGTATATGGGAAATCTTAAGCACAGAATGGGCGCTCAAGAAATGTCAACATGAGCAAAGAGGGGAGTTCTGATTGGGGAACAATCATCTGACGTATCTAGAGGGATCTAGTAGTGCTTCTACCATCAGGCAGTTGTTTCCAACCTTGCAGTAGCCTTATGATCAGGAAATATTCCTTTGATGCCCTGAACTCTATCCAAGTCCTGACTAACACAAACCTAGTTTTGTGTCTTGGGCATGTCACAACCCCTTTGGGTCTTTTACTTGAGCGGACAACCTCCAAGGTCCCTTTTGTCTAAGATGGTTTATTTTTCTGTGGTTCTTCAGTTCTGCTTAGGATTGTCTTACCCTGATACTCAGGTGTTTAGCTCATTAATTTCTCCATGGAAAGAAAATCTACAAGCATCAACAGACACTGGAAACACCTGTTCTGCTCTGAAAGTCATTTGGTGGTTGTTTTCATTTTGAGCTCACTTAAGGTAGAGGCAGAATACTAAAGAATGTGAGATATTATTTTGCAGGTGTGTTGAATGTCTTAGAAACCCAGTAGGTTTTCCTTGGGAATTAAGGATGTAGTTGTCTCCATAATATTTTTTTTAACTGATGAAGACTAATTAAGTTCTTCAGGATTCTGAACCATTGACTGAGAGCACTCAGTGTAATTGCTCCTCCTTTTCATTTTTAAAGTAGTGGTTAAAGTGATCATATATTTTGTTGCCTTATTTCTTGCCCAAATTCTAATCTTGCACCTGAATATGCTTCCTCATATTCTCACTAAAAAGGAAGCCCTTCTTCAGTCATCCAGCTGGTAATTACGCACCTCCAGGACTCTTCATCTTCTAACTCATTAAAATAGGCAAACTGTTGTTCACATGCATTATTGGAGCTTCTGCTGGCTCTCATGAGAGCTGGTTGTTAATTTTTCAGTGTGAGCATTTATATCTCAGAAATTGGTAAATGCTACCAATAAATTGAATTAGTGTATTGTTGATGGCCTGCTCTCTACTTAAGAAGGTGATGGAGAAAATGTTAATGCTGATTAAACTTAAAAGTGAGTCATGAGTTTCCCCCCCTGGGAGATCTGGTTGTTAAACTTTTACAAGTACACACCCCTGTTTCTATTTCTCTCTCTCTGTGGTCATCTGTGGTCCATCCAACATGTCACCAGTATTGCCACTGATTTAGTTACTGTCATGACTGACTCAAAGTGGGGGATGTAAAAGTGGCAAGAAGGGCAAAGATGGAGCCTTCTGTAGTCCCATCTCACTTTAATCCCCCTTTTTAGTCCTTTTTTTTCTCTTAACTACTCAGAATAGGAGATGATGTCATGATGATCAGTCACTATACTTTTAGCATCTGCTTCCCCTTGCCATTGATTTCAGTACAACTCAAAGAAAAACATTATATCACATGTTGTTTTTCCTAGATTGTATTTTTTGGTTTCTTCCAGATCCCTTTTCAGGTTGCTCACCTACCTCCCTACAGTAAGGGCATCTCCTGGGTCATGCTGGGTATTGAGCTTTAGTCAATTCAGTCCTTATAGTAAATTGGATCAGAAGACTCTCTCTTTTTCAGGGTCAGGTCCCCCAGGGTGCTATCCTTTGATGAGGACTGTTCAACTCTACAAGTTTGGAACCTCAGTAGTAGCTCATACAGGATTTATTACCTTTTCCTGAAACTAGCTTACACTATTCCAGGTTGGACAAGATTGAGCTATACTATAATATCAGTTTGTTAATTTTCTTTGGGTAGTGACCAAATATTCTTGTTATCCATCAAGGGCTTTTCCTACTTAGCATTAAGTCAAATTTATAATTAAGTTGTTTGGTGAGTATTAGTGTCTTATGAGAATATTTCAATCTTGTAGAACCTGGTGAGCTATCTGTATCCTGCTGCTGAGTTTGCTTTGCTAGTGAACAGATATTTGTACCTACCAGGCTTGATCATTTCCCTGACACCATGCCACCTAAAAATGTCTTCTAGTTAGCTGGGTAGAAACTATCACCTGTACATCATTTTTCTTTCTCTTTTCTCTCATCTTTTTTCATTTCATTCTTTGTTTCATCTTTTCTTTCTCTTTGTTGATATCCAGCATCAACAAATTCTTATTCTCCATCCTAGTTTTCCCAACTTCAGGGTGGCCATCATTTTTTTTTTAGTAGTTTTCACTACAACAGTTCATTATCTTCTAGGAAGAATTTGTATGGGAAGTGTCCCATTCACATGCATGATGGTGGATTTTTGTTCATTTAAGTTGAGCAGGATATTGCTCCTCTGACTTTATCTCTCCCTCTTCTAGACCTACCTCAGTGACATCTTGTTCTAGACTTGGGAAGTCCATTGACACCTTCCCCCGGCTCAACACCACCCTTTTTTCCTTCATGGGCTTCTATCTACTGATTTTAGTTTCCTGACTTTTTACTTTGATTCTCTCCTTTCCTTATTTCCAGGTAGATGAGGGTCAGGGGCTTTGATGAGGGTCAGGGTACATAAGAACCACAGGGATAGGTGAGAGGCAGGGTCTGGCTGATATTTACCTGGTGGAAAATGATGGATCTGGACCTTTTTTTATAATTATCAAGAGAAGCCTTTATACATCTGGGAATCATGCAAAGGATCTTGGGCTCTTAGGTCCAGAGTTGGAAAGGACCTCAGTGGCTATGTAGACCTTCTTTCATAGTTGAGGAAACTGAGGTGCAGAGAGGTTAAGTGATTTGCCCAAAGTCACACAGGGAGTAAGTGACAAACAGGATTCAGAGCCAGGTCCTCTAATTCCAGAGCCAGTGCTCACATAAGAGATACTGTGAGATTCCAATGAGATTCAAACCCAAATGTCCCAGGAAAAGTACTCTGAGCTTGTAATGACCCATGGGAAATGAAGAACATCTGAATTCAGTTTGCAGTTTGTGCTTTCTTTGACCTCAGCCTATCTTATATTCCATAATGATTTTTTTTTTCTAATCTAGCTTGGTCTATACTAGATAGAGGGGTGTGTGTGTGTGTGTGTGTGTGTGTGTGTGTGTGTGTGTGTGTGTGTGTGTGTGTGTGTGTTAGTGTGTGTGTGCGCGCGTGTGTGTTTGGACTTTGTTCCATCTCCACTGGTAGTCTGGGTCTTTGGTTGGCTTTTGCAAAGCCACATTCAAATTTATATCATCTAAAATATTCCTGGTATTTCTCAACCCAGAAATGACTAATGAAGATATATCCAGCTCACTTCAGAGTGGGTAAAGACCTGTATTCAGTCTCAGAGGTTCAGTCTTGAAGAAAGTACTCATTTGACCCCTTCCCAAAGGACGCTGTAGAACAAGTTGTCAGAACTGCCTGGCCTGATGCCTTAAACATATATTAGCTATCTGATAAATGTTTGTTGGTTGAATGAATCCACTGCAGCATAGTGGATCAAGTGCTGGTTTTGAAGACAATGGACAGGAGTTTAGACTTCAGACCTGCTTCTTTCTGCCACTGGGATGTGTAGGTCACTTCATACTTCTCTGGCTCTCATTTTTTCTTCTCATTTATAAAATTAAGAAGTTAAACTAAGTCAGGGATATTAAATTCAAATAGAAATGGGGAGGAGCACTGGATCATTTCATAAATATTCCTGATGGTCATAGTGACTTAGAAAGTCACATGTTAACATTATCTATGTATTTATTTATTTTGTTAAATATCTCCCAGCTACATTTTAATCTGGTTCTGGATACAATCTGGAGCGTTGTGGGCTAATGTGAGTTTCATCTTTCTAGACCAGATAACGTCTGAGGTCCGTTCCAAGTTTCCATCTATGATCATGAGATATGAATTGTATTCCTTTGAAATGATGTATAGGCAATGGTTTCTATTCAACTAATTGGAAGACATTTTTTAGATGGCCTGGTGTCAGGAAAATGGCCCTAGATCTTCCATCGGGTTACTTTGCCTTCTAGTCCCAGCACTGCTTTTGACTTGGGTAAATCCTTGTGCTTTCTCTGAGCAGTAGTTTCCTCATTTATAAAATTAGCAGGTAATATCAGATGCTTTCTATTGCCTTTTCTAGCTATGAAATCCTGTGATCATTTTTCCCCCTCTTGTATAGTTCCCCTTTTCAAGACAAGATAATATTGATTTGATTGATTCGAGGGCTAGGGACAATTGCAAAAGGACAAAACTAGCCCACTCTGTTTTGAGGTCCAGTTTATGTGGTCTATATTAGCACAGATCCCAGATTATTCACTTTTTTGTGAACCCCTTTGACAGTCTGGTGAAGCCTGTGGACTCTTAAGTTATTAAAATGCATGAAATAAAATATATAGGATTGCAAAGGAAACTAATAATAAGTACACTATGAAAATATTTTTAAAAGACCCTAATTTAATAACGTTTGGGCTTGGTAATCCCTAAAGACCTTGCCAATTCTAAATTCTGCATAATCTCTACCCTCAAGGAGGTTTTATTCTCTAAGAATTTTGATTTTGAGTCAGAAAAGATTTAGCAATTACCAATTTAACTCCCCATTTAACAGATCAATACATTGACTTTCAGAGGAGTAAGTGACTTGCCCACAGCTACACCAATAGCAAGAAGCAGAGGCGATATCGAACTCCAAATGAAGTGTTCTTTTCATTGTTTTTGTAGGATACCATTCTCTCTCTCTTCCTCCCTCTTCCTCTCCCTTTCCCCTTCCCTGCCTCCCTCCCTCCTTCCCTCTCTGTCTCTCTCTCTCTCTGTCTCTCTCTTTCTCTGTCTCTCTCTGGTTTATTTTTTAAAGTACCTAATATGTTTTAAGAGTTTCATTGCTATGGATTAAATCTACTATTATAATCAATTTAAAATCCACTTAGTATTTTTTAAAGAATATCAAAACATATTGTAAACTGAATCTGAGACAAGAGACATCCATCCTTCCATAAAAGAAAACCAAAACATCATTAAGACTACAACTAATCACCCTTTAAGAAGGGGAATGTGACTTTATTAATGTGTTCAGTTATTCGGGAGCTCTGAAAACAACAGAGATTTTGGCAGATGTGTTGATGTTAATCTAAGGATATAGAGAATTTTAAGAAAATTAAAATCTCTCATTACAAATGACTTCACATCTCCCTTCTATAATAATAAAACACATCATCTAAAATACTCAGCTTTTCAGTGCTGATTAATCAGTGTTTCCTTATTTGATTTCTCTTTAGATAGAGTGGCAGAAACAGAAAGACAGAGAGGGAGACATTGTATCTTTGAGGAGGATACTTTTGACATTGCTTGTTGGGTAACCAATTAGTCAAAGTTTGTGCAATGAATCAAGACTGGGGGGAAAAGAAAAAGCAGAGAAATGTACAGAGCATTACAGATACATCTTGATTCTTAATTAGCTCAGGCTTTTTAAAAAGTGTTTTGGTGGGACTAGCTGCAAGCTGGGTCATTCTCCAGCATTATCATTGTTATTTTACTATTAGTCCTTAATTTTTCTCTTAATTATCCTTACAGTAAATCATACTTTTTTGCAATGGTGTAAGCAAATGCTAATTGGTGTATTGATTCGGAGAGAAATGTGAACTCTAAAAAGCTGCTCGCATATCCTTCAAGGAAGGTCAGGGATTATTCTTTAGGATACTTTCGGTCATTCTTCAGTACAAAGTGTCTGAGCCTTCTTAAGAGGGCCCTCAGATGATCAGCTTATCTTTCTCCCTCCTTCAAACAATGGGAACCCACTATGCTATACCATCTTAGCTTCTATAATTCATTAGTTAGTATGTGTAGGTTTTGTTGGAACTGAAAAAATGGTATTTCATGAAATTAAAAGTTTCCTGTAGGACAGTGATTGTCAAACTTTTCAGTCTCAGAATCCCATTACACTCTTAAAAATTATTGAGGACCCCAAAGAGTTTTTTTATTTGTGTAGATTATGTATCTGTAAGTTATGTATATACTTAATGTATAACATAATATGTTATATAATATAAAAGTATATAACGTATAATAAATATTCTAAATTTTTTAATTTCACTTGTTTAAGCTAACAAGTGAACATAAGTATGATGTTAATGGAAAATAAGTGTTTTTCCAAACCAAACTAGTAGTGAGAAGAATGATTTGCTTATTTTTGCAAGTTTCTTTAATGTCTTGTTAATGGAAGACAGCTGGAGTCATATCTGCTTCTGCATTCAATCTGTTGCAATATCTTGTTTTGCTTGAAATATATTAAGAAAATCTGGCCTCACATAGGTATGTAGTTGGAAAAGAGAGGAATATTTTAATACGTAAGTGACATTTTAATTTTGAGCTCAGATCTCCTGAAATTTCTTGGGTACTCCCAGGGATCTGAGGACTGAGCTTTAAGAACCCCTTCTTTAGGATTTTATTTTACATGATTTTATTGTGATTCATGTGCTGAATGCGTATTTATTTTATTCACTTTGACTTAACCAGTAATTTCATAGGGGTAGGGATTGACCCAGCATGGAAATTCTGTCTTCCCATGTAGATTAGCAATTCATTTGTAATTTATAATTTTAGAGATTTACTAAAGCTAACAAGTTTTCAAGATAAGATTCCAACTTAGGTCTTTTTGACTCACAATGGGCAACACCTAGCTGCCAACCCATCCTTGCCTTGGTAGCAAATACTTTCTGAGTTGTGTCAAGGAATATATGTGATGGACTGTTACATGTGCCTTCCCTTTACCTTTGTCTTTCTCTTACCTAGACCTACATGTGTCTCTCTCTGTCTACACACACACACACACACACACACACACACACATACGCACATTTATATATCACAGAATTAGAGAGTTTTAAGGTTTTTGTTGCCATCTATCTGATACAACACACTATACATGAAAATAATCTTCACTGTAACATAGTGAGCAAAGTTGGTTGGTCCAACCTATGCTTGAAGACCTCAAAGGAGGATGTTGGTGGAGAAATCACCATAAGGCATCCCATTCCACTTTTGCACAACTCAGATTGTTAGGAAGATTTTTCTGTTCTCAAGCACAATTGGTATCTTTTCAACTTCTATCCATTATAGTCCTCCCAGTCTGCCCTCTGGGGCCAAACAGAACAAATCGAATCCCTGCTCTTTAAATGTTTGAAGACAGCCAACAAGTGTCCCTTGAGTCTTCTTTTCTCCAGGCGAAATATCCTGAGTTCTTTCGGCCAGTTCTTATATGACATGAACTCAAGACCATTTGCCATTGTGGTTGTGCTCTTTTGGATACTTTCTAGCTCATCAATACCCTTCTTAAGTCATTGTACCCAGAACTGAGCACAACCCTCTAGAAGAAGTCTAGTGAGGGTGGTTTATGGTGGACTCTTCTCTGTTGCTGGAAGCTATACCTCTCTTAATGTAGCCCAGGAACTACAATTAGCTTTTTTGGCTGTCATAACATATAGTAAGCATCTAGTAAGTGTTTTTTGACTGATTGACATCCCATTGTTAATTAAGAGTGAGTTTATAATCCACTAAAAACTATATATTTTTTTCAGAACTAGCACCTAATGATGCCTCTCCTACTCTGAACTAATGAAGTTATTTTTTCTTTGAATTTAATTTTAACTTATTAGATTAATTGAGATAATAATTGTGAAGTGCTTGGTTTTGCACGGTGCCTGGCATGTAGTATGTGCTATATAATATTGTGGTGGTATGTTATTGTTATGTGCTCCTAGTGTGTCAAGATTCTCTTGAATTCTGATTCTCTCATCTACTGTGTTAACAACCCCTCCCAGCTTTGAATATCTGCTTGCAGATTTGATGAGCATAGTGTCTGTGCTTCTGTCCGAGCCACGGATAAAAATTAAATAGCACAGGGGACAAGCACAGTTACCTGGGGCACCCCGCCCCACAGTTACCTGAGGGAGACCTTCTCCCAACTTGACGTTAAACTACCACAAATAGTCTCCAAGTCTGCTCTTCCAACAGACTCGGAATTCATATGATTATATTATCTTTTAATTGATAGATCTCATTTTCTAATGCACAATATGAGACTTTCTCAAAAGCTTTGCTAAAATCTAGGTAACCCATATTTATAGCATTTCTCTCATCTACTAGTTTTGCAATCCTATCAGAAAAGGAAATGAATTTAATCTGACGTGATCTGTTTTTGCTGAAACTACACTGGTTCTTTGTATTCATTGCTTTCCAGGAGACTGTCCTTATATAATATGACTGTGTGAGAATTGAAGGAACACCTATTTACCCTCATATGTAGTTTGTACATTAGTTTACCTTAACTGAGTTGACTTTCCACATCCGTATCGTTAAGTTCTTTCACGACAAGTGATTATGTCTTGTTGGTGCTTCCCATACGTACCCTCTTATAAATAATAGGTGTTCAGTTATAAGCATTTGATTGATATGCTCTAGGATACTCATTGGTACAAGGAGTTCCTAGAAGGGGATATACTTTCCACCAAAGCAGGACACATTGATTGACAGTGCCTTCTCTAGAAATTCTGGTCTTTGTGAGGTGCAGGGAGCATAGGAGTCACACTCAGAGCCCTTGGGGCTCATAACATTCCTGAATGCCTCTGAATTAGATTAAAATGTAATTGGGGAATATTTGACAAAATAAAAATATCATAAAATAGATAATATTATGTTTCAAAACCAATTCAATATGTTGTCTAAAGGGATAGTTATGTACAGATTAGTTCCCTTTTCTTGAGCTTGATGCCACTGGTTTAGAGCCCTGAGGAGTTAAATGTCTTGCTCTGAATCACATAGCCGATATGTACCGGGGGCAGGATCTGAACCCAAGTCTTCCTTACTTGGAGGTGAGCTAGCTCTCTACTACTTCAGGATGCTTCTCTTCTACAGATATCCATAATACAGACTGAAATATGATCAATGTGTGTGAGGATTTTAAAGTGCTGTGAGATCAGGTAAGCTTTCCAGTTCAAGACATGAAGCAAGGCTTTACGGAAGAGGTGGATTTGAGTTCTAGTCTCCTCAGAATCTCAGCCTTTCTTGAAAATTGAAATGCTAGAAATGGATTCCCTTGTCAATAGCATCTGGTTTCTCTCTACCACAGTTCAATTTAATTTCACAAAGTTTTTGGATTGTTTACTACATTTAATGCCATTCAGGCTACAAAGTTGAATAAGACATTGACCCTATATTGAGGGAATTTATAATCTAGTGGGTGAAAAGAAACAGGTAGAAAAGTAATTAACTTCTTTATAGTTTATATTATACTTTGGAAGTCCCAGCTTTTATTTGCAGAAGCTCTTCTGCATTCCTACCACTTCTTCCTTGGGTGAGGTGGCAGCATTTTGAGACGCATGGTAATATTATTGGAGGAGATGGATCGCTAACAGTTTAACTACTTGTGGCACAACACTAGTCAGTGGATCTCTCTATAGAAACAGGAGTGGGTCCTTTGTCCTGTGAGGATGGGCAAAGTAGAGAATCATAGTTCTGTTTAAGCCTTCTTGTGCTAACATAAGCATACAGCATAATATACAGCAAGCGATACCTGTTGGGGATGTTTCAAAGTCAGGTCATTGACCTCGATGATCAATAATTGCTTCTACATGTATGCCCTGTATCCTGACATAGGAGTGTTGTCATACCTCTGTCATTTTTTCATTTCCTCAGTCTGGAAAAGAATTTTAAAGATATGAATTAGCACATAGAGCAATGGGCTTGGAGTCAAGAAGTCCTCAATTCAAGATTCTTATCTGTGTGACCTTGGACAAGTCATTCTTCCAGTCTCAAATTTCCTCATCTCTAAAATGGGGTAATACTATCACTTACCTCACAGTATTGTGGTAAGGATAAAATAGGGTAACACATGTAAAGCATTTTCTAAACCTTAAAGCACTACATAAATGCTATCAGTATTGTTATATTACATTTACCTGGGATAGAAATAATCTTTGGTTAGCTGCTTAAAGTTTATGAGTGCTTGTAATTTTTTAATAGAAGACTTCCTTCATCAAGTTAACATTTTCTGTATCTTCAGTGCTAACTTTGTTTGCTTCCACAGCCATAAAAGGCCTCAGCTATTGGTCTAATATGTTTTCAGCTTCAGAGAGTACAATTTGAAATGAAGATTTCACCCATCAGTCAAGTACAGAATGAAGCTTCCTCCTCAGATGGTATTTGAGCAACAGGGTACCTGGTAGCAGTGAGGAATGGGGCCATCCTGCAGAGGCTCAGCCTATGTCTGCCCTGTGACGGAAGTGTGGTTTCTAGCAATGTAACCTTTCTGTTGCATCTTTTGTTTTCACAGTGAGAGAAAAACGTAAGAGCCTCTTCATCAACCACGTAAGTGAAACCGCCTCCTTGTTTTCTTCCTGGGCCAGTGCTAACGTTACTATCATTAATAGCTGAAAACCTTAATAATGATGTTTCCTGTTGGTTAAAACTTAATTTTTATGCTTTAATGCTACCTAGAAAACTGCCACTGATGCTGAAATGTACTTTCTCTTCTGTTTTTTTTTAAATAACTGTCCATGCTCAGTGTTTTTATTGAGATCCTAGGCTACTGCTTCTTCATGATTGTGTGAATATGCACGCCAGCCATACCACAACTTTCCAGCCCTCCATCCCTCCCCTCCCTTCCTCTCTTCCCCTCCCTCCCTCCCTTCCTTCCTTCCTTCCTTCCTTCCTTCCTTCCTTCCTTCCTTCCTTCCTTCCTTCCTTCCTTCCTTCCTTCCTTCCTTCCTTCCTTCCTTCCTTCCTTCCTTCCTTCCTTCTCCCATTTGGAATAAAAGCATTCCTTGATCCAAGATCTTGATTCTTGTTCTACACCTGTCTCCCCTAGAGTGGTTCTTAGTGAACTGAACAGTTTGAAAGAAAAGGTCCTCTTGTTACTAGGCAAGTTCATTCCGGAATACCCTGTTTTAAAAGGTATCTGCATCTCTGCTGACTCTGGCTCTGACTTAACCCAGTTCAGTGGGGAGTGCTCCTTTTACTTTTTCCTTCCTTTAGGCTCACGTGTAGCTGCAGTCAGGTACAGGCGTAGCTGGTAAGCTGCAGGACTCTGACTTCACTGGGATGCCCCAGCGTGCACCATGCTGGGGTGTTTTGGCTTCATAGAGGGAGCCCTGCCATCAGAGGCAAGTTCTGACCACCTCCCCCCACCCCTGCCCTTTAAATATGCAGCCTTCTTTTCAAAAAGTCCCCAAAGCTACTAAATTTTTAGGAAGGGAAAATTAACATAAATGTTTTTAAATATACTTGTGAAGGATTATGGGATGTATATTCAGCTTGAGAAAGAATTCTTCACTTTAAAGAAGGTGCTCCTTGGTTATTTTGTTTAATAGTAGCAACTCTAGTGTATCTAATCATTTCTTTACAGATTCTTAACTGCTTACTGAGAAGATGGGAGTGAACGTTAGGGTGCAGTCTTAGAAAGTAAATACTAATAAAACTGTAATAATTTTTGAAAAATCATCTCTGATATTAGAATGTAAGCCATTAAATTATTTACCCATATCTGTTTATGAATATGCCTTTCTTTAAAGCAACAGTCAGCTCTTAATGGTGGGTTCTAATAATCCCAATCTTTGCTTTTCTTTCACTTTTCTTCTGTTGTAATTTGGACATTTCACCGCTTATCAGCACTTCCCCCTAGAGCAAAGAAAAGTGATAGAATCAAAACTCAAACCAATCTGTGTGTGTGTGTCTGTGTGTCTGTGTGTGTGCGTCTGTGTGCGTGCGTCTGTGTGTCTGTGTATGTGTGTCTGTGTGTGTGCGTCTGTGTGTGCGTGCGTCTGTGTGTGTTTGTGTGTGTCTGCGTGTGTGTTTGTGTGTGTATGTGTCTGTGTGTGTGTTTGTGTGTGTCTGTGTGTGTGTGCATGTGCGTTTGTGTGTGTCTGTGTGTGTGTATGTGCCTGTGTGTGTATGTGTCTGCGTGTGTTTGTGTGTATCTGTGTGTGTGTTTGTATGTGTCTGTGTGTGTGTCTCTGTGTGTGTGTCTGTGTATGTATGTATCTGTGTGTGTGTTTGTGTGTGTGTGTATGTGTGTGTGTGTATACTGGTCATGAATAGTACCATTTAAAAGCTCCATGAAGGAAGAACTTAGTTCGTCGAATTATTCGTGCCATCCTTCTCTCTACCCCCATCACGATAGATATATTTCACTGTATTATGCAGACCATTGGTTTTGAAGTCAGAGGCTAGGAGTTTTCATTCTTGGACTTGCCGTTTACGAGTTGTTTGACCTTGAGTAAGTCAGTTACCTTATCTGTGCCTCAAGTTCTTCATCTGTACAATGGGAATATTATTCACACTATGTGTCTCATAGAGCTAATCTAAGTATCTTGGAGATATTGAAGTATTATATCAATGCAAGTTAATTATTATGTATGTATATATTTATTTGCCTCCCCCCATGATATTTTTGACTGGGATGAGTATCTCCTACCATTTACTTTGCCTCTTATTTAATAAACAGTCTTACCACTTGTCACTGAAGAAACTTCTGCTCATAGACAGAAACTAGCAGAAAACATTAAATCTCACCTTGGACACTTTAGTTCTGTGACCCTAGGCAGGTCACTTAACTTCTGTGTGCCTCAGTATAGTTAACTGTAAAATGGGGATAATGGTAGCTCCTAGTTTATAGGATTTTTGTGATAACTAGATGAGATACATTTTTTTAAGTGCTTGGCTGGTTATTTCTTATTTCTTTCCTCAAAGATAGAAAAAGAGAGTTACTGTTTTCATACATCTGGGCTTTGTAGTATTTTGTTTATTTAAAGTTAGAATGAATGCTTCTCTTGATCTTTACAACCTATTAGATAACTCAGGCACATTGTATTACATATGGCAAAATACTTTGCATAACGTACTTTAATTCACCTTTCATAAAATAATATTTTGAATTTTTTTTTTACTTTGTTGTAGGAGTCTACTTAATTTTCTGTTAAAATGGTCTGTTGTCACTTTAAATTAACTGTCTGAAATAAGTTTCTAAAGAAGCCAGCTTGTGTTGCTAAGGGCATCCTGAGCTGTTAAATAAACTCAAGGGCTGTATGTATATAAGGTGAAGGCAAGGAGAGAGATTTGATCTGTTTCTTACCCTGAAGAGTGAGTGAATGGAAAAGCAGCCTTTTCTGACTGGAGAAAAAGAGGCATGAGGTTTTACTGTTCTTAAGGAGAAGATTCCTGTTTTCCTTTTTGATTTATTTGAACTTTGTTATTGTAATAAAATGAATTTTTAAAGGTTAAAGTTGGACATCTATAATTTTAAACTGGGGTGAGCTGAAGTAGAATGCTGCCATTTTAAGTCTGAGGAAAAACCTACACCTTGTGTTGTATAATCCTGGCACCCTACCAACGCTTGGTGGGATTATGTCTGAAATGTAGTTGTAGTAATGCTTATCCAGCTTTAAATGCTGAAATTGCATAACAAATCAGGAAATGACAGCTTTTTGGCAGCCCTAATTTGGAAGTTTTTCCTCAGCGACCCTTTAAAATGAAAGGGCATTCTCCAAAATTGTTTTATCTCCCCTTCTGCAGCCATTCAGGAAGGTAGGTCAGAAATTTGCATCTCTGAAGTACTTACTTACTGTAGGCTGGCAGATCATCCTCAGAATTTGCAGGGAAGCCAAATTTTATCCTTTGTTTATCAATCTTTGGCCAACTGCAGAATCTGCAAAGAGATTCTGATGTAATTAGTGTAATTTATTAGCTTTGTCCTTCAGGGTTTGACTAAATTAAAATCTGTTTTTCTGAATTCAGCCTATAAATTTTCAGATACTCTCGTTGTGGGCTAAGATTTCTCACAAAAACGTTTATTCTGTTGGACTCCTGGCTTAGCTAATCTAGTCACTGGTATGTGAGCCCTGGAGTCTTTTACTGCATCTTGTATTTAATGACTGGGGAAAAATAGATCAAGCAACGTAATATTGAGAGTTTGTATTAGAAGTGCCTTGCCTATGCCCATACTCGACTAGTAAGTGTCAGAGCTGGGATTTGAGAGCCCAAGAGTCCTTTGATTCCGAGTCCAGATAACCTTCTGTTAAACCAGACTGGCTCTTGGCAGCATTATCATTCGCATTTACAAATAAGGAAATTGAGTCTCACCAAAGGTAAAATGAGCCTTTCTCAAGGTCTTCCAGCTAATAAATGATAAAATTCAGATGGGAGCCCATCTGTCATGATTCTTGCACTTCTGAGCCCTGTACTCTTTTCACTGCATCACATCTTTTAAGTGCACCAAATATACTTGAATTCCAGAGAAAATTACTAAGGGGGGATATAGAATATATTTAATTTGATGTATTTGAAAGTTGGAAAACGTGCTGTGTGGCTTTTGTTTTTCTTTATGGCACCTATCATGTAGTGTTCTTTCATGTTTAAAATTCTTATTGATACCTTTTATTTCATATTATTTTCCTCTCTGACTATATTCTCTTTCCCACCACTTAATAGATAGTTAACATCTAACAAAGAAAAAAAAGGAGGAAAAACCATCAAATTAGCAAAAGCTAATCAGCACATTAACTGTCTTATAGTGTATGCAGTGTTCCACACGTTTTAGTCTACCGTCTTTGCAAGTCTAGCATTTAGTTTGTGTAAAGAACATTAATTGGATTGAGAGTCAGGAAGCCCATGTTCTAATCCCAGTTCTGTCATAAATTGAATGACCTTAAGCAATCTTTTCTCCAGTTTTTTGGTTCAGTTTCTTCATTTGTAAGATTAATGAGTTGGATTTTAGATGATCCAGAAAGCACCTTCCCACTCAAAAATTCTGATTCATTGTTAGAGGGCTTTAATATATAATAGATGTTAATGAGAAATAAGTTTTTCTTCAGTCTCTTTCATGGCCATATGTCTGAGAAATAGGATATGAAAGCATTAGATAATATGTGAACATATTTGCTGGTTTTAGATTCTGGTAGTTCATAACCAGTTACTACCGATGAATAAGAATTTGTCTTGTTTGAACTAAGTATAGATTCACTTCCATAATAAGATCAGTTTAGAAAAACCCCAACATATAGAGACTGTTTTCCAGCTTTCACTTTTGCTAATAAATTAAGAAGCAAGTTGAAGGTTGAACTTGTCTATGCTTGGCTTTAAAGTCCTGTATCAGATGGTGTGGTTAACCCATACTGTCTAGGTGTAAAGGTTAATGGGCAAAGGAAGGCCTCAAGTACTTGTTTCTCCATTTTATAATCTGGTGACTGCTGAAATTAGGTTGCTTCTTGGGGCTTAAATTCCGTTTTGCTAAACCTTCAGATGCTTCACTTTTTCCATTTCTAGAAAACAGAAAATATACCACCCAGGACTTTGTTATTAGTTTCCAAGCTAGGGTACTTGATTGTACTTTCTCTGTACTTGTTGCAGAGGGTTAAGTGACATGCTTGAAATTGTCTTAAAATCACCACCTTCCTCTTCCTGCTGAGATCAAAGGATGTCAGAATTGGAGGAGAGCTCAGAAGCTATTTGGATCAATTTGTTCCTGAATAAGAGTCCTTTCTACAACTCAAAAGTAGTCATCCAGTCTTTGAAAAACAGAGAGACAGAGATAGAGATGAGATAAAGACAGAAAGAACCCACTCAAGGCCCATTCTACTTTTTGATAATACAGTACTCATTATTAGGAAGGTTTTCCTTATGTAACACTGGAACTAGCTCTTCCCTATCCCCAGAAAAAAAATATTTCATTCAATTTGCTCTCTGATTCCACAGCCACTGAAAACCATAGCTTATGAGACTCCACTAAAGTATTTACTTTTACAACAAAGCCAGAGGACATAGTATTTTCCCCATAAACCTGGACATATTCTTCTACAAGCACAGAACTTAGAGATATACAGATTTGGTTCCAGACCACTACAATAAAACAAATAATTGCAATAAAGTGAGTCACACAAATTTTTTTTTGGTTTCTCAGTGCATATAAAAATTATGTTTATTCTGTACTCTAGGAAGTGTGCATAGTATTATGTCTAAAAAAATATATGTACCTTAATTAAAAAATACTTTATTGCTAAAAATGCTAACCATCACTTGAGCCTTTAGAGAATCATAGTCTTTTTCCTGGTGGAGGGTTCTTGCCTCTTTGTTGGTGGTTGCTGACTGACCATGATGGGAGTTGCTGAAGACTGGGAAACTGTGGCAGTTTCTTGAAATAAGAAAACAATGAGGTTTGCTGCATTGATTGACTCTTCCTTTCATAAAAGATTTCCCTGTAGCATGTGATACTGTTTGATAGCATTGTTGCCACAGTAGAACTTTTTTCAGAATTGGAGTCAATCCTCTCAAACTGTGCCACTGTTTTATCAATTAAGTTTACTAGTATTCTTTAATATTGTTGTGTCTTAGGGAACAGTGGGAGGAGTGGGAGAGAGATGGGGTGGTTTGTTGAGCAGTTTGAACATACGCAATTTATTGATTAAGTTCTCTGCCTTATATGGTTGTGGTTCATGGCAGCCCAAAACAATTGTAATAATACCATCAAAGGTCAATGATCACAGATTGCCATTACACGAGATAATGACGAAAAATTTGAAGTACTGAGAGAATTACCAAAATGTGATACAGAGACATGATGTAAGCACATGCAATTGGAAAAATAGCATTGGTAGACTTGTCCGGGGCATTGTTGCCACAAACCAATTTGTAAATAATGCAATACCTGCAAAGTACAATAAAGCAAGGCACAATAAAATGAGGTATGCCTATATACACCTATCATTTAAGAAGAGTGGATTCCTTTAGGGAATATGTGGAGAAGCTTACAGATTGGAACACTTATGGTCAATCTTACACATGGAAGGAGAACTCAACTTTGAAAACATAGGATACTCATTGACTTCTGGTGGTGTCTTTGGGCTATCCTTGCTTGTCTTGTGGTTGCTGCTGGGGGTAATAACTCCTAGACATTGCTCCACTGACCTTACTGCTAGGCATGTGATTGTAAAGCTTCTCTTTGCTACCAGCTTTTCCCTTTAGCTGGAGGCTTCAGTTAAGTGTTTACCTCTTCTCCAAAAGAGGAGTGGGTTCTGCCATCTCTTTCTGCTTGAAGCCCCATAACTTAAACTTCAGCTCCTTCAAGGTGGAAGGAGAACCCCTTTGTAATACAGTACCCTTTCTAGGGGGAAAACTTAGGTGCTGTTTCACCATTAGTCAAGGGATCTGTGTTTTCCTGGAATCTTAGATTCCAAGGGGCGCCATTGTCTTGTGGAACACAGAATGACCAGCCAGCTACTTAGAGCCTGTAGGCACTGAGTCTGCTTGGGATGCTACTTCCTCTTACTTATCAGGATCACATCTGTTTCCTACTCCTCTGCCTTAGGGTTAAGAGTCCAGATAATTCCTTTTTAATTTTTCATGGCCAAGTGACATTCCCCAATGCATTATATTCAGTGGCAACCTTTCTAACAGACTCTGTGTGAGTTTGAAACTCCCCAGTTTTCCTCAGATCATCCCTAGCATCTTTTGGGTCTGGAGGAGGCAAGAACAACAAAATCCAAGTGGGTTTGTAGAGAAGTTACAATCTCCACCTTAATTCTCCGCTTCAGATTTATTTCTTTATTTTGTATGTGTAACTGACTGCATGTCTCCCAGGCTTTGAGCTGTCCATAGCTCATATCAAGCCTAAATCCGGTCTGCAACTTCTGCGCGTTGCTTATAATTCATCTAGGTGACACAGTGGAGAGAGCGAGGGCCTGGGTCAGGACAATCTGAGTTCAGATTTGGCCCTGGACACTTCCCAGCTGTGTGACACTGAACAAGTCACTTATTCCCTGTTTATGTTGGTTTTCTCATCTGTGAAATGGGGACAATAATAACCTCTACCTGCTAAGGGTGTCCTGAGGACCAAATGAGACAATAATTGTAAAGCACTTAGGAGAGTGCCCAGCACATAGTAAGTGCTGTAGAATAATAACTAGTATTATTGTCATTGTTACTGTCGTGTAATTCTGCCCTCTGAAGCCAAGTAAAAGACCTAGTCTCTTTTCAGTACAGTAGCCCTTAGGTACTTGAAGACGGCTCTTGTATTTCTTTTTTGAGATGTCTTCTCTAGTTCCTTTGACCATTTGTCATACTACATATTCTTTTTTGAAAATGTGTACTGTATTTATTTTTCAGTTTTTACTTCCACAAGAATTTGAATTCAAAATTTTCTCCCCTTCCCTCCCCACTCCCCCTCCAGGACAGCATGCACCCCATCCATCCCTTCCTCCAATTACTCAACCTTCTTCCGTCCCCCTTCCACTCTATTTTCCTGTAAGGCAAAATAGATTTCTTTTACTCCATTGTCTCTATATCTTAATTTCCAGTTGCATGCTAAAACAATTTTTAACATTCATTCTTAAAGCTTTGAGTTGCATATTCTCTCCCTCCCTCCCCACCCACCTCCATTGAGAAAACAAGAAATTCAATATTGGTCATACATGTATAACAATGCAAAGCACTTCCACAATGGTTACGTTGTAAAAGATGAAACTACATTTCCCTCTGTCCTGTCCTGCCCTTCATCTCTTCCTTTCTCTCCCTTGACCTGTCCTCCCACAATAGTGTTTGCTTTTGATTATCCCTTTCCCCAATTTGCTGTCTTTTCTATTATCTTCCCTCTCTTATCCCTGTCCCCTTGCCTTCCTGCAGGGTAAAATAGATTTCCATATCCAATGTGTTATTCCTCCTTAAGCCAAATCCCATGAGAGGAAGGCTCAATTATTTCTTTTTATCTCATCTCTCTTCCCCTCCATTGTAGAAGCTCTTTCTTTGTGAGGTGGTTTGCTACATTCTACCTCTCCCTTTCTCTTAATCCTAGTACATTCCATTCAGCAGTAGATTTTATTACTATTTTTAAAGGTATTCTTTCATATTCACCCCACCCTGTGCCCTCTATCTGTGTGTGTATGTATGTGTATGTATATATACACACATATGTATAAATGCGCATGCATACGTACACCCATGTACATATACATACCTACACATATGTAATATACAGACACATATTCCCATATACACTACATATATATATATATATATATATATATATATATATATATATATATATATATATATATATATATATTCCCTCTAACTACCCCAATGCTGAAATAGGTCCATGAGTTACAAATAACTTCTTTTCATGTAAGCATTTCAACTTAAATGAGTTCCTTAAGGCTTCTCTTTTCTGTTTACCTTTTCATGTCTCTCTTGATTCTTATATTTGAAAGTCAAATTTTCTATTCAGCTCTAGTCTTTTTAACAAGAATGCTTGAAAGTCCTCTATTTCATTGAAATTCCATTTTTTCCCCTGAAGTATCATACTCAGTTTTGCTGGGTAAGTGATTCTTGGTTTTAATCTTAGCTCCTTTGACCCCTGGAATATCATATTCTAAGCCCTTCTGTCCCTTAGTGTAGAAGCTGCTTATCCTGTGTTATCCTGATTGTATTTCCATAATACTTGAATTGTTTCTTTCTGGCTGCTTGTAATATTTTCTCCTTGACCTGGGAACTGTGGAATTTGGCTACAATATTCCTGAGAGTTTTCCTTTTGAGCTCTCTTTCAGGAGGTGATTGGTGAATTCTTTCCATTTCTGTTTTATCCTCTAGATCTAGAATATCGGGGCAGTTTTTCTTGATAATTTCTTGGAAGATGATGTCTAGGCTTTTTTTTTTAATCATAGTTTTCAGGTAGATCAATAATTTTTAAATTATTTCTCCAGGATCTATTTTCCAAGTCAGTTGTTTTTCCAGTGAGATATTTCACATTGTCTTCTATTTTTTCATTCTTTTGGATTTTTTTTTTTTATAATTTCTTGGTTTCTTCTAGAGTCATTATCTTCCATTTTCTCCATTCTAATTTTTAAGGAACTATTTTCTTCAGTGAGCTTTTGAACCTCCTTTTCCATTTGGCCAATTCTGCTTTTTATAGCATTCTTCTCCTCATTGGCTTTTTGGACCTCTTTGGCCATTTGAGTTAGTCTGTTCTTAAAGGTGTTATTTTCTTCAGCATTTTTGGGGTCTCCTTTAGCAAACTGTTGACTCTCTTTTCATGATTTTCTTGCACTGCTGTCATTTCTATTCCCAATTTTCCCTCCTCCCCTCTTACTTGATTTTCAGAATCGTTTTTGAGTTTTTCCGTGACCTAAGATCATTGCATATTTATTTCGTAGACTTTGGATGCAGAAGCCTTGACGTTGATGTTTTCCTCTGATGGTGTGCATTGCTCTTCCTCATCATATTGCATATTCTTGAGGCTCATCACCAACCTGACCTTCTCATCTCAATACTCTCCAGCTCTTTCACTGTAACCTCTCTTTTATTTGCATAGCTCATGGAAACTGCTACTGTCTCTTGAAAAACCAAGAAAAATGGAGCTCGGATATTGTTCCTGTGACTTTAAAAGTTGAGATGTCATGTTGGGAAAAGGACAGTTAGATGAACAGTTGGAAGGGACTGATCATATAGGATAAATGAGTTACCGTGAAGCACCTGTCCCTAATTAGTAAGAGGGAAGTGAAACTTTTATTCTTGATCTGATAACAAATTTAATATATAGCAACAAGAGTCAAATGGCAGGCCAAAGTCAGGTGACCTGCAGGAGAAGGAGGTCAGACTCCTGACCTCATATGTATGTGATAATTTGTCATAGCCAGTTCACTTCAAAATTCACTCTTGCCCCATGAATGAAAAAATATTTCTAACTACCTTTTTCTTTAGCTGAACACCATGGATTTGAACCAAAATCAAAATGTTCTGCTTCAAAACTTGCTCCTGTGACCTTAGGGAGACACATTAATTATTCAGTGTGTATATGTGTGTGTTTCTGTTTTTTGATAACCTACCATGTTTGCATTCACTCTTATAGGTACTTGGGAGAGCATAAAGGCATAGATAACCTATAACCTTGAGATAACAAGAAGCTTTTGATTACAGTATTGATTATGCTGTTGATTTTTCATTTCATAAGACTTTCATCTCTCACTTTGGAAAATCCTTGGTTATAGAATTTATGAATTGGAAGGACCTCATTAGACATCTGGTCCAACTAGGAAAAATCCCTTCTTCAGCATACCTGACAAAGGGTCATCCAAACAGTGCTTGAAGACTCTAGTGATAAGGGACCCATGTTCTCCATTGGTGGCCAGTTCTGGTTTTGTTAGTTAGATTGTTAAAAAGATTTTCTATTTTAAATTTGCCTCTTCCATCCATTACTCCCAATTCTGCCCTCGATGCTGTGAAGAAATCTAGTCCTTCTTCCAGTTGGCTGCCCTTCACCCATACGAAGACAGTTACCACGTACTTTTCCTCATCCCAAGTTTTCTCCAGGCTAAACATTCCCATCTCACATGACATTCCTTCACCATCTTAGAAGCTGAGTTGGAAGTATTCACTATTTTTTTTCCTTTTTAATCAACTTCTTTCATAAAACTCATAGAAATAGTGATAGTATAGATCACAAAGGTATTGATTGATACAGGTGGGTTGTCTCCACAGGAAAATGATAACACATGAGTATCTTTTCTGGGGTCAGAGAAGATTTCCTAAAGAGATTCCTATCTTAATATTTTATTTATCACCCTCTCTCTATCTTTTGCCTCTTAATCTCCATCCTATTTTTCTTTCTACCTTCAGTCCTAACTGTGTTTCTCCCTATCCTTACATTTGTCTCTTTTCCAGGCAACCCTCCCCTTCAGCCTAGATGTTAAGGAGATTCAATCAGATAATGTGAGAAAATGCTTTGGAAAGCTTACAATGCTAGACAAATGTAAACTATTACTGAATTTCTTTTTTCATCCCCCTCTCTTCTTTCCTTATGATTTCCTAACCTCTACCCCTTTTATTCCTGCCAGTAAAAGCTCTCCTCCTTCTTTGCTGACAGATTACAGTGTTTCTCTTGTGTATTCTGCTAGTGAACTTGAAAGTTACAGTACGCATACTGAGATGGGCAAGCATCAGCATCCTGACTTACTTATTTCCCCACTGCCCCCAAAAAAGTTCATAAAATAGTGGAGGTGAGATCTCTTTTAATTATAGCAGCAAGACTTTGTCCATGGTGTTGGGATTTGACTCTCCTAATAAGCCACTAAAAACTCTAAAAGTTGTAGTTACACGGTTCAGGAGCAGGCCTCTCTGAGTTCTCTAGGTTGATAAACATTGCTAAGGGATTAGAGGTAGTTCTTATCATGATTCCTCAACTTCATTGTTGTAATTTGGGAGTCTTGAGGATAAGAGTGGGAATGGGATGGTGTGTAATTTTCCTTTCTGTCAATCTGGTGCTCAGGCCCTCTCTGAGATGTCTCTCCCTCTTTCCTTGGCCCATTTTCACTCTCTCATCCCATCTCTCTCTTAGCTTGCTCAGTTTTTTAAACAAATTTATTTAGCCTGTACAGTAACCTCTGAAGCTGAGAAAGGGAGAAAAGTGTGAAGTTGGGGAAGCAACAACATCCTCTTTATTAGGAGCAGATATTGCTTTGGGGTCTGGATTTAGTAACAAAAGCCAGCCAGGAGAACATGGTGTTCTCTCTTTTTATCTCCTTATAAAATGTGGTGGCCTGCTTTTCTTCATTTAATGTCTCTTTTATTTTTACTTCTATAAAGTAGAATACACACACAGGTGTGTGTGTGTGTGTGTGTGTGTGTGTGTGTGTGTGTAAAATATTTAACTCCACTACCACTGGAAAACATGGAGATATGCTGTCTTTCAAAGCAGAACTTTCTTTCCTCTTCGGTCAGTGAATCAGCTAGTTCTAAGCTGAACTTCCTATGTACATTGGACTATCCCAGGACCATCCTAACAAACTTATGAGCTGGTCAGTCAGTTGTAGCAATGGCTTATCCTTAAAATTTTAAAACCAAGGCCAAAAGGAGGAGGCAGCTTCTTAAGGAAAAATATCCTCAAAGGAAGCAAACCTGTGTGGCATCACTCAGCTCTGACTATGAAATTTGTTTCCTAAAGGAAAAGGAAGCTCTCTTCATCCCCTTCCAGCCCAGGGCTAGAAGCCAGCAGATCTGAGCTCTGTAACAAACCAGCTGTATTAACTAACTTAGGGCACTTAATCTAATCTCTATGTGAAATAAATGGGACATCTTCTGTGAAAAGGGAATCATGATACATTATTTGCCTGCTTCACATATTGATTGTGAGAGCAAATCATGCAATTTATGTAAAAATACTGTGCCTAAGAATTGTGATGTAAATGCAAGGTGATTAATGTTTGCTTGTTCAGTCTTGTGTCTGACTCTGCATGAACCCATTGCATGCCAGTTACTCATGTGTTATCATTTTTCCCCTGGAGACAACCCACTTGTATCAATCAATACCTTTGTGATCTATAACATCATGGACCATCCCATGCCATTGCTGTCCATAGGATTTTCTTGGCAAAGATGCTGAAGTGGTTTGCCATTTCCTTCTGCAAAGAGGAAAGTCATTGTTTGCATATTACATGGCCATTATCTTTTGTTTTTGTATCGAAGGAAGAGACAATTCATGGCCCAAAGAACTTACCTAAATGTGTTGGGTTTTTTTTTTCCCCCTCTTTGGGTCAAGACTTATGGTTTCATAGATATTGGAAACTTCCAGGGTGTAATCTCCCTTCACCAATGCAAGATCAACAACTTATATTAACTTAAGAGTATGAGAGAATTGCTTTGGTGCTTAGAGGTTAAATAATTTGTCCATGGTCACAGAGCTAGTACATAGTGGAGGCTGAACCTGATCCCTGGACTTTCTGACTTGAGGGCTAGCCCTTTATGTCCTATATTATGCTGCCTCTGAAATATAGCTTATTAATAGTAAAATGAATGATACTATGAAGATTTGTATACTTCTTTGAGATAGCCAAGTGGATCTCAAGCTTGTTAGCATGATCCTGGATATGCCAAGGTACATAGGAGGCTCAGCTTGGAACTGGCTGGGCTAGAAGAAGTGGCCCATTTCTTCATCTCCTACCCCATCCCTATCTTGCTTAAACTTAATTCAAGGGTGCTTTACAATTGCACTCCTCAAAAATTAAGCATATAGGAGTATACACCCAGATTGATACAATTCTTCTGGTGGTTGCACCATTACACCTTAAGCATTGGCTCTTTCTGTCAAAGTGTTCCCTGCCTTCCCTTCTACCCCACCCCCCCAGTTCCCTTTGGAAAGATGACAAATCTGACTAGTCTGTATCAATTGGCTATTTGTGTTTTCATATTGGTGTATAGGGAATGAAAGCTATAACAACGTGGGTACAGAAACTTAAACTCCTTATCTTCTGGGATAATGTGACTTTGATCCCTTTCTCCTTCTGGAAAATTAATTTTTTTAAACCTGAGATGATGAATTAATATGAACTCCCCCAAAATGTGCCTAACAATGTGGCATATTTCTATTATACCCAGGAGATGAAACAGTAATAAAAAAAAAAGTACTTTAAGATTGCTTCTTGAGCCATCGCATAAAAAAAAAATCACATAAATAAATGGTATAAATGGTAATAAACCCAGAGCAGGTCTTTGTGCAGAAGCAGCCCCGCTAAGAACATTGCGAAGGCCCCAGGGCATTGCTCCATGGCAGTGTCAATGCCTTGCCAGGCAAACCTATTTCTCCCCTGTGATTTCAGCCCTTAAGGATATCTCATACATCCTAAATGCATCTCTAGGGCTGTCTCTGGCTGTCATTAGCTATAATGAGGAAGAAATACATCTCCCTATAGAGGAAATGCATTGCTCCATAATGGCACTGAGGGCTGACTCCATTTGAAGGCAGATAAAGTCACTTATAAACTAATGATTTGCAGCAATGTTATACAGAGATCAGACCAGAGGAGAGTTCTGCCATACAAGCCAGCACTTTCCCATACTCTATTGCATTTCTAGGCTGGGCATTGATTGTTTCACCCAAATACCCTGTCAGCTTGTCCCCTCTAGCATTCAGTCTTCTTTCTGGCATTTCAAGGCATCTTCAATTGATGGTGATAAATGCCTCACTTTTTCCTGTTTTTCTGATCACACTCCCATCTTCTCTACTTCACTCAGTGACATTGTCCTCTTTGCTCTTTCTTCCTCCAAAAGAATGTCAAGTCCTTGTGGGCAGGGATCCTTTCATCTGTGTCTTTGTATTCCAAGCATATCTAGCACCTGTTGCAGGCACCTAATAACTAACTGCCCACTGAAACCCATTGCGTTTTTGGTGGACCCTGCTAAAGGCCATGCGAGTGACTTCATTCGTTGTACACTTGATTTTTTTCATCTCAGCCTGTGTTCTGTTCCATACTGTGCTCTACACTCAGTAGGCAAGCAATAAATTCTTGCTAATAGTGTAAGGATGGAAGTAATTTCTTTGGACTGTGATATTTATGTTACATGAGTTCTGCTCAATCTAACACTGAATTTTTCCTTATCTTTTTCTATAGGAAAGCCTTGTTTTCTCTCACTTTTTATCAATCCTTTTTGTGTGTATTCCAATGAATGAATTAGCTTTCATTTCAGTACATATTCTTAAGTTTTCATTTTTGCCTCCCTTTTCTAATCATGATAGTGAGATAAACTAATTATGATATTATATTGATAGCCAATTATTAATTTGTGATCTTCCCCTTTCCTCTTATTTCTATTAAGACCCAATTCCCTGAAAAGATCAGTCAGTCCCTCAAGGGCATGACTGAATAATACAATTACTCCTAGCTCCCAGGCGCCTTAACTAGATTGGACAGGACCCCACCCGAATGGGAAACCTAATTTCTGTTAAAAGTAATAAACAGAATCCTGTCTAATTGAGCCTTTGCCTAGGGGAAGAGCCCTCTGTTCTTGATCCCCTCCTTTAGAGTTTTTGGCAGCCCAACTCTTGCAGGAGAAGATTAGCCACCAAGGTCCGAAAGCATATGGTTTCCCCTTCCCAGATGCCTAGAGGCTGCCAAGCCTTGTGATCAAGCCACCTTCTCAGTAGGAGGGGCTGAAGACTTTTAGACCACCTCCTCATTAAATGACCACTAATCAGAGCTGGATTTCATTTGTCACTGGAGTTCCTGTCAAATCTGATTTAAAGAGTTTTTGAGTCTTCCTTGTGGTCTGTGGCTACTGAGAGAAACCATTGACCATCAATTTATTGTTTATTAGGTTATTAATTACCCAGAAACTCTGTCAGGGATTTTCATTCTTGACAATGGCTTATGTTTCTGTGGTGCTTAATTCATATGTGCTCCTCACAAATGCCTGTGAAGTACATAGGACTGAGGCAGAAAGAGTCCTACTCGAGGTCATTTAGCTAATTAATAACAGTGTCAAGACTAGCACCCCTGTCTCATGCATGACTCCCGGTCCAGTCTCTTTCTATTGCCCAATGTTCTCTGTTTTTCTGTTATTATATTTTGATCAGATCTGAGTTAAGTACCCATCTGTGTACAGTTCTTGGTTGAGATGTCTAATACCTTATAAGGATGAGGTTTCTCCTCTGGGGCTTATATTATAAAATGGGTAACTCATGCTTGGACATACTTCACCGAGAACTGTATGGCATGAAGAGCTCATATGACACATGGAATAAGAATTACAGAATTTCTTCACTAGAAAGGATTTCAATGGCCTTTTGGTTCAAGCCCAAACTGAAAAAAAAAAAAAAAAAAACCCTGACTGCAACATATAAAACAAGTGTTCATCCAACTTCTCTTCTTGGAGCCTTCTAGCCAGTGGATCTCATCCCCTCCTGAGGCAGCTGATTCAGCTTTTGGAAAGCTATAGTTACTATAAAGTTTGTCTTTCCATTAAGCCCAAATGTGCCCTCCTATCCCTCCTAAGTCTGCCTTCTGGTGGTGCAGGAGGGGAAAAAGGGGAAGGAACAAAAGGAGAATGAGGCTACTAGGGACTCTTGCAGATGACAGCATTTCAAATACTAGGAGATTGCTGTCTGTCTCCCTTGAGTCTTCTCTTTCCTAGACTAACTAGTTAGTTCCTTCAGCTAATATTCTGTATGTTATGAGCTCACAGCTCTTCGTAATCCTGTTTGCCTTCCTCTGGATACTCTCAGACTTAACAGTGGCCTTCCTAAAACTGCCATTCTCTCAGATTGAAGACAGCACTTCAGATGTGGTCTGATCCAGAAAAGAGTACAGAAGGACCATCCCCTCTTGACTCTGGGAAGCTGGGCTTCTTTCAGTCAAATGGAAGGTTGTCTTGTCTTTGGTGCCTGTTGACCCATATGGAGTCCCCTGAAAAGTCTCCCATCTGCTTCAGACAAAGTACTGTCTAATCATGTCTTCCTCATTTTGTAACTGGAAAGTAGACTTTTTCAATCTCATGTGTAAGACCTGACATTTATCCGTGCAGAATTTTTTCTTATTAGAATCAGCTTAATGTTCTAGCCTGTCAAAATCTTTCTGAATCCTGATTCCATCCTCCACTGTGTTAATGGTACCTTCCAACTTTGTGTCATCTGCTAATGGGATAAACATGCCTTTACTTAAGTAATTGGCAAAAACATTTAACAGCACAGGGGCCCTTTACTGCATTCCAGCAGACTTCTCTACAGACCTTGCCAAGCTGACGTTGGTTGATTAATGACTACCTACTGTGAGACCAGCCTTTCAGGTGGTACTGATGCCATCTAATTGTACCCTCTATCTAGTCTACATCTCTGTATTTCACAAGAGGAAAATAAGATACCTTAATAAATACTTTAACCAAAATCGAGGTAAAACATATCTGTAGCCTTCATGTGACCTACCAGTTTAGTAGCCTTATTTCCCGCTCCCCTCTAAAAAAAGAGAAAATTTTGTTAGTCTAACATGACCTGTTTTTGATAAAGCCAGTGCTGGCTCTTCGTCGTTACTGCTTCCTCTTTAGAAATTCACGGGCTATCTTCTTACTGAGCAGCTCTAGAATCTTCCCAGCTCATTGGCCTGTAATTATCTCTAAGCTTTATTGTGCGTGGATTTTGGAGATTTTGGAATCAAGAGACCTGGGCTCACAGTTTTTCTTCACTGTCTCACTCTTGGGTTTTTGAGGTAAATTGTTTAACCCTCTCTATTTGTTGGTTTCCTTATTTCTAAGCTGAGACCTTTTGATTAGTTGAATTCTAAGGTTTGATTCAACTTGGATTCTAAGTCTTAAGGTTAATATTCAAATACATAAATAATCATCATCATAATTATGATTATATTAATAACATTGCATAATATGTATATTAGTGACTATCAGATTCCTTATGTCTAAACTGAGAGCTTCAAACCATTTGATTTCCAAGTTCTGATTCAGTTCATGGAGTCTAAGTTTTCATGTATTGATATGTAAACACAAAACAATAATTATCATGAGAATTGTATAATGTCACATAATTATGTTAGTTTTATTAATACTATATTATTTTATGATAGATGATGGCAGTGTTGTAATATAATATAGAATGATAAGTAATATAAGAAATTCTGTCAATTCTATTAACACCATATCTTATAATAATATATAATAATTGTAATATTTATTATTAAACCCACAAGGGATCTGTGATTTCATTGTAAAAAATTCCCTCTACCAATGGAGATATTAATTTTAAAACCAATGATTCTATATTGTGTTAATCCATCAATTAATCAAGCATTTATCTCTGGAACTGTGCTAGGCACTGGGGATACAGACATAAAAATGAAGATGTCTGCCCTCAAGGAACTTAGATTTTCATTTGGGGAAGTTATACATACAAATGTATATGATAGATATGAATATCTATATATCTATATCTATATATATACATGGTCATTTTGAAGGAGAACTATGAGCAAGTTTATTATTCTGATCTGGGATTATTATTCTCTTGTTTTATTTTGTGAAATGCTCTGCTACAGTAGATTACAGGAAAGAAAAGATCTCAGGGTCCCCTAGGTAATGAATGCTTCAGGGGAGGCTGAATTTGAGGAAGCTATCGAAAGAATGAAAAGAAAGTACTCAGTGATGGCGGGGGAAGAGAGGAAATGCAGAAGGAATATTGCCTGAGAAGCACGTGGGACAGAAATATGTGTCACTTTGGTACAGCATAGGCACAAGGCAGGGGAATAGAGGAATAACAGGACATCTAGCCAAGCTGTGGAGAGAGAGAGCATTTCATGGCTGAGAGTAAGGAGCTTAGCCTTACTAGAGGGGGTCATAGGATGTGTTGTCAAACACCAAGGATTGTAGAACAAGGGAGTCAAAGCAACGGCACTGGCATTCCTAACTGCATGCATGCTTCAGATTTGTCTTTGCATTGATTCTTGATTCCGTGTTTATTTTACTGTTCTCATCCAGTTTTTTTTTTAAATTGAACTGTTATAGACTGTCAATCATGTATGTCCAGAGATTTATTTTAATCTAGGGCAAAAGATCATTGGGTTCTAAAAAGAACCAGCAATGCTTGCATTAATAGGAAGCTGCATTTGCCCTCCACAGTAATGTGAAGCTTGGTTTAGGGCCAGCCAGCCATTTTGTACATTTGGTTCATCTGTTTTCTCTGGCCCCAGAAACCCTTCTGTCCTGATTCAGAACTTGTCTGCTTTCACAGAAACTAGCAAGGAAGGAGAGAGGAGCCATAGGGTACCAGCCTAGCTGACAGGCTCATTAGTGAGCTCCAGAGTAGGCTTTGTATCAATGGCATCTCAACGTGGTGTACTCTGGACTCAGAGCATCTGGCTCTAGATCCCAGTAGAGCTGCTGACTCACTCTGGAACCTTGTGAAAATGACTCAAACCTTTTTGAGCCACATTTCCTTATTTGTAAAAGGAGACTTTGGGTTAGATGTCATTTTAGATTCTTTCTAGCTTTTTGGTCTGTGATGGTAGGATTATGTTTATAATGGTTTTCTGTGGTATAGCTCCTTGTTGATCATACCAATTTATAGGTTTTCTAATGTCCAATAGAAACTCATTAATTCAAACTCCTGGAATTTGTAAGATTTTTGAACACAGTACTTAGGAAATAGTTGCTGTCCTTCATTCTTGAAGAGGACCAAAATGACATCACCATGATAAAGTGAAGATTTGATGTATACACCTGTGACTGATCAGGCCAATATGAGCTTGGATGCTCTACCACACACTGGGCACAGATAGTCCATGTGAACATTTGGGGTGGTTACTCCAAATTTGTGCATCCTGCGTTTCCTTTGTGTTGTCTCAATCCTGCTCTGCTTATAGAGCACAGCACCTTTTCTGATGTGGGCATGCCGTGCTGAGCAGTCCTATACCAGTGTCTCCCCATGTCACGCAATCAAATCCAAAGTTCTTGAGAGAGACGTTGGGAGTGTCCTTCTGCTTCTTCTGACCACTATGTGATCTCCTGACCCCATGAGAGTTCTCCATAAAATAGTCTTTTTGGCAAGTGTACATTTTGCATTAAAGCAACGTGACCAGCCCATCAGATTTGTGCTCTCTGAAGAATAGTTTGAATGCCTGGCAGTTTAGTTCTAGCAGGGACCTCAATGTCTGGTACCTTATCCTGTCAGGTGATCTTCAGAATCTTTCTAAGACAGTTCAAATGGAAGTGATCAGTTTCCTGGCATGGTAAACTGTCCATGTTTCACAGGCGTACCACAATGAGGTCAGCACAACAGCTCTGTAGGCCTTCAGTTTGGTAGTCAGTCTAACACCTCTTCTCTCCCAAACTTTTCTTCAGAGCCTCCCAAACACTGAGCTAGCTCTGGCAATGCATGTGTCAACCTCATTGTCATTGTGTACGTTCCTGGAAAGTATACTACCAAGGTAAGTGAACTTACCCACAGCATTTAGAACTTCTCCATTTGTTGTAACTGATGGTTCCATGTATGGATGCTGTAGTGGTGGCTGATAGAGAACCTGTGTTTTCTTGGTGTGAATTATTAGGCCACAGTTAGGCAGCAGAGAATTGATCCATACTTTGTTGCATCTCAACTTCAGAGGCTGCGTTGAGTGCACAGTCATCTGGAGACAGAAAATCATGAACCAACACTCCCTCCACTTTGGTCTTGGCTTGGAGCCTTTTCAAATTGAGTCATCGATATGGTAGTTGACCTTGATGCCATGTTCATCCTCATTGAAAGTATTTAATAGCATGACTGAAAACATCATGCATAGAATCATGAGAGCAAGCACACAGAGCTGTTTCACTCCACTGGTGACTGGGAAGGCATTGTCCACTATCCAGAACTCGGGCAAACCTGCCACTGTGAAACTTTGATGTACAATGCTGATGAACTTCTCTGGGCAACCAAATTTTGACATAATTTTCCATAAGCACTCATGACTAACAGTGTCAAAGACTTTGGTCAGATCTACAGATGTTGTGTACAGACCTCTGTTCTGCTCCTGGCATTTCTCCTGGAGTTGTCGGGCAGCAAAACCATATTGACTGTTCCTCAACCCTTTTTGAAGCCACATTGGCTCTCAGATATATGACCTTCTTCCAGGTGAAGGATCAGCCTATTAATGAGGACTCTAGCAAGAATGTTGCCAGCAATGACTAAGAGAGAGATTCCCTTGTGATTGTCACAGGACACCCTTATAGAAATGGACAATGGAGGCATCCTTGAACTCCTGGGGGATAACCTCCTCTTGCCATATAACCTGGAAAATTTCAGTCAGCTTTTGTATGAGCAGTGGTCCCCCTACCTTGTAAATTTCAGCTGGAATAGAATCAGCACCAGGTGCTTTGCTACATGAAAGGAGCCTAATGGCCATCAAAACCTCTTCTTCAGTTGGAAGTTCAGCTAAGGAGGGATTGATTGGCTTCAATCTGAGGTAGATGGTCAATGACTTCAGCATTGATTGATGATGGTCTATTGAGAATATTATGAAAGTGTTCACTCTAGGATCATGTCCTTATCACTAATCAATGTGACTCCATCAGCACTGAATAATTGTGATGCATCACAGGTTTTTGGTCCATAAATAGCTTTTAGGGAATCATAAAAGCACTTTGTATAGTTACTATCAGCATAAAACTGAATTTCATCTGCCTTCTTACTGAGCCAGGAATCTTGCATCTCTCTACACTTTGCTTGTACTTTACTTTTGATGGAATAAAATGCTGCCTTCTTAGAGATGGATGAAATATCCTACTGGTAAATCCTTTGGAGTTCTTGTTTTTCATTTAGCAACTTCTGGATTTGCCCGTCATTTTCATCAAATCAGGCTTGGTGTTTGCAAATGTTGTTACCCAGAGGAGCAAATGCAGTGCTGTACACCAAATCTCTGAAAGCTGTCCACTCCTTTTCTGCTCCACTGTTGCCAACTGCATGTTGGCTCAGCTTTCCCTCCACATTGGCATCAAACTATTCACACTCAGAGAAAAGCTCTAATTTGTTGACATTAATTCTCCTGGTAGTCATTTTGCCTTGGGGGCAAATTGGGGGCACTTTTGATGAATGCTAATATTTAGCTTGTAGAGGATAAGTCTATGATCAGTCCAACACTCTGTACCACACATTGCCTTTGTCATCCTCACATCTTATCTATTTCTTCTTCTCATAATCACATAGTCTGTTAGATGCCAATGTTTGCTGTGAGCGAGCATCCATGAAGTTTTATTGTGTTTAGATAAATGGAAAACAGCATTGGTGATGAGGTCATTCAATGCTCAAGTCGTCAGCAATAAATGACCATTGCTGTTGCTGTTTCAAACTCCATTCCTCCCTAGAACTCCCTGTCAAATCTGGAAGTCTGAGCTTACCCTAACATTGAAGCTACCCAGAATTATAAGCTTGTCCTCTTTTGACACACTGATGATAAGGGTCTCTAGGTCTTCATAAAATTTTTCTTTGACCTCATCAGGGTTCCTCACGATGGGAGCGTAGACACTGATGATGGTGGCATGGTGTTTTCCTGCAAGTGGCAATTGCATTGTCATGAGCCTGTCGTTCACTCCTTTTGGCAGGTATACCATCTTGCTGACTAGATCAGTTTTGATTGCAAAACCTACACCAGCTTCACAGTGCTCCGCTTCACTGTGGCCACTCCAGAAAAATGTGTATCCTGCTCCAACTTCAGCAAGCTGGCCTTCATTTGCCGGTCTTGTTTCACTCAGGGCTGCTATTTGGGTGTTGGGTTCTCTTGAGCTGAGAATCTGTTGAGTTCTGTTGCAACAAGAGTAGTTCTTTCAGGTCTACTGGATTTTGTGTTGTCTATAAGTGTGCTCACATTCCATGTGCCCATGTTGAGTGAAATCATCTTTGCAGATGTTTTTCTACATTTTTTTTTTTATGTTTCGACCACAGAGAGGGATTTCCTGCCTGCTGCAATAATCAGGCCAGGGTTGGGTAAGCAAACACTATTTAGGGCATCTTTTACAGCCCCCATCCTCACACCAGGAGGTGAGCAGTACGATCCTTAAAAGGCTGCTCAGACACCCAAGGGGCTGCTGAGTCCCACTGCTGCTTCCAGTGAGAAATGACCCTAAGGCTTGAGTCACCTGTGTGCAGGGTCATGACTGCAGCTTCCAGTGTATCTGCTCCTGCTGCTGCATCATTTGCCTGTCGCCACAGGACTTTGAGGCATAATAGTAAAATGGTATGGGTGATGTCTTTTGATTCGGTGTAAATTGGATTTAAGGGAGGCAGAGTTGCATGAAATTGTCAGCCTCACTCTGTCTTCCAGAGTCATAGTCCAGTGGCAGGACAGAGTCAAGATGACTGATGATGGCTCAGGATGCAGCGGATGACCTTGGCATCTCCGATGCCTAACCAAACTCTAAGCGCTCCACATTGCCTGCTTTAGCTGCCTTCATGGCCGTTGGAACAAATTGTTCTCATCCGTTCATTCCACCAGAAAGGTCTTCACATGCTTGGGGTAGACACCTCCCTAGCTCACCAATGGGGAGACCCCTTGGTTACCCTCAACCTGCTTTGACCCTTTGCCCCAAAATAGTTTTACCAGGGTGTGACCACTGCACATGCCATAGCTTCTTGGAGTCACAGGTGAGAGAACAGGTGGACACCAAAGGTAGAAAGAGTCCTGAAAAGAGCTTGGCAGCAACTACATCAAAGGTAGTCTTCCCTGAATACACCCTGCACCCCACTTAGGAAGTAAAATACCTTTGAATATCAAGTCCAACAATTCTTACTTGCTGGAGGCCTTTTGTAGTTTTGTCAGATTATTTTTAATGTAGGCCTTTTAAAATCATTTCTCATTTTACTGCATAGTGTCAGTATCTCAATTTTTAAAATAGGTTGCATTTGAAGGGAATAAAGCTACGTTGTTTGAGATGATTCTGCAACTGGGACTTTTCACAGATTTAGATGCATCTTTTCTCCACATCTGCTCTCTCCTTATGAATTATGATTTGACACATGGTGGATTTGAGCAGGCTACAACAGATTAAAATAAGAAATCATGCAAGACAGTGTAAATACTGTTATTCAAGAAATGGATGACCAGAAAAAAAGATGGGCTAGTCACATAGCTAGATCTAGTAAGGGATTAACAGATGGATGATCCATATATTTCATTGCCTACCTACACTATCTAATTGGAAAGTGAGGAAGGTGATATAGGTGGGCACGTGGTGAACTTATCAAAGGCTGGACAGGTGTGATTGGCTACTGGAAGGAATTCCCATGTCAGTGAGATCACAGATCACTTTGAAATATTATATTTTTTGAGTGAAGATATAAAAAAATATGTAATTTGATTTTATTTTTCTATGTATAGTTTTAATTTTTTAGACTTATGGCAAGATACATTTGGTATTCTTAGGGAAATACATCTGTGCTGTTTATGGTACCTAGTCATGTAAGATTATGTCATTCATATTCTCTTCCAGTCTCCCTCTGGGGCATGCATACAAAAAAGTATTCTGAAGCTGTAGCCAGCATATTTAGCTCAGTTGCTTGGCAAGCAGAATGATACATTTATTAAGTTAGTAATTATGATGTTACAAGATGCACGTATGCAGAAGAGTGTGCTATGTTTGCATATGCATATAAAATTTTCTTCAGAATGTTTTAAGAAATAAATGTTTTGGTAAAGTGAAAGTTGAATCATTTGGTTAACTGAGAGTTGCATATATATATACATATATGTTATATTTTATTGTGTGGGTATGTACATATGTGCATATATTGATGTGTTGCATGCTTGTGTTCATGCATACACATATGTGTGTGTACATGTGTATGCATACAAATCGATTCTGTGTGTATTTGCCTATGCACACACATACACACCAGACATGGACTGCAAATTTTCAGAGAATCAGAATGCAGGAGACATAGACTTAACTTAAAAATGTCCTGAGGGTTATACAATATTTTTTGCTGATTTCATAATCAGGATCATCTCTATAAATATTAGTTTCCATTGGACAAGATCATAAATTTAATTGGTGTAGGAGATCTGGCAAAATTACGATGACAGTATAACTCACCCTGTAAATTGGGTTTTGCTTTTTTTAAGGAATCCTTGGTAATCAGTTTCTTTGCTTGCTATTTATACCTTTCTCATAAAATCAGAATGTGGAAGCATTTATTTCTTCACATCTACTCCTCTTCCCTCAGTCAAGATTTCTAGTTATTGGAAGTTTTCAGTTGCTTAGATTTCAGATAAATAGAGTTTATTAAGTATGAATCATGCATGATATTGAACAACTTGCTAAAAATTTTAAATTTGACCTAATGTGACAAGTTGCATTAAAAAAAATCAAATCCCATGTAGTTGATGAGTAAGAAACTTCAAATGTGAAATCATTTGAAAGCTTTTTGAGTCAAGTTGCTTATTCCCTTGACCATTAGCATCTGGCACATCTAGGACTTTTTTGAATCTGTAGTTAGCACTGGGAGACACAGCATGAAAGAACTCAAATTACTGGGCAACTTTCCCACATTGAGGCTTGTTTTTGTTTGTTTGCTTTTGTTTTTTTGGCCTCTGAAACCTTCAGGTCCTTTGTACACCTGTGCCTGCTCTGTGACATTCATTTTACGTAGCTAATGGAGATAGTTCTATAACCTGTGGGAAAGGGGGAAAAGCACGACTGATTAATGGAAAGGGCAGGAAGGCAGTCACTGGTTCTCGAAGAGGGTTGTCCACACTCTAGCCTTAAGATGAAATAGACAGCATTTACTGTCAATTTTGCTCCATTGTTGGCATAACTGCAAAAGTGATTCCCTCTTCCTTGAAAAAAAATCAAGCATTAATGAAGAATTTTTGAATATGTTTAAAATATAGAAGTATGTATGTATCTGTACCAATATGTGTATACATTGGTAATTAGTATTTTAATGCATAGCATATCTTTATATTGCTTAAAGTGAAAGGTACATTTCTTAGTTTTCATCAGGATATTTGGTGCCTGATCTTACAGTCTACCACCCTAACCTCTATCCTGCAGAAGCTTCAAAGGCATTTTTTTTTTTTACCATTTTTAAAGTCGCTAAAATGTGGATACCATAGCCACTTACAAAGAGAGAGAACCATTTGTACACATTTAGATTTTCCTAATGAGACTGTTTAGAGTTTAATTCTGTCAACTTGGAAATGTCAAGTAAAAGTTGACATTTAAGTTCTAACTTGGACTTGATCTGCTTTCCTTCTGTTCTTTCCTTAAACAGCCACAGAAAAGTGAGAGCTTAAGTAGTCATGGGACTGAGTACAAACACTGCCTTTTGATTTCCTGACTGGTTATTTGATTGTGGCTAGCAGTGTGATGTGGGAGAGAGAGCTCTTGAATTCAGGAAGACCATGGATGTTGCTGGGATTTAAGATATATGAAGTTTATCATGTATGAAACACATGATCAGGATATTGAACAAATTTCTAAAAACCCTAAATGCTCCTTAATGTGACAAGTTGCATTAAACATCATATGCATTATAATTAATGATTCAGAGAGTATTTAACCTCTTGGCTTCTGTTTCCTTTGGTAATGTGAGGACAGTAATGCCTACTTCACAAGGCCATCATGAGACTCAAATTAGATCATGGATGCAAAGTGCTTTGTGAGATTTAGAGCATTTCATTATTATTATGTTAACCAGTGTTCAGGACTTAGTAATGATATTGGTAATACAGCAATATAGCCTCCTTAATGGCAACATACAAAATGATTGTTTTACGGACTCATGGTTCCCTCAATCATCGTAATTTATTGGGGAGAAGTTTTAAGAGTTTGCTTATTCTTCAGTTGTCAAAGCTTGTAAGTTTCATAATATTTTTAAGACTAGAAACCTTATTTTCATATATTAGTTTGGAGTAATGAATGAGGCAACTCGTTATATATAGGCCTTAAAAAAGTCCCTTTAAGATCTACTAAGCAAAATTGATTGTTTATAGTTGTTTGGGATATGAAGAGGCTAGGCACTGATTTCAAGCTCCCTTGGGGATAATTTCATTATTTGCTAGAGAACATACCTTAGCTGTCAACATAAACACAAGACCAAGTGGAAATTTGACTGCTGTCTAGGGAATCTAATTTTTAAAAAATCCACTTTAGAATCAGAATTCTATAGCTA
The DNA here is from genome assembly GCA_023548195.1 of Bettongia penicillata ogilbyi. Taxonomy (NCBI): domain Eukaryota; kingdom Metazoa; phylum Chordata; class Mammalia; order Diprotodontia; family Potoroidae; genus Bettongia; species Bettongia penicillata. The sequence continues at coordinate 3,169,610 of JAJHZJ010000671.1, forward strand.
GTGTCTACTGATCACAATATCCAGGCAGAATGTCAAAAATCCACTTAGTTTTAAATTAGATGTCCCTTATTTGTATATTATATGTTCCCCTTACCGATCCTCATCATATGGAACTTCCTCACTTTTCAGTTTCACCAAATGAGTTCAATACTTCTTAAAAATGTGAAATGCCATATTGGTCCCTCAAAATGTATATTGTTTAAAATTCAGATACTGCCTATAATTATTATCACGGTAAAAAATCAGTAAAGATCAAGAGAATAGCAGTGATATAAATGAGTATAATGATTTGATTACTTATATGGAAAGAGATAAGTTTTTTAAAAAGTTCCTTAGCCTTCCATCGTAGCGTTAGGGTTGGGAATAATATATAGAGAATGTGGATTTAGCTGAGTAGTTTATTGTCACAATGCTCTTGGGAATAAGTCTGTAATATAAAACAAAGCCGAAATGATTGCTTCTTCAAAAATATAGGACTTATTTCCCAAGGCATGGTTTGTTTTTTCTTTCCTTTCATCTCCATGACACACTCACAGGACTCCTCCCTTCTCCAAATGTCATTCATTCTTCCATTATTTACCAGTATTATAATATGTTGCAGGAATGGGGTGGGGTGGTTCCATGTTGAGTTTGAAGGTTAGTCATGACCTCTTACTTGCCCTCAGCCTCCCAGACTCATCAGCTGCTCCCTCTTTCTCCACACCCCTAGAACAGAGGTTTTTCTTTGAAAAAAATTGGTTAGTGGCCACAGTCTCACTTCCTAATGCCAGGTAGACTGCTTACTCATTGGCCTAGAAGGAGCTGAGTTTGAGTTTTTCAATTTGTTCTGAGAAAGTGTTAAAATTATTCAGTGATTATATTTCTATACCTCAAGGCCGCAGCTAGAGAGAATGTTCTCTGTCATAATAATACTGCTATGAATCTGTCTTTCCTCCAGGGCACTTTATTGTTTGAGCAAGAATGAACATAGCTTAGCAATTCATCAGTTGTGACCAGATTTATCATGCTTAAAAAAGAGTGAAAGGAAAGGCAGACAAATTCATAAGCAACGGAGATCCCGGGAGATGGTTGTGCACAGTTGTGTATACTCCTCTGTGCGAGGTAGAGAGGGAAAGAGAAGAAATAAAATTGGAGGAATCGCTTGGTCTTCAAACCAATGGGGCAGCTGTCTTGGGGATGTAGCATCCATCCCAATCCTCCTACTGCTCCATTCTCCCACACAGGTTTCATTTCTAGAGGCTGTGAATGCCATGACTAGTGCTGTCTTCTCCGTAGCTGCTTCTCTTCCAGTCACTGTAGTTGCCCCTCCCTATACTGCCTTGGTATCTGCACGCTTGCTTTCTATGGAGGTGGTCCTCCTTGACCTTGGAACCTTCATCTGTTCCCACCATCCCTTGGGATGGGAGAGTGGCTAGCTTGTCAGTCAGAGGGTAGTTCCTGTTATGCATAGGGTAAGGGCAGCTCCCCTGAGTGGTTGGGGTTAGACTCACCGGACTCTGTCCCAAATCAGTAGGTTGTCTATATGGTCTTGGCAATACCAAGACTTGACATAGTTTGGCACATAGCTAATGTGAGCTTTGAGAGTAAATTCCTTTCTCATCCTGGGTAACCTGATCCCTGCTAATTTGATGTTTCTGTGGCCTCATAGGGAACAATTTCCTCCGTATAATGTCTCTTGGCTTTGATCAGAGTCCCTTGTTTGAGGATTCTTGTCTTTACCTGTATTTCTTTAGATAAAAATAATGGAGCTAGGTCCTTCTAAACTATAACTATAGAATTTGTTTTCTAAATACTATGGAGCCTTATTCTTTGATGTGGGCCAGCTGTTCCCCAAACCTGTCCCTCTCTCCCCTACTCATCCAGAGTTTTTTTTGCCAACCCTACTCTTTTCTCCCTATTGCTTGGCTTATACCAATTGTGTGTGTGTGTATACACATATACACACATATGCACATGTGTTTATATATGTATATGCGTGTGTAATTATATATATATATACATACATGATCCAAATTGTTAAAGAAAAATTATGTAATATAACATAAACACATATATTTTGGGGGCAATTATTTCTCAGTGTGGATTCATATTGTTTTTATAGGGTTTAGAACTATAAGGGGACTGAAATCCTTTAGTCTGACCCTCTCCTGACCCAAAGCTTAGAGAAATCACACTGATTTCTCTACAGTCACACAGGAAGTAACATCACTAATATTGAAGCCCAGGCCTTTCATTCTTTAAAAAGAAATTCACTTAGAAGTTTGGCTTACAATGAGTAGCAGCCTGTCTTTGGACCAACTGAATTTATGCAAGGCCTGAGCAGTTATTCATTTCTTCTGCTTTCTGATATATCAGCTTATAACACATTTTAAAACAGGTTTTTCTATCAGTATCACTTGGATTAATAATTTTACTTTTTCATCTCTTACATAGTTCTGAAAAGCAGATGGGTCAAGGGGACAAATATTAAAGTAACTTGCATCTTATATGAAATATATCTTATAAAGTCTAGTGTGTAAATGGCCTCTAGATTCTAAATAACCCCATAAGAATAAGAAAGAAAGAGTTGATTCTGTGGAATCTTGTTGTAATGGTGGCATGGTAGACAAGGATCCTTATTATTGTTGGCTAGGGGGAGCTCACAATGTGAGAACTCCTTCTCCTGGAGAAGATGGTATCCCAGCTGTAACCTATGATGCGGTAGATAAATCCTAGAGAGTTGCCTGAGGAACCCTGAATTATAACCCTTTGGTGGCAGAGTAAGAACCCTACCATATATTTTTGAATCTTGCTTCAGACACTTACTAGCTATGTGACCCTGGACAAGGCATATAATTACTTGGTTGCCTCAGTTTCCTCATTTGTAAAATGGGGTTATCAATAAGTATACACCTCACAGGGGTGTTGATAAACCTCTTTGCAAATCTTTAAGCATTCTATAAATGCTAGCTATTTTTACTATTATTGTGGTTACATGGGGCTTAATATTCCTCACCATACAACTGAATTCATGTTACTCTATAGCATGGTTTTTCTGCTTTCTTTCCTTTTGGATGCAAACTTTGCATTTCATTTTTAAAAAAGTCATTCAACAGCAAATGCTTTTTTTTGCTTTGGCAGATAAAACTTTTTAATCCTGTTCTCACTGAGATTTAAGTAACTTTCACTAAGATTGCTATTTTTTTGTGGGTAATCATAACCAGGGAAGGTGGGGGTCTCCAAGAAGAGTATTCAGCAAGTATATAATTGTCATCATTTTGTTGCCTGTTGTTTTCTAGCATCCTCCGGGACAGATGGGAAGGAAATACAGCTCCTGTTCCACTATTTTCCTAGATGATAGCACAGTCAGTCAACCAAACCTCAAGTATACAATTAAATGGTGGGTATTCAGATCCATGCCTTAAATTCATATGCAAGTATGCCTTAAAGAAGAGTGTGTATATGTATGCATGCATGTACATGTGTGTACGTGTGTGTGGTTAGATAATCACTGAATCAAGAAAGTTGAAAAATGGTTATGCTTATGAAATGTGTAGGACTTAAGGACATATGGGACGTAGATCACCTTTTCAGAGAAGGGACAAGGGGGAAGCTCTTGACCCCTTGTCAGTACAGTGGTCCTCCCAATTTCCAGGGGTGCCTGTACTCTTCCTTTCAGGGATGACTACTGAAAGTAGTGACTTGACTTTTAGGCTACTGAGATGGCTCGTGGGAGATCATAAGTAGTTAGGGCCATGGGGGTGAAATAGCTAACATAAATTGATGGTTGCAGGTTTCTTTCCTTCTTTTCTCCCTCCTTCCCTTTATTCTTTCTCCTTTTTCTCTTTTCATTTCCTTTTATTCTAAATTTAGGAACCATCAATAAAATATTCATATAAATTGAAAATGGTTGCACGCAGTTATAAAAAAAAATTAAAAAAGGATTTTTTTCCCAAATGTTCCTTAGTTTGGTTAGAAATTCAAAATATTGGCACTTTCATATTCTCATACAGCACCCCACCCATCTCCTACAATGGCCACACGTGGTTTCATCTGTTGGGGTTATTGTCTAAAAGTCACATGAAAGTTACACACACACACACACACACACACACACACACACACACACGTCCCAGCTTTGAACAGCTCATACTTTTGTCTATACTGTCAATGTCTAAACCACCCCTGATTCACAAAGGGATCCTCCCCACAGATTTCATCCTCATCCCCATCTCCAAAGTCACCTTATCCTTGCCAAGTGCAAAAGCCATTAGTGCTTTTAGGGAAAGAGCAATTTCAGAAGTAGAAGGGAATAAACTGAAAAGAATGCCTTAGAAAACTGACCTTAAAGTAGACCACGGGCACCCTGCCTGTTCCCTGACCTAAATGTGGTTCCTTGCGTTGCCAGAGGGTTTTTGTTTTTTTGCTTTTTTTACATTTCCCTATGTTATACTGCTTGAAATTTCACTTGATGGAGGTTCAAGTGGGCTATCAATCATTGACACATTAGTGTGAACTAACTAGGCAAGTTTATTTTCTCCTAATAGCTGAGATGAGTTGCTATGAAAGAAGAGCTTGCTTAGAAAGAGGAGAGAGGGGTAATTGGGTAGAGGGAGCTCTTTGGGAGCAAGGCTGCTCCGAGGGGGCGCTGAAGTTGAAGCAGCATGTGGGTAACAGAATCCGGAGCAAAGTCCCCACAGGTGGCAGAGGAAGAAAACCAAGCACTGTTGTAAAATTTTACCTGCTTCTAGGCCTTTCTGCTTTAAAAAGGGTAAGGAAATCATCTTCCTTCTGCTCCTCTTCTTGCCTTATTGTATTGATGACTCCTGATCTGAGAACCCTGAAGTTATATTGGAATTATATTGAGCCTAAGACCTTAGTACCATTTCTATAATTCTCAGCTTGTAAATTCTTCTTTTCAAAAATGCTTTTAAAAATTCTAAAAGTAGATGGATCTTCATTTTCTTATTGTTCCAAGGTGCTTTATAACTCCCTTTTCTTTGAGCATTAACTTTTAGGACTGGAAAAAACTGATCCCCAGAAATGGAGTTTTATTTCTTACTTGCAAGGAAAGTTAGCTAAAAACTGGAGGAATTTCAAATTCTCAGCATACCTCAGATCACTAGACAATGTGCTGATTAAGAGGAAATTAGGAAGTTCAGGGTCTAGCCACACACGTCTAAAGCCAATGTCCTGAAGAGCAACTATCATAGAATGTTTCCTGATGTTGCTGACAAAGCCAGAATACTTTTCCGGATGGACCATTGGTGTAAACCCAGTGTCCTGTTTCTCTTAAGGTCAAACAAACACAAAACAAACTAGGTAATCTGTGTAGAGCAGTGTCCTGGAGCCACAGGTTCCCCTTCTCTAGTGTAGAGTCTCCTCAGATCAAAAAAGGAGGAAAAAAAGGTACTTTCTTGCCCAACACTAATTTCCACCAAGATACAAGCTATATATTTAGTAACATTTCAGCAACTGAATGAAGATACATGAAGAGTTTGCTAAGAGAAGATAATTGTTTTAAAAGAAAAAAATACCTAGCAAACTACTTTGGGCAACTCAGTTTGCATTTTCTGAGCTATTGTAATACAATTACATTTTCAGGCAGTAGGTAATAGATTAAAAAAACCCTTCCAGGTGTTGTGCTGTGGCACTTGGAGTGACTTTGAAATATACAATATGCTCATGTTTTAATAAGATCCTGGTATTGACAGATGGAGGGCAGCCTTGGGGACCATCAGGTCCAGCCCCCCCATTTTACCAGTGAGGAAACTGAGGATGAAAGAGGTGACGTGCCTTGCCTGTTGTCTCATTGTAAGTAACAGAGCTGGCATTGACACTCAAACCCTTGCTTCCGTACCCTCTGTGCTTTCCACCACATTGTAAAGTCTTACAGAATTTGGCACATGCAGTGTTTTCTTTATAAACGTCAAAGGACAAGTTCTAATTTTGCAGAAGAGGATAATGTAAATAGCAGCACTGGTCAAGGAAGATACAGGTAGTTATTTTTTTCAAACTGCATTTTCTAGATCTTATTTCTAAATGGGAGAATGGTATGCAAATGTAGACATTTATAATCAGATGGTGTTTCTTTCTTTGTTAAGTTCCTGATTTGTTTTTTTAAAAAATGGAACACTAACTCTTGTGCTTTGCTTTACAGTGTAGCACTTGCAATATATTATCACATCAAAAACAGGTATGTGGATAAAGACTTTTTTTTCCCCAAGATATTAAAAAAAATTATCTTTGTCCTTTTTCTGTACTCAGACTTCTAAATTTGCTCTAATTCCTTATACACTCTCAGCACACATGCAGTTCCTTCCATAACATGCAGCTCCCCTTGAACTGGGTGGAGTCCATGCATGTAATAAGAAAAAGACAGGATGCTAACATGAGGCCCAGTTGCCCCCAAATGTCTGCAGGGTAACCATCCCTTATAGATAAGATTGGATATCTCTTATTATTTCCATTACACAGAGTTAAACATTGAGTATCAGACTATGTAACTTCATAAAGAAATTTCAGTAGGCATTTTATACAACAGGAAAAACAGTTTAAAGTAGTCTTAGGTACAGTTTTACATATAGCCAAAAATAGCTCATGCTGGGGATCTGGAAGTTGATTATTAGGGAATATTCCATACACTGAATTGTTTCTTTTTTGTAATCATGAACCATGATTCATAGGTCCACGTGGAACTGGAAAATGCATTATTTTTGAAAGTAACAAAATACAGGATATCCCGTGAAACAGAATAAAACACAGTGAAAATCAAAGCCTTGTCTGTTTTCTTATTTTTGTAATTCTGACCACATTTCCCAATCTCACCCAGATTAACCATTTAAATTCCAAAGAAAAGTGCAACCTTATTGGTGACATTCAGGTGCCAAGCCCCCCAAATGACTTTGCAGCAATGTTTCTGAGCATTTTCTGTGAGCTTCATAGTTAACATGCTACATTAAAGGTTAGCAGTAGATAGGCAAGGCAGCAAGCATTTATGAAGTGCTTTCTATGTGCCAAGTAGCATGCCAAGCAGTTACTGATGATCTGCGTGCAGTGGTGAACATCTGGCACTGAGAAGAGAGGGAAGATGATGTTAACATGTGTGATAAATCTCAGACTTATAACCTACCTGTAGGTCTCTTGGGGAAGATGTGGCATCTCTTCCTGACCCAGTTTCTGCTTGATAAATTATATTGGCTGAAAACTTGGAGCCTGTGACAGGTCTATTTGGTTGATAGAGAGAATGCTGTTCAAGTGGAATATACATCCTTGAAAGGAGGTGAAAGGGTGCAAGATGAGTTCGGTGTATATGTGCTTCAGAAAAGACTCATTGCACACTTCGCCCTACCCTCCAAGAGTCACTGTAGCTCTAATTTCCCAAGCCCTATCCAGATTCTTTTAGTGAATCTCTTCCTCCATCTTTAGTGCTATGAACCTCAGGTCATTTTATGCTTTTTTCCTAGACTTCCTGGATTGATATTCAAAGGTTTTTTACTTTTCAACAAAAAGAAAAAAAGAGATACTGTTGAACTGTCTAAGAAAATTCAATGCTGAGTTGTTAGGCTATGTCACTCAGAATCACTCAGAAAATTTAGGGGCATTGCTAATTTGTTAAGGCATAAAGGGGGCTCTTTACTCCCTTTAGATTTATTCTGCTTCAGTGGTATTGATGCTTAGCTGAAACTTTTTAAAAATCTGGCTTGTGTTCGCTTGCAAATGTGAAGCAGTCAGTAGGTGACCCTCCTTGAAAGATGATCAGATCTGTGCCTGGACCAAAGGTCCCCTGCTGGATTGTAAACTCTGTGAGGGTCAATGCTCTAAATCTTGTTATTTCTGGTCTATCACAGTTCTGTGGACATGGTAGATGTTTAACAGATGTTTAATAATAATTATAGCATTCATATAGGGCTTAAAGATTTGCAGAAAGCTTTACACATCCCAGCTGAGTAATTAAATTGAGTCCCCTAGGAATTCCCATTTTGTAAATACAAGGTAGTACATTTGGATGTTTCTATTTTGCCATCCTCTTTTCTCTTTTATTCTTAATCAAACATTTTAAAGAGAGGGAATTTTCTGCTTGCCTATAAATATATACAAATTGTTTGTGGCACAGTGGAAAGAACACTGTTTCTTACATTAGAAGACCAGAGTTCAGATCTCATTCCTAATATTTGCTACCTGTGTAACCTTGGAAAAGTCACCTAGCAGTTTTGGGATTCAGTTCCTTTATCTGTAATCAGATTAGATTACCTCTGACAACCTCTTTTCAGATCTGGGTCTATGATCCTGTCATCCTATAACTAAGAATTTTTAAGGTTCCCTTGTTATATCTGACTCCTTATGAACCCCTTTTGGGATTTTCTTAGCAAAGACACTGGAGTGGTTTGCCATTTCCCTGTCAAGCAGCTCATTTTACAGATGAGGGAACTGAGGCAAACAGGGCAAAGTGACTTGCCTAGGGTTGTATAGCTACTAAGTGTCCAAGACCAGATTTGAACTCATGAGTCTTCCTGATTCCAGGCCCAGATGCTCTGTCCACTGTGCCATCTTGCTGCCAATGTTTTCTTATGTGCAAGGAATCCTACTGCATAGATATAAGCCACAAACAAGTAACACTTACCATCCAAGAATTTTTGGTCTCTTGAATACCTTCTCTTGTTTTCTTTAGCAAAATATTTTAAAAGTACAGATAAGAGAAATTTCATTGTGCTAACTTTAAGGATTCTACAGATATATCCCACCTAACAAGATTAATTGATTCGCGAAAACATGATAGGTAACATATTATTCCTGGGGACAGTTAGTCAGTGGGGACAGTATCATAAAAGTTACATATAGGCAGTGGGATTGGCTGAATAGTGAGAAGGGTTTTATAATTTTAAGGTGAGACTATCAACTTTATTGCAAAATACAGCAACAAAAATCACAACAAAGTACAATAGGGAAATATTCAGAGAGGTGGCGGGGGTGGGGGGGCAGGGTGGTGTATCCCTGTCTGCATTTTTTGAACTTAAAGCTTAATATCTTGAAAGTTATCCAGGCACTATTTTGTCATGTCATGCATGTAATCTTGTTCAGTATAAAAAGAGACCAAGGTTGAAGTCTGAATTATTTCACTGGCTAAATTGAATGTGGAAATCACAAATGGATCCTTGGGGGCATTTGCTGTTCATAGCCTGTGATTTCTTTCCCATCAATGACAGCTTAGCAGTGGTTTTAACATATGCCCCAGCTCGTGTCCTTTCACGAAGAGCTTGGGGCTTAAAGAGTGGAGGTATTGCAGGAAGAGTTTCCTTCTTTAGGGTATCTACATATTCACACACACAACATATGTCTATGTTTGTGTATATGCTTATGTGTACATACAGAAATAAACATACAACAAATGTAATCATACTTGTGTTCTATGTATATATTCACATATGTGTATTTACACAAGTAGAAAACTTTGTAAGTGCATATGTATGCATATATACATATAATACATATATGTGTATGTATTCACACACATCCTACACACATCTTTAAAAGGATCCATAGGGAATGAAAGGCCCAAGTTTCTCCTTGGTACAATGTATGAGGTATGAATCATTGCTGTTGCTATCATGGACTTCTGAAACAAACATGATTTCCCTGTAGCATGGGCATAAGAAGGGGTGGTAGTTATTGAGTGGTCGCTGATTGCATTTCTTCACATCACAATTTATGAGTGCCTTTTTGAAATACCTTCAAATTAAAATGTATTTTCCATCATTTTGTTAATGGCACACATTCTTGTAGATGGTAAAATTCTACATTTTTTTTCTTCCTCAGGGACACAGATGGAAGGATGCTCTTAGATATTTTTGATGAAAATCTTCACCCCCTTTCGGTAATCTCCTCTCTCCCCTGCTTTGTTATTTATGAGATAGAGCATCATTATTTCTGTGCTCTTCGGGTTTGGAGGTGAGTCACCTGAAAATGATTTCCTTCTGCAGAAATCCGAAGTGCCACCAGACTACGACAAACATAACCCAGAACAAAAGCAGATTTACCGGTTTGTTCGGACACTATTCAGTGCCGCCCAGCTGACTGCTGAGTGCGCCATTGTCACCCTGGTGAGTACCTGTGGGGCATTGCCAGCGCTTCTCTTGATTTCCTGGTTTTACAGGGGCACTGGAGGATTTACAGATCAGAAGTCAGGAGATCTAGGTTTTAGTTCTGGCTCACTTTCTAGGTATCTTTGTGACCTTTCTGGGTGTTGGTCACTGTATATTGATACAACAAAGGGATTGGACTGGGTGACCACTGAGATCCCTTCCAGTTCTGCAACTATGATCCTAAGACTAGCTGAGGCCTTTTCAGGAACAAGGTTCCATGGTTCTTGCCACTCTCTGCTTTCTGATGGCCAAAGGGCACGTATGCCGTCAGCAGATAGTCATTGTCGTAACTAACAAAAGCTAATAGCTAACATTTATATAGTACTTACTCCATGCTGGGCATTCTCTAAGTGCTTAACAATTATCATTTCAATTGATCCTCCTAGCAACTCAGAGAGGTAGGTGCTCATTTTACAGATGAGGAAGCTGAGGCATGGAGAGGCTAAATGACATGCTTAGGTCACACATAGCTAGTCAGAGTACGAAGCTGCATTTGAACTCAAATTTTCCTGACTCCAAGCCCCAGTGCTCTATCCATTGCATCACCCAGCTACCCCATTTGCCTAGTGCTGACATTTATATGGTGGTTTAAGTTTTGGAAAGTGCTCTACAGTAACACCTGAAGCTTACAACCTGTGTTTAATAACTTTGCATTTCTGAGAGGCTAAGCCCTCCAAATCTTAAAAGGGGCCATGAAGCACTTCATGCCCAGCTTAAGTTTGGTCTTCTTTATTTTCATCAATTTTTTTAAACACTTTTATTTAAAGTTTTGAGTTCCAAATTCTGTCTCTCCCTCCCTCCTCATCCCCTCCCTGAGATGGTAAGCAGTCAAATAAAGGTCATCCATGTGCAATTACATGAAACATTATCATATTAGTCATTTTGTACAAGATAGATTTTAAGAAGACTCAAAAGAAAAAAACGAAAGAAAGTGAGAATAGCATGCTTCGGTCTGTATTCAAATAATGTGAGTTCTTTGGAGGTGGATAGTATGCTTCACCATTAGTCCTTGGTCATTATATTGCTAAGAATAGCTAAGTCAGTCTCAGTTCTTCACTGAACAACATTATTGAATTGTGTACAGTTTTCTCCTGGTTCTGCTCACTTTACTTTGCCTCAGTTCTTGTGAGTCTTTTCAGGTTTTTCTGAAATCATCATGCTTGTCATTTCTTATAGCACAGTAGTATTCCATTACAATCGTATACTTTAGCTTGTTTGACCATTCCCCAGTGAGTGAGCCTCCCTTCAATTTCCAATTCTTACCCACCACAAAAACATCAGGCTTCACATCTTGAACTAGGTAAGTCATTCAGCCTGGTGTCATGAGTCTGTGATGATGCAGGGAGGTGAAATATTTTGACTGTGGGGAGATAGGGAGTGATAGGACTCTAGGGTACCCTGGGTTGATGACATGACTGGCTATCAAAGGTGTTTAGTTAGTGATTTACTGTCATGGCTTCTAGTTAAGTTTTTAGGACAGTTTAATGATGCTAACAAAAAATGATGGTCGTGCAGCTTGCTGTTTGAAGGACTGGAGTAGATTGGTTGCTGCTGTTTTTATTGTCTTGAGAGTATAATCAATCTAGCTTCTGCAGTTGGTAGCATCTGTGTTTAGAGAAGATGGCTCCTTTTGCATGGTATGGTGGAAGAGAGCACTGAACTTTTAGGCAGAAAGCCTGGGTTCAAGTCTTGGCTGCTGCTTAATGCCTCAGATTTTGGCTGAGTTGCTTCCCCTTTTGGGGACTTCCTCAGGTATAAGGTGAAGGGTTAGGCCAAATGAGTTCTAAGGGCGCTTGGTAGGCTTGAAATCCTATGATCCTAATAGCTTAGTAGAGATTCTTGGACTGCTTAGGCCTTATTTGGGAAATAAAATTGAACATATAAGATGTATTATCTTTTCTTTCTTTGATACAAGGATATGGATAACAGAAATGAGGAATTAACTTTGCTTATGGTAGGTCAGTTCAGGAGCCTAAATTCCAACTTCATTTGTGAATAGGACAGATACACAATTATTTTTTTCCCTCCATAATGAAAAGTCAGGCATAAGAATTGAGATCTGTTCTGGAACTTAATGAAGATATGTTTTACCTTCCCTTCCCTCTCCTTCTCTATTTCCCCACTGGTTTCCATTTTCACAGAAGGTGACAGCACAGAGAATTGGTTTGAGTCTGTGGAAAATTATGGATGGGGTTGTAGGTAGGAACGGTTATAATTCTCCAACTCTTTAGCTGTCTTGTTAAATGTAAGCTGAAAGGGGTTTGAAGTTTGTGTTTTATAGTCTGACTGTCAGAAGATAATATCCACAGTCAGCACAGTCCAGGGAATTGAATTAGAACCTTCCTCCAGTTCTCCCCCACTGGGAGAGAGGCTGCAGTATGAGCCAGGGGCTGCCCCCTCACTCTGTCGGAGGCCTGCCAGCAGCAGACTTCTGGACAGGCAGACTGAGAGTGGCCTTTGAACAAGACATTTGCAACTGTTCTTCTTCTCTCTTTATGCCCTCCAGAATTAAAAGCAGCCATCGGCATTGAGATCCGGGCTCCCTCTTGATGGAGATGCGTTGCCTTCTGCTTTTCCCCTGGGTGTAATCTTGGCATCTTGGCGAGCTGCCCTCTGTGAGATGGAAGAGAAGTGAAGGGGAGGGGTGGGAATGGGTGGTGGCAGCCACTGATGCTGAAAGATCAGATTGCAGCCTTCATGTCTGGTATAGAAATCCAGCTTTCTGGCCAAATGCAGGAACTGAAAACCCCCAGTATTTAAGTTAAACCAAAGAGGATATGGAATAGCTAGATGCATTTCAGATGAAAAATAAGCTGCACTTAGTTTTTCCATATTATACAGAAAGGGTGTGGCTATCAAATTGCCAGCTTTTGTTTGGGATGATGATGATGATGATAGCAATGATGACGATGATGGCAATGATGACAACTCAGCGTTAGGTTATCATACTCAGTCAATGGAAGATGTGGTGGAATAAGCTTGAAATTTTTAGTCCCATCTCCCTAACTTAAATCAGCTGTGACTTTAGACAGGCATACAGTTATAGTATCTTCTCAGTGCCTAGACCTTCTTTAGTATTCAGTAAACATTGGACTTCGACAGATACCTTATCTAAACCTTCTGTTAAAGTGGATGTAATTATGACTTTCTGAGGTAGTTCTGCTTATGGGTGATTGCTTCAGTTGATTTTGTTTTAGTGTAGTATTTTGATTCTAAAATTTTTCATTTGTCATTAGAAATTGTCACCCAAACACCCATCCTCTAATGCAGCTTTAGCAAAAAAAAATATTTAGTTTCGTATCCTGGCTTCACCTTTATCTAGCAGAATGATCTTGTACAAGTCAGTTTCCCTCTTTGGGTCTCAGTTGTTTGATGTAAAATGAGTGAGTTGGACAGATCAATAGTTATTGGTATATATATATATATCGAGTTTTCTGTCTTTATGTAGTTTCTTTGTTGTCTTGCTCCTTAAGGGAGCATGTCTTTTGCATGGTCCCTAATGCCTGGAATTCTCTCCCTACCAATGAAAATCCATTTGAGGTATGTGGGTGTTCAGGGAGAACTAGCACCTCCAGTGTGAGGTCTACCTTTGGTGTCTACTTGGCACTCTCCCTTGTGGCTCCAAGAAACTAGCATTCCTGACAGCTATACCCTCGTAAACTGCCTTGGCAGATAGGCTAAGGCACAAACCTGTTGGTGAATTAGGGGGATGTCTGTCCCAAGCATGTGAAGACTTCCCCAGTAGAATGGGCAGATGGGAGCATTTTGTTCCAACAACCTTGAAAGCAGCTGAAGCAAGTTGCTGTGAAACACTTAGAATTTGGATAAACACTGAAGACTCTGAGGTCATTCACTGTATTCCAGGCCATCCCCAGTCATCCTGACTTTTGTCTTACCACTGGGCTTTGAAGACAGTAGAAGAGAAAGTGAGGCTGATGAATTTTTGCAACTCTAGCTTACTTAAATCCAATTCACAAATGAGTCAAGGTACACTGTGGTCCTCTTTGGAAATGAAAGACAAACAACAAAATCCCACTTCCTACAAGAAGTTTTCCCTAATCCCTCTTCACTGTAGTGCCTCCCCTCTGTTAATTATTTCCTATTTATCCTGTGTATAGCTGGCTTTGTATATAGTTGTTTCCATGTTGTCACCTCCATTAAATTCTAAGTTCTTTGAGGACAAGGGATTGTCTTTTATGTCTTTTTGTATCCCTAGCACTTTGCACAGTGCCTACCTGGCTCATCTTAGGTACTTAATGTATAGTAATTGAATTAAATTGAATTTCTTTGCATTCCCCAGAGCTTAGCACCATGCCCGGCACATAGTAGGCACTTATTCTTTCTCTGTGCCTTCTTTCATGATCCCCATTTCACAGTTGAGGAAACAAAGTCCCAGAGAAGTATGTCTTACCCACGATCACACAGCTGGGTGTTAGTTAGCCAGTAAGTTTCAGGAATCCAAATCTCTTTTGACTCCAAGTCCAGAGTTATTTTCACCACTCCATATTGCCTCTAGATAATTTCTAAGTATGGAAATATGTTTTACATGATTGCACATGTATAAGCTATATCAAATTACTTGCCATCTCAGGGAGGGGAGGAAAGGAGAGAGGAAGACAATTTAGAACTCAAAATTTTAAAAAATGAATGTTGAAAATTGTTTTTACATGCAATTGGGATAAAATATTATTTTTTTAAAACAAGTCGTTTCTAAGGTCTCTTCTAGCTCTTAATTGGGTGACTAAGATTCTTTAAGAAATCAGGTCAAGAGGGGCAGCAAGGTGGCACAGTGAACTGAGCACCAGCCCTGGGGTCAGAAGGACCTGAGTTCAAGTCCAGCTTCAGACGCTTGACACTTACTAGCAGTGTGACCTTGGACAAGTCACTTAACTCTAATTGCCTTACCTTCCCCTTCCAAAAAAAGGAAGAAAGAAAGAAATCAGGTCAAGAGTGGCTGAGAAGGAAGGAGGTAAGGTCTGTAGGACCTACCATGCTCCAAGCACTGTGCTAAGTGATTTGAAAACATTTCATCTGATCTGCACAACAACCCTGGAAGTCAGGTGCTATTATTATCCCCACTTGGCAGTTAAACATACTGAGGCAGCAGAGATTAGATGACTGCCTATTGTCGCGCAGTTGGTACAAGTGTTGAAGCCAGATGTGAGCTTAGGTCTTCTTGACTCTGAGCCACTGTGGGACCCAGCTGCCTTCAGTTGGCAAAATGGGGTGCATCTGTTTCCCGCAGTACTTTGTCCTGAGAGTCTTTTAACTACACAGACAATGATAACTAAATCATTTGGAACTTTGAGGAGAGAAATAGCTAGATAGAACCTAATTTTCTGTGGTTAGCAACATTAATGTTGGCTTAGATGGGACAACTTTCTGTGGTTAGCAACATTAATGTTGGCTTAGATGGGACTTCCAAACTGCCTTCCCTTTCAGGCTGTAGGCACCCTACAAAAAAAACTGACACTAACATTAAAACTAGCATTCTTTACTGCTGGGTGCTGTTGGCCCCAGGAAATAGGATCAGTCATTGTTTAGTAACTTCAACACACACACAGAGACGCACAGAGACAGGCACACACACACACACACACATCTAGTGAATCCAGTTTCTTTTCAAACAAATTGACTATGAAGTACTTTGTCTCTTCCCTCCAGATGTCTGGAGCTGTCTACTGAATCGCAGGATTCTACCTCTGGAAGGAGACCTTTAGTATCACTGAGTTCAGTCACTTCTGTAACATGGAGATAGTCATAACAGCCCCTCCTTCCAGGGTTGTTGTGAGTCTCAAATGAGATATTTGTAAGATGCTTACTTAACAGAGTGAGATGAATAGTAGAGGCTATAGAAAATGTAAACTATCATTATTATTAGGGTAGCTAGGTGGCCAGTGGATAGAACACCTTGTGCTAGAGTCAGGAAGACCTAAGTTCAAGTCCAGCCTCAGGCACTTTCTAGCTGTATGACCCTGGGCAAGTCACTTAACCCTGTTTGCCTCAGTTTCCTCATAGGTAAAATGACCTGGAAAAGAAAATGACAAAACTACTCCAGTATCTCTTCCAAGGAAACCCCAAATGGGGCCACAAAGAGTCAGACACAACTGAAATGACTCAACAGCCACAATCATTATTCTTATTATCTGTAACTTGAAGTTGGATCTCCTTGTTCTCAAAGCAGTACTTTCCCCCTGTATCAAATAAACAACTCCCTCTCCAGAATGTACCTTGCCATCCGGGCAGTGCTGCATCCCTCAAAGAGAAAAACTGGTACTTGAAATGGATATGATAAATTGCTAAAGAATTTCTGTCTTTTTCTTGTAGTGTCTCCATTTAGCTGCTAAGGCTGAAAATATAGTCATTTTAATGGAAAAACATTTAAAAATCTTGCATTCACATAAATTCTTGACTTGGATAAATATTAGTTTTTCATCACCTGTGAAAATTGAATGTATTTTTTAATGTGACCTTTTTCTACAAAACCCCCCACAAAATATGGATCTAGAATAACTTAGAATGTCTAGTTTAGATGGTATAGGGAAGAATGGTGGGAGAACATTTTTCAAGAGTCTTTTAAAAAAATCGTAAGATTTTTGTGAATTGTTTTTACTCCAGTATGGGTCTCCTGTTGTTCTCATTTACTTACAACCTCTTCTGCTACATGTGTGACCCTTGCTTGGTTTACCTGAAGCACCAAATGTGCAACTGATTGACTGTTTACGGATCAGAACTTTTATTTTAATTGGATGGATGATTATTATATCAGTAGAAGGTCTGGATTTGAACCTTTAGCCATAATCAATTAGCACTTAGCACTCATCTGCTAATTTTTCTGAATGATTCTTTTAAAGCTTTCGTTTGTTCTAAATTGTTCTGGATGAAAATTCATTAGTGGAAGAGTATTTATTGAGTGCTTCCTCTCTGCTGGGTGCTGTGCCAAGTGGTGAGGAGGCAAATCCAGTCAGATAAGACATTTGATCCTTGCCCAGGGCCAGTCCCTTGGCTCCCTCTACTTGTCCCTCCTGAATCATCCTCAACCTTTGTGCTTGTCCTTAAAAGAAAATGTTCTTTTAACCCCTCTGTTTGTCCTCTTTTATTCGTTTGTATGTTTTTTGAAACCTTATGGCTTACATGCCTGTTTTCTATTGCAAAATATAAAGGCTAGCATGCATCAAAATGTAGCTAGATGGGGCTGTAGACAGCATGCTGGACCTGGAGTCAGGAACACCTGAATT
This sequence comes from Bettongia penicillata ogilbyi, assembly GCA_023548195.1. Taxonomy (NCBI): domain Eukaryota; kingdom Metazoa; phylum Chordata; class Mammalia; order Diprotodontia; family Potoroidae; genus Bettongia; species Bettongia penicillata. The sequence goes on from JAJHZJ010000671.1 coordinate 3,186,969, forward strand.
CCGGTCCAGCTTCAGAGACTTGTACGAGCCATGTGCCCCAGGGCAAGTTGCTTAACCTGTGTTTTCCTCAGTTTCCTCATCTGCAAAATGAATATGATACTAATAGCATCTCTCTCCCAGGGTTGTTGTGAAGGTCAAATGGGGTGTTTGTAAAGCACTCAGCACAGTGCCTGGCATATAGTAGGTGCTTAATAAATGCTTGTTTCCTTCCTTCCTTCCTAATGCAAACTGAAACCTCGTTATGTTTTTGATGATTATAGAATATATTTTATATATATATACATATATAATATATTATAGTGATTACTCAGAGGCAAAGCTAGAAAGGCGAGAAGACAGTCTGTCATTCTTAGTGTTATTAGATCTGAGGAAGGGGGATGGGGCTAGCAAATTGAAGTAATTAACCAAAAGCTGTTTGTAGATGATGGATACAGTTGATTTTCAGTTTTGTTTTGTTTTCTGGAAGGTTCAGAGAAAGTCCTTAAGATGGGCTTTTTTTATTTTTGTTCAGCTGTGTCCAGGTCTTCCTGATCCCATGGCCAAAAGCTCATCAACACCGTCCATGAGATTTTCTTGGCAAAGATACTATAATGGTTTGCCATTTCCTTCTCCATCACATTTTACATATGAGGAAACTGAGGCAAACAGGGTGAAGTAATTTGCCTAGGATCACATAGCTAGTGAGTGTCTGAGACCAGATTTGAACTCGGATCTTCCTGACTCCAAGTCCAACCCACTGAGAAACTGAGCTGCCTAAGTTTCACATGCTAAAAATGTGAACCTCAAAAACATAATTTGGCAGTGAGGGGGCAAAACGTGAGTGAGTGAGCTCTCTTTTCCCCCAAATTCTCCTTCTGCATATCTTTGTCAGTCTTCCGACCTTCTGACCTTACTCAAACCAGAGCTGTAACAAGAACTTATTGGCAGTGATGAGAGGAAGATGTCCCTTTGGATGGACATTCCAGACACAGAAAAGCACGTGATGGAAAAGTCTAAGAACGTCTGGGGGATGCATGGCCTCGAGCCCTCGTTTGGCCTTCTAGGTCCTCAAGGCAGCCCTTTCATGGAGTCCAAGTTTTAAAGAACAAATCTTTTTAAGGGGATTTATTCTGTGAAGTTTAGATTCAGTGAAAGGGCCTGTGCTTGAAGACTTAAAGGGCCACATATAGCCTTCAGGCTGTGGATTCTCTACCTCTGGGTCTGGCATGTTACAAAGGAAGTATAGACCAGGGTCAGATGAACAGTATCTAGGTGTTGCTCAGGCCTTTACTGGGAGGGAGTCCTAAGATCAGAGGTCTAGAGTAGGACCTTTGGTCAGTCACTTTGTGGACTAACTTTGTGGATTGTAAAATGAGTTGGTACACAACAACCTGTCCCTTAAATAGTGATTCCAAAAAGAAATGAAATATACTTCAACAGCTATTTATAAAACATCATGCTAGGATAAAAAAAAGTACACGAACAAACTGCTTCTGCATTCAAGAAGCTAACATTCTATTGGGAAAGAAAAATGTCTACAAACAACCAAATAAAACTATATACAGAGTAATATTACTTTCATGGGGGATGAAGCACGACCACCTGGAGGGATGAGGAGAAGCCTCATGGGTGAGGTGGCTCCTGATTGATGCTAGTGATTCCAGATAATGTCTGTACCCCCTTTTTAATTTCTTGGAATGAAGATGCTATCCATTCATTCAGGAAGCCTCTATTAACTACCTATTCCATGCTAGGGGTTATGCTTATTGTCACCTTGATGAGAGAGAGAGAGAGAGAGAGAGAGAGAGAGAGAGAGAGAGAGAGAGAGAGAGAGAGAGAGAGAGAGAACAAACATGTGCTCTGAACAGAATTTGCATTCTTACGAAGGGGGATAGGCAGTCAGTCAGACGATAAGCGTTTATCATATACACAGAAAGGAAATACAAAGTCATCTCCATGGGGGTTGGGTGGCAGGGCTGGGGGTGGCATAGGGCTTGCAGTAGGAGGATCTAATAGGTAGCACTTCAGCTAAGATCTGAAGAAGCTAGGGATTCCATGAAGCAGAGGTGTGGAAGAAAGTAGGTGTCATTCCAAGCATGGAGGAAGTGGAGGAAAATGTTTCCCGGAAAGGCCAATTTGGCAGGCTTTAGAACATGTGAAGCAGGAGAGTCATTTATAAGAAGTCTGGAAAGATAGCTTGGAGCCAGATTCTGAAGAGCTTTAATAGCCAAACAAGAGTTGATGTTTTATCCTAGAGGCAAGAGGGAGCCATTGGATCTTCTTGGGTGGATTGGATGGGGAGAGACTGGATTCAGAGAAAGCCTTTAAAGGAGGTTCTTGTAATAGTCCAGTGAGAGGTGACAAAGGGATTAAACTGGGGGTGGTGGTAGGAATGCAGAGGATTTGTTGGACGAGAGATATAAGGAAAGATACTTATTGCTGTATGCTGGTTTCAGTCCCGTCTGACCCTTCATGACCTCATTTGGGGTTTTCTTGGCATAGATAGTAGAGTGGTTTGCTGTTTCCTTCTCCAGCTCATCTTACAGATGAGGAAACTGAGGTAAACAGGGTTAAATAACTTGCCCAGGGTCACACAGCTATTATGTATGTATCTGAGACCAAATGTGAACTCATGAAGATGAGTCTTTCTGACTCTAGGACAAGGAGTTTATCCACTGCACTACCTAGCTGTCAAGGGAATCTTGGGGGAAACGTATGTTATATACGAAGCAGACATTGTAAGTAATGCCAGTTTTGATGTTTGCATTGTATTCTGCTGGACCTCAGTACCTAAACTTAAACACTATTCCTCACATTGTCAAAAGATTTTTTACTAATGTGGATGCAAGTGGCCAGCTCCAGAGTCCTGTACAATGCTTTTGCTCATGGTAGGTGTTTAGTAAACATTGACTTCGTTGGATTGAACTGAATCTTGCTGACTTAGGTTAGGGTTTCTTTTCAAAATTCATTTGTGGGGTTTAGGAGACCTTAAAAATATATGACAGTTTAATTTATAAAATGCTTTTGCATATGTTGTCTTATTTGATTATCCCTACAATCCTGAGAAATGGGCAGAGGATGTGAGGCTGGTTTATACAAATGAGGAAGCTTGATTTTAGAATTGAAAGTGGGAGACCTTGGCCTTTTTAAGCTAAGGTTCATAGGCTCAGCAAGTCACCTAATACACAGTTTTTCTTCTTATCCATTATATACAAATATAGTTAAGATAAAGAACATAAGGCAAGGAGATAAAAAATTTGAGAAAATGATGAGTCATCCCTGTAGCATTACCATTAATTTTAAAGAATGAGGCCTTGCTGGTATTGTGGTGAGACCTTAGATGAGAGGAGGGGGTAAGGGGCAGGACCCTGGTGAGGTCATTTATATACCGAGTGTGTTAAGCCTGGGGTCAAGGAGTTGGTTATCCATGGCCTGAATCTGATGCTGATTACCTGGGTGACCATGGGCAATCTCTTCCTCTTCTGGATCTTGGTTTCCTCGTCCATAAGGCACTTATGGTTGTGAGACTCAAGTGAGAGCACTGATGTAAAATGCCTTGTAACCTTTAAAAGAATTTGTAAATGTTGGTTATTTAAGTGACAGATTCTAAGTGAATTAAGGTTACAGCTCGTGTTTTCTTGCACTTTGGGAAAAGAACAGAACTATCCAGAATTTTCCCACGACTTTACTTCATTCCTCTCCCCCTTCCCACCCCATTAAAATTGTTGTCTGGCAAGAAAACAATGCTTGGTGAAGTCTTGGCTGGTTTGGAGAAATGAAAATAAATTGTAAATAAAGCTTTTGGGGGTGGAATTGTAAAACATCTCACATAGTTAATTAAAATCATTGCAAACAGACTGTGCCTGGTTCATTTTGGCAAATTAAGTTTGAATAAACAAAATATCAACATCCCAGCCTTCCCCTTCCCTCCCTTCCTCCCCTTCGCCCCACACACGACAGCTTTCTCTCTGAGTCTCTTAAATTTGATCACATTGGGATTTTGGCTGCATTTTTGAATTTGTATCTTCTTAACTCCATATCTCCAATCTTTTGATCCCAGGAAGGTTGAATAAGCAGACAGGGCAAAGAACAATGAGGATTTGATTTATTTCCTAATGTCATTTGACAAAAATTTTTTTGGTTAAAGTTCTTTCCCGTATATTACCTCCTGATGTTTCAAATTTTTTTTTAAAGAAAATCCATATTGATATTAGATGATGTAGTTAAAACTCAAGACTGTACAAGCTAAATATTGGCACATTTTAATTTATAATTCAAATATGTCTTTGAAACCTCATTTTATTTGGTGGATCTATAGATTTAGGCTGTCAACTTTTTGCTGAATTAGGTTTATTGTCCACTTCATATTTCACTGTCAAACTAACAGCAGGGATTTTGGTTCCTATTACTGAAAGACATGTCTTAATTATGTGTTTAGAAATACTGCTTTGGTACAAGTCCTAACAGTAGCAGTACCTACCCAGCTGGCACTTTCTAGTGTGTGTCAGTGTGTCTCGGGGACTGGGCTTCATCTGACATTACATATAGGAGGTTCACAGATTATAGTTCCTTCTTCATTCTTAGAGGAGACCAATCACGTCAGCAGGATGATGTCTTGACTTGCAAGTGAATTGGATTTAAGTGAGGGCAGGCTGTGCAGAGTCATCAGCCTCACTGTCTCCTCCAGAGTCATGGGAGTCCAATGGCAACACATAGGGAGGACAACTGGCACAGGCCCCTGAGGTAGGGGGAGACCTTGGCCTTTTTAAATTAAGGTCCCACCTGACCCCCAGCTGAGCTGCAGTTTATTCCTCCATGGAATGAGAATAATAAAAGTCCCTTCCTCATAGTAATATTGTGAAGATTAAATGAGATGTCTACAAAGTACTTTGCAAATTAATAAATTAATAAATTGATTAATAAATTCAGTTAATTAAATAATTTAATAAATTTTAAAAATCATTCAGTTAATTTAGTTGATAAATTAAAAATTATTAAATTAAATTATTTAAAATTAAATTGCAGTTAAATTAAATTAAAATTAGATTATTAAATAATATTGTAAATGAATGAATTCTTGTTGAATAAATAAATTCAATAAAACACATTCAAATAAATAAATAAATTATTCTGTTAATTTTCCATTTGAAAGGCAGAAGGGATCTTGGTAGATAGAGCCCAGGATTCAGAGTTGGAAGGCTAGAGTTTTAGTTTTAGCTCTGCCACTGACTCTGACTTTGGGCAGATCACTTGGCCACACTAGGCCTTCATTTCCTCATATCATGAGGGGATTGATATGATCTTTTTTTTGTGATTCCATGGAACAAAGTCCTTTCCTGAATCAACTCCCTGAAGAGAGTGTGAATGACTTAGAATGTGGGCTGGACCACTGAGAGGTCAGATATCTCATTCAGAGTCACAGAGCTAGCTTCAGGGACAGGTAGGATTTGAACTCAGGTCTTTATGATTCCAGGTTGGCCCTAACTTCCGTAGTTCTGAAATTCTGTATATTTCTATGACTTTCAATTTTTTTTTATTTTTTGAGGCATCATACTTAAGTGACTTATCCAGATTTGAACTCAGGTACTCTAGAGTTCAGGGTCTCCAGGGCCAGTTCTCTATTTACTATGCCTCCTAGCTGCCCCAACTTTTTGTTGGTTTTTTTTTTTTTAACCTGAGAGGAAACAGACTGCTCTTTTATCAAACATTTCTTTCTTCTGCCTCCCCAAAGGCTTTGTCATTAATCTTCTAATGGTTGTCACCATTAATTTTCTCTGCATCATTGGTCATTTGCCTGCTTGGTGTCCTAAATCAGAACATGTCTGCTCTTGAGTATTTGTCTGAAGATATAGCATTAACAGCTTTTCCTAAACTGGAGAGGGGCCTGACTTCCACTTGTTAACCATTTACCTCTAGCTTTTGCCTTGTCGTATTCGTCCTTTGTTTTCGAAGAGGACTGTGATATCCAAGAAGTGATGACATGACTCGCACTTGCTATGTTATTCTCTGAGGACAGGGGACTTGAGTTGGTAGGCCATTCAGGTAGCTGTATACAGTGCCATACTTGTTAAAATTTCAGTCCTACTGGGCTGACTTTCTCTGACACAGTAGAATGTTTTCATCTTGCTTTTCCATATCAGAGAAGTTTCCAGTTCTATCTTTCAATAATACCGCATGTACGTATCCTCTTCTTGGAGGTCTCTCTAAGGATGGTAAGAGCTCTCAGAACTCCCTTGCTCTTTCTAATCCACTAGTGCTTCCAGTAGTTATCTACCTTAAGAGGGAAGGGCGATAAATTATGTTAGGGCCATGAACGTTGGATCTTGTTAATTAAGTAGTAGTAGTCTGCCATTTAGGTATCATGAATTTATATCTATTATGTAGCATCTAAGATTCTGAGCTAGAAGGAACCTTGAGTCCAACTCCTTCATTTTATACTTGGAAGTGAAACTGAGTCCTAGGGAGGTCATGACTTGCCTGAAGTCACACAGGTAATAAGTCCTAGAGGTATGAGTTGAACCTGTATCTTCTGGCTCTAGACCCATTACATCACCTCCTGGAGTGTCTAGTTTTTTTTTTTTTTGTTTGTTTGTTTTTTTAAGGAAATTCATCTTGAAATTAAATGACATATTCAAGACTATCCAAGCTAAACCTTGGTGCATTTTTATTTACAATTCAAATATGTCTTTAAAATCTCATCTCATCTGATGAATCTATAGTATTAGGCACTCAACAGTTCACCAAGCTTGAATGATTTTGATAAATGATTCATTTATTCAGCAAGCATTTATGAAGCCGATGATTATAATAGTGCTTCTGTTTATTAATTTAGACTTCACTCTGAGGAGGTGCTCTGGGGCCATGAAAAGTTTGCTGCATTTGGAGTCAGAGGAGTAGGTTCAAATCCCCACTCTACCCCATGTGACGTCTCTAGGCCTTTTTTTCTCTTTTTTACAAAATGAAGGAGTTGTATTAGTTGATTTCAAAAGCCCCTCTGCCCTGCAATCTGGAGGGCAGCCAGAATGGCAGAGATCAATATCGTGCCATGTCAATATCATGGGAAGGAACAGGAGATGTTTAGTCTGAAGAAAACTTAGAGGAGATGCAACTCTTTTGTCACCAGAAGCAAATCCTTTCTCATCCTCATCTGTATAATCTAGGATTTGGACTGCATTGAGACCTTTTCAGTTCTAAGTTTGTGAAATGATGTGAAAGAGGATTCCACTGTCTCCTTGGTCTTACAGGGAAGAAACCGAGAATAATGGGTAGAAATTGCAGAGGGACACATTTAGACTCGATAGAAGGAAAAACTTCCTAACAATTAGAGCCACTTGGAAGTGGAGTGAGTTTTCTCAGGGCGTAATGGGTTCCCTCTCCTGGGAGGTCTGACCATTGGATGACCATTTTCCCAGCTGTGTTTTACAAATACTTAAGTACAAAATAATATGTGTTAAATGCAATAAAAAGTAAAAAAAGTGTTTTATAAGGGATAAAGGGGGAGAGAGGAGATCATTTTGATATTGGGCATGGGAGAAGGTTAAGAAAGTCTTCCTGGATGAGGGGAATTTTAAATTAGGAGTAGAAATTCACCAGGTAAATTCAGGGAGTACATTTCAAACATGGTAAACCACATCTGGCAAGCAACTTTGTGCCCACTGTAATAAGATGAAACTTAAGAGGATGAGATGTGATGCATATTTAAATTTGAAAAAATCAGCTTTACCTCGTATAAGATTAAGGAGGCAAAACTAGATACAGTTTGAAAAAAGATCATCAGATTTTAGTGTGACATCAGTGTGATATTGAAACCCCTCATAAAGAGAATCTCTGTGTTCAGAATGAGGGCAGTGATATTCCTGTGTCTCACCGGACTCTGTCCCAATCCCACTACATCTGGAGTATTAAGTTCACTTTTGGGTTAGAAGAGAGTGACAAGCATGGTGGGGAGTCTTGAGTTCATTCCATAGAAGGAAGGATTGGAAGACACTGAGCTTGTTTAGCCTGGAAAAGGGGAAACTTATGGGAGAAGCATGGTCAAGTACTTAAAGGGCTGTTCTCGGGAAGGGATATTTGGTCTGTTTTGCTTGACTCCAGAAGACAGAACAAAGATTAATAGAGAGCAGAGTTTGGGGAGAAGCAGATTTACTCAAAAGAAGAAGAAACTTCCTAATGATTAGTACCATCCACAAGTAGATCAGAATGCCTTCAGGGCTGACAGTGCTCCTAAGGGAGTTTAGGAGATATCCTCAAGAAAGAGACATCTCTCAGTCATGATCACCTCTCAAGAATGTCATACAGGCATTGGTTAGACTAACTGGGCACTGAGGTCTCAACTTTGAGATTATTTGATTCTGTATATATTAATGTATATAAAAATCAAAACCTCAAACAGTACACTGCTGAAAGTCAAATCTATCATTATGGATTTACAGAACATTCTGTCAATTTCATTTTTCTCTGATGCTTTCTACATATTTTTCTATATAATCTCATTTTCCCTTCAATTGTTTTCTATGTAACCAATCAACAATCACTTATTAAGCTCTTTATGCCACTTAATAAAAAGACCTTGAAGTCTGAGACAATGACATGTTTATTTCAAGAAATAATCATTTTAGCTAAAATACTATTCCCTCCAAGACCTTGTCGCAACCCAAGATAATTTGGACAGGTTTGAACTATGTATACTTCTCTAGGTCTGGAGTTGTATAGAATACTTTTTGCCTTCTCTTGCTCAGTGTTCTAGCAAAAACAAGTGGTGATTTTTCCCCTCATTCATTTTCATTAAATCTGGAAAGGCTGATTGAAACCATACTGAGAGGAGTTTAAATTCCAGACTGAGGAGTTTGTATTTTATCCCAGTGGCCACAGTGAACCATTTTAAGCAAGGGAAATTATTTTGGCAGACTTGTTCTTTATGAAAATGATTTTGGTAGCTAGCTCTGTGAAGAATGCATTGGCCAGTGGTAAGAATGAAGGAGAGAAAAAGAAATATGAAGCTGTTAAAATAGTCCCATGATGGGTAGTAAGAATTTTTGTTTAGGCAATGGTAGCAAAAGATATTATAGAGGTCAGACCTCTGACATTTGGCAGGTAAGTTGAAAATGTTGATGTCATTTTCTCTTCTTCTTACTCTTTCATTCTGTGTATTGAAAATGACATCAATGTTTTCAACTTGGGTGACTTGGCAGCAAGATGGTATCCTGAATCAAAATAGGGAAGTTAGGAGGTAGGGAGTAAATGTAGAGGGGGGATAATGACTTCCACTGGGGACATGTTAAATGAAGGCTAGAGAATCTAGAAGAGAACCTTGTAGTAAGAGGACATCCATTCTTAGGGGGTAGAAGGAGGAAGGTGAACCAGCAGAGATGTGATTGGTCACTAGATAGTAGAAAAGCAAAATAAAAACTCTCCTAGTTGCTAAGGAAGGAAAGAGAGTGTATATAGGAGGAAATGATTAATAAATAGTGGGAAGTGTTGCAAAAAAGCCAAGGAAGATGATGAGTACTAAGAAAAGGACTGTAATTAGCAATGAATAGGTCATTGGTAACTGTCTAGTCCCTTTGACCAAGGGATCTCACTGTTGAAATTACTTCCAGAGAAGTCATTATGTACCAAAATAATCATAACCATACTCTGTGGTAACAAAGCACTAGATAAAAATGAGGGCTTATTGATCTTAAAATGGCTGAAGAGGTCATGGTATATGAATGTAATAGGATTTTAATGTAGAGGAAGAAATGTTAAATATGAGGAATTTAGAGAAAAATGGAAGTTAGTATGATGCAGAATAATGGAAACAATATATACAGTAACTGCAAAAATATAAATGAAAAGATCACCAAAAGGAAGTTGAACTCTGAGCAATTGAAAAATCAGTGAAGGTCCTAAAATAGACATAATGGCACATACTTCACCCCTCAGGGCATAGAGGTGAGGGAATAGTAGGATGATACATTGTCAGATTTGTTCACTGTATCAGATGCTTTGATTATTTTTCTTTGACACATGAGAAGGTTCCGAGTGTGTGTGTGTGTGTGTATGTGTTGGGGATTGGGGTGGGGGGATGGATGTGTGTACAAAGGCTCTGATCTAAATATAAAAGTTATGAGTAAAAAGATTTAGGTGGCTATTTTTTTGAGAGGTGCCATTTGTGATCTTGAGGAAAGTAGTTTTATTAGACCAGTATCGAGAAAAGCTGGGGTCCTGTTGCAACTTTTGCCATATCACACTTTGCAACAGTGAAGCAGGTCCCTAAGGCAAGACCTTCCTTTGTGGAAGAAGCCATTTCAAAATCACCCTCTGGGCTCCTCCTCAGTGGCTTCTCCACTGAGAACATTTATATACACACTTACAAACAAAAGGTGTAGCTGCTGAACTGAAAGGTCCTAGCCAGAATTTAGTAGATGAATGAAGGATTTTTGCATCCCAGAACTAAAACAAACAAAAAACCCTCATGGTATTTCAGCTTGTTAGATCACAGTGATAATAATAGCTAACATTTAACTAATGCCAAGGTTTGTTTGAAGCACTTTACATATTATCTCATTTGATTCTCACAATAACCCTGTGAGATAGGGTCTATTATTATCTATTCCCATTTTACAGATGTGGAGCTTCAATTTGAGAGAAGTTAAATGACTTGCCCAAGGTCACACAGCTAGTTTTGCTGTGTGGCAGGGTTTGAACTTAGTTCTTCTCAGCTCTGAGCCCAGCAGTTTATCTGAATTACATCATATCATCTCAGAATTTGCCTGTAGGTTAGTTAGCTTTCCTTATTTCTCCCTTCTTCCTGGATCTGATTTTCAGTTTACTCATACTAATGAGTTTCTACTATACATATCTGATGCTCCTCCTTTCCAGCCTTTCAAATGTTGCCCTTTGTGTTTAATATTTCTTCCCTCAAAATCTGCCTTCATACCTCCCTTTTTCAAGTCCTTCCTAAGGTTTACACTTCTTTCATGAAATCTTCCCTGCTTAAATTATGTCATAGACTCCATTTTGACTTATGCTGCCCCATTCATGAATAGTAGAATCCCTTAGCTTGAAACATTGCCTATTTGAATTCTCCATATTATATTTCGTTAGCATTATTCTTCCCAAGTGTCCCAGTTTCTCTTAATGCCTTTTATAAATACTCCAGTACTTTGAAAATAGTGTGGACACCCACTCTACCAGTCACACCTTCCATAACTTAGCAGATGGTCTTTGAGATTAGTTGTGTTGGAAGAATCAATCACCCTGCAGCTAACCTTGTGAAGAATTTAAACGTAGTTCGAAGGGTTTGATGGCATCATAGGGTTAGAGCTGAAAAGGTGCTTTGGTCCACAGACACAATCCACCTGATGTCTGTTCAGAGGCAGAGCTTGTGATCTTTTGGCATAGCTCTCAAAAACCCACTGGTATGTTCGTGCCATAGCCAGGCATCAGAGCAAGGCCTTTTTATCTAGCTGTTTTAATATAGTTTATATATAAAATAAAACCTGAAGTCCAAAACTAAATACTACAAATAAAAATATATATGTGATTAAATTGCTTTGTTATTCTTTGTGAATGAGTATTGATAGCTCTTTGTTTTATCACTCTCTCTCAATGCCTTCCATATAATTAGGGTGTAAGTATGTAGAAGACAAGGGATGATGTCTCTTCCATCCATTTTGCCCAAGTCTTACTGTAGTCAGATGTACTAGTAGACTGCTTCATCATGTTTGCTAATAACTACAAAATGCATCTTTTCATTATATATCCAAGGATAACACAGGTTCATAAAACACATTATTTTAGAAGCATTGTAATTTGTAGCATTTCTGTAGCTTATTGAAGTTTGCAAAGTGACTTGGTGTTGTGGTGGGTAAGAGCACTGGACTTGGTGGGATGACCCTAGACAAGGCACTTAGTCTCTCTCACTCTCAGTTTCCCCACTCATAAAATAGAGATAATAATACCATCTACCTCTGATGGTTATTATAAGGATCAGATAATTATGAGGTACATAGTAGGTGCCATATAAATACTACCTGTTATTACTGTCTCATTTGAACTTCATGATAACCGTAAGAGGTAGGTACCACGGGTATTATTATCATCATTTTCCAAATGTGGACACTGAACATCACAGAAGGTAAACCTTGTCCATCATTCCCCAGCTACTATTAGAGGTGAGATTTGAAGTCAAGTTTCTCCTGACTCCAGAATCCAGTGCTTTATCTCCTGTGTCTTGTTGATGAGTTTTTTAATTTGACGAGCCATCATGAAAGATTGCCATCAGGTATTACTTGTTTGCTTTCAGGATGGATTGTGACAGTTATTTAACTCTTTGCTCACTGATTTAATTTTCCAACTTTGTCCTAAATCTTTTTTAGAAAACAAAACCGATTACAACTGTTTTCCTTCTTTATATTTTCATTGCTCTTTTGGTTACTTGTTAAAGCATTTTTTGGTATTTGAAACAGTGCTCTTACATGATATAGCAAGAATAGCTGCCTTATGGTTGCTGAAAATTATTTGATCTCTTTAATAATTCTGGTAATATTAAGCAAGTCAAGCGCAGTTCGGTCACTGATCTTTGCAAGAGACTCCACTGGAATTTCTGAGCCCTTTAGCTTTGACAGACCAAAGGTTCTCAAGTGGTAACGCCCTTTTTAAAGGGAGAAGAAGGACTGTGTTTTCAATATTTATATATTTTTTTCTGTTTATGTTGGTAAGTAAAAAAAGAACAAACTAAAATCATTTAGCTCTGGCATTTTTATGTCTTCCCAGGTATATCTTGAAAGACTTTTAACTTACGCAGAGATAGATATCTGTCCAGCAAATTGGAAGAGAATTGTACTTGGTGCAATCCTATTAGCATCCAAAGTTTGGGATGACCAGGCAGTCTGGAACGTGGATTACTGCCAGATCCTGAAAGACATCACAGTAGAAGACATGTGAGTTAATATCATTTACTTATCGCACAAAACTAATAAACTTTATGAGATGATACTCGTTAATGATAATCATAATAGCTAGCACTTGTGCAGTGCTTTAAGATTTATTAAACACTTATTATGCTGCCTCATTTAGCACATAGAACATTCTGTAAGTGCTATAGTTATCTTCTTTTGACAAATGATAAAACTTGGTCTGAAAGGTTAAGTGGTTCACTAGTCATTAGTGAGTACCTGAGGAGGATTCAATCTCAGGTCTTCCTGACTCTAAGTCCAATACTCACCATGCCACCTAACTGACACCCTTGTGAAGTGACCTGTGGAGAATCTTTTACAGAAAAGGTTCACAACAAGCACAGGAAGCTACTCCAAGTTTTATGTAATTATGGTCCTCTGAAGCTAGTCTTTTTTTTTTTAAACTCAACATTTCCCTACCTCTTTCAGTTTAAAAGGTGTGCCTACCCCAGTCATTACACTGGTTTTATGCAGCACATTTTAGCTATTATTATTCAGTTTCCTGACCCTCTTCATCCAAAATTCTACCTAGATGGTAAAGCCCAGAGTGTGTGATTGTGGACTCAGATTCCTCAACTGGCATACCTCAACTTCTTCAGCTTGTCCTTTGTCCCATTCAACTAAGAATTTGGCATGTCTCCAGGCAGTGAGGCACTCTATTCTGGTGTCCTTCAAAGCCTCAAGCTATCTTTCCTGAATCTTTAGCAGAGAGACATTCCTTTCCTTTAGTCTTTTCTCTTTACTGTCCTTTATTAAATGAAATAGGCAAACTGTGATGGCATTCTTGACATTGAGAAGAACAAGGCAGTATGCAATTTCTTTTTAAAAGTATAAATTATTTTCTACAGAAAGAGCACATTGTAGATTCCATGTTCCATTACAGGTTATAGATGTTAAAAACATTTATTTTATTACTTTAATCATGGTATTTGGTCATTAACTGACTCCTAATATGTAGCATTAAAGTCTGACACACTAATTGAACTAGGCATAAGTGGAACCTTGCTGGCCATTTTAGTTGAACTAAGTAAGATGTGGTCCAGATATAATTTGATCTATATATTAGAGCATATAGATACACATGGCATACTACAGATGTAGGATTGTAGATTTCTTGTTTCCTAGGTGTGGAGACCTGGAAGGAACTTCAGAGGTGATCTAGCCCAGTCCTCTCTTTTTACAGTAAAGGAAACTGAGGTTCCATAGAGGTTTAAGTGAATCATCCAAGATCACACAGGAAGTAACTTGTAAATACATGATTAGAACTCAGATCTTCTCATTATAGAACCAGTACTTTGTCCTTCTTCCATGTAGTGAAGTGTCCATTGTAATTATTTTTTTAAAAATCAGTTTCATATCAATAGGGTAAAAATATCTGAAGTCACTAGTAGAACCAGATCCAGCAGTTATGCCTTAGCAGACCAAGAACAAAGTGACTTTGATGAAAAAGGATGAGTGCCAGGAAAATGGAGTGCTGTGATAGTTTGGATGAATGAATAAATGAATGAAAATGCATTTATTAAGCAAGTGGAGAAAGTGCTGGACTTGGAGTCAGGAAGAACTCCATTCAGAGTCTGCCCCAGACATTCACTAGCTGTGTGACCCTGGGCAAGTCATTTAATATCTCTTGATCTCAATTTCCTCATCTGTCAAATGGAGATAATAATAGCACCTGTCTTACAAGTCTGTTTTTGTTAGATTCTTTGTGGCAGCATTAAGGCAGAAATCACAATTTCATTTTGGATCCATTCAAGACCCTATCCTCTCACTTGGCCAGTGTTCTTTGTGTGGTTGTGACAACACTCCAACATTAGCAGGCTCTGTGTCCAGTCCTTAGCACTGCTGAGAATTATTCAGAATGTGTGGTCAGAATTCACCCAGCCCAAAAATAGTAGCATCAAATTTAGAATTGATTACAGTTAGTAATAATTTTTAACTTTAATTTATTGGATTCCCCCTAGAGTTTATGAATCATGAGTCCATGCTATCCTACCCTAGCCCCAAATAAGGCCTTTTTTGCGTGGAAATAGGAAATTTTCAATTGAGTTTGGCAGCTTGGTTCACAAATATTCTTAGAAGAACCAGTGATACAGTGTATGAAGAGGTTAAATGTAGCATTTTTGCCAAAGAAAATTATTGAATTTTTTTGACCTGAACTCTCTATCCTTTGTGGAAAATGTTATTGACAAGGTTGCCCCATCCATCATGTGAGCCAATGATCAGAGCATTAAGAATTTTTGCAGAAGTTGATGGATGTCTCCAAACATCTCATGGTGGGCAGAGGAAGAAAATAATAAATGTTTACATAGGCATAGCTTTGTTTTGTTCTACTTAAAAGGTCAAACTACAAAGTTAAAAGGTATTAGAAGTCTAAATATTCTTTACTAGCTTGAGCTTACAACAGGGTTCTGCTTCTTCCCCAGGAGCTAGGTTTTTATGAGTATGAGAAATAATTAGTAATAAAAGAGGCAGTGTGGTAGCATAGGAGGACAAGCCCTTCCCATCCCTTTAGAGAAATGTTTGGCTTCACTAAGGTAGAACGTTCTAAATCTGGTCATTTCAATAATAGGACTAAAAACTCATCAGAAATGGTTTGAAGGTAGAAATGAGTGTTCACAGCATCAGTTACACTGTTGTTTTAGGAAATCACTCATGTCACTTGACCACACCCTCTTTTTTTTTTTTTTTTGACTGGGCACCATCTCCCTGAGATTTGGTAATGTTTCTCTGTCCATGGTAACTCTCGTCCCTGTATCACTATTACTTCCTCTCCTTCCCTATCCCCCTTCTCAGAACTTTTTCTTCCATTAAAAACACCGTCCTCTTCCTGATAACTCTAGTTTAAAACCTGGGCATCATACTCCACCCTAATCCTCACCACCACCTCCCTCCCCAATATCCAGTCACTTGCTAAGTATTCCACTCTTTCAACACACCATGTCTCACATCTTTTCCCTGCTTATACTATCTAGTTTTGTCTCCTCTCACCCCTCACATTGATTGTTAGAATAGCCTTCCCCTTTCAATCCATTCCCAACAAATTGACCAAAGGAATCTTCCTAAAGCATATTTCTGAGGATGTCCTTCCTTGGCTCATGCACTATCAGTGACTCCTTTTTGCCTCTACCTAGTTTGGCATTTATAACTCTTCACAATCTGGCTAGACGCATGGGACATCGCTCTCTTTCCTACACTCTACATTTAGGCCAATCTGACTTCACTTGCTCTTTGGCAAAGTCAGCAGTCCATCTCTCTTGGACCCTGTGATTGGAATAAGTTCCCTTTTCACTTCCTCTTGAGGTTCAGCTTAAGCAATTGAGCACTTGTTGAGTGTTCATCTTGTGCCAGGCATTGTGTTAAATGCCAGGACTACAGATACAAGCAGTGAGCTCACATTCTAAGGGGGAGTACAGTACATAAAAGGGAGCTAAAAAGCTTGAGGGTAGGAGATAACCCTCAAATTCCAGAGGGTCAAGAGTGTAGCCTGTGGTGGAATCAGGATGTGGCTACAGAGCGGTGTCCTTTACATGGAGATTTTGCAAGAAACCAGCCAATCCAAGGAAGAAGTAGCAGAAGTGGAGGGTGCTTCCAGTGGGAGAAGTCCATTAGTAATTAAAGAGGCAGTGTGGTGGCATAAGAGGACAAGTAGAATAAACTTCCTGAGTGAAGAGGTTTTGCTGGTGTGGCAAAGTCTAGAGAGTTAATGTTCCCTGGAGAGAAATAAGATTCAGTTCATGATGCATTGGGCAACTCTTTGTTGAGTTCTTTTGATGATCATGTATTTACTTAATCTTTTCATATACTTTGTCCCTTTTAAGAATGTAAGCCTCTCAGGGGCAGGAACTGGTTTAAAAAATGTGTTTGTCTACTATCCCTAGTACCTGCATATAGTCTTGCATACAGTTAGTACTTAATAAATTTTATTAGATGTAATTGGATTGAATTATATAGTTAAATTTACTATTTCCTTGTGATTGTTTTTGAAGGGGAACAGAATGTATTTCTCTCAGAAACTTAGGTTAAATAATTGCTTTGATGTATATGTGAAAATTATGCATTTAAATTATATCACCTCCCAAAATGAGGAAGAAGATACTGTCTATTAGAAAATGCCTGCCAGAAAGGAGGATTCTATATGGTAAAGGTTTCTGACCTTTAGAAGGAATAATTCTAGAAATCTATTTTTAGAAAGGTGGCACAGTGGATACAGTGCTGGACCTGGAGTCAGAAAGATTCATCTTCCTAATTTCAAATCAGACTTCAGATACATAGTAGCTATGTGACCTTGGGCAAGTCACTTAACTCTATTTGCTTCAGTTTCCTCATCTGTAAAATGAGCTGGAGAGGGAAAGGACAAATTACTCCAGTATCTCTGCAAAGAAAACCCTAAATGGGGTCATGAAGAGGCAAACATGACTGAAAAACAACTGAACGGCAATTTTTTTAGAAGAGTTGTGTTCTTTGTTTTTGGCCTCTGACACTGGCTAGCTATGTGACCTTGAACAAGGTCTGTTTGCCTCAGTTTCCTCAACTGTGAAATGAAGATAATAGCAGTACATACATCTCATGGTTGTTGTGAAATCAAAAGAGGTAATACTTGTTTTTTTAAGTGCTTTATGCAGTGCCTGGAACATAGTAGGTGCTCTATAAATGCTTATTCCCTTCATCTTTAAATAGTTTAAGATCACTAAGATGGCTGCCTCTTAACTCCAGGATCAACTACATAATAATCCTCTTTTTCGTATTTAAAGCTCTTCCCACCTTTGCAGTCTTCGTCCAGTTTCCTCCTTTCCACATAATCCCCAGTTCAGCCAACCTTTTGCTGTCTCTCATGCATAACACTTCCAGACTCCATGCATTTTACCCTGGTTTTCCCCATTCCTGGCATGGTGCCTCATCTCAAAGCCAACTTCTCCGTTCCTGACTTCCTTTAAAACTTAGCTCAAGGTCCATCTTTAGCTGAAGGCCTTCCCTAATCCCTGTAACTACCCTCCTCCACTAGCCACTTCCCTGTGACTACTGACCTGCCCATAGGCTGTGCGTATCTTGTATATATGTAGAGATTTGCATGTCATCTCCCCCCTTGGAATATGATGTCTTTGGAAGCAGAAATTGTATTGGTGCCTTTTTTTTAATCCCTTGTACTTAGCACAGTGCTTGGTAAGCACTTAAAAATCCTGGGCTTAGAGTCAAGAAATCTTGAATTTCAGACACTTGTTAGCGTGAGTACCATGTGATCCTGGGCAAGTTACTTTGTCTCCTTCAGCTTCAATTTCCTCGTCCAAAAAATGGGGAAAATAACACCTCACCAAGTAGCTTGAGGGTTATTGTGAAAACTAAATGAGATAACATATGTAAAACTAATTTTTTTTTTGAGTCAGTCAGGGTTAAGTGACTTGCTCAGGTTCACACAGTAAATGTCTAAAGCTGGTTTTGAACTCAGGGTCCTTCTGACTCCAGGGCCAGTACTGTATCTGCTGCACCACTTAGATGTCGCAGTACTTTGTAAATCTTAAAGCACTATATAAATGCTAGCTATTTTTGTTGGCCTACATTTTTTCTAGCTCTCTAAAGTAACTCTTCGGTAGTTTGATTGATAGAGCATTGTATAGATTTAGATAGTATTAGTGTTTTTATTATATTGGCACAGCCTACCATGAAAAATTAATATTTCTCTTATTTATTTAGGTCTATTATTTCTATAAAGATTGCTTTGTAGTTATCTTCAAATATCCCAAATATTTTATACATTCAGTGATTATTTTGAATGGAATTTCTCTTTCTATTTCTTGATGGGTTTTTTTAGTTATCATTTTACTTAAAAAATGGGAATGTACAAGACTTGGACAGTTACATTTCTTAGCCCTTTCCAAACCTTGTGGCCTTCCTTTAGGCCATGTTCCTCACCTTCCTCTGCCTCAGATGCAGGACTGTGTCCCTGATACTCTGAGCTCTGAAAGGTGACTTTTTGCCTTGTCTTACTGGCACCAGGTCCACACCTCCCTTTCCAACTATTTTCAAACTATACTTCTACTTGGATGCCCCTTTTCCCCTTCTAACTCATCTCTCCTTGGTACAGTAAGCTCCACAAGGGTGCTTAGCTGTATTTGTGTCCCTACAACTTTGTATAGTTCCTGGCACACAGTAAACAGTAAATGCTTTCTCATTCATGCAGTCATTTTATTAGCAAACCTTGGATTAGGTTTTTTTTATGGAAAAGTGCTATGGGAAGATTGTTTATTAGGAAGTGACTCATGCATCAGAACAAAATGTATTAATTTTAAAAAACAAGGAAAAGAAGAAAATGCTGTCCTTGCGAAGCTGCATTCTAGATTGTGGATAATCTTGCAAGATCAGCATTGAATTACAGGTTTCCTTATAGCATTAAAAAAGTCAGCACTCTTATTCAGCTTTTGGCACGGAAGCTCTTGTGTGTTCCTAGAGATCACTGTATAGATCTGAGTTGAGTTATTAGTATTTTTTGATATTTTGACAGCATTCTGAGAAGTGTTACTATATTTTTCTGGTTCTCCTAACTTCTTGGACCTACTTACTTGGTCCCGTTCTCTGGATCCTCTTTCCCTGCCTTCCTCCTCTCAGACCATCTTCCCATGAATCCCTTGCCAAACTTTAGTATTCTTTGGGGTTTTCTTCTTAACCCTCTTCTGTTCTTTCTCTAATTATTATATGAGTCTCTCTCCCTTAGTGATTATCTCTTCCATTCCTGTGGTTCCACCTATCCCTTGAGCAACTCTCAAGTGTTTGCATAAATCTTTTTCCTGAGTACCAGTCCTAAAGTTCCTGCCATCTGCTCTGCATTTTTACTAGGATACAGGGCCATAGATTTAATGCTGGAAATAGCTGTAGAGGTCATCTGAACTAACCTCATCATTTGACAGATGACTAAACTGGGGACCATAGATATTAATTAGCAAAATTGATACAGGCTGGATTTGAACCAGTTTTTTTTTTTTTTGGCCCATATTTAGTGTGCTTAATAGCAACCCCAAATCTATCATATCTGAAACCTACTTTCTGTTTTTTCAGGTTCCTATTAATGGCTCCAACAGACTAGAGACCTCACTGCCATCTTTGGCTCCTCCTACTTCTCCACTTTTCATATAGTTACCAAATCCTTAAAAAAATTTACATACATTTATAATCTGTGTTTTCCACTGCTCACTCAATTGAACACATTAAAAAAAACCCTCACTAAACATGTAAAGCTAATCAAAACAAGGGCTCATATTGGCCAGGTCTGAAAATATTTCTCTTCCTGTATTTTAAGCTTAACATCTTCATCTTTTGAACTCATGTCTTATCTTTGCATTGATCAGAATTCTCAAGTCTTTCAAGGCTGCTTTTCTTTAGAATGTGTTGTCATTGCGTTACTTGTTCTCCTGGTTCTGTTCACTTTGATCTGCATCAGTTTATAGAGATCTGCCCTGTTTTCTCAGGAAGTATCCATTTTGTCATTCCCTATAGAACAATAATATTCTATTACATTCATATATTGTAATTTGTTCAGCCATCCCCCAATAGGAGGATACTCCTCCTCATCTTGGTTTTCAGTTTTTGGCTACTACAAAAAGAACTGCTCAAATGTTTTTGTGTGGATGGATTTTTTCCCTTTTCCTTGAATCTTCTTGGGAATATGTGTCTGGCAGTTGTATATTTAGTCCAAAGGATACACGCAGTTTAATAATTTGTGGGGAGCATTGTTCTAAAATGCTTTCCAAAATGGCAGCACTAAGAGTGCACTGAGAAACCTGTTTTCAATTTGTACATTTGTTATTTGCCTCTGTTGTCATCTCTACCAGTCTGATAGGAAGGAAGGATGAATGCAACAAGGAATAAAGAGGAGCATGAAAGTTGCACAATAATTAATTTATATTTCTCTAATTATCATTGTTTTACAGCATTTCTTCTTATGACAGTTAGTAACTTGGGTTTATTCACTTGAAAACTGCCTGTTTATGTCTTTTGATCTATTGAGGGGAAAATGACTAGGTCTTGTACATTTGAATCAATTCCTTATATATCTTGGATATGAGTGAGACCTTTTTTAAAGAAACTCATTGCTAAATTTTTTTTCCAATGGCCTCATATCCTTCTGACTTTAGATTTATTTATGCATAAACTACAGGCCCAATCTCTATCTCCTATCTCATTTTCCTTTTACTTATCCTATATTCCAGTCAAATTGCATATAAAAGTGTTGTGTTTTTCTGCCTCTGAGTCTTTGTTCATGCTTTTCTATGTCTAATGCCTTTACTGTGTATCCTAGTTTCTACCGATCCTTCAAGTCCTAGTTCACAGGATATCATCCCTAGTCTTCCTATCTAGAAATAAACTCCCCATTCTCTCAGCTTACATAGAACAATGACTCGGCCCCCATGGCTCTTCTTCATGTTGTTGCTTATATTACGGTCATTTGTGTGTGTCCTATCTTACCTATGAAATTGTAAACTCCATGAGGACAGGGAAAGCCCTTCCTTGTCTCCCATGAAGCGTCTCACATTTAGTAGGTACTAGAAAAGTATTTGTTGAATAAAGTAAGGAAAGAAAAGGTTAGCACATGTGTACAAAGTGTGTCATGAGCATAGCTTGGTGTCGTAACAAAAGATTGGACTTCTCCAACACAGCTATTTCTCTTGGTCCTGACATAGACGTCGTACACAGCTTCCTGAGTGGTCTGATTGGCTGCTACCCTCAAATCTCCCTGCATACCAGATGATAGGAAAGCCATTTGCTGTTAGCACAGCTGAACTGGAGGGGCAAAGAGGTCACCACCGTCGCTGATAGCCCTGAGAAATGTACCAGCCTTCTGTCATACTAAAAACAGCATGGACCTGGCTTCCATTGCTGCTGCTCAGAAACCTGTAAAGTACTTGAAAGTGATGGGAGGGAGGAGACAAGTGAGGCATCATGGGAGTAGAGCAGTACAGCTGTAGTGTGCAGACAAGTGGGCCTCCTGGGTCACTGGGAGTTTTTCCTTTTGCATCTCTGAGTGTATTTGAACCATCCTGTAAATGCAACCCTGAAATCTTAGGTGCCTGGATCTAAAGCCAGGATATCTCAAGTTTAGGACATTAGAGGAATTTGCTTGGATTGAATCTGTTTCATAATCTCAGTAATAATCATAGCTATCATTGTTACTGCACCTTAAGCTTTGCAGAACGTGTCATATATTATTTGATCTCCACAGGTAAGTACTATTAATATCCCCTTTTCACAGATGAGGAAACTGGGTCTGAAGGAGGTTAAGTGACTTGCCCAGGGTCAACGCAGTAAGTGTCGGGGTCATGATTTAATCCTATTTCTTTCTGATTCCCAAGTCAAGTGATCTATCACTATGCCATATAACTTAATGGAAGCTTCATTTTCTGACATTATAAGAGGTACTAATATTTATGAGGCAGATGAGTTCAAATCTGGCCTCAGACACTTACTAGTTGTATGACCCTGGGCAATGTCCATTAGCCTTAGATTCAGCCCAAGCAAATTCCTCTGTTGTCTTAAATGTACCTCCTAGGGTGGTTCTGAGCATCAAATGAAATAATATTTATAAACTACTTAGCAGTGTCTGACATAGTAAGCACTATGTAAATGTTCATATTCATATTAATATTTATAAAAGAGAATTTAGAAAAAGTTTTTCATTTCCCAACTTTGGTGCATCCCCCAAATGCAGACTTTGTCAGTTTCCTATTTGCCCAGGGTTGCCTGGGAGGCTTGGACGGAAATATGACAGAAAGAGCTTTATTCCTACCCAGAGACCTCCTAGTTCCTGGCATATGGAGGCTATGTTCCTCCCTTAAGCAGGGCCTCTGGGAAAATGTACTTTTTTAAAGTAAACAAAAAATAAACTGTCCTGAGCTTGATGCTATTACCAGAGAACCCTGATGCATTGAGTAGTGTTTCTGCCTTTCTAATGGCATAATTTTCAGCTCTCCTGATGCTAAATAAAAAGGGATTTCCTCTTAAAATTTAGAAACTTTGTGGTGACATCTTCTGGCCATTACTGGGTTGACATCTGTCTCTCATTTCCTAAATTCATAAATCCTAACACTTTGATTTCATCAGTTATAGGCTTAAATTCTTTTTTGTCACTCGCTTTTTTCAAAAAAGTCTCATCTTGGCTCAAAATATTTCACAAGATAAGTCTCTGGTTAAAACCTGTTGAAGTTAGAAATTAATGATCAGAGTCAAAGAGATGATGAAAACAGTGATATGTGAGTAAATTGGGGCAAAGTACAGTAAAATAATGGCTTAAATATGAAACAGTAGCTCTCTACATCTTTAAAAATACTTTTAATATGCAGTATATCTCCATTTGTCTAAGTCACTTAGTTTACACAATTTGATATTGAGTTCACAAGATTGGACATATTTTCTTTCCCTCTTCATTAGAAATCCACACTTCTATCACATTGGCATAGCTTTGATGAGTAGTTCATTTTTCCAGTTCTAGCCTGGATTGTGACCCAGAGGTTTTCAAATCGGGGGAGTTCTTGGGCCACTGAAACATGTTGCCTCTTTCTCTAGGCTTAGCCTATTTAATGACATGTGGCATGATCCAAGGTTATGAAGCAATGTTCCATATACATTAGGGAATTTCTGTAATTCTGGAACAGTTCTGCTTCTCACTGATATATATATATATATGTGTGTGTGTGTGTGTGTGTGTGTGTGTGTGTGTATGTATAGTAATTTAAATTTTTTTAAAAATCCTACAGTCCTACAAGATAGGATTATTTTTTCTTCCTTTCCTGCTAGGTTATTTAGTAATAAGGTTGGAATGAATACACACACATATATGCATATTCACATGCACATGTACTATATGCATGCATGTATATGTATATGCTGTATACACATGAACATATATATGCACACATGAACATATATACAGGTGTATGCATACACACACATATGAAGACCAAACAATTTACATAGAGGAAGGGAGGGAGAGAGACAGACAGACAGAGATCGAGGTCTTGAATGTGACCCCTTAATACTTCCTTTCTGGAGAGCCAAGACTGTCCACA
Source organism: Bettongia penicillata ogilbyi (assembly GCA_023548195.1). Classification (NCBI taxonomy): domain Eukaryota; kingdom Metazoa; phylum Chordata; class Mammalia; order Diprotodontia; family Potoroidae; genus Bettongia; species Bettongia penicillata. The sequence continues at coordinate 3,210,940 of JAJHZJ010000671.1, forward strand.
GTCATGGGTTCACTTTTGTGAAGTGCCTTTATGGTCTGTCTCATTAGTTGTAACTCCATGACGCCCAATACCTTCTTCAGATCTAGCAGGGTTTGAAGTCACCTCCCTCTCCCTTCCCTGCCCCTCTGGCTCCTCCTTACTGCGGCTTCCTTCCATTCTGGACAGAAATGGAAGCATTCGAAAAGTCATTTCACACATATATCAAAGGGTGCTTTGCATTTGCCTCAGGTCTCAAGACTTCATCGAGAATAGGAGGTAGACCATAGGATAGGGACCTGGGACAAAGTTAAAGCAGGACAGGGACTCTCAAGGGATAGAAAACGCAAACAGACTTGGAGGCAGTTTCAGCAACGAACAAGCACAGACCAAAACAGAACCATCGTTAGAAGTAAAGGCGCAGCCTTAAAAGAGCAAGATTCAGCAATTCCAGATGACAGCATTCGAGTCCGAATGTCATCCAAGGCTCCCAAGTCTCATAGAATATAAGAGCTAGCAGGAAGCCTGGATTCAGCCTTCTCATCTTATTGATAAGGAACCTGAGGCCAACAGAGGACAAGTTCTGACTTGCCCAAAGACATACAGCCAGTTACTGCAAGGACAAGACTAGAACCCGGATCTGCCTCTTGATGCACTGTTCTCTCTGTTACACGATATCAAAACTCATACAGTTTTAGAATTGGGACAGATCCAAGAGGTTGCGTACTCTCATTTTGCAGATGCATAGATTGAAAATGAGAGGAATCAAGTGACTTGTCCATAGACACATAGGTGGAAAGTGATATTGGAAGTAGGATACCAAGCCAGACTTCATGCCTCCAGGACCAATGCTCTTATCCCCTCTAGAGGAAATATCATCAGCATTACTAACTTTTATATAATGCCTTAAGGTTTGGAATGTACTTTACATATGTTAATTCATTTCAAACATTGTAGGAAAGGAACATGGTAGCCCATTGAGTAGCTCACTAAACTGAGTTAGGCACTGAAGGTTTAGCTTGCATCACTGGAGTTCTGTAATACTTCAGGAAACTTGTGGGTCCATACCCTCCCAAATCCTTTCCCTGTGCTGAATGGAAGCTTGTAGATTTTTGAGTGCTTTTATGAAAAGGTGCTTCTAGATCCTTCTCAGCTTTTTCCCTCTCCCTTCTTTTTCAGTTCGTTACTTTAGTAGTGACACACGGCAGAAAAGCACGTACAGGGATCAGAGGCTGTATGAATTCACAAAGAGATGCCTCTCGACACCTTTTAGCTATTGTACCCAAATTATAATGGGCTCTTCCTGTTGGGTCCTGCTGTCAGAAGTTCACTGTGTGTGTATCGAGTCAGAGAGAGTGAAGTGAGTCATTGTGGAGCACTCGTGGTGATCCCCCCATTGAATCAAGCTCTGTCCTGGGTATTGTCAGGATCAGGTAGTCTCTCATTTAATACCAGGCTCAGTGGCTGAACTGCAACTCTGCCCTCCAAATTAAGCTATGCTTCTCCCCCGGAATTATACAGTTTCCCAGGCTTGAGAAACAAGTGAGTGGCCGTGCCCTTCAAATGAGCCCCACAGCCTAAGTGTGCCCTGTTTCTGACTTTGTTTTTCAGGAATGAGCTGGAGCGACAGTTTCTTGAATTGCTGCAGTTTAACATCAATGTTCCTTCCAGTGTTTATGCCAAGTATTACTTTGATCTCCGTTCCCTGGCCGAAGCCAATAATCTCAGCTTTCCCTTGGAGCCCCTCAGCAAGGAAAGGGCTCATAAGCTTGAGGTGAGATGCTTGAGAACAGAACGATGTATCACAATGCACTGTTAGGATGCATCTTGTGCTTTTCATTGTCAGCCTTGAATATAGATGAAGAAGGAAGAAACTTTTTCAAAATATGGTTTGTTGTCAAAAACCCAAAGTAGTTACTGGTATAGTATACTCTGACAATGTTTCTGGCTGCTTGGCCAAAAGTGAGGTTAGGAGCTCTGAGATCCATGCATGTTTAAATATGTACCTGTCCAAGATTCTGATCATTTTCTAAATATCATCCTTTATTTCCTGTGAAGATTTTATCTTATATGTCTGTCAGTCTATCTACTGGGATTCGCCATCTTCCATAGACTGGAAGCACAAGGCCTATTCATGGACCCAATCTCCCTGCTGATCATCATGAGAACTTTGGCCAACTCCATTCCTGATGTAGGCTAGTTTATCCCTTCTTAGGCAATCTTGTGTCCTTCCAATCCTAGTTACTTATCATATCGATGCCAAACTTAGTGCAGAGGCTTGTCTGACTTCAGCCGTACTACACCTCAGAATGCCCTAGCTCAAGCAATCCACCAACCTCAGCTACCTGTTAGCTAGGATTTTATACGTGCTCCACCATGCCTATCAAGTATAACTATTTCATTTGAAAATCTCAGAGTTACAGAATTTTAGAGTTGAAAGTGAACTCAGTGGGTATCTGGTCTAACCAATATCTGAAAAAGAGCCCATTGTGGCTTAATTAAAAAGGTTGTTTAGCCTCTGCTCAAAAATCTCCAGTGAGGGAGCATCCTAACCCTTCAGGAAGTCATTCTACTTTTCAGTAGCTCTTATTATTAGGAAGTATTGGGTTTTTTTTTTTAACTTCATCCCCAATTTTTGCCTTTTTTTCTGCTAATTTCTACAGGTTCTTCCCTCAGGAGCCATTTAGAGCAAGTCTTAATTTCTTCTATACATAAGAAACATACACATATTTGGAGACAGCTTTCATTTTCCCTAGTTTGCTCTTCTCTAGACTGAGCATCCTTAGTTCCTTGGATCAGTAGCCTTTAAACCAATTAAGTGTGTAACCCTTGGCCTCATAGTCAAGTTAAAAACCCCCCAAAGCCCCCTAAAAATTTTCCAAAAAAAAGAACCATTAATGTTTCTTTCTAACATGTCTAGAAAAGTTAAATTCTATAGAGAAAAAACTTGGTGTCAGAGCTGCAGCTTGGATTTTCAAATTTTTTTGATGCCATACAGCTGAGAAATAAAGGCCAATTCTCTTTCTCTTGGACTCAGTTTGGGGCCTGGATTTGTCAGTCCCTATTCCTAAAATGACTCATGTCCCCAGATCTGTGGACAACTGATCTTCATGATGGGAACTTGAACTTCCCTCTACTCCCCTAAACTGGTTGATGTATGTGCCCACTTTGGAAAAGTTAAGGGAGAAGAACAGAGAACAGGAGAAAGGGGAAGTAAGGTGAGGGGCTCTTACAGCAGTTTTGAACTACAAATCAAACAAACTGTGACAGTACTTCAGTATTTTTAGAAATCAAATAAGGAAATAATGAATCAATTAAATATTTCAATGAGAAATGTATTAAGCACTTATAAATTTATTAAGCAGATGCAGTGGAAAGCATGCTGGGCCTAGAGTCAGGAAGACTTGAGTTTGAGTCCTGCCTCAGACATTTACTAGCTGTGTAACCCTGAACATGTCACATAACTGTTGTCTGCCTCAGTTTCCTCAACTGTAAAATGGTAATAATAATGGTTCCTACCTCCTAGGGTAGTAGATCCTCTTGTGAGGATCAACTGAGGCAGTATTTGTAAAAAGTAGTTAGTAGAGTGCCTGGCACATAACAGGTGCTTAATATATGCTTATTCTTTTATTAAGCACATACTATGTGGTAGAGATGCAAACACAAAAATAATAAGTCCCTGTTCCCAAAGAATTTACATTTTACTGAGAGAACTCCCAGAGAGTCACAAGGTCCTTCAAAGGATATCTAAGCTAATTCTCTCATTTTTAGAGATGATGAAACAGAAGCCCAAGGAGAAGGCAAGTGAGTTACTTAATCATAGAGGCAAGATCACAACTTCTGACCTCTTGCTCAGTATTCATTCCTCTGCACTGTGATGTGGGAAAATAAAAATGAAAAATATAATCAAAAGTATTAATTATTGAGGGAGCAATTTAGTGAAATTAGGAAAGGAAAGGGAAGAGAAGGAGGGAGTGAGGAAAGAAGGGAGGAAGAAAAAAGGGACAGAAGGAAAGAGAAGGAAGGGAGAGAAAAGAAAAGAGAAGGGAAGGAGAAAGGAAGAGAATGAGAGGGAAAGGAGGGAAAGAAGGAAGGATGAAAGGAAGGAAGTGGAGTAAGGGAGAGGACAAAAGGGAGCCAAGGAAGAAAGGAAGGGCTTGAGGCCCAGTGATCTATCCAGTGCCACCCTGCTGCTCTCTGAGGACAAAGAAATAGTAGACTGTTAAGTACTGAACAAAGCTTACATTCTCTGTTAAAGCTAGTATTTTGACTTATTTTCCTTAACTGTTCATGTATTTCATTCATTCATTCACTCTTCAAGCAACTATCTAATTCGTGCTTGATCCTTCCCTTAACCCAACCAACACTATTGAGTAGGGTTGCCTCTTCCTTATGACACTTCCTCCTCTGAAAATCCTGACTTTCTGCCTTAAGGTATTATAGAAACGTGCTCTCATTGTTTCTGTTATTTTATTATTGAAGGCTCTTGGTAAATATTTGCCAAATGAAATCACTTGATCTGAATCCAGTTGGTTCATGTCTGTCTCCCTCTCTCCTGGCTTGTAGGCCATCTCTCGCCTGTGCGAAGATAAGTACAAGGACTTACGAAGATCTACAAGGAAGCGGTCAGCAAGTGCTGACAACCTGGCTGCATTGAAGTGGTCTCCGGCCATCATCTCCTAACAGTGGCATGTAGGATATTCTTACAAAAATACTGTTTTCACCCCTCCGGTTTCTCATTTGATTTGGGAAAACACAAAGACTCTGGGGTTTTTTGGTTACATTTTGTTTGGTTTTTTTTAATCCTTAGCTCCGACAAGCTGCCTTTACACTGCCTCCTCACCGTGTGGCACACACGCAGCAACTTTTCAGTGGAAAGCTAAATCAGTATTTTGGAAATCCTGTCTCATGCCTTTTCCCCCTCGCGATGTCACTAACCTTTGGTGAGGGAATGGGGGACTCTGCAGGAAGAAACAGAGGAAAAGGAAAGTAATGTAGAGGCAAGAAAGAAAGATATAAATGACTCTGTCATCTTTTTGAGACATTGTGCTCATCAGTAGATAAATACAAAACGCAAACAAAACAGGAGATAAACACGTTTGGATGTGCACTAAGGAGAATGAGCGGCATTTTTTTTACCTTAACCTGAAATACAGCTCAGTACATTCTGTCGGATTTTTTGCATTCCTTCTAGCTGCTTTTCAGAGTTTGGGGATTTTTTTTGTTTTTTTGTTTTTTTTTGGTCCTGCAGAGCAGAGAATACAGTCTGTATCTACCATAGCACAAACATCCAAATAAATAGTATTGGTTGTTCTTCACTGCACTATTCTCTGTGAGCTCTCTTCTTAGCCATCATCTTTCAGAAGTATTATGCATTTCTTATGTTTCTAGATACCTGAACTGTACCTTTGACTTTCGTCCCCAACGATGAACAAGTTACCTTGACCATAGTGCTGAACCAAGAGTATACAAAGTGACCCAACATTCCTGTGCTGTTTCTTCTTAATGTTTTTCCCCAACCAAAAAATGGGAATTCACACAATGTGCTTGTGCCTTCCTGTGTTCTTGGAGTGATTTTGTTTTCCTCTGACCTAAAGACGCTGATGTCAAAACACTCAGACTTTCTGGGCCAAGAGGAAGCGATGTGCTGCAGAAATCTCTCTTGGGTTGCGATTTGGATTCCCCATCCTCACCTTCCCCCAGGCACTTAGATCCTTGCTTGAATTCACATCACAAAAGTGGTTTTTTTGTACTGCCCATCTAGACTCTCCCTCCATCTCCATTGTCGCAAGCAATATCCTCCTCAATTTTTATATGTTTACTTTAAATCAAAGTTAAGTCTGTTTGTATAAAACTTTTTTTAAAAACTTAAAAAAAGGGGTGGGTGGGAGGAGGGTTTCACTGGGAAGATAATTGAAGAGATGAATGTTAACCTTTATTGAGGTATTTTTCATAGGTTGAATTAAAAAAAACAACAACCCACCACCACCACCATAAAGTCAACTTGTATTTTTCATTGTGGGTGCTCAGAGAAATTTAAACAAAATTCAAACTGTGAAGAAGGTTGATGTTTCATGAAATATGTTTGTACCTTTTTCATTTCCTAATTATTCCTGGTTTCCTTATGAAATAAAGCAGACTGTTTTATAGTAATGTGAAGATTGAGAGACAGCATGGTACAGTGGATAGAGGGCCAGCCCAGAGTCAGGAAGACCTGAATTCAAATGCTGACTCTCATATATAATAACTGTGAGATCATGAGCAAATTGCTTAGTCCTTCTGTGCCTCAGGCGACTCTTTAAAATTAAAAGTTATAGATGAATTGTTGATCTTCATCCGTGGAGGCAATTTCCAAACCCTGGAGTTCCCTATACCAATGAAATCACAGGTCTGGACCTATATACATAAGTGACATCAAAAATGTATTAAGGTGGCGGGGGAGAGTGATAAATTTGAACTCAAGTCCATGAATCTGATTCTGTGAACATTTCTTTCTTTTTATACTTTTCCTTTGAATCTGATGACAGAAGAGAGGTCTTCTAATCCCCTCCCCTAATCCTGCCCCCTTTTTTTTAATCAGTGATGTGAATGATAGATTTTCTGAGTTTTTTTTTTAACATGGTTTTTTGGACTAGCTGAAAATCTAAAGATCTTCCATTAGTTTTCTTCCCCACCTTAGTGCCGGAAGGTCATAAACCTGACCTGTGAATATCTTTATTCACACATCTCAGTGTAACATGCCTTTGAAACAAATGGCCTTCGAAGGGCCAAGGTACCAATTCCAGACTGAATATTCTCTATTTGCAGGCTCATGTGATTCATTCTCTCAGTCATCTGATTGTTGGCCCGGACCGATCCACCAAGTTCTTTCTGATCTATCATTTAAAAAAAAAAAAAAGAAGCAAAAAAGAAAAGAAAAACCCAAACCTCAAAATGAAATAAATTTCTTCTTCCCCTGATCTGTGCCCATTCATTTGGGATAATTTCTCTGTTCATGTGCAGGTTCAATTTGGAACAGAGAAAACTGAACAGAGCAAGAGCTCTGAAAATGTAATAGAAAGTACAAAATGTATTCCAAAAATCTATCTAGCTGAAAAAAAATAAAGGGACATATTTTCTTAGCTTCTGGAATTTTAATACCTCTCAAGAAAAATGAGTTCCTTCCATAATGTAGATGGTCATCGTCTTTTACCAAACCATTTCAGAAAAGAGGTTCTGTTATCTTTTTAACAGAAATTGTAGTTTTATCCCTTTTATTTGAATGAGAGACATATAAACTTTGAATTATGTAAATATCTCAATGCATCTGCTATAATTTTGTGGAGTTTATTAAAACTACTTTGAAGATTGTATAGTCTATTTATTGTATGTATGTACATACAGTCTGATACTTCAAATTTAAAGTGGATTCCATAAAATTTGGCTCAGTCTTGTTTAGACTATTGCTTATTGTTTTCGCCTTGTGCACTGGACTCTACCTCTGTATAGGAGAATTTTCCATCCTCTTTCATTAGTACTGATTCTGTGGTTAACTTGGTTATGTTTCTTGCACTAAGGTTTTATTTGAAATCTGCTGTACGTGTAGATTTTCTATTTTCAGTTTTGCAATAGAAATCATTTGACCTGTAGTTAAATAGTTATTTTTGGTTTATTATTTTTTTCTACATGATAATTAAAACTTGCTTTTTCTTGTTTTGATTTGTTCTGTTTGCCAAAAAAAAAAAAAGTACAGTACCTATTGATAAATGGTAGTGACTGTAATCTGTTTGCAAGGTGATTTAATACCATACAATTAAAGCAAATTACTATTTAGGAACACATTGTCTTAGTGTAGTTTTTGGGACTCCTCTGGCCAGAGAGTTTCATCATTGAATAACGAAGGGAAATTCTCTTACAGGGTAAACATGGGAACAGAGTTCATTGACTAAAATTATGACCTTGACTCAAGCAGCAAATTTGTATATTAATCCTTTTAAAATATGAAAATCATCTGTAGGATCAAGGCTTTTTATTTGGGAGGGGGATAGAGGGAAGGAAAGAGGGGAGTCAGGGATTGAGACTTATTTCACATTAATCTCCTTTCCTGTTTTGTTCCCACCCTTAATTGATTATTTGCCAAAGTAGCAATCTCATCCCCTGGTTCCTTAGCACAGATCAAGAGTTTCTATCCCCACATCCAAGAATCCTTAGTTCTTTAAAGGTCCAAGTAAGATTTCATCTCTTTCAGGGAATCTTTCCTGATTTCTCTAGATGCCACTGTTCTCTGCCTATTTATTACTGGGCTTTTAATAGGAATAGGCAACATATAAACAGATAATCAACTTATCTGTCCCAGTAGAATGTAAGCTTTATTTACATTCTTATGGGAGAGAATTTTTTGGTTTTGTCTTCATATCCTTGAGGTGCCTAGTAACATTGCCTTACGTAGAGTAGGTGCTTAATAAATTGGGAGTGAAGAGATCGAATTCCCATTTTACAGATGAGGAAACTGAAGTTCAGGCACTTAAATAATTTGCCCGAGATCATGCAGCTGGTAAGTAGCAAGACCAACTCTGGTCTGCTGATTCCAGTTCTTTCTGCCCCACCATGTTGTACCAAAGTCTCCTTTATTTTCACACCCGATTTCTTTTAGTAGGTAGCCAAGTGATTTTGTTCTGTCCATCTTACATGATAAAAGTTTCCTCTTGTCTTTTCCTAACTAATTTTGAACCAACCCTCCCTACTTGGAAAATGTGTCTTGATACTAAGGGTACTTCACACTGGTCTGGATGACATCAAGCCTGAAAAAGCAAATGGCAGGGAGGGTCATCTTGAAGAAGGGCTTTGTCCTCATCCATGTAAGCAAATCCCAGCTTGTTGCAATGACTTTTCTTGTAAATTTTTACAACTGTAAATTTAATGCCACCATGGAGTACTTTATTGGAAGCATCCCTGAAGGATATGGATATTGAATGAATGAATGAATGAACAACATTTATTAAACACTTAGGTGCTGGGGATACAAATAGACACTCAACTCTATATAGTATGAGATAACACATAAGTTCCCAAGGTGCAGTAGCACAAGAATAGCAATGCATCTTTAATCTCAATTTCATAGATAAAACCCTATTCCTGATATGGCGCCATTTGACAGTGCCAAGGACATTGAGGTCCAGAACTTTGTTTTCTGGGTCTTCAGAGGTTGTGGCTGCTGAGGAGGATGGGGGTTGGCTGCTTTGGTGGTCTGGGGCCTCTGCTATTTCTGAAACTCCTGGGCCTTCCTGTCTGATGGCAGTTAGCTGGTAGTTGGTATTGATGTGGCTAATTCTTAATGGCAGCTCCCCAAGTCTAGTTGGCCACAAGTTCTATGAGGCATATGTGAATCCCAGAGGTTAGGGACTTGTTTGGAAGTCTGCAGTAGAGAGTGGGTACTTCATGGGACCTCATGACAGTAACTTTTAGGGTGATGCCCTTTGTCATCATATCAGCTGGCCTCCCATTGCTCAAATTTTAAATTGAGCATATCATCTTCTACAAAACAAAAACCACAGAACCCTTTTTTTTAAACAGGCAAGGAAATGAGAAGTACATTGCATATGGTAGATGCTAATGTTTATTGGATTATATAACTACATACACACAATTAGGATTTTAATGATGTACCCACCTCTTAAGATTACTTTTATCATTTTTGTACCCATATTAAGGCTTCTTGTCAGTTCCATAACATAGGTATCAGAAAAATTGATACTATCCCCATTTTATAAACCAGGAAACAGAGTCAGTGGTAGGATACCTTTAGGGCTTGACTCTTTATCTCCTTACTCCTTTTATTGTTCAGTCACTTTGCCATGTCCAACTCTTTGTGACCCCATTTGGGGTTTTCTTGGCAAAGATACTGCAGAGGTTTGCCATTTCCTTCTTCAACTCATTTTACATATGAGGAAACTGAGGCAAACAGAGTTAAGGGACTTACCTAGGGTCACACAGCTAATAAGTTTCTGAGGCCAGATTTGAAATCAGGAAGATAAGTCTTTGTGACTCCAGGCCCAGCTCTCTAGCCATTATGCTATGGACCTGCCCATCCTTATTCCTTATAGAATTCTACTTTGTGATCATTAGGTGATTGACTCTGAAGAGGCTATGTGACTTATTGGACCCCTTTCTGTAAGAAAGCACACAAGGATAAATCCATTTTTGTTCATCCCTCAAGCGAGAGAAATGATTGAAAAGTTATGCGGGATTGCAATGCTACCATGAGCTATCCCCATCTGAAACATAAACAAGCCCTCAGGCAGTGATTTATCCTAGCAGCTTGAGGCCTAATCCTGAGGCAGCTTCTGTTAAAGCAGTCCCAGGAGATCCGGTTACAGCAGGAGGCAAATTTCAGCAGAGCATGGCAATGAAGAGGATAAATAAAATCCGATCTTTAGAGATCCTGCCTGTACCTCTCAGTTTATCATGCTATTTGTTATGGGTTGGGGTTTTTCCCCATGTAAAATATGTTTGCCCATGGAAATTTGACATTTGAGGTATGTCCCTCTAAAATCTACCCCTCCTATCCTTACTTTGTAACAAGTTTTATCCTACAAAAATTATAAAATGGAAATGGGAATTTAATAAAAGCTAATGTTCATGATGATGTTGGTATTAAAATGTTTCATTGAAGAAAGATGCTGAAATGGCAGCCATGAGGTCTTAGCTCCACCACTGACCTGCCCTGGGACATTAAACCAATGACTTAGACTTCCTCACCCCCAACCTCATCCCCTCCTCTGGGCTTCAGTTTCCTCATTTGTCAAATGACAATCATAATTTCTGCCCCTACCTCTATCATAGGGCTGCCGTGATGAGTTAATGTATATAAAATTGCTTGAACTGAGAAAATTGTGTAAGGGATTATTTAATGTGCCAAACATGGATAACTGTCAAACCTTTGGGCTAGCCTTCCTGGGGATTTGGGTGGGGACTAGACAGGTGAGGTGCAGAATTTTGGTTCTTAACTTTGAGGGATGAAGATAGAAAGAACAGAAGAAAGACTTTTGAAAAAACAAAAATATGGCACACAGATGCATCAAAGCAAGGAGCCAGGTGATAGAAAGCTTGAGCTTATGAATATAACAGGGAGATGCAATGAACCCATGTATATTATTGATATACATATATAACATGCACATATTACATATGCATAATCTATATGACATGTAATATATGCTATATTTGTGTGCATTTATCTATCTGTATATAGAAAAAGAGACAGAGGAGAGCAGAGAAAAATACGTGAGGAATATTTAAGGGCACAGCCAGATAATGCTAAGAAAAAGGATCAGGCCAAGGGAATGGACCAGATGTGGCCAAGGTTAGACTTTGAAGGTCTTTAAGAAGGGAGATTTTTTTAAATCTGGTCCTAAAGGATGGATAGCTTGGGGCTCAGACAGAGAAGAGTCTGCTTCCTTAGTCATTAAGGAGGCCCTTCTATGTGGTGGTAAGAAGACCACAGGATGTGAAGGCATAAGGCCTGAGCTTCGGTCCCTGTTCTGTTAGGCCATGTGGTGCAGTGGAGATAGTACGTACACTTGGATTCAGCGGGGACCTAAGTTCAGATCCCATCTGTGCCAGTTGCTTGGTGACCACACCCACATACACAAACTCTTTGAGCCTCAGTTTTCTCATCTATAAAATGGAGTTAAATGTTATTATCATTATAATATATTACCAGTTTGATATTTGATGTCATTTCATCTCTTTAGGCCTCAGTTTCCTCATCTGCAAAATGAAGAGAATAGTCTATGTAACACCACTGGTGAGTATCTCTTTGGAAGCTAGACTTGGCCAACTGACAACTGGATCCTTCTTATTTACTTCTCTCTAGTGGAATGAATCTTCCCAGACCTTGCTTATCTCCTCCCTGGAGTATTAACTTTAGAGTGTTTTCCAGTCACGGCCACCTCTTTCTCGCTCTGTCCCCCAGCCTTAGTCTCTTGAGAAATTTAATCAGTTTCACTGAATTTCAACTCACTTAACTTTGCTTCAGTTGACTCACTTCAGCGTAGGGGCAATATAATGGCCCTCAGGTTCGCATGGTCCCTTTCTCAGCTACGTTAACACCTGGGCCATCCCCAGTCACTGGATCCAGATGGCTCAAGAGGACAAAGTGAAGCTGGTGACCTTGCACAGCCCTCCCTCAAAACAAAGTCAAGTGCAAGTCATGTCATCATTTCTCTGATATCATGGTCCTCTTCCAAAATGAAAGACAAACAGAACGACTCCTCCATCAAGGAATTTATGTCAGATGATAAGAAACATAGTCATAACCATTCAGAACTTCCAGTTAGATCAAAAGTTCAGCTCTGTTCTAATTTAAATTTTGTGTATTTCACTCTTCCCCTTTTCTTTGCTGAGGCTCAGTATATAGCACTAACCTTCATGAATGGTCCCAATTTTCTTTATGAATGAATTATCAAGATTCAGGAAATGCATAGATAAGAGAAGGTAGAAGACTTTTTAACAATACAGGCAGGGGGGAGGTGAACTTGAGGGCTAGAGTAGGTAAAAGTTATCTGAAAAAGATCTTGGAATTTTAATGACTGGCAAGCTGGAGATGAGTCAGCTGTGTTTTTAGTCTTGTTTTAATCTGGACTTGTTAAGGGGAACTCCCAGAATGAAACTCCATCAAGGTAGATCATAAAAACCACTATAACCTTGAGTCTTAAGAAAGTTGTTTGGAACACAGAAGTTAAATGACTTGCCCAGCATCAGAACTTGAACTCAGGTCTTCCTGATTCCAAGACAGCTATCCTCTATGCCTCTTTATCTGTGTGATATGGCAGCCAAAAGAATTAATACATAGGTTTTATTAAGAGAAGCAGGCTATTCAAGACTAGAAAGGTGAGAAACCTCACTGCACTCTTCTTTAGTCAGAATATATTATACATATTATATGTATGTGTATATATGTCTATATGTACATGCATGAAGATGTACATATATAATACACAGAGCAGGAGGGGGAGGGAGGGGAAAGAAGGAGTAGAAAATAAGAGAGGGGAAGGTGGGGGAGAGAGAGAGAGAAGAGAGAGAAAAAAAGAGAGGCAGGGAAAGGAAGAGAAAGAAAAAGAGGGCGAGGAAAGAGAGTCATTTTAGAAAAGACACTGATGAACTGGAAAATTTCCAGAGGACAGTTCTTGATGCTAAAGGGCCTTAGTACTGTGCTCTATAAGAGTTGAAGGAACTGGATATTCTTCGCCTGGGCAAAAATTGTAGAGTGTATTTATCTGATAGCTGTCTTGAGATAGCTGAAGAATCTGTCATATAGAAAAGGGATTAGATCCATTCTGCTTGACCCTGAAAAGCAGAACTAGAAACATTGGGTGGCCATTGCAGAGAGGCAGGTTATGGTTCAATGTGAGGGGAAACTTCCAAAAACCAGTTGTTCCGAAACAAGATGGGTTTCCTTAGGGGAGAGTGGATTCCCCCAGTGACTACTCTATCCGCTCGTTTGCTCCATAGCAGAAGGGACTCCTGCTCCTCAAGGGTCAGTCTCAATGGCCTCGGAGGTCCCTTCTGTCTCTGACGTTCTGAGTCTGAACCCAGAAGGACTTTACCCTCTTTTTGATGCTCTCAATGTAGCCTCATGTCGTGTTAGGATTTTTGTTTCTCCCAGCACACTTGTTAACTGATTTTGAGTTCCCAGGTTACTAAAACCTTCAAGTATTTCTGATATGAATAGTTGTCTGGGTGTATCTTTTTCATCCTGTACTTTTGAAGTTCATTTCTTGAATTTAGTCCTTGACGTTTTCTCACAGTTCTATTTCATTTGGGGAATAATGAGGCGCCATCTGCTGGCAAAAGATGTAATTGTAGTCGGCACAATGCATCGGAAAGGACTTTCCTTCCCTGGCCAGTATTCTTTCAGATCAAAGGAATGCGCTGGGGCAGACTATCCGTATATGTCATGAGATCACACATGAGCTGTAAGGACCTCAGAAACTAGCATTGCACCATTTCAAAGCTGGAAAGGACTTGAGAGATCATCTAGTCTGGCTCTCCTTTATGTGATTCATCCAAGGTCATACATTTGGCAACTGTCATTTAAATGAATGTTCCCTGAAAAAAAATCAGCATGGTAGGTGCTGAGGTGATGATGAAAGAAGATGAGAAGATCATTCATACAGGGCACACAAATTAGTAACTGAGTCACAAATTAGAGCTAATACCTCTGACTTTTTTTCTCTCAGTTTCTCTACCTACCTTTATACTTCTGAACATTTTTTCTCAATTATCTTTAATTATCTTTGCTTTAAATTTGTCAGCCTTTCTCATCCTTATGGATCTAACAAGGAAGAAATTTTGCAGTAAAATCTAGGCAACATGATGTAGTGGAGAGAGTTCTGGTTTGGAATCAAAAGCCCTGGTTTAAATCTTGTCTCTGATACTAGGCATGAGATGCTGGGTAAATTACTTGTATGACTAGGTTTGTGATAGAGAGTTCTGAATCAAGGCATCCCAACTGCCCCTCCCCCATCAGTGATGAATTCTGTAACCAGGGGTGTGCTGGTAAAGGTTTAACAACCCGCTGTCCAAAAAGAAAAAAGTACTCATGGCATACTTTTAAGTTGAAGCTACATTATTATTATTTTCTCTATCTCTTGTCTAGGGTCTAGAAAACATTAATGCAGCTTAAACTTAAAAGTGTGTCCTGAGTACATTTTTTTGAGAGTTGTGCTAACATTTTTTCTATCTTTAAATAAAGTTTTATTTTACTTAAAAATGTAAAACACATTGCCACCATAGAAAAACAGACTACAGACCATATTTGGCTTGTAGTCCTGAATCCTGGTCATAGAAAGATAATAAAACTCTAAATCAGGCTCTGAGTTGTAACTTTTGTGGTACAAGCACCCGCCTAAAGTTTGTGGGACAAACTTTAACAACTGACTCTCTCAGGAGTTGGTTCAAACTGGATCCAGAATACCCCTATTGAAGCTATGCATTTATATGCATATGTATTTATATTCACAGTATATATAAATAGACATCCTCATGACACCCTTGTGATTTAGATAGGCATTGCTAATTACCACCTTACAGATAAAAAACAGAGATGCAGAAACATCACTGTGTTGGTTGTTCAGTTGTTTTTCAGTGGTGTCTAACTCTTCACAACCCTATTTGGGGTTTTCTTGGCAAAGATACATTTCCCTTACCAGTTCATTTTACAGATGAGGAAACTGAGGCAAACAGGGTTAAGTGACTTGTCCAGGGTCACATAACTAGAAAATATCTCAGACTGGATTTGAACTCATGAATATGAATCTTCTTGGTCTCCTGGCAGAAACATTAACTTACACTTAAACCTCACACAAATGGAAACAAAAGTCATTAGAACAGAGAAGTCTTCTATCTACTAACCCCATGTTCTTTTCAAATCTATGTCTCTAGGAAGCCATTGAGTCTTTGCAAAAGTCAAGGACCATGGTTAGCTGGGCGTATAGCCTGAAGTCAGGTTTGCTCCAGAGGGAAGAAAGCAATTTCTTTTTAAGTTCCTGAGAGGACAGTGTTAGGATAATTCCAGTATTATCTCTCCTCTGCTTTCCCCTTTTCCCTTCTGTTTCTGTAAGATTTGGATGGCCAGTCTTCCGTTATTCTAAAATTCCGTTATTCTCTTCTGAGCTTGCTACTGCTGAAGAATATTAAACTTGCTCTCCAAGCCACCATCAAGTGTTTATCACAGTGCCTGGCACATCACAGAAAGTGCTCCATAAACATTGTTATTATTCTTGTTGTTTTTGGGTTCCTGTCACATGTATGGACACACCGAGGTAAAATCCAGTAACTCAGAATTTTTACATGTATCAGTGACCAAAATGAATTCATCTGGGAACAGGCTACTTGATGAACAGTAACTTTGTTCCCAGCACCCCCCCCCAGGAGTGATGGACCAAACATTCATAAACTGTTGATGGAGCTGTGATTTGGTCCCACCATTATACTCTCAAAGTCGCCAAGCTGTGTACACCTTTTCACCTAGCAGTACTAATTCAAATCATATATCCCAAAGGCATTAGAGAGAGGGGCAGAACTTATTAGTTGAAAAATATTTATAGCAGCACTATTGTCATAGCAAAGACCTAGAACTATACTGAGTGCCCATCAATTAAGGAATGCCTGAACATATTATGGAGTATGGATATAATAGAATTTTATTTTACCCTAAGAAATTACAAAAGAGAATTTCAGGAAGACCTTATATACATTATGTAGAATGAAGTGAACAGAGAACTGTTTTATAGGAACCTACAGCATTGTAAAGGAAAGAATTTTGAAAGACTTGAGGACTCTGATCAGTTCAGTGACCAATAAAGACTCCAGAAGATTGAAGATGACATGTGCTTCCCACTTGAGGTGGGAAGATGTTAAATGGTAGATATAAAATGAGACATATCTACAGTCATGAACAATACAATTTTTTTTTTTTGCTTGTTGGTCATAAGGGTAGTCTTTTTACTTGGTGTGGGAGAAGGATGGAGGGTAGGAATAGTCATGCAAAAAGAAGAGAAGAGAATAATAATGAAATATTGAAAAACTCCATAGAGGATAGCAGGAAGTTCAAAGTGTTGGTGCTGCCACACTATAAAAATAAGCTGTATGTAACACACTTATGGTTTCATTTCTAATACTCTTTGTATGGTGGTCTTTGAATATAGAAATGCTTATGTTTATTTTTGATTATTTAGTTCATTAAAAAAATGTCACAGATAATAGGAAGCCCCCTGAAGAGGGAGAGTCATGGGTAGATTTGGAAAATAAGAAGTTAGGGTAGCTAAGGAACCAATTATGTATATGTTGAAGTCTCCTAGTAGGAAAACAGGAGCTGGAATGATGAGAGTAACTATGAATTAGATACTAAACTCACTAAGGAAGGAAAGAGCATGTTCTAGGGATTGGTGGATGATGGCAACCAGCATATGTATTAGGTGATAAATTTGGATAGTGTGAACCTCAAAGGAGGGATGGTCATAAAGTAGTGGTGGCAGAGGGAGAATCTCAAAGTGGTAATGAGGAACAAGGAGCATTTTGATGCCCCCATCACAACCACTGCATAAGGGGGTATGAGTAAAAGTGCAGCCAATACTGGAAAGAGTGACCAAGAAGCCAGATCTCAGTGAGCACCAGAAGGTGGGAGGACTGAGATAGAAAAATTGAAGGTGAAAGCAAGTTGAACTATGCAGCAGGCACTACAGAGAGCAAGGTGGAAGGGGCGGCCACATCTGAAGCGGGTTAGGAGGGAGAGCTGAGCGGGGATGGAGGTAAGGGAGTGAGAAGTAAGGGAGGATTTGTACATGGAATACAAGGTTTCAGAATCACTGGGATGGGAAAAATATGAGGGGGTGGGAATACACAAACCACTGAAGGTATGAATCTAGGAAAATTTTAGTGGTTAGAGAGAGGTTCATTGAGAGAAGCAGGTGATTAGATTGTTCAAGTTTCTTCCTCGATGGTAAGTAAGTAGTGTGTGTCTGGGAAAGCCCCAGGAAGCCCATGCTATAGCAGGTAGGACTAGGCAGGGTTCATGATCAGGAGAAAGAAAGCAGCAGTGTAGGGAGGGCTAGTATTTGTCTCTAGTCTGATGACTATATACAGTCAGCAGGCCCCTGGGAGGCCCCTGTGGTTTCTAGAAGAGCTAAAGCTTAAACTCTAAGTGAAAAGAAAAGTAGCTGAATTGATGTCCTGTTAAGGGTAAGAGATAATACCTCAGCTGAGGATTATAACTGATGCCTAATCAAAGTGCAAAGGCCGATTCAATGGCCAGAGGTCCTCTTTGGAAAGGGGGAATTGGAGCACCTTCTGCTACCAAATAAAGTGTTGCAGGTAGGATATGCCCAAAAGTAAAGCATGAGACCAGTAGAGCAACACAAAGCAGAAATTACATACATATACTACACATCTCTGCTTCCCTAGAAGAGACTATATGCCCTATCCAACAAGAAGCGACAGCGATGTCTTCTAGACAGCAAGCCCAGCTAAGAGCAGTGCCCAGTCGGGAGTAGGCCCAGTGAGAAAGTCACAATGACGTTAGAAGAATACATCAGCAGCCACGAGGCATCAAAGGTATAAATTGTGCCCCCTGCCCACATATATAGGAATATCTCTTCCCTAGTCATACATAGGCATTGTATGTGTTTCCATCATGTATGATCCCTGTCTTTGTCTAGTTTGATGGTATATGTATTTGTGAGAAAGTGTTGCTTACTAGGTACCAGGCAGTACACAAAGTGCTACAGATACAACAGAAAGGCAAAGGAAATTCTTGCCCTCCAAGAGCTTATATTCAAATGGAGAAAACAATAGCTAAATAACCAGGCACCTTCAAGATATATACAGAATAGATGGAAGGTGATCTGGTAGGGGAAATTGGAGAATATTCTAATGATTTTTTTCTTAAGCTATTTCAATTAATGTTTGATTTCAACTGATTAGGCCTTCTGTCTGATAGCTAATACAGGTCACCATTTTCTCTGCAACCTATAGTTGGCACCATTCATCAACCAATCATCTCCAGATGATGTTGTATTCAGGATGGGAATTACAACAAAGAAATCACATCAGTACCTGTGGGGAATCTCTAAAGATGACATATAATGATCTAGTATATTACTGAAACTCACAGATATAAAGTTCATCGTTTAGTGATATGTGTGAATCGTGTCATGTACATGGGTATAACAGAATGGCAATCCCAGGGCTAGCGATGAGTGCCTTCTCTAGTCTTCGTGGGCTCTTTACCAGTCTTTCCAGAATGGTGGACAAAAAGATCCACATGCATCTCTTTCAGTACTAACAGAGACATTGATTAAGAAATGGCTTTCTCTCTTTTTATCTGATTTCATTATTCCCAGCATCAAAAGGGTCAGGGACCAACTGACCGAATGTATGGGAGCAACTACTTTGAAAGAAGAGAATGGAAAGCACATGGGCCCAGAACATAGCTAAGTGGGTTCTCCAGCAGCCATTTATGAATCAATTGTTCATTTTCCCCCAATAGAAAGCAGCTCTGGAATTTCTGAAGCCAGCACTATGGTGGCTGAATGCCTCCATTACCAGCATCTTTGCATCCCAAGCCCATGCCATGAGCATGGACAAAATGGGCTTTGTTTCTGTGCACAATCAGCATTCACCAGCACAAGCTACTTAATGCCGACATTCATGCTGGAAGTCATTGGATGATGGAGAGAGGAGCAGATTGAAGAGTGGTCTCCAAGCAAAGCATTTAATCTGCATAAAGGTGCAAAAGCAGATTAATTGGCCAGAGGCCCCCTTTGAAAAAAAAAAGAAGCAGGGTACACGAGTTGAAAGACCTCTGGGATTGGTCTAACTTGCACAGCCCACATTTAGAAGGGCTGAGAGGGAGGTGCCTCATCACTTGTTCAAACAGATAGGCTAAAAGTATGTTCTCCCAAGAGAAAACATTTTAAAGTGTTTATTGATATATTTTGGTTTATTCCTAATTATTCCTAATTATATACCTACCCCTCCTTTACCCAGAGAACCAACTCCTTATATCAAAGAATAAAAAAATAGAGGGAAAAAAATCAAATCTGCCAAACAGAATAAGATATCAACCAAGTCTGACAGTACATGCAAAGCTGCATACTAGTAGCCCCCTACTTCTGCAGAAGAGGGAGGGAATTGAATTGAGAAAATGGTTTTGAAACTTCTCTTTCTAATGACTCTCTCAGGCATACTTGTTATTTCTGTAGTACTCTGGAACAATGAGATGAATAATTGAAGCTGAAGGCAGAGAGATTCTTAAAAATATTAGGCTGAGAAACAAGGTACAACTGAACAGCTGGAAAGACAGCCTCTCATTCACAATTTCTTACTCCGAATCTCCTCTTCCTCATTTTATTCCCAAGGCTGCCTTAATGGGCTGTCTTGATTAGTTGTTATGTGTGTTTTGCTCAGTGCTAGAGGCACGGTGAATAGAGCACTGGCCTGGAGTTAGGAAAACCTGAGTGGAATTCCAGCCTCAGACACTTACTAGCTGTGTGACCCTGGGCAAGTCACTTAACCCTGATTACTTCAGTTTCCATTATGTTTGCCAGGAAAACTCCAAATGGGGAGAAGAGTCAGATGTGACTGAAACGACTCACCACCACCAACGAATATTATTTCCCTTCCCTTCTCCGTTGACTGAATAGTAAGAGAGAAGGAAGGTTGCATCTTGGCATCTTGCTACCCAAGGACTCAGTAGTATCAGCAGCCGTATCTCTGAATCTGGAGTCATATTGTAATTACTGCCTGGCCACTTTCTTGCATGATGTTATCAGGAATTCTTTCCCTCCTGATTTCCTCATCAGAACTTCCGTGATTTCCTTCATATCTTATCTAGAGTTCTCCCTTCTGCAAGATGCCTTTCCTGGCCCTTTTTAACCCTCTATGATGATTTCCAAATTACCCTGTGTGTATCTTATTTGGAGAGTTGTTTGCATGTTGTCCCCTCCATTAAACTATGAGTTCTTTGAAAGCAGAGACTGTTTTATATTTTCTCTGTATCAGTGCTTAGCACATAGCAGGCACTTAAATACTTGTTGACTTGACAACATCAGGTTAGTTGGAGTATGACCCAAAGTCACCAAGAAATAAATAAAAAGAACATAATCCATCTGAAAAAAACCTAGGTGGTGCAGTGGATAGAATGCTGGACCTGGAGTCAGGAAGACCTGAGTTCAAATTCAGCCTGATGTGTGACCCTGGGCAAGTCACTTCACCCTGTTTGCCTCAGTTTCCTCATCTGTAAAATGAGCTGGAGAAGAAAATGGCAAAATGCTCCAGTATCTCTGCCAAGAAAACCCCAAAAGGGGTCACAAAGGGTTGGACAAGACTGAAAAGATAATCTGTCTGAAATGATTAACTAAAACTAGATATAAAGTCTGGTTTATTCTGGCCTCCGATGGTGCCCTATGGAATTAAATCCATGGTAAACATTTTACTTGGTTCCAATTAAGTATGAATGAACCATGAACCACCCTTTAAAAAAAAAGGTCTACCAGGAAAAAGAACAATCTCTCCTCTCCATATGATTCCTGGGATTTCAGAATTTTATCTTGCTCCCTTGCCGTGCAGTGGATTTTCTAGGCACTTGTTAAGGGCAATCAAGCATCCAGAAAATGTTTCATGGAAGTCATTTTGTGAGCTGAAATTCACTGCCTGAGAAGAAGGGTAAGTATAAAGCATCCCCCCCCCCCACTAGTCACCTGACTATTAATGAGCCCAAAGCTGAATACCAATTAAAATATTTTCCAGTCCACTGCCTCATAAGAACTCTCAGCTTATTAATTCCTAGTGCCTTCCTTGAATTCCTACCTTCAAGTTGCAATAAATGGGGCTTTGAAAAGGCTCACTAGCTGGTATCTAAAGCAAGACATTTTCCACCCCAAGTTGTCAATTGGTTCAGAAGTTTTGTGGACGCATCAAGTGTTATGGCTCCTATCCAGACACTTTCTTTTAGGACCTACTGAGTCAGAATCTGAAATGAGCTGGACTAACTCGTGACAGGCACCCAAATGAACCGGCATCTTTTTTTCTATTGTAAAAGGACGTTTACAAGTTACATGCACATCCTTTATTAAGAACATTTTTTTTTTCTGTGTAGCAGCATCAAAATAAGGTTTAGCAACAACTGATAGAAGAATTGTTTTACTCTGAAGGCCAACTCCTCTTCAAACACTTTCTTAGCTTGATTTTTTTTCTATTTACAAAAGTTGTGTGTCTGATGGCTCACATGGGTTGAGCCGTTATATGCTATTGCCTTACCTTGCTCAATCTCCAGAGTTGTTGGGGAATCACAGGGGTATACTGGATAGAGAGTGGTCTTAGGAATCAGAAAAACCTAAATTCAAATCCTGCCTCTGACTTGCAGTGTGGCCCTGGGCAAGTTGTTTTTCACCTCTCTGTACCTCGGTTTCTCCATAAGTCTTCTACATTTGGAATGCTGTCTCTCCTTACTTCCACCTCTTAGAATTCCCTGGCTTTTTTCAAGTGTCAGTTGAAACACTCCAGCTGCTACTCTCTTCCCCTCGGTAGTTACTTTCCATATACTATGTCATATATATATGTTATGTATTGTCTTACTCAGCTGTAAACTTCTTGAAGGCAGGCCCTATTTCTTCCTTTCTTTATAAGCCTATCCCTTAACACAGTGCTTGCTCCCCACAAAGCACTTTAAGTAGTGCTTACTGACCAATTAACTGTCTTCTACCTGGGTCTTCTACCTGGGAGAACTAGGGAAAATGGGTGAAAGCTGAAATGAGGCAGATTGAGGCCGATCTAAGAAAAAGCTTCCCCCAAGTTCAATATGCTATATGGGGAGATAGTGAGTTCCCTGTCACTGAAGGTCTCCAAGCAAAGACTGGATGGCCATTTGGTGAATAGCCACCAAAGGGATTCTTCTTCCAGTGCTGGCTGAATGAGATGACCCAGGATATCCCTTCTGACTTTGAGATTGTCATTTTCATTGACAAAGAATTTTCCCTCTGACATCTAAGTGGTCATCCAGATAATGGTGGAGATAGTCACAGAGCAGCTTGGAGTTAAGATCAAAGATAGTTACCTGCTTTTGTACAATGTAGGGCTTAAATAGATCTCTGTTCTAAGCATCTAGAGAGAAATTCACAGTTAGTTAAAATTAACCTAGATGTTCTTCCCAGTAGTAACAAATGGTCTACCACAGGGAACATGTCACAACTGGCCATTCCAATGGGATGTTTGTGTTGGGGGGGAGACTTATCTGGTTGCTGAACTTAGTCTCCAATTTCTATATTTCTGTTCCTTCCTGGAACATCTACATTTACAATGTATTTAAGCTCTAAGGCACCCAAAATACCTGCTGAATACAGGGCATGGTCCCTAATTCTTCATTTTAACCTGAAAACTTAGAACTAGGCACATAGGAGACTCCCCAAATACTTGGAAAAGGATTGAATTATTTTTTCCCTACAAGTGCCTCTCCTGGCAGGAGTCTTACCCACAGTGTCATAACTGAATTTATTTAAATTTTGATTTGCTTTGTGAGCGCAACTTTTCAAGTAGGGATTCCATTTGTTTACAGTGTAATAGGGTTGACTGATACTGCCCTCTGAGATTCACACCTATTACAGCTCTCCCCAGCCTCTGCTCAGTGTTCTCAGGTACCTTGAGAGGGTTAGGATGTCTCTTTTCTCTGCTACTGGCTCAAACTCCCACTGGCTGTGTTTCCTCCCATTTTTTAAGGGGCCTGTGACCTATTTCTTTTTAACCATTTATCGTCAGGTGACTCTTACACAAGGATACTTACCTCAAAGAGATATCATAAAAAATTAACATTTCCCTTAACATCTCAGATACATATTCTCCATCTCTATCTCTAGAAGAGTAGACTTCAGACTTAGCTCAGTTCCTACACAGTCTTAGTCCTGCCAAGTTCATGTTCAGAGGCTACATGGCAGATGCTGATGGGCTAGAATCCTAGAACTTGTTTCTTGTTCCTCAGGGCATCAATGCTGTATTGAATGAGAATTTCATCCTAAGCTCTAACTTCCAATTTCTATCCCTTGTTCTCCCAACCTTCTGGATTTCCCAAGATTGGAGACTATACTCCTTTCTCTAGATACTTTGATCAAAAGAATCACTGAGATTTCCCCTCCCCAAATAAATGGTGTGAAGACTTAGCTGAAGTTGCCAAACTTTTTTTTTAATTCTTCTGTAGTTAATCAAAAAGATTTTTTCTTTTTAACAAAAAATTAGTGGGTCAGAACCAGTTTCAGAAACTCCACATCAGCTCTAATCTCTCCAGTTCCCTTTATGTATAATCAAAATTCTCTCAGAAACTGCCTCTCTGAATTCCTCCTTGTTGAAAAACACCATCTGAGGTGGTCAGGACATATGACAGAGCCCCAAGAAACACAATTTTAATTTTTTATAAATTTTTAAAATACAACTTTTTTAAAAAAAAAAATTAAAGATGGATACCATTGACTTAAAAAAAAAACAAAAACAATAACCAGATAAGAAATCCTGAAACTAGAACAGCTAAAAAGAATATGATTGAAGCTTGTGACTTTAATGGAAAGAAGAAAACTAAGCTGAATAGAACTGACATGGAGGTTTGCTCGAATCTAAATCTTAGGGTGTTCATGTCCCTAAGTTTTAGGTTCTAGCAGATAAAAAAGAAAAGTCATCCTATTTCAGACTTTTGTTACAATATCATTCAGGCTATGAATCATAGCAGAAAAATACCATCCAATCCCCTGTATTTGGTATGTGGCTACTCAGCACTCTCACTGAATAAGTTGTTCTGCGTGTGTATGTGTGTGAGTGTGTGTGTGTCTGAGTGTGCAAACACAGACACACATACAGACTATTTTTTACATTAAAATCCCATTTGTCTATTGGGGAAAAACAGTTTTTAGTAATTGTAGCTACAGTAGAGGTTTTGTTTCCAAAGAGTCAATCCTGAAATACAAGAAGGTGTTAAAGAGTCTATTTTAATCCTACAACTGTTGCTGTTAAGAAAGAGTTACTAATGTCTTTAGCCCATATATGTATAGTAAGCACTTTAGAAATGAAGCAAAGTTTAGTCAGAGATGCCAAGGCAGCCTACTTTGGAAGCCATCATTAACCGGTGACGTCTCCATTGTATAAACCCAGTCTTCATTTCAGGATTAAGGTCAGCTGTCTTCCATTTAAAGTTCCTCTCTGATTTCTTTTTTCTATTTAAATATTTTCAGTAAAGCAAGGTGATTTTTAACTGGTGTCAGGCATATAGATACTTCTGAGAGTGAGAATGTAATGAAATGAAAGCAAAAATATTATTACGCTGATTTATTAATCGCTATGAATCTCTATCAACAGTAATATTTAAATAAGACAACTCAACCAACAGCGTGTTGACAAAGCATTTAACAGATGATTGAGTCATTTGAATTTGTTTACAGAAAAGGAGAGGTTGAGGATACTAATTAAGGGCTAGATCATTGCCACAGGAAGTCATGGAAATCTTATCCTTAAAGAAGTTTGATCAAATCAGATTATGCAAGGAAATGGGGATTGTGCAAAATGTGACTGACTGTATATTATAAAAAATTAGTAAGTATGAAAATAGAAGTGAGAGAAAGAGAACAAGAGGAAAAGGAATAAACCTTTATATAGCACGTACTACGTGCCAGCACTATGCAAAATGCTTTATAAAGATTATCTCATTTGATTCTCACAACAAACCTGGAAGGTAAGAGCTATTGTTATCCACATTTTATAACTGAATAAACTGAGGCAAATACAGGTTAAGTAACTTGTCAGGTGTCATAGAGCTAGTAAGTGTCTGAGATCAGATTTGAACTTATATCTTCTTAACTTCAGACCCACGGTGCCTCCTATCTGTTTACTGAATAGCTAGAAGACCCAAACAAGTAGCCAGAATTATACATCAGAAGGTCCCTTGCTTTTGTAAACTTACGGAAGACAAATCCCTATATTACAAATATAGATTTCCATATATTCTTAAGAATTCAGTACACAAACTATACTAGAACGTCAGTATTAATCTCATAGACAAAACTGTTGGTTACCATCACTAAGACATAACAATGATCCATAAAAATTTAAGAACTGTATTTTAAAATAAATATTACCAAATACTTTTAATTTCCAACTTACACTGAATGACTAGGTCTCAAAATATAAGTATGATGCCCCCCAAAATCAAACTCTTGTGAGAATAGAATGTAGTGGATCTATCATTCCTTTTGTTCTGCTTTTGGAGTTGGGCCAAAGATGTTTTCAATGAGCCTTTGGAAGATGATGTTCCATCTTAGTACTTTCATCCCATTATATAAAGTAGTCATTTTATCTATCTGCATGATAGTCTGCAGAACATTAAATATACAATAATAATATCAGGGCAGCAATTTATTCTAGGACCAATTCCATTTGAAAAAGAAGAAAAGGAAATCATAATAGCTGCCATTTATGTAGTACTTTACGAATGCCATACCAATGGGCTTTGTGGCTGGGGTTGCATATGGGATGACTTAGAAAAAAGTTTAACCAAAACCAGTTGATAGCAACTGAATCTTTGTTACAAGGCAGGCCCCAGTGGCAGAGGTATGTCTAAATGGAAATGAGTATTGTAAAAACAAAAGGCAACAATCAAACTCTTTGGAAGTTTTAAAAAAGTTTTATAATCCCCATTCTTGATATCTGATCTGTGATTTCATTGGTAGAGGGAGCCACTAATGAGTTACTCCATACTAGAGCAAGTCACTGTCTCCTTTGCACTTTAGAGTCTTAGGTTGCCTAGGCACCAAGAGGTTAAATTACTTGTCCATGGTCATAGAGATAGTAGAGGCCAAACACTTGACCTGAATTCGTCTTGACTTTGAGGTCAGCTCTCTGGCCTTAACTATTCCATGTTGCCTTTCAAGCTTTATTTTACATATGAGGAAACTGAGAGATCAAGGGGAGAGCATAGCATCCAGGGATATAGAGGGGAGGTTTGAGAAAGTGGGAGCAAGGTGAAGCAACATAGATCTCCTTAGATCTTTGAGTTTGATTTTATGTACTTATATACTTATGTACAAGTCTCCTAAATAAATTTAGCATCACCTTCCAAGTGGGACCAGGGAGTCCAGTATGTAGGAGTAGAGGACAAGGTTCTAGAAGCTAGTGAAAAGGTAAAATAAGATTGATGGATCTTATTTGCATTTCAAGTCTTACTTAGTGGGCAGCTTGCCAGAGTTAGCCTCAAGGATTGGCAAGGAGCTGCCAAAAGGAACACAAAGGACTCTGGAGCTCGCCTTGAACAGGTGTAGAGGGCCTGAAGAACTTCATTGAGACCTGCAGAAAATGTGATACACTTGTTTTCTTCTAGTATTAAAATGTATGTATGTACAAAGTATAAAGGTAGTATTTGTTGTTCTAACAGGCTAAAAACCACATTTCTGCTTTCAAGACTATCAGGAAGAATGACATGTTCCTTGAAAAAAATGCAAAACGGTTTCAAGGAGAAAATGTACTGTGTGATGTGGAGGTGGCGTTGGAGATGTTGGGAAAAGACACAATAATTCAGAGGGGAATAATCACCCATGTCAGGAGGTTGGATGAGAAGGCTATATAATAAACTTGTATGTGGACATGCTGACTTTGCAATGCTGATGAAATATGTCTTGTGTGTCATTGGCATAGAGAGGCAGGAATTGAAATCATGGAGGTGAATGAAATGAGAAAGAAAGAGAAAGAGACATGGAGAGAGAGAGAGAGAGAGAGAGAGAGAGAGAGAGAGAGAGAGAGAGAGAGACAGAGACAGAGACAGAGACAGAGAGACAGAGAGAGAGAGAGGGAGACAGAGACAGACCCTTACAGCAGAGAGAGTGCTGGTCAACAAGGTAAAAGAAAATTCGAGAGATCAAGAAAGATGATAAAAGGAATGCCTTTCTATCCGGTGATCAAGGAGACCACTGCTGACCTTTTGAGAGAGTTGTTTTAATGGTGTAGGTAGGAGCCAGGTTGCAAAGCATTTAGGAGAAATTGGGTAGTGAGGAAAGGAAGCATCAGGTATAGACAAATTTTTTTGAAGAAATTTGGCAGTGAAGGAAGGGAGAGAGCCAGAAGTTGGTATGCAAGCTGAAATGTGTAGAAAAATCAAGGGAAGAGAATTGTTGGGTTTTTTTTTTAAGTAGACTAGGAAGATCTGAGTATGCTTGTAGGTTTTTGAGAAGGATCCGGTGGAGAGGAAGAGATCAAAATCATATACAAGAGAAGGAATGGCTCTTGGATCAAGCTCCTAGAGCAGTAGGCTAGGGAACGGGATTAAGGAAGTGTCTGAAGAATTGGAATGCCTTCTTGTTGTTGACCAGAAGGTGATTGTGCTGAGCTCTGCTCTTGTTCATCCTTCTTTCTGAAAGAGGACCAGTGACATCAGGAGGGTGATATCTTGACCTGCAAGTGAATTGGATTTAAGTGAGGCAAGGTTATGCAGTCATCAGCCTCACTCTTTCCTCCAGAGTCATGGGAGTTCAGTGTCAAGACATAGGTCAAGATGACTGATGATGGCTCTGAATGCAATGGGAAACCATGGCCTTTTTAAGCTAAGGTCTTTCCCAGGTTGCTGAGCTCTGAGAATGGATGAGAAGAATCTGAGGAAGGTCCCTTATCTAGCTAGGATACAGCCATGATTTTTTTTAACTAGGTCTATGATACTGTTATAGGGAGCTCTTGGTGAAGCATTTCCTCTCCCAGGACTGTTAGAGTCTTAGAAAGTTGTTTGGTATTCCAAGGGCTCCAGTGACCTGCCCAGCGTCACAGCACCAGTATGTGGAAGGTGTCGATGTTAAACACAGGTGTTGCTGCCTCCAAAGTCAACTCTATCTGGATCAGTTGTGCCGTGCAGCCTTTCTGGTGTGCAGATGATCCCATGGTTCTAGATGACTTAAATCTTAGTGAAGCAGACAAATGACCTGGTATAAGGGTGGGGCAAAGAGAGAGAAGAAAAAGCTTAATATAGTCACTGGAATGGAGGGATTGTGGGCAATAGTGAGGACTCAGTTGAGGTGAGGGATGGCTATGTTTTGAGGTGAACCCCTAGGTAGATTATTTTACTTTTTTGAGTATTTAGATATTTTCACAATGATTGTAATACCAATAAAGGATATCTAGAAAGTGTTAACTCTGAAGCTAATTATCCCAGGTTTTGTTTTATGTTAACCTCTTTTATGTGTTTAGATGAACTTTAATATTTCTTTGTTGTTCATTTGTTTCAGTCGTCTGACTCTTTCTGACCCCATCTGGGGTTTCCCTGGAAAAGGTACTGGAGTAGTTTGTCATTTCCTTCCCAGCTCATTTTACAGATGAGGAAATAGAGGCAACTGGGATCAAATGACTTGCCCATAGTCACACGGCTCATGAGTGTCTGGAGATACATTTGAACTCAGGAAGTTGAGTCTTCCTGACTTCAGGCTCAGCACTTTGTCCACTGTACCACTACAGAGATATTAATCTAGTACTTTCAACATATGTCCATCCTACCATTTGTGTGTGAGGTGAGGGAGGGAGTTGTCTGATACTGTCATGTCATCGGTCTATTCCATTTACATATTTTAAAATAGGAGCCGTTGGCTTCTTTGTGGAGAAATCTGTCCCAAATGCTTCTCTGTCGAGAAATTGGGGCCAAATATGTTTCTATAAATACCTCTGGGGTAGGGAAGCTAATGACAGAGAGCTGTTACAAATTGTCACTAGTGTGAACAAGTGGAGAGGGAAACATCACTGGTAGCCATTGCCTTGAATACAAATGGGAAAAAAAAAACCAATCTCTTATCCTCAAGCCCTGCTGCCATCCTTGAAGGTAGTGACCTAGTAACATTCTACAGGGACTGCAGCCTCTGCCTCCTTAGCATATACAGCTACTGAAGACCCAGAAAAGAAAGTTCTTGCCTTCTAATCCCTCAATATTGTCAAATAGTTGAACCATTAAAAACCATTAAAAACAGGTATGGTTTATCAATGGAAATCTTTCAAAGGGTTCATTCCCATCTGCTTTGCTTCTATGCCCTAAGGATCATGGAACTTTTCCATTTGACTTGCAGCTGCAAGGTTCTTTCTGGGTCATCTTTCCCTATTAGAATGGAAGTTCCTTGAAGGTAGGGGGCTGCCTTGGCTTTCTAATTGCATGTCCATGACTTAGCACAGTGTTTGTATACAGTAGCATTTAAGAGATGTCTTCTCCATTCATGCATTTGCCAAGAATTTAATACTTTTTTTGCTCTTGCCATAAAAATGTGTTCTCCTTTACAGTTCTATGTACATGGTTTGCCTTCACTAACTTGTTACCCTGTTTCTAATTATCAGTTTCACTCCCTCGCCTCCTCTTTGCTTAGGAGCACAAAATCTCAGAATACTAGAGCTAAAGTAACTTTATGGATCGTCTGGTCCAAGTTGTCTCATTTGACAATCTTTTCTCTTTCTCCGTTTTGTTATTTTCCTTTCTTTTCTTTCTGGGAATTAGCCCATGGTACCCATATCAGTCACTTCCTTGCACATATAGGTTGTACAAATGATAAGGCTGCCAATAGATTTGGATGTTCCCTGACTTTTGTTTGTTTTTGTTTTTAAAGGGGCAAATTGAATTAAAAAGACTGCCAGAGGAGAGCCTTGGATGACAAAGTAAGTTGAATGAGACCAACATGAGCTCATTTTTGGGGGGTGGGGTGAGAATCTGAGCCTTTCCTTCGCTTCAAAGAGAAGGGGCTTCTCTCTTGTCGTAATTCTGCTGAGCAACAAATATTTAGGTGACTGTTTAAATTCAGATAATAGTTGTGGATTTTAAAATAGATTTCATTATGCCTTCTTGTATTTCAACACAGAGGAAAGAAAAGAATTCAAAAATCTAGAATGAGGCAAATAAAAGGATATTAAAGACTCATGCTAGAGATACTAGGAGAGGGACAGCGAGAGAAATGTGGAAAGACACTTATATACTGGGGTACAGGTACAAAGATAGAACCCTGATATTATGCTCTCCCCATTTGAGAAGCTCTTAGCCAATTTCTTCTCCACATGGCATTTAAATAACGAAATCATCATGGCTCACTTTGTTAGTTTCCACCCCTGCCACCATGGGAAATTGAAAACATAAAGTAATATAATAGAAAACACTAAGTAAAGTAATAGGAAACAAAACACATTTAACAAACATTATCTTGGCCTTCACATCATAAGCCCCATACCTCCCAAGGCAAAACAGGCAAATAAAAAATGGTCTGGGCCACAGACTTAGGGTTCAGTGAATGTTTTAAGTTGAATTTGATTTTGTCTTGGGAGCTTTCAAGCAATAAAAGATTACTTCCCTCAAGAAGATTACAGTCTTCTGGGAGTGGGGAAGGGAGAGACAAGAACAACCTGTAGATAGATATAAGTGTATTCAAAAGAAACATAAAATAATTATTTGTTGGGGAGAGCCTTAACAGCTAGAGGAATCAAGAAAGGTCTCTTATAGGAGGTGGTACTTGAGTTGAACCTTGAAGGAAACTAGAAGTTCCAAGATGAGGTAAGCAAAGAGAATATTACAAGCAGCAAAGGCCCAGAGGTGGGAGGGTGAATATAAAATTTGGGAAACAGCAAGTAGACCAGTTTGACTAGAATGTTGAATGCAGGAGAGGATGTAACATGTAATCAGCCTGAAAAGATAGGGAGGAGACAGATTTTGTGTAAAAAAAATTGTGTTTTAATTTCTGTCTCAAAATGTTCCTTAAAAAAAACAAAACAAAACAAAGCAGACATTGTCCCAAAGTTGAGATAGAGGGATCTCTGAGCATTTCATAGCAAAGTTCAGGCAACTGTATTCACTGAGCTTATTCCTAGAAGGAAATGCTAGTGATGGTTAAGAACTGTCCGGAGTGGAAGCTTTATGTAACAATAGGTTATGGGTTAGTCCAAATCCTACTGCTTGAAAGGATTCAATGTGCAGAATGAGTTATACATTTTTAGATGTGGTCAAAGTGGGAATACATTTTGCTTAACTACACATATTGGTTACAATGGTTTTGTTTTTCTTTTGTCAGTGGGGGAAGAGATAAAAATAAATGTTTATTAAAAAAATAAAATTGTTAAAGCATGATAGTATAGATAGGAGTAACCAATGTTGGAGTGGCTATGGAAAGATAGGCACACTAATATACTGTTGATGGAGCTGTGATTTGATCCAAATATTCTAAAAAACAATTTGAAATTAGGTACGAAAAGAGAGTAAAATGTCCAAACCATTGGATTCAGAGAGTCCTCTGCTAGGTATATACCCTAAGATTTTCTATCTTTCAAAGACAGGAAGAAATACAAAAATATTTACAATAATATTTTTCCTGAAAGCAAAGAACGAAAACAAAGTACATGTTCACTGATGGGAAAATGTTTAAACAAATTGTATCAAAAATTGGAATGGAAAGGACATGTATAAAAATATTCAAAGAAGTATTGGGAGACTTAGGTGAAGTGATATGGAATGAAGGCACAAAAAACCAAACAACTCTACTCAATGACCACAACAATGTAAATGGAAAGAACACTAAAACAGAACTGAATGCTGTAACCAAGCTTGGCCCCAAGAATAGTTAATAAAATGTTCCTTCATTTATTGGAGAGGTGGAAGAATGTGGGTATATAGAGAAGATTTACTAGAAGGGCAGTGTGGAAAGCTATGTTTGGAAACAATTGTGAAAATAAAGACATCAGTAAAACAAAGAAAAAAGATATGAAGACCAAGATTAAAAGGCTGAGGAATACCGACTTGGTGGGGTCTGAAATAGAATTAGGAGCTATCCAAAACTATAGAGAAGTATGATAGAAGAAAACCAAGAGACTAGAGTATTTCTGAAGTTAATGGAAGAGTTAAATCCCAAAGGAGAGAAGATTGTAACCAATATCAAATGCTGTAGAAAAGTCATGGAGGATGAGGATAGAAAGCTATATTAAATCTGGGAACCAGGAGGCTTTGGAGAGCACAATTTACAATAAATAGTGATAGCCAGAGAAGCCAGATTTTAAGGGGTTTCAGAAGAGAGTGGTTGATGAGGAAGCGGAGACATTGGCTATGCACACTTAAAAAAAATAGAAATTCATCGAAGGAGAGCAGAAAGATGGGTACTCATTGTAGCAAGTCAGTCTTTTTATTTTTCCCTAATTGATTCTCTACGGCATCCTCTCCAAATTGACTCCAGACCTTCTCTATCTCATCAAATCCTCCCCACCCCAGAATTAGGGTCATAGTTTAGCTGAGGTAGAGCACAATAAAGGAATTCTTCTGGTCTTTGGAAGCTAGGTGGCACAGTGGATAGAGTGTTGGTCTTGGATTGTCAAGAAGACCTAAGTGTAAATCCTGCCTTAGGCACATACTGATTGTACGACTCTGGCCAAGTCATTTCTTCTCTTAGTCTGTTACCTTATAGCACTGACCTCACCCGTCTGTTTCATGAATCAAATGTTAATATATGGAGAGCACTTTATAAACCTTAAAGCATTAATAAATACTAGTTATTGTTAATATTATGATCACACTTTTATAAATACAATCTCAGCCAACATATAGATTCGTGAGGGAGCTGTCCTCCTAGTCACTGTCAGGGAGAACCAGTTTACCTTTATTTTTGCCAGCTGTGAGGCCTGAGCATGGAGTGGGGGGCCCTTTGAAGGGAATAACCATCAAAGACAAAAAGGTAGAACTCCAGGGCCAACTGACAGCTAAATTTAGTGAGCTGTCTCCTTTGTATTTAGACTGCTAAGTTCTGGTCTTCATGGAGTTCCTCTTTTTCCATTGGGCTAACATTTTGCCATCAGTGTAGATGCAAAGTAGCTGGGATGCTGGGGCATTTAATCCTCTGGATTGCCCAGGCCTAGGGAACAAGTACATACCATTGGTGCTATGAGCTATTATTACTTATTTTCTTAATAGGGAAAGTGGATTTAAATATGGAAATGGAACGCAAATGTCAGACAAGTTTATTCTGTTGTGTCTGTACAGCTGCTGAACATTTGTTCTCCATCCAGCATCTTAAAATTTCTTAAAAGTCATCTAAATCTTGAGTAGTGCCAGTAAAACATTCATTTCTCAAATTAGATAATTTAGCAGCTCCTTAAAAAACCCCACACAAACCTAAACAAAAGTCTTAATTACAAGATGCTACAGAACTGTATTGCATTTGACTAAGTACATGTCATCAATCTGCTGCTAGCTCAGTATTTGGGAGGCTCTGAAGGAGAGTGTGGGGGAGAAAAAGTATTAAACTGCCTGCCAAACTGAAGATATACAGAGCTGTTGTGCTGACCTCGTTGTATGCCTGTGAAACCTGGACAGTCTACGAGTGCCATGCCTGGAAACTGAATCACTTCCACTTGAATTGTCTTAGGAAGATTTGGAAGATCACCTGGCAAGGATACTGGTCATTGAAGTCTTTTTTCAAGCTTTACTGCCAAACATTCAAACTCTACCCAATGGGATGGCCATGTTCAAATGTCACCATATGTTTACCTAAAAGACTGTTTTGCAGAGAACTCATACAAAGCAAGCACTTGTACGAAGGTAAGAAGAAGCACTACAAGTACACTCTCAAGGTCTCTCTGAAGAACTTTGGAATCAGTTGTGAGACATGGGAAACACTGGCACAGGACAGCCCAGCAGAGCATGCTCTCATCAAAAAAGCCACTGTGCTCTATGAGTAAAGCAGAATTGCAGTAGTTCAAAAGAAATGGGAGATGCATTAGGAGACATCTCTACTCCAAATGTTCATATGGTTGTGCCCAACCTGTGGTAGAGTCTTC
This sequence comes from Bettongia penicillata ogilbyi, assembly GCA_023548195.1. NCBI lineage: Eukaryota > Metazoa > Chordata > Mammalia > Diprotodontia > Potoroidae > Bettongia > Bettongia penicillata. The sequence continues at coordinate 3,245,239 of JAJHZJ010000671.1, forward strand.
TGAAACAACCAACAACCATGTTGTAAGTTTGTTTATGCCTGAGGGGAAAAAATCCCCTTTAGACCTCCTTGCCCTCCATCTCTCTCACCCGTCTTCTGCCAGGCCATTGATGCTCAGTTGTTTGCCCTTTGAAAACCTTCAGATTTCACTCTGGGGCCTTGATGCTTCAATATTCTCAAACTGTTGGTAATTCCATGGAGAGGTTCCTTTCTTTTTTCCCATGGTAGCCACTTTCAACACTGAACTTCCATGCTGGACTATGGAGTAAATGATCAAAAGAAAACATTCCCTGCCCTCAAGGAACTTAAAATCTACTTGCTGCTTCTTGCTCTCTGATATGCCTACCTAAACCTCGGCTTGCCTCCTGTCACCCATACCTTACTGACCTATTGGCCTGCCTACCAACATAACCCTCCCCCATTGCCGTTGAATGAGCGCTTGTTGACATGTTTTTTGACTTGACTAAGCCTTGGTCCACAACTAACCAGGACATAGCAGAGTCTCAGAAATCCTGGATAACTCTGTGATGGCATGGCAAACTTGACTGCTACAGCAAACTCTCCTTTTCCTCTTCATCTGTCCCTAGCTTGTTTTATGCTGAAACCAGGGGAGGATATCCACGTTTTCTTTAAGTATCTCCTGGTAGATAACTGAGGAAGAGGAAGATAGAGTCAGTACGTAGAGGTAGCTTGTGTGGGTGATAACAAAGATTGTGTATTGGTAAGATAATGGCTAGGGCATTGAAAATGAAATTGAGGAATTCTTTACTGGCATATAATGATACCTGGACATTTTAATAGATTTCATATTTTTAAAAAATGCTTCTGCATCAATTATCTCAATTGACTCAATATCACACTGTGAAGTAGGTAGGGTAAGCTATACTTCTGTTTTACAGAACTGGAATATTTATCAAAGTTGAGTGACTTATTCAAGGTCACTCAGCTCCAATAAAATGACTATTTGCTTTCTCAATAAAAATTAGTGAATATGGACATATAGAGGATGTGGATGATGAAGAGCTGGCATTGGAGTCAGAAAGACCTAGGTTTCAAGTCTTGTCTCTAACAAATATTTGCTGTGTTTGACATCACTTTAGTACCCTAGACCACTCTCTAAGGCTAATTGCAAGGAAAAAATGGATCTGCTTATACAGAGGGGTATCCTCACCAGGGGCAAAATAAAAACCATCAAGTTTCTTTCTAAATTAGTAATTATACTTTCTTGATTCTAAAGTGTCCTTGGCAAGCAAAACTTCCCCAGACTTGTTCCATTGGAAAGCAAATAGGTTGTACTTTGCTTTATTCTCAGATCATAATTGCTATTACGGGATCTGTATTTGTTGATCATTTTTCTAAATGTTAATTCTCAGAAATAAGATTTTATGAAAGGTCAGTCAGTAAAAGTGCAGCAAATACGGAAAAATAAAACTTCCTGATTTTCAAATTCCAGAATACTTAAGGAGTGAACTGGTAGAAATCGCAGAGAAGCAGATTTATTGTAGAATTGTTTTTTAATCATGTCTGAGTCTTCATGATCCCCTTTGGGGTTTTCTTGGCAAAAATACTGGAGTGGTTTGCCATTTCCTTCTCTAGCTTGTTTTACAGATGAGGAACTGAGGCAAACTGGGTTGAGTGACTGGGAGAGAGAGGTTGGCAAAGGGGGAGGGTTATGTTGGTAGGAAGGCCAGTAGGTCAGTAAGTTATGAGAACGAGTGACAGGAGGCCTGCTATACCACCTAGCTGCCCCCCACAAATAGGTAGAAATGAGAAGAAAAAAACAGCAGGACATTGGAAGGGCACAATTTTTATTATGGGTTTTATATCTCCGGGTATGTAGGATATTTTCTTATGAATAATGTATAAGGGTAACGAGGGGAATTTGGGATACCAATATGATATGAGTAGGATCTTGCAGTTGCATTCAGATATCCATTTATAGGCATTTGGTAAATAGATACTCCATGAGCAATACTGTACTAGGCCTTGGAATGACATATCAAAAGGAGAGTATTCCTCCAAGTTTATCATCTAGTTAGGGAAAGAAAGAGAAACATATTCCTGAAATAAGGAAGAGCAATCATAAATTACAAGGTAAGACCAAATAATATAGTAATGACATATATTCTTACATGTTGTAGAAAATTAAAATAAAGATGATGACCATTGTGATTTGTGACCATGGAATGCTTCATAGAGGAAATGAGTGTGAAAACTAGAAAAGAAAGCATCATGAGTCCTCCTAATTAGAGCTTGGGGCAGCTAGATGGTGAAGTGGATAGTGTTGGACTTGGAGTCAGGAGGACCTGAGTTTAAATTTGGCCTCAGACCAAACGTCCCTGGGCAAGTTACTTAACCCTGCTTGCCTCAGTTTCCTCATCTGTAAAATGAGCTAGAGAAGGAAATGGTGAACCACTCTAGTGTCTGCCAAATAAACCTCAAATGGGGTCATGAAGAATCAGATATGGCTAAAATGTTCCAGCAATTACAATAGTCAGAGTATGAATATGGAAATATTTACAAGAAGGGAATAACCAAGAAAGTAACTCCTTTTTGGAAAGAAAAGCCTAAGTGTCCCTCAATTCTTTCAGTTACTGATCTCTACTATTCTGGGAGTGAGGTAATTGATATTTTTGGACCTCTAATAAAATTGCATTGCACATATTCCAAAGGCACCTGACTCTCCCAACTGAGACATGGGAGAAAGGCCAAGAGGTTGGAATGCCCTAGAGAGGGTAAGAATAACTCACAATGGCTTCGATAGCTGCTGTCATCTTTTTGTCTCTTTGCAGCTGTCAGGAAATGGGCAGCCTTGGAAGCAATCAGCTCCCCAGAGTTTCAACCTGAGGAAGAAGAAATTGGGCTCCTGTCAATGGACTCATCACGGGTTCTCTTTTTTCCCCCACACATTTCCAAGCTTCATCTCTGGGCCTCTTTCTACCTAAAAAGCAAACATATCCTGTGGAATTTTCCCCATATTCTTTTGGTCTGAAAAGCACCACATTCCAAGATCTCCTGCAAGTTAGAGTTTGGGGAATTGCTGAAATATGGAACGTTGGGACTTGTTGGGTTTTCTCATCATCACCTTAAACTGCAATGTGACAATTGTGGGTGAGTATTTTCTTTTTAACCCTTTTTCCTTTTCCCCTTTACCAAAAATGACAGAATTCATAGTCTCTCCTAGAACCTGACTTAGTTTCCAGTTCTGAGTTTTACTGGTTGAACTTTTAAGAACGAGCTTCTGTGTTTTTGTCAATAAAGGACCTAGAAATATGTTTCCCCTTCCCCAGGTTCTGGCTTTGCTTCCTTTTTTTCTATTACATTTTGTTCTCATTCCACTGTGATTACTTACGAAGGTCTTAAGTGAAATGCTGTTTGAGATCTTGCCGACTCTCCATTCATTGACACAAGTGCTGTGTTTGAAGACTGGAGCAGGTGGGAAGGGGTATTTTTGTACTGTTATTCCCATACTCAAATTACCAGGAATGGAGACAATTTCATGAAAATAAATCATCTTTATCCTCAAAATATATTTTTGTTCCACCATATTTCCCATTTGTTTTTAGATGTTTTAAATGTTTAGTGGATACTCTGCTTTCTTATTCCTTGTAACAAGATGAAGTTGTGTTTTAAAGAACTATACTCTCCTGTGTTTATTTCAACCCTTATTGCTTCAACAGGCAATAGACTTCACACCCTTTCCTGTCTGTCCTCCCTCCTTCCATTTCATGTGTGATAGTCATAGGATCACTGATCTATAGCTGGAAGATTATAGTTTGGTCCTTAGAAATCATCTTGTTTGACTCCCTCATTTACATATTAGAAAACTGAGCCTTGGCAGCTAGGTATTACAGTGGGCAGAGTGTACTTGAAGTCAGCAATACCTGGATTCCAATCTGGCCTGAGACATTTACTAGCGGTGTGACCCTGGGCAAGGCATTTAACCCTGTTTGCCTCAGTTTCCTTATCTATAAAATTAGCTGGAGAAGGAAGCAACAAACCACTCCAATAACTTTACCAAGAGTTGGACAGGGCTTACAGACATGGAGTGACTTGTCCAAGTTCACACAGGCAATAAATGGCAGAGATGGGATCTGAACTTGAGACCTTTGACTCCCAGTATAATATTCTTTCCTGAGAAAACCTAAAGCATTTTATAAATTCCCTTGGCTTCATCCAGTTGATGCAAAAGGGTTCTTTGAAGTTAGTCTCCTGGGTAGATTTTGAAAATTTTTTGACTTTTATTCACTGATGATGGCAACTTTCATAGACTTGTATCACTAAGCAGTCAGGATTATCAGATACATTTGAACAAATTCAGTGTGGTTATTTTCAGTCATAAACAGCAATGTTAGATGCTAATTGTGTTCCCCAGCAAAAGTTCTGTGGATTGCTCCTTTGAACAGATATTAGCCACATCCATCTGTAATATAGACAATTACTATGTGGAGCAGAAATCCTTTAAAAAAAATCATTTATTTCCTTAAGTAGGTTGTATCTGTCCTCTATAGTCTTGTTTATACCATTAGCTGGCTTAGGAAACACTTTTTTTTTCAGAGACAATATGAAGATAGATTTCAGCTCTCCCCAGATACAACTGGACTTTTTAAAAGTTCAAATTAGTAGAGACTGAATTAATGAATGAAGTCTTAATATATGTTCTTTTTTTGGTCTAGGAATGCTGAAGCATTTTAAGAACAAAAACAATATTATTTTACAAATGGGACAATGAAGTTACAGGGAGCTTAAATGCCCTATTCAGAATACCATCCATAGATTTGGGATTTATAATAAAAAAAAAAACCAAAAAGTATAGTTACTTTCTCTTTCTGTCTCTCTCCACACACACACACACACACACACACACACACACGCACACACGCACACACTCACACACACACACACGCACTCTGTCCCCATGTTCAAACAAAGTTTTTAGGATTTTCTTTAAACTTATTTGACTGTAATATTTTCCACCACAATTTGCGTTTTTTCTAGGAAAGATCTGGCTCATCTTCACCATAATGCTGAGGCTGGTGGTCATCATTTTGGCAGGCTACCCAATCTACCAAGATGAACAGGAGAGATTTGTCTGTAATACTTTGCAGCCAGGATGCTCCAATGTATGCTATGACATGTTTTCTCCCGTATCCCACTTCCGCTTTTGGCTGATCCAGAATGTGTCTGTTCTCCTACCATACATCATGTTTAGCGTGTTTGTCCTTCACCAAGGTGCCCTACATGCTGCACTGGGGGCCCGCCAACCAGATTGTTGTAGAGGAGAGCATAGCTCTGGCCAGAGAACAGTGAAGGGGCTCTGCCCAAGGGCTGGCTGTTCTCATCTAAATGTCCCAGACTTTTCCACTGCATACATAATACAGCTTCTTTTGCGGATCCTGACTGAAGCAGCTTTTGCTGGTTCCCAATACTATCTCTTTGGATTTTGGGTTCCAAAACGATTCTCCTGCTACCACTCCCCTTGTACAAGCATGGTGGATTGCTACATCTCCCGGCCCACAGAGAAATCAATCATGATGCTTTTTATTTGGGGAGTCAATGCTCTATCCTTCTTCCTAAGTTTGGTTGATCTGACTTGTAGCATGCAGAGATGGCTGAGGCGGAAGCATCTGGCCAAACAGGTGATAAAAAATGCTTGTGTCAATGAAGAGCATGGCTCTCCAAACATCTCTCCTCGTGAAGCCATGAACTATTTGACCTCAGAGCTAGAACAGGAACCTTCACACCTGGTGAAGAGGTCTAGTCCGACCAGTGAGAATGGTGAGTGGCCTGAGTCTAGAGGGGAAGATATATCCCTTCATCCTGTGGTGTGGCCCAAAGATGCAGCTTCCAGGTCAAACCTCAACAGTCCAAGCAATAAGTCCTGTTCATTGGGAAGAATGACTTTTCCAGATGAAGATGGCAGTGAGATGATGTCCAGTGGCAGTGAACTGCAAAGGATAACTCCTAAACAGTTGCAGGGGAGACCTGTCAAAGAGATGGCCCAGGCTCCCAGACCAAAAGACAGTCCCCAACTTGGAGAACTTGCCTCGGCCCCACAAAGCAGACTTGGAGGGCATTATTCATCCAGTGAGCTGAAACCTTCTGCTTCTCAGGTGAGCTGTGGCAGCCCTAACTACCGGAGGGCCAAAAAGTCTGAATGGGTATAAAAAGATGATACCCAGATGGATATGAAGGTCTGAGAAAGAAGGCCTAGCTAAGGCTTCCAGTATCTGCAGCCATAGTCATGGCAGATGGAAACCACAAGAAAGATTCAACCTCAGATTTGGCACGTGCAAATATCCAGGCAGGATTGATGAGCAGACATCAAATCTGGCCAAAGAGAAAGACAGGCTATACAGGAAACTCAGACCAGTTCTCTTCAGAGATTTAATTTCGATAAAGTCAGCTGCTGGAAAATAAGATTTATTTTATGCTTTCTAAAGTTTGGAAACTGTCCCAAGGAATATCACTCTACGTCCACAATATTACTTATTTTGATGGTATATTTTGTTCCTGTTTCGCCATGAAAGCCTAACTATAGGCAAAAATGATTCAGCTGAGGCACAAAATTGAATTGAAAAACTAATTTTAAGCTTCTCTTTAGTAATACACTTGAATGGTTTCTCTGAATACTTTAAAGGGATATCACATGGGACCACTTTGTTTTAAAAAGCACAACATGCACCACCTCGAGACTTTGTAAGTACAAAAGCTGAAATGGCGAGACTGTATCAGTGCCTACAAAAGTATCACTGAATGCCTAGACCCCATTGGCAACATTTGAATGCTAACCAGGAAATTTATAATGAAAAAACTGGAAAGCTGCTAAACTTATTCTTGAGATGTAGAGTTGGTCTAGCTAATTCTAATATGTTTAGTGTGGAGTGTTTTCCCTTGTACTAATAGAGTTCAATTGTGCCTTCATGGGTCATGGGAAAGTAGTTCATTGTTTTCTGGAAGACAAAACACTTGGGGCCTAGTGAGAATCAAAATTACAGAGCATGAGATTTGGTAGGAAACTTAGCTACCATCTCCTCTGACCTCATTTAAATAGTTTTGATAACTATGGATATGGCTGTGTAGGGTACTTAACTCTTATGTGGTACTTCCTCCTATCCTGGAAGGGGAAGGTCCTCCCTCTGGATCTTGCCCTTCCTACTGTGGGGTCTAGAGATCCAATCAGCTACACCCTGTTATTACTGCTCAGTGACTTTTAGGGCAGTAGAGTGGCCCTCAGATGCATTGGCCCCTTCCTCAGCTGTTTCATGGAGTTCATTGCTGATGCAGTTATTAATACAATCATAATAGCTCAGAGCTCCTAGTTAGAAAAGTTCCTAACATTCAGACAGAGGTTTGGATTTCTTTCTTAATTTCAAGTTTTGTGTCTACCTAAATCTTGAGGCAATAATCAAGATATGGGAAATGATTATGACTCAGGGGTGGGAAACCTGTGGCCTGGATTGGATTCAGAGGACTGTACTTGAGGACCTAGAGGGTTCTGTGTGGCTTCAGTCAAAGGGCTGCACTTGAGGACCTAGAGGGCTACATATGGCCTCGAGGCCATAGGTTCCCCACCCCTGGTTTAAGTAGAAGAAGTGAGTAGAGTCTGTTACAGTGACTGTAACTGGGTAGGCATATAGGAAGGAGAAGTTCAGGAATGAATATCATTCTATTGTGGGGAGAAGATTGAATGAAGTGAGCTCCTCCGATACTTATAGTCTGAACCCTCTGTTCTGAGGTGCTTACATGGCCTGGTAGCCCCCTCCGTCTCTCCTTTATTCTATAAGAGCTCAGCTCTTCTTTCAGATTCACTTTTTCAGTTTCTTCATTACTTGTTGACCCTACTTTCTAGTTTGGCTCATTAAATCCCTGCTAAGGGAGGCTGAACATGTTGCCTCCTCCCTGCTGCTCAATTCTTTCTGTCCTCTTGGTCTCTCAAAAGCTATGTATGTCGCCATTCACCTTCCAGATTAAAAAGTGAAATAGCCCTAAGTATCTCTCAGGGATGAGAATGAATGGTTGTCACTCTGAAATACAAACCCTAGGATGCCAGTCATTTATCATTCCCTTGTGAAGCAGTAGTTAGGAAACTGAGGCACAGAAAGGTGTGTGACTTACCTAAGGTCACACAGCTAATGAAACACTGACCTTGGATTCCCACTTGGCTCTTCTATGGAATTCAAACCCAAGAACTCTTTCTGCCCAAACAGAAGACATTGATTGATGTGCTCATCTGGATACATAATAGTAGTATGTCCACAATGCAAGTCTCTTCCTCAACTTTTTCATCTATGAAATGAGGCTAATAACACTGGCTCTGATACTTTCTAGGCTATAAAACCATGAGCAAGTCACTTAAATTCCTAATATTGATTTCTTCTTCTGTAAAATGTGGATAATAACTGTAGCACTTCCTACCTTGTGAAGAAATCCCTTTGTAAGCCTTCAAGAGCTATATAAACATGACCTCCTCCTATGGTTGCTACCATCACTTCACCTCTGTTTGTCTCATTTTTCTTATCTGTAAATTGGGAACAATAAGAACACCTACCTCTCAGGGTTGTTGTGAGTCCAGTGAGATAATGATTGTAAAGCGCTAGTACAATGACTGTCATATAGTGTTATGTAGATGTCCTCGTTGTCATCACCATCATCATTGCTGCATCATTAATAGAAAGTCTGTTAGCTTTTGGATTATCTAGACTTTAAAAACCAGCATTGCTAGTTGAATTGTAATATTACAACACACTTAAATATATCATGTCTCAGTAGGACAGAATTGTTGGAAATAAACATAGGTGGAATTTTTTAAAAGCCTATCTTATACAGTTAAGTGTGGCAGCTGAGTAAATAATGCAATGGGGTACAGGATGGTGCAGAGATCACTTCTTTTTCTATGTTTCTATGTTGTTTTATATTTGTTTCAGTTGTATCTGACTCTTCTTGACTCATTTGGGGTTTTCTTGGTAAAGATACTGGAGTGGTTTGACTCTAACTTATTTTACAGATGAGAAAACTGAGGCAAACAGGGTTAAGTGATCTGCCCAGCATCACACAGCTATCTCTAAATGACTACGTAGTCTTTACTCTGTGGAAGGGGATAGTCTTGCTATTTGAATACTGTAATATGATTTATTTATCTCAGAATTATTAGTCTAGTCCCTAGGAGGGTTCTTCACAGAATTCTGTGGTTAGAGTATAAGAAATCTTCTCGCACCAATGAAGCCTATGATTGAAACTGACTATCAGGACTTGGGAGCAGTACTCCCACCCTAAGACTCAGTGCTGCAGGCCCTCATGCATATGGACAAATGTTGGAGGGTAAGTGGGAAAATTGATACGCTAATGCTCTGTTGGTGGACCTGTGAACTCACTCATTGATTCAAGACACTTACTATACAAATTATATGTAGTCCATATATATGTATATTACATATAATAATGTATATTATATATGTGTGTATGTGTGTGTGTGTAGGTAGATGGCATGTTTTATCATGAGTCCTTTGGGATCATGGTTAGTCACTTTATAGACCAAAATTTTTAAGTCTTTCAAGGTTGATAATCTTTACAGTGTTGTGGTTAGTGTGTATGGTGTTCTCTTGGTTCTGCTCACTTCACTGCATCAGTTTATGCAAGCCTTCCCAGGCTGTTCTGAAACCACCCCCAATAACGTTTCTCACAGCAGAGTAGTATTCTGTCATAATCATATAACACAACTTGTTCAATCATTCATCGATTCATGGGTATTCCCTAAGTTTAAAATTCTTTGCCACCACAAAAGAGCTGCCATAACTATTTTTGTACATATGGATCTTTTGCCTCTTTCTTTGATCTTTTTGGGGGTACAGACCTAGTACAGCTATCCCTGGGTCAAAGGTATGCACAATGTAACAGCTTCCTGGACATAGTCCCAAATTGCTTTCCAGAATTGTTGGATGAGTTCACAGATCCACCAACAGGGCATTACTGTATCTATTTTCCCACTTACCTTGTAGCATTTGTCATCTACTTTTTTGGAGGGGGTCATCTTAACCAATTGGATGGGTATGAGGTAGTACTTCAGAGTTCTTTTAATTTGCATTAAGTGTCACAGTGGATAGAGCACCAGGCCCAGAATCAGGAAGAGCTGAATTCAAATCCAGTCTCAGACACTTAATAGCTGTGTGACCCTAGGCAAAGCACTTAACCCTGTTTGCCTCAGTTCGTCATCTGTAAAATTGACCGAAGAAGAAAGTGACAAACCATTCCAATATCTCTGCCAAGAAAACCCTAAATGATGTCATGAATAGTCAAAAATGACTGAAAAACAAGCCAAAACATGTAACACAATTATTAGAGATTTTCATTTTTATATGGCTATTGATAGCTTTGATGTCTTCCTCTGAAAATTGCTTAGTCATATTCTTTGACCCCTAATTATTTGAGGAATGATATTATTTTTTAATTAAAAAATTATTTTGAAGTCCATAAGTCCCTCAGAGCAACTTGGGCATAGAAAATTCAAATTGAGAACACCCCTAAATCAACACAATGGCTCTGGAAGATAAATCAGGGTAACAAGAATTTCTTGTGTGCTTATGACATGCCAGGGCACTCTCCAATTTTGTGGATCACTGTTAGTGAGTAATTGGATACATAATGAATGATGTGTTTGTGTGTATGTGTGTGTGTATGAGTGTGGTGTCACTGAGATGTCATTTATTCCTCCTCCCCACCATAATCTTGATTATAGTGTCAAGATTATGACATAATCTTCTTTGGGTATCAAACCTATTTTTGAGAACTTCAAGGGAAAGAAACTCTTCAATCTTCTTCAAAGTCCTATCCTAAACCAAAACTCTCAACCTGTAAAATCATGCCTTTCTTCCTATTTCCTCTTTTCTCCTTACCTTTCCACAATCTGTACCACATATCTGAAATATATTCCTTATTCACTTCCACCTTTTGGAATTGTTTTTCTAGGCATAGTCCTTCTACATTTCTTTTTCACCCAAGCTCATAGTACCTACCTTCCCATCAAAATTACCTTGCACCTTTTTTTTTTTGTATTCACCAACATATATGGATGTTGTTTCCCTCAGTTAGACTGTAAGCTTCTCAAGGGAAGAGAGTATTTCCTGTTTTGTCTTTGTATCCCTAGTTCCTAGAGCAATACCTGGTACAAGATAAGTGCTTAATAAATACTCATTGATTAATTTGCTTTGAAAACAAGTTTCATTTTTGCTGGCTTAACCTCTACTCCATATTGGGTACACTCTCTAGGTGAAGGTAGAGCCATAATTGGAAACCTTCTGAGCAGGGTAAAGACATTTGGGGGTGTTACAGATCAATGTCAGGGGTATCAGAAGAAAGGACTCTTTCCCCTCTGAGGGCTGGAGGGGAAAGGTCAACATAGGAGAGAACACCATAGTGATGGGAAACTGAGAGTGGTGGCTGTGCTGTGTGGTGACCCAGGTTACAGGATACATTATGCAATGAGACTTTGGAAATGGTGGCTGTATCATGTAGCAGCATGGGCTAACAGAAGAACTGCAGATGTAGAGACAATGGGCGCTCCCTGGATGTTGGTGCTCTGGGGCAAAGTCACACTGGACCCATGTTATTACAGCTTTGGGTAAAGGATATTTCATGCTCATAGAACTTTTAATAGGAGAGAGCTGCTAAATCATCCAAAGGGTGTTTCTATCCTTACAACACAACTTTACTTTTGTCCATATACTGCTATGTAGTGTTCTGTTGTTTCATATAAATATTTTTTATTGAAGTAGATTTAGAGCTGTTTGAGAGCATAAATTACCACCTGGTTTTCCTTAGTATCTCCTATCTCCCCTTAAATAAGGCTGAGTACATAGTAGTATTTAAAAAATATGTGGTAACTCACTGACTAATCTCATAGAAAGAGATGGCCAAGCATGTTTATGTTCTCTCATTCAGATGAACTTAGATTTTATATCCGTTATAAGCCCTTCTGTTCAAGAGCCAAACCAAGAAGTCTAATCTAGAGCCAGAACTACAGCATTTTCTCCTCCTTACTCTACCCTGAAGGGAGAAGAGGATAAGGGGCTATTTAGTTCAGGAAAACTGAGATCAATATCCAATCTCTCCTTCCTTCTGTCTCTTGGAACTCCTGTTTCTCTTCTAGGTCCAACTCAAATTCTACCTCATATGAAGAGATCTTTTCTAGTTGGCAGTGCCCCCTTCCCCAGTCACTGGTTTTTATATTTTATATAGTGACTTAGTTGTGAACATGCTGTATACCTGCTCCCCAGAGAGCAGAGGTGGCTTCACTCTGAGATCTGTATCCCGAGGGTCTTGCCTAGTGTCTGGCACCTAGTAGGAACTTAATACTTTCCGATTGATTTGATTACTTTTGAATCTATGTAAATTTTTTTGATGATTTTTGAATTTTTTTTTGATTCTTTGTAAGTTCTGGAGCTGGTTAAACTTTTTCCCCTGAAGAAAACGTGTTCTTCAATTCCATTCAACATATATTTTTGAGGACCTACTATTGACACCGAGGAAAATGCGAAGGGGAACATGGTATTATCATTGTCTTCAATGAACTTTCAGTTTAGTTAGCAGTGGGCAATAATCCACTAAGCCTCATACAGTGGAGATTGTTTAGTATTAGTGTATCATATTAAAAGTGGATGAAGGCATGACATGCTATGAGAGTTGTTAGGGGTAAAAGATCACTTCAGGGGAGGGGAGATCATTAAAGGGGTGATATTGGAGTTAAGCCTGGATATATAGGAAGGATTCCAATTGGTAGATATGTGGGGGTAGAGTATGAATAAGGAGAGGGAAGGGGGAAAAATAGGAAAAAGAACAGAAAGTACTATCACATTTTCTCCATAACGCACCAAAAACCTCTTAATTCTGCAAACTTACTTCACCCTTGGACTTCACACACTGGAAATACTCTCTGTCTCTGTGGTCTCTTCCTTTGATTGATTGGTTTCTCCCAGAAGCTCCACTTTAAAGAAGTCCAGACCAGCCATGTCTTCACTCATTTCCAGGCTGTGCTCCATACGCCACTGGACTTTCTCTACCCTCTTCGTCCCCGACCCCATTCTCCCCACCAGTTTTTCCTTGACAGATACTTTCATCTCTGTCACCTACGTTTTATTTGTTTTCTTCCCCCTGTAGACTATAAACTCCTTGAGGACAGGGACTGTCTTTCTTTCTGCTTATATTGTATTCTCAGACCTTAGCACAGTTACTGGAGCATAGTAAGAATTTAATAAAAGCTCAATGGGCTTGTTCTTGGCATGTAGGCTGGTTTGGTTAGACCATGGGGTTTGTGAAGGAAAAATGTGAAAATAGGCTATAAAAGAGGGTTGGAACTAGATTGTGGGTGGTGTTTAGGGCAGGAATAATTTCATTTTGGTTTTGTATCCCTAATCATTAGCATAACCCTAACAGAAAAGAGATGCTTAATAAATGCTTGTGGAATAAATGAACAGTCAGACTTACGCATCAGCGTAATCAATATGGCGGTGATATAGAGTAGAGGCAGAAAGAATGGAGACCAAGAGAACAGATTATTGTTAGATTATTGTCAATAGTGCAATCAATGGTTCCCTAAATTAGAGGGGTCATAGGGCATGACATGGGGGCAGTGGAGGAGAAGAACAGGATGGCAACAAGACTTGGCATTTGTATGGATGTGAAGGTCAAAGGGATAAGAAAAAGAACTCCAGTTTTCTACCTGGTTTACTGGAAGAACAGTAACAGGCATAAGAAAGGAAAGCAGATTATAAGGCAAGAATTGTAAGTTCATGTTAGAAGCTGCTGAGTTTATGGAGTTATTCAATAGGCCAGCAGAAATATCAGTAGTTAGAAATAATTTCCAGAGAGAAGTAAGGATTATATATCTGACTGCTGCATACACAGTCCATATTTTATAATGTTTAGTAGATGAGAGAGGATGGAGGAAGAGGTACGGCTGAACTGATAGTTAAAAAAAATGTTGGTTTTGAAAAGGGTTTGTGGGCATTAAAGCAAGCAATAAGGGTGCAGGTGGTAGGCAGAGATCCTTGAAACGTTAAAAGACCTGAGCAAGGCCAGAAGGATCCAAGAGTGCTAGCTCGTCCTCTAATAGAGGTCCTTACCTTGGAGTTCATAAACTTGTTTTTTCAAAAAATGTTTTAAAAACTATCGCCATAATTGGCTTCTCTTCTCTTACAATCATATGTATTTATGTTATTTTTAAAATTTTATTATTTAATTTTATTCATTCTTCTGAGATGGGTGGTCAATCCATAGGTTTCACCAGATAGCCAAAGTTTTGGTATGAAAAAGGATAAGAACCTCTGCTATCTGAAGAATTTATGGAGGGACATGGAGATAAAAGCATGGGTAGCTTGTACATATATGACATTGTGAGTCTGCTGAAATATTGAGCGCGTGGATATTCCATCACACATATGCAGATCTTTATGAGTATATAATAGGATAAACGAAAATTTGTTAAACATCTATTAATTATATCACATGGTTCTAAGGAGACATACATAACCAAAAATGGGCATTGCTTTTTTAGGTCTGGGAAAGATACTTACATTAACTACTCAAATTTATAAAAGAAAAAAAAACAATCAACATCTCATCCTCCCATCTCTTGGCTTAAAAATATCCAATGGATAATAGCCAACTCTTGGCAATATATCTCTGGGATATGTTATTGGAAACTATTGCAGCTGCTGCCCTTTTTGTGCTGTGGTATTAATGCAGAGATTATCTTTGTATTCAAGATGAGTGAAGAGGAAATGAGCTGTGAAGCATATTTTAATGCCAGGATTAACGTGAAGCGTAGACTATTTATTATCAGTAGAAGTCAGATTTCTTTGAGAATTCATGGTGAAATACTAATGAATATTTTTCTCAAGGAGGAAAGCTTCCCAAACTGCTGTTTCCTTCCATTTGTCCCATCTTACCTCATGTTTCTTCTTCTTTTCTAATGGGTGGGGCATCTCCAGTATTCTTGATAGGTATTCTGCCACTGGACCCAGATGGCTCTGAAGGAGACAGTGAGGCTGGTGACTTCGCACAACTCTCCCTCACTTAAATCCAATTCACTTGCAAGTCATGGCCTCACCTCCCTGATGCCATGATCTCTTTGAGAATGAAGGACAAAGAACCACAAGATATGTCCTTCACTAGTATAGAACACTAATATGGAAACTTGCTTTTCCTCAGATTATAGTATGATTTGTCACAAATTTGAGGTGAGTCTGAGATGAAAGGGGGCAAAAGGAGACTATTAGATAAAAGATTGGATTCATAATTACCTTTCTAGATCTTTGTGTAGTTTCTTATGTCGTCTAGTGTGTCGCAAATTAAAACAAAATTGTTCTGCACTTCAGGATTTGCAGAATGCAAATAAAGCATTGCCTCTCTCTGAATGAGCTGGCAGTGTACAGTGGAAAGAGAGAGCCAGTCTCAGTGCTAAGAAAGTCTAGCTTCAAATCCAACTTCTGACACATATTATGAACATGTTATTTAACCCCTCTGTGCTCTAGCCTAGGCGACTCCAAGATTAAGTTGTAGAGAATGGGTTGACCTGCGCTGGTAGAGGGAGTTTCTTCAATGGAGAATTCCCTGTATCAGTGACTTCATAGGTCCAGTCCCTGTCCTATCTGCTCTGTAAACATGCAGTATTTTATAAGGAAAAAAGAAAAAAAATGAACTATGTTGAGTTCCTTGGATATAAGTGCTAGATCATCAGATTCATAGAAGTGCAATTAATGAATAACTAAATCCATTTGAAAAAATTCCAATAACTGCTTCTGGAGAAAATTAGCAATTGTACTCAGCAAGGCATGGTAGCATCTGCCCATAATTCCTGCTACTGGAGAGGTTAGTGGGTCACTTGTGATGAAAGGTTCTGAGCTATAGTAGGGTATTCAGCTGGGACCTGTATGGTGAACCCCAAGACTGAGAGGACATGAAGGTTCCTGATGAGAGTGAATAGTGTCAGATCAGAACTGGAACAGGTCAAAGCTCTGTCTTGCCCATCAGCAGTGAAAGTTTGTCCTTCATGGTTCCTGGGCATTATCTTGAAGGAGATATGTATGAAGATATATACATACATATTTCTATATAATATCATGTATTATACAGATATGTATACACATATGTATATGTATACATATGTGTGCCTATATACATACATACATAGACATATATGATGTTACTCTAATGAACTCACATTACTTCGGTATACATATACACATATAAAGTTTCACTATTCAGACTTTGCACATAAGGGGATTATACTCATTAATGTATTGCCCCTCTCTCATATTTTCAAGGTTAAATTCCAGAGATTTATTCTAAAGATCGGTCCAACAACATATTGCAATGTCTAAAGAGATCTGAATTCTAGACAGAGGCTTTTAAATCCACCAGCAGAAATTTCCACCTGCTGAGACAAAAATGAGAGAGTGATTACAAGGACTCAGGAAATTGTCTGGAAAGCAGTCTGGGATCAGGCAAGAAGAGTGGCATTTACAGAACTGTTCCCAGTGACTTGGAAAAACTGATATTGCTGCTGTTTGAACATGTCTTGAATGCTATTTGCATTTAGTGTAAGGCAGATGATAAAGAGAATGGCAGTGTTTTCCAACTGAGGAGATGGAATATACAGGCTTCTCAGGAGTAGACTTGTAGAAGATATTGAAAATGATGTAAATATTTCTTACTCATCACAGGAATACAAATCATAGAAGTAAGGTGGGCAAGAAATCTGGATCCAATACTGTCAGTTTTATTATTGTACTGCTCCTGAATAATTGTTTCCTGGAAAGAAACTGAAAGATATATTTATTTTCCTCCTGATTTGAAATAACTTTTTTGTCTTTTCTATCTATCACAATTCAAATGTCTTCCTTGGGAAAATCTTTTAAATTGAGTTATTATATTTATATAGAACCTTGGAGTAGGATTTAAGATGAACCAGATTCAAGCACCATCTCAAATTCTTACTAACTAGCTCTGTGACCCTGAAGCAAGTTACCACCTGTCAGAACCTCAGTTTACTTTTTTGTAAAATGGGGATAAAATTAAGCACTAACTCACAGGATCATTATGAAAACCAAATGAGACTCGGCATGTAAAGCATCTTATAAACCTTTGAGCATCATATAAATGTGAGTTGCAGTTTTTATTTTTATCATATATTGTCAACAGAGGAAAAATATAGGAATGGCTGAAACATACTTTACTCTTAGGTGCAATGCTTACAAACAGAACTAGGAATCAGTACTCAATTTCTCACAAACTAAACAAAGATGGGATGAGTTTCATAGAGAATTCAGGAAATTTAAGTAAAATAAAAAACTTGGTTTTAATTAAAGGAGTTTTTCCTAGATGTGTGGGCCCATAGAGGTGTGATAAGGTATTTTTTAAGCCAGTAGCTCTCAGCAGTCTCTTTACTATCAGGATATTGACTTTTTCATATGATTAATTTATCTGGCCATTGTAAGACCGAATAGATCCACAATCAATCAAATAAATATTTAGCTAATCTAATACAGGCAATAAGATGGTTTAAAACTCTGCGTTGATTTTTTTAACCCAAACTGGAGTTTGTCACTTTATAATAGTTATAATTGACATCAGAAGCCCTGTGGAGCAGTGGGCAAAGAGCCATCTTGGATGAGAAAAACTTGGATCCAGTCCTAGGTATGACATATAAATTTGCTTTATTACCTCAGACAAAGCACTTAACCTCCTTTTGTCCACAAGCAATTCCCAAAGACGGTAATAATAACAATGTTGTCTCAGTCATGTCTGACTCTTCATGACCCAAGTTAGGGTTTTCTTGGCAAAGATACTGGAGTGGTTTGCCATTTTCTTCTCCAGCTCATTTTACAGATGAGGAAACTGAGGCAAACAAGGTTGTGACTTGTCCACACAGATAACAAGTTTCAGGAGCCAGATTTGAACTCATGAAGATGAGTCTTCCTGATTCCAAGTTCAGTGCTCTAATCCACTGTGCCATTTAGCTTATATCAATTGATGAATATTTATTGAAATACTAAGTTCAATTTTGGGTGCCGCATTTTAGGGGAGACATTAAAACCTAGAGTGTTCCCCCGAAGAGTGTAACTGAGACGATGAGAATTAAAATGATGTCCTTTGAGAATCAGTTGAAAGAATTCATGACAGTAAAAGAAAAGGCTTAGGGGAGGTATGGTCACTGTCTTTCACAGATTTGAAACCCTGTGAAGTGAAAGATCAGATTCTTTCCATGTGGCTCCAGAGGGCAAAACATATTTCAGTTCAGTATGATGAAATGACTTGCTAACTGTCTGAGCTGTCCAGAAAACTAGTGAGTTCCCAGTCACTGGAGGTATTTGAACAAAAAAAGCTAAACTTTTCAAGGACATTATTGAGGAGGATGCATACTTCAGGTAGGCAGGCAGATTAGATAATTCCTGAGGTCCTTTCTAACTTCTAAGAGTCCAATAAGTGCCTACTTGTGACCAACACTCATTTGGGTGTTGGGGGTCTAGAAATATAAGGAAAAGTTGACCCTGACCTTGAGGGTCTTATTAACTTGTTCACAAGTCAAAATGTATCCATATAGAATATGTACAAGGAGTAACATAAATCAATATATTATCAAGAACTTAATTGTATGGTTCAAATTTTAAATGCTTTGGTCTAAAATTCCATTTTTTATGAATAATCCATCATTATGCAGAATGGTAAAACTTTTATTAACAAATCATAGGTTGGGATATAATATCTGCAGGGCCAGTCCTATTGCAAAATTAGGAAAGCACCATATCACTTTTTTGTTTTTCTATTTTTCTATATTTCTATTTCCTCTCGTTACTCTCTCCTCCACTCCCATCTTGACTTCACCTTGTTGACACTCATGAGATTGTAGAGCCATCAGTGTAATTAAGGATTTTGGGGGGCATCAAATTCAGGCAAACCGTTGCTAATTTGCCAAATGTGAATTAATTGCAAGGAATTACATTAAGTATAATGACATTCTCATCTCCAAAATCTGTGATCAGGAGGTTATCACAACACAGTTTTGAAGCTAAGATATACACACACACACCACACATACATATACACATACATATAAATTTTGAAAAAAATTAAAATATTATATGAAGAACATTTTTGTAGCTCATATTAAAAAAAAATTCTGGGCCAGGGCTTGTGCATGTACATTACTTTTTTCTCTGATATTTTCGGCCTATTCTTCCTCTATCACTTTTATTTAAGTTCCACTTTTGTCCTTTTCTCATTATATACTTTTAGGGAAAAAAAAATCTAATGATTTCTCTAGTTATTTTACTATTATTCTCTCTCAAGCCATAGATTTTTCTCTTTCTAGTTTTTTTCCTCCTTTTATGTTGAGGTAATTTATTTCACCACTTGTATTTTCTTGGGTAGTCTCATTTATTTATTCATTCATTTCTCTCTAGTCATTCATTCATTAATCTATGCATTCATTCATTCATTTTTCTATCTATTCATTCATGTATCTATTTTTTTTAGTAGGGATTGGAAAACACTACTTTAAATTTCTTTGATCCCCAGGAACTAGAAGCAATAAAAGTTGCAAAGATAGAAGTTAAATAAAAGTTTCCTTGGAGTTATTTAGCTATTTTTCCTAAGAGGACTAATCAGACAGAGGTGAAATAGACACACATGCATGATGAGAGCATCAAAAGATGCACTTTTGAGAGAACTCAAAAGTGCTTAGAACCTGAACCTATTCACCTAAAGAGCCCTGGGAAATGGACATTATATACTATTGCCCATCATGAGCAAGATTTCTCCCTGTTTCTACACTGGCATTCTTTACTGGGCACTAGGTGGCACAGTGGATAGAATGGCAGGTCTGGAGTCAGAAAGACTCATCTATCTTCCTGAGTTCAAATCTGGCTCCTGACACTTACTAGCCATGAGACCCTGGGCAAATCACTTAATCCTGGTTCCCTCAGTTTCCTCATCTGTAAAATGAGCTGGTGAAGGAAATGCCAAATCACTCCAGTGTCTTTGCCAATTAAACTCCAAAATTGGATTGTGGAGAGTCAAGCATAACTGAACAATAAGAGTTCTCTACTGGAACTCTAAGCAATAGTTTTCCCATATGCATGTTTTTCTTTTGTATATTTTATGAGTGTCATGAATTTAACAGTTTTTTTTTTTACCTCTGGCAATAGTGGGTTCTAGTAGATTATCCCCAACAATTCATACTCTCACCGATCTTTTGAAAACAGAAATTTAATCCTATTAAATATGTAGGATTAGAATAGACATTGATCAAATTGGCAACATTTTAGCTCAAAAGCATCATACAAATCATTGTTCATCAAAATGAGAATATGAACGGTCAGATAATTATTTTACAGAAGGAATTTCACTTTAACTTCTAATTGGGCAACTTACAACATATTAAGGCAGAGAAAACATGGGAATAGAAACGATAAATAGGACTAAACTTTGTGAGCTGACAAACTGCATGTAGAAGTTGAAACAACGGAGATTAAAACTCTCAAGGAAAATATCTCCAGTTAGAGCAGACAGAGCAAGGTCTGGTTGAACAGGCAAAATGAGAGTTTCTGAGCTTCCCAGCTCTCAGAAATAGTGATTTCTGAATGGAAAAAGCATAAAAGAGAGAAAGAGAGAAGGGAATATGAATGGTGTTCTTCAATGTAAATTCGAATATTGAGTCTCTTTGAAGTCAATTCCAATCCTCAAGAAGAGAAATGCAACCTATACACCTACCTTCACCAAGACTTCAAAATCAAGGCAAATAATATCCCCTAACATCGAGTTCATTTTAGATATTTTTCCCCTAAACTGTGGAATGGTATCAGATGGTCACTGATTTAGGGTTGGAAGAGGCCTAAGACATCAAACAATTCATTACCACCCTTCACTTTCCCTCGCTAAGGATATATTAAAAGGATGGAAAGGGGGTGGTTCTAGCAAATCTTTTTTTGTTTCGTCTTCGTCTTGCAAATATTTATTTCTTTTCTACATAAGCAAGTTAGCTAGTTGTTCAAAAATAATCACAGGGAGACAGGGGCTTTGAATGAAACTCTTGTGTACTATGTTCTGTCTGGAACTGTCTTTGTACAGTTTCTTCTAATCCTGTTTTGTCCCTGGGTCCCAGAACTGCTAATTCATAGATTATGATAAGGCTAAATAAGGATTTAGTACACCTCTGGTCAGATTGGATGTAAAGTCTGTTCCTGCCAAAGGAGGAAAACAATGGCATCTTGAGAGAAATTCTGCCTCTACCTTTCCAAGGTCTTTTCTTTCATTCTTTTCTCTGTTACTAGACAACCACCTGGAATTAATTAATTTAAATATCAGATGAACCACTCAAAACCATCACTTTGGTTTCATGATGTCTTTTTGGAATATGCCAGTAAGCCATATATGTCAACAGCCTTAACACCCCATTATGTGAACTAGTCAGTCCCCTACAAAAGTCCTGAAGCTTGGGGCACAAAACAAGCAAATTTTGATGGATACAAAAGGCAATCAGGAAAAATGTAGGGCTTGGAGGAATTGTGACCCTGCTCAGTCAAGGGCCAGCATTAGGGAACTGGGTGAAGGCCCTAAAAGGAAAGAAGTGGGGAGTGATAAAGCTTGGAGATGAATTGACTACTGAACTATGTTCCCTCTTATTCACAGTCCCTGGGGACCTTAAGACAGATTATGATCTTGTACTCAAATTCCATGGGAAGCTTTGAAGGTCTAGTGGAGGCCTTGGGCTTTACATAAAAAAAGTAGCTATGGAATTTGATTCTGGGTTTTGCTTTAGGCATAATCTATGCTAGGAAAACCAGCCTTTTGATAATCCATGGAGAATTAATACCTTTTGTTGTCATCCTGATGCTTTCCCCAAATGTTAATGGCCAATTTACAACAAAGCCAAATCAGTACTTTCAGGAGCTCATAGAAGTGGATTGGATTTACTGATCTAACCTTTCTTTACTAAACTTGGAAACATCTGCTTGTTATTCATTCTCTCTAAATTTGGCAAAACAAGATTCTGTTTGAAGGTTTCAAGGAATTTGCCATAGTCATCCCTTAATTTGATTAAGCTTGGACTTAAAAGCTTGTTCATGATTTGCAAAAATCCAAACTTTGTTAAGCCTTTAAAGAATTTTGAAATGCAAAGATGCAAACTCGTAATATGGTATAAAATTCTGTTTCTCTGGAGGGCATGTGTGTTCTTTGGAACCTAGGAGAATTTTTTTTTTTAGTTCTTTCATTCCAGATCTAACCTTCCAGGATAAAAACTGGAAAACTAAATTTTCTTTAATATAAAACTATATATCTAAAATATAAAAACTGTACGTGAAGATATTCTTTCCAATGTGGTTGTAGCATTTCGCTAAAGAGATTCTTCTTCCCTCAAATTCCTGTTTTCTCTAAGCATTCCTCTCCCTCATCCAAGCAATAATAATCATTAATAACAATAGCTAATCGTTCTGTAGCGTTTACTACGTGCTAATCACTTTACAATTTTTATCTCACATTATGGCTATTCCTCATGACAAACCTGGGAAGTAAGAGTTGTTAGTATCTCCATTTTGCAGTGGAGGAAACTGAGGTAAACAAAAGTTAACTTACTGAGGGTCACATACCTAGTGAATGTTGATGGCCACATTTAAACTCGGGTCTTTCTAATTCCAAGTCAGGTGCTCTATCCAGCATGCCATTTAGTTGTCCAGATCTGGCTTCCTCTCCATTAATTTTCCCTCTCTGTTTTCTTTCCTTTCCTGAATTGTGGTAATTTACAAAGGTTATGAGTATAGCCTCTGACTAAAAGAACAAAAACCTGACTCTGGATACAATGCTATCCATATTTCCAGCTTCTGGAATGCTATGGTTCCTAAACAACATAGAGATACTTTGGTGTGTCACCAACACGTTCTTAGTACATATCAGCCAAATAAATTCAACTTAATTATAAAAGACTTTAAGTGCATGACAGTGTGCTAGGGGTCCATGAAAGTCAAGGTTCCTATATTCTAAAAGTCTACATTCTATATGTCTTCTTGTGTTTTCTCCTGCCTTTTAGGACTTTGGAGTAAGAAAGCTAGACAATATGATAACCATGAGTGAGGAGGGAGAATAGGAACACGTATCTGTCTAAGAACATGTATACTATAATATCATAATGTAGTTGGAAGTAAGAGATAGTAGATGAACAAATGGCTACAGTGGGTAGATAACTGGTTGGAGTCTAAAGGTTTACATGTCTTCTCACCATCTTTGTCAAAACAATTTCATAAATTGAAAAATGTTAGGAAATGGTATTAGTTCATTCAGCCAACACTGGTATGAGGTATGAATGAAACTTACAAGTTTTTCAGTTTTTACTAAAGTCATGTTTCAAGTTCTACATAAGTTAGATTAAAATAATGAAAAATGTGTTGTTGCATATCCAACCAGAGATTTCTGTCTCAACTCCAGCTACCTGGTGCTGGTAGTGTTCAGAGGGAAAACCATAGGGACAGTGTCGATAGAGCAAAGTAATCATCGCTACTGGAAAACATCACAACATATATTTTCCTGATGGCATGGATTGTTTCTTCCAATGACTTGAGCTCACCATACCATCATGCAGAATCTCACAAAAGGAAACAAGGGTTGAAAAAATTTCACC
The DNA here is from genome assembly GCA_023548195.1 of Bettongia penicillata ogilbyi. Classification (NCBI taxonomy): domain Eukaryota; kingdom Metazoa; phylum Chordata; class Mammalia; order Diprotodontia; family Potoroidae; genus Bettongia; species Bettongia penicillata. Next base: position 3,268,906 of record JAJHZJ010000671.1, read on the forward strand.
GAGCCATTCTTCAGGGTGGTTACAGCTATGAAGTTTGTCAGGCTTTTCTTAGGTAAGAAAGCAGTAGAATCAGATGCTAGGATTTGGGTGCTCTGCAATTTTAGAGCTTTTAAAATGTCTTCACAAGGAATCTGCCCACCTGTTCTTACTGTTTGCCTACCTTCCATCCCAATGATTGATGGAAAGTCAAGATTCCTCCGAAGATCCCCTGAACATTCTGGACTCTGAATGATGGCTCAGGTTGCCCCCTTCCCTGCCCAGAATACTTGCTACCTCTCCATATTCTCTGCTTAGCAGAATCTTAACCGTTCTTCGAAGCCCGTAACAAAGCTCATCTCTTCTTCAAATTCTTCCCTGGTTTCACTGGTCCTCAGTAACCATTACCATCTCTAAATTCCGAAAACATTTCTTTTACTCTTCGTGTGAGACTTACTAAATTCTGCCTTGTGTCATTTATTTTTCCCTATATAATGCACTTTCTCCTCGAGTAGATTATAAATTCCTCCAAAGCAGGAATTTTATCCTATGTCTCTGGGCAAACTTCCATAAGACCTAGCTTGGTTTCTAGTAGAGTTAAAATACTCAAAGTTTCCATCACTTGATATATCCTTGTGTCCTCATCTATTAAATGAGAGGATCAGATCAGATGATTTTTACATGTCTCTCAGGTTTCAAATTCGATAATTATAATAACTTGGATTAAATCTCCTTTAATACCTTTTCCATTTCAAGACTATTTAAAATTTATACTTTTTAGTAATAGCATTTTGCTTTTTATAAAAAACCTTTTTGCTAAGCACAGGCCATGCTCAGGAAAAGGAAACAAAAGACAATAAGAAAAAATGAGCTCGCACTCTAACGAGGGGACAACACTCCAGTGACTGTGTATAGACAGGACACATGTGGGAGCACTAAGATGAAGGAGACTGGGAGAGACTTGTAGAAGGTGCGACATGGTAGAAATGAGGAGACAGAGCATGCAAAGCATGGAGGCCAGCCAGCGAAAACTCGAAGACCGTCAAATGAGATAGTATTTGTAAAAGGCATTGAGCATAGTACCTGGAACATAGCAGATGTCCCTCCCCTCCCCTCCCCTCCCCTCCCCTCCCCTCCCCTCCCCTCCCCTCCCCTCCCCTCCCCTCCCCTCCCCTCCCCTCCCCTTCCCTTCCCTCTCTTCCTTCAGCATATAGCTAATCAGTTCTGATTTTGAATTCATGCCTTTCTGATTCTATGTCCAGCACTCCATCCGCTAGGCCACCTAGTTACCTCTGTGAAGTATCTCCTTATGTGGTCAGAAGTATTTCTAAAAAGAAATAAAGTTACCCCAATAACTTAACTTCTTAAAGTCAGATGTGAGTCATCACAGAATCTATTATTGTTACATGGAACATTTTGTGGATGCTCCAGGGTCATATTGTTCAATAGGATATGCTTGGATTTGACGCTATGAAGAAAGAAAAAAATTTCAGAGGCTTTCTCAAAGTTGTAGTTCTTTCTTATAGAGGCAGGTGGCCATGTGAAATAAAATATCTTTGAGTTTTCAGAAAGAGTTGGAAGCCAAACTATCTCTGACTAAGTTTCCCAAGAACTGAGTAGCTCTAGGGAAACTAAGTCTATCTGAACTAGTTTATAATGCAGGTTAATTTTCTTGTATTTGCTGCCAGAACTACTGTTCATTGTTTTTCAAATATCTTTTCAAATGATGAAACTAAGGACAAAACTTCACTTACTGAAAATTTTCTCTGACTTAATCAGCCAAAAGTAACAGAACATGCAAATCAAAAGCATAAGCATGAAGTATTTCATGCAACCCCCAAAATCGTTTTTACACATCAGAGGTATTCCATAAATATTTGATGAATGAATGGATTAAGTTAGATGAGAAATATTTATTTTCCAATATGTTTATTAAATCAGGATCTTAGTTTCTTCTGAATTCCCATTTAAAGGAATGTTCTTGAATTCAGGTGAGAATTGTGATCTTGTCTTGCAAAGTTTGAAATCTTTTTTGGATTGGACTTGGGAACTCCTACCTCAGTTTTCTTTAAATGATGAAGATAGGGGATACTAATACTTGGGTTCTAAAAGTAGTTATGGAATTATGTTGGTACTATGTGTCCTAGAGATTAAGGATTCTTTATTTAACTAACTCAGTCTCTCCTACAAGTTCCTTGGGTAAGTCCTCATTATTCCTTTTAGGTCAAGGGGGAGGAAGGGGGGGGGAGAAGGATGAAGAGAGGAAGGAGAGAGGAGGGGAGGAGAGAGAAGACTCCATTTTATCATAAATACTCCATTTTATCATTAAAAATTTCATAAATATCTCACCTTGACCAGCCCAAGATTGGGCAGCTATCTGGCTCAGTGGATAGAGTGCTTGGCCAGGAGTCAGGAAAACTTATTTTCCTGAGTTCAAATCTAACCTTCAACACTTACTGGGCAAATCACTTAACCCTGTTTACCTCAGTTTCTCATTTGTAAAATGAACTGCAGAAGGAAATGACAAATCATTCCAGTATCCTTGCCAAGAAAACCCCAAATGAGATCATGAAGAAAGTCAGACACACCTGAAAAAATGACTCCACAATAAAAAAAAATAACAAGCACAAACTAAAACAAAACCAAAGGTCAAGATTTCCCTATATAAGGAAAATGGAATTAATTCTATTCTACAGGGAAAGAAAAAGAGGCACAGAGGTTAAAATAAGTAACTAAAGACCCCAAAGAAAGTCTGAGTAAGAGCATGTCTCCAGCTAGGCGTCAAAGGTCTCAAAGGTCCTATGGTCCATCCCTTGCCCACAACATGAAACTTGTCTACACTATATCCTGTCTACAATATGATCCCCCTCTGAAAGTTACACCCAGGGCCCATCATCTATTCAAACTCACATCTTGGAGGCCCTATTCCCTCTGAATCTTACCAGTCCAACCCAGAAGACATATATGTGAAATAGAAAGCATTTAATGAAATGCAATTGAGAAATAGCAATGACTTCCAGTGGGAATACGTATTTTCACCACTTATCCCCATTTGGTTTCTACTCCTAGTGTGTCTCCTGAACTTAGGCTCAGATTCCAGCCAGTCATTGTTTCTCCAACACAACCTGAGGAAGAATTCACTCATCGTTCACAGGAACTTTAAAGGAAGTTTGCCACAATTCATGGTGCTGGGCTTCTCGGTGATGTCTGAACATGATCACGTGAACCTTGGTCAAACTTACATCTGACTTTCTGTGGCTGACTCGCTGCTGCTGGTTCCACATCTACTTTTCTTATGCATTTGAGAATTATATTTTATTACTGAATTTGAACTAATCAGTGAGAAGGTAAATCAAATTACAAAATGTGCAATTATTAAAGATGGCCCCCTCCCCATTCTCAAGGTTACATTTTTCTCCCTAAAATTTAAGGTGAAATTTCTTACTCATAAAAGATGAGCTGCCTAAGAGAAATAATGATTGTAGCTAACATACATATATTGCTTTGGGGTTTTAAAATATATATATAATATAATTTTACATGTGCAATCTTATTTGATCCATATAGCAATCCTGTGAGGTTGGTACTATGACCATCCCAAGCAACAAATGAAGAAACTAAGGATAAGAGATTAAGAGATTTGAATGGGGTGTCCACATCTACTCTTGAAGACCTCCAGTGATGGAAAGCTCCCTACCTCACAAGTTGGCCCATTCCATTTGGGGGCTTCTCTAAATGTTAGGAAGTTCATCCTTGTATTGAGCCACAAGGGGTCTCCCAGTAATGCTGGATTTCCCAGTAACCAGTGTTGGGTGCTCATCTTGTTCTGTCCTCATTCTTACTTCACATGTCAACCTTATATATTTGAATAACAATATTGGAAAACAGTAACAATATCCCTTGTCTTCTATATTACTTTTTTTTTTATGTTGAACCTCTGTCAGTCTTCACATTGAGTTCTTTCATTATTCTGATTATCTTTAGCACCACTCAACACTTGGTAATTTCCCTTCTAAAATGTAGAAGAAGTAGAAACATAACTAAATAGATTTAAAAAATATATTTCTTTGACATTGAAAAGGGAGCAAGATTAAAACCAAAGGGTGAAGTTTACTTCTCAGGCCAGATGAGGGCACTCCTGACTTCTCAAAAAAACTGAATGCCAAAATTAAGTAGTTAAAATGATGAGGGAAAAAAAAATTCCTACGATAGCTCCTGGTTATAAATCTCAAATATGTTATTTGTCCGCTTGATTAGTTTCTATCAATGGACTTCTCTCCCCATCCTCCTTTTCATTTTGGATAATAGCTTGGGTTGAACCTATTAAATACATAAGACAAAGCCATCCATTTAACCCACCTCATTTAACACTCAGGTGAAATGTAGATCGATTTAAATTAAGTTTAATTCTGACATAATTTGCCTTAGTATCACTTAATTAGAAGCAGGTTTATTGAAAAGGAAAATGCAAGTCATTTTATTTTCTAATTTATTCTATGGTTCACCTGAGTGTTAAATGAGGTTGTACACATGACTGCTTTTGTCTTACCTGATTAACAAGTTATCCCAAAGATTCCACAAGCTCTTAAAAGCTTTGTTGTTTGGTCAGAGTTTATCTTAACCTTTGGCCATTTTCTTTCCTCCAGTCAATTCTCCTTTCAACTCCATCCTATTCAGATCTCCATTTGCCCTTTTCAGGTATAGTCTATCCCTTTAGGTCATCGCATCATCCTTGGGCCTAGACTGGAGTCTAACATCGCATTTAGCTAATCCCTTAGAATTCCTCTCCAGTTTGGTTCTTGATGAGTGATTTCCCAACTCCAAGAATTCTGTCCCAGAACTATTTCTGAGATGATTCTTTCTAGTGATTCTTGTATTAACTTTTGAGTAGCTAGTGTAGAATCCCTCCTCCTGTCAAACTTCAGAGGTTCAGAACATGTTCTCCCTAAAGTGATCCTGGCTTTCCTTAGGCCCTGGCAGGAGTGTTTGTCTTTTGACTCTCCCCCCACCCCAACCAACGACATTTTCCCACAGTTCACTAAAATTGCACCTTTACCTTGGTTGGACTTCTTGTAGTTTAATTAAGAGAATATGAAATAGGCAAAAGTCTAAAAATCTAGTAATGTGAATGTTGAAGAGCAATTAATCTGAGATCACTGAGGCAAAAGTGGATCGATCAGTCATGCCAGTACTTGTACTGAAATCAATTTACTCATCTATAAAATGAAGGAATTGGAGGAAGTAATCTCTAAGGTCCTTTCCAGTTTTAAATCTAGGATACTCTGAAGCTGCTTATTTGCAGTGCTGCTATCTGAAACTGTGCTGATTGGCACCAAAACACTGATGGGAACTGTATGATTCAGTTTGATTTTATGATGGCATAGATGTACTCTTAGTAAGGTCAGATTTACTGATCTTCAGTGTGCTAACTTATATCTGGGTGGCTTGAAATTAAATCGGCTTCTGAAGATTGTGGAAGGAGAGAAGGGACACTGAACGGGAGTCTGGAGACCTGATTTCTAGTCCCAGCTCGTCATTCTGTGACCTTGGACAAATCACTTAACCTGTCTATCACAGACTTTTTTATCTGAAAAAAAGTGTCTGTGTGGGGGGACAAGGAGATTACAATAAAATTTAGTTCTTAATACTTTTTGTTTGTCATGGATCCCTTTGGAAATCTGGTGAAACCTATGAACCTTTCTCAGAATAATGTTTTAAATTTTAAATACATAAATTTAATTTAAATTTTAAATACATAAAACAAAACATGAAGCATTACAAAGGAGGTCAGTTAGAATGAAATAAAGATTTTTTTCTCCCCTTGTCCAAGTTCATGGACTCCATGAAGTCCTCAGACCCCAGATTAAGATGAATGATATTTGATGAAGACCTTGCCATCGCCAACATTTTATGACTCTATCATGGTGGGCAAGTCATAACTTCTCTGCGTCCCAGCTCCTACATCCTTAAAAAGGAAGGGATAGACCTAAAGATAACATCTCTTCTACCTCCACAATTTTTGGACTATGGCAGGTTGAATCTCACTTTGATCTATATTCCCTTGGATAAATTCTTGGCTGGATCCTTGCTCCTCTCTCAACATTTTGACCCCCTATGGTCAGGATGACTCTTAGCAGTCCGCACACCGCTTTAATCTTGACTGGCCTTCCCTTTCTTCCTTGGATTTTATTGTAATGGTGCATTTACTTACCATGTAAATCTTGGCATACATCCCTTAGGTCACCAATGCCTCTAGCTTTTTTTCTCTTTCTCTTTTCTTTGACTGACCTTGAAGAAATTAGTTAGTCCCCTAGTCTCTGTTTCCATGAATAGTCTGAGAAGTATTTCCCACCCAATTCAGCAACTATTAGGCTATGAAGGAAATTTCCACTAGACTCAGCAAAAAAATAGATCAGCTTCCACATACAATAGATGCGATGGAAAAGGACAGCCTAAAAGAAGGGAGTAAAGATATCAAAATTCATTTCAAGTAAATTATCCTGTATTAATCCTTATTTCATGATGGTGCCATATGGTGCAGTGGAAAGCACCTGGGCTTTGAGTCAGGGGACCAGAGTTTTCATTACACTTCTGTCACTATCTGTATTATCCATCACTTAAGCTTCCCAGGTCTCACTTCTCTCACTGGCAAAATGAGGGAGCTGAACTAGATTGTCTCTGTCTATCAGATGTTGATCTCATGGCTCTTTCTCTTATCAAAAGCTTTAGTGTTTCTTGGTGTCTTGGGTAGACACCCTATTAGGTTGCAGTATTTGCTTGAAAGATAGCTGATTAAGAACAAACATCACCTAAGGAACTACTGAGATCTCAATGACATTCTGAAATTTGACTATACTCATAACATAATCATTTAGATTATTGCTTAATTCTAGTGAGGTTTAAAAAATTTACTTCTTATGTATTTTTGTACCTTTGATAAGCAGTGACTTATACATGATGGTAGGCAAGGAAATACATAGTGGAAGGCATTTATTTGTCAACTGGATGAATGTATACAGTGGACGTCTAATTAATATTTGTTGGATTGGATTAGAATGAATGGGAATCTAATTTTAATTTTCTTTATTGTCATGTTTGGCTTCTCCGTACCACAAGATGGCAGTACAACATAAATTTCAATTTCTGACGTCTAGATTCCATACATACATATATGCAAACAATCCTTTATAGCTCTCTTATCACGTTTCCAACTTGAGTCATCTGATTTGGAGATTATTTTTTTCTGAGTCATAGTTAAATGCTAATACATTTTACCACTTGAGTTACTTGTGGTTTTGAACAAGAATCACATCCCCCCCCCAATAAAACTTTTGAAGTGTTACAGGCACTTGGAATGTCCAGCTGTTATTTCATATGGATTGCCTTTTCTATTTTCATGTAAACTTACTGCTTCCCTTTTAGGCCATTTCCAAATTGGATTTATGATAAGGAGGAAAGTGTTTCGTTGAAGTTTTCCCACAATGTAGTTTAATGAACTTTAGTTTTCCTTATAGATTTCAACCCCATAAATTTTATTTACATTGATATTATAGCCATGCTATAACCACAACCCCAGACCTGACAGCATTTCCAAGAACTGATACAGAGTTCATATGTAATAAGTGTATCTATATACAGTGCGAAGTATTTTTACAGTTAATTGCATTCTTTTTGTGATCAGTGTAAGCAGCCAAATTAAGAAACAGTAATTCAGTTCTCTTCTTCCTTACTATTCCTCTCACCGCCCCCCCCCTAAAAAAAAAATCCATTTTGGGGATTAGATTCCAGAAATCAATACTGAATAGATCCTGGCAACTTTGTTATCCAAATGTCCTAATTTAAAAAGCAAATGAACAATATTTGCATTTAACAGCAATCCCTTCACCCGCCCTGGTTGGAGATAAGAATATTTACTTAATAGTAGTATTCATTATGTTACAAGTTTTAAGAAACTGGTTATATATATATCACTTTATAGCTATATTAATCAAATAAGCTGTTTTATAAGCTATAATTTGTGCCCTAAATAGTGACAGAAGAAATTTTGTTTGGTTGCAGTACTTTGTTGAAAATTTGTTGATGCATTTGTTGTGGTTGAAAGGAATGTCTTACCACAATGGAAAAGCAACATGCCAGCCAGTATCTTCTGGCACCCCTCTTCCCTTTCCCTGAACAGAAGGTAAAAGCTCACTTTGAGCTGTACAATTTTTCTTTAACTCATCATTGACAATGCTTCATAGTTGAGAACTTGTGCAAACTACAGTAGAGGATAATAACCCCAATGAATATGTTGACTATTGACCGGTACCTAAGTTACAAAACAGCAATTGTTTAATAGAAATGCTGGGCAGGTAAGTATTTTAAAACTTCCCTCAACTTGAAGACAGATGTGGGAGCAATCCAACCTACCTTTGCATCTTGCATTGTAAACAGAAATCCAGTTAACAGCAAGGATAATAACTCTGGGAGAATTTTCAAAAAGATAACTGTCAGTTGTTAAGTGTGATAGTCATTTACTAACCCAAAGACCTGTGGACAAAGCTCAGCCTTCTGATTTCGATCCCAATCTATATTTTAAAAGACTTAAAACAACTGGAAATTCCTATTATGGAAAGTAAAGGGAAAAATATCTTTAGGGGATGCAAGAAACAAGTCTTAGCTCAATGGAGAAGGTTTTTCCCACAAATGATGATTGATGCCTATGCCATTAGCAGGCTTGCTGCCCATCTCTTATCTTGATTGACAGGTTAATAAGGGACCTGGGGCTATCTTTTCAGTGCTAACACACAACCTTACCAATTACTTTTACATTATTGCTAATCTGACAGAAAATAACAAGCATAAGGCATAAAAATATCTGAAAAGAAGAAATGTCTGATGAAGAAGCTTTTACTTCCGGTGCTTTAAGAGGCTGCAGCTCAGAAAATTTGCCAGAATTTAGTCAATAGATTTTAGACACAGGATTTTTTTTTTTTAAGAAAAAACTTGTAGTTTTTAATAGTTCATTGGTTCAATTAGGAGTGAAAAAGAAGGGAGTTTTGTAATGCAATTGTCCGGCAAAGGAAAATGCTTTAAATTGGGGGATTATGTGAACAGACCACCTGTAGGGCATTCATAGCTTTTTCTATAATGCTTCAACCCATGCCTTGCTGCCTGTAGTCTGGCTAACAATGCAGGGAAAATCTGTTTAAAAGGCTGCTCTCCCTTTTCCCTCTGGTGTTCACTAACTGTTACAAGTCTTCCTCTCTCTCTCTCCCTCTCCCTCTTTTTTTTTTTTAAGCAAAAGTCCCACATGCCCTTAATTGAAGAACTTTAAGGCTCCATGGTGGCCAATTGGTCTGCAACAAGAGGAACCCGGCAGCAGGGAAAGAAACTTCAGACTATACATCACATTTGGAGAGGAGAAAAGATCAAAGTTTTTCAAACTCAAAAGACCAAGTTCCCTACAGATTAACCCTATTCATTTAGCTCCTCTTAAAGGAATGATGTGCTGAGCCACTGGGCAGACAGGTAAAAAGTTCAACAATTGCCAAAGCATTCTTCTGCTAATTCAACAGCCTTCTGCTCAAATAAATTAGCTTAGTCTTGACAGAGGAACAATACCTTTTCTCTTAGAAAAGAACCACATTTGATATACACAAGTATGATAGGTTATTAAGATGTTAACCCGCTAGTTTAATGTATTAGATTAAGGAGAACCTGATCTACCTACCACCCTATTTCAAGTGACCTATACTGTAAAATGGGATCGATTGGTTTTAAAACATTAACCTTCACACTTGAGCAGTGTGTAGTCCCTGGAATGCCAGGGGGTTAGAAAATCATAGACAGCAGAAATAAAATTGTAGGGATTCTAAACTTTAGGCATATTTTACAAGATAAATAAAGTCTAAGGGCAACGACTGCCTTGCATGAATTCAGTTTACACCTATGTAACAACTATTACGATTGTCACTAACCAAGGAACAGGATGGAGCTGTGGCAATAAACACCATCATTTGGAGGGTGCAGAGACTCAACTTGGATTCGGGCTAAACAATATTTACTTTGCAAACAATTTAGGAATTCAAGTTTGTTAACAGAGGTAATGCTTGTCCAGGCCTCCGGGCAGCGTACAGTATTTTACTGTTCGGGAAATTGTTTTGTGGCATGATGCTTTCTCTACCCTTCAGAAAGTTTAAAGAGTAACAATTTAGAACAGGCAGGGGGAGAGGGCAAAGCTGAAATCATTTATCAAAAGTCATTTTATTGACAAAATAGAATAGTCATATTTGTTCTTACAGGGGTAGCCTCTAAACTTTTTACAAAAAAAATGTACAGACAGTATATCTTTTGATATGTACATATTTTACATATTTTTACAAGTTAACAAATAATTATATAAATACATCCTTTAATGTAAGAAACCCGTATTTACTTGGGGTGTATAATTAAGACATGGTTTTGTTTGTTTGTTTAAGGCATTTGCCTGGTCATTAAAGAAAACCCAAACCTTGCAGTCCCATCGGGTCACGATCATCCCTCCTCTAGGATGTGTTAATCATAAGTTTATGTAAGAGAGTGAGTGTATGTATCGGAGGGGAAGTGGGGGGAAGGAAGACAGCCCTCGATCGACATGTGCTGCTGATCTTTGGGTTTCCAGGCGAAGCACGGGACCAGGAGTGAAAGCTTCTTGCCTTCCGTCCTAGAGATAGGGCTGGGTTCACCCTTCTTTGCCAACAACAACAAAAATTAACATTGCCTTGCAGTAAAAGTTCCTTGCATATAAGTGGAGGAAAGTGGGGATTTGGGTCTGCGAGTCTCCAATGCCAGGTACATTGTTCTAACCAAATCATTGAAGTCCCGGCTAATGGATACCATTAAGACTTCATTATCATGCTAATAGCAATCAACACAGGGAAGGGGGGTGGGGGTGGGGACTTCAGGCAGTCAAAGGTCCCTTCTCCCCTCTTCTCCCCACCCCCGCCTAGTCCTTTTCCGTGAAGTCCTCTCTCTTGTTCTGTTGCCCACTGCCGCCCCCCTTCTAGACCTGGGATAATGGCATTTGTTTGGGATAGGACACCGAACTGGCGGTGCCCGATCTCCACGTCAAGCCCGTGCTGACATCGCTGTACATAGAGCCCCCTCCTCCCATTCCTCCGCCTCCCACTCCTCCTCCCCCGCCTCCCCCTCCTCCTCCTCCTCCCCCCGCTCCGGCTCCTCCCGCGCCCACGGCAGCTGCCGCGGCTCCTCCGCCGGGGCCAGCTCCCTTGCTGGCCCAGCAGCAGCGGGTGCACAGGGCCCGCCAGGACTCGAGCGTCTTTCCAGACCAGACCCACACGCCTGAGGTGATGCCCACCACCAGGCACATGAAGTACTTGAGCATGAAGACGGCGTAGTCCGGCCGCCGGGCCTGGTCGGGCTGCAGGTCCCGGAGGCAGGGGCAGTTGTGGGTGGCCTCCCAGCGGGGGCGGTTGTGCTGCTCGTAGAAGAGGCACGCTACCACGACCGCGGCGGGCACGGTGTAGAGGACGGTGAAGAGGCCCAGGCGGATCATGAGCTTTTCCAGCTTGTGCGTCTTGGTGGGGCCTCCCTGCTGCTTGATGACTGAACGGATGCGAAAGAGCGACACGAAGCCGGCCAGCAGGAACATGGTGCCGATGAAGAGGTAGATGACCAGCGGCGCCAGCACGAAGCCCCGCAGGTTGTCCAGGCTCTGGTTGCCCACGTAGCAGATGCCGGCCACGGGGTCACCGTCCACGGAGCTGAGGGCCAGCACCGCGATGGATTTAACGCTGGGCACCAGCCAAGCAGCCAGGTGGAAGTACTGTGAGTAGCCCGCGATGGCCTCGTTGCCCCATTTCATGCCCGCCGCCAGGAACCAGGTGAGCGACAGGATCACCCACCAGATGGAGCTGGCCATGCCAAAGAAGTAGACGAGCAGGAAGACCACGGTGCACAGCGCCGGGCCCGTGGTCTCGTAGCGCACGTGCTGCTCCACCGCGCCCAGCTCCTCGTACTCGCCCCGCCCGCCAGGACCCCCGGCAGCCCCCGCCGCTGCCCCCGCGGCCCCCGCTCCGCCGCCCGCCCCGCCCGCGCCGCCAGCTCCAGCCGCCCCGCCGCTGCACGCCACCTTCTCGTGCCCGGCCACCAGGCGCACCAGGTAGCCAACGGAGACGAAGAGGTAGCAGGCGGAGAGGAAGATGATGGGTCGCTCCGGATACTTGAAGCGCTCCATGTCGATGAGGAACGTGGAGACAGTGGCGAAGGTGGAGACGAAGCAGAGTACCGACCAGAGGCCGATCCAAAAGACGGTGAAAGCGCGCTCGTCCTGGCTAAAGAAAGGGTTGTGGCAAGGCAGGGCGCAGTTGGCAATCTGCCCGGTCTTGACCCGGTTGTACAGGGGGTGCCGCTCGCTGGACACCGACACCATGGGCGCACGACACTGGCAGCCCGGCTCGCAGGGGGAGGAGCCGCCGCCGGGGGCCCGGGATTTCCCGCCTCCGCCCCTGGACGGGGGAGCTGGAGCCTCCGAGCTCTTGCCGCCGCCGTTGCCCCGGTGCGGGGGCCGGTGGTGGCCGGAGCCCGGGGGCGGCTGCTCGCCCGGCAGAGGGGGCGGCGGCGGCGGCGGGTGGTGGTGGTGGGGCTGGCTGGGCGAGGCGGTGGTGAGGTCGGTGCGATTGTAGTCCATGCACAGGGTGTCGGGGTTGCCCTGCTCGGGCAGCCGGTCACAGCGCATCCGATCCGGCCAGGCGAAGCCGTACTGGCGCATGAGCGGGGCGCAGCCGGCCTTGGCTCGCTCGCACACCGAGCGGCAGGGCGGCAGCGGCTTCTTGTAGTCCTCCAGGCAGATCGGCGTGTACATGCTGCACAGGAAGAACTTGAGGTCGGGCGAGCACTGGATCTCCACCAGGGGCCAGAACTGGTGCACCTCCAGGCCAGCTTCGTCCTGCGTGTCGTGGTTGAACTGGTTGGGCATGTAGGTGTAGTTGTAGCCGATGCCCTTGCACAGGGGCACGGTGATCTCTTGGCACGACAGCTCCTTGGCCGAGGCGGCGGCCGCCCCGCTGGAGCGCTGCAGCAGGGAGAAGGCAGCGATCAGGGAGGTGACTTCCAACAGGTAACTCCACTCCATACTTGGCTCCTCGCACACCTCCGAGTCCTCCAAGTGTCCCTCTCGCCACGCTTACTAGTCCTCCCCAAATCTCTCCCTTCACCGCGGGAGCTGGTGGAGGGAGGGGTGGAGAATGGAGAGAAAGAGGGAGGGAGAGGGGGAAAGAGTAGCCTGGCGAGCAAGCCCTGTAGCGAGCGCCTTCCAAGCTTCCCCCGGGTACCGGCGGGGGCTGCGCTCCTCTTGCTGGTCCCTCCCCCTGCCCCTCTTCGAAGGTCTCTGGCTTCTCCAAGGAGAAGTGGGCTGTAAATGGAGCTGCCGATGGCGCTCCCCCTCTTACCTCCCCCGCCAGCGGCCAGTCCCAAGTCCCACAGTCCGGGAAGCTGGATGAGGAAATCAATCCAAACCTCCCTCCCTCCCTCCCCCCTGCCCCCCACCCGCCTCAAGTCTCAGTAGCGGCTCCTTTCCCCGGGAGCCAGGGGCGGGGGGAGAGAAAGCGCCACCCCCGCGCTCCCCCCTCTCCAAGTCCCACAGCAGTTCCTTTGCGGCTTGGAAAGGAGTAAATCGGGAGGGAGCAAGAAATGCACTGCAGTCCTCCTCGAGAGGTTCTCTCCCCCTTCCCCCCCTAAAACAATTTCAGGTCCAGTTTCAGTCCGCCTGGAGGAGCGTTTCCAGGCGCAGTCTCATCGTCCTCCGGTTATTGCACTTGCTTTCCTTTTTTTCCTCTTTTTTCGGGCCGCAGCCACTTTTTCTCCGGCTGCTTCTGGGCTGCCGCTGACTTTGCTGAGCACAGAAGGTGGTGTGGCCGCAAGTTTCGCCTCCGCTCCCCGTGATGCAAAGTCAAGATGGCTGAGCCAATCTATAGTAAACTCCCCGGGTCCCGATGTTAGCCTTTCCAGCTCTCTCTGCCCCTTAAGAACACCCCAAGACCCGCAAACCAATTTCCCCCTCCTAAAAGTGGAGCCGCCAAGCAGGGTTTCTCCGGGCTCGGCTGCGGTAGCTGCAGCTCAGCTCTCCGCCGGGCGCGGGGCAGATGGATCTCCCCTCCAGGTCAAAGGCGCGGCGGTGCTGCCCGGGACGCGCGGAGCTGGTCGCAGTCAGGGCCCTCGTTAAAAAACAGAAAACAAACAAAAAACACCTGAGCTTCGGCTGCTGCTGCTGCTGCTGCTCCTGCTGCTGCTGTCTCCTCCGCGGGAGCAGCGCCCTTTGCACAACTTCCCAGTCTCCAGCCCCCGCTTGCTTCTAGCCGCGGCCTCATGAATATTTATACGGGGCTGACTCAGTCTCCGCCTCCTGGGTTAAGTCAGCCTATCTTTCGGAAGAGGGGGCGGAGACCAGGGACTCCCAATTCTCAACCCCACTTAAGGAGGTTCTCTTATAATATAGTCTATATGCTTCTGCGACGTCCATGCGGACACTTCTGATGGGGATCTGGGCAGGGCGGGGGTTGGGTGAGGGTAAGGGGTGGGGAATCGGTGTGTGTGTGCGTCTTTTGCTTTTTGAAGCTGCGGTTTTCCGGAGGAAGCCGAGAATCCGCCTCCTAAATTGCACTGAAAAGAAAAAAAAATCCAAACATAACAGCAAACCCAAGTATCCCTGCTTTTTCTTCTATAGGTGTATCACTGGTTAGCACCTTTCTCTTACTCTGCATACCTGAGGAGTACTGTCCCCCTGCCCCCGATTCCTAGGCTACGTAGTTTCTGTCTGAGCTTGGCCTTGTCCAGCTTCCGTCTAACAAATACCAGGTTAATAAAGTTTCCTTATCCAGACGTGAATAAAACTGTCAGTGGTCCTGACCCAGCTTTGGCTGTTGCTCTGATACCTTTTGGAGGAGGCTACGGAGTTGTCTATGCGCTTTCCGCACTCAGCACTCAGTGAAACAGCATTAACAAGTTCTTAGGAAGTTTCATCGGAGTAGAAGGGCTTGGCCAGGTGAGTGCAAAGGACTTGGGGTGGAAGGGGGCTTACTCTGTACCCCTTTAATTTGTGTGAAATCACACCCTTGTTTTTAACTCAGGGTACCAACGGAGTTGCACTTAGGGATTTTAGAAGTAGAGGTGGCATGGATCGCAGAGGGAGTGACCCATAGGTCACGGTGATCCAGAATAGTTCACTGGATAGGGTTTCTACCTGTGGTCCCTTCCATTAACCTCTCTGGACCCCGGTTTCCTCTTCATTAAAAAATGAAGGAGTTAAACTAGGTAACTGCAAAGTTACCTTTCAAATCAGACATTTCTTTGGGACATAGGCTACTGAAAATGGGAAAAAATTTGATGGATGCAGTTTATATTAGGTGCTGGTTATCGGTAAGGAGGAGAGAAGAGTTGGTAGGGGCGGGTGGGGCATGTGATTTAGTAGACCAGGGTTCAGCTTTAGCACACACACACATACATATATCGCACATGTACATATATGGTATTTATATATGACATGATAGAAATATATATGTATATTACATACGTGCATTATATATTCTATCCCTCAATTCCCACTCCCCACCACTACGACTAGTACCAAAAGCATTTTGTTCCATAGACAGATGGAAACCTTTGCCTGATCCTGGATTCCCTCTGAATCTACCACACTGATCTGTATTTATGTGAAACTCCATCCAGTTGATGGGAACAAACTTTTGGAAGCATAAATACATTATATACACACACCATAAGCACACCCCCCCATATATATATATATATATATATATATACATATGTATCACATGCATATATATGCACATTTGTTTAACCTGTGTTCTGAATTTGTCTTCATCAAATCGTCCCCCTTCTCCTCACCCTACCATTTATTCAGATCAGCCAGATCAGTGGAGAGGTGAGGCTTACTTAGCCTTCAAGGTGAGCAGGTAGGGGTTTAATTCGTGATCTTGGTACATGGGGTAATGGGGACCAGGGTTTCTTTTACCTCCCACTTGTTACCATGCCAATTAACCCTTCCCCTTGCTAACTCTTCCAACCCACCTTAAGATAAGAGAGCAGGGAGTAGGGTGGAGGGGCAGGCTGCCTGGCAGGTTCATTTACGCTTGTTAGGACGTCCCAGGGGGTTGTCTTACTCCTAGAATGGAGTGTTTATTTTTTAATTGATGTGCTGTTTCATTTAGCGCTTGTATGGAGCTCATGCTGGGGCTGTAATTACTGTAATCTCAGGAACAAGCATTTCAGTTAGCCAGGAGGGTGGCAAAATACTTTTTTTCTTTTTCTTTCCTTTTTTTTTTTGGTTGCAAAATTTTTGCTATTTGTCAGATTTCAAACCAGGAATAAGTAGTGTTAGAAAACAAAAGTTGTTATGTGTGGGGAGAGGGTATGTGGGGGTGGAAAGGAAGAATTAAAGGTGCATCCAAAGCCAGTGCAGACTTCTTCGCCTTATTTTTTGTAAAAAAAAAAAAAAAAAAAAAAAAGGCAAAACCCAGCACATGTCATAAAACAAACCAAAAATATAATAATTAGCAGCATTTGTATAAGGCTTGAACCAGTGGAATCTTTGCCTTGCACATCCTGCTTTCAATTGCTCATCAGCTATCTCTTTATGCAGGACACTCATAGGTAGAATGCTTTTCTTTTGGTAAAGATTCTGTGTTTTCACCAAGAATCACAGTCATACCCGTATACCTGAGCACATTTTATTACTCCTTTTTTGTGGAAGGATATTTAGAACTTTACTAAACTCTCAAATGGGGGTGAGGGGAGGAGGGAGGAATGAAATTCCTTAGGAATTAAAGATGCCAGGTTTTTAGAAACATTAACTAACCATTCCAGCAGAGGCAGATGAACTCAGTCTGCAGAGACTACCTATACTTGTAGTAAGTAGCCATAGATTTGATTTTCTTTTTTTTTAAACTCACAGTCTGTATTTTCATTTGTGGAGGGTATTAATTCAGAAAATCACATATTTGTAATTTGGTCAAAAAAACATTATCCTTATGAAGATGGAGCCACAGGGCAGGGTGACAGGTATGATTCTGATATCATCTGCAGTGGCAATTATAAAATAACCTTTTACACCCAGCTTGGACACTGCATTGCAGAGGCAGCAGATGTGAGATGCTGGTTTCCAAAAGCAACACAGATGCGGAAAAGTTTCCACTGCTCTATTTCAGCATGGAAATGTCAAATACTAAAGGTTAGAGTTACAGTATATGAATCTGCCAGAATTTTGGAAGAAAAATCTTGATGTTTTTTCAACCAGGTTGAAAATGGTTACTTTTAGCTTTAACCATCAGATTTAAACTTTTGCTTTTTTTTTTTTAAATTTTGGAAAGTAAATCCAGTCACCCAAACTATTAGGGATATTGTTGTTGCAACTTTTAAAAATATGTTGAAAATAGAGAAGCTATAGTATTTTAAAGTGTGAGTTTTTGAGTTTCCTCTAAGCTGTTTAGGTTCCTTATCAATTTGTCAGAGTAAATGTCCAAAGAAAAGTTGTGTTTCAGTTCATAAGATTTAAAATACCCCTCTTTGTCACTATCAATTAAAAAAAAATTCTCATATTTGAAAACTGAAATGAAACAAGGCTATGTAAGAAACCATTAGGAAACCAGAGTAACTTAGGAATGATACAATTAAATATGCTTTTAAGTACAGCAGCTCTATGGGAATGGGGGTGGGGAGAAAAGCTTTGCCTAGTGAGTATAAGAGAACAGTTCCTACAGAGATGGCTGAACAGATGTCTGTTGACTCACCTTCATACAAGTTTAGAACCAGCATGTAAGACCAGGGTCTGTTTCAGGTAAGATCTTATTTTTTTCTTTTTCTTTTTCTTTTTTTGCAGAAGTATTGATTGTCAGGTTAGATAGGATCCTATTCCACATTTCCAGATGTCGCAAATGTTTGAAACTTGAAAAAAAGCATTTTTTCTTAGTAGGTAGCAAGATTCTAAAAATTCGCTATTTAAAGATGTATCCCAGCCTTTAAATTCCTTTCTAAGCAATGTCCTATCATATGTCTTTTTGTGAAACAAGGTAAAATGATATACCCCAAGTGTTAAACAGATATCTCCCGAGTGCCATTTCTGGGGTATCTCACATACAAGATCATTCATTTCTTCTAAAGATAATTTTTCTGGGAGAATTCATAAATGCTGTATTTCAGAAGAATGTAAATTGTCATCAAATAATTTTCTAGTATCAGCATTTTAAAATGTGAGTTTGGGAAGGTAGGATTTAAATTTGCTTTACTGTTTATTTCAAAAATAAAATGAACAAAATGAACTTGACTTTGTTTTTTGCCCTTTTCTACATGGATCTTAAAACCTGTTTCCTTTCTTCTTCCTTTTTTTTAAAAGTAGTTTCCTCAATAGACCGGGAAAAAGATCACATCACAAGAAGGTCCTATGTTGCTATGGCTGCTGGTGCCAGGTGAAGTTCAGAATTGAGGAAATATATAGCTAACTGAGGAACAAAAAAGGTGGTGAGAGTTGAATTGGCAGAATAATTGATGCAATTATCTTTCCATTCACTTTTAGACTATTAGGCAAAAGGGAGGTTTTTGGATTTAATTATTTGGATAGCAAGTTCAATTCTCCACATTACATAGGTACATAGAATATTTGATTTCAAAAACACATATAGCTTATCTAAAATAGTACATTTTTAGTTTTAGAAACTTGTTAAAATATATATTGGGATCATCAGTTCAATGTAGGTAAACTCTATTATTCTTACTTATATGAAATGGTTTTGCATAAATTAGTGACTGCCCTGATTGTGTCTCCTTTTGTTTGTAGAAGCAATAGTCCACTTCCCACACTTAACTACACTGTGATGTGGACCAGTGGCTCAAAATCTTGTAGTGACAATAGTACGCAGTTATTTGCTAGAAATTGACCTTCCGATGATGCAACATGTCAGTTCTACTTATTGTCCAGGTTTGTGAAAGGTGGAAACTCACACATGTTCAAAGCAGTCTAATGGGGCTATTTTTCTTTTCCTTTCTAGCTTCCTTCAAATACTCTTCACACAATGGATATTCAATAAATACAGATTGATTTATTACTGATGTTAATAAAGCTGGATATAAATTTAGTCTAGTTTCTTTTACACATCTTATTTCTTTTATTTTTAGGCATCCTTCAAGATAGTTAAGCTACTTTTAGAAAAATGATGTTATAAATGTGCTTTTGGTCTGCTTTTTATGATGAAAATTTCTGGTGTTATAGAAGGAAAAAAGTTATTACTGATCCCTTCTCAATATCCTATTTATAGTTTACAGTAGGAGTTTTCAAACTTTTTGAAGTCACAGGACTTTAAATAATAAAGAAGTTAATGGATCATAAGATCAAGCAATTAATTTTGAATTACTTGTCTATATACATACATCATGAGAAAGTCAGTAAAAATGTACATAGACATATCAGTGATCCATTCTAAAGGCAAGATGTAAAAGAATATAGGAACAAAATAATGATGTAAATATTGAAGATGGAAATTGTGAAGGTTGTAATACAGAGGCAATTTTTCCAAGGCCCCCATTTACAATCCTGGTAGGCTTCCTAATATTCAAAGTATTCTTCCCTGGACACCATTCACCTACACATGTTAATTTTTCCATTAGAATATAAGTTCCTTGAAAGCAAGACTGTCATTGATTTTGTCATTGAATTCTCAGGGCTTAGAAGAGGGTTTGGCACATAGTGACCCTTAATAAATTGTTTTTAAAAAAAATTCATTAATTTGTTATTCATTATTGAAATCATTGTAAAATAAATACAAAAGTTTCAGCACATGAGTGTCAATCTTACATTGTTTGATTTTTGGTGTGTAACCCTTATTTGCATTTGGGAACCAATGTGCTCCTTGAGGCTGAGGAAGAGACTAAGTCAGAGACAGGGGAAATGCAGGGTAGTGAGACTCTACTGCTGACATCAGGTTCTCTTCTCTCCTCACAATACTACACTTGGCCCTTTTTTAATATCTTTCCTATGTGCAGATGTATTATTTTACATTCTAGTTTTCTGTACTTTCTCCTGATATATCACCAAGGCATGAGTTTGACACTGAATTATCCAAGACTTTGCCAGAGGAGCATGAGCTTTAGCAGGTTCTACCATGTTGGAAGGGCTTTGAGTAGAGGCTTCATGAAATAGGACTATATGTCTGCCTTGCAAGGGCTATTTCAGGCAGATTGAGAGAGAAACTATATGTCTGCCTTATAAAGGCTGACTCAGGCAGGTTCAGATCATCCCTATAAAGTTGACTTCCAGGTAAGGAATTTCTTTTTCAGTCAAAGCGACTCATGCAACCATCCGCTTGGGTGTGAAGGGCTTCTACTCTGCATCGTTAAGAAAATATCATATTTATGATCCATGAATCAGTCCCTGGAGTATTTGGGGTCTTAGTTATTTGTGTGTGGGTCACATTCCCCTGCCAGGCTGGCATACTTCATGCAGTTTGCATGCAGAGCACATTATTCTGCAGACAAGAGGCATTCAGTGTACAATTGTTGAGTCAATGAATGGAGGAAAGAAGACCATGAGGTGACAAAGCAAAGGAATGAAGAACAGTCTGACTCTGAGTGTCTGCATTAGTAAGATTTCAGATCATAGATTTTGAACTGGAAGGGACTTTAGAAACTATCTTGTTTAATCTCCCAACTTTGCAGATGAGGAAACTGAGGCCTTGAGATGTTGTAATTTATCTGATTTTAACCTAGTTACATAAATAGCAGTCCGGTGTTAAAACCAAATCTTTCTACTCCAGAACAAACCCTTATACCACAATACCTTAACTAGTGCTCCTTCCCCCAAATTTTCCTGTATGTATTTTGTGTATATTTATGTAGATACTAGCTCCCCAAATAGAATGTGTACTTGAAGACAGCAACTCTTTCTGTTTTTCACGTTTTGTATCCCTAGAGCCTAGCATTGTATCTAGCATGTAGGGAGCATTTGACAAATATTTGGTGATCGATTGGTTGGACAGCCATATTTTCCTTTTTCCCATTTTACTGGATGATCAAAACACACCAACCCCCAGATCACTGTGGTATGGTAGAAAGATGAATTAGTTTCACGGGTATTCTATTCTTCTGCCTGGGCAAATGACAGCTCCTGTATCCTTAGTGGACTTTCTCTGGTTGCCCTCTCCTCCCAGTTCTTCACCTGATGGCTAGCTCTTCTGGTCACGAGCCTATCTAAATTCAGACTGGTGGGACAATATATAAAGGCATGTGTCAGAGGAAACACATCAATGCTCTCTGTCCCTTTCAGTGTTGATGTCCTGTGTTGCCAGGATGCCCTGGTTTCTGATTAGTTCACCAAATGGTAGCACTAAATGGCTCAGTAGATACATTGCCAAGGAGGAACTTGATGGCAGTGAAGGCAAAACCATAGGAGGCCCAGGGCAATTGTAATCACTGATTAACCTGAGGCCCCAGAGCTCATATTTGCTCTTCATGGGGATTCATTAGGTTGGGTAAATCCTGTTGATGTTGTGGCTAGAATGCTGTGACTAGAAGAACTTCACTGCTTGCTGCTTACTCATTGGTGGACTCCACCTGCTGAGTCCCACCTACTGGCTAAGAGTATAAATCAAGCAGGAGAACAAACACCTCATGACCTAAACAGAAGAATTCGATGACTGAATAAGTACACACACACACACACACACACACACACACACACACACACACACACACAACACCATTTATAAGACAGCACAATTCATTTTTCCCAGACTTCTGGGAGATCCTGGCTTTTTTTCAGTCTTGTTAGTCTAAGACTGTGTGGTGCAGTGGAAATATAGTTCTACAAACTAAATCAGAAGAATTGGATTCACATCCCATTCCTGCTACTTTAATAGGCTCAAGAACCGAAAAGGACCCTAGAGATAATCCAGTCCAACACCCCCATTATACAAAAGAGAAAACTAGGCTTGAAAAGAAAAATGACTTGCCTAAGGTGATACAAGTATTAACTGGATCTGGCAGCTAGATGTTGAATAGATATCTTCTCTTGGATAGAGTGCTATCGAAAGAGTTCTGCAATGGATAGAGTGCTTCCTTAATTTCAGATTTGGTCTCAGATACTAACTGTGTAACCCCTGGGCAAATCACTTAACCCTGTTTGCCTCAGTTTCTCATTTGTAAAATGAACTGAAGAAGGAAAATGGCAAATCATTCCAGTATTTTTGTCAAGAAAATCCCATATTAGGTATGATTGAAATGACTGAACAAAAAAAATATTCCACATACAGTAAGCACTATATGCAGAATTCAAACCCAGATCTTCTGACTACAGCTTGAGTGCTCTCTCCACCACACAATGGTTCCTTTATGATTTTGGAGAATGAATTTTCTTAGACTACTCTTCTCATCTGCAAAGATGAGAGAGTTGGACTAAATGACCTCTAAGGTCCTTCCTAGCTTTTAAATTCTGTAATCTACCCTGGTCTAGACCACAGCCAGTACTGGATTACCCAGTAGAAACTTGCTTATTGGCTCCCAAGATTGGTTGACATGAAACAATTAATGAGCAGAAACCTCGATGCATAGTTCAGGTTTCTAATATTTGTGTGCTTGGCATATCATTGTGCCTTCTTATTACCCAGTGAATACAGACCTACAGCCCTGGCTCTATATCAGCTTTTACACTTGACATCCTTGTGCCCATGTCTTTTTGCCAGTTATATCTTGCCAAGCCCCACCATCTGCTCTCTTTGCTCTTATGCATGTGTTGTTGAACAGAGCTGGAGAATGTAAAGAAACCATGCTGACTGGGCTTACTACAAATTTGTTACAGAGTCTCAACTGGGTCCTCACTGCAGCAAGGCAATGTTTTTATATTTCTCTAATTCATTCACTATCCACTCTTTACAGTAATCATTCCAAATCTTTTCAATCCTCCTCACACTTCTAAGGCACCCATTGTCCCACCCTCAAATGAGAACCTTGCCTCACATTTCACTGAAAAAAATTGAGACCTTTCACCAAAAGTCCTCTCTTTTTCCTTTGACTTCATCTCATTCTATACAGGTGTCTCCTCCCACTACCTCCCACGAAAAAGTGGCCCTTCTCCATATCAAGCAAACCTCTCAACATGCACCCTTGATCCCATTCCATCCTGTCTTCTCCAGAAAACTGCCCAGTCGTGCCCACTCCCTATCTGATCTTCAGTTTCTCCCTATCTACTGCGTACTTCTCTGCTTCTGACTAACAATCTCATCTCTCCTTCATTTTATAAAATCCCTTACTTGATCTGACTATCTTTTCTAGCTCATGCTCTTTATCTCTTCTTCCTTTCATGACTATACTCTTTGAGGAAGTCATTTATAATTGGTACCATCACTTCATCTCTTCTCATTCTCTTCTAGATCCCCTGTATTCTAGTTTTCAGCCTCATCATTCAACTGCTCTACCCAAATTACCACTGATCTTAATTGTGAAATCTAATGTCCTTTTCTCAGAACTCACTCTTCTTGACCGCTCAGCAATCTCTTACAGCGTCAATCACTTCCTTTTCTTGGATATCCTCTCCTCTCTAGGTGTTTGGGACAGTTTTCTCCTGGTTCTCCTCTGATTTCTTTAACTGCTCCATCCTCAGTCTCTTTTGCTGGATCTTCATCCAGGTCATGTCTGCTAAGAGTGGGTATGTCCCAAGACTCTGTCTTTGACCCCCTTCTGTTCTCCTTCCATACTCTCACTTACTGACATTTTCAGCTTCCATGGATTCAATATCATTGTCATGAAGATGCTTTTCAGATCTAATTATCCCTCCCTAACCTTTCTCTAAACTTCCTTACATCTCCAACTGCCTCTTAGACATCTTGAATGGGATGTCTTCTAGATTTCTTAAATTCAACCTGTAAAAAGAGAGTTATTATCTTTCCCCTAAGCCCTTCCCCCTTTTGAACTTCTCCATTACTTTTGAGGGCATTCCTATCCTTCAGTTATCTAGGCCTGCAACTTTGGTACCATCTTCCATCCAATCTGTTGCCAAGTCTAGTTCTTCTATTTTTCATATCTCTTTATATGTTTCCTTCTCTTCACTCTAACAGCACCACCATGGTACAACTTCTTATTACCTTGTTCCTGAAATATTACAATAACCCACCGATTGATATTTTGCTCCAAGTCTCTCCCCATAGCAGTCTATTCTCCACCCAGTTGCCAAAATGATCTTTGTAAAACACAGGTCTGATCATGTCATGTCCCTTCCCCAAATCTTACTGAATAAATTCTAGTGCTTTTCTATTACCTGCAGAATCAAATATAAAACCCTCTGTTTGGATTTTAAAGCTCTTCATTACCTGGCCCATTCCAACTTTTTCAGTTTTCTTTTTCTCCCCTACCCCTGTCTTTATATTTCAGTGTCCTTTTCTTTTAACATTTTAATTTATCATTTATTTAAAACCTTTTCTTTTTAAATTTGGACTTCCAAATTTTTTCCCTTTCTCCCATCCCCTCCCATGCCAGCTGAGAAGGCAAGCAATATAATATCAATTATACACATAAAATCATGCAAAACATATTTTCATGTTAACCATATTTCAAAGAAAGCAAGAAAAACGAAGAAAGTGAGAAAGTTACTCTTCAATTTGTACTCAGCTCATCAGTTCTGTTTTTGAAGGTGGATGGCATTTTTTCATCATGAGTTGTCTTTGGATTGGAGTTGTCTTGGGTTATTATATCGTTGGGAGGTTGTTGTATTGATCAGAGTAGCTAAGTTTTTCACAGCTGAAACATTGCTTTTACTGTGTACAGTGATCTTATTCTCATTTTACTTTGTATCAGTTCACAAACTATCTGTGTTTCTCTGAAACTATCCCTCTCGTAAATTCTTATAGCTCAGCAGTGCTCCTTCACAATCATATACCACAATTTGTTCAGCCATTACCTAATTCATGAGTATTACCTTTGATTTCCAATTCTTTGAGCTGCTGTAAATATTTTTGTATATATAGAGCCTTTTCCTTTGATCTCTTAGTGATACAGACCTAATAGTGAGATGGATGGGTCAAAGGATATGTATAGTTTTGTAACTTTTTGGGCATAATTCCAAAATTGTTCCCTAGAAAGGTTGGACCAGTTCACTACTCTACCATCGGTTCATTAGTGTACCTATTCTTCCCTCATCTCCTCTAGCATTTATCATTTCTGATAGGTGTGAGGTGGTACCTCAGAGTTGTTTTCATTTTCATTTCCCTAATCAGTAGTTATTTAGAACACTTTTTCATATGACTATAGATAACTTTGATTTCTTCTTCTGAAAACTGCCTGTTTATATCCTTTGACCATTTATCAATTGGTGAATGGCTCTTAACTTTGACTTGGTTCTATATTCAGTATATATTTGAAAAATGATGCCTTTATTAGAAAAACTTGCTGTACTTTTTTTATATTTTTAGTTTAATACCATTTTTTGATTATCTCATTTAAATAGGTCGATTTTTACTATTCTTTTGTCTGAGATCTTGATTTCTACCTCTGCTTTTTTTTTTTTACTTAAGCTGAAGCATATTAGATTCTGCTCCAGTCCTTTATTTTAACTCTGTGTGTGTCTTACCATTTCAACTGTATCTCTTATAAACAACATATTGTTGGATTCTGGTTTCTAATCCATTCTTCTACTTGCTTGCCTTTTATGGGAGAGCTCATCCCATTTACATTCATAGTTATTATTATTATTATTACCATTCATCCAATTTTTTGTTTCTTACTCTCTTTTTATCCTGTTCTTCCTCAAAAGTCTATTTTGATTCTAATCATTGCCTTCCTTAATCCACCCTCCCTTTTATCCTCTCCTTTCTTCTGCCCTTTCCCTCCCATTTCTCTATTGGTTATATTGCATTTCTATACATAACTGAGTGTGTGTGTGTGTGTGTATATATATATATATATATATGTATATATACATATATATGTCTATATATTCTCCCCTCTTTGAAATAATCCCAATGAAAGTAGGTTCAAACATTTCCCAACATTCACCCTCCTCCCACCATTTCCCCTTCCATTGTAAAAGCCTTTTTGTGTGCATCTCTTTTATGTGAGAAAATTTTCCCCATTTTACATCTCCCTTCTTCTTTCTCCGAGAACATCCCTCTTTCTCACGCCTTAATTTTTTTTGGAGATAATTTCTACATAATTGACTCACATTCATAGTCTCTGACTATGTAAATTCCTTTCAACTGTCCTCGTAATGATAAAGTTCTTAGGAGTTACATTATTATTTTTCCATATAAGGATTTATACAGTCCCTTATGATTACTCTTTCATGCTTACCTTTTTGTGCTTCTCTTGAATCTTGTGTTTGAATATCAGATTTTCTATTCAGTTCTGGTCTTTTCATCAGGAATGCTTGAAAGTCCTCTATTTCATTAAATGCCTACTTTCCCCTAAGAAGGATTATATTTATGTTTTACTGGGCAGGTTATTATTGGTTACAATTTCAGCTCTTTTTTGCCTTCTGAAATATCATATTCCAAGCCCTTCCCTCTTTTAATGTGAAAGCTAGTAAATCTTGTGTGATCCTGACTGTGGCTATATGAAATTTACATTGTTTCTTTCTGATTGCTTGAAGTATTTTCTCCTTGATCTGGGAGCTATGAAGTTTGACTATAATATTCCTAGGAGTTTCCATTTGGGGATTTATTTCAGGAGGTGGTTGGTGGATTCCTTCTGTTTCTATTTTACCCTCTAGATCTAAGATATCAGAGCTGTTTTCTTTGATAATTTCTTAAAATATGCTCTTTCCTTAATCATAGCTTTTGGTAGTCCAATAATTCTTAAGTTGTTTCTCTTGGTTCTATTTTCCAAGTCAGTTGTATTTTCTGATGAGATAGTTCACATTCTCTTCTTTAAAATTTTCTTTTTCTGACTTTGTTTTTCATTGTCTCATGGAATCATTACCTTCCACTTGCCTGATTTTAAATTTAAAGAAATTATTTTCTTCAGTGAGATTTTGTAACTCCTTTTTCATTTGGCAAATTCTGCTTTTTAAAGAGTTCTCATCAGTGAATTATTTTCTTTTTGTCACTGAATTTGGATTCAGAAGACCTGGGTTCAAATCCTGATTCTGTGTGATGTTGGGAAAGACACTTAATTTCAGGACCTTACTTTCCTACTCTGTGAAATGAAATAGCAAGAATAGATGATTTCCATGTCCTCTTTGAGCTCAAAATTTAATCTTGAGATATGTTTTGTATTTTCAGAATTTTTTTGCCCACTGTAACTTTACCTAGCCTCATCCCATCCTAGAAATAAAAGTAGTAGCTTATGTTTATGTTTCAATATTAAAACATAAAATAGTGGAACAACTTGTAGAAAAAATAAAATAAGTCTGCTTTCTATTTTAATAATCATACTTAAAGCAAGTTTTCTGACATGCTTTTCCACACTCTTTTTCTTTTTTAAAAACATTATAAATTAGAAAGAAAGTCCTTCCATGTCAGAGATATCCTGCTTCATAGCAAAGAGAGCTTTGGACTTAGAGTCAGAAGCTCTGAGTTCAAGAGCAGAGTCTTTGTTTTGTGTCTTACTGCTGTACATTTTTGATCTGGGGCAGCTCACTTAACCTCTGTTTGTCTTAATGTCACATCTTATCTTACTGTAACATTTCCACAACCTATGGCAGTCCTGGTTTTTTGTGCCCAGAAGAGTTGGGCTACTATTTTCAGGGTTCTAGGGATAATCCAGTGAGTGGGTGGCTATCCTCCTACCATCATCTTCTTCTCAATAGTTAGTAGGCTGGGTTCTTCAGCTAAAGCATTTACTCAAATGGAATAGCAAGAACAGCTGTTACAAAATATTCTCAACTAGACCTGGGATGCACTTTCTCACAAATATACAACATTCACTGGGGAGAAGAGTGAGCATGAACTTAAGGGGTCTCTGCCCATGAGCAAGGTATATGACCAAGGCAACTCACACAACTCCAGAAGTTCAGTACTCAGTGTCCTTTCTTGCTCCAGAGGGTCCTTATCAATTTCACTTCAGGGAATGGCATTGGTGATGGATGAGTTTTTTCACACTCAACTGAGCATAGAATTTGTGCTCAGTGAACAACTCTGCCAATATCCCTCTTTGTAGGGAGTACTGTTTTGGCTGCATGGGTCAGTCTTCTCCTGAAATGAGTCAAACAGATCATTCAGCTGCTCTGTTGACCTCTCATTGAGCTTGGATACTGCTGGGTTTGATCAGGCAGGTAACTTGGCACTGGGCAGAGCTGCCTGAGCTAGGCCAAACAGGTCACTCAGATGCTAGACTTTTGCCAGATGAGACTGAACAGGTCAGTCACCTGCTGGGCATCTACTGCTGAACTGGCTGATCAGGCTGCTCTGTTGCTAGGCTCTTCTTTGGGATTGGCATGTTTGCCAATTGCCAGGCAGATCTACTAGGCTCACTCTTCACTGGGTAACTGCAGTTTTGTTTTGTAACCACCTTCATCCATTGACTTAACTGGGTGTTACTCTTCCTTCAAGTGTGTTACGGTGCTCTTTTCAGCCGGCGTACTATAGCTATCCAATTTATTCAGCAGTTTTTTACAACAGAGAGTCCTGGAATTTTGAACAAGCTATCCAGAAAGGAGGGGAGAGATAAAACAAGAAGGTAGTATTCAAAGCTTATAGAGTTAGAGATAGGAGAGTAATATCATGAGTACCAGAAATCTACCTGGGCTGGGTGGTCATTTTCATACGTTTGTCCCTGCTCATTGGCCATGATGCTAGTGGACCTAGTAAAATGTACACTTTGGAAAAATGAATAAAACCAAATCTTATAAACAGACTTTTATCAGAGAAATCTGAGGTGATCAAGTGAAAGATATCTTGGTATTTAGTGAAAATGCTATTATGTAACAAGGGCAGCTAGGTGGTGCAGTGGATAGAGCATCAGTGCAGGAGTCAGGAGGACCTGAGTTCAAATGTCATCTCAGACGCTTGACACTCATTAGCTGTGTGACATTGGGCAAGTCACTTAACCCCAATTGCCTCATCCTGGATCATCTCCAGTCATCCTGATGAACATCTGGTCACTGGGTTCAGATGGCTCTGGAGGATAAGTGAGGCTGGTGACCTGCACAGCCCTCCCTCACTCAAAACAAAGTCAGGTGCAAGTTATGTCACCATTTCTCTGATGGCATGGTCTTTTTAGCAACGAAGGATGAACACATATTATATAACTCCTTTTATATCTCCTTGAACAACAACATATTTTTAATTGCATATATTCAGTCAACTGACTATGGCTCTTGGGTAAGACACACTGTGGAGTCAACATTCTAATTCCAATTATACTCATTCTTAAGCAGAAATGATAAAACTTTGGTTTTTCT
The DNA here is from genome assembly GCA_023548195.1 of Bettongia penicillata ogilbyi. Taxonomy (NCBI): domain Eukaryota; kingdom Metazoa; phylum Chordata; class Mammalia; order Diprotodontia; family Potoroidae; genus Bettongia; species Bettongia penicillata. The sequence continues at coordinate 3,298,250 of JAJHZJ010000671.1, forward strand.
AATGCCCATTGTCCCAGGCTAACAACTTGCAGGTCTCCTTCCCTTATATCAGATTTCTTTACTCTTCTCTTTTGTCCTCCTCTACTTTTGTCCCTTCTTCCTCCACTCAGTCCCAATATATACACAACAGGTGAGCTCTGCTAGTAAAGTTATTGTTCATTTAAGCAGAGCAACCTGCTTTGCCTGCTGTCAGCTCTAACTGATCTATTCCCCACATAAGAACGCCATTTGCCTTTGGGCCCTTTGAGCAAGAACAGGTTAAATGACTGGGCCAGCACTGGGAGGATTCTGCTCTGTCTAGGCAAAAACAAGCTGGGTGGTTTGTGGGATATTTTTGCATGTCATTGTCTCACCACAAATTACCCCAGGGCTAATCAGTTGGAAACAAGAATTTACTCAACAGCTAAGTAGCTGTTAATTACTAAATAAACCGGAGATCAGAATTTATTCCTTACCTATGTGGTTTCTAGAACTGTGTAGAAATAGTCACAAAAAGTTTTCAATTAAAAAAAAATAACATATACTGGAGATGAATTTTCCCAGTGCCATAAGAAATGATTCGTTTCAATTGAGTTAATATCCACCAGTACCAGGGTTTTTTTGCTACTCTGCCCCATATTATTCAATTTCTCACCCATTCATGTGATCATGTCTTCCCACCCTCAATATTTATTAAGATTCCACACATATATTCTATGGTCTTTCGTGTACACATACCAGATTCCTCATTTGTACTATATCTTGTCTTATGATTCCTTTTGGTAGACTGGTTTTCAGATATTTCAAGATTCACATAACATATTGTTATTTTATGCAGCACTTTCTTCGGCTCTAAAAAGTACTATGGATTTACCTATTTGCTTAGCACTTAGTAAACCACTAGTGTTGGGGTCCATGGATATATTTCAATGGGATGATCCATGAACTTGGATGGAAAAAAAATTGCATCCTTACTTACAATTGCACTGACTCTAACTAAAATTTAGCGTTTCCTTTGATTGTGAACACAAGCAACAAATCATAGGAGTATTAGACTTTACTTGACTGCTAGAGGTCCATCTGCCCCTCAAAAAAAAAAAAAGGAAAGATAAAAAGATTAAGAACCCTTGCTGTAGGTAATTGTCTAGTAAAATTTAAAATGGGGGCTATTTCTCCAATGGCACTTATTCAATTCAATCATTCCTTATTTTCCCCTTACTTTATGAACTAAACCTTCTACAATGAAAAAAAAATGGAGACTTTAATGAAGGTATAAATGGCATGCTTATCAAATTTGTAGATGACACAAAGCTGAGAGGGACAGAGAATAAACTGGATGACAGAATGAGGATCCTAAAAGATCTTAACAGATTAGAACAATGGGCTGATTCTGATAAGATGAAATTTAATAGGAATAAATGAAAACAAGTTAAAAAAAAATCTACACAAAGACAGGATGGGGAGGATGTAGCTTGACAACAGTTGCTATTAAAAATACCTGGAGGCTTTAATGGAATGTAAGCTCAACATAAGTAAACATTGCAACACAGAATCCCAAAAAGTTGATGTGATCTTAAGCCGCTTCGACAGAAGCTTAATATACAGAAGGAGGCTGTTCTTTGCCCTAGTGAGACCACATCTAGAGAACGATGTTTAGTTTAGACTCTGCCAGATTACTGGAGTCTTTATGCCCACTGGCATTATCTGCAGTTAGTGGAAATCTTTGGTCTGGTTCTACGTCCTTGGCTGTGCCAGTCTAGAGTGGAGAGGGTAGCATGATTTCATTTTAAGTTTTTTCTCTGATCCACTGAAAAGGAAGTCATTCTGCTTTAGGACTCTATTACTCTTCTGGGTGTCTTGTGGAAAGAAAACCCATAGTTTGAACTGGGTGAATCAGTGAAATTACATATCCTCATTCTTTTTGATCAGACTCTAAAAAGTGTAAGTATACCTAAATGTAGTGTATAGGACCTATAGGCAATAATTACACATTGTAGAGTCTGAGTGGAATCCTTAAGGCAGGCAATAAAAAAGCAACTTGGAGAAGCAGTTTTGTTTCTGAGTTAATAGTTACTATAGGGAATAGTTATTCTACTCTGTAATTAAAAGTTCAGAGTGAGGGTAGAAAGTGTTGTAAAGTTAGCTAAGTGGATAGGGTATTGGGCTTGGAGTCAGAAAGACTTGATTTCAAATTTGGCCTCAGATGCGTATTAGCTGTGTGACCCTGGACAAGTCACTTAGCCCTGTTTACCTCAATTTCCTTATCTATAAAATGAACTGGAGAAGGAAGTGGACAAACCACTCAAATATTTTTGCGAAGAAAACTCAGAATGGGGTGATGAAAAGTCAGACAGGACTGAAATGACTGAACAGCGACAAGAAAGCTTTATAGCAGGTGATGGGAGGAAAAAGGCAGCCACACCAGGGGAAGACTGCTTGCTAGCAGAGGTTATTGAAAACCCTGCATGATTTGAGTGCCAGAGGAGAAGGAGGGGAATGGAGTAGTTTGTTAACTGTATCAAACTGGCAGTATTCTTTTGGCTGAAGGATGCCCATCCCTCATGTCAAGGGTGGGAAAGACATCAGAGCTTTTGTTTACCCACATGGAACCTGGGTTAGTTTTGATGAAATGCGGTGAAACCAGATTGGAATAGAATCTCCTGCTTCAGTGTCTCCAGTGTGTAAAGAACAGTGGCAGGAAAGGTAAAGGAAGGACCTGGGGAAGAATCATTAGAATTGGATGCACTTCGACAAAGAGGACTTTTGACTGTGGAGATTGAGCCAAGAGACAAAGAACCCTTGAGGCTTTTTTCTCACCTAGCCCACACAGAATGTGCCAAAAGACAAGCAAGACAGCTGTGCTACATAGCTACAGGTCAGTGCCAAGGGAGCATTATGTCTGATCCAGTAGGTGAGAGGGAAGAAGATTCCAGGAGCCAGCTTTCTACACAAAACCTTACACACAGCTCCCAAGGAGAGCTACTGTTTTGCAGATCAAATCTCTTAAGCAAGTTGCCTCAAATATTGAGAGAAAAAAGTGGGGAAAGAGCAAAATGAGGTGGAAAAGCCTATTATGTATACAACTTTGCCAACAATATCAACAAGGACTGAAGATACAGACGCAAGACACAAGTAAAAATTGACTAATGTTTGAGAAAATGGAGGAGGAAGCTAAAATATACTTTTTTCTATTTATTTTATTTTTAATTTATGGACTAAAACAGGCATTTCCATAACGTAATATAGTAAAAAGGATTATTGCATTATAAAACTGCAAATCATTTATGTACAGCTTGCTATTCCTTTTAAATATATAATAAAAAATAGATAAGATTTAATATATACAAATGAATACATTATCAAATAAATTAATGTAATGAATATGTAATACTAAATAAATAGATAAGTTTATCATAAATATGAATATGTGAACTTATAAATATAAAAATATAAATAAATATATTAATACTATATAAATATATATTTCATATATCATTATTATCTATATTACACACACATATATAATATGAGGATTGCATCGGTCAAGTACTCTGTATTATCATAACATAAGAGTAGGCTCATTGACTACCTTTCTGAATTTTGCTACGCATTAGCTTTATTGTAGAGCTAAAGAATAACTGCCCCTTCCAAAAAAAAAAAGTTCCTTGACCTGAGTCAACCAAAGATTTGAACCCTGAACTGCTGCTATGATTATGACTTCTATTATGTTTGCAACTTTACCATTATTACTGCTAATTAAATATTATATAATTGTTTATCATATATATAAATTTATCATAATATAACAGAAAAATAAATTTCTGTAGAAAGTTGCTTGGATAACACACATGTGTATATGCATATATATATATGTATTTGTACATATACATCATATATATCACCTGGATAACATATGTTTGCTTTAGGTCATTAGCAATAATTTGCTAATTACAAAGCCATGGCACCAGAGCAAAATCACACCAGATAATTTAAGGAATGGAAGCCAGTAGCTTCATGAACCTAAATGGAATGTTGTCCAACAAAACCTTCCCTCTCTTCTCCCTTCCTATAGAAAGTGAAACAGGACTCAACTGGGAAAATTAGGAACTAGAATAAGAGCTTTAGCAAATAGAGAGGGCTAATTGAATATTCTAATTGAATATTGAATATATTACATAGTTCATCTTTCTGTTTGTGCACAAAATGCCCTTTCTGCTCTTTAATGGAGAAGGCAAAAGAGTTGGGAGAGTGTTTCTTTAATCTTTGTTCTATCACGGAAAATGTATGCTACTTAAAAGATGAGATAAGTGCTCTGACACCAGCGTGTTTTCATTAGAAAGAATGAGGTCAAGTCAAGCCAGGCTTCTATTAAGCACCTACTCTGTGCTAGCCACTGTGCTAAAGCTGGGGATATAATGAGGGGCAAAACACACACACACACACACACACACACACACACACAAACAAAAAAAACCAATCCTGGTCTCAAGGAGTGAAACTTGGAGCAAGAATCTACAGAGAGGTTGAGTTCAGTCTCTTTGTAGGTGACATTGAGCTGACTATCAAGTCTCAGAACATGACAGAACCTCCTAAATGTGATCAAATCTCCCAACTTGAAATGAGTCAAAAGTATAACACAGAAGCCAAGAAGCTAATTTGATTTTAGATTTCATTAAAAAGAATATTAGTCTACAGAAGATGATAGCCCCACCCGTCTCTGCCATGGTCAGATCTCACCTGGAAAACATACAGTGTAGGGATTTTGTGGGTAGGAGTATGTAAGCCAAAGAAGAGGGGGAAACAAGTCCTCAAAAATGTAATGGTAATCTTAGTGCTATTTGAGTCTCTGATTCAAGGATATAGTAATCTGAAATGTTTCATTTTAAATGTGTTGGGGTTGGGAGAGAGTGAGCAAAGTTGGAATGGTTGATCAGATGAGATAATGTATGTAAAGTGCTTTGTGAACCATAAGACACTATGCATTTGCAGCTCTTAATGGTGTCATATGTTTTATAAAATAATAGTTAAATAATTTCTAGGGAGCAGTAATAATGGTAAAGCTGTGAATGTAATAGTGTAGCCATAGTCATAGCAGCCGCTCAGGGATTTCAAATCTTTGGTAGGCTCAGGTCAAGGGCTGTGTGTGTGTGTGTGTGTGTGTGTGTGTGTGTGTGTGTGTGTGTAAGGAACAGTTATTCTTTAGCTCTAGTCCAATGAAACTAACGAATAGAACACTGGCCAAAAAACCTACTCCTTATGTTATGATCATGCAGGATGCTTGGTTGATGCAATCCCCATGTGTACTTTTGAGTAGGCTTATGAGGATTAATTGACCAGTCCCTCATTACAGTAGGACAACCCAGTCATCTGTGATGTTGTACTCTTGCTGTGGTTTGTTGCTTTATGTAGGTGAGTCAGAGAACCAGCCTTCAAATCCTGATTTTGACACTTTTTGCCTGGGGGATCTTCAGGAATTTAGTCCAGGCTCAATTGCCTCATCTGTAAAATAGTGAGGTTAGATTAAATGACCTCCTCAATTCTAGTTTTAGATTTGTTAATTTGCGGTTCTATAAATCTACCCTCAGTGGATCCTTCTTGTTGTGTGCAAAGAGGAGAGAGGTAAGTTTTTCGTATTTTCATATTTTGGGTAAGTTCTTCATTTACCAATTATAGCTGCTAAGTTGTGACCAGATGGAACATTTCTCTTTCCAATTCCTCTCTTCCTTAGGTATGTTTTTTATTTCATTCAGCTGTTTCAGTCTTGTCTAACCCTTCTTGACCCCATTTGGGGTTTTCTTGGCAAAAATACAGGAGTGGTTTGTGATTTCCTTCTCCAGCTCATTTTATAACGAAACTGAAGCAGACAGGGTTAAGCAACTTGCCCAGGGTCATACAGGTAATAAATGTCAGAGGCTAGATTTGAACTCAGGAAGATGAATCTTCCTAACTCCAGGTCAAGTTCTCTATCCACTATGCCACCTAGCTGGCCAGTTATGTGTACCACTTGGTTGAAAATACATCTAGTCTAGCAAAATAACCCTAGGAAAAGATACACTTACCTTTGGGATTTAGCCTCTTGCTAATATGATGTCCAGCCTGGTCAAGATTATAGTATCCTTGGGACTATTAGCTCTAGGTTCTTGTTTGCATAGCTGCAAGGGCCTATGTAGAAATACCGTGCAAGATGTTGTGATTCCTATATCCCCACAAATAAACTGAGTCTTGGATGAAGCTGGTAGGTAATTACCCTTCTATGAAACATCCAGAAACCACTAAATTATAATTTTAAAGTTACAGTAAGGATGAATTGAGGTAGTGCCATTTCCTGTGCTCTTTAGAATGCTCTGCTGTAGACTTTCTAGAGTCTGTCAAACATAATGTGGGCTTTTTTTTCACAGTCCTCTGGGATTGGCTGACTGTTTCATTACTCTCTTTCCTATGCTGCCATTTTTATAGCCCCAAGGGAAAGTTGGAAGGCCAGAGAAAATACCAAGCACCATGGTTGTCTTTATGCTGCACGGCCATAGAAAGCTGAGCATGGAATGCCCCATTTTTCTAACAGATTAAAATGCAAACAAAGAGTAAAACAATTTCAAACTGTTAGGTTTTTAGCTGCTTGCTCTAGGAGACTCTCCATATGAGAAACAATAATATTGAATGACTTTATTACCTTGATTGCTGCTTTAGATCTGCCCAATAAAATATTTGCTTAAGTTAATGTGTTGTTTTTGGAGGGAAAAAAAGTACAATCTATTGTGATTGAGGGAGCTTTAGAAAATTGTAGATTTTTTGTTTCAAGTTAAAGTAAAAAAGGTCAAATGACTATGAAAATTCCGAGTGTATTTCATTTGAACCTGAAGGCTACTTACCTTCAAGTTTCTAATAAAGACCTTAATTTAAAAAAATTAGATTCAATTAAAATAATAAATAAAATCAAAACACATAAGGAAAAGAACAGCTTGTACAGTGGTCACAAATAGTAATCAGTGGGCTTAGTAATAATCTTGTGGTACTTCCTTCTTTAAGAGAAAAGGACATCCAGCATCTTCCTTTTTGGCTATCTCACAAATCACTTGTAGTGACCTGATACCTCCATGTTTTCATTAGAAGAGGTCAAATCAAGTCACGCTTTTATTAAGCACCTATTCTGTGCTAACCACTGTACTAAAGCTTTGGATACAAAAACAAACACAAAAAACTAGGTGCCTGGTCTCAAGGAGTGAACCTTGGAGCAAGAAATGGGCTGTACTGAGAAGGGACCAGCCAGCCAAAGTAAGTCCCTGGGTTATTTTTCTGTTTGTTTTTTGATTTTTTCCTTCCTTTCTTTGGTTCTTTCCTTTCCTTCCTTCCTATTCTCAAAGGAGACACAAACAATGTTCTAAGATGAAAGGCCAGCAGGCCTTCACATTTAAGGCTGACATGTAGCTCATTTTCTTTGCTCTTTGTGATTCTTCTTTTAGGTGAAGAAGGATTATTGACCTTGTGAGCTTTGAGAAGTCAGAATGGTAAGCCATCTGGGATGGGGACAAAGGGGAGCTAAAGGTCATGCCAGATTTTGTGGCTTATTAAGAACCTAGTTTAGCAGTAAAGCGCTGATGGAATGGCTTGAGGAATCTAGTTAGGTGGTAGCTGACTTGAGACCTTATCTAGAGGCTGTGGTGTTGGAAGAGAACTTGGCAGGATCAACACTACCTAGAAATGACTAAGTTCCTGTTTACTATCCCCAGAGAGAAAGGAGGCATAAGGAAGTAAAAATCCCTTTGTAAAAGCTAAGCAATGTTAATTGGTTAAATGGAACTGGGTTGTAATTTCCTGGAAGTTAAGAAGGCAGAGAGTACACTGAATTGGGGGACTGGGGCTAGAACTCATGCCATTAGAGAAACACATGTAGCTGACCTCTGAGGTGAGTCTTGGTGCACTGTAAATTTAGCATACTTTCCCTGTACCATCACTGACTTTTCATAGCAGTTGTGGTTTTGAGGAGAGAGGAGAGTTTCTATGTATTCCCTTGAATTGGTTTATTTTTATTTGAATTTGTGCATTTTTTTTTTTGTTGTTTCCACCATTCTGAAAGTCATTTTTAGGTGCTTGGTGCCAGCCTCAGACTCTTGATTGAAGACACATCTGACTGTGTGAACCTAGGCAAGTCACTCAACCTTTTGGTAGATGGCATTTACTCATTGGGACTTCTCCACAGAAGTGAAATTGCAGGTCTCCACCAATCACTATCTGTGGTAGGAAAAACAGCTCATTCCCTCTCCCCATGCAGCTCAGGCTAATTTTTTCCTTAAAAAATATGGAGACGTTTCTTGAGACTCAGTTGATACAGGAGTTTAAGGGCTCAGATCACCGAGGTCACTTTGTTACCATCTGAGTACAAAGCAGGAACTCCATAATGGGTCATCCAGGCAAGAGACCTTTACCTGGAAACGAGAGGTGTCCTCAGTGCCCAGTCTTGTTCCCTCATTGAATGTCCTTTTCCTACCATAGCCACGTAATCATCTTGTTAACAGTTGGATGAACTAAAAGTGTCCCATTTGATTCCAACTGGAAGCTCACTAGGGGACTGACTTGAGTCAGAACATAGCTAATACTTGTCAGAGGTTGGATTTGAATCCAATCTGAATTCAGCAGATGGATTGTTCTAGTCACTGCACCACCAACCTGCTGTCTCTTACAATGGACAAGTTAGTTTGTCCATTATATGGACCAGTCAGTTTCCTTTTCTGTAAAATGAGAGGGTCAGATTATGTTGTACTTACCAGCACTAAGTCTATTTCCTATGAAGACCCTTTGCCTTTAAATATTTTCAAATCCCAGTAAAATGCCTTTAATATTTAACTTTGCTTCCTCAATATTTTAAAATTGAAGAAGACTAATTGTATGATTGATTTTTATAGATCATTAAATAATTATTTATTAAAGCCGATTAATAGATGCATTACAGATATATATGGAATGTATATTTCATATTCTATATGTATGCAATAATTTTCCATATGGAATCTTTCTTGAAAAGATATTTTCTTAAAATCTTAATATCAAATATAAATAACAAAGTTGCTTAATAGAGCTTTATATTTCAAACAATTTCTAAATATGAAGTATAATAACACTTGTTTCCAGTACTTCCTTCTAGACTGCCAACAAGATTCTTTGTCCATTTTTTCAGATAGAATCTTAATCCTTTTAAAAATTCATTTATTTATTTGTTTTTAACTTTCAATTTTCACTTCTAAATTTTCTCCTCCTCTCTCATCTGCTCCCTCCCCAAGATGGGGTACAATCTGATATAAGCTATACACACACATTCATATTAAATATATTTTCACATTAGTCATGTCATAATGAAGAATCAGAACCAATGAATGAAACCATGAGAAAGAGAAACAAACAAAAAAGAGAGAGCAAATAGCGTGCTTCAATCTGCATTCAGACTCCACAGTTCTTTTTCTGAATGTGGATGGCATTTTCCATTATAAGTCTTCTGGAGTTATCTTAGATCCTTGCATTGCTGAGAAGAGCTAGAATTTTAATCGTTTTAAAAAGTAAGTTTTTATATAGGTAAGACATTTTATTTGCTTGCTTTTAAAACAATCTCTATTACAGAAGCAATTATTATATAATAACTAGAAGCCTACTTGACATAGCATGCTAAAAATAAGTGTCATTTTTTCAATGTCATTCCAATATTAAAATTCTTTTCTGAGTTAGTTTCATTATCTTCAGTATTATACTGTTAATGCAACATCCTGTTTGTCCACTGTCCTGCAACACTCATGTCCTTTCCTTTTTGTAGTTATCTCTTCCTGCTTTTATTTACATACAGCACTTGTTGATCTGTTAATTAGCTTCAGATGGAGTAGAGCTTCTTGGTGATGGCCCCATGAAGACCATCCACATGCCTAGGGAGCTGTCCACTTTTGATTCATTGTCTTCTGCAGAGTTCAGTGTTGCTACTTGGAAATGACCAATCTGCCAGATTAATTTTTTCCTTTAAGGTAGTTAATAGACTTATTAAAGATTTGATTTGAGCAGGGTTTCCCCACCCAAACTTTATTCTTCTTGGTGATTTAAAAGAATAATTTTCCATATGATTGCTCCAAATCCTTTAATATAACAGAAATGCAAATAAAACCCCACAACTCTGAGATTTTGTCTCATTTCTATTAAACTGCAAAGATGATAAAAGACAGGAATGAGCAGCAGTAAAGGAGTTATGGGAAGACAGATGCACTACCAGGTTGTTGTAGAGCTGTGAACTGGTCCAAACATTCTGAAAAGCAGTTTAATGACTCTAAGAAAGTGAGTGAAATGTACTTCATCTACCTGCTAACCCAGAAAGCCCACTGCTAGTCACATACCCCAAGGATATCAATAATAGAAAGAAATGTCTGAAGGACTCCAAAATCTTTATAACACTTCTTGGTAACTGTTACTTGGAGTAACAAAGAACTGAAAGCAAGACCTATGCTTATTGATTAGAAAATGGGTGAAGAAGATGTATTTCTGATTATGATGGAATGTTATGATGAATATAAATAAAATTGGGAAACCATGCATGAACTGATGCAAATAAAAATAAGCAGAACCAGGAAAACGCACACATTGCCTCCGGCAATGTAAATAAATGAACAGTAACAAAAAAATGAAAGAAATTTGAAAGCTACAAAATTTTAAAGACCAATATTGTCTCAAAAGAAGAGATGGGAGAAGATACTTTCCTTTCTTCTTTATAGAAGGGGGCAGCTCTCTATTGATGTGGAATACTGCATTTAATGTCAGACTTTTTCTTGACGTTTGTTAGTTTTGCCAAACTTTTTCTCCCTGCTTTTTTTTTTGGAGGGATGGGGTTCTTTACCATAAAGGGTAGCTCTCAAGAAAGAGTGGAGGAAAAGAATACATTGCAAATGTTTCTGATGTAAGAACAAAAAATAAAAAAAGAGTAAAAATGGAATGCTATGCGATAATAAAGACCCATCTTAAGGCCAAAGAAGAGATATGTATCGCCCTCCTTTTGTTGTAGGAATAGAGGGCTGTGGGGATGGCATAATACATATAATGGAAGACTTGAAGGATGATGGGTTGGTTAGTTTTGCTGAATTCCCCCCCTCCCTCCACACCCATTCTTATTCTTTGTTGTAAGGAATGACTCTGTGGGAAGGGAAGGAGGAGGAACATATCTGCAAATGTAGGTGATATAAAAACAAATGATGGCAACTCACCCCACCCAATTATTAATAAAAGATCAACTTTTGTGATTCAAGCGACTACTTTTAAAAACATTATATTCAGAATAGTCCATATGGTTGCATAGCGGTCAGCATGGTATTGAGAGTGGAAAACCTCTAAGTTGAAAGACTTAGGTTCATATTCCACTTCTGACATAAAAAGCTGTGTAACTGAGCAAATCACTGAACCTTTCTGGGCTCCGCGTCACACTCGAAGATTATAAATTGCAAAGTAGCTGCTGATCTACTTTAGTAGATGGGAGTTTCCTTCCCAGGAGTTTCCTACCCAAAATAAAATCCCAAGTCTTGGCAAAAACATAAAAGTAGAAATTCTTTTAAAAGAGCTTTGGGTATATTCAACTCCCTTAGGGAAAACACAAATTGGTTTATAACCTGGAGAATTATACAGATGTGTCCCCTGACCTGAATGAATTGCAAATGGTGGGTTCTGAGAGTATATATTCCTACAGATTCAAAGTGCCCAAGGCCCTTCTTTTCCTTTTGGTGAAATGGTTAAAAAAAATGGCAGGACAGTGCCCATCTAATGGTGGCTCTAATTAGCCCCTCTTGAATACTGTCCTCAACACAGAGCTCCAGCAACTAAAAATTCTCTGGATTCCCCTCGAATTCATTTTTTTCCCCAGCAGAAGACATGGTGAGTTGCTCTAGACGTCATCACTGAGCAGGAGAAACAACTCTTTCTCTGTCTGAGCATTCTGGGAAAGGTTAATACACTCATATTCCTGAAATCTCTTCAAGGCAGACAAAAGGCATTGGTCTCTGACTTCCTTTCACATACAACATCAATAAATATGGAAATTATAGCTTCGAATCTCTTACTTTTGATGAAACAATATGCTGCCCAAATTCAGTTAATTATGAGTTATTTAAGTGTTGAAAGACAAAGATATGCAAATCTTCTTATTAAAAGTATGCCTAGTTAAATTCAGCTAGAAATTCCATTCAGGGATTTCAGCTTTGTACATTGTTCCAAGGCAAAAAAACCACCCACTGTGTAGTGTACATAGTTAGCAACTTGGAAAGGTGAAAAGTTTAATTATGAGTCTATCTTCTGGGAGAAAAATAAAATAAGGCAGAAGTCTTACTTTTTTTCTTTTTAGATTAAACCAATTTAAAGTCCCCCCTACCCCCCTTGCACTGTTTACAATGGTATTACTCTGACAATAAGCTAAAAAAACATTTTCCACTCCTTCCTCATTTGAATTGTAGCTGATTTTAAGAAATACAAATAAGGGAAAAGGCCTCAGCTAATCATCAAGTTTACTACCTTGTATATAGACTATTATTAATTTTAATTTTTCATTGAGATAAATAATACATAACACTTGATTTAGGAAACTGTAAGATGGACACTGGGGACTGAATGACTGAAAGGTTTAATTGTGATGGACTTTGTTGGGTGACCTTGTGCTAATGATTAAACCTCTCTGTTCTTCAATTTCTTGACCAGAAACATTAGACAAATCACACAGACTTAGTTTAGAAGTCATTAATGATGAACAGATAACAATATTTCACGTTTTTAAAAAAGTTTGCATATGCCATAGATGACAAATACTTGCCCCCCCAAAATTCAACAAAATAATATTTTCAATGTAATTTTACTTTTTGGATATTTTATTGCTATTGTCCAATGAAGATGAATGATATAGATGTAATTATGTGAATAATTAATGCAGACTTCTATTAAGAACAGGGGTTCTTAACCTTTTAAAGTCATGGGTCTTTTTGACTGATGAAATCTATAAAGTCCTCAGGAAAAAAAAAGATTTTTAAAATACATAAAGTAAAATACATAGGATTACAAAGAAGGCTAATGCTATCAACATAAAGAAGTCAATATGTAAAAAGACAAAAAAAAATCCTCCTCCTCAGATTTAGAACCCTTGTGCATTTTCCTTGTCCTTTTCAATTATTCATTATATGGATAAAATCAACAAGTAAATCTCACCACTATTTTCTGCTGTATTGGTAGGTTGGATGTAGCCTTAGTCCCTTCTATTTCCCTGACCAAGAATATCTCTAAATAGTTGTACTCCTCCTGTTGAAATTTTGTGGTTCTGTTTTCTCTAACTCTAAATAATATTTGGCTTGTAAAATGTAATGCATTTTTATCTTTCCATAGAATTTTACTATGAACCCAGAGGTCACATGGCAGCTGGGTCTTTATGAAATAAAACAACCAGATTCTAGTATGGTGAAATTCCTTTCTAGTTATTTTTGATTTGGTTGTTGTGTTTTTGATTAGGTAATATGGTGCAGTGGAAAGACAACTGGTTTGGAGTCAGAGAACCTGAGTTCTGATCTTGACTTTGCTATGTCCTGCCAACATGGTGCTTGCAAGTCCCTTATCTTCATCTGTTAAATGAAGTTGGATGAGGATGACCTATAAGGTATCTTCTACTGCTAAATCTGTTGTTGTTCCTTGACTGTAACTTAATGGTCAATTGAATTCCTTTTCTCAGCTTGATGCAGTCCCCTACATGGAAGAGGCTGGATATCCTGATTCCGCTTTGTAACAGAAGGACCTTGCTCCCCGATTGGTCAGTAAATAGTTATTAAGCACTTACTATGTTCTAGGCACTGTACTAAGTTTGGAGGTTACAAATAGTAAAAGAAAAGACAATCCTTGCCCTTAAGAAGTTTACCATAAAATGGTAATGATGTCAGAAAGCTGAAAAGTGGATGGGGTGAAGGTAACTCCTCTGACAGAGAAGCAAAATTCGTCCAAAACTAATTTAGACAGGTGGGAAATGGGGAGATGTCAGAGATCTCATTACTTCTGGTCCTTGCCTTAAATGGAGGAGTTTATGGTTCCATCCTCCAATGAGAGGGGCAGAGGGATTTGGTACATGGGAAGATATACTATACCTGGTTTTGTCCTCCAAAAAGCCTTTTTGATGGGCAGTGCAGCTGCATCAGGCCCTCCAAAGGGCCTGGTCTGTTTTTCTCCCCTTTTATAGCTGTAGATAAAGTAGGATACATAAGGGTCTTCCCCATTTGAGCTCTGCATGTGCCCCAGAAATACAGGCTTTGGTTCTTCACCTCTTTGTATTAATTCTCTCTTGTTTCTTGTCTTATCCAAGATGTTGGAGATGGCTATGACCTTGTGAATTTCAAAGGAGGCAGTCATTGGGACAGACTAGAGTCTATGCTGGGATTTTCCAGAAACCAGATGGTAACAAGTGAGTGGAGTCTTGGGTGATCTGCCTGGCCCAGACCAGCAGTAGCAGAGAGTCACAGTCAGATATCCATCAGCTGTGATGCACTTCAAAATGAACATGGTGGTCACAGGTAAAAACAGTGTTAAGGGCTGAGTTGATTCTCCCTAGGAAATGACGTGGTTTAGGGAAGACTATGCCCTTAGGTGTTAGAAGGTGGGGAATGTTTGTACTTCTGTCCTGGCTATATTTTCATAGTGACTATCTCTTTATTAAATAATTGATGTTAATTGGTTAAATGGAACTAGGGCACTAATCACTGGTGTCTAGGGTAGGGAGAACCCATTGGAATGGAGATTTGAGCTGATAGCATTAGAGGAATACACTTCAGACTCCTTAGGGATACCCCTGAGGGTGAGATGTAGTTTGCTTTACTCAGGGAGAGTGAAGCCAGGGTATCCCTACACATACACATCATCACATTTGAGACTCATAACAGCTGAATAAATACTGTGGGTATTATCATCTCCATTTTAAAGATGAAACAACAGAGTTTCAGAAAGCCTTTAACAAGTTATGAAATGTGTGCATTTGTAACTTTAGTATGTTAGGATAGCCTAATAAATGGCTGAACTCCCTGTCAAATTCCTTGGGGATATGGGAGAAGTCAGTTGTAAGTGCTTCTCCATCCTTAAGGGCCCTGGAACCTCTCCATCTGGTTTGCAACTGAATCCTTCTGTATGTGTTGTCTCACCTGTTAGGATATGAAAGCAGGTCTCTGTTTTTCTATTTATATCCCTAGGGCACAGTACTTGGCACATAGTGAGTGCTTATATACATCCATTCATTCATTTATCACTGGTTTTTAAATTAGCTAAAATTTCAGAACTGATTTGAATCAAAGTATTCAGAAAAATACCCATTCATTTAATAAACATTTATTAAGTTCTTCTGTATTTTGGGTTCAGGGGCAGTACAAAAATAAGGAAAATCCCATATTTCATGAAATAGGCTGCATTGTCACTTTCTATATAAATGTAAAATACGTATTATATATAATTATAATAAATAATAACAATACAATATTATACATATTTCATGTTAAATTGTTAGAATGGCAGTGTAAGTCATGAGAAGTGAATAGATTAAAGAACTAAAGGTTCTTTAGTGTCATAGTTTTAAAACTGAGTGGTCCCTCAGGGGTCATCTAGGTCACTCCTCTAATTTTACTTATGAGGAAACTGAGGGCCAGAAAGTTTAAGTGATTTACCCAAGATCACAAAGAGAATAAATGGAATTTGAACCCAGATTTCTAATTCCAGATGTGGCACTCTTTCAGTTAGAAAGTTTCCACCCTGAGTTCAATGCTCTCAATATTCCCTTCCAATTACAATCCTACGGTCTTATCTGTAGATATATTTTGACAAGAATAAAAAAAACCCATTTATATAGAGTTCTAAGGTTTATAAAGACCTTGCCTTACAACAATGCTTTGAGGCTGGTAGTTTAAACATTAATATCCCCATTTTATAGTTGCTCAAAATCAGAGCCAAAAGGGTCAAGTGATTTGCCCATGGTCATACAACTAATTGGAACCAGGATTTGATTCTAGGTTTCTTGACTCCAGTGTTTCTGGTATTTTATTTATTATGTTATATTATTATTTCATTGACCATGCACTAGTTAATTTCATTTATGTAAACCACTACACAAACCTTAAGCCCATTTCTTGGGCTTCAGATTTCTGAAGAGTTCTCTGACTTAGTGGATATCACTTAAGTAATTTAATGTCAACTACTTAACTTTGTGCTCATATAGACATAGCCATAGGGAATGAACTCTAGACCTCTGTGTTTGGCTGTCTCTGAAAGTAGAACTGTACACATGGGGCTAAGCTTTTGTCTGCCCGCACAAAACTGCAGTGAAAATTGGGTCATTATCAGAATAATTCAAGCACCAAAACATATTTGTCTGAAATATGGTGACAGATGAGGCATATGTATTTGTTTTTGTGCAAGTAGCCAAGTAATTGCCCACTTTGCTTTGCATGTGTAGACATTAGCCTGGACTTGAGAGGAGCATTCAGTGAGTCTAATTCACCTTTGTCCAAACCTGTCATAAATTGATCCCAGCCCTGGAAAGAGCAGGGCCTGCCTGCTCCCAGGCTACCCACAATTTCCTAAATTGCACTTCTTAAAAACAGCTGTGTTTTTAATAAGCAAATCCTTTTAAATCATTAACGTGCAAAATTAGCCTAATTCAAAACTCATGCCATTAAAAAGTTTACATGAACAATAACCCTAATAGTCTCTTTGGTTTCTAGGGCAAAAAAAGGTTTACCTCAGCTTCCAAAAAAAAAAGGTGACAATAAGTAATTGAATCTTGCGTGTTGTCGGTGAATATTGACATCTTTGACTTACTCAGCTTTTCCAAAGATCACAAAGTCTCACGTTTTGGAGAGGACCTTTGAGGTCACTTGTTCTTACCTATTATCTGCATGCCAAAATATTGAGACTTTTAAAAAACATTTCTCCTTCATGGTATATCTGGAATCATAGACGTAGAATGACTTCAGAAGAAGGACATCTTTTCTAACTTTTTTTTTACAGGTAAGGAAATTGAAATTCTATTCATATGTTTTTAAATCAGAAGTTCCTCATATAAAATTAAACTTGTATTTGTAAAAATATTTTCATTATTTGTAGCCAAATTGCAATTTTCTCATCATCAAAAACTATTATTAAATTTTCACAATGACTACAGCAATGCACAAGGTTTTTGGGGAGTTTCCAGAGAGGGGAATAGAAATATTTCATTGATTTGTATTTGTGAGAAAAAGTAGTTGAAAAAGTAGACTAACAGTTTATACATATGTATGTGTATATATTTTATATGCACATAGTATATATAAAATACACATAATAAATAAATACATGGTAAAGGAAATCCAAAGGGATTGATGAGAATTAATAGTACGAAAACACATTTTAAAAATATGTTTTTGGATGACGGCCTTATTGTGATCTAGTAGATAGCAATGTTGTTCACTTGTTTTCATTTGTGTCTGACTCTTTGTGACCCCATTTTGGGTTTTCTTGGCAGAAATACTGGAACGGCACCATTTCCTTCTCCAGCTCATTTTACAGATGAGGAAAATAAGGTTATGTGACTTGCCCAGGGTCACACAGCTAGTAAGTGTCTAGTCACATTTGAACTCAGGTCTTCCTGACTCTAGGGCCTGTGCTCTATCCACTGTGCCACCCAGCTTCCTCACATAACAATATAGACTCATTTTATTTGATCAATTTTGGGAGCAAATAAACTTTGGCTAGTTGAAAGTATACATGCACATTAAAATTCATATATGTATTTAATTGGAAAAATAAAATTTACTTTTGCTAGTATAACTGAACCCATGAGTACAGTCCTCATGAGAAAATGCCATTGCTGCAATTCCTGCTGTGAAAGAGGCTGGGGATCCCCAAGAATTGTGATGCTATGAAGTGACAGTCCTTTAGGAAGCTATGGGTTACGTGTAGACATTCTGTACTTGGTTCAGGTCTGCTAACCGTGTGAGCCTCTTTGGCTGCGGCTGTGTAGTAAGAACTGGGAGTGCATTCAAAAGGCATTATTCAACCTAGTCCCCATCTCTTGGTTGGATTTTTTTCTTTGGGAGACTTCTTCCTGCTTGATGGCGTTCCAATGAAAGGAGAGAGAAAATTATGTAAGCAGAGAGATCCTAAGCTTTTCCTATTCAAGGCCACCATGTAGCTTCATGGTTGTGGGCACTAGCCTTTGATTAGCATATGTTCTTTCATTTTTAGATGAAAGATATTGGAAGTCATGGTCTTGTGTATTTCAAGAAGTCAGAAGATTTCCTGGAGATGAGTCCATGTTGGTTTTTTTTTTTTGTTTATTTGTTTTGCTTTTGTAGCCAGCTGAACACTGCTACCTTGAGAAACAAGGAGTGACCATTGGGAACCATTTTATTGGTAACGAACCTGAGACACCATGCAGCAGTTATATCACATTTGAACACAAACCCGGTGTGATGTGGAAAATGTGTCTCTCCAGAGACTAAGGAGGTTCATGGAAGAATGCACCTTGGAAAGGGTTGGAGGTGGCAAGGTTTAGACTTTTGTTTTTGCTGTATCTTTAAAGTAAATATTCCTTTCTAAAAGCTAAATGACATTGATGGTTTAAATGGAATTGGTGTGGTAGTCATGGATGGCTAACACACCCTGACTAGGGGCAGGAGTCAGTGGCGTAAGGGAAAACTCCCAATACCTCAGAGGTACCCCTAGAACCAGCATCTCAGCTACTATTGAAGGGGAGGCAGCCTGTCTCTCCAACAAGGAGACTGGAGAGAGATACTTGTTAGAGTAGAATAGTTCTGATGGAAAAACAAATATATGCCACCAACTGCTGTAGAGAAACACATGCATGAATAACAGTGATAACTCACCTTTGTATAGGGCCTTATGGTTTTCAAAGGACTCTGCAAACATAACAGTTCTGATGGTAGGTATCTTATCCCCATTTTACAGATGAAGAAAATGAGACTCAGAGAAGTTAAATTACTTCTCAATGGTATCAGCAGATAGGTGTCTATGAAGGATTTGATCTGAAGTCCTTTTGAATCCAGTTCTAGCATTCGAGATGGTATACCCCATTGCCTCTCCACTAACCCGACTTCCTTAAAAAGAGGAGGCTCCACTATGAAAGCAACTGACTTGTTTTCAATTGCTTGGTAACTGATAATTATATTGCTAATGAGACTCCAATGCAATTACCCTGCATTACAACTATTTTTGCAGTTTTATCTAATATTGCATCTTTGTGCTTGCCAGCTGAACCGTTCCATCTTAGTTCTCACTATACATTTCTGTTGCATCAGTCATAGTGATTTATAAGTCTGTTAAATGGTTAAAAGATGGAAAGCAGAAGATGGCCCATATGGGCAGTTGGAACAGTGGTGCTATTAGTAATTTAACTGTGAGGTGACGTTGATGTATCAGCTTTTCTGTTGATTTGGATTAAGACTTTAGAAACTGATGGGTTTCTCTGAAATGTATCAATGGAATATTTCTGCCTTCTTATTTTCCATGCTTATCCTATGGGAAATACCAAAGAAGATGGTACTCCATATTTGGCCTTTATTCTGTAGTTTGTGGATCCCTGCTCCAGAGGATGTATAGAGATTCAGCAACTAGTTTTGGATGGCTAACCACACAGTGAAGGAGAGGTGCTCTGATTGGTTTCAAATGCATTTAAAAAAGACCCATCAGCTTCAGTTATTTCTTTTGCTTCATTCTATTCGTTGCTTCACTTAGTTGACGTGGGTACCTGTTGACAGACCACGCTGATCTTAGGAGTTTGGAAGGTTGGGCGAGAAAACCACAGAAATCTGGGAGTCAGGTCTAGGCTGGGTTTCACAGTTAGCGTAGCATCAGTGCTCCAGGGTGTAAGGAGTGATGCTGCATCAATAGTAGCTGAGATGCTGGCTTATTTAGCTGGCTTATCTCCTCCTCCTCTGTGTTCATAGCTCTTCCCAATCCTGGGCTCTCTGCTGATAAATTGGATCCAAAGACAAGACTAGCTCTGCCTCTTACGTTTAAGTAACATTCTTTGCATTATAAATGCAAGTCTTATCTATGCTGCCCCATCTGAATGGGAACTCAGTGCGATCTGTGCTGGGTGGAAACTAAGCTAAGTTTTCAGCCTGTTCCTCCAAGAATCAAGGTGATGTAGAGAAGAATATGCACCCAACATTCTGGGAGGGAGGGAATATTTGTATGTTTTTTCTTGTTATATCTTTGAAGTAGTTAAGTGGAACTGAGCTTCTAGTTCCAGGTCCCTGACAAATGGAGGCAATAGAGAAGAGAGAAATTCTAGTCTCTTAGGGTACCCTAATCCCCTGAGGTGGGGCTGTAGCAGGCCTGGCCCCGAGAGAATGGGGCCAGAGTACGTATTCTATACTTGCTTTGGTCTAGTAAATATTAGAAGCAGAATTTAAATCCAGGCCTTCCTAAGATAAGTATTCTGACCAAAATGTCCCACTATAGAATGAGGAAAATTTTGATGTCAGTGACATTTTTCTGATAAAATCGTACTTAGGAAATCATATAAATATAGAAAGTTCACAATGTATATTTCTTTCCTGTGTAAAAAATACGCTGCCTTGCCTATATTTTGCTGAAATATCTCCCTTGTTTCCCCTTCCTTTTCCATACTTCCAGACCCCTCGACCAATATTTATTGGTTCCATAAAAATTTCAAACCCTGAAGTGCTCCTTGTCAAATGTGTTTGGGAGACAAATCTTAATTTCAAATTCAAAGAGACCAGTGGAGGTCTCCTTGAAACTCTGGAACCCACAAGTCTGCCAAACTCTGATTTGGTTTACAAAATGCCAAACATCTAGATGAAAAATAAAAAAAAAAAGACAAAACCAATCCCCTACTCCCCACACCAAATTAGAACCCAGCACCTGCATTTTGGCATCATGTAGAGCAGGGCTTCTTAAATTATTTTCCACTCAGGATTCCTTCAGTGCTTCTTAAACTGTGGGTGCTGACCCTATAGGGGTCCTCTTAGAGGATGGCTTTACTTCTCTAAGCTTCAGATACTTTTATCCTCAATGTCTGTGCCTTCACTCTGTTCTACTCACCTCCTTCTCATTGTATTTTCCTTCTCTGCTTCACAAGGAAGAGGGGGTTTCTCTCCTCTCCCTTTCCAGCCAGTTCCTTAAGCTTCAGGTTTATAGAAGATAGTTATTCCCTGTCCAGACGGCATTACTCTTACATAAGAAGTTCTGAGAGAGCACTGCTGTAGGCTATCCCCCTAGCTAGTTTATTCTATAGTCTTAATATAGTTATATCACTAATAACTGTCACAGCTACCTAAGGTGGCAGCTGTTGGAAAACTAATTGAATCAGCTACAAATTCCAGCAGACACAGGTTTCCTGTCCTCATTGCCCAGACCTACAGTAGGAATCTTGGTCAACTTGGACCTCCTCTTTTCCCCTTCCCACCCCCAAGTATTGATCTGTCTTTTCTTCTTTGAACCCTTAACAATACCTCCCGCTCTACTCCATTTCTTGTTGTGGCTGAAAATCTGCGATGTCCCAACTTTCTTTCGTGCCTTCAGCAGCGTCCTTCTCTGACCAACTGTTCATGATGCTGCCACCGAACTCTGCTGCCCCTTTAAACATCTCATTCACAACCTACATTTGGCTCCCTATCAGAGTCCAAATCAAACCTAACTTCTAACTGTGACTGTAAATATCCCCATTACTTGGCAAGTGAGTACCTTGCCTTTCTGGTGTCCCTCCTGTTGTCCTTTACTCCATCTATCCTAAGCTCTCCTCTTCCTTCTCCTCTTCCTTCCCCTTCCCCTCCTCATTCCCTTCCTCCTTCTCCTCCTCTCCTGTTCATAGCTCTCTCCAACCCTTGGCGTCTCTGTTGATAAATTGGATCCAAAGGCAAGACTAGTCTACCTCTTACCTTTAAGTAATATCCTTTGCATTATAAATGCAAGTCTGCATGAAATACTCTTCCAAGATATTTGTATTTATCAGATCAACAAGTACTTACCATGTGCCAGGTACACTAGGAATTTCTAAGCACTGAGAATAAAAAGAGAAAGCAAAAATAATTGCTGACCTTAAGGAGCTTACAATCTAATGGTACATACAAGATACACACAGAGGAGAAGGAAGATAACCTTAGAGCCCTGCTGCCTTAATGAATTATTCCCTTCCCTAGACTGTTCTTTAAGGAAAGTCTCAGCTACCATATTTTGCTTCATGTCCTATTCTCTGGTCATTTCTTAGATAGATTTGCCAATTGCTTTAATACCATCTTTGTACCCTTTCCTGTCCTTGTCCCCTTTTCAATTCTGGAGCAATGAACCATGATCATATTG
Organism: Bettongia penicillata ogilbyi; assembly: GCA_023548195.1. Classification (NCBI taxonomy): domain Eukaryota; kingdom Metazoa; phylum Chordata; class Mammalia; order Diprotodontia; family Potoroidae; genus Bettongia; species Bettongia penicillata. Next base: position 3,320,567 of record JAJHZJ010000671.1, read on the forward strand.
TCTTTCATTAATATAGGATACTGTGTATTATACTCCCCTATACCCCCCTAATTCTATTCCTCTAATTTTCTGGATCAAAGTGTTCCTCCTCCTTGTGTGTTTTTTCTTCCATTAGAGTTTAAGCTTCTTGAGGGCAGGGAGTCTATATTTTTATATTGTGTCACCAATGCTTAGCTCAGTGGTTGGCGCATAGCAAGCACTTAATAAATGCTTATTAAATCATTCATTCACTTCACTCATTCATTCATGCATTTATTTACCTAGCTCAACCACTTCCTTTTTATTGACAAGGAAATGGAAACCCAAAGACGTTTAATGGCTTGCCTAGATGCACAAAAGTAATAAGTGACAGAAGCAGGATTTGAACCTCCATCTTTGACTCCCTATCCAGCGTTCTTTCCCATGGTACCACATTGCCTCTATTATTTGATTTAACTCCTGTAAAATTCAGCCTATATGGGACACCACTATGACAAGAATGGAATTCTTATGGTACCAGCCAATGTAATTCACGTTCAATTTAAACAGCTAATTGGTTTTGTACACTATTCATACCATACATTTTTCATATACTCCTTTCCCATGTTTGTCTCCTCTAGGAATTGTCCATCTCTCTTTTGCATCTACTGTGATTTCCCAGTGAATACTACTTCCCAGTTCCTTTCAATATTTTTCCTTTCCCTCCTCCCCCTTACTAATTATGAAACATCTTCAAATAAATACAATTAAAAAACCCCATAAAAACATTCTGTTCCCTATGAACAATGGCCTGATTTTCCCCCCACACCTCCTTTTTATTCTTAGGGAGTTTTCATTCAGATGGAGTGTTTTGCAGTTGGCTAGTCTTGAGATTTCTGGGAGCTGTAATTGTGTCTCATTAATTCTTACAGTAATGTAGGGTAACTATAAGAAGCAGGCAATTAGTGGCCTGGTCAGTGAACAGAACAGTTAATCAGCAGACAAAGGATGGGGCTCAGGACCTATTAGTCTGAAAGGAAGTGCTGCTATTGTCCCAGGTCCTAGGAATGCAGGCAGGCTTGCCTTAATGTTGAACGGGTGAAGAGAGCTATGTTTGTCTTTTTGCTAAACCAGTTTTTTTGGTTTTTGTGTTTTGGGCTTGGTATGTGTTTATACAGATACTTCAGAGGGTTCCTTGAAGTAATGGTTTTTAAGAATCAGGAGATGAATATCTTGCTAGGATACACCATGAGTATTCTCACCCAGTTCTACAGCCCTTGGGCTTTATTTGGGAAGGGAAAAAAATACAGCAACGTAAAATTCTTCCTACCCCCCAAAAAAAATAAATAAAAACACCTCAAACCCTTAATAGACTGCAAAATAAAATTTTAAAAATCATCAAAACCCAACCTAACTGTTTAATAGAATCATGCTAGAGATAGAAGCCTTTAGTGGATCCTCTGTTGTCTGAAAGTAGCAAGCGTGGAAGACAGTGAGACAGTTAAAACAAGCCTCACATCATCACTCAGGCATGCTTTGGATATTTCTTTTTAGGAAATCATGTACTTTCAATGTATATGAATGGTAACTGGCCAAACATGATTTTAAAAACATTTTAGCCCTGATAGTAGGAGTTTTTGACCTTTAAAGAACATATGTCACGAACCCTTTGGGCAGTCTGGTAATGCCTACGATGTGGCTTCTCAGAATCTTTAAAAATAAACATAATATATACATGTATTTTTTTTTTTACCAATTTTATTAAAATATAGCTATCAAAATTAAATAGACCAATGATTTTGAAATGAAAATTAATTATAATTGAGATACAGTTATTAAAATATTACTTTAAAGTCAAATTCAGGGACCCCAGTTTTAGAATCCTTGATTTATGGAGTTTTTTTATGAGAAATTCATAGCTTAAATTGTGTTTCCAAACCCCTATATTGGAAAGTTCATTGTTTTGGCCATAGAATGTGTACTCTGCTCTGGAAAACCATGTAATGGTGATAATGGGAATCATGTAAAATGTTGTAAATGTGAAGTGATGATTAAGAAGAAAATGGTTTATCAATAATACATCACCCTGGGGGTTATTCACTGCTCAAGCAAACAATTCTTCAAATAGAATGACATTTCCACTCCTCAAGAAAGCATACATTTAGTAGAAAGGACTGATTAAACTTTCTTTTAAAAAGTGAAGCTCATTTAATAATTAACTTATTTCCCCAAGTCAGGTGCAGGCCTCCAAATAAAGACATTTTTTTCCTCCTGTTGTGTCTCTAAGAACCTCTCTGTTGCTTTAGCTTCCTTGGATTCCTGTCAAAAATAAAGATTGGAAAATAAATGCTCCCAGGCTTTTTTTTTTATTAGGAATTCAGTTATTTATAAATAATTAGCTTCATTTGTTAAATATTTGACAGATTTTTCCACTTTGAGGCAAAGAATAGTAGGATGGAGTGATGAGTACCTGTGTTGTAGAAGCCGCCTTATCAAATAATCAGGAAGATGAAGCCCATAGGGACCTCTTGCAGTCTTTTGTTTAGGGTGCATTCTCAGAAGAAATGGCACGTTTTGCTCAGTGTGTTGTATGTATTTAATTTCTTTGAAGTGTTAAAAGACCAAATATTCTTGTATTAGTTGGAATGAAAACTGGCCTGCCAGTCAGAGACCTAGATTTTCAGTCACCTCTGACACTGAGGATTACTTGTGTGACCGGGTAATTATTTAACTTTTCTGAGCTTTAGATTTTTCATCTGTAAAATGAAGGTATTGGAGCAGATGATTTCCAACATCTTTATCAGCTCTACTGTTCTAGGACTAAACAAAGAAGAAGTATTACTTATGACTTGAATTTAAAATGTAGACATTTATACCACTGCAATCAATGTCCATTGAACAATGCCTAGCTGTCTGATTCTTCCAACACATTCTCTCTTGGCATTGTGAGGGGCTGTAGAAATCCTACTTTTAGCCTAAACATGGTAAGAAAGCTTTCCACCTGGCATCATTTTCCCTTAAATTGCCCTGCCTAGTCCCTCATTAAGGCAGATGGTGAAGTGCAGGGGCCCTCAACCTGGGGTTCAGACACGTATACTTGTGAGTATAGGAAAATTGTCAAGGGAGAAACAGGGAATTTTGTGTAAGTAATACTATCTTGTTGAAATTAATCTGCATTTTACTCCTTATATGCATATGTAGGGTAAACTCCAGATTCTATTTCCTTTCATAGTGAATAGGGGATATGGGAAGGTTGATTGAAAACAAGGGACACAGATATCCCTGGTGTAGTGGGGAGCCAGACTTGGAAGAAGGAGACCTGCGTTTGAATCCTTCCTAGATCACTTACTAGGTATGCAATCATGAGAAAATCAACTAACCTTTCACAACCTCAGTTTCCTCATGTATGAAATGGTGATAATACTACCTGTGCTAACTACCTTACAGTAGTTTTAGGAAGGAGTTTTTCAAATCTTAAAGCAATATTTTATAAGTATTAATTATAGTTTAAAAATTAGCCATACCCACCTATTTTGGTAGAGAATAAATTCTTTTCTGAATTCAGAGAATTTAATATTTAATGAGTTCATCCCCTGGTGGAGCATAAACTCATTGTGAGCATAAACTATCTCTTTTTTTGTCCTTGTTTTCCCAGTCTAGCAATGGGACCCTGAAACACATTTTTCAATGACTTGGATAAAGGTATAGAAAGCATTCTTATAATATTTGTAAAAGACAAAAGGCAAGAAGGGACAGCTAATACACTGGTTCCAAAATAATCTTGATGGATTGAATCTAATAAATTGAAGATTAGTAGCAATAAATGTAAAATCTTACGCTTGGGCAAGGAATCAACTTTATCAGTCCGAGACGAGGGGACAGAGCTATTTATGAGCCAGGGATACTTATACACCTCTTGCCCAGGAACAAAACTTTGCTCACAGGGGAGGAAGATCTGAATCCACAGTATAAAGCAGTTTCCTTTCATTAGACTAGATACAATGGATATGAATGAAGTTGGGGGGTTATATGGAATGCAAGCCCAATTATGAGTCATCAGGGTGATATGGTAGCAAAACATACTGATGTGATCTTGGACTGCTTTAAGAGAAGTGCATTCCAAGAATAGGAAAGTGTTATATCCTCTGTACTCTGTCCTAGACAGAACACATCTGGAGTATTGTGTTCTTTTCTGGTCATCGCAGTTTTAGGAGGGCCTTTGATAAGCAAGGGCCTGTCTAGAGGAAGGCAACCAGGGGAGTGAAAGGCCCTGAGTTCATGACGTGAGAATTAGTTGAATGAACTGGTGATGTTTAGCTTGGAGCAAGGAAGGGTCTGCCAGGTCATGGATAGCAGTCATCAAATATTTGAAAGTCTGTTATGTGGAAGAGAAATTAGGTTTATTTTGTTTGGATCTAGAAGGCAGAACAAGTAGCAATGGGTGGAAGTTGCAGAGGCCAGTTTAGGCTTGAGGTTAGGAACAACTTCCTAATGATTGCAGCTGTTACAAAGAGGAATGGGATGTTTTAGGAAGTGGTGGGCTCCTTTCACTGACGGTCTTTGAGCAAAGGATGGCCAACCATACTTTTTGGTGTGCGGTGGTGGAGAATCTTTTTTGGGTATAGTTTGTGATGGCCTCTGAGATCTCTTCCATCTGTGAAATTCTGCGTTGGAATGTTTTGCATGCTGTAGATTAAGCCTGAACAACATATGACTAAAAGATTTTAGGCAGCCTGTGAAAAATGTAAAGTTGCTACTTTGCACTCTCCTGTTGCCATGTGACATGTTGCAACCAACCATGTCCATCTGTCTAGCCTTTCTGTGGCCTGAAGAAGCTTACAAGTTGTGCAAGTCTGCTACAGTTGAACGGAGTTTTGTTGATAACTTATTGTCTATTTATAACAGCCAACACTGATTTATGCTGATCTAGCCTATTAAAAAAAGTTCAAATCTCTATTTGAACAAGACCACCATTTTCATCAGCGTGGACCTTATCTTTAAGTCTACCACATCTTAGTTAATGGTCTTTATGACTTGATAGAGTTTTAAAAAATTCACCTGGTGGCCCATCTTCTAACTCTGAAATATAGTCTATTTCTGTGTAATCTATTTTGAAATAAGCTTCTTATTTCATTGTCCTGAAATAAAGGTTATAACCTTACCAAATAAAACTGGAGATTTGATTTCTACAGCTTGTCCTCTCTTCAATCTATCTGCCAAAATAACCATCTTAATTTAAAGAGCTGGCTATGCTACTTACCTCTTAAGAAACCTTCAGTGGCTCTCCTTATTGCCTCTGCACTAAAATACAAATTCCTTACTTAGCATTCATGGCCCTCTAAGATATTGATCCAATTTACCTTTTCAGCTTGATTTCCTAGTACTCTCTTTAAACAGTTGCTTTAAGGCTAGCAAAGAGCTTTACAAATATCTCATTTTATCCCTCCTACCTGGGAGGTAGGTGCTATTATTATCTTTATTTTACAGCTAGGAAACCAAGGCAGAGAGAATTCAAGTGACTTGCATAGAGTTAGTGTTTAAGGCTGAATTTTAACCCAAGCCTTCCAGACTCCAGGTCCTATTAAGTGCCTATAAGTTTGTTATTGACACACTAGACATCCCACCAAAATGAATTTCTTCCTTTTCTCTGATCTCATCTTGCCTCTACATTCACATTGGCACTTGTTGTATCCAGAATATACCTCTTCATCATCTCTGACTTTAGGGATACTCTTTAAAGTCAGATTACGTGCCAATTCCTCAATGAAGTTTTCTTTGACACTTGAGTTGAAAGTATTTTTCCTTCTGCTCAAATTTTCTCAAGTGTACTTTGTATCTATACTTTGCTACTATCACATTTTCCCTTATCTTATATTTTGTGTGTGTATGTGTGTGTGTGTATACAAGGTGTCATCCCAGTAGTCAATTCCATTATGAAAAGAGTTCTTGGAAGAGAAATAATAAATTATGAGCGATTCTTTGAAAAAAAGTTCTACCTTTCATAATCAGAGGAATGCTAATTAAAACAGTTCTGAATATTCTGCTCAATGTGAGAAAAACAAAAAACCAAATGGTGGCATGGTTGTGGCAAAACAGGGATAGAATTAACATGCTAGTGAACCATAATTTGGTTCATTCTTTTTTGAAAGCAAAATTAAATTATACAGAAAGAATTTCCATAATGTGTATACCCTTAAATCCAATGATCCAATTATTGGCACTGTGCCACAAGGAGGTTACTAAGAGGAGGAATAAAACCTAGCTATTAAAACAAAACAAAACTAAACAAAAAACATACTTCTTCCTCAATATTCTAATAGCAAAAAATATATAAACAAATATTCTCATATTTATGCTTCTAGCTCTGATTTATTTCCTGATCACTAGTCTTACCTGTCTCTAATAGTTTACTGGGTTTTTTGAACTCGATGTCCCATAGACATCTTTAACCCAAAACGTCCAAAACTGAACTTATCATTTCCCCCAGACTTTCCCCTTTTCCTAACTTGGCTATGTTGAAGATACTACCATCTTCCTAGATATCAAAGCTCACAACATGGTGATTCCTCACTTTCATCCCCTCCCCTATCTGATGGCAAATTCTGTCCATTCTAACTTAACAACATTTCTCATATATGCCCCCTTCTCTCCTCTGACAAAGTTAACACTCTAGTGTAGACCTTCATCATCTCGTGATCAAACAGCTGAAATAGTACTCTGGCTGGTCTCCCTGACTCAAAGATCTCCCCATTCCAGTCCAGTCTTCAGCTGCCAAAGTGTTCTTCCCAAAGTATAGGTCCCACTGTCTTACTCCCTTAGTTAATAAACTCCCATATCTCCCTGTCCCTTTTACTGTCAGATATAAAATCCTTCAGTTGGCTTCTAAAATCCTTCACAACATGGTCACCTCCTACTTTCCAGTCTTCTTACGCTTTACTCCCTTCTACTTAGCTATCCAGCAAAATTGCCCTTGATATTCTCCTATCAGATACTGTCTCCTGACTGTGAATTTTCACCATCTGTCTCCTATGCCTGGAATGTTCTTTCTCCTTTTCTCTGCATACTGGCTTCTCTGGCCATCTTCAGGGTTCAGTTCAATTCAAACCCCTCCTTCTGCAAGTGACCATTTCAGGTCCTTCCCCAGACTCATACTGGTACCTTACTTTGGAGATGACCTCAAGTTTATTCTATGAGTTTTACATTTGTGTAATTGTTTAGATATTGTCTCCCCCTGTAGATTGTGAGTTTCTTGAGGGTATGGACCATATTTTTGTCTTTTTTTGTATCTTTAGGGCTTAGCATAGGGCCTGAAACATAGTAAATGCTTAATAAATGCACACACATGCAGGAGCACACCTGTGTGCTTTCTTTCCCTTTAATTTTTATGCCCATTGGTGGCTGTCATTAGGAGACAGTTATATTATTTCTTCTATTTTTGAGCACCTCAGGTATCTAGGGTATCTTTTTATCTTACTACTGTGCATTGCATGGTATTATGCTCTATAACAGAAGAATGAATAGTAAATTATTTTTTTTTCAAGGTGAGGTCTATTCCCTACAAAGAAAAAGTTTTAAAGGTAGCCAACACTGAAATACAACATCAAAAAGGTGACAAAACACAAATACATATAAAACTATGTCTCTGCAAAACTGGGAGTTCTAGGAGTGGAGCCAACGTGGCAGAGAAAAGGCAGGGACTTACCTGAGCTCTTCCATATTTCTCTCCAAACAACTTTAATGGCTCAAAACAAATTCTGGAGTGGTAAAAACCACAATTTTAAGCCTAAGACAAGTTAAAACGTCAGCAAGAAAGGTCTGTTGCACCAGAGTAAGAATGGAATACAGTTCAGGGCAGGCCACGTCTCAGCAAACAGCCAGCATTGTGGGTGACTGGGCAGAGGCAGTGGTGGTGGCTTCCCAAGCTCTTTCCAATTCACCTTTCTATTTCTTAGCCAGTACCAGTTAGTTCTGATAACTACCATCTCATAATCCAGTTTAGGATCTGATACTGCTAAACCTCTTTCTTTTATATCCCTCCCCACACCCATTTTCCTTTCATATTCTTAACCTTTTATTCTTCCAAATGAATTTTATTATTTTTTCTAGCTCAATAAAAATTGTTTTGGGGTAATTTAATTGGGATGGCATTGAATAAGTAGATTAGGTAGAACTGTAATTTTTATTATATTGCTCTTGGAGTGAGGAATTGATCTTGAACATGAACATGAACAATTAATATTTCTCTAATTATTTAAATCTGACTTTGTTTGTATAAAAAGTTTTGGTAATTATGTTCGTGTAGCTCCTGACTATATTTTGGCAGGTATACATTCCACCAGGTATTTTATGCTGTCGATGGTAATTTTAAATGGGGTATCTCTTCTTACAGGATTTTGTTGGTGATATATAGAAATGCTGATAACTTATGTGGGTTTATTTTATATTCTGCTATGTGACTAAAATTATTCATTGTATCAACTAGCTTTTTAATCTCTAGGATTTTCCAGTTATGTTATCTTATCATCTACAAAAAGAATTTTGTCACCTCATCGCCTATTCTGATTCCCTCATTTTTTTCTTCTCTTATTTTTATTGTTAATTTTTGTAATGTAATTGAATAATGTCAGTGGTAATGGGCACCCTTGTTTCACTCCTGATTTTACTGGGAAGGCTTCTAGTGCGTCATTACAAATGATGCTTACAGATAGATGCTTTTAGGTAGATGCTTATCTTTTAAAGGAAAAAAATCCATTTGTACTTTTGAGTGTTGTTTTTTTAAATAGGAATGAATGTTACATTTTGTCAAAAGCCTTTTCTGCATATGTTGATATAATCATTTTTTTGCTTTTGTAATTGATATAATCAATTATGTTAATAGTTCTTATGTTAAACCATCCTTGCTTTCCTGATATAAATTCCAATTGGTCACAAGTTGTATAATTTTTGTGATATATTGTTGTAGTCTTCTAGCTAGTATCTTATTTAGGATTTTTGCATTTGTGAAATTGGTCTATAATTTTCTTTCTGTTTTTGCCCTTTCTTATTTATGTATCAGCACTGTATTTGTTTCATAAAAGGAGATTAGTAGGACTCCTTTGCCTATTATTTCAAATAATTTATTAAATATTGGAATTAGTTGATCTTTAAATGTTTGGTAGAGTTCATTTATAAATCCTTTTGATCCTGATGCTTTTTACTTAGAAATCTCATTTATGGTCTGTAAAATTTCTATAAAGTAGGTTTATTTAGATATTATATTTCCTCTTCTGTTAATCTAGGCAGTTTATATTTTTGTAAGTATTCTTCCATTTCACTTAAATTGCTAAATTTTTGTCAATTAATTAGGTAAAATAATGCCAATAATTGCTTTGATTTCAACTTCATTAGTGACATTCATTCTTTTCATATTTGAAACTAATGATTTGGTTTTCTCTGTGTTTAAAAATCATATTATTCAATATGGTTTATATATGCTACCCTTTTCACTGTTTTTTTCCCACAAAACCAACTCTTTGTTTTATTTATTAATTCAGTAGTTTTCTTGCATGTGACTTTATTAATCTCATCTTTGATTTTAGGATTTCTTATTTGGTAGTTTAATTGGGGATTTTAAAATTGTTTTCTTTCTGGTTTGTTAAAAATTGTATAATCAATTCATTGGTCTTCTCTCTATTTTATTGATGTAAGGATTTAGATATATGAGTTATCCTCTGATTACTATTCTTTCTGTATCCCATCAGTTCTGTTATGTTGTATCATTATTATCATTTTCTTTAATAAAATTGTTGTTTTTTATGACTTGTTCTTCAACTAACTCATTCTTTAAGATTAGGTTGTTTAGTTTCCAATTGATTTTTAATCTGTGTTTCTATGGTACCTTGTTATATAAAATTTTCATTGCATTGTGATCTGCAAAGGATGCATTTAATATTTCTGGAGTAGTTTTCTTTTGCATTTAAACATAAAGTTTTATGATCTAATTTGTGGTAAATTTTTGTAAAGGTGTCAGTACCACTGAGAAAAAGGTATATTCCTTTCTGTTCCCATTCAGTTCTCTTCAGATATCTATTATATTTAGCTTATCCAAGATTCTATTTATCTTCTTGACTTCTTTCCTATTTTTTTATCTAGTTCTGAGAGAGGAAGGTTGAAGTTCACCACTAATGTAGTTTTGCTATCTAGCAACAGCTGTATTTGATTTAGCTTTTCCTTGAAAAAATTGGATGCTATAATATTTGGTACATATGAATCTAGTATTACTATTACTTCATTATTCATAGTACATTTTATCACAATATAGTTTCCCTGTTTATTTCTTTTAATTAAATCTATTTCAGCTTTAACCTTGTCTCAGATCATGAATGCTAACTCTGCTTTTTTTTTTTTTGCGTTAGTTGAGGCATAATAAATTCTTTTTGATCTCTTTATTTTTACTCTATGTGTCTCTCTCATTTTTAAATGTGTTTCTCATAAACAACATATTTTCAGATTCTGGTTTCTAATCTATTCTGTTATCCATTTTTGTTTTATGGGTGAATTCATCCCAATCTCGTTCAAAGTTATAATCACTAGTTCTGTATGTCTCTTCATCCTATTTTTCGTCACTGTTTATCCTTCTCTACCTCTCTTTTTATCCTATTCCTCCTCAGACTTCTAATTTACTTCTGACCACTCCCTTGCTAATCCACATCTCTTCTAAGAATTTCTTATCTTCTCACCTTGCCATCCTATTCCTTAACCTGCCCATCTTTCTAAGATTTCTTTTTTTATTCTCTCCCCTTACCCTTTTATTTCTTAGTCTGCACACCCTTTTAAGAGTTCTTCCCTTATTCTACCTCTTCACTCTCCTATTTCTCTGTAAATTATGAAGACCTTTATACCCCTGTAGATAGCTATGTTATTCCCTCTTTAACTCAGTTCTGATAAAGATATGGTTTTAGCATGATCCCTCGCCCCTCCCCCCTTGTCCTCCACTATATCAGTTCATACATTTACACCTGGTTTGTATGAGATAATTGCTTCATTTTGCCTCTCCCTACCCAATTTTATTTTTTAGAACCACCTTATCATACTTACTTCAGTGCTAGGCTTTCTATCTATGTGTGCTTTTTCAAAATACTCTGATAATGACAACATTCTTAAAAGTTATAGATAACATTTTCCTATACAAGAATTTGACCTTATTGAATCCCTTATAACTGTTTTTTTAACTTTCCTGTGTTTCTCCTGGTTCTTGTCAAATTTTTCATTGAAAATTTTTAATTAACTAAATATCCATTTTTTTTCCATTCAGGATTACACTCAGTTTTGCTGAGTAGGTTATTTTTGCTTGCAAACTCAGTTTCTTTGCTCTTTGGAGTGTCGTATTCCATGCCTTTGGCTTTTAATTCAGAAGCTGCTAAATCTTGCATTATCCTAACTATAGTTCCACAATATTTAACTTTTCCCTCTTGTTGCTTGTAGTATTTTCCCTTTGATCTGGAAGAAACTTTCAAACATAGTCATAATGTTCCTGCGAGTTTTCATCTTGGGATCTCTTTCAGATAGTGATAGGGTGGATTTCACCCTTGAGTTCTAAAACTTCAGGGTAATTTTCCTTAATAATTTCTTGAAGTATAGTGTCTAGACTCTTTTTTGGATCATACTTTCAGGTAGTACAACAGTTCTTACATTGTCACTCCTAGATCTGTTTTCTAGGTTACTTGTTTTTCAAATGAGTTGTTTCATGTTCTCTTCTATTTTTCATTCTTTTGATTTTCTTTGATTATTTCTTGGTGTCTTATGGTGTCATTAGTTGCGCATTGCTTAATTCAGATTTTTAAGGGGTTATTTCTTCTGTAAGTTTTTGAATCTTTTTTTTCCGATTTGATTTCTTTTCATACTTTTCTTGCTTTTCTTGCATTACTCTTATTTTTTTCTAATTTCTCCTCAACCTCTTTTTTTTGATTTTCAAAGTCCTTTTAAAGCTCTTCCAAGAACTCTTTTTGACTTTGTGACCATTTTACATTTTTCTTTGAAGTAGAAGTAGCTGTTTTGACTTCATTGTCTTTTTCTGAGTTTGAACCCAGATCTTGTCTATTAACCATAGTAGCTATCTATGATTGGTTTTTTTCTCTTTTACTTACTCATTTTTAGCAGCTTATTTCCTGTCCATTAACTTTACTAGAGTCTGGTTGTGGTCCTGAGGTATGGGGAATAATGTCACAAAGTTCAGGTTTTATGTGCTGTTGTTTTCTGAGTGTCTGACCTAAGGTACTCCTCTCCACCCCTGAGTCACAACCAGGAAGCCCACCAACACTGTCACCACATGCTGTTTCTCTTTGTGGTTTCTATGGTGGCTACATCTTTCAGCTCCCTGCTCTGCCCTGGATCCAAACCCAGGGATCTTGTTCTCCTGTTAGTGACCACAGTTAGCAGGGCTTGAAATTTAGAAGGGGCTAAATTATGAAGGGATTTGAGTGCCAAACAGAGAATTTTGTATTTGGTTCTGGAAGCCATAGGGAGCCACTAGAACTTATTGAGTAAGGGGTGACATGTCCAGATCTGTACTTTAGGAAAACCACTTTGGTGGCTGAATAGAGGATGGACTGGAATGGGGAGAGACTTGAGGCAAGCAGACCCTCTAGCAGCCTGATGTCATAGCCCAGATGTGAGGTGATGAAAGTTTGCATGAGAGTTATGGCAGTACCAGAGGAGAGAAGGGGAAATTGATGGGTCTTGGATATGGGGGAGTGAGTGGTTTCAAGGTCCTTGGAGTCAGAAGGTGGAGTGTCTTGTTCAAGGAATAACAAGAAATCCAAAACAAGAAAATATAATGATTAAAATCTGCAGTTAAATTCAAGTGTTGACAAAGTTTGGGTGAGTCAGGAAGGGGAATGGGAAACAGAGATAACAGTTTTTTATATTAATGTTTTTATATTAAAAGTTTTATATTAATGTTACTCTCTTTGACTTTTGTTATATTTCACTGTTACTCAGAAAACATGATTAGAGTTGAAAATAGCCCCCCAAAAAGAATTGAGTAGGTTAAAGTAAAACTGCTCTTTTCCTGCAGAAAGGTTCAAATCAATCTCTTCTTTGGGAAGGAGACTAGTTAGAAGATCAGATGGGAGAACAGTGTTTGTTTTAATTTTCCCTATTAGTAATTGTCATAGACTTGGTGTTTGCCACAAGACTAACATAACTTTTACCCTATATAGGTATAACCTCAATAAGATGCTGTTTTTGGATTACTAAGAACATAGTTGTGACAACCTCCCTCACTGCACCCCCCACTCACAATATGGTTTTGATAGGAAAGAGAGGGAGAAAGACTCAGCTCCAGCATTATTTCCCAACTCTGTTCTGAAATAGTTTTCCAGAAAATCACACAATGGATTGGGGATTTCTGCAGGTACTAAGATAATTGACTCAAAACATTGTACTTCGGTTAGGTTCCTAAATGCCTCCAAGGCCAAGATAATAGTAGTGAACACTGTTGGTTCCCATGCTTTGGTGGACGGGCCGATTGCCAAGTAGGACTAGAAATAAACCATGTCAGAGGCGTCTGGAGGAGAGTACTAGATTGGAATGTTTGTTCTGGCATGAAGATTCATACCCATGACCTACCAGACACTCCCACTACCACGATGGTGGATTTAAGCATTATCTTCAAGAACTGATAAAAAGGGGAGTGTTGTTGAAAGACATCACTGTGTATTTTTTATTTTATTTCTAAATTTTTGTTGGATAGGATCTTATAAAATCTGGATCTCTGAAATGGACATAGGAAGCATTCTCTCCCCCTTTCCCTCTCCCCCATCCCCTTAGGCTAAGGGGAGGAGGGAAGTTGATGATTTTTGGTATGTACAGTGCTGTGAATTCCAGTGGTCTCACAAAGTTATGTGGCACACTCCCACTTTTTACTGTGCAGCAACAACACTTGTGGCTTTAGGCTAGAATGTCATTGGAGAGGATGGGTTGTTAATGAGAAGTTAGTTGTGTGTGTTGAATAAACTGGTGTGTTGGACTCTACTGTTCCTTGCTCCTTAATTGTTGGCCATATATAAAGAGCTGTCAGTGTCTGGTCTGGGTTTTTGCCCCTTCTTTGTTGGTCATGTATATAGCTGTCAACTTCTTGTCTGGATTTATGAACCTTGTGCTAACCATTCTTGGAGAAATTCTAGTGTTTGGCTTTTTTCCTGACTCTACTCTGTCTTTTCTTCTCTTTCCTCCTTCTCTCTCTCCTTTTTCCCTCCTCCCCCAACATCCCCAAGGATAGATCATCTGTAGATCCTTTTCTCTCAGACATTAGACACCTGATTAATCCCAGAGAGTCCTTAATTACTTTTTGTAGTTGCTTAAAACATGAGTTAGAGTTTTTGATTGATTGATTAACTTGAGCTATGGGGGGTGGGGTAACAATGCCATAGTTTTTGTACTTGCCAAAATGGCTTGCTCATTTTTTTTGGTTCTGAGGACTAAGGCAAGGGAATATCACCTTGCCTTGTAGAGTGGGCCTATGGTAACTAGAATTTACTAGATTGTATTTGTATCTCAAGTGCTTGGTACACTAGGACTTTGTAAGTGTTTGTTGACTGATTCGTAGAATATATTTTAAACAGTTTGGTGTTCCAAAGTAAGAGACCAGGGAGAGGATATTTAGACGCCTGAACGGACCCTGGTACAGTTCTTATGTCATGGGATCCTTGGGCAGTCTGGTGTAGCTTATGGATCCTTTACTTCTCAGAATAACATTTTTAATGCATCAAATAAAGCACAATAGATTACAAAGGAAACTATTTTTTAAAAAGTTCATGAACCCCAGGTTAAGTACTCCTGCTCTAGTGGTATTGCTCTAATTATATTTAGAGTCATTGGCTGGGAATGAGAGACACGTATGCCTGAAGGCAGGACTAAGTGACCATCTTAGCTAGCGCCTCTTGAATTCTTTGGTATTATGGTTATGCAAACTTTTAATTCAGCTGCTTATACAGGGTTTCCCAAAAGTCATAGGGCAGTTTAAATTTATTAAATCTTTGGCCTTTAGGACACCCTGGACTTTAGGTATCTGGGACAAAATGACTGTGAAACACAAGGAAAGGATGTACAACCCTAAAACAAAATCTCCCTCGAACATAAAGCACATTCACTAAACATTCAAATTCTATGTAACATGAAACATCCGGGGTTATTCAAACAGTGTTACATTTATGTGGATACTCCAGTGATACAATTATTTAGCTTCTTGTATTTCCTGTTTCCAAGATACTGCTCCAAACTGGAACTTGTTGGAAGAATAAATTATGTGACATAGAAAACTTCCTTCCGATTTTATTTATGGTCAAAAACTCCTGAATGCATCTGTATTATTGGAAGGACTGGAGGCATAAGACAAATATTGAGAACAGAATCCTTAAAAGATTCAAAGCACACAAGAAGGGATCAGCAGAAGGGCAGGGCAGAAGTCACTACAGCCTTCATCACTCTAGCAGTCCAACCTGAGTTCTACCAGAAGCTTTCTGTGTGAATCTGAGACATTGTCTATCTACATCTTTGGTGCCTTGGCTTCCTTATGTACTAGACACACCGTCAGTAAATACTTTGGATATTGGAACTTTGGGGTTAGAGGAGATGATAGGTCATTTGTTTAACATTCCCTTCACACACACATGTACACACATGTCCACATGTACATATACATATGCACTCACATGCATGTGCACACATACATATGCACACACGTACACACATGTGCACACACAAATACACATACACTCATGCTTGTGTACACACATGCATACACATGTTTTACAGATGAGACAACTGAGATGAAGTAATTTTCCAAAGAAGTAATTAGTAGTTGACCTGTCTTGGAACAGTCAGTCTTCTGACCAATTTACCAAGCTACATTTCCAATCTTGTTGATGGATTGGCAAAGAGGAAGAGAAATCTACCTGCCTGAGTATCTGGAAGGCAATTCAAGTGACTGTTTGGGAGCCACTGGTTTGGGGTTGTGAATAAGGACTGTTATTATCTGCAGTCTTAAAAAACTGCCCTTACAGCCTTCCTTTGAGGGTCCTGGGAAGCTGTGGCTGGTGTTTCCATGTAGGTAGGCTTTCTAGACCTCCTCTAGACTCTGTTTCCCTATCCCTCATCCAGTTGAAAACTTTCAATTGCTGATAGGGAAGTCAACCTAGGCGAAAGTAGGAGGAAGGGTGTGGGTGCTAAAAGTGAAATTATTGATAGAGAGACAAGTAGGAAAAAGTGGTTGAAAGTCACATTGCTTAAGACTTAAAGATGTACTTTCTCATTCAACAGGTTTCTCATTCAGCTAAGTATTTAAAAGTGCTAAGTGTTTAAAAGGAAGCAAAAGAGGCTGGGGATGAAGGAAGGAGGGAGGAATAGATAAGGGTGGTGGGAAAGAGAGGAAGGAGAAAGAAGCAAGGGAAGAGGAAAGAAAGGGAGAGTCAACAGGGGAGGTATAGGGGTGGGGAAAGGAGAAAAGATATTAGGGAAGGGAAAAAAGGAGAGGGGAAGGAAATAGAAGACAGCATCCTGCACTCTGTAGAAGCTTGATTACCGTCACATAAGTATAGCATAGGAAAAAAAACCCCAATAATTAGGGAGTAAGTATAAGTGACATATGGACAGAGGCAACATGTAATCAAGGGGAAGATATTTATTAAAAATAAATATAGAAGAAAGAAAAAAGAAAGGAGGCAAGGTGGAGTCAGAGGTCTCAAGTTCAAATTCTTCCTCCAAAGCTTGAATTTTGTGGACAAGTAATTTAGTACTTCTGGGACTCCATTGCTTCATATATAAAATGAAGGAAGGTCCCTTCCAATCAACTCCATTATTTATGTCAACTTCAATAATTTCCTATTACTTCTAGGATTAAATATA
Organism: Bettongia penicillata ogilbyi; assembly: GCA_023548195.1. Taxonomy (NCBI): domain Eukaryota; kingdom Metazoa; phylum Chordata; class Mammalia; order Diprotodontia; family Potoroidae; genus Bettongia; species Bettongia penicillata. The sequence goes on from JAJHZJ010000671.1 coordinate 3,337,409, forward strand.
AACTCTATTTGTCATTGAAAGTCTTTTAGGACCTGTCCCCAACCTTCCTAGCTAGTCTTAAAAGAGCAAACAGACATTTATTATATACCTACTATGTACCAGGGACCTGAATTCAAATCCAGCCTTAAATATATACTCTGTGACTGTGAGCAGGTCACTCAATTTCTATTTACCTCGGTTTCCTTATCTGCAAAATGGGGATAATGAAAGCACCTACCGATCATCATTGTTGTGAGGGTAAACTGAGGTATTTGTAAAGTACTTGGCAAACCTTACAGTGCTATATGATTGCTACCTACTGTTATTGGTGTTTTTGTTTTTATACAGACTTCCCTTAGGAATAGAAGGTGCTTGAGGGAAAAGGCTTTCCCTTTTGTTCTAGTGCCTGGTCCATAGTATATTCTTAATAAATGTTTGGGGATTGATTCCATTTGTAGAACTACGTTCCTAAGCTGGGAGATCTCTGTACGAGCCCCCAGGATATGTGACAGGACCTAAACTCCTTGCTCTAAAAATGCCTTATTTATTCGTGTGTGTGTGTGTGTGTGTGTGTGTGTATGGGTATGTATGCATGTGTGTAAGAATTTTAAGGCCCTTCAATTAACTTGGCAATTTAGGATTTACTGTGTTTGACTAAACTTCAGGATGGAAGGCAGAACCAAGCCCCAGAAGCCCACATTCCACGGGAGTTTGGGGAGGCAGGATTGCAAGCTTGCAGCATGGCCTGGGGCTCCTTGTTCGGTTCTTTTCACCTGAGCTAGGGCCTGGCCTGGTCTCTGGGTGCCTCCTGCTTCCTTTCCCTCCTTGTTCTGGGGGTGGCTGCAGCCCAAGAGAGCCCCAGTGCAGTTACGTAATGAAACTCAGCTGCATGTGTTTTATTAGGATTCAGAGTTTGTAAATCCATGATTGAGGCTGGAGACTTTCAGGAAATACCGGCCTAATAAAATCGAGAAGGTAAATTGATATCGCGCTGTGCGTCTGACTGAAACAGCTTGGACAGAGGAAGCTAGCTGCTGAACAATTTATTTTTCAGATAATAACCTAGGACTGCCTGGCAGGACATTCAGAAGGAAAACACAGTAATTAATTTGTCACTGAAACCTGAGGGGTCCCTTTCCACTTATAGGTGATAATGAATGTTTTGCATGTAATTAGCCAGAATAATTAGCACATCCCCAGTAACAAACAGACTGACTGGTGCTCTGCAAACACAATTAATTGTTGTGTTAACAGAGGCAATTGTGTCTCTTTATTGTGCCACACAACCCCCCCCTCCCCCTTTGCACATACTAGACCTATTTTGGAGCTTGGCTCTTTCTGCAGATAGGAAGGAGAATCCATAAAACTGTACCTCTTCCATCTGCTGCACAGAAATTTCCAGACCACCAGGGGACTTGTTTGTCAAAACTTGTTAAACAATTTGTAATCTTCAACATGTGTTTTACTGTATTAACGGATGAACTGTTCAAATCAACTGACTGGGTAAGCCAGGAAAGCAGCGCGAATCAATCACAGGCTGACATTTGGAGCCCTGAGAACTTGGTTCCCCCCACTCCACTCTTTCCTTTCTCTGAAAAAGGAATACATAAAAATATTGAGCACCAGAAAGAGGGGGGAGGGCAGAGAAAAACCCAAAGGTAAGTTTTTACTAATGATCTTTCAAATTATTTATTCCATCAGCCGTCATCTTAGATTTATACTGGGTGATGCTGGGTGGCTTGGGTGCACATGCATTTGCCTGTGTGTGTGTGTGTGTGTGTGTGTCTGCATGTAAAAGTGTGTGATGTGGGGGAAGAAAAAGCTTGAGATGCTCAGGTCCATTTTGATCAGAAAGTAAATGAATGCCTTAAACAGTTAAGGGATTTATTAGACTCAATTTAACAAGCTTTTATTAAAGGTCTACTGGGGGCACGGCACTGTGCTAGGCACTGGGGGGCTAAGAGGAAGGAAGCAAAATGGAACTATGCTTCCCCTCAAGCAGCTTCCATTCTACTGCATTTAGAACAGTCCCTCAAACACATGAGACAATATAGCTAAAGCACTCTGCAAACCTTAAATGTGCTATGAATATGAGCTGTTAGCTATTGTTACTGAAAGCCTCCTTTTCTAACTTTGGAAAATATTTTAAATGATGACAAAGAAGACTATAGGCTTATATATAGTATGTCTAGTATAGTATAGTATAGTGTAGCATGGATAAATTAAATCAAATGAATATTAATGTCTTTCCAGTAATTCTCAGGATATTCTATATAGTTCAAGGTGCAATGGTGGATTTTCAAGGAAAGGTTCTAAGTGGGCCCTCTGTCCTATGGGTACTTAGTGAATCATTAATTGAATTAAATTGAGGAAAAATCTTTCAACCAATCCACGACTTCAAACACCCACTGAAAAGGCCTTGTCTCAGGAAAAGACTTGGAACAGCAATTTGGTCATTCCCTTTTTGGTCACTCCCCCTTTAGGAGTTTGTAGCTTCTTTTAAAGGCTCAGAATAGCTGTTCACCCCTGCTCCTTCATTCATTCATTCATTCATTCATTCATTCATTCATTCACTCACTCATCCACTCACTTCACTGATTCACTCATTTATTCATTCCATAAGCATTTATGAAACCCACTGCATTCTTTCCTTTATGCCTTCTCATGCTATTTCCTTGGCTTGTGATGATTTGCCCATCGACTGAAATTCAATCCTTTCTTCAAGCCCCAGTTTAGATTCTCCTGGAAATATTCCCTGCTTACTACAGCTCACAGTGATTTTCTCCTCTGATTACCTTTACATTTAGTATCCATAACTACTTATTTGGAACACATTATATATAGCTTTCTATTGCTACATTAGTTTTCAAATGTATCTAGTTTATCTGTGCAGCTCGATTGCAAGCTTCTTCAAGATAGAGGAAGGGCTATATTTTATATTCTTCATGTCTCTTGGACCGTCTAGCAAGTGTTTACTAGCTTTACAAATATGGCTACTGACATTTTTAAAGGTAGTTTGAATTAGCAGGTTTTAGGTTAAAAGGTACCATATGGATCACAATTGAAATTTACACACGTATCTCATGTGATCTTTGCAATCAGCTTGTGAGTTAAGCCCTGGAATTGTTATTATCCCCATTTTACAGGAGAGGAAATTGAGGTTCAGCGGGGTCATGTGTCCATGGTAACTATGACTAGCAAGTATCAGAGGTTGGATCTAAAGTCAGGTCAGTCCTGACTTCAAGGTCAGCTCTCTTCCCATTACATCCCCCTGCCTTTCTTGGATCCTGGATGTGTCTGTGATCTCAATCTATGAAAATAATCTGGACCTGATGACAAAATGGATGATTTTGGAGGTTAAGCCCTAAGTATTCAAAAAACATTTGTTGTTTAATTGATTCAGCTTTTTGTTAGTGATATTTTTATTCTTAATATATTTAAGGTAAGAGCAATGGATTAGCACTCAGGACATGCTGGAATCCTAATTTTGTGACTGGATGTTCTTAGGTGAATCACTTTCTCTGCATTGGTTTCCTCATCTATTAAACACAGATATCTATATGTCTTATGGGTCATGTACTTATTTAGTACATGAAGGTTGGAAAAACTACTTTTCAAATGTATCAACAACATTATCACCAGGAGTAACGTTTGGTCAGTGTGGTTATCTCCTCTGTGGAGGTAGAACACATCTCACTCATGACTTCTCATCCAATGCCATTCTTGTTTATACTTTTAACTGTATTTTATTTTTTGTTCAGCCATGTCCAGCTCTTTGTGACCCTATTTGAGGCTTTTTTGGCAGAGATACTGGAGTGGTTTGTCATTGCCTTCTTCAGCTCACTTTACATATGAGGAAACTGAGGCTAATAGGGTTAACTGATTTGCCTAGGGTCACACAGTTAGTAAGTGTCTGAGGCTGGATTTTAACTCAGGAAAATGAGTCTTCCTAACTTCAGGTTTGGCACTTTATCCACTGTGCTACCTAGCTATTCTACAAGCTATGTAATCTTGGGGGAAATCATTTAACCTCTCTCATCCTCAGTTTCTTCAACTGTAAAGTAGGGGGTGAAAAAGGCACCTACTTCTCAGAGTTGTTGTGGTGGTCTGGCTAGGCTTCTCCATAGTCACCAAAGACAGGCCTTAAAATATTTAGCCATTCAATGAATCCATTGATGAAAGAGAATTTTATTGCCTAGTTTGGCTATGTAATGTTGTTATTGTATAAATTATTCTGCTGATTCTGTTCACTTCACTGTGTCAGTTCATATAGGTCTTTTCAGATTTCTCTAAAACCATACCTTTCATCATTTCTTAAAGCACAAAAGTATTCTGTTACATCCACATACCCTAATTTGCTCAGCCATTCTCCAGTTGGGTTTGCTCTTAGTTTCCAGTTCTTTGTCACTATAAAAAATGATACAAATATTTTTGCACACATGGATGCTTTTACCTCTTTGTTTCATCTCTTTAGAGACAGACCTAGTAGCGCTAGCACTGGACTTGATTGCCTAATTTGAAGTGTAAAGTTTTATTTGTGTTATTATACTTTCATTTGTCTGTAAAGAACAATGTCCTATTATGGTGCTCCACATACCGCCAATCTAGGTCTCTCTTTCTCTATGAAACTTTGATGAGGAACAACATATGTTTCTTGATTTTTAGGATGCTACATATATCCCCAATCTAGGTCTTTCTTTCTCTGTGAAACTATGATGGGGAACAATATATGTTTCTTGACTTTTCTGCTAGGTCACTTGTACAGCCCCTTAGGTTCTAAGGCCTTTGGAGAAGGTGTGGTGTATCTTTCCTCTCCCCAGCCTACTTTGAAGGGTAAGAAGAGGAGCTTTCACAAGTTGATTGCTGGAGGGAAGATGGCAGTCCCATAGCCTTTCTGGGAATTATGGGAAGCTCAGGAAAGTCAATCAGAAGACCTAGCAAGGTTCAGCAGATGAAGTGATTTCAGGCCTGGGCACTCAGTTCTCTAAGACATGAGGATGTTGAATGAGATGATTCCTTCAGCTCAAAATTTCCATGATAATGGTCAGAAGTCCCTATAAGAAAAGTCCTAGGACACTGAGACTTTGAAAGTATTCAGAAAGACATAGAAAGCATTCCTAAAGAATTTGAAAATCTTGTGTTAGCACAAGTTAATGAACATTTACAACAGGTACTAGGAATAGCTTTACAAAGGTGGTCATCTTTGTTTCTTTGTTGTAAGAAAATGAATTGCGTACTCACTTTAGGAGGTGGCCCAGATGGACTCTGGCTAAAAAGCTCCTCAGCTTTTTAATTAGCTGAGAAGAGAGAAGGTGTGTGAGAAATGATTTTTATTGTTACCCTCGGATCTTCAACCTTTTTAGTTCTTCCCGGATATAATACAAAAGAAAACACAATTCCACGCATTTTGTAATGAGACCGTTAGCATTGACTACTTTTTAGGCAGACATCACAAGCCCATATAGGCCTTCCAGGAATCAAGTTCCAGTTGTCACATGTAGCTTCTAATGCAAACAGACTGAAATGGGGTTAAGAGCACTGGCTTCAGCTGTGGTTCAGAGGGAACAAAACGGATCAAAAGAAGGGAAAATCTCCAGAATCAGAATTTTAACAAATGGAAAGATTAACATAAGATCCGCTTTTAATTGTAGACAAGCTGGGTTTAGTTTCCTACTGAGGCATTAAGATTCAGGAATGGAGGTGACTCCCTTTCTAGCCTGGTCGGAATTTGCATTTCCTCCCTTTGGATATCCTGACTGGTATTCCTTAATAGCTGGAAATGTGGGATTAACTCAGTCCATTGAAGAACTTTGGAAATTTTTTTAGGCTTATTTTTTTTTCCCAATTACTTTTAATCTTTTTATATTGGCCTAATTTTCAGTAAAAGTGAGTGATCGGAAGAGAGAAAATACTCTTTCTGGGTATAACAAGGTGAGGCTGTTTGGAGACCTCAGGGTTATTTGTAATGTAGTTGGGTTTTTTTGGCAGTGGGGCATATGATGAGTCTACCCAGATTTATTAGGTCCCTGCCACGTGACAGGCAAAGTGCTATGTGTGGGCAAATGAGACAAGATCCTATTGGTGTCTGCCCTTCTGGACCTTATTTCATAAGGATGGGGCAGAGGGGAAGGAAGACAACAGGCACACAGAGGAATATATAAAGCATATGCACAACAGGTAACTGAAGGCAGGCACTAGCAGCTGGGGGGATGGATGAGAATATGATTTTCGCTGGATTTAGGTAGGTGAATGGGAAGACAATCTGGGTTTGACCCATGACTGTCACTGTTCTGGAGCAGCTGGAGAGGTTCAATCCCATTCACAATCCCAATCCCATGGCCATGTTACCTGAAGGGTAAGAGGATTTGGGCAGGCCTCTAGTTTAGGTCTTTACTTTTAGGCTGTTATGTTGTATAAGCCTTTATGAAAGTCAGAAATGGAAGAATTTTAGAAAATGGAAAGAAAATATAAATGACTTATTTTATGAGCATAGGTGCTATGTGTTGTGTCTGGAATCTCAGCCAGTTGAGAATAAGTTCAGGGAAGGGACTATGTGATTCCTGCTCCTCAGAGCCTGGAAATTCTGTAAACCAGGAATTCTTGGAAGTCTTTGAATTAATTAGACTATACTAAATCTGAATGCTAAATTTATGATCTCTCCCTTCCCCCTTTTTTCTTTCCCCTTTCTCTTGTTTGTTTCTACCTCCCTCTCTTCTCCTTCCCTCTTCCCTTTCATTCTTTTCAGTCTTCCCCTTAATTCCTTACCCTTTCCTCCCTTTATCTCTCCCTGCCCCTCACCCTCCAACTTTTCCTTCTTCCTTTCTCCTCCTTCTCTTCTCTCTTCTCTCTCCCTCTTTCTCCTCTGTCCCTTTTCCTTTCTTCCCTCCTTCTCCTCTCCCTCCCCTCTCTTTTTCTTTTCTCCTCCTCCTTCTCTCTTTCTCTTCTCTCAGATTTGGATGGCTAGTGGATGAGGAATAGAGGAAAATCAATGGCTACAAGAGAACACGAGGGGGACAGGATAATTCCTCAAGGGTATTGGGAATAAAGGACAATAACTGATTCTAGTCATTTGCTGATAGCAGTGAGTGGCCTTTAGGTCCAACAGGAAGTGAGCAATAAAACGCTGCTTAAAACTGAAAAAAGAGAGGGCTTTCATTTTAACATGTAGCTCTAACCCTCTGAGCAAATTTTTCCTGGCCTTATTCTAAGTGAGCTTTTACTATTAGTACATGTTTTTTCAATTGCTGTTTGTTTGCTTCCACTAACACATAGGGAATTCTTCATTCATCGCCTCCAACAAATATTAACACAGTTTGTCAGTTCTTGAATTCCTGCCTCAAGTTAATGGAGTAAATCAGTGCTTGGGTTAAGTACTTAATCCAGCGGACACCTCCCTTTCACTTGTTTCTGCCTCCTCACCCCAAAACAAAAACTGAAACAACACTTAAGAATCTTGAACAAAGCTGTGAACTTTAACTTAGATTAACTTTTAGTGTAGCCAAACACTGAACTCACAGACTCATTTGAGGGTTGTCTTATTATATCTCAGGTAATTGACATTTAAACCTTGAAGCTGATTGAGGAGTTTGGTCTGTCTCTCTTTATTCATTTATATAAATGTCCCTGAAACTGTCTATTGAAATGCCCAGCTGAGCCTAGTTATAGTTTATATTTCAGCTTCACATTATAGCAATACTTAGAAAATAGAGAGGAGGTGCTCTTTTAATTGGCTATCATGAAAGTCACCAGTCCCTTGACTGGGAAAGAGAGGCTTGTCAATTCCCCTTTCCTTCTCTCATGTTCCCTCCTCTGTTTTACAGGTCTGAAGAGAAATTGTAGCCATGGTAAATTTTCTTTGTCTGACTTGTCCACAGTGCTGTCTGGGACTTGGCCACAGCGGCTCTAAAGTCATAGATATTTCTCTGCGGTAATTTCAGGTAAGTTTCAAAGAGCTGCTTGAGCCTTTCTGATGGACCTTAGTATTCCAGTGAAGGTAAGTAAATTCAGTTTTCTGAGCCTTATAAGGAAAATCATTCTCATGCTAACTGATAATTTCTAGTAATCACAGTAAATAGTTCAAGTAACCCTTTACTGGTGATGGTTTCCTTTTTTTCCTATATCCTCAAAGACATGATGAGCTGCCCCTACCCTGGGGTGCATCTTTCTGGTGAGCTAGAAAAATACTCCCACTGGGCATTCCTTAATGACATATTTAGGCTCCTCTGAGAGTAGCAGTGTCCTTTCATTCAAGATTGTAAAGTATGTTCTACATCTGTTTTGCATGTTGAAATGCTGCATAGATGTTTATATATGTTAGACTGTAAATTTGTCACCCATTATGAGCTATTTTTTTTCTATTGCACAGGCAGGAGGGGTAGAGGGGATTAATTACACTGAAATAATGGCCACAGAATAAATAAGAAGGAAAACATTAAACATTGTTTCAGAAAAGGTTTTCACTGGAGCTTGTGACACCCCCCCCAAAAAAACAAAACAAAACCTGAAACAAAAATCTCGAATGTTTCTCCACTGTTCTATTTACTTTAAACTTATCTGTCTTAAAACCTCTTAGTAGAATCTAAATTCCTTGAACAAAGGGACTGTTTAATTTTTCGGTGGCTGAACCTGAAGTCAGGAAGACTGAAGGTCAAATTCAGCCTTAGACACTTCTGAGCTGTGTGATTCAGGGCAAGTCACATAATTTGTCTCCCTCAGTTTTCTCAACTGTAAAATGGCTATCACCATAACAGTAGTTGTGAGAATCAAATGACATATTTGTAAAGTATTTAGCACAGTACCTGGCACATAATAGGAACTTAATAAATATATGTCCTCTTCATTTTCTGTTTTCTTTATATCCCTAGTGCCTAGCCAGGTCCCTTGTAAATTCTGTTGTTCATTTTCAGTGGTATCTGACTCTTTGTGACCCCTTTTGGGGTTTCTTCTCCAGCCCATTTTACAGATGAGGAAACTGAGGCAAACAGGTAAAGTGACTTGACAAGGGTTAGTTACAGAGCTTGTAAGTATCTGAAACTGGATTTGAACTTGAATCTTCTTGACTCCAGGCCTGGCACTCTATCCACTGTGCCACCTAGCTGCCCTTCCTAGTAAATAGCAGGAGCTTAATAAACATTGAGTTGTTGAATGTCTTCTGGGTAATATTTAGCATAAGAGAATCTACATTTTTATTGTGACAAAAATGCACAAACACAGGACAATAGAAACATGGGTAATTTTGTAGTCACCAGTATTTTTTGGTCTATCTCCTCTAAAGCTGTAGTTTTTTTTGTGATGTTCACTCCTTGGATTACTATATATAAAATCATCTCTGTGAGACACAGCATGGTGTCGTAGAGCAATGGTGACAAACTCAAATAGAAACAGCATTCATAAGGACTCCTCTGGGCCACATATTGACTTAGTTTTATAATGTGATATTATCTATTTTTATTGTATTTTTATTTATTTTGTTAAATACTTTTCAATTGCATTTTTTTCTGGTTCTGGCAGACCTCAGGAGTGTTGTAGGCCAAAAATGTCACCTGCAGGCCATATGCTTAACATCTCTGGTATAGAGGAGAGAGGACCTTCCCTGGAGGCAGGTTGAGCCTCTGACACACACTGGCTGTAAGATGCTGGCTGAGTCACTCAGCCTCTCAACTATCTCTAAGATTCTGAGTTAAAGATGACTTGTGGACCTATATCTGTGGAATCATAGATCTGGGCCATATTTAACTGTATGAAAGTTGTATTTGTCAGTTGAATGTAAGCTTCTTGTGGATGGGACTAGTTCAATTTTTTTTTTCCTTCCAGTCAATGGAAGGTAGCATGATCCTGTGGAAGGAACACTGGTTCTGGAGTCAGAGAACCTAGATTCAAACCCCAATGCTTATTACCTATGTGATGCTGAATAAGTCACAACCTCCTTGAACCTCAGTTTCCCCATCTATAAAATGAAGGGGTTGGATTAGATGGTCTCTAACATCCCTTCCAATTCTGGAACCCTGACCTGAAGTACATGTATACCTAAAATAGTGTCTTGAACATAGTAGGCCCTTAATCAATATTCATTGAACTGAATTAAATTGAAAGGTCACTGCTTTGTTCTTTTGAACTACTAGCAGTTTTTCAGTCATTGGGTTGAATGAAATTCCTCTTTTGCTGATAGTCAAATTGAAGCTTTGAAAAGTTGAAAACTCACAGAGCAACTTATGAGAAAAAACCCTCAAATTTTCACAGACAGTGACTATTGTGGAGAAGAGATTTGAGCTCTAACAGGAAGTCTATGAATTTTGGGTAAGATGGTATCCCAACATTATATCATAGCTAACTGAACACTGATGCTTTGAGTTGGAAAGTGTGAGACACCTTAAGAATTGGCCTTGTCCAGCCCTTTGTATTCAGACCCTACCACAAGGTAACTATTTAAAACAGAGGGTTGATTGTATGTTATTTTAAAAAAAAAGTGGCCGGTTAGGGTCATTTCTGAATTTTCTTAGAATAGGTTAATGTTTTGTATTTTGCCACCTCTACAATTAGGAAGTACGTTCCCTACTTCTGACCTAAATGTCTCTTTTGCAACTCCACCTCTTTTCTAGTACTCCATTTTCTTTGCAGATGGAAGACAGAATGACAATGCTTTCCTTGTACTTGAAACTTTTAATGTATTTGACTATAGATCTTAGAACTGGAAGGAACCTGAAAAGTCATCAAGAATCTTCCCCTTCCTTTACTCCTGCCCAAGTTTTTTAGAGGAGTAAACTAAGGACCCAGAGATGGAGTAACCCAAGGTCACAAAGGAAGTCAGTGGCAACTGAGACCAGAATCTCCTTCAGCTTACCTTTTTTTCTCCTGGGCTTTTTCTCCATCATCAATGTATTTTCCAAACCTCTATTTGTTTTCGTTTCTCTTTTTCTAGATCTTCTTTTATTTCTTCATATTTTCTTTAAATGTAGAAACAAAATAAGACCCAGTGTTTTAATAACAACCTAGCCTAAGCCAACTAGAGAAGTAGGATTCTTTTCTGGCTCTTGTATGTCATCCTGCTAGTTCATCTTAGTAACATGTTAGCTTTTAAATGACAGCACTGACTCATATGTAGTTTGACTACTGTAACTCATAGGTTTTATCCATTATAATCATGTCATATAGATTGTCTAGACATTTTCCATTTTGTTTCATTAAAAAAAACAAACCAAAAACCTTTTTGATTTTGGCTCCACTGACTATAATTCCACTTTTGATGGGTCATTTCTGAACCCCCCCTTTCCCCCACTCTAGTGCCCTGCCTTAAATATTTTGATTTTGTTTGTTTTAATAAAAGCCACCCCCCCAAAAAAAAGTCAGACAAATAAGATACACTTCAACTGCTACACACTTTACACACAAAATTACAGTGCTGAAACCTACAAATAGATTCCGCCAGAAGCGCATAGGATATAATTGCTGTAGAATCTGACCCTTCTGGCTGTCCATTTTCATGATTATGATTGACATTCCACATAAATACATTATTTGAGCAAATCTATTTTCCTGGGGCCAGGAAAATGATACGTTCCATCTGCATTCAGCTCTATCATCTAATAGTCTACCAAGGAAAGAAGCCAAGAAGCATGTTTTTTAGGCTCTTCAAAACCAGATTGGACAGAACTTTGAAACTGTAGAGAATTGATACATATTGGCAGGAGGACACAGACAGATAATTCAGGGAGTTGTCAGTGCCTTCTATTAAATATTCAATTCGTTGGGCCAATGGAAGAGCTTGTTTTCTTTTCCACTTTTCCTGTTCCAATGATAATAGCAATTGTGGTCTGTGTGGTGGTGTGTGTTTTCTATTAGGCAGCTATAAGCAGGTTATAGGCATGAAAGTGTATACAGTAAAATATTTCACTATCTGTTTAGGGAGATATATAAAATAGGCCAGATATGTTACAGTTACCACATGCATGTTCACCAAACCCCAAAGCTGTACTAATGAAATTTTTATTTGGGACTATTTCAGGCGCATGGAAAATAATATTTGGATACTGTAAGCACTTTTTAAAAATTCCTAAGTTACTAATGATAAAAATGTAACATTTTCAGAAAGGGCTGTTTCTATGATTTGGAAGGAAAGTTAAAGCCTGCTAAACTTACAGGCAGGGTGATGGCTGTGTTTCTGTAATTCTTGCTAGTTATTTCACATTGTGTATGTGTGTGTTTAAAATTTCTCTAATCTCTCCAGACCACAGTCTTAAGAGTTTAGGCTTCTGTCTTGTCTCCCTGTCAACACACTGGATTTTGTCACCATCTTGTAACAGGAGATCAGCGGCTTGAGAGTTGCTGGTTGCTTGTATCATATTTTCCTCTTCTGAGCTCCTGGGTAAAGGGCTGGTCACACATGAACTCAGGAACCATTTTATTAAAAAAGACATTTGTGTATTTGTAGGACATGAATGACCATACAACAATTTAATGGTGGTAAATCTTGACTTTCAAAAAGAAACCGGGAATGCGGAGGAGAGATAAAGAGGAAAGGGAATAGAAATGCTCTTCCAGCAATTGAGCATTACATTGGATAAGAAGGGGTCTTAAAACCACCATCGTATTTTGGATTTGGAGGTTAGAAGAGGACTGTGCTGGTTAATGTTTAAAAATGGAGCCCCCTCAAAAAAAAAATAAATTTCCTTATGACACAATTTAAAACTTAATCTGCTGTATTAGCTTTTCCCCATAGCTTTCTTAAGTCTAGAGTCTAGACAATCAAAAAAACCCCCAAAACTCAATCAAGCCATGATTTGTAACATTTGCTGATTTCCAAGGTGAAAAGGCTAACACTGGAAATTTAATAATCATCTTGTACAAGTTGATTCAAATACACACCTGGGTAGGAGACACATAGGTTCCAATCTCACCTCTGATGCTTTCTGGCTGAATGACCTCAATGAGGTTCAGCTGTCAAATGCAATAATTATGTCTGTAATACTTCTCTCCTCAAGTCCTTGTGCACATCAGATAGGGTAAGTGTTTCACTCTCTTCTCTGATCTTTTACTCAAGCTACAGTATTTCCTCTCGTTCTGCTTGAAGACTTTTCCCCTTTGCCTCTTAATTCCCATTCTTCAAAAAGTAGATTGAGACTCACCTCTTCAGTGAAATCTGGCTTAATGCTACTGCCTTAAATGGTTTCCCATTTGTTTTCTTAGAACAGGCCATTGCCTCTTCAACTAGACGGTAACCTTTCTTAAATGAGAGATCTCTCTTTCATTTCTCTTATCTCTGGTCTTTTGTAGTCTATAGAACTCTTTTGTCCAGCCTATCCCACAATAAGTATTTATTAAAAACTTGTGTTAAGGCTGATTTAGTCAACTCATCTAGACTGGTGAAATATTGGGCATAGTAGGGGAGCACAGTATGGGAATGGTTAATTAGGAAGCTGCCACAGTGTCCCTCTTTGTACGCTCATCTGTTTGTTGATCACCAAGGTCCCTTCCAGGCCTAATGTCCTGTGATTCTGGGTTTTTATGAGCTGTTTAGTTTATTTGAATTGCTCCAGCAATTTAGGACAAGACTAAGCCAGATGACCTTGACATACCTTCTAGCTCTTGTTTTCCTATCATCTGACTCTGTAATTGTCTTATTTTTAACTGCTGCTGTTTCCCTGGCACGTGTGAACGTTAGAGGCTCAGCAGGTTGAGATAAATGCAGCTGCACTTACTTCAATAATCAGGCATGTGAATGCTGTCTCTAAGTTTTGTCCTAAGTAACTCAATGTGAACTCTCCCAGGATAAGATTTGGATGACTGACCTTATAAAACCACCTCCTAGTACATCTAGCTATCGATCCACAAATCCATCTGTTGCTTAAGGGGCTACTGCAGTCACATCAAAATCCTAAGCATCTACTATCCTTGGGGACATGTGCTGCAAAACTCTACCCTGGTTATTTTCTTAAAGGGAATATTGCTGGGAAAAAAGCTCTGCACCATCTCTCCCAAATTACAAGCAATGGACCTCTTTGGTCAGCAATCAGTCAAAGAACGTTTATTATGCAGCTGCTATGTGCCAGGCACAGTTCTAAGTGCTGGGCATACAACGAAGTCAAAAACCAAAACCCATTATGTGTTCTCAAGTAAACAGTCTAACGGGGAGGCAACACAGAAACAACTATGATGTATAAGATCTATGTAGAATACATTGGGGGAAATCTCAGAAGGAAGGCACTAAGCATTTTATGTTATAACGGCACCGACAAGAATATTTAAAAAAAAATCAGAAATTTCTTAAATCTTAGTACTAAAATTTTTTTTAGTAACTATATTTAATCTCAACATATGAAATATCAGAACAATATTTTGGTTTCTTCCCTTTAGTGTCTATCAAGAATATCAAGTCCATTCATACTCATTCATTTTTTGAAGTTAGTATATTTTCTGTTCTTCCGATTCTGCTTTTTTAAATGTTGTATTATCTTATAAAGGTCTTTCTTTCTGTTTACTTGCTTGTCCTGATTTCATCTTAATGTACCATGTATTAATGTTCTACAATTATAATCATGCTCTTATTCCTGGACATTTTGGCTGCTACTAGTGTTAGTTACAAGTATAAATAATGCTACATGAAAATTTTTGGCTTTTTTTTTGTTTTTACTTTTAGGGTGAATTCAGTATGCCAGTCCTGGCATATTTATCTAATATATCAATATTTATATCTGTCTGTGGCACCACTGTTCTTTTAGTATGCTGAAATGGAACTCTTGGAGTCATGTTTAATTCTTCTCTTTCCTCCATCTTTTATATCCAATTTGTAATCAAATTATCTTAACATTTATAGAATTTTTTCCCTTCCTATTTCACCCTTATTCTTTTTAATTTGATTATTAAAGTGATTCACTTCTCCAATTCTTCCTTAATTATTGAGAATGGAAGGGGGAGGGTGGTGTGGGGAGGGAGAGTGATAAAAGGGAGGGCAGATTAAGGGAGGCAGTGGTCAGAAGCAAAACAGACTTTGAGGAGGGACAGGATAAAAAGAGAGAGAGAAGAATATACAGAAGAAAATAGCATAGAGGGAAATACACAGTAATCATAACTGAATGTGAATGGGATGAGCTCACCCATAAAATGGAAGCGGATAGCAGAATGGATTTAGAAACTAGAATCCAACAACAGGTTGTTTATAGACACATGAAAAAGAAAGATACATACGCACAGTTAAAATAAAGGGCTGGAGCAAATTATAATATATTTCAGCTGAAGAAAAAAAAGGAGGGGAGCAATCATGACAAAGCAAAAGCAAAAATAGACCTAATTAATAGATATAAATAGGGAAACTATATTTTGCTAAAAGGTACCATAGACTGAAATAATAACAAAATTTTTTATAGCAAGTTTTTCTGATAAAGGCCTTATTTCTCAAATACACAAGGTATTGAGTAAAATTTATAAAAATTAAGTCATTCCTTCTTTGATAAATTGTCAAAAGAGATGAAGAGGCAGTTTTCAGAAGAAATCAAAGGTATATATGGTTATATAAAAAAAATGCTCCAAAGCACTGTTGATTAGAGGAATTCAAATTAAAACAACTCCGAGTTACTACCCCACACCTATAAAAATGACATGTGTTGGAGGGAGGGAGGGAAAAATGCATATTCCAATGAATTGTTGCGTTATGAGCTAATCCAATAATTCTGAGAATAATTTGGAACTATACCCAATGGGTTATAACACTGGGCATACCTTTTGACCTAGCAATACCTCTACTAGATCTTTTCCCCAAAGATATTGAAGAAAAAGAAAAAGGGCCTGTATATACGAGAATATTTAAACTGGTCTTTTTATTGTGGTGACAAAGAATTGGAAATTGAGGGGATTCCCATCAACTGAGGAAGGGATGAACAAGTTGTGGCACGTGATTGTGGTGAAATACTATTGTGCTATAAGAACTGATGAGGGGAGGTGATTTCAGAAAAACATGGCAAGATGTATATGAATTGTCGAAAGTGAAGTGAGAAGATCATTGGGCATGATAACAGCATTGTTGTAATGATGGTCAATTGTGAAAGTCTTGACTACTCTGACCAATACAATGATCTAAGACAACTCCAAAGGACGCTTGATTGAAAAAAATGCCTATCCACCTCCAGAGAGAGAATTGATGAACTGTCTGCAAATTGAAGTACAGTTTTCCTGTTTTCTTGAAAGAAAAATAATTTCTTGCTTTTTATGAGATGGCAGATATAGAAATATATTTTAGCTGATTTCACATGTATAATTGGTATCATTTTGCTTGTTTGGGTGGGAGAGGAGTGAGAGGGAGGGAGTGAGAGAATTTGAAACTCAGATTTTTAAAAGAATTTTAAATACAAATAAATGGCAATTTTAAAAATTGTTGGGGTTAGAAGGTTCTTTAAAAATAGAGATTTTACAATATTATGATTTTAAACCATCTCTAATTTGTTCCTTTGGACTTTGCTCACACCATTCCCACAACCTGGTATTTTCTCTCCTTTCTTTGTATATTCATGGACTATCAATTAATAAACATTTCTTTTCTAAAATTTAAAAAAATTTTTTTTAATTTTCAATATTCATTTCCACAAGATTTTGAGTTCCAAATTTTCTCCTCCTCTCTCCCCTGCCCTCACCCCAAGACACCATGCATTCTGATTAACCCTTCCCCCAATCTGCCCTCCCTTCTATCACACCCCACTTCCCTTATCCCCCTCTTCTCTATTTTCTTGTAGGCCAAGAGAGATTTCTATATTCCATTACCTGTATTTCTTATTTCTCATTTGCGTGCAAAAACAATTCTCAACATTCATTCCTAAAACTTTGAATTCCAACTTCTCTCCCTTCCTCCATCTCCACTCATCCCCAATGAGAAGGAAAGCAATTCAATATAGGCTATGCATGTGTAGTTATGCAAAAGACTTCCATAATAGTCATGTTGTGAAAGACTAACTATATTTCCCTCCATCCCATCCTGACCCCCATTTAGTCTATTCTCTTTTTGACCTTGTCCCTCCCCAGAAGTGTTTTCTTCTAATTATTCCCTCCTCCCTTCTTTTTCTTCCCCTGCTTTGTCCTCCCTTCTATCATCCCCCCAAACCACTTATCCCCTTCTCCCCTGCTTTCCTGTAGTGTAAGATAGATTTTCATACCAAATTCAGTGTGCCTGTTATTCACTCCTTAAGTGAAATGTGATGAGAGTGAGCTTCACTTTTTCCCTCTCACCTCCCCCCTTTTCTCCTCCATTGAAAAAGCTTTTTCTTGCCTCTTTTATGAGAGATAATTTGCTCCATTCCATGTCTCCTTTTCTCCTCCCAATATATTCCTCTCTCACCCCTTAATTTTATTTTTTTAGATATCATCCCCTCCTATTCAACTCACCTTGTGCCTTCTGTCTATATACATGTAGTCCCTCCAACTACCCAAATACTAAGAAAAGTCTCAAGTGTTACAAATATGATCTTTCCATGTAGGAATGTCAACAGCTCAACTTTAGTAAGTCCTGTATGATTTTTCTTTCCTGTTTACCTTTTCATGCTTCTCTTGATTCTTGTGTTTGAAAGTCACATTTTCTATTCAGCTCTGGTCTTTTCATCAAGAATGCTTGAAAGTCCTCTATATCATTGAATGATCATTTTTCCCCTGAAGTGTTATACTCAGTTTTTCTGGGTATTTGATTCCTGGTTTAAATATTAGTTCCTTTGATTTCTGGAATATCATATTCTAAGTCCTTTGATCCCTTAATGTAGAAGCTGCTGGATCTTGTGTTATCCTGAATGTATTTCACAATAATTGAATTGTTTCTTTCTGGCTGCTCATAATGTTTTCTCCTTGACCTGAGAACTCTGGAATTTGGCTACAATATTCCTAGGAGTTTTTTTTTTGCTTCTCTTTCAGGAGGTGATTAGTGAATTCTTTCAATATTTGTTTTACCCTCTGGTTCTACAATAGCAGGACAGTTTTCCTTGATAATTTCATGAAAGATGATGTCTAGGCTTTTTTTTTTTTATCATGGCTTTCAGTTAGTTCCATAATTTTTAAAGTCTCTTCTGGATCCACATCAGTTGTTTTTCCAATGAGATATTTCACATTGTCCTCTATTTTTTTCATTCTTTTGGTTTTGTTTTGTAATTTCTTGGTTTCTCATAAAGTCATTAGCTTCCATCTGCTCCATTATAATTTTTTCAAATCTTTTTGTTTTGTGTTTCCCAGATCAGTCCTGGGTTTGGTTTATTAAGTGTGGGGGAGGGGTGGTCTGGTCACAGGACATCTTCTCAACTGAGTTGAGGCAAAGGCAAGCTCAGGGGTTGGTGATCCCAGCTGCCCTATTGTCTTCCTCTTTCCCCTGGTGGGCTGAGGCATGCCTAGATCCTAGTGTGAGTTTTCACCCTTCCTGGGGCTCTTCTTCTAGCGCTGATGCTTGCCTGGGTCCTAGTGTGAGTTTCCATCACCCTGGAGCCCCACTCCTTCTGATCCGCCTCTGCCACAGTAGGAAGAATTCCCCTTAGCTATTTTCCTAGCCTAAGATGTTATGAGACTATTTGCCTCCTCTGCTCTTCCCACTGATCCAGGATTTTTCTGGGGAAATATTTTGTGTTTCTTTTGAGGTCATTAAGGGGGGAGGAGAGAGCATTTACTGATCACTCTGCCATCCTAGCTCCCAGAAGTTCAAGTAGGTGACTTACAGATGTTTAATCTGTAGGCTGAAAGTCTTAGAAGCTGCTGTGGCTAATATCTGGGGCTCAGAGGCTCTCACTTGCTCAGCTTTGTTGGTCTCTCACCCTGGGCTGCCACACTGCCTCAGGTCTCCCCAGAGCCCTCAGACATTCTGTGCTGTGTGCTGTGGGTTCACCCCAATGGCACAGATCCTTCCCATTGACCTTCCAGTCTGTCCTGGGCTGTGAATCTGCCACAGTCTGTCTCCTATTGGATCTCCATTATAATTTTTAAAGAACTATTTTCTTCAGTGAGCTTTTGAACCTCATCTTTCCATTTGGCCCATTCTGCTTTTTAAAGCATTCTTCTCCTCATTGGCTTTTTGGACCTATTTTGCCATTTGGGTTAGTCTATTTTTAAAGGTGTTATTTTCTTCAGCATTTTCTGTGTTTTCCTTTAGCAAGCTGTTGACTCACTTTTCATGATTTTCTTGCATTGCTCTCATTTCTCTTCCCAATTTTTCCTCCTCCTCTCTTACTTGATTTTCAAAATCCTTTTTGAGCTCTTCCATGATCTGAGACCATTGCATATTTTTTTTTGGTTTTTGGAGGTTTTGAATGTAGAAACCTTGACTTTTATATCTTCCTCTGATGGTATGCTTTGTTCTTCCTCATCTGAAAGGATGGAAGAAAATACCTGTTCACCAAGAAAGTAACCTTCTATAGTCTTATTTTTTCCCCCTTTTTGGGGCATTTTCCCAGCCAGTTACTTGAATTTTGAGTCCTTTGTCAACTTGAGGGTATACTCTAGGGACCTGTAAGTTCTCAGTTTCTCCAAGGTGGCACAATAAAGAGAGAGGAGGTTCCTCCTCTCCTGGCCTGTGCTCTGGTCCATGAGTGACCACAAATACTCCTTTCTGCCCAGGATATGTGAGTAGGATTCCCCCCGGACCCTCCACCAGCTCCACTATGCCAGTGCTCTTCCTCACCCCAGGACCACCACTACTATGGACGGAGACCCAGATCAGCTGTTTGACTCCCCCAGGGTCTTTAGGTCTAGGGCTCCAAAAGTGGATGCTGTTGCTCCTGCCGTAGTGCCTGTTGCCACCCCCTTCACTCAGGTGAAAGAGCTTTCTTACTGACTTTTGAAGCTGTCTTTGGCATTTGTGGGTTGACAAATCTGGAAACCTCAACTGCTTGCCATGATTCCATGCTTGAGGCCTGCTCCAGTCCTGTCCATGCTGTGTGGCCAAGACTGGGCTGCCCTCTGCTCTGAGCCTGGTGTGATTGACCTTTCCTGTCAGCCTTGCAGGCTGTCTTGGGCTGGAAATCTCTTTTACTCTGTTGTCTTGTGGCTTCTACTGTTCTAGAACTTGTTTAGAGTCATTTTTTACAGGTATTTTATGGGCTATGGGGTAGAGTTAGAGCAGGTCTATCCTTCTACTCTGCCATCTTGGCTCTGCACCCATAAACATTTATTAATTGTAAATAATGGCACATTCCCCCAAAGGACAAAATTGAGATGGTCCTCAGACTGAAGGAAATTGCTTTCTACAACAGAGATAAAACATATCCACAGGAAATAAGTATAAGGCAGACAGACACACATACATACATATAATAAAAATTTATTTTGGCTACAGGTGGGGGCACTAACAAAAACGTGAATCAGGATAAGTTTCTTCAGTGAGATAGTACTTCAGCAGAGCCTTGAAGGGAACTGGGATTTGTAAGGGAGTAAGAAAGAGGGAGAACATTCTAGGTTTGAAGGACATTCCATGCAAAGACATGGTGGAAGGAAGTGGAATGTCATAAAGAATTTTGACCTTAAATTTTTAATTACCAGTAAAGACTACATTGACCACTACAGCCTGAAGTGAAATTTCCTTTCTCTTAACTCCTACAGCATTAATTGTTTGTATCATTCATTTAGTATAAACTAAGATCAACTTTCACATATAGTTTGCGTAATCAGTTTTATTACTTTATCATTGCACATGCTACCTTATATTAATAATGTTTCTCTTGAACTATATTATATGCTCCTGGATTGCAGGGACTATGTTCTAATTTTATGCATATTTTCTACAGTGCCTTGATCAAAATATTTGATGTATCTAAGGTCCTAGAATTGTGTTCATATTCTTTTCAAAGAAGAAAACATGGATTATCTACTGAATACAATTCAAACGCTTTACCTTGAAATTCAAGGATCTTTACATTGTATTCCCATGTATGTTTCCAGGCTTACTTTCATAACTACTCTGTTCTTTACTCTATGCTACCACCAAACTAGTCTGTTCATTGTTTCCTGAACACATCCTGCACTTTCCCACACACATACCTTCACTTATTCTGTTTCCTTTGTTTTGAAAACCCTTTGTCAACATTTCCTGTCAAAATCCTCCCCTTCCTGTTAGACCCATTTCAAGCAACATGTCTTCCATGAAACTTTTCTTGGTTTCTCTTCCCCTTAATCTTCATACTATTTTTAATCTACTTCTTGAATGGACATAATTTATCTTATTTTGCCTTGTCTTTTACTCCTTATATATCGATCTTATATTTCTTATATACCAATCTTAACCTCCATGAATTCAAAACTCCTTGAAGACCACTGATTTGGAGTACAGTTTAGCAAAGAACTTTACATCTGTCCACTTGAGGGACAGCCTGGATAAGACCAGAGAGGTTGACCAAATTGGTTGTCAAGGGATGAAGATTTTGGCCACTACAACTCTCAAAGTGATCTGTGCTGTCATGGGGTTGCAATCTGCATCTGTGGGGGCAATCCTCCTGCAAGTCATGGACCATCGACATACTGAAAGCACCAGGGAATCCAAATCAACCAACTGATAAGCTTTAATTAAGCACCCATTTCCCATCAGGCACTCTAACAGTGTATAAAATAATCACTACTTTCAAGCAACTTCCATTCTATGAGGGGATCTTGTTCAAGCACATTTTTAATATGAACTACTTGTTACACATATTATGTCTGCCAGGGAGAATAGGCTCCGACAACTGAGGTCTTCATATGCTCCTAAATAAGCATACAACATCAATATCATGTATAACCCACGGGTGGTAACTTAATTCTGCTGCAGGAACTATGAATCTGACACTTCCCTCTCTGGCCTAATTGCAATGATTAATTTTTCACTTGTAATACAATGCTTGGCCTTGTACTATAAAAGGGACCAAGAGGTCTCAGAGCAGTTCAATCCTCTGAGCAACTGAAGAAAAACCACATGGGACCCAAAGGTGCTGAATAGCTATCCAGAACAGCAGTGTGCTTTCCTAAAAAATTGTTAGTGTTTTAGTCAAATGAAAAATGCTTTTGAATTCCTTGCAATGTAAGTAGAGTGCATGAATTCTTTTCATGGCATGAGGGAAATATCTAATGACAGCAGCTTACTTTGGACAATTTCAAACCATATTTTAACATCAGGAGGAGAAAGGTACCACATTTGCTGAATAATGAGCTAGGCAGTGATTCCAGCTCATTCCTTGGCATTGGATGTATACCTATATGGCTGTCCTAGAGCCTGCAGTGTGACTCCTGGCAATGTTGTATGCAAGGAGAGAACTAGCTCACTGGAAGAAGTCTTGGTGAGCATTCATAGCAAGCAGTGGTGAGACCTGGTAGGGCCAGGGTCAGTAACTCTTCCAGAAGAGCTGGATGAATCGGCTTTGGTCCTTGATTCCGTATTACTTATTTGAACTTAATCAGCACTTATAAAGGACCTAGTCTGTACAAGGCTCTGAAGTAGGTGCTGAGGAATACAATAAGAAAAATGGACAGAAAGACCAAATGTGGAAGTAGCTGTCATTTCTTCTGTGCAGAGATTTCCATCTCTCTGAGAGGAGAACATCTTGAGGATTTGCCAAAGGCACCTGAAAACTAAATGGTTGTCCCAGAGTTATGTGACTGGTAAGGCGGAATTTGGAACCAGCTCTCCTTCCCCAAATTACATTAAATTCATTGTGAACATATTCTGTGTATACACAAACTATATATATATATATATATACATACATATATATCTGTATATATTCATATACATCCATAAATATATATACATACACATACACATGCATATGCATATACACAAATAACACACACATATGATAATATATTAAAATGTCTCACTGTTAGAATATAAACCCCTTGAGAACAATTAATGTTTTCACATTTATTCCTGTATGTTCCATTGTCTAGCATGGTACCTGACACAGAATGCATTGCCCAAAGTAATGGCTTCTTCTCAGTGGTCCTTTTTCTTGACCTCTCTGTAGACTTTGACACTGTCATTCACATTCTTCTCCATCATCCTCTGTCCTTTGTAGGTTTTTGTGGCTCCTCTGATCCTCCCTTAACCTCTCTAACTACTTCTTAGCCCATCTGATGGATCTTCAGCTGGATCTTGGTTCCTAAATGTAGGTGGTGGAGCCCTGGGTCTGAGGTCAGGAAGCTCTGAGGTCAAACGACTTCAGACACTTAAGAGTTGTGTGACCTTGGGCAAGACATGCATTTTGCTCAGCTGTGAAAGAAAATAATAAAAGTGCTTGTCTTTTAAGTTTGTTGTAAGGATCAAATAGGGTAATATTTGTAAAGCACTTAGCACAGTTGCCTGGCACTTGGTGTGCACTTGATAAGACTTTCCTTCCCTTTCCTTCCTCTTTCTTCTCCCCTTTCACTTCCTTTCCTTTCTCCCTTCACTTATCCTTTCCTTCCTCTCTCCCTGTTCTAGATTCTCTTTCCTTCTCCTATACTATTTCTCTTAAGGGTCTCTTCAGCTTCCATGGGTTAAAATATTCTCTGTGTAGAAGATTGTTAGATCTATGTATTCAGCCCTAATCTTTCTGCTGAACTATGGTCATACACCTAGAACTCCTTTTGGATATCTTAAATTGAATGTCCCATAGACATCTTACATTCAACATTCAACATTTACATTCTAAAATAAAACACATTATCTTTTCCTTCTTAACACTCCCCTCTTTCCAAATTTTACTCCCTTTCTTCCCCCAAATAAAAAGCCCCAGGACTATACCTGTTATATTGAGTACTAACCTCTTCATAAATCAAGATAAATGCTAGTTTTAAATTTAAAAAAGATGAAGACAGTATATTAAAATGGAACAAAAACTGGAATAATATAAAAGTTCATCTAAAATGTCAGTAAAGTGCTTTTGGATTGTGATTGGAGGATTTCTTTGGTTTAGGTCTTACCTATTAATACTTGGCTGAAGTAACCTTCATGCATATAATGCCCTCCATACTTCTTTTGGAAACTCTCTCTTCTTTCAGATTGCTACCTCCTACAGAAGGCCTTTTTTGAGACCCTCAGCTCATTGCTTTTCTATCTTCCCTCCCCATCCTGAAAGTTAACATCTATTTTTAAATACATACTTTGTGTTTTTATCTCTGTATATCCATTCCCTGCCTCTCTCCCTAAGGAAAATAGAAGTCTTTTGAAAGAAGGGATCCTTCCTTCCTTCCTTCCTTCCTTCCTTCCTTCCTTCCTTCCTTCCTTCCTTCCTTCCTTCCTTCCTTCCTTCCTTCCTTCCTTCCTTCCTTCCTTCCTTCCTTCCTTCCTTCCTTCCTTCCTTCCTTCCTTCCTTCCTTCCTCTGTATCCCAGTGTCTAGAACACAATAAGTGATAACTATCCATTTAATTGAATTGAATATTTAAAGGGAATCCGTTTCTAGATTTATTCCCATAGTGAGGAGATAGGGGTATAAAGTGAGGAAGAAGACTGAAAATGTAAGGCATATGAGCTTGATATGCTTTTATTAAGGACCCAGATTGCTTTCAGAGATTATTAAAAATATGGTTTACAAACACTTACGAAGGAGATTAGAGAACACTATCAGTCAGTCAGGGCACATTTAAAATAAGATGCATCAGAATAGTCTCCTTTCTTTTATATTTGTCAACATTAGAGCAGGGGAATGCAGCACATGCAGCACGTCTGGATTTCTATAGGACATTACCAAGGCCTTATTTTATAGTGTTCTTTTCATTAGATGGAGAGAAGTAGGTAGGATGATAGTTTGGGTGGAGTAGAACTGGTTGAATGACCTGACTTAATGGATCAATGCCAACCTGAAAGAAGAGTCTTAGAGGAACCCCTCAGGTTTCTCTTGGTGTTGTTCTGGCTGATATTGTGACCAATGAGGAGAAGGAAGGCAGGAATACTTACCAAATGACATGAAGCGGCAGAATCAGAAACCAACAATATATTGAATAATTGTACTGATGGCCTGGCTTTAGTAAAATGAGATTCAACAGAGCTCAATGTCAGATCCTACATCTAATAAAAAAAATGAGCTGCACAAGTCCAGAGTGAGGGAGTTGTGGCTAGGTAGCACTTTGTGTAGAGAAGCTCTTTGGCTTTGGAGAACTGAGACTTATTGTCTTTGGCTGGATTACAGAAGTGTAGGGTCCAAGTTGAAGAAGATAACTGTCCTATGTTTGTTTATTTACAAAAACT
This sequence comes from Bettongia penicillata ogilbyi, assembly GCA_023548195.1. Classification (NCBI taxonomy): domain Eukaryota; kingdom Metazoa; phylum Chordata; class Mammalia; order Diprotodontia; family Potoroidae; genus Bettongia; species Bettongia penicillata. The sequence goes on from JAJHZJ010000671.1 coordinate 3,362,527, forward strand.
AGTTTTATTTTTCACTTTTACCTGAACAAGGCAGACCAATGCAGCTGTTTGGGTATCTAAAGAGGAGCAAATCAGAAATGATACACAAAACCAACAATCTTTGGAAAAAGTGAATGTTAAATTTAATAGAGTGGTAACAGAATCATCCGAGGTGTGTCTCCTTCTGAACTTTTTTGTTTTATTTTGTGTATCTTTAAGTGTTTTATTGATCTTATTTTCTGTTCTTTATCATTTCCCACTCTCTACCCCCTAATAAGTTTCCTTCCTTTGTCACAAATGACTATTATGAAGCAGAACAAATTCTTGCATTGGCCATGTCTTAAAACATACAAATGTTTGAACATGACTTCTTCCGCATTTCTACTTATGTACCTCTTTATATGTCACAATTTAATCTCCTATTCCCCAAGTTATGAAAACTCACTATTTGTATCCAGTTCTTCACTACAACAAAAAAATATTGCTGTAAATATTTTTGCTCCTATGGGTCCTTTACCTCCATCTTGGATCTCTTTGGGATATAAGTCTGGCAGTAGTATCATTGGATCAAAGAGTCGTAGAGTTGAATAACTTTTTGAGTATAGTTCCACATTACTTTCCAGAATGGTTGAACCAAATCACAGTCCTGCAAACAGTGAATTAATTTGCATATAATCCCAAGCTCCTTCAATATTGATTATTCTGATCTTTGTCATCTTTGTCAATATGATGGGTAGAAGTAAGTCAAACCCTAGAGCTGTTTTAATTTACATTTCTGTTATTGCTAGTTTTTTGGAACAATCTTTCATATAGTGGTTGATAGCTGGTTCTTCTTATGCTCTTTGACCACTTATCTACTGCGTAATGACTCTTCTAGGTATCTTCTGTATTTGATCAGACTATTGTTATCTAGAGTATTGTGTTCAGTTGTGTGCGACATATTTTATAAAGGATATAGACAGTCTGGCAATTATCTAGGAAGGAGGTAACTAGAACAAAGTGACATAACATCATTACAATAGAATATCATTTGAAGGAAGTGGGAATGTTTGACCTTGAGAAAATTGGATTTAGATGGGAGATTGGCAAAGTTATGCTGGAGCCAGTTGTAAGACTCAGAGCTAGTATTTCAATTTTCAGTGTGAGCATTTGTACCTCAGTAATTGGCAAAACGCTGCAAATAAGTTGCTGATATATTGTTTTGTTTGTTGTCTAGACTTAATAAAAGGATGGAGAAAATGCTAATAACATAGATGTAAAATTGAAAAAAAATGCTACATATTTTGGTGAGCCAATTGTTAAATATTTTCCAGTACACCCCCTGGATGAAGGGCATATTGTCCATCTTGAAATGTTTGAAGGATTTTTTTCAATGAAAAAGAAAGATTGAACTTATTGATTTAGCCCCAGAAGGCAGAATGAAAGTCAATGGATGGAAGCTCAGTATAAAGAAGGTTAATATAAAGAACTTGTTGAGGAACTAGTGCCATCCCAGAATGCATCAGGCTGCTTTGGATGGCAGTATGGTCACTGACTATGGAGATCTTCAAGGAGACGCTGAGCAATTGCTCGTTAAGAATGCTGTAGATGGAATTCTTGTTTCAGGTAAGGCATTGAAATCCAATCTCCTTGGGCAAATCAGTTTCTTCATCTTTTAAGGAAGTGTTTGGACTTAGATGGTGTCTGAAGACCCATCTAGTCCAATATCTAGGATCGTTTGATTCCATTATTTTCTAGCTCTTGAAATTCTATGGTTTGAAATCTCTAAGATCTGCTGTGCCCAAATGGGTGAGCCTGGTCTAACTGTCTGGTTTGTGTCATAGAACAGTGACTTGACGTTTGAATTTCATGACAGTTGAACATTTCGAAGTGTATTAAATTCAGAGCTAACATTTATATAGTGCTTTAAAACTGGTGAGGCACTTTATATGTAACTCTCAGATTTAACCTTCAGAATAGCCCTGTGAAGTGGATATTATTTTCTTCATTTTAGTTGAGAAAACAGGCTGAGAGACACTAACCTGTGGAGGTGGGCAAGTGGAGAGAAAGAAGAAGCATTTGTCAGGTGCCTTCTTTGTGTCAGGCACTGTGCTAAATGTATTGCAAATATCTGTAATTTGATTTGATCCAAGAGTCATATAGTTGGTAAAGACCTGAGGCATGATTTGAACTCAGATCATAGATAGAGAGTTAGAGGGCACTTAGGTGTCATAATAGACAGAGCACTGGGCTTGGAGTCAGGAAGACAAATCTTCCTGGGTTCAAATCTGGCTTTAAACACTTACTACCTGTGTGACCCTGAGTAAGTCACTTAATGCTATTTGCCTCAGTAACATCTGCAAAGTGAGCTAGAGAAGGAAATGGCAAACCACTCCAGTATCTTTGTCAAGAAAACTCCAAATGAGGTCATGTAGAGTTAGACACAACTGAAATGAGAGAACAGAAAAGCTAGAAGAGACTTCAGAGACCATCTAATTCACTTACCTTATTTTACTGAGGAAACTGAGGCCCAAGGAAGGTATATAACTAGCTTAAAGTCACAAAGTAGTTCAGAAGTGGGAATGAACTGAAGTCTTCTGATTCCAGGTTCTCCTGACTCCAAGCCCAGTACCATATTCAATGTTCCACTTCAGTCTCAGTACCTGTTATGATATACCTGGAATCAGTGTGCTGGGTTGGGTTAGAGATTACTGGAAGTTGAGTAAAAATATACTCCAGTGGAACAAATGGTCAGTTTGTGTGTGTGTGTGTGTGTTTTACTTTGCTCCTTTTTAAAATTGTATTTATCTTCAGTGTTCACTTTTTTTTGTTTTTTAAACAATAATTTGCTTTTGTTTGACTTTTCCATAATTCCTACAAGTGTTTTGTTTTTCTTTTTTCAAATGAGAGAGAGAGAGATGGGAGGGAGAGAAAATGAATTTTTTTTATTATTATTTTATTTGTTTTCACTATTCTACAATCACTTCTATATGTCTTAGATTTTTGCCCTCCCTCCCCTCCTTCCCTCCTACCTGTCCACTCTGTCCCTGAGATGGCATACAGTTTTATATAGGTTCTACAAATATATTCCTATTAAATACATTTTCACCTTAGTCATGTTGCATAGAAGAATTAAAATGAATGGGAGAAATCATAAAACAAACCAAAACATAATACAAAAGAAAATGATCTGCTTCATTCTGCAATCAAATTCCACAGTTCTTTCCCTGGATATGGAAGGCATTTTGCCTTAAGAGACCATTGGGAAGTACCTAAGTCCTTGCATTGCAATGAAGTACTAAGTCTACCAGAAAAATTCCTCACACACTGTGGTTGTTGCTGTGTACAAAGTTCTCCTGGTTTTGCTCCTTTCACTCAGCATCAGTTCATATAAGTCTTTCCAGGCCTCACTGAGTCAATCTATCAGTAAACCTTTATTAAGTGCCTACTATGTACCAGGAACTGTGTTAAATGCTAGAGGAGAAATAGGTACAAGAGATAAGAAAGAAAAGTTCAAGATCAGCCCAGTCAGACTGAGAGCTAGTAGAGCTGGGAAAACCCAACGAGGTCTTTAAATGAACATTGTTGGATTCCAGCAGACTGGTTGGAAGTCAGTGCAAAAATGGAGAGAGAGGGAAGGATGGAGACCACAGCTAGAAAGGGAAGGACAAGGACACCAGTTTGTGATGAATGATTAGGCAAAGCAGTCATTTCTGAGAATGAATTTAAGCAGAGGGTTATGATTCTGTTAGATGCTGAGAGACGTTTATAAAAGAGTGAGTTTTAAATGACCAAGGAGGGAGTTGCAGCATAAGGCAAATTGTGAGCTTTTAAATGATTATTATTGGTGTATGTGTGTGTGTGTGTGTGTGTGTGTGTGTGTGTGCGTGTGTGTGTATACACGTGTGTGCTGAGAGAGCAATAGAGAATGATGACCAATTCTTTTTCTTGTTGTCTATTGCTCAGTTGTTTTAGTCAGGTCTGACTCTTCATGGCCCCATTTGTTTTTTTGCAAAGATGCTGGAGTGGTTTGCCATTTCTATCTCCAGCTCATTTTTACAGATGAGAAAACTGAGACAAAAAGAGTTGAGTGACTTGCCCAGAGTCATTTCTCTTTCCAGTTTTTCCTCTACTTTTCTTAGTTGACTTTCAGAATCCTTTCAGAGCTCTTCCATGGCCTGAGACCAATTCCTATTTTTCTTGGAGGTTTTGGATGGAGGAGCTTTGACTTGGTTGTCTTCCTCTGGCTGTTAGCTTTCATCTTCTTTGTCACCAAAATAAGATTCTATATTCTGAGATTTTTTGGGCTATTTGATCATTTTCCCAGCCAATTACTTGACTTTTTTCAAACTCTTTGTCAAGGTAGGATACTGCTTCCAGCATGGAGGATGTACTATCCCAAGCTTCAGGGGTTTTGTGTAGCTGTTTTTAGAGACACTTCTAGGGACCTGTAAATTTTAGCTCTTCCAAGGTGGTACGATCAAAGATGCGGTGTTTGTTCCTCTTTTGGCCTGTGCTCTGGTCTGTGAGTGGCCACCAGCATTCTTTTCTGCCTTGAAACTGTAAGGAGGATTCCCTCTGCACTGCTGTAGCACTCTTCCTCAATCCAGGATCTCCCCTCAGGACTGTGACCCTGATCCAATCAAGGGCAAAGCAAGAGAATCCTGCCTCAATGCCAGCAAAGAGATACCTGCAATACCCCTCTGATCAGCGGCTTGATTCCCCCACCATTTGTGGGCTGAATGTTCCAGAAGGAACTGCTTCTGCTTCCCTGGGGCTGGGGCTGGAATGAGATCCTTTCTCATCAAGGTCTGACAGAGCTTGCCTACTGACCCTCTAAGGTGCCTTTGGCATTTGTAGTTTGGCATTTGAGAAGTCTGGAAACTGCTACAGATGCCAGTGATTCAGTGCCCTGGGGCCTACTCTGGATTTGCTGGGTCCCTGTTTGTGCTGGAGAGTTTTGCTCTGGACCATGCTCCTCTCTCAGACTGGTGCAACAGACCTTTCCTGTTTACCTTCCAGGTGATCTTGGGCCGGAAATTTGCCTCATTCTTTCATTTTGTGAGTTCTGCTATTTTAGAGCTTGTTTAGAGTCATTTTTACAGGTATTTTGGGGGGTTTGGGGGAGAGTTCAAGCCAGTCCCTGCTTTTACTCTGCCATCTCTTTCTACTGTGCCACCATTAAATGAATGGCAACTAATTCTCTTGGTAAGAAAACTTTCATTCGTTGGTACCAAGTAAGATATCTGTGATCTTTTCTGGACTCAAAATCACACAAGTAGCAGCAGTACTCTTGAGGGCAGATTTTTCTCATTGGTCAAATCTGTGTGGCTAATCAGATCAACTGTTTACTGTCCAGTTACAATATTACAATAATTCTATCCGTTGATGAATGTCTCCCTGCCTTGATAATTGAACAAAGAGTTGGCTATGTTGTTTGCTGAGGTCCTTAAATTGAGTAGATAGCATTCATCTGCCCTTCCTGTCTTCTTTTCCTTCCTTCTTTTTTTCTTACCTTTGACTTTTCTTCCTTTTCTTTCTCTCTCCTTTTCCTCCTTTACTTTTAACTCTATCCACTTCCATTTGACTATGAGCTACTGGGGAGCAAGGACTGTCTTTTTGCCTTTCTTTGTTTCACCAATGGTCAACACGGTGCCTTAAACATAGTAGGAGCGTAATAAATGATTCCTGACTTTTAACGGACTCACCTTATATTAATGGGTAGAGGCAAATAGCCCAGTGACATGGTAAACAGCTTCCTGGGAATTAAGGAGATGTAACTTCCTAAAATAGAAGCGTGTAGTTGTGGTGATTTTAAAATGTCTCCATCTGCCCTCTCCTGACCCCTGACTTCCCTCAACAGCTATTCAAGGAAAAAAATTCCTTGACCTTCCTTGGGAGATTTTTTTTTTCAGGGGGGAAAGGTAGGGTCAGGGTAAACTTCTGCTTTTTATTTTTGCATAGCTTATTTCTTTAAAACAGAAAAAAATTTCTTTAAAACAGTTATTTTACGGAGAACATGTTTTCTTTTGTTTTTGAATCTCTATTAAAGCATTTTGGATAATGGCATTAACATCCTCCTCAACTTTCTATATCTTATTTAAGAATATTCCCATGGTTAAAAATTTTTTACAAAAGTCCACTCTTCCCCAGTTTTTCCTTTGATATGAAATAAACCACATGGAAAGAAGCTCGGTGTATTTAGGTTAAACAAAATGGCTGCAGTTTTCCTTTAAATATCTCTGGATGGTTTGTTAATAAGAACTGAAGTGGAAAAATGAATACAACCTAAACACATTATATGGAGACTTGGGAGAAAATGTTACAAAGGAAGCAGGAAGTCTGAAAAAAATCTTGATTAAATTTCCATAAATGTTTGTTCGGAAGATGCAGCAAATTCCAATATGCAAAAGCTATTAAAATAAACCTTTACCTCCTTCATTTTTTCTGCTTTTTCAGGAATTTTGCTGATTGTAGCTCTTTGTCTCCCCTCTGAGAACTATAATTTTACACATTATAAGGCTACATATTTAATAATAATGTGGAAGCTAAAAAAATAAAAAACTAAAGAGCACATCACGAGCTGCAGATTCTGTACATATAAAGTTGTTAATGGAATTAGAAACACAATGACACAGTGTATGGTTTCCATTTATTATACCCTGATGATTTCTGAAGGAAGTAGACCAGACTTCTACAAATTCTTGTGAAGGATGAGGAAAATATATTTCAGTGTATAAGATAAAAATGAGCTTTGGTGCATATTTGAGCCTAGCTGTGCCTTTGGAGGAATAAATTGTCTTTTCAAAGGCAATGAGAATCTGTTTCATTAATCAAATCTCCAAAAAGTGATTATTAAGCTGTTCTGCTTTGGACCAGGGGCAAATCTTTACACAGTAAATGTCTTTTATAGAATATGTAAGTTCTTTGTTCAAACTCCCTTATGGGTTAGGGCCCATTCCTTTATGCTATTAAAAAACCCCCCTAAAATACACAAGTTTTTGAAAGGATAACAAATTATTTTTTTTTTGAAAAAAGGTAATATTTCCCTTCTTTTACTGAACGGAATATGTTTCTTAAATCAGCAGGTACTCTCCTTACTTAAATTAAAAAACTCTTGATGTCTGAAAATCTGCCTTCTCATGTCCCTAGCCATTAAGATACCCCTTGTAACAAACAGTGAAAGAGATGGGGAGGGTGGCGTTCAACAAACGCACCAAGTGAGTCTGACTCTGTATGCAATCTGTCACATCCGTAGGACTCCTGTAAACTAGGGAGGAAGGTATTTTTCCCAACTTCCCAGGGCCAAACTTGGTCATTAGAGTTACACAACAATCAGGCTAATTTTTATAATTGCTATTATTTCTCTTTCCATTTATTGTAGTTCTCATGTATAGTTTACTCGGTTTTGCTGAATTCACTCTGCGTCTATTCATGTAAGTCTTCCCATACACCTCTTCATTTTCTACATTCATCTTGTTATAACACAGTCACATTCCATTATGTTAATGTACCATGATTTGTATCTAGTTTGTTTCCAGGTTTTTGCTAAATCTTAGAAACATTGTTATTGAAGGAATTATGATTAAACTTAGGCTTATCTTTTGGATAAGACCGGGATAGCTGAAGTATTTGGAGGATCATTTTAAAAACTGAATTCATTGTTTTCTGTTTCTGGCAAATATTTTGGGCATAAGACATCCTAGCATCTCTATTCTGACCTGGGAAATCAGATATTATGGATGCCAGCATTTTTTATACCTACAGGCAGTGCTATGTGATATTTGAACAGTGTTCAGCAGAAAATAAGTAGATGTGAGTGATTTTCCTTCCCAACATTTTGTTGCAAAAGAAGGAGCCATGTGCTGGCAAATTGTGCTGAGAATCACAGGATATAGGTACCAAATGACCTTCTTTTTTTAAAGGTTAGGGAAAGGGAGCTAGAATTTGACTAAAAGTCTAAGAATTGAATTTTTAGAATCAGAAGAATGAATAGCAGAAAGATAAAGAAAAATAGTCCCTTTCATCTATTCTTCTCCAAGTCCAGGTCACACATTCTACTTGGAATGTCTCTTGGAGTATTCTGCAAGATTTTTTTTCCTTTCAGCTATGGCTTCAACCCTCAACAGGATGCAAATTTCTTAAGAGTAGAAATTTTCCTTCCTTCCTTCCTTCCTTCCTTCCTTCCTTCCTTCCTTCCTTCCTTCCTTCCTTCCTTCCTTCCTTCCTTCCTTCCTTCCTTCCTTCCTTCCTCCCTCCCTCCTTCCCTTTTTCCCTTTCTTTTTTATTGCTTCTCTCCCTTCCTTCCTATATTTTGTCTGTCTTTCTTTTTTCCTTTTATTCCCTCCCTCCCTTCCTCCATTTCCTTCCTTTTCTTGGAGTCAATGAGGTTTAGCCTTGACTTCTACCTTAAGCACCACCAGTGTGACTTTAGATGAATCACTTAATCTCTGGTCCTCAGCTTTCTTATCGGCAAAATAAAGGGGCTGAACTTAGTGACACCATCTAAGGTCCTTTCCAGTTCCAAATGTATTATCTTGGAATCCACATACTTTTTGTTTCAGCCAAACTGAATTGTTCTGTCCTCCATGAAAATGCCCAGTACTTCCTCTCCTTTGTGCCTTTATTGATGGTTCCTATAGTTTGCCTCCCCATCCTTGTCTGTTAAGTCCTTAACCACATTTCAACATCAAACTCAATGCTGCAGTGTCCATGAAGCTTTCCACTGATCCCTTGTTTCTGTTGGTGATTCCTGGTCTTGTGGACTTTATATAGCACTTTAACCACAACAAAACAATTGAGGTTTGCCTATTTCTACCGGTATCCTATGCTTTTTTACTTGATTATGGGTTCCACAAGGGCAGGGAACATGTATTTCTAATGTTAGATAGCTTTCCATCTTTAACCTTTCTCTTTCCCTCAGTCCCTAGCACAATAGTCTGTCCACAGCACAATATTAATAAACACTTGTTGAATTAATGAATGAAAGAAAAAAGGTGATGCAATCTGTTTGGCTTGTTTTGCAAGCTCTTGGTCTGCTTCCATGATGAGGAAGAGGATGGAGTGGAAAAAAAAAGAACACTGAAAAAGTGAAATCTCCAAGGTTCTTATTGAATCATTCTCAGAGATTAGGCAGAATAAATTTAGGGTTTAGAATTCATCTTGCCCCTGCCAGGGTTCAACAAACTTGGGGAAGTTTCTTTTTATCTCTTGATTTGAATTTGGCGTTTGTATTAGATAAGTCACAGAAATGCATTCTTTGTGATGATTCTCCTAAATTCCAGACTTTACCTCACTTTTCCTTTAATCTACCTACAACTGGAAGGATTTCTTATTTTGCATTAGCTCATTTTTAGGACTTCTTTGCAATTTTGCAATTTTTTAGTGCATTTTTTTGATATCCAACCTCCAACTGACAGTAGCTGACCATAGGTTTAAGATGGGGAGTCAGTCACACCTAATTGTTGCAAATTTTGACCCATAGGATCCCCCTCTTGTGAAATCTCTCTCAAGTAAGGCCATGTAGTAGACTCTCATCTCTAGGTCTGATGCTCAGTATTTTTGCTTTTTGATAGTGCTTTCTCCTAAGTGAATATAGAGTTAGAATGAAGGTATTATTGGCGTTGTTTTTCCTTTGTTTTCAGAGGACCAGTGACATCATCGGTGATGTCTTGACTTGTGGATGAATTGGATTTAAGTGAGGGAGAGCTGGGCAAAGTCACCAGTCTCACCCTTTATTCCAGGGTCATTGAAATCCAGGGGCAAGGCAAAAGTCAAAATGACTGGTGATACAGCCTGGGATGCAGTGGATGAACTTGGTGTCTGTAATCAGTCCACAGCACCTGCCTCAGCTGCCAAATGAAGGTAAGATATCCAGAAACCAGTCAGTTTTCAAAACACTGTTTGCCAAAAATGTTTTGATTTTAACCAAGCTATACATTTAGAGATGTGATATATGCTGTTTACCAATAATCTGTTGAACATGTGGGGTATGTGGTGGTGGGTAATAGAGACAGTTCTTTAAATGTAGTTTTGGAGATTATATTTTGAGGATCTTTCTATCCTCTGCTTGACATTTTACCATTCATTTTGTCTGCTGTGAATTCAAAAATTTAATATGGATGTGGTGTATTTATCACATACTTCCTTACCTCGTGGAGAGTATGTCATTGTCAACAATTGCACTTAGTAGCAGTTCCTTGAAAATGAGCATAGAATTAGAAAGACACATAGGATCTTAGACTTAAAGCTGTCGTTTAGATGCCAGCTAGTTCAGACTCTTATTTTATAGAGAAGGAAATTGAGGCCCATTACTGAATTGAGCCCAAGTACAATTTTCTTGGTCTAACCATTGATAGCACTATTACTTTTATTTACATCAAAAATAGGAACACAAGATGAGCAATAAAAATAATTATAATAATTACTTTTTGCATCATGCCTAAAGGCTTGCAAAGCAACTGGGCAGGCAGTAGTTCATTTGATCCTCTTAGCAATCCTGTGAGACAGTTCTTATTCCTGTTATCATCCTTCTTTGGTAGATGAGGCCACAGAGGCTCGGAGAGGTTAATTGAATTGTCCCAGGTGATAGAGCTAGTGAATGCTTGAGGTGGGATTAAACTTGTCTTCCTGACTCCAAATCTGCCACTTTAATCCCCCCAAACCATGCCGTCTCTTCAGCACTTTCAATACTCAATCAGCTTAGACTAAACTTTAGGTGTACTGTCCTTATTAAGTTCTTTAGTATGAATGGGGAAAGTGCTTTACTAGCCAGACTGATAATTTTCAAGGTAGGACAGCACACCATTCACTCGAGTTAATTCAGTACATATTTCTTTTATGGCACAGAAATTTTACTGTAAGTCACAATAAAGAGCCATGATTTGTAGTCCATTTTCACACATCACTTTCATGAAAAATACATAAGATATACATTCAGCTTCTCCTCCTATGAGCCCAACCTTGGAGTTTTCTGCTTTGGCTCCACCAGGGCTCGTAGCACTTTGAGAGAAAGGGAAATGGGGCTCTGCTACTCTAGTGTGACAGTCCAATACCACAAGGTCTTAGTGCATGTTTTAACACGCTGCAGATGTTACTGTGATCCTAGAGATTAATGCATTTTTTAGCACTGGGGGTATCAGTTTGTTGGTGTATCTTCTGATTTTTGGCAGGGAATTAAAGCTCTCTTAGGATTTATTTCAGGGGCATTTCCCCCTTCTTTCTGAAGCATGTGGGAATTAAAAAGCCTATTGCTCCTAGGAGTAAAAGCATCCTAGGATTAAAGAATCTGCCTTTGCTATTGATGTTGTATAGTACAAATGATTATCTACCAAATATTTGGTGCCTGGCACATAATAAGACTAAATAAATTTTTTTTTTTTAAATTGAGCGATTGATTTAACTCTAAAGCAGGGGCTTTTCTTGCACTTGCTTTGACATCGTAAGTCCCTTATGTGCATATAGATAAAAAAACCCACCACATTGGGAGAAGGTCCGTTTTGTAAATTGTTAATACTAATAATTAAGGTCAGCTCAACTTTGACTGCCAGAAAATTAACAGTGCATATCATAAAATGAACATTTGGCGATCATCTAGAATATCAGGAAGTAGGCAATATCACAATTCTCATCATCATTATCATCTCTCTCCCTACCTCTACTGCTAATAGCAGCAAAGTTTATTGATCAAATTTATGTATGTTGTCCTGGAAACAATGAAAATGACTTTGTAAAAAAGTGAATTACTCCAGGAAATTGAAATTTTTTATGATTAAAATAATGAATCATAAAGATGACAGAGAAAGAGTAAATATATTATTTATCTAGTTAGTGCGGACTATTTGGATGGAAACTAAAAAGAAGTTAAATCCTGTTCTTAAAAAAAAATTCTCTTCCATCAAAGTTGCTTCCTCTTTTATGGAAGCTTCTAGTATCATCGTCACTCTCCTCCCATTAGACTCTTCTAGATAAAAGATGAGAAGGATATTGCTATCATTCTCTTCCCTTCTTGTTAGTACTTTCACTTAGCAAAATGTATTTGTGGTAGTATGGAGGGAGAAAGTAGGGTACAAGGTTTCCTGGATGAATGTTTAGGAAGCACTACACTTTTTTAGCTTCTTTTCACTCTGTAATAGGTAGTCCAGAGGTACTTAGGGGTCTTTCTACATGAAGCTAAATGTTCATTGGATTGACTGAAATTTTAATTTTTGTCTGTATGATTGGGTTTTATGTAGAGACTTTAGTGAGCTTATAGGGATTTTTGTAAAGTGAGATGCTCATGTTGGCTGATGGGAAAGATAGCCATTCTGAGTTCTCATTTCATTTCAAAATGGGCTTTTATTGGCACACAGAGTCTTAGTTTCTTCGTATGTAAAATGAGAAAGGAATTATTGATTTGGTTTCAGTGTGAGAAAGAACTAATAAAGGAGTATAAATACCCCAAATGGGAAGAGTTCTAAAAACTATTGCCTATAAGATTCTTTAATAAAAACTTTAATAACTAATTGTACATACTGGAAAATCTAAATTTGCCACACACACATAACACATAAAAAAAACCCCCAGGATCCTCGCTATTCCCCCTCCCCTGAGCAATCATTTTCTGCACGTTTGGAAGATAAAATGCTGACCCAAGGAAATATTAAGCAAGGGATTCAGCCTTCATTAACTTTTTTAATTAGGCAGAAATGTGGATTCTGAGATTGGTATACCTGCTGCTTTTAGCATCCAGATCTCGAAGTTGGAGTTAAAGCTGAATCTCTCAGGTTTTGGAGGTTGGAGTTTCTTTTCTCACACAACCAGACTGCATAGACTGAGATTTTTATGCAAACCATTTCTATTTAGAGAGAGAGCGTTTGTTCAAAGCAACTAATATCTCCATTTTATGCCTCTTGGTAGGAACAGGTTGTTTGGATTTCATAGACAAGGGAAGGAGAATATGTTTATATCATTTTACTTTATGTGCTAGGAGAAAAGAAGTCTCTCAAACTGATGACACTAGATTGATCTAAATGACAAGAGACCCTGTGGGGAAAATGACTTAATTAGAACTTAGAAGAGAAAAAAGTTTCATCCTCTTCAGCTCTGAATGCTTGTGTCTTTTTTAAGTCTTCAGTGTGGATGTTGTGGATTTTGAAGTAGTGCCTTCGGCTGAATCATTTCACAGGAGGCAGAGTGAGTGTGAGCTTGTACTGGGACCCTTTCTTTCTGAAACATTCACCTGATTTCAGTGGTAGCTGTCGCTTTACCAAGTCAGGCTTCTTAGCTTGTTTCCAATTATAGTGATGAATAAGATGCTGTTGAGACTCTCCTGTATCATGACCTGTTTTGATAGATGCATGTTAACACTAATAATAACACTTTTGTTTGGAGCCTTAAAAGTTTGCAAATTGTTTTACATACATTATCTCATTTGATCCTCATTACAAACACTCTGAGATAGGTACTGTAGCTTTTATTCTTTCCATTTTACAGTTGATGAAACTGATTTTCAGAGAGGTGACTTTCTCGTGGTTATACAATGAATAAGTACCAGAGGCAAGATTGGAACTTGGGCTTTGTTGGCTTAAGAACCATAATACATCAGACTTAGTCCTTTATAAAATATCTTGCTGGAATTGGATATTTGCTAGGAAACTTGTAAACTAAATTGATCAGTAGAACTAGACAGCATATGGCAGTTTGTACCCTTTCCTCCTTATAGGGGCTTATGGTCTAATTTTTGTAGATACATTCAGCTTAAAACATACATTCATCCAGATTACTTTGCATATTTTCCTCCATTAAAGTTATGTTCCGATTTCTTGTCAGGGTGTAGCTGGGACTCTGGGATCTGAAGACTGTGACAGTTAAGCTAAATTCTTGCAGGTCCTACTGTGTTGGATGGTCTTTGAGTATAGTCCTGAGACTATCACAATGGCATTTAGAGCCATAACAAATCTCTAAGATCAAAATTCTGGTGGTTATTTTCTGTCAGTCTACTTCTCCCCTCTGTCACAGCCACACACTGTCATACCCTCCATCTTGCTGCTACTTTTGTGCTTAGGAGCTCCCACATTCCTTTATCTGATCAATTTTTTTATCATTTCATCTTGTCTTCTGCCTTATGGCCCGAACCCTGTTACCTGTCCTCACTGTCTCTAATTCTTTGACCCTTGAGTTTTTTCCCCTGGCCATCACCCCTATATGGGCTGCGTTGTGTTTTCTTCCTTATCTCAAATGCTTGGCGAATCCTTTTAACCATATACTGTCTTTGTCTTATCAAGACTTGCCAAACCCCAACCTTCCCCCCCTCTTTTCCTTTGCCTCCTTGCCTTCTTCCCTTTTTTCAAAACTTCTAATTTCTTTCCTTTACTTCTAGATATAGTTGATATGTATGTATTATTATCATCACACAAAAATAAATCAATAATGTGATGCTAATTTACTGAGACTTGATGCTAGAGCTAGGAACAGTTTGTTGACTTCAGGCCAGTGTTAGTTTATGCTGCTTTTGTAAATCCAAAATCTATGAACTTTTAGAATAATAGGTTTCTGGGTCTACCAATTTTAAATAATAGAGGCAATACAGCAGAACAAACTTCAGAAGCTCCAGTAAGCAATGAGATATTGCAACTTTTAGAGGTGAAGTTATGCAAAGACTTTGATATTTTGCTTTGCAATTTGGACTGGAAATGTGAGCTTACTATTTTTTTCATTTTTAATAAGCACTTGGACATACACAGCTTGAAGCAGCACACATAAACATTTTCTCTTTTGTTTTAAAGAAAAAAAGGGAGATAAATTGCATTCCAAATCTTCGAGAATACCAATTACGTTTGGATAATGGAACCATTCTCATTTGGGCTGGTTTGTTCCCACCGAGGCACCAAACTGCAAACATCTGTGGAGATCTCTTCATAGAACCGCAGACAAAACAGCCTTCATAACTGCTTAAGTAAGAGCTGTCGATTCGCGACATACACTTGATGAATCCAGCTTGAACAGACTGAATTTTGAGTTGAGTGTGAGAGAGTTGCCTCCCTGAAGGCGCCTGCTTTGGATATTGTCATTTGAGATGCTTCACAAGCTACTGATTTGGCAGTTGTTGATGCCATTGCACATTCTCAGCTGATGGGGTGATGGGAAACCTCACTTTTTTCTTGAAGTAGCCAAATATTAAAGTGCTAACGAATGATGTGTAAGGTTTGAATTTGATCTGTATGAGTGTTTAAGATAAAATATATGTAGGCTCAGGAAGAGTTGACTCTGTCTTCAACCTTTTTCCCACAAGACTATTGCAAGGTACTCTACTGAAAAGTTTGATGTGGAATAAGATAGTTAAATAATAAAATCATTTTACTGGAATATAATTGATGTGTAGGATAAAATTTCAAGTGTCCTGGAGGAATGCAAAGGATAAGAATGAGGTAAGCCATTTAATTGAACATATGCTACACCTCTGGGATCTGGATACTTACAGACATGTTTGGAGGTATGGAGAGGTAGAACATCTGGATTAATGGAATTTTTCATTTTTCATGTTTCAACTTGATTCTTTTGTGTCTCACAATTGACTACAAAATGGTGAAATGAAGGTTGGTGCCCAATTAAAATCCCCTTGCACAGTTCTTAAAATATCTTAAAATTTGTGGTAATGATGCCCATATTTCAAGACATAGGGACAGGGACCAAACCTAGGATTTTATTGCCACAGGAAACTGAAAGATGGAGAAGCTGTCCACATTAATGGAGGTATGAACTGTATAGTCTGAGGATTATTGAACTCCAATATCAATGGGAAACACTAAACTGTACATCAGGATCCATGGAGGTGATGTACTGACTTAGTTCTAAAATTAATCTACATGGGTTTTATTATATTTTTATTAGTTTTGTTACATTTTTTCCAATTACATTTTGGTCTAGTTAGGGCCATACTTGGGAGTGTTTGGGGGCTGTGTGTTTGACATTTCTGGTTTAGAACACTGAGTAGGTAAGGGACTTGCCCAAGATTGTATCCTATTTGTGCTAGAGGATTTCCTGGCTCCAAGGCCAGCTCTAACCACTACCCCATTGCTACATGGACCAAGGACTAAGTGTTTATGAACAAGGAACTCCAACAGTTTTAAGTACTCATCATTAAGTTTTCATTTCAACAATATAAATTAAAATGAAAATGCTATTTCCCTAGCTGTCCATTTGGTGAATTTGACCTGGAACTGACTAAGCTGGGTGCATATAAAACCATTTCTACTCTTATGATGTAGATGAGTATATACACTGAGACTCCACAGGACTATTGGCTGAAGTTGTAGAATGAATAAAAATCCTTTTGAAGATAGGGAAGTACCTCATCTTTTCTCTTCCAAAAATTGGTTTTAAATGGCAATACTATTATGCCCCATGCCCTTAGGTGTTTTTCAGGAAAACTCTCCCATACTTTGAGGATTGTAGCATAAGATTGAAAATACAGTTGTGTCCACAACTAACATCTTTTTCTGGTAAATTACCATGCAATAATATTCTACTTGTGGGAAGGTGTCATGTCAGTTTCTGCTTCAGCACATCATCAGAAATATGACCGTCACAAAGGCAAGATGTCTGACTTCTATGGCCTCGTAGCCAAGCTCAGAGATTAATTTTTGTTGCAGCTGGCCCTTTATTTTGGTCCTCGTGAATTAGTGGATGGTGACCAGCCTTGGAATCAAGAAGACCTAAGCTGAAATCCTGCCACTGATACATACTATAGCCTTGCTACCGAGGGCAGTCACTTAACCTCTCAATGATCTTAGATTTATTTTCACAACTATAAGTTGTAAAATGTTCAGTGGGAGAAGTTTCCACACTGGAAATTCTCCAGGATGAGATCACATATCTAGACAAGAAAAAAAGAGTTTAGTGTATTTAGATCACACAGCATAGGATTTTTAAAACAATTTTTTATTTCAACTAATCAGAATATATTTTGTATTCCTTCCATAATCATTTAGTCCAACCTCCTCATTTGACAGATGAGAAAACTGAAGCCCAGATGTACATATATACACTAAATATACAGAAGACAGAAAGGTATAAAGAAGTGTATCATCTACTGTTGCTATGCATAATTTCTAGATGGTGTTAGGAGCTTCTCCAATTCCCTTTACTGAAATGGAGCTCAATCCCCTTAAGAACTTGCATATACACAAATGACTAAAGTTAGTGTTGTCATGGCCCCTTGGATAACATTTTCTCTTTTGGACATCTCACTTATTTTCCTAAGACTTCACCTACTTATGCACTTGGTTCCCCAAACCATACATTGAGCATTGTTCCAAACTCCATAGCATGTTTCTAACTTTCCCAGGGACAGCTCCACCCAGTTTTTTCACTGGTACCTCCTCTGACATTGATATGTCTAAAATTCTGCATATCTTCTGACAGTAGTGGATGAGGTACTGCACTTGGTGTCAGGGGGACCTGGGTTCAAGCTCTACCTCAGACCGAGCTGTACACACCTGTTCAAATCACATAACTTTCTGTGCCTCTGTTTCCTTGGTCTCTAAGATTTCTTTGAGCTCTAAATCTATGACTTTCATCTTGGTTTGAAACCACAGTATCATATTTTGCTCCTCTCTCTTCCTCCCCATCTTTCTCCCAATCTAATCATTTGCCAAGTCTTATCAGTTCTATTTCTAAAATCTTTTCTGTTTATCTTCTTTCCATTCCCATTGTAGCAAACTTGCGTCAGGGTCTTGTTATTAGCATTCTTGCTGTCGTATCTTGTTCTGGACTTCTACCTATTCAATCCATTCTGCACAGAGATACCAGAATAATCTTCATAAACCTTAGCTCTGGTTACCAGAGCTCCAGAGCAATGGTTAAGGCTTAAAGACCTTAAGTGACTTCCCATTGCCTATAGAGTTAAGTCTCAAGTCCCCATCCTACCATTCAAAGTTCTCACCATTTTGAAGCCAACCTTTCTTTGAAGGCTTATTCTCTCACTTCTTCCCCATATCTATTGATGTTGCAGTCCTAGTGCTTTCTCACCTGTTCAGATTTGCTAATGCTACTACATCTTCCTAGAGTGTTCCCTTGTTCCATCTCTGCTCATTGAAATCCTCCAGAGCCTTTCTCAAATAGCATCTCCTCTGTGAAGCTTCCCCATTAATTGTTATAAATTCCCCCAAGGCTGTCTCTCTTTAATGGCACTTATTTTTGCTTATGTTTTTCCTTTCCCCAACCAAAAAATGAAAAAAAAAAATAAAACCAAAGTAGGCAACCAGCTTTGGAGCTTGGGAGAATTGATTTCAAGTCTTGCTTCATATGTGACCTTGGGCAAGTCATTTACCATCTCAATGCTTTGGGCAGCTCCCTAAGGCTTGAGAATTGCAGAGAAGCCAACCTGCATTGGTAAAGAGAATTTTCTCATCTGAGATCTCCCTATAACAATGAGACACCAACTCTCACCAGTCCTGCTTTTATCCTGCCACTGGAGTTTGAAGTCTCTGGAAGACAGAGTGAGCTAATTTTGTGCAACTCTACCTTACTTAAATCCAATTCATGGGCAAGTCAAGACATCACCTGCTAACGCTATTGGTCCTCTTTGAAAATGGAGGGTGAACCAAGACAACAATAGCAGTGAAACAATAAATGTCGTCTCTGTCTGATTCCCTATCCTTTCGTATCTTCTACTAAACTGCAGTGGTGATAATAATGATGATTAGTAGTAATATGAATGTAGTCCTTGCTATGCACCAGCCACTGTGCTAAGCCCTTTATAATCATTATTTCTTTTTTCATTATTTCATCATAATTGTTATTTATTTTTATTTTACAATAACCCTAGGACTGCTATTATTATCACCATCTTACAGGTGAGGAAACCAAGGCAGACAGAGGTGAAGTGACTTGTTGAGTCTTACACAACTAGGAAATGTCTGAGGTCAGATTTGAACTTAGGTCTTCTTGATTTGGGGGCCAGTGCTCTATCCAGTGTATCACTTACTTGCCCCAGAGAATACTGACTTATTCATCTTTTTCCTTATTTTCTCTACTTGCACAGTTTGGCACAGTTTCTTGTAAATAAGAAGTTCTCAGTAAATATTAATTGAATTGAATGACATGAAAAATGCAAGATGAATATTCATGGTATGTACCCATTTTGAGTATATACAGTGAATGATTAATTGAGAATTGTGGGATTGACACAAGGAAATATTTAAGTTCCATTTGCACCTTAGCCTGGGCACATTACATGCAAAAGTGGGGGGAGAGAGAGAGAGAGAGAGAGAGAGAGAGAGAGAGAGAGAGAGAGAGAGAGAGAGAGAGAGAGAGAGAGAGAGAGAGAGAGAGAGAGAGAGAGAATGAGAGAGAGAATGAGAATGAAGGAATGTAAAAATTGCCTTTGGAAGGGTTAATAGAGAATGTTGCCACCTTGACCTTAGGCAGTCTCCAAAACCCAGGCATAAAGTTTTAAGCTAATTGGTCATACAGATCTCACAGAAAATTTGCTAGTTCAACTTTTGTTCCTTTGCCCAGATTCTGAAGAAAGACTCCAAATCCTTCCCATTTCCTAGGTCATCCATTTGGCTGGGCCAACACCAAGTACTCCTAACTAAGGCTAGATCTTTATACCTTGGGGAGAATAGTGCAATAAAGTAAATACCGCACATCTGGATCATTTAATGAGCCTTAGAGCCAGAAAGTCTGGCAGTGCATCTGACTACGGACGGACGCTTAGAAGGAAGTCTCACAGTGATCCAGATGTGCTCAACTGGCAGCATTCGTTCTGTTTTTCTCCTATCCCATAGACACATCCAAGTCCTCTGTGAGATTTCAGGGAAACCACCAGTTCCTTTCCTCCTTCCCTTGAGTGACTCTGTTGTTAGCAATCCCTCACCTGGGATCCTAAGATACTAGGAAATTAAAATCCCTCTTGCACATGTGTGGGGATCTCTAAACTATGTGTTTCATGAGACAATGCTAGGTCAATTTATTTGTGTTTGTCTTGAAACAATCTTGAATGCCTAGTACAGCCTTTTCTTGACTTAGTTTTAGAGAAGAATGGAGGGATGAAGGACACATCCAAAAGATTCACCCCTTGTGAGTATGCCTTGGGATGTGTAGGATCTTATCATGTTGAGGCAGTCAGATTTGGTATCTCAGTGAGCAGAGGCACAGCCACACCCACCTCTATCTGCAGGGTTTATTGAATCATATATAAACCATGTGAACTAGTACTTTACTCATACAGAAAGGATCTAAAAGAGAATGCATTTTGACTTGCTTGTCTGCCATCTGCCCAGTCTCCATTTTAGTTTGGTCTAGGAAAATGAGACTGCATACATGGTAGCTTCCAGAAGGTTAATCCTATAGCCCAACCTTTATTGGGCCACATATGCCAAAGATTGTATGAAAGTATAGCAAGAGGCGAAGCATCTTACAAACATGCTTAAGTTAAATAGACACAAGAGTTACTAAAACTTCTTCAAAGTCAGGGCCTGCATTCATACAAATTTACTAGTTCATTCAGATTCTGAATCAAGTGACCATTCAGCAACGAAGGACAAACACACATTAGTCTGTTCAGGCTCTCTGCATTTCCTGTCTCTCTGTTCTGTTACTATCCTACCCTCAGTGGGCTGTTCTTACCAGTTGGCATCACACTTTCTAACTCAAAGACCTTCAGTGTCCTCCCATTTGCACACAGGATGGAATATAACCTCCTTACTCTAGCATTCAAGGTCCTCCATAGATAGCCTCCAGCTTACCTTTCCAGTCAAGCCTCATACTACTTGTGTAACAAATTGTAGTCATTTCTTGGTCTTGTCCTGTCACCTTCTGCTTGTAGGCATTGAGGTAGGACAACTCCTATGCTTGGAAATACTGTTTCCCTATGAAAGTTTATTGAAATCCTTCTCTTCCAAGGCTCAACTTAGGTTCTGCTTCTTTCATAAAGCTTTCCCTGAATATTCCAGCTAGAATTGATTTTTTTACCCCACTTCAGTCTATTATTATTGCTGTTTGACCTTTCCCATGCCCTTCCTATGTGCATTCTTCTATTTTATCAAAGTCATTTATGCACATACCTTGCCATATGCTAGTTTGTCAGCTCTCTGAGGGTACGTTATGTGCATTTTGGTTATACCCAGTGCCTAGTAGTGTATCTGACAAAGTAAGTGCTCAATATTGGTCAGGTTGACTGTCGTGAAGCTAGGAAATGTGATAGAGACAACAAGGCACAAAGGGTAGAGTGTTGGGCTCGGAGGCAGGAAGACTGGAGTTCAAATCTCATTTCTAATACACAGCTTTGTACCTATGAGAGTTTGGACAAATCACATAATCATTATTCTCCCTATGCCTCAGGCAACTACCTAGGACTTATCTACTAAATTAGAGATAGTTTAGATTTCCGATCTGTACTTTTGGAGGAATTTCCCACCCTGGTAAAATCCCACATCATCTACACAAGAAACATGCTATAAGTTCTATTGAGGAATGAAGAGAACTCCTTTTTCCTTCTTAATGTCAAGTTGAAATCCAAAATTATCTAATGCTCACTGAGTTCCCTTTATATTATACTTGTCTTTGTGGGGTGTAAAGGGTGGTTACCTCTGGTACAAGGGCCTACTGGGCTCTTTTCAGAGTTGGATATCCACCTTTGGGGTGTACCTTTCACTCGAGTCTAATCTGTGACCCCAAGCTGTAGCACGTGTGGTAGCCACACTCTGGTAAAACTATCTTGGCAGATGGACTAAATTAGGTTGAGAGTAATCTACAGCTTCAAACCCATTGGTGAATTGGGGGAATGTCTACCCCAAGTTCATGAAGACTTTCCCTGGTTGAATGGACTTGATCAGACATTGATAATGTCAAGGTCACTCACTGCATTCCAGGCCATCAGTAATATTCCTGACTTCTGTCATGCCATTGTACTTCAGTGACTTTGGAAGAAAGAGGGAGGCTGATGCTTTTGGGCAACTCTGCTTCACTTAAATCCAACGCATGTATAAATCAAGATCTCACTCAGTGATGGCACTGGTCCTCTTCAAAGACAAAGGATGAACAAGAACTTATCTGTGTATGTGTTGTAGTCTGTAGATTAATAAGCATTTGTTGAAGTGAGTTTACCTTAATATGCAGCATATAACATAGGATTAGATAATATACACTGCAAGTGATATGAACTTCCAAAGTCAAATCTGTGGAAATCAATATTCTTTGTTCTCTAATGTCGCTTCAAATTCTGTCCGCTTAAATTTCAACATGATGCTATCTGTCGTCTCTCACTGTTTCCATTAAATGATAGACACCATGTTCCTTTCACCAAACAGAAGCTATCACTGAGCTATTGAGAAAGACGGAACAATTATTTTGACAGAAGATATGTTAAAGAAGTTGACAAGTAGCATGCTTTTTTACAGTAGTCTCAAAAATAACAAAGACCTACAAAAATACCAGCAGGTAGCATTTTGATTTAGAAAGGGCTGTGAAATGAATGATCACACACACCTACTGAAAAAAATGAACATCATGGTAAAGTGCTTATTTCTATAAGAACTAGAATGAGGTTAGAGCATGAAATTCCTGCCCCGCTATGGAAGATTCTAGTTTCGCTGAGGGCTAGTTGGGCATTGAGGTGCCTTCCAAACCTGAAATTCTGTGAGTCTACAACAAAGCAATGTGATAGGTTGTGAACAGCATTAATCAACTATCCATCTGTTAAGGCATATTTATTGAGTGGCAAATATGAGCAAAGGACTATGGGAGAAAAGGAAAGAAACCATTTCTTTCCTCTTGGAACTTAAACAATCTAGTTGGGGACAGCAGGTATAGATGTGAAAAATAAAAGGGTTAAATAACGATATAAGACAGTAATAGCAGAGTTGTCACAATGATTAATTGTCAAATGAGTGGTCGAGACAATAAGGGCTGTGAGTTCACGGGAGGGTGAGATCACTTGGCTGCAGAAGCCTGGGAAGGCTATATTGGTCTGGAAGGCTGCGAGGAATAGATTAGTCATTTTAACTAAGTACTTTGCAAAACATTCTGTGAGGACAAGGCAGGTACAAGAAGTATTTTTCTTACAAATGAGGGGTAAAAATGTATACAGTAGGGAAGAATGTACTTTATTCAGGCTGGATAAGTGGTAAAAAGGGAAATATCCTGAAAAATCCAGCCTTTGTTCTCTGAGATTTCTAATGTGCTTCTGGACTCCCTTAAGAGTCTGGAACAGGCATTTCCTCCTGAAAATTCTCTTTAACAGAGTGGAGGAAATGTTTCATAGCGAGTCTCTATCCCAAAGATGGTTCCTTGGGGTAAGTTACAGAACTCACACCACAAGGACAACCTGGGAACTTAGAGCCCCCTAAGCCTCCTTGCTGGACCACTCGGTGATTCTTCTCCTTCAGGGGATTTTGGTCTTTAAGCAGAATGATTGTGAGTCCATGCCGGGTGATAGAAAATGGAGGATTGGAATTTGTTCTCCGAAATTTTGATGACAAAGCTCTCCTTTGTCGGAATCCTGGCTTCACTGTAAATCTCGGCTTTTGTCCCATGGTGGTAATCTTCACTCCACTTGTATGTTTTCTTGCTGAGGGGAAAAATACTTTTTAAAAATGTATTTTTAATTTTTTACATGTTGACATACAGTTTTTACATATTTACGTACAGTTTTTACATATTTACGTACAGTTTTAGAGAGTCGTTTGGAGGGCTGAGATATTGTGAGTTGCCTGAAGTGGTAGAGCCAGGAAATGTCAGGGCCAGCTGAGAATGAGTCCAACCTCTGGCACTTTGCTAGACTTAGCTTTCTAAGCTGCAGTGCAGCTGCCTACTGACACTGGTAGAGGAACATCCCCAATTTCATTGAAATCATGGGTCTGGGGAAAAGGAATATGTTGATCGTGTTACCATATAATTAGTTCCCACTATATCAATGGTTAGGTTAAAAGTTGTTTTAAATATAGTTTCTCTCTCCTCCTCCCCACTCCCATAAGAAACACATTGGAAGGGAGCATGTGGCAAGCTGGTAGGTAAAGAACTGGGTTCAAATTCTGCCTCTGATTGGCATCTGGCATGTGACTATGCAAAAGACAATCTCTCAGTGCCCTACACAACTTTCAAAAACTATAATAAATTGCAGAATAGGTGATGCTTCATACTGGCAAGAGGAATTTCTTTGCTATGACATAATAATAATACCAATGGAATCACAGTTCAGAAGTAGTGGGAACTCATTTCTACATACATACATACATACATACATACATATATATATATATATATATATATATATATATAACTAGACAGGCTTGGTATTATTTCATGTGCTCACTCCAAATAAACTCCATTGTCAACGACTTTTCCAGTCTTACTTTATATTACTCCCCTACCAGATCTTTTTCTAGAAAAGGAAAAAAAATGGAATGTTAGCTGTTCTTTGGGCCCCACATTTCATCTTCCATCTCTGTCCCTTCCCACAAACTATCTCCCTCATTCTTGGAATGCACTGAATCTTTAATATCACCTCTCCTTCAATGCCTGGGTAACCCCTTCTTTATGAAGCTTCTCTTAACCTTCCTTCTTTTCATTAGGGTTCTTTCCTTTCCCACATTACATCGTATTTGTCATTTCTCCCTCAGTTGAATCCCTCAGTAGAAAACACACACAGTAAGACATTTGTTAGGCACTTATAGTTCACCATGAACTATGCTAAGAAATGAGAAAGCAAATATAGGCAAAAACAAGGGTAATGCCCTGGAGGAGCTTACATATGTTCATGGCTGGTGAGGGTGCTTCCTCAAACAGAAGATTCTGGGGATGATCTCCCCTATCAGAAGAGGAGACCTTAGAAGTGGAGGTTTTGCCAACGTGTGATGAAGTAGTCTGGGCAGTCATGGATAAGCTGGGTTTGAAGTGTGGAGAAACAGAATATCTCAAATCATTCTTATTCTGAGGCCAGGAGAATGCACAAGAGTGTGGTAAAAAGAGTGATAGAGTTACCAGTTCTTTTCTCCAGAGGTAATGGGTTCTTCTCCAGTTGTTGTGCTGAAGTAAAGGCTGAATGACCGCTTGTTAGGTATGTTGTAGACTCAGAAGTGTCAAAGCATGTGGCACACAAAATTCTGCACTGTAGCCTGAACCAGATTAAAATGAGTTTGACAGTGCTAAAGAAGGGATTCCTGTTCAGATTCAGGTGAAGTAGATGACTTTTGAATTCTTTATAGCTCTGAGATACTGTAATTACTGTTCCCTCTTAACTGGACAGGTCATACTGTTGGGATCTCAGGGTGTACACCCCAACAAAGCTTACCTTGACTTTGTGGCAGGATATTTTGGGCCTGCTTTCTGATGGACCCAACATGTGCTGGTTAAGTTGTTCCACTGAAGGATGAAATGGGGGAGGGAGGAGAGAGAAAACCCTTTTCACACCCCATTTCCTGCACTGTACTCTGGAAGAGGCACAAGGGAGTGGATGAAAAATGGTTTTCTCTCAGGAAGTGGCTTCTTCCTTCATAGCAACTCTATTTTCTTGTGTCCAAGAAGATGACGATAAAGTTCCTTGAGGGTAAGGACTGTCTCATTTTTTCTTTGGATTTCCAGTATCTACTGTAGTGCCTGTCTAAGAAGAGACACTAAATAAATACTTGTTAGATTGAATTGTTAGGTCAACAAGATTTTATTAAATACCTACTATTGAATCTGAGCCACTGAAACATTCAGGCAGAAATCATCAATTGGCAATTGAGGCAGACTATGAGTTGGACCTTCTAGGTCTGGATTATGATTTTTCTACTTACTACTTGTATGACCCTAGGCAAGTTACTTAAACCCTCTGGGCCTTAGTTTCCTCATCTATAAAGGGAAGGAGATCGCTTATAAGGCTTATGGAGTTGATTATTCTTCTAAATCTGTGCTCCTATGATGTCTGGGAAGAGGTTGGGGATAGAGAGGAAAATGGGAATCATCTTTAGAGAGATGAAAACTAAAGACATAAATAAATGAGGTTTCCAAGGAAAGGGAGAGAGAAGAGAAAGAGAGGAGAGGAAAGGAGAGGAGAAATTAAGTTAATCAAGGCCTTAACTTTTGGGGTTGCTCATATTTAAAGAATGGGAGCAAAATGAAGAAACTGCAAAGGAGACAGAAGGCTAACCAGGTAAGTAGTAGGAGAACCATGAGAAGATTGTATCCCAGAGTAGAGAGAAAAATCTTATAAAAGTGACAATGGTAGGTCAAAGCAAAGAATGAAGAACTTTTCCAAAAGTTCATTGAATTCAGTGACAAGATCATTGGTGATCTAGCAGTGAGCTTTCCTAGTAGAGTGATGAAAGTGCAAACCGTATTCATGATCAATAGATTACAAGGGAGTAAAGAAGGTGAACAAGTATAGACATTGTTCTCCAGTCCTTCATGTGTGTCGGACTCTTCATGACCCCATTACGGGTTTTTGTTCTCAAAGATCCTACTCCAGGGGATTAAGACAAACAGAGGCCAAATGGCTTGTCCAGGGTCCACACCGATTAGTAGTTAGTGTCTGAGGCTAGATTTTGAACTCAGATTTTCCTGACTCCAGGCCCAGCTCCCTATCCACTGAGCCATATATCTGCCTAACATTTCTAGGTCAAGGAGGGGATAAAGTAGGGAGAGGTAGAAAGGGAGGAAATAAGCATTTATATCACTTCTACTAGGTAATGTGCTAAGCTTTTTGCAAATATCTTATTTTCTTCTCACAAATACCCTGTGAAACAGACGAAGAAAGTGCAATACTTGCAATGGATGGCAGGGCCAGGAAAGTATGTTTAGTATTTTTGTTTGTTTTGTTTTCAGAATTAGAGAGATCTGAATCTATTTGTCACTGAAAGTGAAGAAACTAAAAGAGAGGGAGAGATTAAAAGGGATGTAGTTGGCAGTTCCAGAACTGACATAAGGAAGGCCTGTGTTTGAATTCTACCTCAGACATTGGTTAGCTGTGTGACCGGACAAATAACTTAATCTTTCTGGGCCTCTGTTTCCTCATGTGTAAAATAAGGGGATTGAACTTGATGTCCTCTAAGGTGCCTTGAAGTTTTAAGTCTGAATTTCTATGGTCCTATGGAGGATGTGGGAAAGATTGGATGGGGACAAGGTGAAGAAAGAAGTCAGGTCACAGAGACTAGAGAAGCAAAGCATTATGCGTCTCAGGAGAGGTGGTGGAAAGTTTCAGGTCCTGGATTTAAGTAACAAACAGATGCCAATTCATTGCACTGTTTAGAAAAGAATTACTCAACCAAGAGTAGAAGCTTGATCCTGGGCTGTGGAGCAATTGGCTAAAAACGAGAGAAAAAATAAGCCAGAAATAGGAAGAGTGGGTACCTGCAAAGTGATGTCTCTCTGGCATGAAATCTGTCTGTCTGCTCTTAATAGGTGGTGCAACGGATATAGCACCAGTGCAGGAGTCAGGAGGACCTGATTCAAATTTCACCTCAGACACTTGACACTCACTAGCTGTGTGACCTTGGGTAAGTCACTTAACCTCAAGTGCCTCATCCTGGGTCACCTCCAGTCATCCCAATGAATATCTGGTCACTGGATTCAGATGGCTCTGGAGGAGAAGTGAGGCTGGTGACCTGCACAGCCCTCCCTCACTCAAAACAAAGTCAACTGCAAGTCATGTCATTATTTCTCTGATGGCTTGGTCTTCTTCGGCAACGAAGGACGAACACACGCACAGGTAAGACGTGATGGCCAATCATACATGGATCAAAGTAAGTCAATAGGAAGGTCTCTAAGGCCATTGGAAAAACCTAACATTAGTAACCAGTCTAGATAAGCTCTGTTTTTGTTGGTCAAGGGAACTGACTCAGTACTTCATTTTGAGGTACTTGCCTTGAAATGAGGCGTAACATATTTGGGTTTTAATCCTGATTTTCAAGTCCCTTCTTTGGGGAAGAAGGAAGAAGGTACCATGCCCTGGCTATGATCTAAACAACAAAATCACAGATGATTGAGGTATCCACTTTACCCTCAAAAATGGGTAAAGGATCAGGATTGGAGAAGCATTGCATCTAATAACAAGCATTTAGTATAGTTCCACTGAATTGAATTACCATTTATGTTAGTGTTCTATGGTGTTTTCAATGCATTTTCACAGTGATTAACTCCTTTGACTCTCAGAACATTTTTTTGTGAGATAGGTAGGTCAGTTATTAACTCTGCTTCTAAAATTTAATTTAATTTTTCCTATTGAAAAGCATTTATTTTTCTCCTTTCTACTGTTTCATCCCCAACAGTGAAAAAAAAAGCCCATATAACAAATATGTGCAGTCAAGCAAAACATATCCACATTGGTCTAGCCTAAAACTGTATGTCTCACTCTGAATTTTTAGCCTATCACTTCTCTGATAGGAAATTGGCAGCAGGTTTCATCTTTGGTCTTCTGAGATCAAGGTTTCTTATTGTACAGATCAGAATTCTAAAGTCTTTCAATTGATTTTTGTCATGGCATCGAATGTTCTAGTTCTTCTCATGGTACTGTACATCTGCTCAGAGAGATTTTTCCAGTTTTCTCTGGAATGTTTTTTTTTAAATTTCTTATATCACAATTAGATTGGAAGCTCCTTGAGAGCAGGGACTGTTTTTTTCTTCTTTCTGTAACACTTAGAGTACGCTTAGTAGAGTAGTTGGCACATGGTAGACACATAATTCATATTTATCAATTGGCTGATCATAACAATATTCTGTTACTTTCATGTGACAGTTTATTTGATCATTCACCAATAGATGGTCATTCCTTACTTTCCTTTTTATTTTCTTTCCCTTCCATCTTTTTCTTTTTTCTTCCTTCCTTCCTTCCTTCCTTCCTTCCTTCCTTCCTTCCTTCCTTCCTTCCTTCCTTCCTTCCTTCCTTCCTTCCTTCCTTCCTTCCTTCCTTCCTTCCTTCCTTCCTTCCTTCTTTCCTTCCTTCCTTCCATTCCTTCCTTCCTTCTTTCCTTCCTTCCTTCCTTCCTTCCTTTCTTTCTTCCTTTCTTTCTTCCTTTCATCCTTCCTTCCTTCCTTCCTTTCTTTCTTCCTTTCTTTCTTTCTTCCTTCCTTCCTTCCTTCCTTCCTTTCTTCCTTCCTTCCTTTCTTTCTTCCTTTCTTTCTTCCTTTCATCCTTCCTTCCTTTCCTTCCTTTCTTTCTTCCTTTCTCTTCTTTCTTTCTTCCTTCCTTCCTTTCTTTTTTCTTCCTTCCTTCCTTCCTTCCTTCCTTCCTTCCTTCCTTCCTTCCTTTCTTCCTTCCTTCCTTTCTTCCTTTCTTTCTTTCTTCCTTTCATCCTTCCTTCCTTCCTTCCTTCCTTTTCTTCTTTCCTTCCTTCCTTCCTTCCTTCCTTCCTTCCTTCCTTCCTTTCTTTCTTTCTTTCTTTCTTTCTTTCTTTCTTTCTTTTCTTTCTTTCTGCCTTTCTTTCTTTCTTTCTTTCTTTCTTTCTTTCTTTCTTTCTTTCTTTCTTTCTTTCTTTCTTTCTTTCTTTCTCTCTTTCTGCCTTTCTTCTTTCTCACTTTCCTTCCTTCTTTTTTCTTTCTTTCTTTCTTTTTACTATTGTATAAAGAGCAGAAAATATTTCTGTTCACATAGGTCTTTTTCCTTTGATCTTTTTTTTGGGTGTATATCTTCTAATGGTATCTCTGGGTCAAAGTCATAGGTTAGTGACATTGTGGATACAGTTACAATTACTTTGTAGAATGGCTGGCCCAGTTCACAACTCAAATAAGAATGTATTCATTTTCCCTTCTTCCTGAAGCCCTTCTAACGCTCATCATTTTCCTCTTTAGTATCTTTGTCAATCTGATAGATGTATGGTAGAACTCCATTTTGTTTTAATTTACATTAGTCATTTGTACTATTTCATTTCATATGACTGCTGATAGCCTGGATTTCTTCCTTTGAAAACTTCCTCTTTGAATCCATTGGCCATTTATCTGTTAGGGAATTAGCCTCAGTTTAATAATGTTTACAAATCAAATACAAAAATAATAGCATGGTTCTGTATGAATACCATCAAGAATGCTTAATTAGCTGATAATATTCCTTATGTCATTTCTATAGGCAGCATTACATAATTCTTATTTTTTTTCCTTTTTCTACCAAAGAGAATGATAGTTGGACTGGAAAGACCAGAACAAAAATGGTTAGTTGGGAGTCAGTATCTATGATAAGTAGGGACATAGTAAAAGAACACTTAGCTTCTTTTTATGAATTCATTATTATGCTTAAGCCAACCAAATCCTTGGATACTGAAAAAAACTGAAAGTTGTGATTGTCAAGCACCATCAGCAATCTTTGGAGGAAAATGGAAAGATACTACAGTTTTAGAGAAGGGCAAATGTTGTCCTGATCTTCCATAAAGGGAAGAGAATGGACTTTACAAGCTATTGACCAGTGAGCTTACTCTTTAATTACTGGAAAAAGACTAGAATTTACTATTAAAGAGGTATCTAGAAAACATCTGAGAAAAGATGTGATGGTCGATGGCAGTGATCTAGCTCACTTTTGTTGAGAATAGGTTGCACCAGAGTAATTTAGTTTCATTCATTGATGGGGTTATGTGAGTACTGGATCAAGGAGCATGCTGTAGAAAGAGTACTTCGATTCTGGCAAGCATCTGATAAGCCTCTCATGTTATTCTTGTGGAAAGTATGAGGAATTATCTTCTAGACAATAATATTGGTATCTGGACTTAAAAATGGTTGAAAGGTTTCTTTAATAGTACAATGTCAACTTGGAAGAATTCTAATAATAGAATAGTAGAGTGCTCCAGGAATCTGTGGTTAGCCCTTGCTACTTAATGCTTTTTAAAATGCCTTGGATAAAGGCATGGGTATCTCATCATAAAAGGTGGCATAACATATCAAATAATTGGATTAGGATCCAAAAAGATCTTTAGAGGCTGATTGAAAATTGGATTAAACTTTTTTTAAAAATGAAATTTAATAGGATTCAATATAAATTCTTGTATTTGAGTACCGCAAAAGAACCTCATAAGTACAAGGTGTAAGAGACTTGACTAGAGATGGCGATTAGAAAAAGATTCAGGGGTGTTAGTGGACTTTAATATCAAAATGAAACAACAGTGTGATATGCCAGCTCAAAAAGGTTCATCTTTGGCTGCACTAAGAGAGTCATAATATTTAGGACTAGAGAGGCGAAAGTACTCCTGCATTCTACTCCATCAGGCTGTTTCTAGAATATTGGTTCAGTGGGTGTCATGTTAGAGATAAAAAAAATAAATGATGTTATAGAATCCCCAGAGGAGAAAGACCATAAAGGCTTTGAGATCATGATATCTGAAAATGGATTGGGGGAAACTGAGGATATTATCTGGAAAAGAGGTTACTTGGGAATGTGATAGCTATCTTTAAGTATTTCAAGGACTGGGATGTGGGAGGAAGATTAGGTGTATGAAATATGGACAGAGGTCAGAACAAGGAATGATGAGTAGAAGTAGGGGTGTTATGGTAAATATTTAATAGCAAGCTCTATGGGGAAAAAAACTAAGCAGGCAAGATAGACTTCAACATTTAATTTCTGTTAGTAATTTTCCAACACTTTTAAAAGTTTAACTAATCAACAAAACAATAAATCAAGCCCTAAATTGTAGTCTTTGCTGATTTCTGAAATATAAATGATCAGAGTTAAAATAAAACAAATGGTTGTTGAGAGCAGGGCTGAGCTGGCTCCAGCACATCCCTAGAAACTGCAGAGACAAATCGGGGGTTGCAGCAAGGAAAAAACTGTTAACAGTTATTCAAAAGTGGAATGGGCTGCCTTTGGGGGTGATGGGCTCCCCCTCATTTGAGGTTTTCAAGCCAAAACTCTATGACTACTTGTTAGTTATGTGTAGTGGAAGATTCTTGCTCAAGTATGGTTGGGATTAGCCATGCTCCAAGGTTTCTTCCAACTCTAAGATTCTCCAGTTCTGTGCATTTTTGAGATAACTTAATCTCATCTTTTAAATACCCACAACTTAAATTTTTTTTTAACCATTTTCATGGGAATTGTTAAAAAAATGCTTCCACATTCCTTGACTTCTTAGAAAGAGGATATGCAACATAATTTAAACTTTTGT
This sequence comes from Bettongia penicillata ogilbyi, assembly GCA_023548195.1. Taxonomy (NCBI): domain Eukaryota; kingdom Metazoa; phylum Chordata; class Mammalia; order Diprotodontia; family Potoroidae; genus Bettongia; species Bettongia penicillata. Next base: position 3,394,530 of record JAJHZJ010000671.1, read on the forward strand.
TGGTAACTCTGGGCCATTGTTATCAATATCAGCTATTATACTTGATATACTGATATAGAGGTTTACTAAGATGTTAGGGAATATTTATCCATATGCTAAATGGTCCTTGACTGATATTATCTCTCTCTCTCCTTGTAATTATAGACATATCTTTCTATATATCCATAGATAGATATATTTTGTGTGGGTAATGTTGTGTTTCTTTCTTCCACACTAGGCTGTCAGCTTTCTTTTTTTTTCTGTTTTCCGTGTAATTTCTTCTAGTCATGTCCATCATCCTATTTAAAGTTTTCTACTTCTAACTTGTTATGGTCTATAAAAAACTATTAGATGGTATTTAAGAGTTAATAAGCTTTAAACTAGGACCCAAAGTAACCCTTTGTGAATAGAAGTGATAGGATTTATTCTCCACACTTTAGAATTTTCCTTCTGACTATTGACTCATAAATAAGAATATTGATAAATGCCCCTGAGAAGATAACACTATGCTATTATTTCCATTTTACAACTGAAGACATTGAAAGCAAAGTTTAATTGCTCAAGGTTACCCAGATAGTGAAGGACTGGGAACTGACCTGAGTTCCCACTGCTCTGCCTAAGGCTTAATCCACCGAGACACGTTGGAACAAGCTGGTCTTGACATTTTGTTTGTTGGGAATTAAGTGCACTAGTTTGCTTTAGACCAAACAAAGAATCCTCTCTAGCAAGGTCCTTACCTCTTCTCTAGTCAGTAGAACAAATTCAACTTTATTTGGTGAAATAAAAATAAAAGAGCAAAAACTATGTGGAAAATTGCTGTCGAAGGGAAATTACTATAGGAGAGTGGATACTCAATGTCCATCAGCCAACTTGGAAAATCAGAAATAAAATGGATACCTTTTAGTCACCTCGATGTTGTCAAGTTATTCCCACTCCAGGTCAAAGACCTGACTATCAGCGTTCCAAGGCCAAGTATTTATATGATTTTGTCATGGTTAATTTAAATCATTTTCTTGGTCATGCTGCCATTTCCTTCCCCAAGGATGATGGCCATTTTTATCTAAGTGTAGCAACTACTTTTTGTGGCCTTGGATATGTGGTATAGTAGACAGGTTGAATGTCATGCTTTTGTGTTTGACAAATCCGAAGTATTTATAGTAAGAGTTATTGGAGGGGGAAAAACCCACTCAAGATAGGATTTAGAATGCATAATTCATGACTTTGGCAGTGTTGCACACTTAGATTGTGTTTAAGACTTAATTGGCTTCGAATTAGGACCCAAGGTAATCTTTTGTCAGTAAATATATGGACTTTGCTACCTATACTTTAGTGCTATTTAGTACCATTTTAACTATGTAGGTTTTTTCCTTATTTGTGGTTTTCAACTGTACACCAAATAAGTGAGGTTTCCTGGTCCTTTTTCCTTATTTGTTGTTTTCAATTGTATACCAAGTAAGTGAGGTTCCTGACTGGGTATCATTGTGCTAGTAATCAGATTCCTAAATAACTTGATGGATCTATGATCTTGTTGATATGGGTAGTCTGTCCACCATGCGGAACACAAGCCACCCATGATGCCTGTGTATTCTTTGCAACTCTTGCCTATATTTTCACATAAGTTTTCCACAAGGAGTCTGTTAAATATGTCATATGATACTGTATGGATTCCAATGGCTTACAAGGGTTCTCCAGTAGCTATCCCTTGCTCTTACAGCATCTTTTTTTTTTTTTTTTTGGTGGTCATAGTCTTTTCTGAGAATATTCTTTGGGCAGTTTCTTGTGCAATTATTTTTTGGTAATGTATTGCAGCTTACTCTCACCGTACACATTTCTATTTTCCTTTGAGTGACTCTCAACTTCAGTTCTTTGGACACTTTGATTTTCCTTAACTCCCAAACATACAGAAGTGAATGAATGCATAAGCTTATCTAAGAGACTGAGTCATATAGAATTGTTGCTTATGTTAAGGCTTTCTTTTCATAGTGGAAAATAACAATGTGAAATTTTGTTGATTATAGACTACTTAATTCAAAGAAATAAAAAAGAAGCTTTCTTAGATTAGTCACTCAGCCCTAACTTTTCTAGAAAAGTAATCTTTACTTTAACCCACTTTTCTAATGGCCAGCTAAAAATGATATAAAAAGCATTATATTTTTCAAGAATTTATAGCAGTTCTATCTAGACAAAGTCAATTTTGTTTAAAATAATTCCCCCATTTCTTTGCTTTGCCCAGTCTATCTTAGAATGATTTCTTGTCAGATGTGTCTACAGTCTAGTAGATCTTGCCATTAGGAGAGGAATGGCAAATACTGGAATGGGCCAAGAATTGTTCAGATGTTTCTATCATTGAAGACAACAGAGCCAAGACTTGTTCTTTTATTTCTTTTGCTGAGAACAGTGATTGAGAATGATGAAGAAATAGATGAATAGTTCTTGGCTCAGTTCAATGTTTAAGTGGCTAAGGAACTTTCTGTAATGGGATGCCACTTTATAGAGTTATACATATTCAGTTTTCTCTCTCCTTTCTTAATCACTATGACCCAAGGGGCAAAAGAGTCAACCCAGTATCCCAACTGCAAAAAAAAAACAAAAAACCAAAACCCAAACTGGAAGGCATCCACGCATGTCTTTGCATTTAATAGGTATCGTAAAAATCTCATAGTCAGATATTATAAAAATCACAACTGACAGCATGTCATTAGAATGAGATTATGATTTCATAACTATGAAGTATGTTTTTTTTTTCTCCTGATAGTTGACTTTGGGTTTTTTTTCTCTAAGTTCATATATAGTCATATTTCATAGCGGGAAAATCATGGATGTAAAATATGATTCTTTTAAAAGGATCTGGAAAACTCCAAATGACTCTTATATGAGTCATATGATACGGACTACATAAGGTTTTCAGTGGTGGGTTGGAAGGGAAAAATATGCATACCCAGATCAAATACCCTAAGAGGATGGACAAGGCCACCAGCTTCTCAATGTTGAATAAAAGAGGAATGGAATTATGTCCTGCCTCCTTGCCCTTGACCATCATGATTCCAGTCAGGCCATAGAGCTTCAAATCTCTCCCAGGCAGAAAAGAAGAATGTTGCCAAATGCTGATTTCCTCCTACCTGGACAACCTTACGCTTGTTTCCATTTACTTCACAGCTTAGGAAATTGCTTTATCTTACGCCTTAAATGCAAATAAGCCAAACCAAAATTCTCTTGGCATAAAGCACATTTAACACCTACTTGCTAAACATGGTCTTAGAGAGGAGATATATAAAAATGATTTTTTTGGAAAAAAAGTAAAATAAAATACACTCCAGAATTAGTATCATTGTTTTAAAATTCAGGAAGATTTGGTATGAATGCTGTAAGTATAGAAGGGAGAATGAAGCATTTTAGGAATTGGTGATGGACAATGTTTTATGTGCTACCTTATGGAAAATATGTGACATTTCCCTGGGATGTGCCCTTGGCACTAGATCTGCAGGAACTAGTTGAATGTGGATGAGGCTAATTGAACTAGCATTTTCTCTATGATAGGAATTCTTAAGCTTCTTTGGGTCTTGGGCTCTTTTGGCAATCTGCTGAAGTATATGAACCTTTTCTCAGAATATTTTTTAATATGTAAAATAAAAAGAATTACAAAGGAAAGCAATCATAATGAATATAGTAATCAAGATATTAAGAAAAAACAGTTCATACCACCCCCTCCCACCCAGGTAAAGAACACTGCATTTTGGGTATTTAAAGGAATAAGATAATGAGAATTATAGGATGATCATAGGATGTTATATGGAAAAGACCTTAAAGATCATTCAATCAAAGTCTCTCAATTTTGCAATGACAAAACTGAAGATTACGTAAGTAGTGAGCTGTAATTTTACTCTTTCCTCTACATCGTTCTGTCTCATTCTTAAGACAGTTCCAGGTTTTAGCATAGCACCTGGCACATAGTAGGCACTTTAAAATATTTCTTGACTGACTAGTAAGTCGCATTTGTAGTAAAAGCAACTGGCAAACTTATAGACAGAGAGGTAAACTAGTTGAGATTTTGGAAGAATCTTATAGAACTACCACACACATGGTGTTGGGATCTGGATCTTCCCTCTCTGTTGAGATCTGGGTCTTTCTTCTCATTTCTTTATTGAGGCTGATGGGGAATGCTGACAGGCATCTGTATTAGGTTATCGTTAGTCAATTTCAGTTGTGTTTGACTCTTGTGACCCCATTTGAGGTTTTCTTGGCAAAGATCCTAGAATGATTTGCTATTTCCTTCTGCAGCTCATTTTACAGATAAGGCAACTGAGGCAAATGGGGCTAATTGAGTTGTCCAGGATCACACAGCTAGTAAGTGTCTGAGGCTGGATTTGAACTCAAATTTTCCCGATTCTAGGCCCAGTGCTCTATTGACATCACCACCTAGCTGCGCTTGTATTGGGTTAGGGCTGAAGCTTATGATGCTCCTGATATTGTGTACTGTATAACAAAACTGAAGGAACAAGTGATAATGAAACTATATTTCAAATCTAGCCTGGGGAGCTGCCTGTCTGAATTATATTAGCTCCATTGACTTCTCAGAGAAGGTGTCTCCAGGAGTGGGTATTGAGTAAATGAAAACTGGAAGAGTCTTCAATGGTTAAGTATGTGCAGTAATCCACTTTGGGAGTGGATTAACCTCCTAGAAACGTTTCTACATTGTTATAAATTATTGCTGCTGCTGTTGTCACTGTTACTTCTCCAGTCAATGCTAATTCTCTTGTGGTTTCCGAGATGGGTTCCTATAATAGTTCCAAGGTGGCTGGAATAATTATGTAAGATGAGAAATACATTGTGATGCCTTAAGAAGATCATCCCTGAATATAGCACTTAGAATAGTGTCTTGTGCATAGAAGGGGCTTGAAACATATTTGTGAACCCCAAGATGCCACAAAGGATAGGGTGCTGGTCTTGGAGTCAGTAAAACCTGTGTTCCAATCCTAACATTTGTCACTTGTATATCCTTGGGGAAATCACTTGACTTTTCAGCTTCAATTTTTTCATTTGTAAAACTGGGCCAATAGTACCTACTTCATATAAAATTTTGAGAATCAAATAAGATTTTATATATATATATGTATAAATGGTGGTTATTATTATTGGCATCTCATATTAGTTGTAGCTGAATTGCCTTTGGGTTTCATAGCAGAATCATGGTCAATACAACTCAAACTAGCATTCTTCGCATGCTGTGTTCTTAACAAATGACTTGGCCACTCTTCTTACTATAGAATACCTATTGGATGCCATGATGTTATATTCAGAAGATGTTTGCAGCTGTGGATTAGCAAGACTCAGAGAGAGGCTGGAGGCCGTGAAAGGTTTGTGTGTGAAGAAACATCGTTAGGAAGAGTTTTGTTTTGTAAAGCATGAATTTTAAACAGGAGCTTAGGGAAAAGTCAAAGTCATAGCTAGTAGCTGCAAATCATTCTAAGGGTCTTTGTATTTTGATTCTAAAACATCATAAAAGAAGGAAAGGGTGGTTAAATCCTGACTGAGTCAGCTATATCCAGAGCTGTTAATGCTACCTGCTGGGGGGAAGGTTATGGGTGGCTGGGGTGGTGCAAAACTCCTTGGGGAAGTCAAATTAACAGGTATTACTAAGGGATAGAGTATGGTGGAATGGATGAGTGGGTTTTGCCGAGTACAGACAGGAGTAACAGGGTAAGTAAAATATCATTATTCAGAGGTAGACTACAATAATTTTGATAAGTGTTGACTAATGAAAGAGGCAGAAGAAAAGGGAAACTGGGGTCTTAGGGGACTGTGGGTTAGATTGATGACATAGTTATATGGAAATCCAATGACATGAATGATTGAGCCATTTAGAGATTCCTTTAATGAGAGGCACTTGTGATGTGATTCTGCCTCCTCAGCTGTCTTCAAGGTGTGTGGTTCTGAGTTTTTGGATCATGAAAATTTGTGTCATTTACTCTGAGTATTCAAGTTTTTATGGAAGAAGTATGTTAAAACATGTTCTTCCCTATAGCTTTTTCCACACCCTATAGAAATTATATTTATTCAGTGCTCTGATGGCTCTTGGGAAAATTATGTACTTAGAGAGAATACAGATTTTGGAATGAGAAGGTCTTGATTAGAATTATGGCTAGATATTTACCATTTGTGGTACCCTAAACAAACTACTTAACTCCTCCAGGCCTTAATTTCCTCAGCAAATAAGAACGTATAGGAGGTGACATGTAAAAACCTGTGGAATCATATCATAACTGAAAAGTGTAAACCAAAAAAAATGCTTGACTATGTAATGCCAACATCAATTTCACAGGATAATAAAAGAGATATATTTTATCTGGATAAAGAACCGAATAGAATCCATAAACCAAGTCAGCATGTTTTGGTACTCAGTGACTTCAGTGCAAAAGTTAGGAGAGACTTGAGTGCAAATACTGACTCCAATGATTTCTGGATTGTGTGGACATGATTAAGTGCTTCTGTGAGCCTCAGATTCTTCATATATAAATTAGGACTGGCAATACGTATACCATCTACCTTATTTGGTTATTCTGATTGCCACATGAGATAAGGCACCTGAATTTAAAGTGCTATATAATTTTTTTAATGAATATGAGAACAGTAGAAGAGGGAAAAAGTCAGAAAATGCAGTTTGAGATTAAGAAATAAAAGGCCAAAAACTTATGGAGTACTCAGAAGCCCAAACTTGTATGTTTTGAATACTTATCTTCCTCTAGAGGAGAGTTAAAAGATAACAGATGTGATGATAGCAAAAATATACCACAAAAGAGGAATTGACTATATTTTAACAAATAGGAAATGACTGGTTACAGATGTAGGAGTAATTTCTGAATCATTGATCACGTCAATAAAACCACCGACTAGGTTAAAAAAAAGTAAAAAAACAAAAACAAAAACCAACACTATAATAGAAGCACAAAGATGAGAAGACTAGTATGTAACTTACAACATCCCTAAAGTTGCTTTGTCAAGTATCCTCTTAATGCTGAATTATTAGAAATGGATAGCAAAGGAAAGACATTGCCTTGGATTATGATCAAGATTTCATAAGGAAGTATAACTGTTGTGAAGTCATCATACATTGAGAATTTTGAAAGAGCCCAGAAACTGCTTCATTCAGCAAACACTTAGAATCATAGGATCTCAGACTTAGAACTGAAAGGGATTTCAGAAACCATCTAAGTCAGCTCTCTGATTTTACAGATAAGTGATTTGCTTGCAATTGCATAGGTATTAAGCATTATAGGTGGGATATGAACCCAGATTTTTTTCTTTATTAAGTGGAACTATAAGGTAGTTTAAAAAAACATCAATATGTTGTTCTGCAAAGAAAAATGGAAGAGGAGAGTAGTTGAAAGCAGTGGAGGAAGAAATAAAACAGACCTGCATAAAGTTTGCATTCCAATAAGATAAATATTCCCAAGAGAACAGAATCATAGACTGAGAGATTAAGGGACCTTAAAGGACATTTAGTCCAACCACTTTGTTTTCATAAAAGAGGAAACTGGGACCCAGAGGGGAGAGCCATATTTGCAATGTCACATATTAGTGATTTATTAGTGGTAGGATCTAGACTCTCTATTTCCAAACACAGTATTGTTTCCAATGTACCACCCTGCCTTCTTATAGATGAAATTGAAAAAAAGAGAACAAATAAAAAGAAAAATTGAACTGATTTGGCAGCATTTTCATAGCAATCCATAGTTTCTCATTATTGATGACAGTATAGCCAACATGTTTATACTTGTGTATTTCGGTACCAAATATTCCATAAGAAGTTGTAATAAGATGAAGCCAAAAAAGAAAAAGAAAAGATATAGTCAAGTGTGTCTAGATAAGGCCAACTCTACAGATTAGAAATTCATCTTGGAGGGGAAAAGTTGTGAAAGGATTGGGCCACTGCCATTCAAGATGTTTTAATAACTCAAAAGAAGGTATTTGGGAAAAAAATAAAGTATATTATTAGTACATCCCCTTGCCAAAGGTGATCAAAAAGACAACTACTACCTACCTATATGCCTGCTCCTTCACTTTGATGAAATCTTCATAAAAAAACAATCTACATATATGTAAAGTGTGCCCTTGATGAAAATACAAGAAAGGAACAGGCAGATGTTTTTTTTTTCTATTTTATTTATTTTTAGTTTTCAACATTCATTTTCACAAGATTTTGAGTTCCAAATTTTCTCCCCATCTCTCCCCTTCACCCATCCCAAGACAACATGCATTCTGATTACTCCTTCCCCCCATTCTGCTCTCCCTTCTCTTATATCTCTCCCTTCCCTTATCCTCATCTTCTTTCTTTTCTTATAAGATAAGATAGATTTCTATACCCCATTGCCTGTATATTTTATTTCCCAGTGGCATGTAAAAACAATTTTTAACATTTGTTTTAAAACTTTGAGTTCCTACTTCTCTCTCTTCCTCCCTCCTCACCCATACCCACTGAAAAGGATGAAAACATCCATATATGTTATACACGTGGAGTTATGCAAAAGACTTCCATAAAAGTCCTGTTGTGAAAGACTAACTATATTTCCCTCCATCCTATCCTGCCCCTACCCCACTTATTCTATTCTCTCTTTTGACCCTATCCCTTCTCAAAAGTATTTACTTCTAATTAAACCCTCCTCCCATTTGCCCTCCCTTTTATCATCTCCCATCCCCCACTTATCCTCTTCTCCCCTACTTTCCTGTAGTGTAAGATAGATTTTCATAGTAAATTGAGTATGCATGCTATTCCCTCCTTAAGCCAAATATTATGAGAAAAAGGTTCACTTTTCCCTCTCATCTCCCCTTTCTCCCCTTCCAGTGAAAAAGCTTTTTATTGCCTCTTTTATGTGAGAGATAATTTTCCCCATTCTATTTTTCCCTTCCCTCCTCCCAATATATTCCTCTCTCATCCCTTAATTTTATTTTTTAGATATCATCCCTTCCTATTCAACTCACCCAGTGCCCTCTGTCTATATGTATATAATCCCTCCAACTACCCTAGTACTGAGAAAAGTCTCAAGAGTTATAAATATTATCTTTACATGTAGGAATGTAAACAGTTCAACTTTAGTAAGTCATTTATGATTTCTCTTTCCTGTTTACCTTTTCGTACTTCTCTTGATTCTTGTATTTGAAAATCAGATTTTCTATTCAGCTCTGGTCTTTTCATCAAGAATGCTTGAAAGTCCTCTATTTCATTGTATGACCATTTTTTTCCCCTGAAGTATTATACTCAGTTTTGCTGGGTAGGTGATTCTTGGTTTGAATCCTAATTCCTTTGACTTCTGGAATATCATGTTCCAAGTTCTGCAGTGCCTTAATGAAGAAGGTACTTGTTCTTGTGTTATCCTGGTTATATTTTCATAATACTGGAATTATTTATTTATGGCCGCTTGCAATATTTTATCCTTCACCTGGGAGCTCTGGAATTTGATTGCAATACTCCTACAATTTTCCTTTTGGGATATTTTTCAGGAGTGATTGGTGAATTCTTTCAATATTTATTTTAGCCTCTGGTTCCAGAATATCAGGGCCGTTTTCCTTGATAATTTCTTGAAAGATGTTGCCTAGGCTCTTTTTTTGATCATGGGTTTAAGATAGTCCCATAATTTTTAAATTTTCTCTCCTGGATCTATTTTTCATGTCAGTTGTTTTTCCAGTGAGATATTTCACATTGTCTGCTATTTTTTTCATTCCTTTGGTTTTGTTTTATAATTTCTTGATTTTTCATAAACTCATTAGCTTCCATCTGCTCCATTCTGATCTTTAAGGAATTATTTTCTTCTGTGAGCTTTAGCACCTCCTTTTCCATCTGGCCAGTTCTGCTTTTGAGGGCATTCTTCTCTTCATTGGCTTTTGCATCTCTTTTGTCATTTAGGTTAGTCTATTTTTTACAGTGTTATTTTCTTCAGCATTTTTTGGGTCTCCTTTAGCAAGCAGCTGATTCATTTTTCATAATTTTCTTGTATCACTCTCATTTCTCTTTCCAATTTTTGCTCCACTTCTCTTACTTGATTTTCAAAATCTTTTTGAGCTCTTCTATGGCCCGAGACCAATTCATACTTTTCTTGGAGGCTTTGGATAGAGGAGCCTTTGACTTTGTTGTCTTCTGTTTGCATGTTTTTGTCTTCCTTGTCATCAAAGTAACATTCTATAGCCTGATTCTTTTTTTCAGGTTTTTGCTCATTTCCCCAGCCATTTACTTGACTTATGAGGTTTTTGTCTAGTTAGATCTCCGTTTCCAGTGGGGGTGAAGGGTCTATTATCAGCTGCTAGCTTCCTGCACAATCTGTGGGCCTAGAGCTCCAGAAACAGTCTCTGTCTCTGCCCCTACTGAGGGTTCCTCTGCCCCCTTCCCACTCTGCTACCCTGGGGCTGTGGCTGGACCACTCCACTCTCCCACACTGGTCCCACAGGCTTTTTCCACTAACCTTCCAATTTGTCCTTGGCGTTTTAGGATCCAGAAGTCTGGAAACTGCCACAGGTGTGAGAGATTCAGTCTCCCCAAGGCCTGCTCAGTTCCCCTCTGTGCACTTGTGGTCCACATTGGACTGTGTTCTGCTCCCACTGTGATGTGATAGACACTTCCTGGTGACCTTCCAGGCTTTCTTGGATTGGAGATTTGCTTCATTCTATCATTCTGTGTGTTCTCCAGCTTTAGAATTTGTTTAGAGTCATTTTTTACAGGCATTTTCCTGGGCTTGGGGACAGTACTCTAGAAAGTGCATGCTGTTACTTGGCTATTTTGGCTCTGCCCCCAACAGGCAGACTTTCACAGATCATATTTGACAGTAGACCACATCTTCACAGTCATACCACTCACTAAAGTAATGGAAAAGATAACATCCTGCTGTTTGTCGTTTGCTGATTACTAAAAAAACAAAAAAGAAGCTTTTGACTTGCCAGAGTAAGCACAGTCTTAAAAGTGGTCCTCAAATAAGGGGTATGTAAGATTTCTTATAATCCCTGAGATAATCTGAAGAACCTCTGAATGTCAAAGTTCCTCACTGTTGTAATGGAGGTTGTCCTTCCCAGGGTCTCAAAGGAAGAGGGTCCCCTACAGATTGTGAAGCCCTCTGGTTTGTGTTTGACATTGTTCTTATTGAACCAGACCCCATGGTCCTTCTTGACCTTCTTCTTATAAAAATCAATGACTGCTCAAAGAGATTGGCCTAACAATTCATCAACGTATACACCAAAGACAAGAGGATAATTGTTCAGGCTATGGCATGCTGTCTGGTGAGAAATCACTTCAGCTAGACCATCTCACTGGGCTGAAGATGGACAGTCAACCTGGCTCAGAACTGATTTGGAGAAAGAAATCATGCTGGATTGCATTTGGAAAATTACATAGCATTTGCAGTGATGTCAGCATGCCCTTTACTCACATCCAATCTTTTTTTTTTTTTTTAACATCAGTGATTCTCTTAGTAATGACTGTGAATCATGAGGCACTACAATCTTGGGAGAATTAAAATTGCAGGTGACACAATGGAGAGGCACACATGTGAGTCAGCATGATATATTAGTAAGAGAGCTAGATTTCAGGTCAGAAAAGACCTCAAATACTTCCTGGCTGCAGGTCTTGGTCCCATTTTCCTCATCCGTAAAGTGGTTATAGTACCTATAATACCCAAAACATTTTGTGTTGTGAGGATTAAGTGAGATAAGGCATATAAAGTGATCTGTCCAACTATAAATGCTGTCAGCTATTATGATTTCGGATTATTCTTGTCACATGTAATCTGGGGTAAAGTACCCATGATGACTTGCTTATAACAAATGATGTGAAAGAATATCACAATACTGAGGAAACATATCATTGGAAAGAAGATGGGGTCTCAAAAGTGGGGTCCCAAAGAGCCAGACACAACTGAAAAATGACTGAATGACATTGAAATCAAAGATGTCATGCTAGAAGGGACTTCAGGGAGTCCAGCCTTCTTAGAGAAGAGTAGAAGTTTCTTCTCTAAACACTGAAGCTTCTAATGGTTAAATGGCTTTCCGAAAGTCACACAGTAAGACTTTTAAGACAGGTTTTTCTGACTTCAAATCTATCCAGTAAATGAAATTGGCTCCTCTCTTATTCATTGGATCTTTGTAGAGGTTTGAAATATTATCAGAAGATTCAATCCAGGAATATTGAATGAGCATTTTCTAATTCAACAAGCATTTATTAGGTACTTATTGTGTTCCCAGTGCTGGTTTCCATATGAAAGACACAGACCCTGTGGGAGATACAGAGAATCCTAAGACATGGTTTTGGTCTTCAAGAAGGTTGTAGTCAATTGGGGAGACAAGATATAAATGCTTGGAAAGTCAAATTACACAAGGTAAAAAACCACACACAAACACAATTAAGTTCCATATCAATAATCCAGACTACAGTTCAAAGGACACCAGGCTATTGAATAATTCAGGGTTTATGAAGAGGAGGCATTTTGCTGGGTTTTGAAAATGGAGATGGAATTGGGAAAAGGGAGAGGTAATGGTCTGAATATAGAACTTCAAAAAGTACAAGGTGCAAGCAGGTGATGATGAACAGAACAGTTCGATGGGAACAGAAGGAGATAATAGATAAGGCTCAATGTTAATTTAATATTCTGTTGTAGAGATGTAATTAGATTACATGTCTCCTTTTTGAAGGGTTCCTTAGAGATGGGGCTGTTTATGAATGTTATTGGGCTGATTACATCTAGTTCCAGAATGTTACAGGGTGTTCTGGGTATGGCCTGGCTCAGACCAGTTTCTGGCAGTTTGTGTTTGAGATCAGTGCTAGACGAAACTCTCATATATCATTCAAAAATGAGCAATATGAGATTTAACCATAGCAGAACCAACAACAGTATGCATTGAAGAAGGGGAAGGGGAAAGAAATGGGCATTTATTAAGTGTCTATTATATTCCAGGCACTGTGACAAACTCTTTAGCAAGATCTCACAACAACCCTATGAGGCAGGTGTTACTGTTCTCCACATTTTCATTATTTCTTATTATTCACAATTGAAGAAACTGAGGAAGCTAAATGACTTGCCCATGGTCACTCAACTAGGAATTAGCTGAGGCTGGATTTAAACTCGTGTCTCCTTGACTCTCAAACTTGTACTCTAGGCACTGAACAGAGGTTATTCAGCTGAGTGAAGCTGCCTTCTGAATTGTGTTCCATCAGTCATGGATTGGATTGACCCTAACGATCCTCTTAATGGTTTTGTGGTTGGGTGACTAGGAAATGATTTTTAACAGCTTGAGCCTTTAGTCCAAGTCTAGAGTGGAGTTTTAAGGAAAAAATATTCTTACTTGCTTGGGAAGGAGCTAGGATATTATTCCTACAAGACAGGGACTTCCTCCATGAGATCCAGGGCCATAACCCATAAAGGAAAACTAAATGAATGTAGAGTGTCTATTACCCAAAGAGTGATAATCCATTAAGTTAGTATGTCAGGACAAGAATATATCTTGGTCAGGTGCTACATATTGACAATGAAAAGAACTCTGAATTGACAAAAGAAAGTGGGTTAGATCTCATCTGGAAAATTACATAGCATTTTTGGTAACTTAAAGTTGCTCCCTGACTCAAACATCCATGACCTTTCAATAGTCAAAATTGTGAGTGATCCAAAGTGTAATGGACATTTACATAGTGAGTTTAAGTAAGCTGTACTGTATTACTCACAATGTCATGTGTACTAGTCATATACATCATCCAGAAAATGTATTATTGGCAAAAGGATGTTGGTCAGTCATATCATATGTGATTTAGCTAGTACTAATGCAATGATTTAAGGTTGTAAAATGCTTTATATGTTGCATAATTTTATCTTTCCAAAACACTATGGAACAAGTGTTTTGTTTCATAGATTTTGCAGATGTAAATACTGAAATTAAGACAGGTTAAGTGACTTGCCCAGAATCACACATCTAGTAAGTGTTCGAAGTAGGTTTCCAACTCAGATCTTCCTGATTTCCAAGTCCAACATTCATTTTGCAGCACCCGGCTGGCAAGATGCCCTAGATATACTTCTTAGTGCTATATGAGCAGCTACATAATATTAAGAACCCTCTCTGATGTACTAGATTGATAGATTTTATGAAGGGGTATAGATAAGAATCACACATGATTGGAAGATATTAACGAGTTGGGATCTACATTATTAGTAGGAATACTTGGCATTGAGGAGATGGAAGATCTTTTGGCATATGGAAAAGATACAAGCTGAAAAAGAAAGGCTATTGACTCACACCTATTTAATTCTTTTGAAATACTATGGGCCAAAAAGTCATAAAAAAGTAAAAAAAGAAAAAAACCCTGGTTCTGTTACTAAGCTGAGGGCCCAGCTGGGGACTCTTGGGCAAATAATTTAACCTCTTTTTCACCTTGAATTCTTCATGTATCATCAATGGAGTTCAAGTTGATGATTCCTAAAGACACTTATAGAATTAAACTGTAGCTTGAGTCTCATTCATAGGTAGTATCCCTATTAGATTATACATAGCATTTTTGCTGAGTATATTAAAAAGTATCGCTTGAAGTCTCTTCTCTGAATATAAGCATTGAAATGCAATTTAGAGAAATCACAGGGAAAATTATGAGATCTAGTGGTTTCTATATTTTAAAAACATTTTGCACAAAGGAAGATTTGGAAAAGAGCAGGCATGAATGCAAACAGGAAAAGACTCCTTCTTGCAAATATTTTATTAACTCAGTTACTGTTGAAAAAAGGTATTCTTTTTCTCCCCCATTGATGACTGGCAAGGAGAACTCAGAAGAAGAATTCCATTCACCGAAAGCTTCCAATCAATGACCACATTTTGTTTGGCATCATTCAGATGCTACAGACTGGGGCAACAAAGGGGGCTTTCATTTTGAATCACTGTAGAGGCCTGCCGAAAACTGAGAGTGGGGCTGGAAGAACTGTTTGGGCAAGGTCCTGGGAGGCAAGTGATGTGCTTTATGTTCCTTCACAGACGAAGGCATTAGTGAGCTTGAAAAGTGGGCCCACTGAGCATCCTATACCTTTCCAGAATAAGCTAGTCAATCTCTCTGCTCCAAGGGAGAAAACCAGAGCTCATACTTTTTAAAAGGAAGAAAACAATACCCCCATCATCCCAGTGACTCCTTTCCTCAAAAAAAAATACAAATCAACAGATGCAGTCACTGGAGAAAGAAAAAGGCACTCCTGGTTGGTTCTGGATGAATGATGGATGTTGGACTTTGACTAAAGTTGGATATCCAATGTAAAATTAGGCTTAGAAAGATCTTGTGTTTTGAAAATATGGTATTAAAAACTGGAAACTCTACAAGCCAGATGAATATAATTTATTGAACAGGCTATTTCCTTTTTTGTACAATTGGTTGGTTGTCCATCAATTGTGGGTTTTGCAGCTGTTTTCTCCCTTATGGTATGGACAGGATTAATTTCCTCCAAGCTGTGCACTAGGTAGTCTCTGTGGATTCTGGGAATGCTGTATTTGGATTGAATCCAAAAGGACAGAGCCATATATAGGACAAAGTGTTTGGAGCCACTGGATAATGAGCATAGTTCTGGTGTTTGCATTAAAGAAAAATCATGTATTTTAATAGCAAGTTTTTTTTTTGGGTGCAGCACACCAAACACTTTTGTAACAGCAAAAACAGTCAGAAATTAAAAATCACATTCATTAAAGAGGGCAAGAAATATGTATATACTTTTTAATTTTCCTTTCTTGGATTATTTTTCAAGAGAAGTATGATTACTTGCATACTTAAATATAAAGAATTATGCTTCCTCGGATTCTTAAGTTGCGAAACTTTGGAGAAAAGATTTTGAGTTAAAGATGAGTATTAACCTTAGCTGTTAATTCCTGGATGTTCAAATTTTGAATGCAGAATCTCACAACTTTTGTTTTACTCTTTTTAAAAATTGAGTTTTTTTTTCAATTAAAGAGGTGAGGGTATAGGATCATTGGTAGATCTTTAGCTGGAAGGGTTCAAAAACTAGTTCAAACTCCTCATTTTGTAGATAAAGTAATAACAGAGTAGACTGTCTTATTCTATTCCAACCAGATAGTGCTTACTAAAAGCTATATTGAACTTCATTAAAGAAGCCAGATATTAGTTATTTATTACATTTAAAAATAAGTATTAATTTAGTCCTCAATAAAGATGAACATTTCTGTATACAAAGACAGAAAAAGAGGATTGCATTTAAAACCAGGAGCTTTGATTATGTACAGATAAAGAAAAAAATATATGTACTTAACTCAGTAGTAAAAAGTAGGCCTATTTGTTGGTGTTTCTTTCTGAACTTCTGCTATTGTTAGTGATTAAGAACATTTTCTCTTAAGGTTGTTCGTAGCTTTAATTTCTTCATTTGAAAACTTCCTGGTCATCCTCATTGACCATTTATCCCTTGGGGCATGGCTGTCGTTACAGAAGTTCCTTCAATCAATTATATTTTCCCCCAATAACAAACAGATTTGAAACTTACTGTTTTATAGTGTACTCTTAGGTTTCCTTTATTCTTCCATGTTATCGTTTCCCTTGAGATTCTTGATATTTTGTTTCTATAGATGGATTGTTTTATTTCTATCTAATTCTATAAAGTAACCCCTGGGTAGTTAATTAGTATAGCACTAAAATTTTAAATGAACATAGGTATCATCATTTTTATTATATTGGTATGGTGCTGTCAAAACAATGTATTGTTAATTATCTGTCTTCCTTTATTTTGTGTTTAATTTATGTAAGTTCTGAGTTATGTTTTGGTAGGTTCTTTTGTTGATACTTTATACAGTTATTACTTATCTTGAAGGTGATTCTCTTCCCTCCACACCCAACCTGGTACCCATTCATCTTTCCTCGTGATGAGTTTTATCAGTAGTACAAAGAGAATCTGATCATTTTTGTGAGTTTATTTTACTGAAGTTAATAGTTATATAAATAAGTTTTTAATAGTATCTCTAGGTTCTCTAAAGAAACTGCCATATAATCTGCAAAAGAAAAATTTTTCTTTTTTGTTGCCTAAATGAAGTTTCTTAATTTCTTTATCTTGTCTTGTTGCAATAAAGAGTACTTCTGAAACAGCATCAAATGATATTAGATATTCTTATTTTAACTCCTGATCTAATTGGAAAGGCTTCTAGTATTTCTCCATTACAAGAAATACTAGCTCTTTGTTTTGTAGATTATTTTTTATTAAGGGAATTTAATCATGTAAGCATAGACCTGAAAGGCAAAAATTCCCTCTTTCAATTTTTGCCAATAGATCCATATTGAATTAAATAAAAAGAGCTTTTCTATATTCCCAAACCTAACAAGATGTGAATAGAATTGGGTGGTCTATCCTGGTCATGTCAGTCAATCTCTCCAGATCTGCTTATGAAATTTGGTGTCAATCTCGATCAAGTATAGAATGTCCAATGTGCTGCCATATTGAAAGATTCTCCTGCCTATGTGAAGTTTGTTCAGCTGTGCTGAGCAACAACTTAAGTGAGGTTTTTTTTTTTTTAACAGAGGGATCAGAAGCAGTGAATTTTATTATTTCTTTCAGGACATCAGGTAGCAACTCATTTAGGAAACAGTGAATACAACTTCTAGAATCACTCCCTTGAAGTCACTTGCTCATTTGGATTTTCTCTCACTTGCAAGAA
This sequence comes from Bettongia penicillata ogilbyi, assembly GCA_023548195.1. Lineage (NCBI taxonomy): Eukaryota > Metazoa > Chordata > Mammalia > Diprotodontia > Potoroidae > Bettongia > Bettongia penicillata. The sequence goes on from JAJHZJ010000671.1 coordinate 3,412,158, forward strand.
TGTTACGAAATATAGTCTAACTGGAGAGGCTTATCTGCTTATATCCCTTGATATCTTTTATCTTTACATCACCTACATTTTCCAGTGTATTCCTTGCCTCATGCCCTCAGAGAGCCATCACTTAAAACAAAGAATAGAAAAGAGGGGGAAAAAAGCCAGTTCAGCAAAAACAACCACCACAAAATCTGATATTATATGCCATATTCCCTAGCCACAGTATCCCACCTCTGCAAAGAAGTAGGGGAGATGAATCTTATCTGTTTATAAGACTGCTCTGCTTTTTACAGTAAGATGTTAGGTGCCGAGACTACAATGATTCTGTAGTGATGTAGACATAAGTTTGGATCTATTGGATTCATTCCCATCATACGAAAAATGACCAGATCTACAATCCACAAAATATTTTAATTTGAGAGACAATAATTTGGGATTTCTGATGTGTATCCCATCGATAACCAATTCTGGTCATGTCTAACTTTATTCCATCTATTACACAGGTCCCTTTCTCTCCTCTGCCACTGCCCACTCTGGTGTAGGTCCTCATTACCTTGTGGCTGGACTATTGCCGTAGCCTGGAAGACTTCCTGCCTTACGTTTCTGCCCACTCCCATCTTCCTTCTACTAAACTTCCTAAAGTAAAATCTGACTCTATCACTTACTCTATTCAGTAAAGCCCTTCACAACCTGATTCTTTCCTGCTTTTCATTCTTCTTACACCTTCCTCCCTTCCACATAACTCTGTGACCTAGGACATAGGTCTTCTTGTTTTTCCCTAAGTATGTCACCCTACGTCCTGACGTTTTCATTGACTTTCTTCTGCCTGGAACACTCTTGTCATCTCTGCCTCCTGGTTTCACTTCTCAGCTAAAGTCTCACGGGCCTTGCGACCCAGTTTTCCCTAATCTTTGTTACCTCCCTTCTGAAACTATTCCCAAGCATTTCTGCATATACCTACTTTGTACATAGTCATTTGTATGTCATCTCCCCTACCAGACTAATTCACTCGTGAACTGTAGACCACTGTTTTAGGCATCTTTGGGGGTGGGAGTGATAAATTGGGAGGTGGGGGAAAGACAAAAATAATTAAGACCTGCTCTTTGCCCTGGCGGACTGTACAATCTATCAGGAAGATACAGTATGCAAGTAAACTAGAACATGATAAATAGATGAGATATGAAAACAAATTTCCAAAAAAATTTGAGGAAGGAAAGACCATTTGAACTCATTAAGTTCCAAAAGGAAATCGTTTTTCTTCGGCTGGGTGATTAACATCCCTTTTCTCCCCCTTAATCTCAGTCTGTGGGGAAAGTAAACAATTACTCAGTTATACCTAGTGATTGCAGAGTCCTGAATGAGTGGGCCAGGCTTCATTCCCAGGATGTGAAGTAACCTAAAACTTTTCTTCAGTTGCAGCTCTCTTTTAAATTGGGAAAGTCAATTTAAGCCCTACGTGAGGAAACACTTCCTAACAATTAGCTATCCCAAAGCAGACTGTGACACCTTAGAGGAGTTGTGGGTTCTTGCTCATTGGAAGCCTTTCAGCAGGAGCTGGCTGACAACTTGTTAGGACTGTTTTGTCTGTGTGCAGGTTGGATTGGATGACCTCTGAAGTCTATTCCAAGTGGGAGATAGTTTGATTCCTTCAGTTTTATCCCGGGGAGAAATTACTTGACAAGTTTTCCTGCTGACACAGTCCCTTCTTGTCTAAAATATATACATTTGGGAATTTGCTGAACTGATTGAACATATGGTTTGGAAGTTGGAAAAACTGAAAAGTAAAGTTATGTGAACAATTAAACGAAAGATTTTTTCCTCTCAGTGTAGAAAAACATTTCAGAAATAATCCAGGACCTGCTTAGATTTCATCTATCTTTTCCAGCTAATGAATGCATCTTACCAAAATGAGAATGAATTAAGCAATTGACAATAGAAATCTTCAGATTTCAAACCCCTCCCCCTTCATTTTTTAGAAGAAGAAACAGATCTAGAGAGATTAAGTGACATTTTATTTATTTATCTTCTTTAGGTTATTCAGGTTGTAAATGATGGATCTAGGGTTTGAACTAAGGTCCTCCTACTATTTTTCCCACCAACTTTCTTCCCATGACCTGCATGAGGTCTTCTCACCAAGCTTCCTCTATACTACAGGTTGTAGAAGGAAGAAAAATTCATTCCCCAGCTGGCCTTTTGCCTACATTTTTTTGGAGGAGGCTCTTGTGTGAATGTCTCATGCAACACAAGGTGGACCCTACCTTCTCTGTCACCTTTTGGCACCTTTTACTGATGAATCCTAGAAGAAAATCTTGGAGAGAATACCCAAAGGTTGAGTTATTTTGCTTATTTTCTTGGTCTCAGCAGTTGATGGTTGTCTTGCTTTTTCATATTTATCTTCTAAAAGAAAACAAAATAATAAAAAAAGTTTCATTAAGAAGGAAATGTCCTTTTTGACTCCACCATGGCTTTTGAATGCCCTATGTCTGATTTGGAGTTGATTTTGTAGTATGAGTTAGTGTTCCTTCACAGGATTTATCAGGATTCCTTCTCACTTACCTCCCTCCTCAATTTTAGAATCTTTCTTTAATGCATGTAATTTATTTCCTCAAGCTCCAGAGTCTAGTGACAGATGTGATTCCATGTAACTGATGACCTCCATAAATTCACAGCTGCTCCTGTTCTCCATAAGGCAGCTTTGAGACTTAAGGGCATATTGGTGGGTCTCACTCTCAGAGACCAAAGGAGGGACCTTTTTTGTATTTTTCCTTCTTAAGACAGCTTCAGGAACTTGAATTACTTGTTTAGAGTAACTCAGTAAGATGAGACCACGTTGGCTTTTGGGAAACCAAGGCCTTCTTGAATCCCACTTCTTTCTGAAAGCTCTGATCCCATACTGCTTCTGATCCCTCTGTAACACAGTCTGCAGAGGTGAGAAGATGTACCTTTAAGATTATGGCATTTTAACCAGCACTGCTCAATTAACCTCTGACCTTTCCCAGCTTAATCAGGAAATAGCCTTTAGTACTTATTGCTTTATGCTAGACCTGTGGTTAAAGTTAAACATCACTAATAGGAAATCTAGTAACAGGAAATGTGTGAAAGCTAATCCATAGGAACAAAAACAAACCTTTGGCTTACCTACAATTTTATTGGAATTTTCCTCTTGACTCCATTTCCCTTTAAGTCAATAAAAACTACAACTGCTTGTTAAAATCTCTCCAAGGCTTCAGGCTTTCTTTGGTGACTTTTGGGGACTAGATTACATTTCTTTGTAGTACAATGCACACACAAGGTAGGGCTATTTCAAGACTCTCCAGGTCCACCCAACCTTGGGAAGGGCTTCTGTAGCTCACCTGATTTAATGATGTACTCTCTAAATGATATTCAATAAACATTTATGTCCAAGGTCAGAGTGAGCAGATTGAGTTTCAGGATATGGAATCAGCAGTATTTCTGTTAAATTTTCAATTTTATCTATTTACTTAAATATGATTGATGTTATTAAAGAAAGAAAAGAAATGCCTGGGGCCTAGTGGGAAACAATCCTAGGCTGGGAAGCTGGAGACATGGGGTCCAGCCTTGGTTTTTGCAAGGACTCCCTCCATTTCCCCATGCAGTCTTCTAAACCTTAATTTTTCTCTCTGTAAGATAGAGATGATTATAATAATAGCTATTATATATAACACTTAAAATTCTGTAAACCACACACATATATCCACACAGATATATAATCTCATTTGATCTAAACTGGATGCTATTAACATCTCTGCTTTACAAATGGAGCAACTGAAGCTCAGAGATAAATGCTCTTTGAGTGATTTACAGGTCCGCATCATGCAACTAGCTAGTAATATCTGAGGTAGGATCTGAATCTCAGTCTACTGACTTCTAGTCCAGGGCTCTATCCACTGTTATATTTTGCTAAAGTATCGTAAGGGTAATATTAAATAGCAGTCCCTAAAGCACTTTGGTGCCTACAATTTTTTTTCAAAGGCAAATTATTTTTCGCCTCATTGTGGCGGGGAGATGACCTTGAGTTCTCAGTGGTTCACAGACATTCACAGATGATGGCAGGGACCACCATGATGTGAAGGCTTCAGGCACTGATCCAGTGACCATCAGGTGTATTTAACTGTCATGAAAGGGCTGGTATCCCTAAGTGTGGTAAGCGCTTATCATCCAAGGGTTGGCCACTGGGGTAATGACTTTTTTTGTGCCTACTACAGGCCTCAGAGGGCTGTGATATGGTAGCAGGAGGGAGTTTAAAGGTCCACAATACAAATATTATTGCCACCTAATAAGTATATGGGGGTACATACCTGTTATTAAAATCATGAATATTATTAATTAATAATGTATGTTGATATCATGCTTATCAGAGTGGCTAAGTGGCATGGTGGATTGAGAGCCTGGTCTGGAGTCAGGAAGACCTGAGTGTAAATCCAGCCTTACTAGCTGTTACTCAACACTGTTTGCCTCAGTTTCCCCCTCTGTAAAATGAACTGGAGAAGGAAATGGCAAACCACTCCAATATCTTTGCCAAGAAAACCCCAAATGGGCTCACGAAGAGTCAGACATGACTCAAAATAACTGAACAACGATCACGCTTATCATTGTTGAATATAGATACACATGGAAACATATTACTTATTTAAAACATGATTAGGCAGCTGAGAGTAGTGGACAGAGAGCAGGCTTCAAAGTCAGGGGAGTCTCAGATCAAATCTTTCTCCTAACTATACTGGCTATATGACTCTGGGAAAGTCACTGAGCCTTCGTAGTCTATTAGACTACAAGTTACAGAGAGAGTGCTGATGCATTGGTGGAGGACATTTCCTTACATGGGAGTTCCCTTTACCAGTGAAATCACAGGTCAAGTCTCTATCCCTGTTTTTTTAAGGAGAAATTAAAAGATGATAAGGTAGTGTCTGAATTATTGACCTCTACTTCTATCTGGTGTATACATCTTACTGTAGCAGGCAATGGAGAATGGTGACTGTAAGGTTTTTTTTTCCTTTCCCCAAGTGCTCAGGACATGTTGCTGTTGCCTTTGGGGCCAAAAGGATATAACTGAGCAGAGCGTGGCTAGTAACAGTATACTGACCCTTAGAAAAACTGCTATTTTGACAAAATTTGCCAAAAATGATTTCGTTTCTATCAGTATTGCTCTTTTTCGTTTATTAGCATACTGCTCTACGTTACTCAAAGAAGGAAAGTGGATTATGTGTATGTGTGTGTTGACATTTGTGGGGAAGGAGAGCTCCTTAGCATCCTGCCAAATGCACCACATTCTCTAGTTGGGTGTGTGTGTGGTGGTGGTGGTGATGATGGTGCTGTAGGTACACATAGATCTGTCTAGATGTGGGAAGTATAAATAGTCTCTTCTATCTACCCTTTTCCGGAGAGAGACTTTGATTCCTGCCAGGAGGGGAAGAAGAGATTGGTCTATAGGGCTAATTAGAGAGAGAGAGAGAGAGAGAGAGAGAGAGAGAGAGAGAGAGAGAGAGAGAGAGAGAGAAAGGGAGAGAGAGAATGAATCAGGCTTATTATAATTCTAATAAAATAATATCTATCCTCCCTCCTAACATTGGACTAGGAAAAGTACTTTTAAAGTTCAGACTGTATATCCAAGATTAGATTTCCTTTCCATCAAAAGCCATTTATACAAAGACCACACAAAAGAAGTAGCAAATAAACCCATTTATTCAAGCTGATAGCAAACAGAAATCAGATATATTATTCAGATGAAAACATGCCAGATAGTACACAGAGCGAATGAGCTTTCCTATTGGGAGCGAGATGTCTCGGCTCAGTGAAGAAAGAGAGATTCCTAAAATCACCCACGGAAAATTCCCCAGTTTCTAGTGTGCTATGTTGGGGATAGGGACATAATTAAGTTGTTGACTTCTCTATATGTCAGTTTCTTCTCAGAGTCTTTCTCTACCTTCAGGGTCTTCTACCTGAAGAGAATCTGGAATCATATCTTTCTTTTCTAGAAGCCCTAAGATCTTTATTCTCCCAATCTTTCTTCCTCTTAGGCAGCCATAGAGCAATTGAGCAATAAGGAGTCTTATGTAAATAACCTCTGAGCCCTTAGTTACATCTGGGTGACCCTGTATACATTTTCTGCCTATAGTATAGTGTAAGTGGCTTGAAGGTAAGGATTGTTTTATTTCTTGATTCTCCAGAAATTAATGTTGTACCATGGACCTAGTAGATGCTTAGTAGATGCTTGAATGGTGAAAAAAAGAAAGCAGCTCTGTCAATACGGCCCAAATAACATTCATCTAGCAGAAGAGAATTGTTTGGATTTCTAATCTAATTGAAGACCCATTCTTTTTCTGAGAGTGTTAAATCAGGAGCCCCTCCCCTCCAGAAACCTCAGGACACGACTATAATGAAAATACCACTAATTAAAATGTTTAAATATTTATACATCACACTGCCAGTGACCAAGTCAGAGAAAAAATTCACCCAACAGGAAGGAATAGGATTGTGATAAAAACTCTTAAGAATAATACACACCTAACAGAAATGCACTTAGAAAGCTATGTAATTTAAATTAGAGATTTTTAAGTCAAGGGAAAGACAGATACAAGAAGGAAAGAGTTCGTATTACTCCCTTAAATGCAGTTTCATCTCTCTCTCTCCATATGCATAGCAAATTGTCTCAGAAGTAATGACCATAGCATGCGACAGGCTAAACCATTCTCTAGAGATTTGAAGCTCCCAGACAGAAATTGTTTCCAGTAGAAGTTTGGGGAAAAAATGCAGTCCTTCAGCGAACACTTTAAACCAGAATTCTCAAATATTCAACTAATTCTGAGTCAATAATACAGTTACTACCTGTTAGATAATAATTTGCTGGTTCCTGACCACATAACCAAGGATGAGTGTGGTTAGAGCAGATGAGCTTATCCTCCTGAGTGAGCAGTTATTAATTTTTAAAAATGTTTTAAGGCACAATGAAGATTATGTTCAACATATTATGACGAAAATGGTTTTCCCAATCATTTACTGAAACAGATGCTATCTGTATCTCAGCAAACTCCGCAGTTAGAGTCACAGCTTTTACTGAGGCCTATGTTGAAGTCTCCCTGTTCAGTTGCTTACAATTCTTTTTTTTATCATGAATACCTCTCTTCATTCTAAGCAACTGAAAAATGAGTAGGGTCTGAATAAGTAAACAAGGCTCCCTCCTTCTTAGCAGAGAGATGAGGCACTGTGGCAGCAGAATGTCATGTCTATTGTCGCACACAGGAATTGGTTTGTCTTACTTGGGTTTTTTGTTGTTTGTTTCAAGGGAGGATTCAGTTCTGAGACGGATGATGGTTGTGAGATGTATTCAGAAGTGATAAGGATGTCACAAAAGGCGGTAATAAAACATTGTTTAAAATCCTCTATTTGGTTAAAATTCTCCATCCCAAAGACATACTCTTTTGGGATATTGTAAAGGAGTACCACACTGAAAAACTCCCGAAAGCTGGGTGATGCACTGTCCAGCTAGACTGGTTCTAGGAAGAGGAGTGGCCACTTTCAGAGGAGAGAGCATCTTCCTTAGCCTGGTTGGAGCACGATGAGCGTTGTTGCTACCTACCTCCAGCACAACTCATTTTCTGGATTTCTCCGCTCCCTCACCACCTCGCCCAGACTCCTGTAAATGTTGTTTTCCCCCATTAGAATATGAGGTCCTTATGGGTAGAGATTGCCTGGTTTGTCTTTATTTAGCATAATGGTTGGCACAATGCAATTACTTAATAGAAGCTCTCAATCTCTACATCCCTGACTCTATGTCCCTGCCAATCTCTATCTCTACATTTTTGTCTCTCGTTTTCTATCTCATCCTTAGAGGAAGGATAGATGAGGAACATGAGCCAATGTGGTCCTGGCACCCTGACAGACATTTTTTCCACCTTCCAGGGACGGATGGGATAATAGACGGTTAGAGAGGACCCTAGTGATCACCTGGTCCAGTGTCAGTCAACAAGCACTTATTAACTGTTGTCTATATGTCAGAGGGTATTAGATCTTGGAAACACAAAAGTCAAAGTGATATTGTTATTTCTCTCAAGGAGTTTACTAGAAGGTTACAACAGATTCACAGATATGTTCATGCATGCATGTGCACGCGTGCACACACACACACACACACACATACATACATTGTTGTATGGGGCAAAGCCAGGCCTCCTAGGTTCAAATTGACCCAGAAGACTATCAGAAGGTGCAACTTGAATTTTGACCCAGGGTCACTATAACTCTGGGCAAGTAGATGGCACAGTCAATAGAGTGCTAGGCCTTGAATCTGGAGGACTCATCTTCATGAGTTCAAATCTGGCCTCAGACACTTACTAGTTGTATGACCCTAAGCAAGTCACTTTACCCTGTTTGGCTCAGTTTCCTCATCTGTAAAATGATCTGGAGAAGGAAATAGCAACCTACTCCAGTACCTTTGCCAAGGAAACCCCAAATGGACTCACAAGGAGTCAGAATGCCTGAAAAAAGGTTCTCAGCCACAAGAGTTTCTGTGTGAGGAAGGGATCCTATCACTGGGAAAAGTAGGTATCCAAAATGGGGCCACCAATCCTAGAGGAAATGTGGCACAGACTACATTGCAAACTACTCTAACTTCTATCTGACCTTTATACAATGCTTGTAAGGTTTGTAAAATGCTTTATATACTTGATTACATTTGGTCCTCCCACTAAACCATTGAGATGGGTGCTCCCAACTCTATTTTATAGTTGAGAAAAGTGAAATGTTGTTTACATGACTTGCCCTGGGTCATGCAGCTAGAAAATATCTGTGTAGAAATTTGAGCCCACTGCTTTCTGGACTTGAACTCAGTACTTGGATTTTTCACAAGAAAAAGGCAAGGGTTTAGTTACATGGTTAAAATTCAGAATAAGATTTAGCAAGAAAAGATGACTTAATCTGAACCACTAGGCACTGGATCCAAGGGTCCTCATATTTCCCCTGTCTAGGGACCATAGTGTTCCCAAGGACTGTACCTCAATTAAGACTGCAGGTGGGGGCTTAACAGGCCCCAGCTGGAGGGGATGAGGGCCCTTGGGGCCAGGTTGGTCATTACATTTTCACCAGAGGCCAAGTTTAAATAATGCATTTGGCCCAAATGTCAGGGAATGTGTGGTTCTCTGACCAGCTGTGACAGGCCATGATGATGTTTTTGCCTTCACTAACACCCATTTAGAAATTACACTGGAAAATCATGTGCAGTTCCTAGAGAACAGACAAGTACATGCCTGCAAAAAAGAGCTGTTGAAAACTTGATTTTCCCCTAAACAGACTTTCCAAGGTTGAAGGACTAGTCTGAATATTTATGTAAGAGCACTATAATTTCCGTTAGGAAACTGGTATATACTTAGAGTAGCATTTCTAAAACTATCCTGTGCAGTCCTGGCGTTTCATGGGATATGATGGTGGTTTTGGGAGAAAATGTCTTATGATGGCAATATTTTCCCCTCTGAAATATTAAGTGTAAAGCTATGTATGTGTTACTACTACTTACAAGCAGCAATTCTTTGACATAAAAACAGGCTTCTTCTTTGTTGCAAGTTTCGAACATCCCTTTATCCCAGCACTACCATAGACCCCCAGGCTTTTCAACTCTGACTTAAAGCCTGAGAGAGATATCTGTGACCCTGACTTCTGTCTCTGTCTTTATCTCTGTGTCTTTTTGTCTCTCATAAATGGTAGGTTGGTGGTACAGTAGACAGAGGGGAAGGGAAAAGAATAACCATTTCTATTGTGCCTAGTATGTGCCAGGCACCATGACAAGCTCTTTACAAGTACTGTCTCATTTCATCCTCACAACAACCCTGGGAGGGAGGTATTATTATTCTTCCAATTTTATAGTTGGAGAAACTGAGGCAAACAGAGGTGAAGTGACTTGTCCAGGGCCACACACATTCTAATTGTACAGTACCACCTAATTATCTTGATAGAAGCATATATAGAGGATAGAGTAGTGGACTTTGAGTTTAGGAAGACCAAGGTTCCAATCTTGCCTCTGACACTTAATATTTACCCTGGACAAGACATTTGACCTCTCTGTGCCTCAGTTTCCTCATCTGTAAAATGAGAAAAATACTAGCACCTATACCCCAGGTTTGTGGTAAGGATGAAATGAAGTAATATTTACACTCTGTGTAAATCTTAAAGTGCTATATAATGCTAACTGTTATTATTATCATCTCTTTCATTTTATTTTTTAATTAGCCAAAAATTAACTTTTCTCTCTTCCACCCCTCTACTCTCAATTTAAAAGAAAAAATAACCTTGTTAAAAAGCACAGTCAAGTAAATCAAATACCCACAATCCAAATGTTCAAAAACTCATGTTTCATCTTGAATCCATCGTTTTTCTGTTGGGAGAACTTTTCTTCATTAATCCTGTGGAATCATGGTTGGTCATCTAATTCTTAAGTTCTTAAGGCTTTCAAAATCATTTTCTTTTCCAGTGTTAGTTGTTATTATATATGTTTTTTCTCCCAGTTTTGGGCCCATCACTTTAATTATTTCTTATGGGTCATCAGTATCCCATCACATTCATGAAATAGCATTTGTCTAGCCCTTCTTCATTTGAATGTTTTACAACTAGTCTGTGTCAGAGGAAGGACATGAATCCTGGTCTATCTAATTCCAAGGCAGGCTCTCTGTCCATTGGACCATGCTTACTCTTAGTTATGAGTATAAGATGGAGAGAGAGACTGAACTTGTGATTTAATTTGTACAGGGAATCCCTGGATGAGGAAATTTCCTCTACCAATGCAAGTCAGCACCTTTCTTGCAATTTATAGTCTTACAGAGTTGCTTAGACAAGCACCAAGAGATTAAAAGCTTTGCCCAGGATCTTGGATCCAAACATTCCTGGGTTCAAGGCTAGTGCTTAACTATCATTCCACATTACCTCTCTCATTTGTAGGTATACATAGATTAAAGTATGAAAGCATTTGATGGGCAAACAAGATATTCTTTCCTCTTTTCATGTAGTTTTTCCACAATAGTTGTTTTGGGCGATTGAGGCTCAGATTGTAAAAGCTCCTTGAGTTTCTGGTATGTCTCTGACAAATACTTTTGTTGAAATATAGATTTTTCTTTTCTTTAAAAGTGGCTCTTAATCACATAATCAGTGTATTTAAACAAAGATTACCATTTTTGTCTTTTTCATTTGAAGTTGGATCTGAAAGCACAACATAATGACTCATGGCCATGTCATTTTTTTCTCTTCCTGTGTTCTAAGACCATGTTAGAGATAGAGGAGTCAGGCAATAAAATTTAAAACCCAATGAGGGTTACCCAGAGAGAAGACCTGGGTGGTACTTAGGGTCAAGTTTGTAGTAAGGAGGTTCTTTCTTTTGTAGTTAAAAGTTCTCTGTGAAAAAAGAGTCCCTTTTCCTGACTTAGTCCAAGATATTCTTTTGGCCTGCTTTTGTGGTATTCCTCTTCTCCTGTCCATTCTTATTTGGATATTTTCTGTAAGTAAAGGAGATTCAGGGCTACCCAAAACAAGTTGCCTATGTTGCAATTTTTCTTTGTATATAAAACCTGTAAGAATCATTTAGCTACAGTCAAATCCCCAGCAGAGAAAAGTCATTCTTTTCTATATGCTGGTTTCTATTGTAAGGAAAGGTGAGATGTCTGTACAGGGAAGCAGATCTGCATGTGTGGGGAAAAGTTGTATGGCAGAGTCTCTTCACAGATGGATCTTGCTTTCTGTAGTAGCTATGGTCTTGAAAAATTAATGTATAAATCTTTTTTTAAAAAAATAATATACTTATACTTTCTTCCTTGAAGACAAGAATTGTGTTTCTTTTGGGTCTTACTTATATTGCCAGTATTTAACACAGTGCCTGGCACTTAGTGCCTAATATATGCTTGTTGGCTTTCTTAAAGCTAAAACAAATTTTTTTTTTAAACAAAAGTGAATGTTTTCTTCTTAATTTGTCTGTAAATGATGCCATCAATTGAAAGAATCCTGGTTGTGTAGTCAGAGGACCTAGGTTCATATTCCATCTCTGTCACTTCTGTATGACCTTGGGAAAGACAGTTAAGCTACCTGGACCTCAGTTTCATCAAGTGTAAAATGAAATAGTTGGACCAGATGATCTCTAAGGTTCCTTCTACCTTTAAGTCTATGACCTCATATCTGAATTTTGTTTATCTGGTTTGCTTAAGGTAATGCATCTACGTTAATATACATACAATGAGGTTCAAAATTTGTCAAGTCTGATTTTAGACAGAGTCTCTGTTTAGCAGGTTACATTAATCTGGCTCTTGCATTTCACCTACCACCTGGCTTAGTTGCTCTTCTGATCTCATGAAAAATTATATTGGACAGAATATATAATTGACTTCTTAAATCTAAACAATATTTGTGTGATGGATGCTTAGGCTACCATGTACAACCACCAAATCTAGAACTGCTGATTTGTACAAGAAATCGGGAAGACTATCATAGAGAACCTTTCATTTTGCAGTTCTACCATGACATTATCATGCAGTGTTGGCTTTGTTAGCAAAATACAACCTACCTGAGTCAATGCATGTTTATATGTATCCTCCCAGTACCTCAGCAACACCAGGTAGCCACAGGAAAACATTAACTTTCAGGGAAAAGAATACTCCTGGTACAATCACTCAGAGAGTTCCAATTTATTTTTTGTCTTAACAGCCAAGTTTGGGACATTTTGTTTTTAATCTGAAGAGCTTTGGTGAATTCAGTTATTAATTCAAGTTTCTAAAAGCCAAGCAATGGAGGTAACTTTATAAATACTGACACTTATTCTTAACTGTTTTCTCTTTTAAACATTTTTATTGATTATTTTCATATCCTAATACCTTCCTCCCTCAAGAGATTCCCCCTTGCAGAACAATAAAATATGACTAATCAAATAAAAAATCGAAAGATTGACTCTTTTTACAATGCTTGCTTCATTTCACATCTGTAGCCTACCACTTTTTTTACTTAAAGGAAGAAGGTAAGTTTCCTTATTATTCCTCTGAGTTTCATGGGTTATTCATTGCATTGATCCAAGTTCTAATATTTTTTAGTTTTGGTTTCCTTTATGCTGTTATTACAGTTTTTGTATATATTCTCTTGGTTCTGCTTACTTTACATTGTATCAGTTTATACAAGTCTCCCAAAGTTTCTGTTTTTTTTTTTTTAATTCATTATTTCCTATGGAGAAATACAATGCAGTGATCAAAGGTCTACAGCTGGAAGGGACATTATAATGACATCATCAAATCCTTTATTTTACACTTCAATAAGCTGAGGACCAAAGAGGTGACTTCAGTTGTCCAAAGTCATACAAATAAGGATGAAAGCCGCCCTTTGAATTTAGGTCTTTTGCCTCTAAGTTCACTGTTCTTTCCACTAGCTCTAGCCTACTTCCTTTATTACATCCATATACCATAGTTGCTTAGCCATTCAATCAGTCAACTGATAAACATTCTTTAAGGGCTAACTATGTGCAAGGATTCTGCTTTTTTCATAGTTTTTTTTTTCTTTTACTGTCATAAAAAGTGCTGCTGTAATTTTTTTTTTAGTATACATAGGATCTTTTTCTTTGTCTTTTGCCCCTTTAGGGGTACATACTTAGTTGTGGGACCACTGGGTCAAAGGAAATGAAAATTTAGTGAATTTTATAGCATAGTTTCCAATTAGTGCCCAGAACAGTTGAACTACTTAATAGGGTCATCTATAATCTTGTACACCTTTCTCCCCGCACAGGGCTGACTACTTCTGTCCTTTATATATAGTCTTTGTCAATTTGCTAGGTGTGAGATAAAATTTCCAAGTAGTTGTAATTTCCACTTTTCTTATTAGTAGTGATTTGGAGCATTATAAATTTTGTTGACAATTTGCATTTCTTCTTGTGAGAACTATTCATGTCCTTTGAAAATTTACCTCCCAGGTTATATCTTTCTTTTACACAAAGATAATGCCAACTGGAGAAGAGTGTGGTATCCTCATTTGATGTCCTATTATACTCACAAAGTTTACATTTACTTTTTAATTTGTTTCTCTCTCCTATACTTCTCCAATTTTCCAGCTATACTTTGGATCTCCTATGAAATTCTCTCTTTGAGGGAGGTTAATATGACTAGATCTCAAGCAAGTACAGCTCTCCAGCATAGCCACTAATCTCCCTTTCCAAACCCAGAACCAGGACTCAGCTTTCATTTCAACGTGACTCCTGGGTGATCGTGACTACTTTCAGTGAAATGACAATTATCAATTACATAGACACTTGTATTCCCTACTTAATTAAGAGCTTGATTTTCCCACCCATATAGTATGAACAATTACACACTGTTCCATGTTGCTTAATCCATTTCCTTGTCCAGTAACAAGGGTGAGTGGTAATGGAAACTCCCAGTTTGTTACTCTAGATGTCTTGTCAATCAAGGTAAATGGATTAAGTACAGTAATAATAGTGCATTATGTTTTTATAAGCGGTAATATCTTTGTCCACAAAGCTTAAAATTACCCAATTGTCACACTCGGCATCTACTTTACATATAAGACTTTGTTGTTGAGTTGTTTCAGTCATACCCAAAACCCTTTTGGGTTTTTCTTGGCAGAGATACTGAAGTGGTTTGCATTTTCCTTCTCCAGCTTATGTTACAAATGAGGAAACTGAGGCAAACAGTATTAAGTGACTTGCCCATGGTCACATAGCTAGTAAGTTTCTGAGGCCAGATTTGAAGTCATGAAGATGAGAATTCCTTACTCCAACCTCAGCACTCTATTTACTATACCACTTAGCTGCTTGTAGGACACAAACAGATAAAGTGACTAACCCCAGATCACTCAGTAAGTACCTGTTCTATGAGAAAATGAGGAAGGGAGCAAAAATATAACCCAAGGTTCTTGACAGTGGAAAGAACACTGACATTTACTAAATACTTACCATGTGCCAAGCTTTGTGCTAAGCGCTGGGGATAAAAAAGGGGGTTGGGAGTTTAAAAGACAGTCCTTGCCCTCAAGGAGCTTATAGTGTAATAGGTAAAGAAATAATATGATAATATAATAAGATAATGTAATAAAAATGATACATCAAGCCCTCCGATGCATAGGAGTAATGTGGTGATGTGATTTGTCAAGGCTGCTTTGTAACTGTTGTTTTTTCTTTCCTCAGCCTACCTCTTCCAACATGCTGTTATAGCAGCAGAGCCTCTGAAATAACCTTTTATGAAACTGCCTCTGAAATGTCATATTCCATCATATTCAGAAACTTACTCTGAAGATCATGTTACGCTTTACTCTGAAAATTTTTCAGGGACCTTTTCCAAAGGTCACAAGATCTGACCAAAGCATCATTTCATTCATTTATAGAAATAATGTTAGCAGAGAAGAGGCAATGTGGTACAAATGAAAAGAACCTTGGCTTGGGAGTCAGAGGACTTGGGTTCAAATGCTAGCCAATGATGAGTGCTTACGTGATTGTGGGAAAGTTGTTTAATGTCTCTGGGCCTCAGTTTTCTCATCTGTAAAATGAGATAGCTTCTGATCTACGATTTCTAAAATGAAAACAGGGAGAAGTAGGTTCCAAGGTATGTCAGTAAAAATTAATCCAGGGGCTCAGCTGGCTAAATTTTTAGCGTTCTGTGTATTGAACTCAGTAGCAATAGACACTTTTTACGAGATACGTTTATTTATTTTTTTGACTCTGAGCTGCTGCCAGCTGCTTAGGAGATAGCCCTTCTGCTTTGCTGCAGTGGGCCACCATGCACCATATTAAAGTACATATGTCCTAACCTGCTCTTGTTTCCAGCGTGGTGGTGATACAGCTCCCCATAGGATTACACCTTCCTCTATCTGGTGTGTCTTCCCTGGAGCCATCTTTTATACTAAAACTCTTGTTAGGGAAAGGTTTGCATTTTTCTTTTGGACAGAGGTCCTAATGCATTTAGCACTGTTCAAAAAAGATCAGACTGGGGAAGAAAAGTGAAAAGGAGAGAAATATAGAAAGCATTTGGCATGTGGGTATTTACCAGTCTTGGATGATAGCTAGCCTGTGCTGAAAAGTACCGCAGGCCCATCACCCAAAAAAGGTAGGGCTAGAGATAGAAATTATAGTTGATAAACAGAACGAAAGAGAAACAACAGGACCAAGGAATAAATAAGAATGACTCCCTTCTACACTTGCTCTCCTACTGTCTTACAACCCATTAATTAATATAGCTATAGCTGGTTGGGGTCGCTGATTAGGAGAGGAAGTCCATTTAAACAAGCTGATGGAAAATATTAGTAACATTAATGCTGGTGAAATTTTCCAGCTAAGTAGAATAGTGACTTCTCAGAGCACATCATTAGCTATGTCTGAATCTAGGAGGCAGCTTTTTGGTATTGAACTTCATGCGATTCTCCCCTCCCAACAGTTAATAATAGCACCAGAGTTTTTTTTTTCCTCTCAGACAGTTTTTCTTCTGTAGTTTTCACAAAGAACATTGAAAATACTGTAAAAGGTTCTCACAGCAATGGTTTATACTCTTAAGTGTGCAACATTTGTCACTGGAAATAGGAAAATAATTGAAGAATAAATAATAAACCAAGAGGCTGTCATCTGGATAGAGCAATAACACACACCAGGCTGGGTAGCGTCAGTTTCATTATTTCAATCAGCTGACGTGACCTAAAGGTCTCTTCCAATCTTGCTCTATGAGATTCTGTGTTTGATTTTGTTTTTAACTAGGTATGCTTCCATATCTGTTAATTTTATTCCCTCTACCAGATACTTGTCCTACATCTATCTCACATTGAGTTATAGTTATAGGGAAATAATGCAGATAGGTAGGAGAAGCATTGTTCACAGCAAGGGACTTTGGGCGGGGGGAGGGAAGAAATTTGGAATGACATTTTCTCTGAACTGTAATAAAGCTCCATTGCCTTAAATTCAACCTGATTTTTGTCTCTTTCCCTTCACTGAAGGCAGAACACTTTTACATGTGCTCTAGTCTATAAAAATTGAATCTAGCAGTAGCTATAAATAATTAAACTTTTTCTAGCTGGAACTTGCTGGTATTAAGATGTTATAGTCAAAGCTATAACAGGTACTCTAAAATAAGCAGTTTAGCATTGGTAACTCTTGCAATCACCCGTTTCTGTTTGTATGCTGGGACTCACTTGTTTTTTTTATTGTTTTTTTGGAGTTTCCCATTGCTTCAGAACCCCATGGTCAATAGTCAGTGATTGATGCAAAGTGGACAGATGCTGGGGTGCTTTAGAGGGTTGTTTCTGTTTTGTTTTGTTTTTATAGTAAATTCTGACATATTTCACTAAACTTCCAGGTTGCTGGAAAAAAATGACTCACCCTAGCCCCGTGGCAATGCCAACAATCACTGCAGATAGGAACCATGTCTCTCTCAAGAGTTCCACCCCTGCTCGCATCAACAGATAGGCCTCTTATCTTCCCAGTTTTAAAATCTAAAACGAACCACTTTGAAATGGAAACGCGTTTGTTACCGGATCACTCTCAGGGCATTCACTTCTATGACAGTGTTTAATTATTGTGCCTGCTTCATTAGGATGAAAGTTTGAAAAAAAGATTTCCTATATCCTTTTCTAAATCTGATGACTAATTTCATACAGGAATGTATAACAAAAAATTAAAGAGTAAATGGGTACCAATGTCCTCATCAATGAAATGATCACAAGGGGGAGAAATTGTGGGAAGGAATAGCTTTCTAGTGATGGGCATAGAGCTAATATTCTTTCAGTCGGAAAGCAGTTTTTAAGCAACTTCTATGGATGAGGCCCTGGGAGTACTAACACAAAAGTGCCCTCAAGGATCTGATGTTCTATTGGGTAGAGTAACATGTACATAGAAAAATCAAGGCAAAATGCACGTGATGCTTTTTTGAAAATAATATTTTATTTTTCCAGTTACATGTAAAACCAATTATTAACATTTATTTTAAAAGGTTTTGAGTTCCACATTCTCTTTCTCCCCCTTTGTTGAGAAAGCAGGCAATTTGTTATATGTTATGCATGTGCAATCATGCAAAACATATTTCCAAATGCATTCAGTGTTAATGGGAAGTATTTTCAGGGTGAGAAGGTGGCTCTTCTTTTGCCCTTATCAAAAAAATCTCTTGCTTTAATAAGAATCAATTTCTTCTCACTCAGGCCTTTAAATACAGCTGATTAACTTCTGTGTAACCTTTCATACGCTTGAAGACATTTTCTGGGTTCCTCTTAATCTGTCCTTAATAAAGCTGAATAATCCCAACATTTTTATCTTTTCCCTGTGATCAAATCAAAAGGGACACCCATAGAAGTCCACCCTATGAGACACAGAAATCTCTCAAAACACACAGGAAATGATTAGTTTTCGTGGTCAAAGAGATCCTCATCAAAGCCAAAGTTAATGAATGTGTATGAGAAATGCTGGTGAATTTCAGTGGAACCAGAGGCTACACTGCTAAAAGTTGGGGTTCATGATTGTGAGACAACAGAGAGAAATGAAGAAGGCTCTACCCTCCTAATTAATAATAAAATGAAAATAGCAGCATCGATATAGGTCTTTAACATTTGCAAAACACTTTACCATATAATCCCCTTTTATTCTCACCACAACCTGAGAGGTAGATACTATTACTATTTTGCTTATGAGGAAACTGAGGCAGACAGGTTTAGTGATGTGTGAGGCAGAATTTGAATTCATCTTCCTGATCAAGGTAATTCTTTCATTAAAGTTTCCCTGGGAAAGAACCTAGGGGAGGTTCCAAGAAATGGACCTGGATCTTTGACCTTTTCATTGATTTTTTTTTTTCCTTCATAACCTGTCCCCTACCTTTCTAGTTTTCTTATACCTCATAGTATCCTGTCCCCCTCTCCCAACATGTTCTCTTTAATCAGTAACACTGGCATCCTGGCTGTTCCTCAAACAAGGTATTCCATATTCCAGCTTTTGATATTTTTCCTGAGTAAGCTATATGCCTGAAATGCTCTCTCTCTTGTTCTCTGCCTATGGCTTCCCTGGATTCCTTCAAGTACCAGCTGAAACCCTACATTTTATAGGATCTCTTCTCTGATCCCTCTTAAATACAGTGCCTTCTTTTTTGTAGATTGTTTCCAATGGATCATGTATATGTGTGTGTGTGTGTGTGTGTGATATAAAGAATATCACATATGTACATACATACATACATAACTTGTTTGCATACAGTTATTTGCACATTTCCACCCTCCCCCCAGATTGTAAGCCCCTTGAGAGCAGGTACTTTCACCTTTCTTTATATCCTATAGTGCCTGGTATATAAGAGCTTAATAAATAATTGTTGACTGAATGAGGTACAAAATCTCCAGTTTGGACTGGGAACATGAACCATAAAAAAAAAAGAAAATCAGTTAATTTTCAACCCATCAGTAGACACAGGATCCCTGTTGCAGTGGGGCAACTCATGAGTCAGTTCAACTTTTATAAACTACCTCTTGGAGTTGAGTGGAGGTGTTTTGAAGTCTTATAGAACTCAATAACCTATTCATCTAATAAGTATTTATTAAGCACCTACTATATGCAAGACATTGAATTTACAAAGAACAACAGCCTCAAAACATTTATATTCTACTACTTGGGGGTTAGGGGATTATAGCATGTACACAGATATGTAAACACAAAAGTAATGAAGATATGAGTGTGTGTGTCTGTGTGTCCATACACATAAAATACTTTTGGAAATGGTGGAGGCAAGAAGAGCTCTCTCTGGCCACAGTAAGGAAGAAACAGAAAAGGCATCATGTTAGGAGCTTTTTTAAAAAAGGTAAAATTTCCACTTGGCATAGTGACCTCATCTTTTTTCTTAGATTAGTCTATGCTGTAGAGTGATCATATCAATAAAACAATCAGATTTTGTCTACTTTCCAGCATCACACAGTATACCGCTACAATGCTTGTTGTCAGGAATTGGCGGTAGTGGTGGTGGTGGGGAGATCTTCGGGTTAGACTTTCTGTGCCAGTGAAACTCTTCTCCCCATTAAGGAGAGTTTCATATGACCATCAACAGGAGAAGAGATCCCTAGGAGACTAATCTGAAATATTGTAGCAGACAGACTTCAGAACAACATCCTCTGACTTGACTGAGATAACAGTGGGAGCCCCTCAGAGGCCAACTCCTCTGTCTATATTGCATTTTTAAAAACTATAGCAGGTTAGAGTAAATAAGTGAAAGGCTGATGTAGCACCAGTGACTAAATCTGGAGGAAACTGGCCTTTCTATTTATATGGGCAAATTAAGAATTAATAGGCCTATGTGTGGTATTCAGCACGCACGATTACTTTGAATAGCTCTGCGCAGCTCTGCTTTCTAATCTATTTTGTGGAAAGGAAATGTAGTTTGCATAATTCTGTTGTATTCCTGTCTCTATATCTATGCTCACATTACAATGACTCATTTTCATAAGAAACTATATACAGGTGGGGGCAGCATCATATATTAAGTATTGAGGTCACTGACCAAGCTCCTTCCCTCCACCCCTTTAATACAGTCTAAAGCCAACGTCAGGTACTAGATGATATCCTTAGAGCCTACATGTCTCTATTTGTTCTTTTATAATGGAGTAACTGAAGCTTAGTCAAGATTTCCCTTTTCCCATTATGTCTTTGTGCCCACCCGACGAGAAAGCATATTGTGTTTCAAGAGTAGACTACTTTGCACACTCAATAAATCCTACCTTTGTTGCTGTTGTGAAGACCCAAGGGTGAGACATTGAGTGGGAGTCCTTTGGCAGTTTTGGCAATAGGGATTCTGGGACTTTGAGAGCTAAAAGAAGAGACTACTGGCCCTATTTTCTGATTGGAAATCTCATTTCTAGAACACAAGTTTCTTGAAGGCAACATCTGTTTTTTGTCTTTGTATCATCAGAGCCCTATTATCCCCATTATTATTGCTTAATAAATACTTTTTCCATCCATATTTTACAATATTTCTCAGGAAACTAACCATTTTTTTCTCTTACCGATTTCAAGTTGCTGAGTGGATCTTGAATGATAATCAGTCAGTTGTGAAAAGATCATTTGTGTCCAATCCATTCAATTAAGTCTAATTCCATAAGTATTTATTAAGTATCTTCTGTGCACCAGTCACTGTTAAATGCTGATGATTGATGGTATTATCTATGTGCAAATTTATAGTCCCCCCCACCAAAGACTTTGCATTCTAAGAGCAGCTGATAACACATGTAGGGGAATGGTAACCAGGGAAGTGATTTTGTTCTAGAGAGAAGGAAAGTTAGAGAAGTGGGAAGCACAGTGGCAGGCAGGAGATGAGATGGTTTGGGTAGATGACTAGATAGGATGTGATGCTGAAGTATGTTTTGGTATCTAAGTTGGTCACTTAGATAGAATGGGTTAGATTGCACATACTCATCAATCAACTGGGTTGGGCCCAGGGAAGTGTAAAAAAGCAAGCACCCGGACATACACAAGAGGGCCTGCTGTACAAGTTCTTAGGATCTGCTTGTCTGAAAGGAAAGCAACTTTTGAGGAGTCAACAATCACTTTAAACAAGCACATATGTCATTCACTTAGTTCAGGGGAAACAGTCAGCTCTCTGAACTTCAGAGAAAATACAAAGAAATAATTATTGACAGACAGGGCTTCCAATTGTCTGACATAAGCAATACATACATTATAGATCAACAGACAGGTCCAACTATCTGACCATTATATACGTACATAGTTACCTGAAAGGGAAGCACCAACATGTGGGTTTTTAAAGCTGGGGGAGCTCCTTAGTGGCTGCCCATCATCTTGTCTGGCCAAACAAACACTTCAAAGAGAAAGCCCCAAAGTAAAACCTCACCTCAGTGTATTTATACAATTTTTAGAGCCAGAGGGCATCACAACTCTTGAGAACCAGTGCCTCATTAACAAAAGGTGTGGGCCTGCCTACAAATCTCCCCTAATCAAACTTCCCTTAATGGGCAGGACCCATTAATAATAGGTGGGGAAGATCTTGAATCTCACTGACATTACAGGAGGGAGCTCCAAAGATGATGGTAATCTCCCTGTGAGCTAGAACCTGCTGGATTCCAGATGATTCAATAGTGGAGGTCTAGGCTTCCTGCTTTGGTGTGTAGGGTGCTGGGTCTGATGGGAAGGACTAGTGGCGGCCATATAGTGAGACTGGATAGGTTTGGGATGGGGCTGATCATATTTACAAATATCGTATGTGTGTATTTGTGTTAATGGCAGTTTGTTTTGGTAATATCATATCTGAAATCAAACCCTGGCAAAAGAACAATTATATAGATATTGGCATATATTCATATGTGTTCATGGTTATAGGGTTTTCCAAAAGCCTTAGTACTATTTTAATCTAAGACTTTTGGGGACATCCTGTATTTTATGCAAAGATATGTATAGATTTGTCCGTGTAGGTTTTGTTCTGGCGTTTTCTATATGCCAGCAAACTCTGGCAAAAAAATACGTATATACACATGCATGCATATGTACACATTCCTAAACATATGTTTATATACACATATGTATATGCATACACATACACACACACGTGTGTGTGTGTGTGTATGTATGCATTTGGCAAATCTCCATTGACATCCTGGCCTGGAGAAGAGTACGCCACTAACAATTCAAGGTAGCATCTCTGACTATTGTGATTATCAAAAGTCATCTACAAGCGATTAATTCCTTGGATGTCACGTCCTCTGTTTTCATTCTTGATCTTGGTGGCACTTTTTGGTGTCCCTTCCCATAATTTCTTCCATATCACTTTGCCTGTCTTCTTCAAAATTCATGGTTAGGATTCTGTATGTTTTTCTTGAAGCCAGGATGGGATTATGTTAGACATGTCAAAGGAAATAGCTTTGGCAACAAAAAGCATCTGGCAATGAAATAATGGCAAGCTAGAGGCTCGTAATCCCTACCCTCACCCTCAGTCATTGCTATGAGCAAGTTTCACTGGATAAATGTCAAATGGCCTTTGAAACCAGGTTAATATTTTTTTTTTTTTAAAAACAAATAAGTGTATTTAGGATTAGTTTTAGTGCTCAACTCTTCAGACTATTAACCTCCACCCCCAACAATGTCCTCTACCCTATCCTACTTCCCCCAATTCTTCTCTCTTCCCCTGCACAAAATACTGAATTCCACCTTCAGTAATTTTATTCACTTGGCTTTGTGTGCATGTATGCAAAATAATTTTTTATTTCTATGTTGCTTGCTGTTACAAAGCACTTTTCACAAAACAAATCCTATGAAGAGATAAATAGTAGAGGTATTATTATCTCCATTTTAGAAAGTGAACCTCAGAGAAGTTGTGGCTGTCCAAGATCATGCAACAAACTAGTAATTTGTACCTATGTGTCAAGATTCTAAAACCAATGCTCTTTCTACCAAGTTAGTACCTAGCAAATGCAACTTACCAAGAAACGAACCAGTTAATGTATTCATATGCCAGTGAGTCTTTCAATCCACTCCAACAAGCAAATGTCTATTAAGTGCAAGGTACGATGAGTACAAAGACAAAATGGAAAAGTCTTATCTTTAAGATTACACTCTATAGTGGGGACCTAATATATATTTGAATGATAATTTGAGGAGGAGGGAGAGAATACAAACAAGTGGGAATGGGAATGTCAGAAAAGGCTTCTTATATAGTTGGCACATAAGCTGAGCTATGAAAGAAGCTCACATACAATTGCAAGGTGGGTACTATTATCAGTTTGCCTACATATATTATATATGTATCTATGTAGCTCATATGGATTGTTTGTAGTTGACCCAAAATTACTCCTAGAATTATAATTTATACAAATATGTGTCTTGCTCCTAATTTTAATATTCTATTGTTCTAGTTTAACTCCAAGTCTATTTCCTGAAAAAGGAAAAATAGGAAAGAAATTTGGTCGAATTAATTCAAGCTGTATATTCTCAGGCCCACATGAGAATTGAATTTC
This sequence comes from Bettongia penicillata ogilbyi, assembly GCA_023548195.1. Taxonomy (NCBI): domain Eukaryota; kingdom Metazoa; phylum Chordata; class Mammalia; order Diprotodontia; family Potoroidae; genus Bettongia; species Bettongia penicillata. Next base: position 3,436,101 of record JAJHZJ010000671.1, read on the forward strand.
ACTAACCAAGCAAATACGATGGTTACAGAATGATGCCTTTGCCCTCTGCACCTATTGGTTTTTTTTAATGTATCCACTTGCATTTATGTTGCTAAACCTTTGGAGTTGAAAAATCTATACTCATTTTAATTTCCATTAAAATGCTTAACATAGTGGTAGAATTTTATACAAAATTCATAGAATCAATTCAACACAATACGCACTGAGAGCCTTCCAAGTGCAAAGCACTTGATTCTTCTAATGTTAGAACTTGAAGGACCTTGGAGAATCGAATTCTTGTTTTTCAAGCAGGAACTAATATGTAGAGAGGCTGGTCCATTATAACATGGCTAGTCAGTGACAGAGCTGAAATGAAAAACAGTTTTCCTGCCACACCAGGGCCGTTATTACTTGTTATTATCTCATTATTATCACTTTACAAGGTAAATGACTTGTCATTATTTGGTATTAACTTTATCTCCTAATATAACTGTTTTTTTTTTTATCTTGGTTTTTCTGTCCAGGGACACTTGAAATCTTTGTCATATGCCTTTCTTTCTTTTACAGTTGGAACGTGAGATTCATAACTGTAGTATAGAATATGCCTCAGATGATGGATTGCTTTGCCGAGTTAGCACAGCTCTACAAACTTGCAGCCAGTTTGGGGATAATAGGTGGCCACGTACCAACGTGCATTAGGGAAAGCCTAGCTCAGCCCAAGACCTGTGCCAGTGAGCCTCAGCTGAAGTCTGTCACAAGATCCTGCTATTTCAGCAACACACTCGTGAATCATATATAAGCACACAAAGGATGAGACAATCAGATAAAGAGGGTCGGGGGTATATGGATCTAGTGTGTCATCAACTAGAGATGAAGGTAGAATCAATAAATCAAATTTGCAAGTTTGTGTGTGTGTGTATGTGTATGCTTGTGAAATTGAGGGGAAACACAAAAGGAGCATAAAGAAATGTGTGTGTTTGTCCTTCGTTGCCATAGAAGACCCTGCCATCAGAGAAATGATGACATGACTTGCACTTGACTTTGTTTTGAGTGAGGGGGGGTTTTCCAGGTCACCAGCCTCACTTTATCCTCTTGAGCCATCTGGATCCAGTGACCAGATATTCATCAGGATGATTGGAGATGACCCAGGATGAGGCAATTGGGTTAAGTGACTTGCCCAAGGTCACACAGCTAGTTAGTGTCAAGTGTGTGAGGTGAGATTTGAACTCAGATCCTCCTGACTCCTGCACTGGTACTCTCTCCACTGCACCACCTAGCTGCCCCAGCGTAAAGAATTATTCCCACCTTCAAGGAGTTTACAATAGGCAAACACAGATGCGATTCTTTTCCAACAATAAAAAGCTACAATACTGAAGCAAATCATGGTAATATTGAAGCTCCCATCTCTGGTTTGAATGCTAGATTTTTGGTGGTGCTTGTTTTTCAAGTATATGGAGATGGGTGGTTGTGTATAAATTTTTTTTTGGAAAAAATACTACGAGTAGACTTAGGAGAGACTTCAGTCCCTGCCTTTGATACAGTGACTCAGATCTACATGACCCCTTGGAAGACATTTAATCTTTCTGAGCTCCAAGTTCCTCATCTATGAGAGGGAAATAATAATAGTACCCACCTTGCAGAGTTGGTGTGGGGATCAAATGGAAGGTTTCTCATATACACACACATATGTATATATAATATACACACATATAATGCACATATGTATATGTATTTTCAGGTCTTAAGGTATTATATAAACAAGTGTTTCTATAATTATTAATAATGTGGCAGTATATAAATATTGGTGGTGATGTTAATGATGTTGATGATGATGATGATAGCAATGTGACCTTAGCACTTACAAGTGAGGGACTAAATTTTGTCATTGTAACTATGAGCCAGCATTAACACACGTTGACTTACTGTAGGGCCACCTTGGTCCCTATCCTTCAAGAATTTAATTTTTTATTTTTTGGTAGAGGGGGAGGAATAAATATTTACACAGATGAAATAGTTACTGAACAATAAAAGGCCTTATGTTTTCAGATAAGTAGTGGCAGTATTAAAACAAAAAAAGCATTTATATAACACTTTAAATTTGTCAAGTGCTTTGTAACAGTAATAACAGCAAACATTTATATAGCACTTATTATGTGCCAGGTACTCTCCTCAGCTCTTTATAATTATTTTCTTGTTTGATTGTCACAGTACGCCTGAGAGATAGGTGCTATTATTATGCCCCATTTTATAGATGAAGAAACTGAGGCAAACAAAGGTGAAGTGAGTTGCCCAAAGTCACACAGCTAGTGAGCTTCTGAAGTAGGAGTTCAGTCTAGATCTTTCTGATTTCAGGCCCCATTCTTTATCCACACTTGTCTTCTATTCTATTTTCTCTAGTTTTTCATCTAGATATTTGTTCATGGTGTTGTTTTCAAGTCTATATATATGTAAGTCACTGTGATGTGGTGGAAAGAGACCTGGCTTTGGAGTGAGCAGACTCCTGGGTTTGGTTTTTAAATGACCAAATTGACTAAATATGTTAATGGGAATTTAGACAAAAAGACGGGTCTTGTAGGCTGGCCTGTGCTCATTTGAGTGTAACAGAACAGTTGGACTAGACAAAGGAAATGGAAGGGCAAAAGGTGCAGCAAAATGTCCATTTTCTGATGAGGAGGGGCAGCCATAAGTCAGGGGAACAGCTGCCTGTAATGAGAAGTAACAGCTGGAGAGGGACCATGTGACTCAGTGCAGCAATTGAACTTGGATTGACTGTTCTTAAGTAAAAGCAACATTTCTTCCAGAGGTACAACTGTGAAAATGAATGGAACCCTACGTTGTAGCCAGTATATCAGGGTATTGGACACTCAGGTTGTTAAGTATGGGAAAGACTCATAGCCTTTTCACACATGACTGTAGACTTTGTTTTCCTTTAATGTTCCAGAACTGTAATCTTGCCCCTATTTTTGCAGTTTTTGTTTAAAGCCATTCCTTTGTTTGGAGCAGAGTATCTTAACAACAAACCTGTTCGTAATTGATGGAAACAGTTACATGCTTGTTCCAATTTGGTCAATAATGTAGCTGAAATATCAGGACTAGACATGTAAGAATCTTTGTTCTCCATCATAAAACTCAAGTATGGAAAATATTCCTTAAGTAAAAATAGGAACTTAGCTAAAACAAAGAAAGAGAACTTCAAAGTCAACTTGGTGAAATATTTATAACTGTGAATTCTGATAGCTATTACATTCTTACTTCAAAGATCTGACATTTCACCTATGTAGAAACTCTCTCTATGGACACTTATCCCAAGTCCTGTTTCTTATAGATGAGTTCATGATTTGCTGGACCTGTTAGGATCATAGACTGTAAAAAAAATTAAGCCCATTTTTGAAGGTCCACATTAGATCTCACCTGCTTCTTTCCTAAAGTGCTTCTTGGGAACTCGTCTTTTCTTTTCTGAACTCTAAAAATTTCTAAAATTAATTTTAAACTTACATATAAAAGAAGAAAGAATATTTCTATGTATACAGTAGAACATAAAGAGAGAATTCAATATAAAACCATAAATTTGTATTTCAGACTATTTAGTTCTTTACAAACTATATAATAAATACTTCACTGTTTTCAAAGCTACACTGTTTTTCTGTGGTTCCTTCTAACTTTTCTTTTGTGCTGTGCACTTTTAATTATTTCCTCCCTTCCTCTCCACCCTGTCCTAGAGAAGACTATAATTAACATAAACACACACATACATACATACACATGCATCTATAAAACCTTATTATACATACTTCTATTTACCATTTCTCTGGCAGTGGATAGCATCTTCCTTCATAGGATTTTTATAGTTGGTTTGAGTACTTATGATACACAAGAAGAATTAGTATTCAAAGCTGTTCTTAAGACAACCTTTCTGTTACTCTCTACATTGTTCTCTTGGTACTGCTCATTTCACTTTTCATTATTTCATGCTTGTTGAATTCTTAAAGCACATGATGGTTATTTATCAAATTCACCATTGTATCAGTTTTTTTTGTTTGTATATCGTGGCATAATTTATCTTCTTCCTTCTTTCCTTCCTTCCTCTCTATTTTTTGTTCTGGGCTTGATACTGGTGAAATCTGGGTTTGAAACTCATCACTGGTTGTTTACTAGCTGTGTGATCCTTGGTAAGTCCCCTAATTGCTGTCAGTTTCAGTTTCTTCATCTATACAATGAGGATAATAATATATGGGACATTTTCCTCATTGTGTTGTTGCATGGCTCAAAGTATCATATGTAGATGTATATAAATACATACACAAATATAAAGATGATGAAATGTTTCAAAGTGATTATGGAATTAACGGGAAGCTTATTGTTGGCGGAGAGAAGTAGTAGATAGTATGGTATAGTGAAAAGTTCCCTAGTTGAAGAGTCAGAGGATCCAAGTTCAAATACTACACATACTCTTATGTCCGTTACCTGTGTAATCTTGAGCAAGTCACTTATCCTTGTGGGGATTTGTTTTTCTTATTTTTAAAATGAACCAAATTACTTCAGAGGTCTATTCGAACTCTAGACTTGTGGTTCAATGAAAGGTTTCGCTCTAAATATGAGAAACCAAGTATCTTTACAAAAAAAGAATATTTTTTAAAAATCCCTTAGTACTTGAGTTGGTCTATGGAAACAGGGTCAAACTCAAATAGAAATGGGTGGTGGTGGTGGGGAACCAAGGATCCCTGCAGGTGCACATTGACTCAGAAGACCACATACTAGCATGATCTGTTTTATTGTAATTTTACTTTGCTAACTATTTCTCAATTTCATTTTACTCTGGTTTGACCCACACTTGGGAGTGTTGTGCACCATAAGTAACTGAGGGCTATGTGTTCAACACTTCTAGTCTGTAGCACCGTTGGAGTAAATATTCCCATCAGTGGTACAAATTGAAATTCACCCTTCCCTTCACATGTGTACATTCTTGTCCATGTTCTCCCTCAAATCATCCACAAAAGAGCTACCCAACATGCTGTTTCTTCTTGATGTCCCATAATCTATCTTCAAAAGATGGCTTTTGGAAGCCCAATTTTGTCTCTTAAATTACTATGTCATAGTGGCATATTTTATTTTTCTATAGTAGCAAAAATTTTTCCTCTGAGAGAGGTGGTAACATTTAACGTAACAAAAAATATCTATACTAGCGCACTTAAAACATAAGAAAGTATAACATTTATGGCAGTAGTTGTGTAAGTGAGGATAACCTGGGGATGATACAATACTATAAATATTTCATACTCATTAAACTGTGAAGAACCATTTTATTAAATCATCCTCATATTTTGTTGCCTTTCAACTTTTATTGACATATTTAGAAGAGATAGAATGAAAATGCACTAAAACTAGGATCATGGATTTAGAGCTAGAAAGGGAGAGCAAGGGTCATCTAGTTTTAGCCCAACTCGCTCATTTAACAAATGAAGAAACAGAGTCCAGAGATGATAAATGACTTTTACACAGGTAGCAAATGACAGACTCAGGATATGAACCCAGGTCCTCTGAGGCAGTATCTAATTCTTTTTCCATTGGGCCCACGCTGCCTCCAGGGAAGGTCTAATTTAAGATTTAAATTTTAGGATTGTGATATGATATTCATTGCATACATTTAAAAATTCAACTTAGGACAAAGTATTATCATTTTGTATTCATTTGGCATATTTCACCTAAAGATCAGACCATGCATCAGCAATATCTCATTAAAACTTTTCAGCCTTATTGTGTGTATGTCAAGCAAAGGGCAGCACTGTCATAAAAGCCAGCAATTTGCCAGCTCCTAAAATCTTAGGACTGTTATTTCAAAATCCCCTAACATTCTGCCGTCAGTTTTTTTGGTGAGCACTGACTCTTTTGATGAACTTTCTCCTCTTCTTCAATCACTTAAGTCATGGAATTCACCCTCAGCATCTCAGAGCTGGAGGGATTGTACTAGCTTTGGGGAATACCAGAAAGCCTGCAGGAGAAGTCAGATGAGGAGACTTGCTTTGATCCTTAATAGATGGGGAACAAGAGGAGGTTTGCTTATTCTCTCTAAACTTGAGGTTATTTATTGATAAACTGGAAATAATATTTTCCTTTATATTCTATATAAATAGAAGTTATTATGATCACCTCCTTTTACAGAAAGGGAAGTTGAGGCTCTGAGATGAGATGACTTGACCAGGATCACACAGGGAGTTCATGGCAGACCAAATAATGATAACCAGGTCTCTTGATTCCATATAGAGAATATTGTATTCATTATTTTCCCCCAAAGTCACATATCCCAAGAGAGGAAAACAAATTTCTGAAGAAGTGAAATGAAGTAATAAAGAAATTAAACAGGAAGTTGTCACTCTGAAAGCAGGCTATTCATCTTATTCAAAGGAAAAGAAATACCAGAAAAATGCTCATGTGAGTGACTTAATTATAGAAAGTGGAGGAAAAAATGCTCACGAGATGAGCACAGGATTGCTAATCTCGACTCCATGGACTTTAAAAAAAAGTATTTTGGTAATTGAATTTAGATATGATTGATTTCCTTTGTAATCCTATTTCTTTTGTACATTGATGAACATTATTTTGAGAAAGGATCTATAGATTTCACCAGACTGTTGCCAAAGGGGACAATGAAATATAAAAATTTAATAACCTCTGGATGAGCAGCTAAAAAAATCACAGACAGAAACAATGAAAGGAACCTTGAAGATAAGTTAACTTAACCTCTGCCTTTTTTAAGATGAAGAAACTGAGGCCCAGGAGAGGAGTTATTTATTCACCCAAGGCTACAAAATTTTGAAAAGATTCAGGACTTAAGGCTAAATCACTGAAAATATTCCCCAAGAACAATGAGTAACTTGTCTTTTGACATTTTTGGCAAACCGTAGGACTCTGCTCTTACTTTTCTATGTCTCAAATAGAATAATCAATTCAAATCCAAATTGATGCATTTATTAAGTGGCAGCTGTATACCAGACCCTAGGATTAAAATGAAGTGGTCTTCAGCTTACATTCAATTGGAGGAATTAACACACACATACACAGAGAATGTGAGCAAAGGGAAGCAATGCTATGTATGAGACCTAGAGGACCTCTCTCCTTATCAAAACTTTGAAGCAGGGATCAATGCCTTGATGGTGTTAAGACTGTGAGCTCTTTGAGAGCAGAGACTGTATTTTCCTTTTCTTTATTTCGCTGTCACTTAGCAAAATGCCTGGCAAACAGTAAGCACTTCCTACGTGTTTATTAATTTTCTGTTAGAATATATAAATTGAAAAGAATTAGCACTAATTTAATTAGAAGTGTAACCCTATTGTTCATATTTATTTGGTAAGGTAATTTCCATATTTTAGGAATATGATAAATTTACAGCATCAGAATCTTTCATGTGACTTTTCAACTTCTCTGACGTTGAGAGAGCATTGATTGGGAGCCACCTAGAAGCCACTTGTAAACCGGGACCAGTTGGGTGATCTCAGCCCATTATTCCTTTGCCAAACTTGGGTCTGGGCTGGGAGCAGCTTAGAATGCCATGAAGAACATTCTGAATTTCCTCCTATCTCTGCCTACGTGTCTTTTGGGGGTTAGTATACTTGCAGCATCGCCATTGTTTCTGCTGACTGGAGCTGTTGAAACAAGCTTGGTGGTTTCCATGGGAGTCCCTGGGCGGGTATAAACAAGACTTGTGGATTTATTGGATGAATGGCACCTGGCATGAGGCTTCCTATACGGGTGGTATGGCTTTTCAACTTCTGCCATTCTGGGACACACGAGTCAATTTGTTAACTTACCAAAAGAAAGAAGGAAGAATGTAGTACTCAAAACCTTGAGTATAGACACTCTCCCAAGCACTCCATGTTCTTTGTATGGAGGTGAGGGAGGAACTTGCCATTTTCTATCATTGCCTTAGGTGTGACATTGGATAGTTGCTGTTTGTGCGACTGCAGATGAAGGGGAAGGTGTCCCCCTTGTTGGGGTTAGGAAGGGATTTGTAGACTGTGAAAAATATTGGACCACAATTATAGAGAAGTAAGGTCTACGTCAATGTCTTTTTGTATCCACTCATATGTAAAAGTGTACTTTCTCCTGATAGGACACAAGTCCTTCAAGGTTAGTGGCTGTTTTTTTTTTTTTTTCTCTTTGTTTCCCTAGTACCCAGCATAGTGCCTGGCTCATGCAGAAGCAGGTACTAAAAAAAAATGCTCGATGGCTTGTTGATTAGTGGATAGAAGTGACTCTGCGTTCTCAAAGCCTTTGCCCACGAAGACAAAAGCTTCCTGTGCTGGCCTGACAACATACTGTAATGACTGTCTCAGATCAACAGAGTAAGTTTGTAGAATTTAGATACTAGGTAATATATATGTACACAGATACACACACTACATGACATATAAATACACATGTATACATACACATATGTGTATACATGAGCACACACATATTGATCATGGACACATGTATATGCATGTGTATATATGTACAAATATAGGTAATGCATATATGTCTACACAGAAAAATATGTGTGCACGTGTATATATCTGTACGTATATATGTATATTTATGTATATGTACATACATATAAACATACATACATGCAATACATACACACACACAACCATAAATAAAAGAGGAAAGAGAGAAAATTTATGTAGTAGAAAAAAATGCCACAGAAAGAACTGGGCTCAAGCAGAGATGTAACTAAGTCAGGGAAGTTTTGATTTTGCTACAGTGTGTAGAAATTCAGAGGGTATAAAATTTAAAATGATTGTGTTGTTTAAAATATATCCTGCTTATATTCTGTCAACATCTTCATTCATATTGAAATTAGTAAGACTAATTAGTTAAACTAGGAAGCTAAGAAATTATATGTTTCATTTCCTTAATAGCTGCCTACCAGGCAGCTTATCTGGGCCTGGACTCACCATAGTCTTTTGTGCACCATGGCCTTTTGAGCAGAGGCTTTTCAGTGTCCTAGGATGTTGCCTCTTGGGAAACAACGTCTTGAGTTCTCTTTCTTCCTATCATGAGGCCAGTATTTGATATTTATCTTTCACTTGGATTATGTCTCTAAGATTCTCCCTCAGGGATGTTGTCAGAGTCTCCCTGACCACGATTGGTTTGAGGCTACCTTTTTTTTTTTTTTTTACTATTCACTAATTACTCCAAGTTCAAGGCTCAGCTCTGATTCTTTCTAACTGTATAATCCCTAACCTCACTGAGATTCACTTTCTGTAGAAAGTGAATAATAATATTTGCACATTCTGTGTCACAAGGAGGAAAGCATCATGGTAAAAATGCAGTGTAAATATGTTGTTACTATGAGAATAATTCTAATTTGAATCTCAGTTTTGAAGGCTCAAGATAAAGATGAGAGGGAGAGGGAAAGTGAGAGAGAAAACATGGGGAAACTTACCATCCCTGGACTGGATGTTAGAGGATTGAGTTCAGATTCTGTTTACTACTTAGGTGACCTCAATCAGGTCACTTAATCACTCTTGAGCTCAGTTCCTCATCTACAGATGAAAGGCTCCCAACATCTCTCCTAGATTAAATTATATGATCTTATTATATTGTCAGGTATTTCGTTGTTCTTTTGTCATTTTAGTCCTGTCTGACTTTTCCTGTCCTCACTTGGGATTTTCTTGCAAAGATGCTAGAGCGGTTTGCCATTTCCTTCTCCAGTTGTTAGGCATACCTGTGTCAAGAGAACATCAAGCCTGGGGAGTAGAGGGGAAGGAGAGGAATGATATTGTGGAGGTAGAATTAACAAAAAATGGCAACAACTTGATTATAGGGGCTGTAGCGGAGGGAATAATCAGGGCAGCCAAATGGAAAGTACTAGCATAGAAACTACTAGGTTATATAAATCTTCTAAGCAATTGACTGAAAGTGGAGAAGAGATATAGCCCAATAGCTTGAGGGGGTAGCAGGGTCAGAGATGAAGACTTTTTGCTATGCTTTTAAAAGAAGTGATCCTAGATTACTGCTTTGTGGTGGCAGAGGAGCTTGCGTAGCTCAGTGAACTATGACTTAGGCCATGTAGGGTTACCTAAGACAGACAGATCATGATGGAGAGTTATGATGATGAGTGAAGCACTGCAGGAGGAAATGGAAACCACTCCAGTATCTTTGCCAGGAAAACCCCATGGACAGAATTTAGATGATAAAAGAGAAAATATGAGAAGATGAGCCCCTCAGGTCAGCAGGTGTCTGATGTATTACAGAGACAGAGTGGAGGACAAAGCCAAAAGGAAGCTTAACTGTGGATGTGCCTGGTGATGAAAGTCCAATGTTGTAAAGATCAGTGTTGCATAGGAACCTGGCACCTAAGATCTATGAACCAAGGTAAGCTAGATGTGGTCAAACAGGAAATGAAAAGATTAAACATTAGCATCTTGGGTGTTGGTGAATTTAATTCAGATGAAGAAATTAGTTAAGGAATTATTACAATAATCCAGGTACAAGATACCAGGTACAATAAAGATCTGAAAGGGATGTGCGATGGTGCTGAGGATGATGGTGGAATGGAGGGAAGAATGTGGGGAGGGATTGGGCAGAAATGGGAATGAAAAAGGAAAGTATCCAAAAGGTACTAGAAAAGGAAAATTGATGTGACTTGGTAACTGAATTTGATGTGTGTCCAGGGGAGCGAAGTGAAGGAAAAGAAGCAACTGAAGGAGACTGTTTTGAGCTTGGTTGACATGAGGAATGGGGATACCATTAAAAACAGGGACATCATGAGAAAGTTAGTGCCTTTAGCTTTAGGCATATTGTATTTGAGGTGATTGTAGAATAGCTAAATAGATAATTAATTGGAGCAATGGAACTGGATCTTGGGAGAGAGGAGACATAGATGAAGCTCTCATCAAAACTACAATTAGGAATATTTTCATCTGGGAAAAAAAAAACTTGAGAGAGTAGGGTTTCAGAGTTCAGAGAAGAGCATGACCCCTGTAGGCCTCATTTACCTTCTTGAGGGTAGAGCAAGGAAGATGGCCATGATAATGAGATCACAGAGCAAAACAGAATACAGAATGGGAGAGGTGAAGTAAGAGACAAAAGGCCCACTAGGAAGGAAATTTGACCTCTTGGATATTCGTGTCCTTGCCTAAAGTTTTGTTGGTACTGGATCAGTTATGGCTATGGCCTCCATCATCAAAATGGTGATAGTTAAAATGGTGAGAATGGAAAACTTCTTGGAGAAAGAGAGTATTCATTGGTCTGAGATCACTGACTTCTAAGTGAGTTAACTCAGGACAAAGTCTTTGATGAAAACTTTTGCTTATCCTAGCTCTCATGATTGCAGTATCTTAGTCTTTTGCAGCTCAACATCACTTTATATATAATGGAAACTAATATTTAATCCTATCAAGATAATTCTTGAACCTCCTAAAATAATAGCTTGAAGGAGGTAAAGTAGTTCTTGAAGGTGATGGAGGAGATAGTATGGAAGGATGAAAGAGCAAAGGCTTGGGAATCTTGGATTTTAATCCTGACTTTGTTTCTAATTAACTGTGTGATTTAGAACAAACTTCTTTACCTCCTGGGGCCTCAGTTTTCCTATTTGTCAAATGAAAGGTTTAGACTAGAGGCTCTTCAAGATTTCTTCTAGCTTTAGCATCCTTTGAATCAAATATATAAACAAAACCAGGGGAAAATCTGGCTAACTTTATTCTGAGGATAGAATTAGACAAAATTTGAGTCTCTATAATACCACACTGAGTAAACAAGGAAAACCTCAGGGAGTCATTTTTTTGTCTACCCTATTGCAAGCATAAAATCATATGGTAGATTTGAAAGGGATCCTAGAGATGATCTGGTTTTATCCTTTTATTCTGTTGATGGGAATACTGAAGTGTAGAGTTATGATATTACTTGGTCAGAGAGTTTGCATCTAGTTGAAAACATCCTTTTGGGAGAGGAGGGAGGGAATAAACATTTATAGGATGCCTACTATACACTAGGCCCTATGTTAACTGATTTACCAGTCTTATGTAATTTGAGTATCACAACCTACTTGTAGAAGTAGGTGCTGGTATCATCATTTTACAGTTGAGGAAACTGAGTAGATCTGAGGTTAAATGATCTTTCCAGAGTTACGCAGCTAGTAAATGTCTGAGACTGGATTTTAACTGAGATCTTTCCTACTCCAGGTCCAGCACTATATCCACTTACTATCTAGTTACCTGTAGATATGCTATGGCTGACTAAATGTTTTGCTTTTATCTCACTCCATGGGCAACCAGTTGAAAAATTTAATAATTTAAAAATTTAATAAATTTAAAAATTTAATAAAAAGCATTTTGAGAAATGGAATGTTCAGAGTTTGAAATTAAAGCTCAGGTTTTACCAGAGGTAAATTGGTCAATAAAAGCCCAATCTCTGAGTTGGAGAGTTCTGAAATGGTGGCAAAGTTGTGAGGATTAAAAAAAAGCCTCAATAAATAAAGGACAAGGAAGAAAAATACATCTTGGGATGCTTCGGCACCACAGATGTTCTGGGCCCTTTGATCCTGAAAGAACATGATTCAAAGGCTGGACTTGGTGTGGGGAAGGAGTGTGTTTTGTTGGGAATGTGGGATTGTGTCAGAAAGATAATTAGCTCGAAATGAACCGACTGAAATGAACAGGAGATCATGAAGTGATACTCGAGCTAGTCACAATTGGAGCCTGTAGAAGCCAGAAGAAATCTGGAAAAGGGGTGGACAATAAAAGGTCAAACTCAATGGCAGCTGTTCCCCGCCAGCTCCCACACTCCAAAATGCTTATGTAACCCTTGAAGGCAATTGCAGAATTTTGGTAAATGGTGTCTTTCCTTTAGTGAATCATATTTAAATGAGACAGCTGTATTTTTACGCTTCATGCTTAGCCAAATCCTATTTAATTAACCTACTTAGACTTGTTGATTGAGGTTAATTAGACCCTTGGATTGATGTTAATTGCCATTGTAAACTGCCAATGTTATAGGCAGTACATTTTGAATTTGGTTAAGATAAATTTGGAAGTAGAGCTCTCACTATTTTCCTTCACTTGCTTTTGCTCTTACAGTTTTTTCTTTAGGGAATAACTCAATTTTTCCAAATTTTATTTGATTTTCTAATTTCAATTTTTATTTGACTTTTCAATTTCTTCTGGTGTGAAAAGAATTGTAGCACTTTCAGCTTTATTTTCATAGAGATGTATATATGTGTGTGCTTGTATAGACACATGTTCTCTCAGTCAGCCCTTCTCCCTTCCCATTTTCTTCTAGCTTATCCTCATCTTCTCCCTCTCACTTCTACCATTCCTCTATACTCTATATATACTCTGTTCTGTAGCTGTTTTCAAGCCTTATGTCTGTACTCCTTATTCTACTCTGTTGTCCAAAGCTGCACGTGTGTACTGTTGCCATCAGTCCATGAGGAGGAAGAAGAATGACCTGCCGAATGTTTAGTCTCTTTCCATTGCAAATCTGAGGAAGCGCTTAGCTGATTGGTAAAGACAATAAGCAGCTCTTCTCAATAAAATGTATGGGAAAGTGAAAGAAATATAGAGAAAGCAACACAAGAGAAGAAAAAGTAACTCTTTCCATATAGAAATGGGCATGGAGAATGTGTTTCTGATTTTCAGAAAGATTGATATAACTTCATGAAGATTTGTGCCTTTGCTTCCGTGACACCATCCTTGTCACCTTTCCCATAAATTTCAATTTTACTTGTGTAATATAATAATACATAATATAATAATACTACCATGTTCTTACTAGTTGTTTTATGGTTAAAAAACCACTTTCATATACTTCATCTTGTTTGGTCTTCATAGGTATTAATAGCCCCATTTTATAGTTGAACAAACTGAGTGATTTATTCAAGTCACAAGACTAGAAAATGACAGAACAGGAACTCCAGCTCAGATCTTCTGATGTCATGTCCAAAGTCATGTCCAATGTCTTTCCCTTGTGCCGTGCTGCTGTATCATAATCTCAATAGAGCTGAAAGGGCTAGACTGGGGAATTAGGACATGGTCTGGTTTGTGGGTTCTTGCTCATTCTCAAGACAGATACAATGTGAGCTACTGTGGGAAAAATTCTTCACTTGCTCATTTATGGTTTTGTTTTTTTTTAATAATTATGAACAGAAGACTCTTGCCTTCCATGTTCAACTAGTCTATGGCATCATCTTTTTTATGATAAGCAATTCTCTCTTCTTGTGTTCTGAATATTTTCTTCCCCTTATTTAAGGTGGATAGATTGAATTTCAGTCTTTTCTAATTTTGCCATCTAGATGAACACAGTCAATGAGCAAATTCACAGCAAGGTAGTTATCAAGATGGCAGAACAAGACTCCATCTTTGTACCGCTCTGTCTTCTGTGGGCTGTAACTCCCATGTGAACAGTGCTAGTGCTGGCCTAGAAACTCAGAGTTCAACAAGGAAAACAAGTTGTTTTTTGGTTAATGGTTCCCACTTTAGCAAACACTCCTGCCTAAGGCAGCAGGTGGAAGGACAGTTTCGGACTATGTGTCACATAGGAATATTACAGCTATTACCCACACTGGCTAGTGTTCACAATTGGAGAAATAAACAGAAACTTGTAACCTTATAATCACTAAATTAGCACCATTAGGGACCAATAATTATTAACACCTCAGGTGTGTGACACCTCTTTAAGACCAGTTAATTAGCAAACCTCTATTTGTTTTCATAAGATTTAACAGCCAGATCTTAGCTAGCTAATTTTTATGTTCACCAGTTGTTTGGACTTCCCTTGGTTTAATAAAAAGAATCATCCCATAATCAAGTATTGTTAAATTCTCAGTGGGGCAAAATATAGTTAAGCTGTCAAGGACAATGCATCCTGATGACCTAAAGGGGTTAAATCTCAATGTTTTTATTTAGTGATGGCTGAAGGTTTACTTTTAATCATCTTTCCTAAATTCAATGCAGGTGAATGGGTTTCTGAGCCTGCATTTGAATAAATGCCTTTTTTTTTGCCAGAGGGCTATTAATATCAGACTGGTTTCTTACCAACGCAGGTGAAAAGGAATATTTTCAAGCTTAAAAAATTAAAATGATATTACTAAAGAGTAATGCCAGTTCTCCTATCATTCCAAATGAGCAAATGCTGCACTGACCTGTTTCAACAAGGGTTGGGATCACATACTGTTTTGTGCAATTTAGAATTTTTGTTCCAAGGCCAGCCTTTTACTATCCAGGGGTTTACTAACTAGGGGTTTTAGTCTTGGCAAAATCAGGTTCTTGTTTTTGAGTAAAGCAGCATGGGAATCATATTTAGAAGGTATAGAAGGTATTTTGATACCTAAATAAAAAATTGTGATATCCTTCTTTGGGCCTGTGCTATGCTTAGGTCTGATAAAAGAAGATGTTTATAAGTAAAATAATGTGACAAACTTGAAAAAAAATGTGGCATTGTGGAACATTCAGATGATCAATAAAAAAATCAAAAAACAAAATTCCCTTCCAAATCCTCTACACATTTATTAAGCACCGTATTTTTTTTAGGCATTACTGTTAAGTGATGGAAATACAAAGACAAAAGGAAGACAGTTCCTGCTGGACAACAAGTATTGGAAAGTGATGCTTAGAAAGGGACCTAAGGTTCTAATGAAAGACCTTCAAAAAAGAAATTGTGAATTAAGCACCAATTTTAGTTCCATGGTCATTCTGAGGTGCCATGGAAAGAGCATTGTCAAGGGCACTGGATTTGGAGTCAATCATGGGAACTAGGTGTAACTTTCTGGTGTGACTTTCTGTGTGACTTTGAGGAAGTCAGTTAACTTTTCTGGGTTTCAATTTCTTCATCTTTAAAACGAGGCAGTCAAAACAGGTGATTCCCATGGTACTTCCTTTTGGAAGGTATCTTAAAGGTATCTTTGGTTTTCTCATCTGTAATACTTGGAGAGTAGACTAGATGATCTCTGAGATCTCTTTAAGCTCTAAATCTTTTGATTTGAGAATAAAATTAAAAGGAGACAACTTTTGATAGTTCACCGACCATGTATTAAATAGCAACTGCGTTCAAGGCATATGTAACCCAGTGTGGATATAGACAAAACCCATTGTGAATATTGACCAAAACAATACATCTCTTGCCCTCAACAAGTTTATGTTCCACTGGGGGATGATACTACTCATAAAAACATATGTAGTTACATGATGATTTGAGGAGGATAATTTGAGAGATACGCCAGTGACACAGAGAATCAAGAAAAGTTTTCTGCAGTCCTCAAGAAGTGGTAAATGTACTAAGTACTGCAGGAAATGGCACATGAGACTTACCTTGGATGAATCTAAGGATTCTAAGAAGGAGAGGTGAGAAGGGAGTGAAGGAGCTGCATATGGAAAGGCACAGCAGTAGGAAATGGAATATTAAGTTAGGGGACATTCAGTAGACCAAGTTAGACCGTTATCTGTATAAGGTAAGTGTAAAGCTGCCAGGAATGAGAGGAGGAAATGGTGAAGGATGAAAGATCTTGTTAAGAAGGAATTAAGCACCCAAAACATTTGCAAACACGTTTTGAACATTGAAGGATTCAAGATAGGGACCAAGTTTTTCTTCTTCTTCTTTACAAAACATGGTCATGTGTAAGCAATTTTAAGCAGAATCGGTGGCTTGGATACTATAAAGGACAAGGGAACAAGTCTCAGTCTTGTCCTTATAGTTTAGAAACCACGTACCCTCCACCCTAACAACCTGCAAATGTTAATGATATCATTGAACTTCAACAACGAGCAGACTGTGCCCCAAAGGGGAAAATATGCTGTTTCTCAAGACATGTAGAGACATCCCCTGCAGACGTGTGATGAGCTGACAGTACAAAACCTCCTCCCTTTTACCAGAGGCATCCTTTCCCTTCTTCAGATTCAGTTGTATAGCATCTCTGTTCTCAACTGGTGTCAAAAGACCCAGAAGCCTTTTATTTGTCTGCCTGGATCATTGATTCACTCAGGGCATCAGAGAAGAACTAGAGTCTTTCTCCGTTGCTTTTCTCTACTCACGCTCCCTCCCCCTGCCAGGAGGAGCTGTCAGTATTTCAATAACTCTGAACAACAGATCTTTTTATACTTTAATCCATAAATAAACATTTTTTCCTTTGAACTTCATTAAATTTGGATGTGTTTTTCATTTGGAAATAATCTGGCATCTCTATCATTTAGACATATATGACTATAAAACTAGCCATTAATGTTGGTCTTTGAGAATGCTGGTAGTCTAGAAACACAAATGATGTGCCCAAGGAGTAAAAAGATAAGTCACAAATATCCAGACATACAATTTACACCAGAGGATAAAGTAAAGTTGAGTTATACTCTGTATTAAAAGCAGACTGGACCCAACATGTTTTCTATCATCATCCATTGAACAATATGTGTACCAAATCTATACACACATAGCTATAGAACGTATACATGTATGTGTACATATAATTTACACTTCTATCCATATTTGCATTTGTGCAGCTATAATACATATATATGCATATATACAATCACATATGACAATATATCATATTGCCAAGTAAACTATACCCACAATACATTCTCTAGTTCAGTACTGCCTATATCAAAGGTTGGTGAAAAAAATGTTTTATGAACATTTTATGTTCAATTGTTTCTGACTCTTTGTGACCCAATTTGAGGTTTTCTTAGCAAAGATCCTGGAGTGGTTTGCCATTTCCTTCTCCAGCTCATTTCACGGATGAGGAAACTGAGGGAAACAGGGTTAAGTGACTTGCCCAGGGTCACATCACCGGGAAGTATCTGAGACCAGATTTGAAGTCATGAATATGAGTCTTCCTGACATCAGGCCTTGCCTTCTAGCTACTCTTTGTCACCTAGATGCCCTTGGGAGCATTAAGATACTATAAAAATGTTATTTTTGTTATTATTTTTTAGGAGTTCTGATCACTATAACCAAATGATACTTCATGGAGTAAATGGGACTTACAAACATGGCTTAGAAGATACTGTGTTGGAGGTAGAAAAATTTGGGTGATATCAGTTCTTATTTTAGCGCTGCTGTCTTGGTTAAGTCCCCGATTTGCTCATCAGTAAAATGTGAACAATACTGCACACAGCACCTATTTCAGAGGGTTGTTGTGTGGGACAGATGGGATAATGAAAGTAAAGCACTTTGTGGACATTACACATGTTCCTATTTCACTAGGCAGGGAGGAGGGGTAGGCTCCTTTTGATCTTTTAGAAAGGTGCAGGTAGAAGTGCAGAAGACATCTGAGAACTTAGAGAAGACCAGTTTGACTGAAATGCAGGATTTCTAAAGGGTAGGAGTGAGAAATAACTCTGGAAAAGTAAGTTTAGGCTAGATTATGCTGAATCTAGAGGACTTTCAGATACTTTCTAGGTATATGACCCTGGGAAAGACACTTAACCTCTAAGACTCTTTTTTTATCTGTAAAATGGCAAAAATAAAGGCATCTTCTTCACAGGGTTGTTGGGAGAATCAAATGAGATAAAATATGTAAAGTGCTTTCCAGACTTTAAAGCTCTATAAGAATGTTAGAACTAATTATGGCTCTATAAGAATTATTAACTATTATTACGCTGGATTTAGAAGTTTGGAAATTATCCCATGGGCCATGGGGTATCATTGCAGATTTTTGTGTAGAGAAATGTGATGCTGAGCAATAAAACCTTGGTTTTATTCATTTAAATCATTATTTATTGAGAACATAATATTCTCCCTTTTCTGTACTAGAAATTTTGGAGGAGACAAAGGGAAAATATACAATAACAACTTGTTTTCATTACTAAAGAATTGATCTTCAGATTACAAATAGTAGAACAAAAAGGGTTAGTAGGAAATTGAAACACAAATACATGAATGATTGGAAAGAGAGTTCCTTTCTATTCCTAATGAAATTGTCATCGTGCCTGGAAAAACTAATGACAGTAATAATAGCTAGTATTTATATAACACCTACTATGTGCCAGGCACTGTGCCAGGGCATTTACAAATGTTATCTCATTTGATCCTCACAATAATCCTAGGAAGTAGGTGCTATTTTTATTTCCAGTTTGGAGTTGAGAAAACTGGCAAACCAGAATCAAAGGATTTACCCAAAGTCAAACGCTAGTAAATGTGTGAGGCTGATTTTAAACTTGGCTATTCCTGACTCTAGGCCACCCAGTTACTGCCATATCCAAGGTTATTTGGAGGCAGTCCAATCCTGAGATTGTGCATAAGATCCCTAAACTTCTGTTGGTAATTTTTCAGGAATATTGGTGATTGGGAGAGATAAATGATGAAATGGTATTTATTAGGTGCTTACTATATACAAAACACTGTACTAAGTTGTTGGTACGCAAAGAGAAAATTGAGAGTCTTTGCTCTAAACCTCACGTTGTAGTTTGGGGAATTTTTAAAGTATTGACTGGTTCGATCTCCATGACCTAGTGCCCTCAAAAGTCTTCTCCAGCACCACAATTTTCAAGTGTTGATTCTGTGGCACTCAGTTTTCCTCATAATCCACCTCTCAGAGCCATACATTGCTACTGGAAAAACCATAGATTTGACTATGCAGACCTTTGTCAGCAAGGTGATGTCACTGCTTTTCAATATACTGTCCAGATTTACCATGGCTTTCCTTTCAAGGAGCAAGCATCTTTAAATTTCACTTCTGTAGTCACAGTCTATAGTGATCTCTGAGCCCAAGAGCATAAAATCCAAAATTGCTTCCATTTCTCCTTCTATTTGCTAGGAAATGATAGGACCAGTTGCCAAGACCTTGGGTTTTTTTTACATTAATTTTCAAGTCAACTTTTACACTCTCCTCTTTCACCCTTATCAAGAGGTTTTTTAATTCTTCTTCAATTTCTGCCATCAGAGTGCCATTGTCTGCATATCTGAGATTATTCATATTTCTCCTGGCAACCTTAATGCCAGCCTCTGCTTCCTCTAGCCTGGCATTTTGCATGATATATTCTATATATATGAATAAATTAAATAATATGATAACATATAACCTTTTCATACTCCTTTTCTGATCTTAAAGTCAATCAGTTGTTCCATGTTCTTTTCAAACTATTGCTTCTTCGTCCACATATAGGTTTCTCAGGAGACAAGTAAGATGATCTGGTACTCCCATCTTTTTGAGGACTTACCCCACTTTATTGTGATCCACATGGTCAAACTTTTAGTGTAGTGCAGGGGTGGGGAAACTGTGGCCTCAAGTTCATTAGTGGTCCTCTAGGTCTTCACGTGTGACCCTTTGAATGAATTAAACTATAGAAAAAATACTCTTAATAAAAGGATTGTTCTTTAAAATTTGGACTCAGGCAAAAGGCCACACCCAAGGACCTTGAAGGCCACATGTGGCCTCTAGGCTACAGATTCCCCATACCTGGTGTAGTCAATAAAGCAAAAGGAAATGTTTCTTTTCTGGAGTTCCTTTGCTCTCTCCATAATCCAGTGAATGTTGACAATTTGGTCTCTAGTTCCTCTGCCTCTTTGGAAACCAGCTTACTTTTCTGTTGTCTCATACCTTATCCTGCCAGGTGACCCTCAGAATCTTCCCAAGACAGTTCAAATGGAAATGATTCAGTTTCCTGACATGCTGCTGGTAGACTGTCCATGTTTCATAGGTATTCAACAATGAGGTCAGCACAATGGCTGTGTAGACCTTCAGTTTGGTAGTCAGTCTAATACCTCTTTTCTCCCAAACTTTTCTTCTGTGCTTCCCAAACACTGAGCTAGCTCTGGCCATGCGTGCATCAACCTCATTGTCAATGTGTATGTCTCTGGAAAGTACACTACCAAGGTAAGTGAACTTATCCATAGCATTCAAAACTTCTCCATCTGTTGTAATTGATAGTTCCATGTGTGGATTGCTTTTGATTCATGGGCAAATTGGATTTAAGTGAGGCAGAGTTATGTGAAATTATCAGCCTCACTCTCTCCTCCAGAGTTATCATAGTCCAGTGGCAGGACAGGCTATGCTTCAGAGAGCAAAACTTCGATGGGCTAGTCATGTTGTTCGAATGCAAAATGTATGTTTGCCAAAAAGACTATTTTATGGAGAACTCACATGGAGCAGGTGATCGATCACATTGTGGTCAGAAGAAGCGATACAAGGACACTCTCAAGATCTCTCTAAAAAACTTTGGATTTGACTGTGCAACATGGGAGACGTTAGCACAGGACCGCTCAGCATGGCGTGCCCATATCTGAAAGGGCTCTATGCTCTACGAACAAAGCAGAATTGAGACAGCACAAAGGAAATGTCGGATGTACAAATTTGGAGTATCACCCCAAATATTCAAATGGACTATGTGTGTCCAACCTGTGGTAGAGCATTCTGAGCTTGTATTGGTCTGATCAGCCATAGTCGGACACAATGAAATGTCACTTTATCATGGTAATGTCATTTTTATCCTCCTCAAAAATGAAGGACAACAGTCAACCAACCACCTTTTCTGGTACTTGTCAGTTCATATATTGCTGAAGTTCATATATTGCTTGCAGAATCTTAAGCATATCCTTGCTGGTGTGAAATGAGCACAATTGTTTGGTAATTTGAACCTTCTTTGTTATTGCCTTTCTTTAGGATTGGGATGTGAACTGACCTTTTCCAATCCAGTGGACACTGTTGTGTGTGATTTCTGGCAAACTGAGTTTTCATTTTAAATTTCATCTTTTACAATATTAAATAATTCAACTGGGATTCCATCAGTTCCACTAACCTTATTGTTAATAATGCTTCCTGAGGCACTTGTCTTCATTTTATAGGATGTCTAGCTCTAGATCTATATCCATACCATCATGGTCATTTATAATGTAAGATCTTTCTTGTATAGTTCTTTTTTGTATTCTTACCACCTCTTAATCTCTTCTGCTTCTGTTCAGTCCCTGCCCTTTTTGTCTTTTGTTTGTCCGTGTCCGTGTTTGGAGAAAAGATTCTATTTTATCTCTAACTTTCTTGAATAGATTTCTTGTCGTTCCCATCCTGTTGTTTTCTTCTATTTTTCTGCACTCCTCATTTAAGAAAACTTTATCTCTCCTTGCTCTTCTTAGTCACATAACAAGACTCCAAAGTTGGGAAAGATTGAAGGCAAAAAGAAAAACGGACAACAAAGGATGAGATAGATACTATCCTAGCAACAATGAACATGAACTTGGACAGCCTTTGAGAGATAATGAGGTATAGAAGGGTTTAGTGTGCTATGGTCCATGAGGTCACAAAGAGTTGATCACAACTGAATGACTGAACAACGGTGAAAGTAAGGGGAATGGAAGCAAACAAATTTTCAATTTTTTTCAATTTTCAATTTTCAATTAAAGTAGATTTTCAAGTAAAGTAGAATGTGTATACGTCAAATTCAGGGTCAATGAGGTTGATTTCTGTGATGCGATTTTAAAGGGATAGTTTGTGAGCACTAAGAAAGGGAAAGGATGATTACTGTAAGCTTTTGTAGATTTATTCAGTACAAGACTTGGGAGATATTCTCATTTCCTTTTCAGCTGAGCTCCGAGATGCTAGCAAATGCTAGAAAACATAGATATCTGTATTTCAGCAGGGTATTTAACAAAATCTCACAATGTCCTTGTGGACAGAATGGAGAGAAAATTATAAAAGAATATAATTAGGTAGTTTCAGAACCAGTTGACTGATCCGACCTATTTTGGTTAGTAGCCTAGTGGCCAACCAGAACAAAATTCCTAACATGGTTTTAAGGTGCTCTTTGCTCTTTTCAGTACAATACACACACACACACACACATACACACATGTACTTTTATATATACATATTATACATGTGTATTTGTGAGTATGTGTATATATGTACACACACACATATAGACACACTTTATTAAGACCCTAAGGCAAATTCAGAGGGCAATGCAGGAACAACAGATCCAGAATTGGAAGTGGCCTCATCTTACAGCAATCATACAACAATACATGGCACAGTGGATAGAGTGCCTGGTCTAGAGGCAGGAAGATTCATCTTCCTGAATTCAAATTGGGCCTCAGACACTTACTTGCACCCTGGGCAAGTCATGTAACCCTGTTTGCCTCAGTTTCCTTATTTGTAAAATGAACTGGAGAAGGAAATGATAAACTACTCCAGTATCTTTGCCAAGAAAACCCTCAAGAAGAGCTGGACAAAACTGAAAAGTGACTGAACAATGCCAGAATTCCTTTTATAACATAATGGGATACCTAGCCTTCATTTGAAGACCACTAATAGGAAGGAATCATTTATCCATGGATGCAAGTCATCCCAGTTTTAGGAAGTCAGATCAACCACAAGCATTTATTAAACAGTTATAGACTATTAAGTGGTGATGTTAGAACAAAGAGCTATGTGTGTAGTAGGCAGAAAAGGCCACCTAAAAAATATGGGAACTAAATTGTCTTGAAGGAAGCCCGGGAAGCAGGAAATTGGAGGACAAAGGGCACTCTAGGTCACAGGGAGAAAGCATGGAGTAGAGATATGTTGTGGCATGTGCAAGAGATAACAAATAGGTTAATATTGCTAGAATACATAGAGGAGATTAACATATAAGAGAACTGAAAAGATAGGAAGGAAGTAATTACAAAAAGAATTTTCTATCTTCTCCGGGAGGCAGTAGGAACTCACTGATGCTTATTGTGTAGATGGGTGACACAGTCTTATCTGCACATTAGGAGAATGACTTTAGCAGGACTGGAGTGGGAGGGATAAATCAGAGAGACCAATAAAAAGGTTAT
Source organism: Bettongia penicillata ogilbyi (assembly GCA_023548195.1). Classification (NCBI taxonomy): domain Eukaryota; kingdom Metazoa; phylum Chordata; class Mammalia; order Diprotodontia; family Potoroidae; genus Bettongia; species Bettongia penicillata. Next base: position 3,459,801 of record JAJHZJ010000671.1, read on the forward strand.
AGCACCAGTCAAGGTAGGAGGCGATAAAGGTTTGCCCCACGGGGGCACCTTTATGAGTAGAGAGAAGGGGCCGTAGATGAGATATGCCATGAGGTTAGAAATGACAAGATTTGATGACAGATTGGATATGTGAGGTGACTGTGAGTGAGGAGCTGAGGAGGACACTGAGGTAGCCTGTGCGACTGGGAGGATGGTGGTGTCTTTGTCAGTAAAAGGAAAACTGGAAAGAAAATGAATTTCTCTTTTGGAAATGTTATTTGAAATGCCTATGGGACATGAAATTTATTTGTTCAAAAGGCAGATGGTGAGGTGAGACTCATTTTAGTGGGGAGATTAGGATTAGACACCCAGGTCTTGGAACATCTGCATAGAGACAGTAATTGAACTCCTGGAAGCTGATGAGATTATTAAGCAAAATAGTATAGAGGGCAGCTAAATTGTGTAGAGCACCAGGTGTAGAGTTTGATCTCTAGTTATGTGACCTGGGGTGAATCATTTAATCCTATTTGCCTCAGTTTCCTTATCTGTAAAATGATCTGGAGAAGCAAATGACAAACTACTCCACTGTCTTTGCTAAGAAAACCCCAAATAGTGTCATGAAGAAAACCCCAAATAGTGTCATGAAAAGTCAGACCCAATTGAAACCACTGAATAATAATTTAGAGGGATAAGAGAAGTATAGAGCCTTGGGGAACACCCACAGATAATGGGCAGGAAGTGAATGAAGATCCAGCAAAGGAGACTTAGAAGGAATGGTAATAGGAATTACAGGGAGAACCTGCAGAAAGTAATGTCACAAACACCTAGCGAGGCTAGAGAGTCCACAAGAAGGCAATCAACAGTACTGAAGGCTATGGAGAGGTGATGAAGGATGAGAACTGAGAAAAGTCCATTAGATTTGGAAACTAAAAGACTCCTGGTAAATTTTTGAGAGCAGTCATAGTTGAACGATTAGATCAGAAGTCAGATTTCTGATTTCTTCAGAACTGAGTTACTGGGTATGAACTAAGTCAAGGATTTGGGAGGCAGACAATATAGAGATTCAATAATAAAAAGCAGGCACACAATCAGGGTTACAAAGAAAAAAAGAGCAAAAGTCTGACTCTTAAGAGTAACATCAAATGTCTGATCCCCGGATAAAAACTAAAAACAAAACAAAACAACAAGAATGAAATCAATAGCAGAATTTGGGCCCAAATAAAAGTCTGAGTGATTAACGTTGGGCTCCTGGTTGAGATACCTGTTGAATTTCCCTACACAGGTCTCAGGGTATAGAGCCATGGTTAAATATGCAGAAGAAACTAATTTAGACCCATCTGTAGAGAAGAGAGGAGAAGGTTGAGTGGAAAGAAAGGTTCCTAGATAACTCTAGGTTGATTATGAATCCAGGTTTTAATTCTTCCTCTTTGGACACTATGTGCTGACATTGCTCACCAGTGATGTGATTCTGGGTGAGTATTTCTTTATCTTCTTTTGGTGGAGGGCTGTGTAGGGAGAAGAGTGATGGGATTGGAAGGTCCTGACCTGTGATTTCATAAGTGTGGAGAACTTCCAATGTGGAAACTACTTCCAGTGGATACAGACTGGCATTTCATCAGAGACATATCTCTGAGATGTAAAACAAAAGCAAACAAAAAAAATGTGCCTGCGGTCACACAGCCAGTACGTTTTTAGAAGAAGGGCGAGCTTGAATACAGATCTGTTTGTCTCCAAGGCCATCCCTCTAACATACCATGTCACATTGCCTTTCCGTGTGGGAAATGTACAAGTTAATAACAAACACCTTGTTTATTTCACATGACTGTTGCTAGGACAGAACTAGGTTAATGTGTGAAAGCTCTATGGAGAAGTGTGAAGAGACTAGACAGATGTTAGGGTATTATTATAACTCCTGTTTCCACTCTCTAGTCATTCTTGAGAAAACTTTGGAGGGGTTGAGGCCAATGTTTACATGCTGGAATAGTAGAAAAAGTTCTGGAAGACCACAAGAAGGTCTATTCTTGTGTTTGCTTTCCTCCAACCTGTTTTGAAAGCCCAAGTACTGGAAATGTTGCATAAAAACCTAGTCTGGTGAGATTTCCAAGATTATTCCTAGACCAGAGAGGTTTGGATCTGTTGGAAAATGCATCTGAAGATGTCAATGCTGAGTTTAACCTGAATCTCGGAAGCCTGAGTCATAAATGACAGGCAGACCTAAATGTTTCCAATTGTGGGGTGGTTTAGGGGCTGTGGGCAAATGGCCATTAGCAAGTAGGCTACAATTACTCAACTTCTCCTTGCTCATGACCAAAGGGCTTGTTTTGTTTTCAGTCACCTCTCCCTGAAATGGACTATCTACTCATCCAGGAGGTGCCAGAATCAATCAAAAGGGAAATGATTTCTTTTAGACTCTATTTTTCCTGTTAGAGATTTGTTCAAAGCTATGGAGATAGTCCTAACTGACTTGCCCCATAGTTGGATAATTTTTGTTGGATCAGCTGGTGGCTAAAATAAAAACTCTTTGGTTAAAACAAACAGACAAAACCAACAGTCTCCACTGTTATCCAGGATCTCCTCCCCAAGGATCTTTATGTGTTTCTGTGTAATCCACATGAATACCATTGGCTTTGTTGATTTCCTTCTACCAGAAAGCTGTGGAAAAATCAGGGCTGGTATTTATTGTCTGTACCCTGTGGCCTGTTCTACTTACTTGGCAAACAAGTGGCCTAAAGCACATGGTATCAATTCTGAGAATTATCAAAGGCATTGATCCCTCTTGGATGTTGTGACTCACTTGGAGAGAATTTGTACTTTTCCTATGGAGAAAAATGAAAATTTCAACCCCACCCCCAATGGGTTAAGTCATATCTGCTCTTGGCCTTGTGTATACCTTCCAAGAGTTGTGTCCTGCTTGCTTTCCTTGCTCAGAGAGCTAATAGGAGACTGCCATATTACAGACATAGTGACATGAATGTTTAATGATTGGGACTTGAAAAATGATTTCAGAAGGCAAGCAAAATACAAGTTAATTGAATGCTGGGGCTTAGCCTTCCCCCAATGTAGTGTTTAAGCCAAATATGGCTGAAATATCAACTGTCAGATGATGAATATTTTAAGGAAGATTCTATTATGCACCCAGAGTTCATTCGATTCTGTAATGAGGACAGTTACCTTTAGGGAAAGGAAGTTGGATTGCTCTCGCCACTTAACCGGGGGCTGGTTTGACAGGCATCAGCTCAGAGCATGGATGTGTGTGGAGGGAAATCAAGCGGCTTGTCTTCACCTCACCCAGTAGGAAAACTCTGCTCATATGGCGGTTTGGATTTCTATCTACCAGCAGAGAGCTGGCTGCAGAATTATTTTTATTCCCTAGGCTGATTGTTGAGGTAGAATCCATCACATGATAAATATGCAATGGGCAAAGGAGGAGGAAAAAGGCCAGCTACTCTATCTCTGCACCCTGCCAGGGCCCTCTGTGGCCAAACAGAGAAAAATAACAAAGGTAAAAGAGGAGAGAACCAAGCATTCTTCTCTGACACCTTAATATTAATTTTCCCCATAGACCCTGGGAGGTGGTCTCAACCTTTGAAAGAAAGAGAAAGGGAATGAGTTTTCAAATTAGTTGACAGAAGTGACCACAGAGTAAAAGGAACCACCTGTGAAACTGAGAGATTATGAAAGATGAACATGGAGTAGAAATGTTTGGAAATATGTGTATATACACATGTGTATATATACACACACACACATAAATACATATGTCCACACATACATATATACATGTGCATGCATTTTGTTTTTTGGTTAAGATTGAAACTGGTCTCAGATTGCTTGACTTTTTGTGTGAGACTAGGAATAGATTACTAATACAGAAGAAATGAAAGAATAAAATGACATTAGAGGGAAAAGAATGCTGAGGTGGTTGATATAAAAAGAAATCTGTGAATTTGGCTGCCCAACCTAGAGTTTAAATTCAAAAGCTATTTTTTTGGTTAAGTCCTAATAATGTACAGTGTATCTTGTGAGGTGCTGGAGATACAAAGATGAAACAAGACATAATCCCTTTCCTCAAGGAACTTATGATCAAGTAGCTCTTGGACTTGAGTATGTAAGTACTCATGTAAGTACTCATTCACTTTTAACCAGAAAGGGAAAATAGAGCAATTTTTTTTGTTTCTGAACATTATTGTCCAATCAATTTTATTCAAATTCAAATTGACTTGATAACTATTTTTTTTCTATTATGAAGACAAAAATATCTGTTATTTCAAAGAAACACAAGTGTAGAACTGGGAGGAAACTTTATGGATCATCTAGTGAAATGTTCTCATTTTGTATAGTGAAGGAAATTTTTGTATTCTCATTTGGTATAGTGGAGGAAGCCTAAATAGATGAAGTGACTTCCCTAAGGTCATTAAGGTAGTTGACCTGAAAGGTTTCAGAGGAAACAGGGAAAAGATCTCCATGAACTCTGATGCAGGGTGAAGTGAACAGAACTTGCAGAACAAATTATGTAATGATGACAACAGAGAAAAAAAATTTGAAAAATTGAATAATTTTGATAAATCAAACCTTAATATACTTCCTCTCCCCCATCACCTGACTTGTACTTTTTATGATAGCAAAAACAAACTTTCCTTCGTAACAAAGAATTGTTAAGGAAGACCACCTGACATGTTGATGGTGTCTCAGAGTACACACTAAATTTTGTATTCATAGTTTACCACATCTTCATCTCAAGGATGTTGGTATATTTCTTCCTCCTTCCCACAATGTTGCAATCTATTTTATTTTTGCTTTCATTACATTGCTGTAACAATTATGTATATTTTCCTGTTTAAGCTTACTTGATGATTAATCATTTCATTCAAGTCTTTTCATGTTTTTTTTTAATTCTTCATCGTCATCATTTATTGTAGTGCCATAATATTTCATTATTTCAAACTATAGCAATTATTCAGTCTTTCTCCAATTGGTGGGCATCTACCCTGTTCTTGTTTTTGTTTTTGCTATCATAAAAACATGCTACCATTAGTAGTTTTGGTATCAATAAGAACTTTCTGTCTTTGACAGAAATAAATCCTCTAGTGATATATCTGGGTCAAAGGGTATGAATAATTTTATGGATTCTCTTGAATAATTTCAATTTTTTTTCAGAATGCTTGGGATGAATTCACAAAATTCACCAACATTTTATTAGTGCACCTCTAGCACCGATCATTTCTGTCTTTTTATTCAATATATTGCAAATGAAGTAAAATTTCAGAGCTATGCCAGTTTTCTTTCCTCTTACGTACAGTGATTTGGAGTCATCTTTTCTATGAGTGCTAACTGAAATTCTTTTAGTCGTTACTTCTTTTAGTGTTAATTGAAATTCTTTAGAAAATTATATTTGTTGACCATCAGAGAATAATTTTGGTCCTAATTTTTGTCTTAATTTTCTCTCGACTTCAGATATCAGTGTATTTGAAGTATATTTGATATACTTCCCCTCAATTAACTATTTCCTTTCTTTTCCTAGCTGCATTCATTTTGTTGGTACAAATGCTTTTAAATTTTATGTAGTAAAGGTTTTATATTTGCTCTTTTATTTATACGTTTTCTCCACTTTCATTAAGAATTTCAGGCTAACCATAGTTGTGAAAGCTGTTTTAACTTTTTCCTTAAAAAAAAGATGTGAGGAATTTATTATGATAAGCCAATTTCTGCCAATCTGCTTTCTAGTTTTCCTTCTAGTTCTTGTTGAGTAACTGATCTTTCCCCAAGCATTTTTAAAATTTATTTAAATAAAAATTTCATTAATTAATTTTTTTTTATTTAAATGCTTACTGTTGGACAGGGTGCTCAAAACTGTGGATACAAATACAGTCATTCCTCAACTTTTGCAGGGTAATATTCCTAGAAAACAGCACCAAAGTAAAAATTAGAAATGTCGTTACATTGAACCTATGGGAAATAAGGGGTTAGACTCCTGTGACCAACAAAAACCATAATCTTTTACAAGAGATTGCTGAAAATATATTTTTATATATGCAATTCTCTATAAACATTAATTTTGATTATATGCACTTTTCCTAACACAGTAACCTAACCATGAAATAACCCACAAAATGCAATACACAAAATAAAATTGGTAACATATGAAACATTTTTTCTCACTAGTAATTCCCTAGAATTCTGTATCCTTTTATGTTAACATCTCGATGAAAACATTGATTTCAGACTATATTCACTTTTCATAACACAGAAAATCAAGACTAAAACATTTTTTCCCGTGCACCTTACCTTCTACTGTGTCAGATGGTGTGAGGGCCTTGTACTATATACTATATTGCTGTAAACCTCTTTACCCTGGCTGCCCTCTGAAAACCAAGGGAGAGGTTGCTGCAACTTTAGTCATTGCTCTTAGAAGATGCTGAGATTGGTGAGGCCTTGACATTCTCTCAGAGCTGAAATGACTTTCACTATGCCTTGGGACAGTATTATAATACAAGGCTTGATTGTTAAAGTCAAAAAACGAACATGTACAATGAATGCATGGGAAGTTCTTTACAAGGGTAGGGTGAGTAAGACCAGCAAAATGACTAGTAAGAAACTGGCTGCTCCACGAACTTGCATGCATCACCTCTCATTTTTTTTTCTTCTACTGAGTATAGATATGAATGTGAATGTTTGCTAGTATAAAAATAAAAATGAGGTTACTAAAAAATCACATGAATTCTTGAATCAAATACAAAAAGAAAATCACAAAAGTCCCTGAAAGTTCAATATACAAATGTTGAGGATTGACTATACCAATCACCAAAATATCTTTCCCCTTAAGAAACTTACATGCTAATGGGAGAAAACATGAAGGGGAACTGGAAAGATGAGAGGAGGAAGGGTAATGTGGCAGTTGAGGATGAAGATTCCTGAGAGAATCCAGGCATGAGTGAGGTAAATCATGGCTGGGGCCGTTCTGAAATGGTAGTTCTGAGGAGGGAGTTACTAAGGAGGAGAGTAGGGAGAGGTTTCTTAGGTTGGTAATGGGGAAACAGAAGAGGATGAGGATTCTGTAAAATCCAGATGTGAGTATTATCAAACACTGGGCAGCTGAGTTTTTTTGTTTCCTATTCCTGTTTTTCTAGTCTATTCCACTGACCTACTTTTCTATTTTTAACCAGTATCAAATAGTTTTGGCTGCTATTATATAGTACAATTAGAGTTTTATAGCACTCGGTTCCCCTCTTTCTTAATTAAAATGAAAGAAAACATTAATTTCCTAGTTTCTAAACATTTTTTATTCTTCTGAATGAAATTTGTTATGATTTTGTTTTGTGGTATGAACTCTAACTCCTTGGTAGTTTCACTGGTATAATATTACATCTGTAGATTAATCTAAGTTTATAGTAATTATTTTATTACATGGGGATGATACAACTATTAGCAATGGATATCCCTCCACTGTTTAAATCTTCCTTTATTTTTGGAAAGAGCATTTATAATTACATTTATAGATGTTGGGAGTATGTTTTGATAGGTTTATTGCAAGATATTTCACAAACTTTGTGATTTTGAGTGCAATTTCCTGTTTGTTGTTGTCAATGCTCTATAGAAATGTTAACCATTTTAAAAAAATTATTTATTTTCAGTTCTTAACATTCACTTCCACAAGAACTTGAATTCAACATTTTCTCCCCATCCCTCCCCACTCCCACCTCAAGACAACATGTACTCCATCTACTCCTTCCTCCAGTCTGTCCTTCCTTCTACTACCCACCCTTCTTCCATCCCCCTTCACCTCTATTTTCCCACAGGGCAAAATTTCTATATTCTATTGCCTAGATAGCTTAATTTCCAGTTACATGATAAAACAATTTTTAACAGCTTTGAGTTCCATATTCTCTCCCTCCCTCCCTACCCACTCTCACTGAGACGACAAGCAATTCAATATAGGTCATACATGTGTAACAATGCAAAGCACTTCCATAATAGTTATGTTGTAAAAGACTAACCACATTTCCCACTATCCTATCCTGCCCTTTATTTATTCTATTTTGTCCCTTGACCTGTCCTCCCACAATAGTGTTTGCTTCTGATTATCCCTTTCCCTAATTTGCTGTCCCTTCTATTATCTTCCCTCTCCTATCCCTTTCCCCCTTGGCTTCCTACAGGTTAAAATAGTTTTCCATATCCAATTGCATGTGTGTTATTCCCTCCTTAAGCCAAATCCCATGAGAGTAAGGCTCAGTTATTTCCTTTTATCTCCCCCTTCTCCCCTCCATTGTAAAAGCTCTTTCTTCACTCTTTTATGTAAGATGATTTGCTACATTCTACCTCTCCCTTTATCTTACTCCTAGTACATTTCATTCAACAGTAAATTTTATTTTTTTAGGTATTCTCCTTTCATATTCAGCTCACTCTGTGCCCTCTATGTATATACATACATACACTACACACACATTATATATATATACACACCCATGCACAAATACACACATACACATACATAATATACACACATACTTACCCGTACACACCTACATATATATTTACATATATATACATATACATACATACATATATATACACATATATACATACATACATTCCCTCTAACTACCCTAATACTGAAAAAGGTTTCTTGAATTACAAATAACATTTTTCCATGTAGGAATGTAAACAATTCAACTTTAATGAGTTCCTTAAGGCTTCTCTTTTGTGTTTACCTTTTCATGTTTCTCTTGATTCTTGTATTTGAAAGTCAAATTTTCTATTCAACTCTGTTCTTTTCAACAAGAATGCTTGGAAGTTCTCTATTTTGTTGAAATTTCATTTTTTTTCCATTGAAGTATTATATTCAGTTTGGCTGGGTAGGTGATTCTTGGTTTTAATCTTATCTTCTTTGACCTCTGGAATATCATATTCCAAGCCCTTCTATTCCTTAGTGTAGAAGCTGCTAAAACCTATGTTATCCTAATTGTATTTCCACAACACTTGAATTGTTTATTTCTGGCTGCTTGTAATATTTTCTCCTTGACCTGGAAACTCTGGAATTTAGCTATAATATTCCTAGGAGTTTTCCTTTTGGGATCTCTTTCAGGAGGATCTCTTTCAAATCAGTAATTTCTTTCCATTTCTATTTTGCCCTTTGGTTCTAGAATATCAGGGCAGTTTTCCTTGATAATTTCTTGGAAGATGATGTCTAGGTTCTTTTTTTGATCATGGTTTTCAGGTAGACCAATAATTTTGAAAGTGTTTCTCCTGGATCTATTTTCCAGGTCAGTTGTTTTTCCAATGAGATATTTCACATTGTCTTCTATTTTTTCATTCTTTTTGTTTTGTTTTGTAATTTCTTGGTTTCTCATAGAGTCATTAACTTTCAACTGCTCCCTAATTTTTAAAGAACTATTTTCTCCTGTGAGCTTTTGAACATCCTTTTCTATGTGGCCAATTTTGCTTTTGAAAGTATTCTTCTCCTCATTGGCTTTTTGGACCTCTTTTGTCTTTTGGGTTGGTGTATTTTTAAAGGTGTTATTTTCTTCAGCATTTTTTTTGGGTCTCCTTTAGCAAGATATTGACCCACTTTTCATGCTTTTCTTGCATCTCTCTCATTTCTATTCCAAAATTTTCCTCTACCTCTCTTATTTGATTTTCAAAATCCTTTTTGAGTTCTTCCATGGCCTGAGACAATTGCATATATTTTTTGGAGGTTTTGGATGTAGAAGCCTTGACTTTTGTTCTTCCTCATCTGAAAGGATGGAAGAAAATGCCTGTTTACCATGAAAGTAACCTTCTGTAGTCTTGTTTTCTCTCCCCCCCTTTTTTTTTTGGCATTTTCCCAGCCAGTTCCTTGATTTTTGAGTCATTCATCAAGTGGAGGGTATACTCTAGGGACCTGTAAGTTCTCAGTTCCTCCGAGGTAGCACAATAAACGGAGAGGAGTCTACTCCTCTCTTGGCCTGTGCTCTGGTCTGTGAGCAACCATAAGCATTCTTGTCTGCCCAGGATCTGCAAGTAGGATTCCCTCTCCACAGTCACCACCAGCTGCACCATGCCAGTGCTCCTTCTCACCCCAGGACCTCTACTCAGAACTGAGACCCAGATCAACTGCTTGATTCCCCCAGGTCTTTAGGCTGAGGGCTCCAAAAGTGGACGCTACTGCTGCAATGTCTGCCACTACACTGGAGCTGGGCTGAGGCTGGACCATGCTCCCTTCTCACACAGGTGAAAGAGCTTTCTTACTGACCTTTGAAACTGTCCTTGGCATTTGTGGGTTGACAAATCTGGGAACTACAGCTGCTCCCCATGATTGCATGCCCTGAATTCTGCTCCACTCCTATCTGTGCAACATTTCCAAAGCTGGGCTGTACTTCTGCTCTGAACCAGGTGAGCCTTTCTGGTCAGCCTTGCAGGCTGTCTGGGGCTGGAAATCTCTTTCACTCTGTCATTTTGTGGTGGTTGCTGCTCTAGAATTTGTTTAGTCATTTTTTTACAGAAATTTTATGGGCTATGGGGGGAGAGCTTGTACAGGTCCATCCTTCTACTATGCCATCTTGGCTCCCAATGCTAACCACTTTGTGGGTTTTTTGTAGGCTACTGATTTACTGAGACTACCAATTAAAAATTAATTTTTTTGTATATCTGAAGGAGTGCATTCAGTTTTTGATAGCACATTATAGAAGAAACAAATAAGCACATTCTATGGAATGAAAGAATGGTGATGCCAGAAACCACATCATATGAAGGTTAGTTAAAAAAGCTAGAAATGTTCATCTTGGAGATTTAGAAGAGACATATCAGTTGTCTTCAAATGTTTGAAAGCATCTCATGTGGAAGATGGATTAGATTTGTTATAGGGTAGCTGCACAGAGAAGGATTAAGACCATTGTGTGGAATTTGTAGGAAGGCAGATTTTGAAAGACCATCCTGACAATTAGAACTCATTTTATAGATCAGGAAACTGAGGCCTCCAACTAGTCATTTAATCCATGACTGACAGGCTAAATAACTAGCCCAAAGTAACCAGATTATTGAAAACAGCTAGAATTTGAATTTAGGACTTCTAAACCATTGTACCTTGCTCTCTTCCATTTCTGAGTTTATTATTCTATGACTTTCAGGTGCCAGTTGTTGGAGTAGATTATTTGGGCTGAGCAGACAGCTTTTCCTTTATCTCTCAAAATATGCCACATAGGCATATGCACACCTTCTGAACCTATGTATGGGGCCAAATGGGATGGAGCAGAAGTAACTATGAGGAGCTATAATGTCCTTCTCTCATGCCAACAAAGACAATCTGTGTCCTTTAAGTCTCTTCATAGCAGTACTGGCTGCTTTTCATCTTTAATTTCCTGAGTAGCATTGAAGCTATTACCATCAGGTCATTCTTGACTTCTAGTATGTCCTTGATTCTCTCTTGATCACTTGCTTTTCTAATGTTTCTTCAGTAAATTTCACAGAAACTGTGGCAATATCCATGCATCCTACCTCACCAGAGACTTAGGTACACATATTTTAGTGCATTAATTTTTTCCCCTGATTTACAAAATTGTATCTTTTGGAATACTAGCCTTAGGGCACAAGTGCAAATAAAATAACATAATTAAAGTGAGTCAAACCACCTGGGGACAGGAGTGAAAAGGGGAAATAGCCAAAATGAATAAGATAGACTGAAATAGAAGTGATTATCTAATCTCTGCTGCTGTCCTTCAGATGTAGAAATTTAAGGAATTATGGCATATGAAGTGACTGCCTTATGATTACACAGCTAGTGAGCACAGTTAAAGCAGGGTTCAGAATCCTAGTTCTTGAATTTTAAAGCCTGTTGTTGGGTCTTTGGAGCCACAGGACTATGAACCTTTAACAGACTAGGACTTCTTTAACTTGGGGTCTGCTGACCCCTGAGGGATCAGTAGCTAGATTTCAGGGAATCTGTGAACTTGGAAGGGAAAAAAATTATATCTTCATTTCACTAAACTCTAACTGAAATTTAGCATTTCTTTTACTTATTTAATTTAAAAAAATCTATTTATTTTAAGTATTCTGAGAAGGGATCCTTCAGCTTTCCCTGGCAGTCTACCACACGCAAAAATTGGTTGTGAACACCAGCACTATACTGTTTTTTCAGGAACAAAATTGTATATGTAGTCAATCTTGTAGCTGGGAAAAAAAATGGGTAATTAAAAAATTGCCATCTCTACTTCCACTGAGGAGAGGTTGGAGAATGTGCCTCCCTACTTGCTCTGAAATAAGGACCACAAAGTTTGATGAAGGCATTAGCAATAACATAATTAGTATTCTCCATTCAATGTACCCATGGTCCTGTGGGGATTGATTTGTTCTTTCCTGTCATGATTGTTTTTTCACAATGTCTTGGAGCCAAGAATAAGCCTGAACCTTTTCCACATGACAACCCTTTAAATACCTGGATAGAGCTATCAAGTCATTCCCACCCTTGTCTTTTCTTTTTTAGACCAAAAAGTGCTGCTGTTCCTTCCTCTGATTCTCACATAGCAGAGTTTCTAATCCTCTATGTATCATTCTGGTTGCTCTTCTCTGGTCACATTTCAGTTTATTTATGTCTTTCCTATAGTGTTTGATATGAAATAAAAATGGGTTGTTGATGTTTGACTAGAGCAGAGTACAGAGAGACCATCAACTTATTTGTTTTGGACAACATAGTTCTTTTAATTGAGTTACCATTATTTTGGGGGTGAGGGTAGATTTATATTCAGCTTATTTATTTCATATTGAATTTACAGTTCTCTAACTGGCAGATCTTTTTCATCTAGACCAGGGAAGTTAGCAAACTACAGCTTGCAGGCCAAATCCCTCTGGCTGTCTCTTTTTGTATGACCTGCAAACTAAGAATGTTTGCTCTCTGGCCATACAAAAACAGCCAGATTGGGCCCACAGGGTGTAGTTTGTTGATCCTTGACATAAATTGTTCTCTAATCAAACACCTATTTTGCTCTTGAGAAGGTGATATTTTGAACTCAGTTGTAAGACTTTATATTTACTCTTGGACTTTGGAGTCAAGAAGACTTAGGTTTAAATTCTGCCTCACATACTTACTAACTGCATGATCCTGAGCAGGTTACTTAATTTTCCTGTGCCTAAGTTACCTTATCTGTAAAATGAAGTATTTGTAAGGTCTGAAATCTGTGATCCTATATTAATCAGAATGGCACCAAGGACAGATCACTGGAGCACATCACTTGAGACTTCAGCTTCTATTAATCTTGTGATCACCTTTGGGGTTTTCTTGGAAAAGATACTAGCGTATTTGCCATTTCCTTCTCCAGTTCATTTTTAAAAATGAGGAAACTGAGACAAACAGGGTTAAGTGACTTACCCAGCGTCATCTAACTAGTGTCTGAAGCCAGATTTGAACTCATGAAGATGAGCCTTCCTGACTTCAGGCCTCACATTCTGTTCATTTTACTAATTCCTATCTCTTATATGGATTCAATCAACCAGTTTTGAATCTATATATTACATAATACAGTCTTATTAATTGTATTATCATGTTTCTCCTTGTCCACAGGGATATGATGAGAGATTCTGTTAAATGCCTTGATAATCTATTGCTATATTCTGCCTATATAGTATCCCCCTAACCTATTTGTCCAAGTAACTACATTATAAAGGAAAACAAATCTTACTTCTGGCAAGGCTTGTTTTGATGAGCCCATCCTGACTCTTAGTTTTCAATATTTTCTTTGCCAAATGCTCATAAGCCATCCCTAAACAAAAAATGTTATGAGATTTTTCAATATCCCAGGTTACCAATGGCTGCTCACAATCCAACTTTATAAGGGATATCCATCTCTGTAGGTTCCTTCCTCTGGAATAGAGCTGGGTGAACACTCATAGTTTTATATACTACCTACTTCTGTCCTCTCCTTGCAGTCCCAATTTATACATACATACATACATACGTACATACATACATATATGTGTATATATATATGTATATATATATATATAAAACCTATTAACTGTCTTTAACATACACAAAGGTTCTAAAATGGTAGCTAAATATTTGTGTTGAAATTATTGTTAGGAAATGCCAACAGAAAAGAATGTTTTACCTTCTCCTTTCCATATATTAGATATTCTAACTGAAATTTAGCATTTCCTCCTACTAGGCTTATTTTGAAGTTCATATCCTCGCACCCATGGTACCCCATACTTGCTTCTTAGCGTTTCGGGGAGAATACATATATAATTTTGTATCATTACTTTTCAGCTATCTCTATTTTATCTTTTCAGATCAGATTATAAATTCTTGAAAGGCAACTATTATGTCATAAGGTTCTTTGCATGTTCCAATTATCTAGTTCAATGCTTTGCATACAGTAGGTTTTCAGTAATTGTTTATTGTTCAATGAACCCCTAAAGAAAGGGAGAATGGATGGTATTAGTCTTATGTTTTTGCATCCCTATGGAAATACCTTTCGGGAAAACCTCACATCGACTCATTTTATTTCTTCTTCTCCCTTGAAATTGCATCATACGTCTGAGTTGAAGAGGTTGGGAAGGAGAAAGTAGTTTTGGACTTCCTGTCTGGTTAGATTTTTGAGAGGGCCAGTCAAAAGGCTGCCCATTCCTGGCTCAGCCTCTTGGCTTTTACATATCTGTGACACTCCAACTGATTGTTCTAACCACAGACTTAAACTAAGGAGGTGAGAATGACAGAAACTTATAAAACTGAGCCATGGCTTGCAGAACATAAACACATACTGAGATCTACCTCCCGGGATCTGACTTGGATTTTCAGAAGAAAAAAAAAGGACTTCTCATCTTTGTTTTTAATTAATGCAGTTACCATTTCCCCCCATTCTGATGTGTCACATGCTGAAAATCAAAGCAGACTTGTATAAATAATAAGAAAAAAGGTTCAATTTATTAGTAATGGAAAAATATATGTTTTTTCAAGTGAGAGTTATACAGTACTGTGATGGGATTGGCACATTCTCAAGGTGAATATTTCTCATAAAATCATAGTATAAATTATAGATTTGTCCGTCTTCTCATGATGGGGATTTTAAAAGTCTCATTTTCATAGTGTTTTAGGGGAGACAGAGAAAGAGGGAGGGAGAATTAGAAGGAGAGAGAGAGAGAGAGAGAGAGAGAGAGAGAGAGAGAGAGAGAGAGAGAGAGAGAGAGAGAGAGAGAGAGAGAGACTGAGACTTATCTAGGTCAAAACCTGCATGCCAGTGTATTTAGGAAAATGAGAAAAACCTTTAGCTTTCATTGGCTTTCTTTTCAGTGTGACTGCAGCCTGCAAAGAGACTCTGCAAAAAAGATTATCTTGTGGGGATTTGTTTTTGTTCACCTCTGGAAAACCTGATCAATTTAGAGCAAGAAATGATTTTGTTTGATTTGACTTGTCAGCTCTGAGTCCTCAATTGGAGACAGGAGGGGATTCTTTAAATATCTTGTGGCCCTTTGGCACATGGAGTAATGAGTGACCGTCCCCTCTGGGAATGGAGTTATGAGCTCAACTCTCTTTTGGGCTTGGTTTGTTTCCTTTGGGTTTTTTGGGTTAAACCTACTGCAATCCGCTTGCTGAGGAATGCCATACTTAACTTCTTTCCTAACAGCAGCAAAATGTACCTCAAGGACTCACTGAAAGTACATGGCGTGCTGGGCCTGATGTTATCTCTGCATGGCTAACTTCTGCAAAAGAGTCAGACCACGGGGGTCACCAGTTGCTGCTGTACATTTTTATTTTTCCAGAGGAGGTTGGCAGAGATTTTCTCTTTGTGACAATCACAGAGTCTCTAAGTCTGTTACTATTCACTTGTTTCTGCAGGTACAAGAACATGGCAGAGAGGCCACAGGGACCAGAAGGAGCTAGTTTGGCCACCAATCTAAGGGAACTTTGTTCTAAAATAGTGTGTGTGTGTGTGTGTGTGTGTGTGTGTGTTCACCTGTGCACTTGTGCAAACGTTAAAAAATTGTATGATCTGCATAGTTTTCTTTGATAGGATTGGCGTCCATGGCAACAATAAATAACAGCCATTACTCCTCCCATTTCTGTAACTCTTCAAAGTTAAAGCGCTTTCCTCACACCAGTCCTGTGAGATGGATAATGCAGTATTACCACTCGCATCTTATAGATGGTGAAACTGTGGCACCATGAAGTGTAAGGACTCATGCATGACACAGCAAATCAGTGCCAGCTCTTGGAAAATAAGGTATTTTGAGGAAGAATAGCTGACCATTGACATGGTGCCATTTGAATAATATTAGGGAATTCTCTTGGTGCAAAAAAACAAGCCCCTCATAGGGCTTGAATACCATAATTAGAAATAGGGTCCCCTTTATTATTAAAGAATCATTTCCCAAAGAAAAATAAATTAATGCTTTATGTAGGGGTTGGATTTGATTATGAGAGTCTATGATTTTAAAAAAGTTCCTGAAAAGAGTGACACATTGAGCCATTTTTCAATTAAATTTAAATTCAATTTAAAATTGAAATTTAATAGACATTTCTTTAATGCCTGCAATCTCCAGGGCATGCAGAGATTAATTAGACACCATCCTTGTCTTCATGGACCTTGTAGTCTAAGTAAGGGACCATTTACATGAAAACTATAATACAAATTAAGCAATGATAAGTACATAAGAGAAATCTGAATATAATAGTATGTGAAATCCAAAGAGGGAAAGATTTCTGGTGGGGAATGGGGGGAGGAAAGTAGTAGTAGGAGAGAGGGGGGAAAACCTTTTTGTAAGAGCTAGAATTTGTGATTATATCTCTTAATAACATGCATCTCCCTAATTAGTTATTTTTATTTTCCTTTGGAATCAGAGATGTACATGTAAGCAGGTATATACATGTAAAAACACACATATATACTCAGAAATCAGACATGCCTTCACTCTTGTGTTTCCTCCTGCCCTTCAGAAAGTCAAAATATCTAAAAAAATGAAATAATAATGCTAGTTTACATTTATACAGTGTTTTGTAATTTAAAGAGAACTTTCTTCCCTAAACCCCCTTGTTTTAGGTAATATTAATAATAACAATAATATTGATGATAAAAAACAGTAACTTAAAATTTACAAAGTGCATCATGGGCAACAACCTTGTCAGGTTGTGGGTGTATTGTCCAATTTCACAGGTGATAGGAACATAGGGTCACATCTCAAAAGGACCTGAAAGGCTCCATTTTGTGGAATGGAGGTCGCTAAGGGAGTTGAGGCACAGAGAAGTTGTGACCTGTCTCCTTGAAGCTCAGAGAAGGAAAGGTCTTTCCCATGATCAGTAGCAGACCCAGGACCAGGTCTTCTGATCATAAGCTCCTCTCCACCTCACAGTGCTACCATCTAACCAGATGACTTGAGAATAAGACATTCCATTTCAAATACAAATTAGCAATGTATGCACTGAGTACACATGTCTTCTGGAAGAGCAGAAGGCAGGAGATGTTAGAGTTGAATAACCAAGATCCATCAGTGAAGGAAAGCTCACTGGAAGGACTCAATATTGAGGAAAGAACATGAGCTGGCAACCAGAAGAAGGGAAGACACATCAGGCTGAAGAAACAAAGGCACATAGACATGGACAGGACCATAAGAAGTGGGTTCATGACAACTTGATGAGTTTTTCAGAATGAAAGAGTCCATGTAAGAAATTGTAACAAGAATTTAAATGATCTGGGACTTGTTGATGGGCCTTGAAGATATTTAGGTTTTGAGGCATAGGCAAGACTTGGTAGTAGTTAGAGGTGTGTCAGGCAGTGAAGCAGAGAAAGCAGTTTTAAAATTGATTCCCAGGTCCTGGGTCTGGAGGCCTGAGGGGATGGAGGTATTGAGCCCTGAACATCCCTTGCACCTCTCCTGCCAGGTCTGACATGCCCTGATATCTTACTGCCGATGTTCAAATCAGTATGTTTTTTTTTTCTCAAAGCAAACCTGAATACTCAGGTTTTATGGGAAGGTTGCCATGGCAACTGCCTACTAGGATTAACCAATAGAATTTAAATCCAGACACGTTGGAACAAGACATTATTTGGAGAGCCTACAAATCAGTGAAAATTAGGGACAAACCAGCTGCATGCTAACGCCACCAGCATGAAAACTTCATAGAAAGGAATCCTCTCTGTTGTACCCTGAACATAGAGCAGGAGTCACAGGAGTACTCAGGCTGCGCTTTCAAATGACTTTGGAGTCTGTGGTTTTCTTCAACTTTTACTTTTCAGGAAAAAAAAATATCTGATATCATCAGCTTCATCTAAATGGATTTACCATAATTGGTTACTTACTTCTGCATCATTTATGTTGCTTAACACCCCCAACTTCAATTCTAAGAAACACCAAGGAAAACATTATCTCTATTACATACTAGATTTCTCTCTCACTATTCATTCGAAGAGTTCTTCACCTACTTCTCCCCACTCCCTGCCTCCTCCTTAACCCCAAGAAATAGCATCCCCTGCCACTAGCATGGGCTAAGTGTGTTATTGCTAGGCCAGACAAAGTCTTAAACCAAAGAATCACCCGGCCAGTGGTCCCTGAAGGCTGGAGAGAGAGAGCTGATAAGCCCCTTCTCTCTCTCTGTCTCTCTCTTTGTCTCTCTGTCTCTGTGTATTTGTATCTCTGTATCTCTGTCTCTCTCTGCTTCTATCTCTGTCTCTCTCCAGACTTACTTAATCTTTTCATTCTTTATCTTTGATTCTGTCCTACCTTGCTCTGGGATGGAGATGCAGGACTTTGGGGATTACTGTAGCTCCAACTCTGTAGAGACACCAACAATGTGAATTGAACCTATGGCTGCTTTGTGATTCTGCTTTCTGGAAACAGAGATACTTAAACCCCAAAACTGACACTTAAGAAAAGAAGAAATCCTAAAATTAAATACAATTTTCAGTTCCTTTACATATTAGTTCTCTCTCCTCTCATTCTGCCTTTCATGAAGCCTGACCTAAAGGAACTTTTCTGGTATGTGACAATTTTCTAGGAGTTGAGGAATTGTTAAAAAGCGGGAGAAATTATTGATCCAGATATAAATAAATTTTGTTACTGATTCCTGTATAATCATAAATAAATGACTTATTCATTGAACAGGTATGAAAGCCTTGAGGTTTTGCCAAGATGGTGGAATCATGTCCTGGATGTTGACTCCATGCTCTTCTCCACTTTCTCTGGATATTTTATTGAAAGTCATCACTGGATGCATTTTGCTGGGTTAGCATAAGGTTTGGGTCTAAGTGAACACTAATCAACCTGCATGGGCTAAAGGCAGATGGCTATTTGACACATATTAATTTGGTATGGTGGAAAGTACAGTGTATTTGGAATCAGCACATATGAGTTCAAAACTACTGTCTGCCACTTATTACTGGTATGACCCTGGATGAATCATTTCATTTCTTTGCATTTCAGCTTCCTCATTTACAAAGTCAAGTGATTGAGATAGATGGTCTGGTCCCTTCCAGTTCTACATCTGAACTCAGATTGATGAATCCACACTCATGACTCAGTGGCTCTAAAATTAGTAATGTGGTTCTTAGGCAAATTGGTGACGTTTTCTACATTGACCTTTATGCTCACCCATCACATTTTTTTCCCTGATATCTCTGAACTTCCTTTCCTTTTTTTAATTGTTAATTTTTGTTAACATTATAGATAAGCAAAACCAAATATATAAAGAAACCGTCATTGAGCTTCCAAAATAATTAAACAAGGTAACATAAAGAAGTGTAGATAGCGAGTAGTAGATGGGCCAGTACACTTTTGTAATTTACCCTTTGTTAATAGGAGGAAGGCTATGTACTTTAATTTTAGCAAAATAATGCTAATCTGCTCCACTGTCTTTGATGAGAGTTTTTTCTCCTTTGAATGTTATTTTCCTTTATGTAGTAATAGACTCTTTTAAAAAATATACTTTATTGACCCTGCTTCTCTTTCCCTTTTGGTCTTTTAATATAAATTTATCTAACTTTTTACATTCATTTTCACAAAATTTTGGGTTCCAAATTTTCTCCCCATTTGACCCCTCCCCTCACCCCAATACATCGAGCATTCTAATTGCCCCTATCACCAATCGGCCCTCTCTTCTATCATCCCCCCCTTCTCTTGTCCCCATCTTCTCTTTTGTCCTGTAGGGCCAGATGACTTTCTACTCCCCATTAACTGTATTTCTTATTTCCTAGTAGCAAGAACAATACTCGACCGTTGTTCCTAAATCTTTGAGTTCCAAATTCTCCCCATCTCTCCCTCCCACCCGTTCCTTTGGGAAGGCAGGCAATTCAATATAGGTCATATCTGTGTAGTTTTGCAAATGAC
Source organism: Bettongia penicillata ogilbyi (assembly GCA_023548195.1). Lineage (NCBI taxonomy): Eukaryota > Metazoa > Chordata > Mammalia > Diprotodontia > Potoroidae > Bettongia > Bettongia penicillata. The sequence continues at coordinate 3,480,063 of JAJHZJ010000671.1, forward strand.
TTCGATAATAGTCATGTTGTGTAAGACTAACTATATTTCCCTCCATCCGATCCTGCCCCACATTGTTTCTATTCTGTCTTTTGATCCTGTCCCTCCTTGAGTGTTGATTTCAAATTGCTCCCTCCTCCCATTGCCCTCCCTTCCATCATCCCCCCCACCCTGCTTATCTCCTTCTCCCCCACTTTCCTATATAGTAAGATAGGTTTTCATATCAAAATGAGTGTATATTTTATTCCTTCCTTTAGTCGAATGTGATGAGAGTAAACTTCATGTTTTTTTCTCAGCTCTCCTCTTTTTCCCTCCACTAAAAAGTCTCCTGCTTGCCTCTTGAATGAGAGATAATTTATCCCATTCCATTTCACCCTCTTTCCTCCCACTAAATTTCTCTCTCATCATTTACTTTAATTTCTTTTAAGATATGATCCCATCCTATTCAATTCACTCTGTGCTCTCTGTCTCTGTGTGTACGTGCATGTGTGTGTGCACGCACACGTGTACGTGTGTGTGTGTGTGGGTAGTCCCACCAACTACCCAGATACTGAAAAGTTTCAAGAGTTACAAATATTGTCTTTCCATGTAGGAATGTAAATAGTTCACCTTTGGTAAGTCCCTTATCACTTCTCTTTGCTGTTTACTTTTTCATGCTTCTTCTCATTCTTATGTTTGAAAGTCAAATTTTCTTTTCAGCTCTGGTCTTTTCATCAAGAATGCTTGAAAGTCCTCTATTTCATTGAAAGACCATATTTTCCCCTGAAGTTTTATACTCAGTTTTGCTGGGTAGGTGATTCTTGGTTTGAGTCCTAGTTCCTTTGCCTTCTGGAATATCCTATTCCACTCCCTTCAATCCCTTAATGTAGAAACTGCCAGATCTTGTGTTATCCTGATTGTATTTCCACAATACTGGAATTGTTTCTTTCTAGCTGCTTGCAATATTTTCTCCTTGACCTGGGAATTCTGGAATTTGGCCACAATGTCCATAGGAGTTTCCCTTTTTGGATCTCTTTCAGGTGGTGATCAATGGATTCCTTGAATACTTATTTTGCCCTCTGGTTCTAGAATATCAGGGTAGTTTTCCTTGATAATTTCATGCAAGATGATGTCTAGGCTCTTTTTCTGATCATGGCTTTCAGGTAGTCCCATAATTTTTAAATTGTCTCTCCTGGATCTATTTTCCAGGTCAGTTGTTTTTCCAATGAGATATTTCACATTCTCTTCCATCTTTTCATTCTTTTGGTTTTGTTTTGTGATTTCTTGGTTTCTCAGAAAGTCATTAGCCTCCATCTGTTCCATTCTAATTTTGAGAGAACTATTTTCTTCAGTAAGCTTTTGAACCTCTTTTTCCATTTGGCTAATTCTGCTTTTGAAAGCATTCTTCTCCTCATTGGCTTTTTGAACCTCTTTTGCCAATTGAGTTAGCCTATTTTTCAATTTTTCTTCAGCATTTTTTTGGGTCTCCTTTAGCAAGGTATTGACCTGTTTTTCATGCTTTTCTTGCATCTCTCTCATTTCTCTTCCCAGTTTTTCCTCCACCTGTCTAACTTGATTTTCAAAATTCTTTTTGAGCTCTTCCATGGCCTGAGGCCATTGGATATCTATTTTGGATGTTTGGGATACAGAGGCCTTGACTTCTATGTCTTTCCCTGATGGTAAGCATTGTTCTTCCTCATCAGAAAGGAAAGGAGGAAACATCTGTTCACCAAGAAAGTAACCTAATATGGTCTTATTTTTCTTCCCTTTTCTGGGCATTTTCCCAGCCAGTTACTTGACTTCTGAGATTCCTCTCCACCCCCGCCAGAACTGCCCAGCTAGTGCTTGGGGTCTGAGATTCAAATGCTGCTCCCCAGCCTCAGGGCTTTCAGTGGAGGGTGGGGCTGCTATTCAGTGAGAGATTAAGTTCTGGGGCTCAGGTGGGGGCAGGGCAGCCTCCCAGGCTCAGTTCCCTCAGGGTGTTTATACAGAGATCTTCAGTAATGGATTTGAGGTCCCATCTGCTCCAGGAGCCCCTAGCCGGGACTCCCCCCACTGCTGCCTCTGCTGCTGCCTCCTGAGGGGGCCTGAGTTATGGAGACATCCTGCTCCCCTCTCGGCCAGCCCAGAAGTCTCTCTCACTTACCTGTAGCGCCTGTGGGCGGAGGGACTTTCACGGCCACCGGAGGTTCCGTCCCTGAAGCCTGCTTGGATCTGCTCTTCTCGGGGCTGCATGGCCTGGGCAGGGCTGGGCTCTGCTGTCTGGTGCATGATGGACCTTTTGTGCCAGTTTTTCAGGGCTCTCTGGAATGGAAATCTCCTCCACTCCGTTGCTTCGTGGCTTCCACTGCTCCAGAATTTGTGGGGAGTTCTTTTTACAGGAAATCTATGGCTTGTGGGTTCAGAGCTAGCATATGTGACTCTTTCTACTCCACCATCTTGGCTCCTCCTCCCTTTTGGTCTTTTAATGTTCTCCTATCCCCTACATGAGCAGTGCCCTCATTCTTTTATTTATTTATTTTTTTGGAAGTCCAGAATGATTTATTTCCTACCAATCTCTTATAAAAGGAAAAAGTCAAATCTCAGTCCTGTGACATCCAGTTACGGCACAATAGATGAGGCTGGAGATAAAACTGCATCACTCAAAGCCACTGATCAGGTGGGCAATATTCCAATTGGTCCCTCCAGTTCAACTCCTTTCTCAGTCACTGTGGCAATTTTGAACCTGTTGTAAGATCGAGCATCTTGATAGTACAAAACACGCATGCAATGCTCCACCAGCTCCCTTGCTTCTGCCTGGCTTAAAACTGATTTCTCCAAAGTCTCTTGCATCAAGGGTTGGCCCAAGTAAGCACCATAACCAGTGGCCAATGTGGGGGCTTCATAGACTACACCAAGCATGTCCACATAGCCAAGGAAGCTTTCCCTATCAGCATAGCCACCAATGACCATGGTGTTCCAGAGTGGGTTCATCTTGGAGCAGCTGCTGTACATGGCTCTAGTTAACCAAGAGTGGATGGCTTTTGGGCTATAGCTGTGTCCATCACCCAGCAGCTCTTTGTCAATCGCCATCTGGTCAATGACTTGCTTCCCATACTGGAAATCAGCATAATCCCCAGAGGCACCAAGCATTGTATTGTTGTTGATACGCATGATTCAAGAAATATTTCAGAAGCGGGCCAGGAAGCCATAGGAACCCAACATATCGGCTGCAATTATTACACCACCCTCAAATTTCACACCTAGGACAGAGGTCCCTGTAACCATCGGGTTCTGCATCCAAGTAATTGGGCTTCCACAGAGAGTGCTGTCTAGCCCTGGGAGAACTCCCAAGAGAGTCAGGAGGCAGTAGAACTGGCTCGGTGAGGGGCCCCTGGCCCACAAACACAAGCGAGGCTCCAACAACGGTTCCATCTTAGTCACTCTGGTGAAGGGAAATCCAGTGCCCTCATTCTAAGTAGTCTCTCTTATTAAGGAAGAAATTGATTTCATAGCATCAGAATATTAGAATTGAAAGAGACCTTAGTGGTTATCTAATGTCATCCATTCCACTCAGAGACTCTTCTATGACATCTCTGTGAAATGGTTATATATACTCTGTATGAACATCTTTTGGGACACAGACCTCACTCATAGAACAGACTGACTGACTTGTTCCAAATCCTCCCTCCCAACTACTTACAGTACTTGCCCAAAGACCATGCAGTTGAGTCACTGGCATTACCCAAGTTCATATCCTGTTTTCTAATGTTTTTAAATCCTCCATGTTTTGATTTATTGATTTTTGCTTCCTTTCCTTGCTCCTTGGATTTCTCCTGGTAGACACTTAGATCCAGCCCATAGCCTCCTTCTGGAGAATTTTTCACAGTTCCCTTAGAAGAACTCTATTGAGCTCCCTTTTGGCAGCACAGCTTTGTTCACTCAGGTCTATAGTGAAACCCACTGCATCTTTGTATATCTCAAACTGGACGGAAATTAGTCCTTAGGCTTAACAGAAATATTATTTCCTGTTCACTCATTGTTCCTACTCCAACCACTGAGAACCAAAAAAAAGGTCAGTTTTCCACATGAAAGTCCTTTAGATACTTGAAGACAGTGTTTATTTCTTCACTAAATTATCTCCAGGCTAAACATCCTTGGGTACTTTAAGCAACTTAAGAAAGACTTGGTTTAGATTGCCCTCCTGGTCATTGGAGGTATTCTAGTTTGGTTTTCTTCCAATGTTTTTTCTCAGTCCCTCCTCTCTTCTTCTTGATGCTTTCTCTCTTAGCAGTCTTGTCAGCTCTCAAAGGTTCAATTTTCAACTCTATATGGATGATTCCCAATTCTCTATATCCAATCCCCTAATCGATTTCCTGAACTTTAATCCCATAGTACTCATCCACTGCTAAACATCTCCTCCTGGTTGTTCTAGAGGCACTTAAATTCAGCATGCTCTGAATGGAATTTAGTTCTTCCCTCTGTATACCCAGAGCATCATGGGATCATATAGATTTAGAAGTGGAAGAGAACTGAGAGTTCATCTAGTTTAGTTCCCCTCCTCCCGCGCTTTATTTCACATAGGAGAACAAGGTCTAGAGAGATTTCTTTGATTTCTCAAGTGCAGAAAGTTAGTAAGCAACAAGGCTGGGATTTAGGATTTGAGTCATTCCTCCTCTTAACACTCCTGTAAGTAGTCGAGGGCACCACCATCCTTCCAGCCACCTACATTTGCAAAAACCATCCCCAAGTTCTCAGTCCAACCTCCTTCAACACTCCCACATCCAATCAGTTGCCAAGTCTTACTAACTTGAATTTTACACCATTTCTCACATCTTTTCCCCACCGTTTTGTTATGGCATTTATTTACCCTCTGTTCTCATAATTGATTTCCCTGTCTCTATCTTGCCTTGCTAATTTATCCTCCATGCAACTGAAAAATTGATTTTCCTAAGGTGCAAATCAATTAGCAATCATTTCTTTAAGTGTTAGCTATGTACAAGGGACTGTGTTAGGCGCTAGTGTAGAAAGGCAAAAATAGTTCTTGGCCCCAGGGAACTTGGAATCTAATGGGGAAGATAAAATACAAAAAAAGGTTGCAACGTAGTGGATTTGGGGGAAGTCAGTCAAAGAAGTCTCAAAGTAGTGGAGCTGGGAGAAAAATTGACCCATTATTCCAAATGTGATCTGAATAAGGCAGAATAGTGAGAAATGCTGCTCCTTGGGTCAGGACTCTTTTTCTGTTAATATACCATTTTGTGCTAGTCACTCTATAGATTTCATAGTTCAATTAAAATTGTCAAGTTCTCTTTTAAAGTTGTCTCCTCCATCTTGCATTTATACAGTTATTAATCAATCAATTAAGTATCTTAATCACTTATTCATTCATTTATTTGTCTGTTTGCAAACCTAAATATGAAGTCCTTAAATTTCTTGTTAAATTTGGCCTACCTTTTCAACTTGCTAAGATCTTTTAAAATCTCATTTCTGTTATGTAATGTGTTAGCTATTCTTCTCCGTTTTGTGTCATGCACAGAATTGATACACATGCTTTCTGCCTTCATTCAAGTCCCTGAAAAAATTATAAAAATGTTGGTCTTTTTCTTTGTCTATGGCCATTTTCATAGGTTTAAGCTATTTATATTGTAATTTATGTTTGTCGTGGTTGTTTTCTATAAACATTTCAAGAGAGGCTTCAATGAGTGCCTTGTTGAAATCAAGGCACATTATATCTCAGCCTTCCCCAAACTTACCCATCTAACAATCTTGCAATGTAAAATAAGAGATTAGATTGAAATGATTTTTTTCACATTGAACCCATACTAGATCCCAGTGATTAATACTTCCCCTTCTAATAATTCTTTCTGGGATTTTTCTGCTGATAGAGAACAAGTTCATCTTAGAATTTGTCCCCCTTTTAAAACTGAGATAGTATCTACTTTCTTTTCCAGCCTCCTGGCCCTTTGCTAATCTCCATAGTTCCTCAAAGACAAATGTTCAGCAATCACATATGTAAGTTTTATTTTGGCAGGGGGGGAGTGTATTCTGGGAGTTATAATTTCTCCTGGTTAAAAACTCCAATTAATTTAGATTAGTTATCTGCTCTCTTACAATCCCTTCAGATCAATTTGTGACTTCAGTTTTTTCTTCATCACATTTATCCTATCATTTCAAATTTGATGATAATTTATATGCATGGAGATCACAGAGGCAAAATAAGATGAAAAGTTCTCAATTTGCAGTAGATAGCCTAACTCACACTAAAATTGAATTGGTGATTTTGTCATTTTTCCAAGGAATATTCATATCTTAAAAAGAGGATGGCAGGGAGGATAGCTTAGAGAAATGCATCACTAATCTTGGAAATTTCTAGCACTGTGGAATTTTCAGGTACTGGGGAGAGGTTTGGGAGGCAAGAACATCTTCAGACCATATTACTTGCTGCTCTATCATTGTGATCACTTAGCCCCAATCAGAAACTGTGCTATTCTGTTCCTATGCTTTTCAGTATCATTTTTTTTTTTGGTTCTATAAGCATGTGCCATCCATTACTCTCTACACAGCCTTGCACTAGCCCCACATGCACTATTAATAAAGTTTGCTAAACTTCCAAGAAGTCCAAGGGTCATTTATCTCACTAGACTCAGCACAACATTATTGATTCCTGTCTGCTGCATGGGTGGTCTTTTGACCTTATTGAATGCCCCATAGCCTGTTCTTCCTGTCCTTTGAGGAGCAAACTTGTCTATTCTCTGATTTCCCTTGCTGCAGGCTAGTGCCTAGAAAAATCTGTCAAGTAACAGAGAAGTTCAAGGTTATCTCATCCCTCAGAGAAGTTAAGTCTTATCAGCTTTCAGCACCCCTATCCCATTGGTGTGTAGTTAGACTTGCTAAAGTTTTTCAGAGCAATCGCATTGCACACTGTCCCTGCTAACCCAACTTTAGCTCCAGAGGTGACCTTTCTCTAGGCTGCATTATTTATTTGTATCTTGCAGACCCACAAGGGAAGTACATTTTGACCCCCAAACAAAGATTGCTGTCTCTTACATGACCTCAAAATGTTACCCTGAACATTGCTGCCTATAGGGAGATTTTATAGAAGTTCACTGACTTCTTACATTAGCTGCTTGGTATATCCTAATATAATTGAAGAATCCCTTGAATGATCCACTGTACTCTTGATGAAAAAGATTCTTTAGATCTCTCTGCTTTTAAAGGCAACTCCAAGTGTGGAGTGAACAATGAATCATTTCTTGGGGTGAGGGGGAGTGCAGAGTTAAAGTACAGAATTTCCTAATTCTCATGACAATAATTAGTTCATATTTATATGGTGCTATAAGACATGCGAAGTATTTTGTGTATGTTAACTCATTTGACCTCTTAACTGTCAGATAAATCCTTTTATAAATCCCATTTTATAGATCAGAAAACTGGGTCTCAGAGAGGTGAATTGACTTGCCCTGGGTTACGCAACTGGTAAGTAAATATCCTAGGGACTTGATCCTAGGTCTTCCTGACTCCAAATACAGCACATTATTCACTATAATGTGCTGCCTCTCTAATTATATGATTTTACCCATTTATTAGCCTCCAAGTGGGTCTATAATATGACATAGCCAATTTGTTTAAGCAAACAAATTGGGATTCATACATCTAAATGGATGCTCTCCTCAATGTAACTGACATAATTTATCTTGGAAGACTTATGCTCTTCTCCAATGAGGCTGCAATGGCTCAAAATGTTTTGAACTCTTGGAATTATCAAAGGAAAACAAAACAAAAAGTCTACCTGAAATGACCCCCAAAGTACTTGATTTATCAGACTTGATGCCAAATGAATTTTGACAGATTACAAAAATTACATGTACCCTCAAAGGATGAATATTTTCCCATCATTGAGAATTTCTCAATAACTATGACATAGCCTCTGAAAGTAATCCCCTAAAAGGAGTGTCAAACTTGTTCTTAACAATGATAGTTATCATTATTTTAGACGTATATATTCCTAGGATGACTATTTGAAATGGAGAAGTGAACAAAGATTTATTATCTACTCTCTATGTTCTAGACACTGTGCTAAGTGCTAGGGATACAAGGAAAGGCAAGAAACAGTGTCAACTCTTAAGGAGTTACAGTCTAATGGAGGGGGAGACAACATGTAAACACAACATATACAGGATAAGTAGTAGATGATGTTAGAGGCAAGACACCAGCAACTAGAGGGATCAGAAAAGGCCTTTTTGTAGAAGGTGAGATTTTAGCTGTGACTTGAAGGGAGCCAGTGTGTTTGTGCTTCATTGCCGAAGAAGACCATGCCATCAGAGAAATAATGACTTGCACCTGACTTTGTTTTGAGTGAGGGAGGGCTGTGCAAGTCACCAGCCTCACTTCTCCTCCTGAGCCATCTGAATCCAGTGACCAGATATTCATCAGGATGACTGGAGATGACCCAGGATGAGGCAATTGGGGTTAAGTAACTTAGCCAAGGTCACACAGCTAGTGAGTGGCAAGTGTGGGAGGTGAGATTTGAACTCAGGCCCGCCTGACTCCTGCACTGGTGCTCTATCCACTGAACCACCTAGCGGCCAACCAAGGGAGCCAGTAGTCCAAGATGAAGAGGGAAAGAGATCCAGGCAAGGGAGATAGAAAAAATTCCCAGAATTGGAAGAGGGATTTGCTGGTGAGGAACACAAGGGAAGTCAGTGTCATAGGACAATAGAGTAAATGGAGGAAAATAAAGTGTCAAAAGGCTACACCCAAGGACTTGGAAGGCCACATGTGGCCCTCAAAGCTGTCGATTCCATGGCCCTGGACCCAAAGTACATAGTGATTTTTTGACCTTTGGGCCTAATATTCTCCTTTTAATCAAATACAGTTATTTGGATGTTGTAAGGTTTATCAGTGTTGTTTACCATGTGCTTTGGGCTACTTCCTTTCCTTTTGTAATGGAGTGACCTACCAATGAAGACTCAGTCCTTATAGCATGTATAATATCCATGTGAACCTGCCTCAGGTATGATGAAAGGTCTCTTTCCCTCCTTTCTTTCGAACAAGCATAGTGGCCCTCTGGCTGCTTCCTGTCAGCCTACTAAATGGTAACAAAAACCTTTTTAATTGGTTGCTGACCTAGAACTGAGTGTGTAAACAAAAACTTCAATTTGAAAGCTCTCCTTCTTTCCTTGCAACTTTCAAGTGAGCAGGAAGAAATGCTATGGGCCTCAAGATAGGAGAGAGGTAGGAGTAATTACCATTCCTTGAACCACCACTAAGACACTTTTTTTCTGGATCTTTGATTTGATGATATAGTTAAATTAAGTCACATACATCTTAATGGTTGGTTCTGTCAGTGTAAACACAGACTTTGAGGAGTTTAGTAAAAGTAAACATTTTTTAAAAAACATGGCTCAGGATCAAGAAATAAGAGGCTAAAGGCTACAGAGAAGCCTTATACCTATATATCACTATTTTATGTTTCTATTTACATTATATTAACACTTTCTTCAAGAAGAGATTGGGAAGGCATTGGATGAATGAAGGCATATGATAACACAAAAATGAAATTATATATGTTATATGCATAGGTATATGTGATATGATAAATATATGTGTTAATAAAGGATAAATGACTAATTACTAATGTGAAAGTCATTCCTGAATTAGTAAGAGTTCAAATCCAGCCTCAAACATTTATGAGCTATGTAATCTTGGGCAAGGCTCTGTTTAATTTAGTATCTTCAATTGTAACATGAGGATAACAATAGCACTTTCCTTCTAAGTTTATGAGAATCAAATAAAATAGTATCTGTAAATCTCTTAACATAGTGGCTGGAATTTGGTAGGTACTGCAATATCCAGATGAAGAACTGATAAACAAAAGCATGTATAGAATGATCTTACACACACACACACACACACACACACACACACACATACACATACCTAATGGTAGGCATCTCTAGGGAGAGAAGAGAGGAAGAGGAAGAAAAAAAAGAAATTTACATGATAGCTTTATTATATATTTAAAAGAACTAGCAAGTTGTACATAATAGATTTGCAGTTTCATGTGTAACCATCTTTTTAAAAAATTATACTATGCTATGGAAATGCTTGTTTTATTCCATAAATTAAAAATAAAATAAATAAGAATATAAGAAAATAACTGCTAAGATGAAAATCATTATTGAATTAGTGGAAAAAAAGAGAAGATATGATATACAAACAAAATAGTTCCATTTTGGAACTATTTAAATATGTGCCCGAAAATGGCATATAAATTACTTTTCATTAACATGGATTATCACCACTTTTATAGCAATTTAATGGATGAAAAAGCAGTTGCCATAACAAAGAGGTCTAAAGACTCTAGGAACTAAGTCAGCCAGTAAAATTCATCTCCTTGCCAAATAAAAAGAAAAGGAAGCCAAGTATGACACTGCTTTAGAGCATAAACTTGGAAGATGGCAGATTATCTGGACCAGTAGTGCCTTATAAATGAGTGAGAAGCAATAGAAGAAAAATCCACTTTACAGAAGCTTGCAGTGATACTCAGTTGAGTCATATCACTCTAACACCATTTAAGGATAAAGCTGGATGGAAGGCAACTGGTGACAAGTAGAAAAGAATTATTCAAGATTTCTATGACAAACATGTTTTATCCATCAAAGGGTGGAGCAGCTCCAGCCCCAGTGCACTGCACTGTGGAAGCTGAAAAGAACTTAGGGAGATAAAGACTAGAAGAGAAACTGAACCAAAGTGAGTATACAATGGAGGTCCATGCTGAGGATATTGACAGAATGATTCTTGGGATAGACAAAAGAAGGGAAGTTATTCAATGTTTGGAAAAAGATCACAGATATCACTTTTCATTAAAAATAGATGATTAAGGGAGGATTAATTACTGCTGGTTTGACTATTTTTTGAACCTTTTAAAAATATTTGAGACACGGCAATATATAGTGGGTAGAGAGCTAGCTTTGTTGTCAGGAAGATCTGGGACTAGTGCCTCCTGTATGCTTGGGTACTGAGGAAACAAATATAAAAGTTAGGAGAGAATTCCTACTCTTAAGGTATTGTATAATATCTACTAACCATAGACTGAAGAGAAGTCAAGTAAAAGAAAGTCAATGAGAATATGTGAACTCCCTATGCATGCTTTATGACTAGACATGGATAAGAATTACACATAATGAGAACATTACCATTTTCACATCACTGAGATCATAAATACACTGAAACATGTTTTTAACTTTTAAAAGTTACTCTGAGTTCTTTTCAATCCTCCTATGATGTATGGATTTAACATAAATCCTATGTCTTTAGGATTAAATGGAAGGTGTTAATCTCTTTCTGGGTATAGTTGGGATTAGATGTTCTGGGATAAGGGGATTTTTAGGGAGAGGATGCTTTGGCATGTCTTCCTTGTTTTTTTATGAAATCATCTGTTTTCATCATGGCTATCACTATCCATTTCACCAGAACCCATGAGGACAACTGATCTAATAGAAACATATTTGTCAATTCAGGCTTCTCTTGCAATATGATGGCATCTTTTATCAAGATATATAAATACACTTCATTAGCATGGGGCATTGCTCAAGGACCCCTTTGCCTCAAAGTGTTGTTGTTGGCTTTCAAAGGGGATCAATGACAAGAGTGCGTGATGACTGACATCTTGACTTGAGGCTTGAATTGGATTTAAGTGAGGCAGAGTTTCACAAAGTCGTAAGCTTCACTCTCTCTTCCAGAATAGTTGAGGTCCAGTGGCAAGACAAAAGTCAAGACCATTAGCAATGGCCCAGGATGCAATGAATGGGTTTGGCATCTTCAATGTCTTACCAAGCTCTAAGTGCTCCACAGTGCTTGCTTCAGCAGCCTTCATGGCCTGAACTTAAATGATTTGTCGATTTGGAACTATTTCCAGGTGTCTTTTTTGCTGGTGATATCTACTCTTTTAGTCCCAAGTTACTCCTACCCTCTTAGAGCAAAGCAAGCAAACTCCCATAGAACATGAAATGTACATAATGAGTTTTTAAAAGAAGTTTGACCATGCCAACATTTGGCTAAGATATTCTAGAAGGTTAAAAATCATCCCTTCTTACAAGGTTCAACTGACTGTTTCAGGGTCCAAGAAGAATGATGTTGGTGACATATGTTATTAGCAGCAGTTATACCAATTAACTTGGTATTTGTACTGATGACTCTTCCCTATTCTGTACAACTAAAACAAAAGTTTATTTGCATTACCTTCCCTCAATATTATAAATCATCTGGTGACTTGGCTGGCATCTTTCAAAACAGTGAAGTTTGTCTCTGTTGCCTTTCCATCCACCCTTTCAGTGACCTTCTCATAAGTTCTAGTGCCCCTAGCTTCCACAGTCACATCCCACTTGATTTCCATCTTATACCTTACTCAGGTGAGTTGTGAATTGCCTTGGTCAAATGTATTCCCTACAGGTATTTTTTGGTACCCTATAACTAAATGTGTATCCACTCTATATGACTCTATATGCATTAGTGGGAAAATATGATTCGGGTTTTTTCTTTTTGGGTAGAAAGTTACATAAATTTTATGTGTTTGCATCACATTTTGAATATGTATTTTGGTTAATGTTAATTTCATATTAGCAACTGAATAGGAAGCTGATCAATGGAGCTTTGAGAGCTACAGATTTAGTGGTAATAATCATGCATAGGGGTTACCCCCAAGTTTCTGACAGTGATTTGTAGCAATCATTCTCCCTCTAGGGAAATCTTCACTTGAGAGTCATGGTCAGTTGAGGGAAAATGAGCCACGGAGAAAGATAGAGTATCTTTGAGAGGGCGGGGGTGATGGAGAAAATTGCATTGTGGCTTTACTTATAATGAGCAAGAAGATACTACACTGGTCAGTCTGGCTTTGAGTAGAAATAAAGGATTATATATAAGTTAAAACAACTTAAATGCATGTGCTGAGGATCTGAAATGGTGATAGTTAGGTTTTCATAAATAGCGTTTGAAAGCAGGCCATATTTTCCAGTCACCTAATAAATATATAAATTATATATATATATATATATATATATATATATATATATATATATATATATAATAAAGCTCAGTTTATGAGTTTTATATACTCTGCCCAGAATCAGATATTTCAGTTATTAACTTAAGACAGGATGTCTTGTCCTTGTGCTCGGGAGGACAGAGTCCTATGGTGAGAATCTGCTGATGTTTATGTGCTGTCAGAGGACCTGGACTGTTAGGAGAGTCCTTGGCAGGCTAGGGACTTGTGAGCAAACTTGGCTCATAGGATCTTATCTGAGGCAGAGCAATCTGGGACCCCACCTTAATTTGAGACTAGGTAGGAGTAGACAGAGGCAACCCATTGTGACATTCTAAACCAGTTTTCCAATTGATATGAAGTCATTTCAAAAGATGTCTCACAGCTTGGAAAGTTCTACAACATCCATGTGAAATTCCTCTTCAGGGGCCAGAAAGATGCCTGGTTCTGTCCACATTTGGGAGATTATTGGTGGGATGGCAAATCAATCTGCACTCACCTTTAAATCTCTTTCCAGTATAGCCTATCTCTTTTACGTACAATAGAATAACTGGATTAACTCTGAGGGACAGACATAAAATTTCTATAAGCTTGGCATTGGACAGAAGTCTGTTTACATATCAACTTTATCCATGGAATAAAAGACAAGGAGAAAAAAAGAGGGGCATGTACTTTTCTCACTATTGTTCAGCAACAAGAGAATGTCAGATTCCTCTACTTTATCTGGACTTCTCTATCTCTCTTTTTTCCCCCTGCTAAGTAAACAGTAGAACTTCATCCATTATTCAGCTATCAGACACTGTCAGGATTTTCTGGCTGTGGAACTTGGGAGTTCTTACGTTTCTTTCAAAATGTGGAAAATTGTATTTGCAAAGCTGCTGGAAAGGGAAATAAAGAGAGATATCAACTTCTACAAAATAATTAATCCTTGTGAGCATCTCCCCCAGAGGGCTGACTGGAGTTTTTCTTTAGTAATGGGAATTTAATTTTATCCTTTCTTTTTGGTTGTCGTTATTCACATTTAACTACCTGTAGCAAGTGCTATGAAGGATCAGGATCACTGTAAAAACAGAATCTGGGCATAAAGAGAAGGAAGTGCTTTGAAAGTGTACCTCATGAGAAAATTCGGAGAAGAGCAGTGGACTTTTTGTATGATAAAGCTAGTTAATAAACAAGCTCCCGCCCCCTCCCCATTCTTTCCAAGCTTTTCTCTCAGTGCCTTGGGCAGCCTTTCTGCCATATTTTCAATGTTGAATGCAACAGTTTAAAGCTTTTTAAATCCATTTCCTGTGTCACCAGCTGAATGTGGCAGAATGTCTACTTGAATGGGAGGACACTGCATATGTAAATATATTACTTCCATCTATGTATCTGTCAAGGACAGTGATCTGAACTGCAAGGGTCCAGTCAACGTTATCTAATCGTGGTTCTTCTTGTTTGATTGTGCTTTTTCAGTTTCCTTTTGCTGAGTTTTCATCTCTTTTCTGCCCCATAACTATGGATATGCCCCCAGTTTCAACCTGGGTCCTCTTTTTATCTTTTACTACACTCTCTTAGTGACCTCATCAGTTCCTATAAGTTAAATTATCGTCTGTATGCAGACGGTTTCAGATGCATACATCCAGCTGTAATCTGCCTCTGGAACTGCAATTCCACATTATCAAGCCGCATTTGAATATATTGAAATGGATGCCCTACAGGCATTTCAAACTCAACATGTCCAAACTAGAACTCATATTTTCTCCAAATCTCCTTTCTCTCTCCTCCCTAACTTTTCAGTTTCTGTCATAGGTACCGTCAACTTTCCAGTCACCTAGTTCCTCAACTTTGGAATCATCTATGACTAGTCACTTTCCTTCTCTTCTGTTCCACCATATCCAATCAGTTGTCAAGTCTTATGAATTCTGCCTCCACCACATCCCTTGAATCCACTCCCTTTTTACGCACAAGACCATAACCATAGTCAGGTACCCATAATCTTTAGTCTGAACTAGCCTCCTAATTGGCCTCCCTGCTTCCAGTCTTTCCCCTCTCCAAATCATCCTCTATGCTTCTGCTAAGATAGTCTTCAGTTATAAGTTTGACCTGATTACTCCCCTGCTAAAAAAAAAAAAGATTCCAGGAGCTCCCTATTGACTCTAGGATAAAATGTCCTATTGACATTTAAAGTCTTTCACCAATTGGTTCTATTTTACCTTCCCAGGTTTGTCTGGCATTATTATACCCCATTCATGGTCTTTATCCATAGTTCAGCCAAACTGATTTATTTTCTGTTCCCTCTACTTAGCAGCTCATATCTTGCCTCTATGCTTTTGTACAGGAATCCTCTCCTGCCCTCCCACCTTGCCTGAAATGTTTGCTCCTTAACTCAGCCTCCCAGAATCCTCAACTTTCTTGAAAACTCAGCTTAGGTATCTTTTCAAATACTAACTTTTCCACTTGTTAGTGTATCTTACAAAATCACTTTGTATTTATTTTGCATGTATTTAGTATTTATTCATATTTGTATGCATCAACTTCAAGGTAGAGACCTCCCAACTCTCTAGACTCTCTTCCTCTGCTGGGGCTTTCTTATTAACCTCACATCCACCTGCCCTGAGATATCAAGATGCTTCCCCAGAGGAGCAACCACATGGCTTCAGCTCACTGCTAGGTAGAAACTTGGTATGGGATGATTACATATCTGAAATCACAACTGTAGACCTGGATTTCTCATCTCATTTATAAAGGTCAGGTACAATGACACCATTACCCCTTAAATATGAAACAGTTACTTAACGGGAAGACAAAGTCATGAATACTTAAAAAAACCCAAAAAACCAAAACACTCCACTAATAAATGTGAGTTACACTTTCCTACCAATGCTCATAGTGTCTGATAAGACAACAGGCACTAACTTGTTTAAGTTTAATAGTAATAACAACCTCATATTTAAATAGTACTATATAGACATGAAATACTTCATATGTACATTTACTGTGATACTCACAACAACCCTGCAAGATAGAGTCATTCTTTTGTAGATGTAGGAACTTGAGAGGTTGACTAGTTAGCAAATAATGGAGTTGGGGCTTGAACCCTCATGCTGACCTTTCTACTATACATGAAATCCTGATGGCTTCATGCAATGGATTAGTGCCTTAGGGACACCATGACCAAAAAAATAAATAAACCCAACCCAAACTGAAAAAAACCCTTTCCTCCAACTAGTTTGTATTCTTTTAGATAATCTTCATATTCTCTCCTTGTGAGATCATGAGATTCTGTGGAACATAAGGCAGGTCTACTTTGTGTGAATGAAGTTTCATGATGAAAAGTACTATGGAAACATGGGAATATCATTAATTGGGCTGTAGAACTTTCAGTACCTGTAGTCAACTAAAATGACCTGGCTATTGTCATTATTATTTCTGTGTCTGATATAGATATATTGGTTGCTTGTCTTCACTTGTGCCCCCCCTTTCCTCTCCTTGATTGGAGGATGAAGAGTAGAGAGATGGGCTAGTGGAAGAGAAAGAGAAGATTTGTGAAATCTGTAAATATTTTATTTTTTCTATCCTTTGATGCTTTATGACTCTTATTTCCTAAAATTCAACACCTGCCTCTATTGCAAAATATCCAGAAAAGAAGACATCATTATCATCACTTTCATCATCGTCATCGCCATTATCATCATTAATTACTATGCCTTCTATATTGACTTAGAGGAATAGGTCACTATTTTGCTTCAAAAAATCCAACTGTACTCAGGGATACATCATGAACAGCCTATGAGATCTGTATGGGGTCTCGGGCATGCAGAACTGAATTGGGGGCAATTTATACCCTAAAGCATTGCCAGAGGACATCATCATTTTACAGCTTCTAATTTTCACCTCAGTGACCTGTAAATTCTTCTGGAGAACTAATAAGATTAAATTCCTGTCTCATACCCTGGTTACCTTGTACAGTTTCACAAAGAGTATGGCTCACATTTACCTTATAGAGTAATGCACAAGTGTCTTACTCTCTGTGTCACACAAACACACTCACACACACACACATGTTCCAGTTCTACTATATTCAGAAAAGAAAAAAAAAACCAAACCTCTGGGGTATAGTGCTTTGTAGTTTGAAGTTATAATTGGTTGCCTGCCTCCTTGTCATTATATTCCTGTTGATCAGCAAAGATTAGGCTGAACCAGACTCTTTTCAGCCATTGTTCTGAACCAGACCCTTTTTAGCTATTATCTGTTCTGAAGATCAATACAGGCTGCTTGGGCCAAATGGATCATGGGAAATGAAAGTCAAATTGACCATGGCAGATTTTTGCCAACTCAGCCATATGAGACCTGATTTTTCTATACCTACTAATATGGTCGGAGAGGCCTTCCTTAGGACTCTCTTAAGAAAAAGAAAGTATGCTGCAGCAGCCCAAAGGGTAAAGCAATCTTACATCACATTATAAAAGGTATACTTTTCAGGACAAGAGGGGTAAGGCCTCTTGTTCCCTGCCTTGGACCACATCAACTTTGTGTGATCAGTCTTAGAAAGAATACCGATAAACTGGAGATTATATAAGGCCAAGGAAAGGTTGAGGGCCTGGAGATCATGCCTAATGAGAATCAATGGAAAGAACTGGGGATAGAGGCTGCAGAAGAGTGGACATGGGGACCCAAAAGCTCTCTAAGTAACTAAAGACGTGTCATATGGATGAGATATTGGACTTGTTCTGCTTGGTCCTTGAGGACGGAACTAAAACAACTGGTTTAATGAATCAGCTAATTAATTAAATTATTTACAAAGAGGCAGGTTTAGGTTTATATTATTACATATTGTATATATTAGGTTTATGATATAAGGGAAAACTTCCTCACAATGATAGTTGTCCAAAAGTGATGTAAGTAGTGACTTCGTCTCCCTAGAACTCTTCAAGGCAATGTTGGATAACCACTTGGAAAAAATGCCTTAGATAGAATTCTTATTCAGGTCCAGGTTAGATTAGGTGACCCTGAGAAA
Organism: Bettongia penicillata ogilbyi; assembly: GCA_023548195.1. NCBI lineage: Eukaryota > Metazoa > Chordata > Mammalia > Diprotodontia > Potoroidae > Bettongia > Bettongia penicillata. The sequence goes on from JAJHZJ010000671.1 coordinate 3,498,050, forward strand.
CAAAGCAGAACCAATGAACCAAAATCCTTTTCAGTTTTCACCTTCCTCTTATGATTATGAACGCTGAGAAAATCTAGAGGCAGTTGCTCCTACCTTTATTTTTCATACCTGTTCTCTGCTACTCTCCTTTTGATTATAGATTTTTTTTTGAGGTGGGGAGGAGATCGTTTATATCTTTTATGTGCACAGAGACACACAAAACCCTGAACAAGAGTTAACTAGTATCTTGTGAATGTGTCCACACACTAATTTTAGTGAAACCCATTTTTTTGAAGCTCTGTTTGGATATTATTAGACTCCTCACTTAAATTAATTCCTTTTTTCTCTGAACTGTTGCCCTGGCATTAGCATAAGGTAATTCTTCTCTCTCCCTTTTTAAATATACTGGCACTTTATTGAATATGTTGGTTATGCTGAACATTAAAATAATGACTAATACACAAGGGGCCAATTTAGTAGGAACCCTTAATCATGGCTTCCTGCAACTGGGCCCCTGTTGGAAATATATAATTACAGATTAGTAATTGTAGATAACAGAGCACTGGAAAATTGAGGGCATTCCATTAGAAGTCAGCCCCCTAGCTCTTTTAAATGTAGGTTTTAAAAAATGAAGTTATCTAGGGTGTAATATCCTATTTTATCTCTAAGTCTTTCCTTCCTTACCTCTTTTGGCCTCGCACTTCAGTCTTTATCATTTCCAGTTTGATGAAGCCTAGAGTTTGAAATGACCAGGATATTCAGGAAAGAAACAAACTCTGTTTTTCTGGGTAAGATTAGGATTTTATTCTTACCCTCTAGACCTTGTTAGGCGTGAGAAATACTTCAGGGGAAAGACTGGTTTTTGGAAGTCATTTTTACACTAATCTAATACCTAGCTTTTCTGAAAAGATTCATGTGTTTCTTTCTCTATATTTATATAATTTAAAACATGGTTGCCTTATTAAATTCTATTTGTCAGAGAGTAAAATATTCAGTCTAGATGTCTTCCATTAGACTGGGAGCCCCAGGGACTGTCTTTTGCCTTTCTTTGTATCCCTAGAGCTTAGCACAATGCCTGGCATGTAGTAGGTGCTTAACACATGTTCAAAGACTGACTGAGGTGTAAAAAGCTGTGTATATATGTCATATTATGGGATGATCCAACTGATTCACGAAACATAATCTGACAACCTCAAGACCTGGCCTTGTTTCTTGTTGATAATAAGTGCTTAACAAGGGCTTGTTGGAATTAATTATTAGTATTCCCATACTGCCTTAAGGTTTCTAAAATTCTTTGTAAGCATCTCATTTGATACACATAATGATTGCATGAGGTAAGTACCACCATAATTCTCCCTTGTGCAGACTCAGAAACTAAAACAGAGACATTAAATGACTTGCCTATGGCCACATAATGAGCCATCAAAGAAGGTCTAATTAGAACATGTCTCTCCCTGCCCCATGTCCAGCATGCTTTCCACTTCACAGGGCACAGTGCTTGGCACATGTTAGGCACTTAAATAAATGCTATCGAATCATTACACTGTTCGACCTCAGGTTATAGAGGTGAAGTATCAACATAATGTGGTGGGAAAAAAAACAACAACACATAAACCATTGTATTTGGGGTCAGGAAAGTTGAGTTTCAGTCCTAAATCTTTCTCTAATTGACAATTACACTTTAAAAAATTGCCTCTTTGAGCTTTATTTTCTATATCTATACAATGTCTTGAGCCAATTTCTCAATAAGCATTTGTTATGTGTCACTGTATTTGTAGGCACTGTGCTAAGTATTGGGGATACAAAGAAAGGTAATGGGCCACCTGGGTCCTCAAGACCCAAGAGCAAGTCAAGTGAGGGAGGCAATATGAAAACAATCATGTCCAAACATGATATATACAATAGAAAGTGGAAATCATCTCATAGGGAATGTACGGGTACTAAAGGGCACTGGGAAAGGCTTCTTGCAGAAGGTGGGATTGTAGCTTTGACTTGAAGGAATGAAGGGGAGCTAGAAGATGGAAACGAGGAGAGAGAAAATTCCAGGCATTGGAGAGATCCAGCGAAAATATCGTCATAGTAGGGAGATGCAGCATCATGTGAGCAATAGCAAGGAGATCTGGGTCATTACATTTCTGAGTGTATGAGTGGGTAGGTTGGTGGGGTGGAGTAAGATGTAGGAAGACTAGAAAGGCAGCCAGACTATGAAGGGCTCTGAATCTTATATCTGATCCTGGAAATAACAGGGAACCACTAGAATTTATTGGTTATGGGGTAGGAGGGTATGTGTGTGTGTGACATAAATCTGTTATTTAAAGTTTATTTGCCAACTGAGTTATTTTTTTTTAGATAAAATTGACTTAGGCCAAACTTTGGCATATTGCTTTGATTTATCCCCAAATGAGAACATCATATCTTGTCTGAGTACCACTATCCTACTACATCAATAGGATGAAAGGAGACAAGCAAGTACATAGTAATGCTGAAAGACCACTGTATTTGTAGTCAGGGGATCTGAGCTTGACCATTTACTACTGTGTAACCTTGGGCAGGTCACTTCAACTTTCTGAATCTCAGTTGCCTTCTGTGTAAAATGAGGTAGCCAGACTAGATGATTTCACAAGTCTTTTCTGATTCTAACTCTGTGAATTTTGTTTATTTATTTAGCTTCAAGACCAATGATCTTTCCACTGCCCTATGCTAAGATCTTATTATTTTAGTTTTTAGGTCATTTTAGGTCACAACATTTTGGGTTGTGTGACAGAAGAGACCAGGATTCCTACTGATTCCTACTATTCCTTTCCTGCTTGCTAGAATCTGTCAGAGTTTGAACAATGCTGGAATAACCTCAAACGATCTAGGCTCCTCTACATACCATGATGAAGCTTTGAAGAAGGATATTTGTGGAGGTACTTTTTTAGTTCTGGGGAGTTGAAATTTACATAATGAAGATGCCATTTGGCTGTGAACAGTATCAGATCTGAAACAAGAGTTATTTGCAATTTGTATGCTCATCCTATTGAACAATAAGCTCCTCAAGGATAAGAAATAAGACTTCCTCATGCCAGTATCCATCTCCTTGAAACCTAGTACAGTACCTTGCACATGGAAAACCCTTAAATAATCTGATGAATTGGATTTTATGGAAGAGAAAGAACAGAAGGAATCTCTTTGACTCAGAGAGAATGTGGTCAAGTAATCTGGAAACCTTCGTGCTAAAAAAAAGAAGAAAAAAGAAACTTTCATATAACCCTTATATATGTTCCCTTATCTCTTGTAATATGCCCACCCTCCTAGTTCAAGACACTCAGATTCTTACATTTCCCAATAGCTTCCCTGTTTCCTCTCTCTAATCAGTCCTCCAGACAGGCTGTAAAGTAATTTTCCTAAAGTGCAGGTCTGAAAACATATTTCCTCCTACTGAAAAAACAGAAACAAAAAAAATTCTTCCATGGCTCCGTGTTTCCCTTAGGATAAAAACAAATCCAAAAACCTGACACTTTGAGCCCTACAATATCTGATTCTAACCTTTATATTCCAGCCTTATTTTGCTTTTTTCCAGTTTATGCCCTTTCTTTGAGCCAAACTGGACTGTTTCATCAGCTACTACTGTCATCCACCACTTCTCTGCCTTTGTATGAGCTGTCTGCCTTCCAGGAAGGTGTTCTCTTCTTGCCTTCTTCTTAGAAGGCTTATATTTATTCAAAGCTCAATTTAGATGCCTTGGTCTCTCTAAGAATGTCCCCTCAGTTTTTAGTGCCTTTTCCAGTTTCTTTGCCTTTACTTACCTGGGTACTCTGTGGTATCTCCAATTAAAAGGTAAATTCTTTGAAGGAAGCACCATTTTCATTTCATTTAGGGGATTTTTTTATCCTCATGTTACAATGTCTTGTGCATAATTGATACTTAAGATTTGTTAAATTCAGTTGTTTCTGCAAATGATCTCCTTGCCCTGAAGTGAGTATCTCAGAGGTAAGGATTCTTAAAGATGGACAGCACTTTATTTTTGGTGGCCTATACTGGATAGTTACGTACGAAGAAAATGCCTGCCTTCATGGGAAATTATGAAAACTGTCAGGCATTAAGGGTTAATGAGCAGGTGTGAGATTGATGCAACTGAGAAAAAAAAGGAGGAGGGGAATCATCGCTGCTTATTATGTTTAATCTTTAGAGATAAGGTAAGGCAAGGAGTGGTGTTTATCCAGGGATTAATTTTTGCTTTCTGAAGCAAGCAGTTTCTTTTTTTCAGCTATATAGCTAGTGGCCTTGTCTTTAGCGACTCATTCCTCTCCAGATGAATTCCATTATTGGCAGCTTCACAGAGAGAGTTAAAATGACTACATTCAAATCTCTACATTACCACTCCCGAATCAATGCTGATTGGGTTTGGGATCTAACTAGAAAAACTGGCCCTACCAGCATTAAGATTGCTAAATCTTACGTCCTTTGGGTTCACAGGAAGAAGCTTCCACATCTGGTTCACTTTCCCCCCAGGTGCTCCCTGTTAAAGTTCTGGGACATTTTTTCATTTTCATTTTAGGGTCTTAATTATCATGGATCCCTTCTTTCACTTTACTCCTTCCTGATCATAGTAAAATTTAGTAGGATTTTAGAGTACATGGAGTCCCTTTGAAGAATCCTTCCACAATACTAAAAATAGTCTTAGATAGTTCTTACAGATACATTGCACCCTCTGAACCTGAAGGCACAAAGTCATCACAGACTACTTCCAAGTGATTTTAACTGTGCCAGGGCTCTTGAACAGCATGCCAGTTGAACCACAAAGACACGAGTCACCCTGAGGGGAGCACACGCACCACCTACTCTTTTGGCCACCTTCCCATAAAGGTTGGCATAACAGGAGAGTACACTGTTGCATACGGAAAAGAGGAGACCTTTGGAGACTCAAGACTACTGCATTTGTACTGCCCAACTGCAACTGGAATACTATATGCTGGCTTCTGTCTCATTCTCTCTCACTGTAGTATTCTGAATTAGGTGAACACTAAGGGGCCAGTCTCATATACACCAACAACTTTGTTGCGTCTTTCACTTAAACACATTGGTTGCCTACAATTCTGGAGCAGGCAGAAAGACCAATGAAGTTTCATACTTCAGCTGCTTTGCCCTCCCCATGAGGAGTGATAATAGTAGTAGAATGAAAGGCAGTTACATCCAGATTGTAGAAGACTTTAAAGACCATGCTAAGGAGACTGATTTCAGAAACAAACAAACTTAAAAAGACTTACATGAACCAGTGCAAAGTGAAGTGAGCAGAACCAGGAGAACATTGTACGCAGTAACTGCAGTAATGTATGATCAACTATGAATGACTTAGCTATTCTCAGCAATACAGCGATCCAAAACAATTACAAAGGACTCATGATGAAAAAATGCTATCTGTCTCCAGAGAGAGAACTGATGGAGTCCGAATTCAGGTTAAAGCAGAGTACTTTTCACTTTATTTTTGTGTTTGGGATTTTATTTTCTTTGGGTATATCTTCTTTCACAACATGACTAATACGGTAATATGTTTTGCATGATTGAACATGTGTAACCTGTATCAAATACATTACCATCTCAGGGAGGGAAGGAAGGAGGAAGAAAATTTGGAATAAAAAAATGAATATTAACCACCATGCTAAGGTAGTTGGGCTTTCTTCATCATGCAGTGTAGGGCCATTGAAGAATTTTGAGCAGAGGTATAAAATAATTAGTGCTATGAATTAAGATTATTCTGATGTTGACAAAGAGGATAGCTTAGAGTGAGAAGAGACTGGAGGCAGAGAGACAACTTAGAAGGTCCTTGTAATAGTCCAGGTGACTAAAGTGAAAAGTCATTCCTAAGAATCAAAAGTATGTAAATACTTAGTGCTAAATCTTTTTCTCCTTTTGAGAGGGTTGGGGAGAGAAGGCTGGAAGAATGGACACCATTAGCATAGATATAGACATTGGGAGGAGTAGGGATGAGAAGGATATGGGGAACTGGGTTTTAGGTATTTTGAGCTGAAATGTTTTTCCTTTACTCTTTTCTAAGGAATGTGACATAATTGAGTGTCTAGACAAATATAAAACATGAAAATGTCACCAAATGTCATTGGCTTAATAATCTTTTGAAATATTAGATAGCCTGGTGCAAAGAAAAACCAACTGAATTATTCTGGTCCGTTGATAATATTTCTTACTTTGTCTTTGGGAGCTTCCAATCTGATCTTACTATGGGAAAGTTCCCATTACCTATAGGAGAAATGAAGAAGATAGAACAGTTATCTTTGGAAAAGAAGTAAGAAATCAAGTTTAAAACCATGAGATTAAGATCTTACAAATCTCATAGAAAAACACTGGTTGGTCCAGCTTGTCTGCTACTAGCTGGGAAAAAAAAGTATGGAATTGATGTGAGCAGCATGTTTTAGACATAGATTCCTGGAGGGTCGGAATCCTTATGGCTCTGCTTGCCCTTTACAGGTTCTATTCAGTCTGTGTGCTGCCATGTTCAATCACTGATACCAGGTGTCCAGACTGATTCAATATCCCTCAACAGTGGTAGGAAAGCTCATTGAATTAGACATATCACTAAACCTTAATTGCCTGATGGAAAATAAACACTCCTGGTTACGTGATCCTGCCGCTCACTGGAATAACACCAAATCAAGGAGATCTGTGATAAGGAACAATTTATTATGAAAGGGAGGTTACGTTTCTCCTTAAATCTCTCTGAGTTGAAATTAAGCCTATGAAATAATTTCAGATAAGAGCTACCGGTTCAAATAAACTCCAATTATGAGAAGTGAAAATTAAACATAACCAGATGCTTGAAAATGTTACTTAAAGATGCCACTGCTGGCTTGACTTGGATATATTTAGAAGCTATTTAAGCCTCGATCCATCTTCCATGCAGCTGCTAAAATAATCTCCTCCTAAAGTGCAAGTCTGACCACATTGCTTCAGTGTATCCCTTTTGCCTATAGGATAAACTACAAATACTTTATCTCAGCATTTAAGAACAGCAACAATGTCATTTTATGTATCTCCCATTCTAGCCAAACTGAGTTTCCATCCATCCATCCATCCATCCATCCATCCATCCATCCATCCATCCATCTGTCTATCTCTTGATATCTTCCTGCCTTTCCTACCCCTCTGCTTTTCTCATCCCTGTAACATATTTTCTTCACATTTTTGAATTTTGGAACCCTTCCTTTAGAGAGGTCATCTTATATGCTAGATTTGGATTCAAGTGAGACCAGATATCAGATTCTGGTTCTGACACTTGAGTAACTATGGACAACTCAATCTCCTTATCTGTGAAATGGGCTAACAAAAGCCTGCAAGTACTTTTATCCAGGAGCTCTTGGGAGGCTTGACAGAGAGCAATTTGGAAACCCTGAAGTTTAATGCAAAGCTAAGTTATTCTCTTCCTTCAAGGTTTAGTTTAGATCCCATCTGCTTTCCATGAAATCTTCCCTGTCTACTCCATCTGAAAAAGATCTGTCTCTCCAGTCTCAAAGTCCCTAAAATACTTCATCTGGATATTTTCCCCTGCTCTTACTGCAGTCTCCTATGGTATGCTAGATTTGAAGTTAGGAAGACGAGTGAGAATTCTGCCTCAGATATTTATTAGTGTTATAACTCTGGGAAAATCATTTAACATCTGTTGAGTTTCCACTTTTATAGATAAGCCAGCACCTATTTCTCAGATTTGTTGTAAAGATCAAATGAAATAGCATGTAAATTTGTGTATGGATTCTATCTATGTCCCTATCATTGATCTTTTTTATCACCTATGACTGTATTTTTTTGCCAAATGCTTTTTATACCTCATCTCATTTGTAATAACCACCTTTCAACAACCTTGTAAGTTAGTTACTACAGGTCTTATCCCCATTTTATAAATGGGCAAACTGAAGTTTAAGAGGTTTATGATGCAGCCAAATCTCATAGATACCAAGTGTTAGAGGCAGGATTCAAATCCAGACCTCCCTGATTTCTAGACTACTACTTTTGGAGATGTGTATCTCTCTCCCTCCCCACAATTAGACTGTTAACGCCTTGAGGGCAGGAATTATATTATATTTCAATCTTTGTATTTCTAGTACCTAGCAAAGTGCCTGGAACATAATAGATGGTTAAAAAAATGTTCAATTGTATAATGTTAGGGAAACATATAAGTGTTCTTGGTACCTCAGTCCCTTCCATTATAAAATGAGAATGAACTCTTTCTTGACATAATTTCATATGAAAGTTCACTATGATGTTCCTACAGCATACAAAAGGAAAACACAATTGGTATAATATAACACATGCATATTAACATGATATTTTTGTATGTACATACCTTTTTTCCCTTCTTCTCTTCTTCCTTCTCCCCCTCTTCCTCCTATTAAATATGGCAAGTACCCCCAAATGAGCATTATTTATTACTTCTTAACTTTGTTCAGTGATAGAACCAAATCCAGAAAGAGAGAAATAATGTATTTGTCAAATTGTACAAATTAGAGACCCCACAGAATGAAAGGATTCTTAGAGAGTTCTCTCTGCCCTTTCACTGGCTGGTTGCCAATGCTGGGAGGTTGCCTGGAGAGTCCCACGGCTTCTCTTACTGTGCCCTGTGGAGTGTACAATATCCCCTGCTACTAGTTTGAAATGGCTTCCAGGAGGTAGCTGACCAGGAGGCCTTTCCTGGGGACATGGGAGCAACCGAGCAACTTTTGTTTGCATGGTCCAGGGGAACCTGTTAAATGTGCTGCCAACAGCAACAACTTTCCTTCTCTCCTGTCCCTTCCCCCCACTTCTGGCTGGCTCTCTAGAATAAATAAAAATGTCGGGCTTCTTCTTGTCTCCCTCCCCTGTCTCCCTACTCATCTCCTGTCTCCCCTCCTTTTGTGTCTTCTCTTTAGCTCTAAATTTTGGAAAGTGAATAACAGATTGAGTGGAACTTATGGTCTACCTTCCCTGACTTTGCCTGAAAACTGGCCTTCATAGTCCTCAAATGTTACCAAGACTGCTTCTGAGTATCTCTTTTTCTTGTCAGAAAAAAAACAAAAAACAAAACAAAACAAAACAACCTTTTCCTTTTTGAAAGACTTTGAGAGGGTCTGAGTAACAAAATGAAACAATGAACCTAAGAAAGAAATATTTAAAGATCTTATTTCATTTCTGAGGAGAAAAGGTACTCTCTGGAAGAGATTCAGTATATCTGGGTTCGAGGACTGGTTACATTCCACTAACCAGTGGGGTTACCTTGAGCTAGTTTATTAACTTCTGTTAGGTTCCATTCGCTCACTTGAAAAAGGGGAATAGGGTAGAACTTGATAATCTCTTTTTATTTTTCCAAAAATTCAATGTTATATAAATGGCCTTCACCATCATCATTGTCATCATCATCATGTATTCAATACATTGACAAAAGCAAAGGTGTATTAGTTCTAGATTACAAGGGCTACTCTTTTCCATCAGGTAACTCTAAGTCTGAGGGTTTCAATTCATATTTTTCAGTTTTGTAACTCTTATTAAGCCTGATTCTTCCAGAGTAAGAGTTACTAATGAATAACTAATGACGATTAGAAGGGAAGGAAAGCAAAGAGATGGATAATCTACATGCTGTAAAACCTCACCTTCAATCGAATGTGCAGTCTATGTGCTATTATTGGGCCCCATCTTGTCAGGTGAATAAAGCACCATTCTCAGAATAAACCAGACATCTGGGACACACACACACATATATGTAATGTAATATATGTATATATACACATTTATATAGATACATTTATATGTGTGTGCATATATCTACACATTTCACAAAGAATCATAAAGCATACACATATGTATATATGCATATTTTATACACACATATACATATAACATAAAATGTAATATATGTGCATACACACATGTATAGACATACATGTATGTGTGTGCACATATACAATTTAGCAGAAATCACAAAGTATGCATAAATATATGTATATGCATATATCATACAGTCTACATATATGCATATACACTTATATACACAATGAATATGTGTATATATGTATACACACACATTTCATAGTGAATCAGAGTATATATATACATATGTATATATGCACATATTTTATATATAATATATAGTCATATATATAACATGCATGTACCAACTATATAATATATGTATATTTATATATAATACATGCATATATGTAAATGTATGTATATATACATATTTTACAAAGAATCACAAAGTACACATACATTAATATGCATATATATGTATACACATACATGCAATTCTTTTTTTTTTAATAGACACAGTTCTTCAGGAGACTGAGATACTAGGAAGAAAATTCCCACTTCAGAGCAACAAATGAGATTTCCTTCTTGCTACCTTCAGACTCTGTTAGGAAGTGAAAGGAAAAAAGGCAGGGCTCCACTACATGTTGCCAAGTTAGCAGTTATTAAAAATATTTGTTTGGGGAAGAATTTGTATCTGTTATTTAGAGTGAGACAGTAGAATTACCAACATATTCCATCCATCCATTTATCAGACAACAAAGGTCTCTTGATTCCTGAAAAAAAAACCAAAACAAAAAATCCCAACAATTTAAAGGTACCTTTGGGGCCTGAAAACAAAACAAAACAAAAACACAACCCTCCCAGAAGTGGCTACTGTATAGAGTGTGTAGTTTACTTCTGTGAGAAGTTTCTAGCTAAGAATGGACTTAAATCTGTGATAAGGGTAACCTTTTAAATTATATATCTTTTCCTTCCCCTAATTTATTAAATGAGGAAACTATTCTCCTGATTCTCTGTCTCTAGGGCATGTCCATATAGCTGATCAAACTTTTATTCATAGTAATGACCCCAATTGGAATGTTGGCATGCTGTACAATTTAGTAGAGGAAGCAAATAAGACAGGGAAATTAGGTTTGATCTTCCTTGATATGTAAGTAGAACTGTAGAGAACAAAGATGGATCGTTCTTGCTCTCTATCTCTACTTCCTTTATGTCTGGATGTGTGCATGTCAGCAGATTGGAAGAGTTTCATCTTTCCATTTACCTTATTTATTGTTTGTAATTCTTTCTCTGTTTTTGCTTATGATATTCCTTATTCAGAGATTTCCCCCTTCAACTTGTCTCTTTTCTCCACCAGTCCTACTCATCCAAATCCTAGTCATTCTTTGAGGCTCACCTTAAAAGTCACCTCTTTAGCAAAGCCTTCCCTGACCTCTCCAAACCAAAAGTAATTGCTGTTTCTTCTGAGGATTTTATGCCTTTGTTGGGTGTCCCAGTCTCTCCTCCCTTCATGTTTATTTTTTCTAACTGCAAGCCACATGACTTAACTCCATCAGTACCAATGGTTTCTAATTGTCATCAAACTTTGTCATCATGGATTCTCACTCTGTTCTTTAATAAAAGGAAAATCAAGGGGCTCCATTTCAACTTCTTTATGAAAAAAAATTTTGCATAGTTTTTGGTTGTTGTTAAAGAAATTTGAATCATTAATTACTACACAAAAATGTACCTTGACTTACAGATACAAAAGAAATAGTTAAAAATTCACAGAAGTCTTATCTAGTTATCTTTAGAATCAAGGAGGATACTAAGCTGTAATCCTCCCTTTGTGCGTGTTCATCCTTCGTTGCTGAAGAAGACCATGCCATTGGAGAAATGATGACATGACTTGCACTTGACTTTGTTTTGAGTGAGGGAGGGCTGTGCAGGTCACCAGCCTCACTTCTCCTCAAGACCCATCTGAATCGAGTGACCAGATATTCATCAGGATGACTGGAAATGACCCAGGATGAGGCAGTTGGGGTTAAGTGACTTGCCCAAGGTCACACAGCTAGTGCGTGGCAAGTGTGGGAGGTGAGATTTGAACTCAGGTCCTCCTGACTCCTGCACTGGTGCTCTGTCCACTGCACCACCCAGCTGCCCCAATCCTCCCTTTATATCCTGACTCAATATCTGGTATGCTGTTTGAACTTTCCTCTCTTTCCAGGCCCCACGTCTCATCCTATGAGTCAATTGGACTGTGTTAGACGCTTGATCAAGTTGTGTGATTGTTCATTCATGTCCAACTTTTCATGACCCCCTTTTGGGATTTTTTTGGCAAAGATACTGGAGGGGTTTGCCATTTCCTTCTCCAGCTCATTTTACAGATGAGGAAACTGAGGTAACCAGACTTAAATGACTTTCCCATGGTCACATATCTAGTAAGCTTTTGAGGTCAGATTTGAACTCAGATCCTCCTGACTCCAGGCTTGGTTCTCTATCCGCTGCACCACCTAACTGCCCCAGAGAAGATACCTTAGAAGTTACCTGTTCTTTAAAACGAGGAATCTAAGACCCAGAGAAGTTATTCTGTGCCCATGCTCACATACATATTAAAGAACAACATTTAGATTCAATCGTAGGTTCCAGGACTCCAAGTTCAATGCCAACGTTCTCTATGCTAAATTATGCATTCTTTCTTATTTCCCCCAGGACCTTGCTTCAGGCTGACTGAAATATTCTCTTACCTTCTAAACATACAGCTTGTTTTTAGGCTTCTATTTCTTTGCTCATAGGATTCCTTATTCCTACAATTTTCTCTCCTCCCTTCGTCAGTTCCCATCTACCTCATGTGCCACCTGCTTCCAGAAAGCCACCTTTGATCTCCTCCTTCCAGTGACAACATTCCCTCTGGAGACCTCATGTAGTACCTTATTTATAACTCTGTAATATGCTTATCGTAGTCTGGTATAACTAAATGTAGTGATATCTTATCTTCTTAGGCTACAAGTTGCATGAGGGCAGATTCTGTGTTTTAGTTAAACTTTACATCTTCTGCACAACCTAGCACTGTACTCTGCACACACAAGGTACTTAATGTTTATAGTTATTCTGATCAAATAGAGAGTTCCTGGGACATAAGGGACAGCTAGGTAGCTCAGTGGACAGTTCTGGAGTCAGGAAGACCTGAATTCACATCTGGACCAGCTGTGTGAACCTGGGTAAGTCACTTAACCCTGTTTGCCCCATCTGTAAAATGAGCCAGAGAAGGAGGAGGCGAGCTACTCCAGCATCCATGTCAAGAAAACCCCAATGGGATCATGAAGAATTGGACATGACTGATGCAATTGAGCAAGAATAATAAAAATGGGATATAGATCATTAAACATGAATTTGAGCTTTCTATGCTGTAAAGGTTCATAGCTGACTGTATTTTTTTCCTGTTCAAAGTCTGGACAGTTGGGACTTTCCAACAATCTAGCTTCCAGATTTTCTTGCAATTCGTTTCTTAATTCCTTGGCAAAGCAGAAGTTACAGATAGGTCACCTCTTTCCTAAATCGATGAAGATAAAGGCTTATCAGTTCCACCTGTTTCCCTGCCTACATTACCTATCTATCTCTAAGATAGCAATTTATAGGGAAATGACTTTCTAAAACCCTTTTCAATAGAGGCTTATAGTAAGAAAAACCTTTGAAGTACCCCCATCACTTCTATTTATGCTTCCCCCTTTCCCTGCCCCTAAGTAGAGACAGATGCATGGCATCACAAGGTCTCTTATTGAATTTTCACACTTGATTTTCTATTTACTTGTGTACATGTCTAATATCTTCTACTGGATTGCAAGATCCTTGAGGTCATGGACAGTGTGTTCTTTATCTTAATATCCCTCACAAGGCCCAGTCCAGGGCCTTGTACAAAGCAGCTACTCAAAAATATTTGTTGAATGAATGAATTTCATGATGAAGGTCACAGGAATGAAAAAAAAAATAGGGAGTAGGGTCACAGTACTAAGGCTGAAACGATAAAAAACAGAGCCTGAAGTCTACTGGAGGAGGATGGAGGCATGGGGATAGAAACTGGCTGGTTATAGTAATGTCACAAGCCCTCTGCCTCAGTCTATTTCAGAATGTGTTCTTTTTCACTTAAGGGATCTAGATTCCCTGTCCCTTCCTCCCCATTCGCAGAGCACTGTGGTAATCAGTAGCTGTATGATCCTTGGCAAGTCCCATGTTCTTTAATCCTCAGTTTCTATATAAAATGCAAATAATAATAAATAATAATACCATATCTTCCCTCATTCTTGTTGCAAACCTCGATGGAGGTGAAATGGATTTTGTCAACTTTAAATCACTGTGTTCTTCTTATGGATTAGCCACTACATATTTTTCCCCCCTCAAAAGATAGAGCTTCAAAGTCAGGGCATCCAGGAAAACGGATAGCCTGTACCCATAGAGATCCTAAATCAAGGCTCTCAAGTTACTAGAGCTTAAAGCTTTTATTGCCTATATGACCACAAAAATAGCATACAAAATTTACTTAAAGGTGATTTTTACATTCTTAGCACCAAGCTCCATGTTCAGTAACATAAAACTTTGTAATATTTAGGGGAAACTTTCTATTTACCATCAGTGGCTCAGCTTGGTTTCTCCTCCATGGAACATCATGCCTGCCCTAGAATAAACTGACCCCCTGAAATCTCATTACCTGAAATCCTATCACCATGTAGAATGGCTTAATTTTTAATGCACAATAGCCTCTCACCTCCTTCAGTTTCTTCTCCCCTGATTGGGGGGCTGGACAGTGGAACAACACATTCTACCCAAAGCCTTTATCTCAGAGGACTCAAAATGTGCAGGTAATTCTCCCTTTTCCACCAATGACTTTGCTTAATTTCAACTCCATGGATCATGATGCCCCTATTCAGGGTACCCCTCAGTGCCACCTCCCTTTTGACTTCCGTTTTGTATTTTTTCCAATAGATTCTAAGCTCATTGAAGGGAGGGACTGTCTTCTTGTTTCCCCAGAACTTAGCACAGTGCTGCACATGGAGCAGAAACTTTGAATTGAAACATTTTCTCGTCTCTGAGGAAGACTATTCCATGTTTAGTGCTGTGTGCAGATAGAATCTAGGTAGGTAGATCATGGGTTCAGAGCTGGAAAGGTCCATAGAGACCATCTAATTTAACTCCCATATTTTACAAAGGGGATTTAATAGTCTCAAGTGATTTGTCCAAGGTAATACAGCTAGGAAGTGTCCGAGGTGAGATTTTAACCCAAGTCTTCCTGACATGAAGTCCAGCTTTCTATGCATGCTGCCACTTCAAAGCAGCCCAGCTTTCATCTCTCTGATCTTCTCTTTTCCAAATTGGTGTTAATGATCTCTCTAAAGACAATCTACTTTTTAATATTTCTACTCCCTGTTTTTATTAAAAACAATAATAACAGCTAACATTTATATAGAGCTTTAAGATTTTAAAGCATTTTAAAAACATTATCTCATCTGATCCTCAACACAACCCTGGGAGATGGGTGCTATTTTTAGTCCCTATTTGACAGATGAAGAAATACAAGTAGACAGAGGTTAAGTGACTTGCCCAGGGTCATACAGCTAGTAAGTGTCTGAGACAGGTTGGAAACTCTGGTCAGCCTGACTCTGAATCTAACCCTTCTAAGCACTGCACATCCTAGTTTCATCTTGCTATCCGTCTGACTGAAGACCACATACATTAAATACGGGTAAATTAATTTCCTTATGTGGCATTCTTGTTCCTTTTCTTTCTGACATTTTTGTAGTGTTTCTGAATTCAAAGCACTTTACATACATTATTTCACTTGAGCCTCTCAATAAATTACCTTGAGAATCAGGTACCTCTGCATCGCTGTTTACAGATAAGGAAACTGACGGTGTCTCTGAGAAGGTGAGTTACATATTGATGATTACGTGGATAGTGAGTATCTGAGGCAGAATTTTTACTTAGGTCTTTCTGACTCCTAAGTCCAGACCTTTAGCTACTGTTGCTTTCTGTTTCTGTTCTCCTGTGCTACCTTTAATCTGTACTTGCTTCAGGAGAGATTTTGGAGTCAGCAAACATAGGATGAGAGGCTAAGCCTGTTTATTTGTATTTTAAACATAAATTCATCCAACAATAGCTCTCCATGCTGGGGAAAGGATATCGTGGGTGTGCTTAGTGACAGAACAGAGCAAATGTTTGGTTCATGTTCTATATGCTATAACAGGAGCAATGCTCACAATGTACACATCTAAATAACTCACCATTCATTGCTGCTCTAAATACAAATGACAAAGTCAAGCAGTCCTGGAACATTGTTTCAAGTCTTCAAAACAAGCATCTCCCACATTGGGGCTATTCATTTATTTAATCCCCAGTGCAAACGCTCCAAATTCTCTTGTCTTGTCCTTCGGTTCTATAAATATGATCGTCCAATTGTACTCAGTCAGAAATACTGTTCTCAGCTGTGATTGTTGGCCTCTCTGAAAAACAGCAGCAACAGAGAGGAAGAAGAGGAATCTTTTTGAAGAATAGGGTTGACATTTGAACCCATCAAATTTAAAAATGCCTGAAACAATTGAGGGTGGGCTGAGGTCCAGAAAAGCTTTGTAGGTTCATTCAATATAGTTGCTAGAATAATAAGGTTTCAAAAGTTCCTCCCCTCCTCCCCTTCCACAAAGTCTGGTGACCCAAGAATTGGTTTTCCAAAAAGGAAGAATTCTGTACTCGGACACAGTGGGCATGTACATTTCTGTGGTCTTGGGTTTGTCTTGCCTTTGAGGAAGCTATTTACAGTTTTTGCTCAGTGGGATAGTTTTATAAGCCAACCCTCTCATTTTTATGAGGGTCCCCAGGGGGAAAGCAGTTATACAATTTTACTCCAGTACACCAACTTCAGGGAAGTCCAAACAATGTAAAGTAGGCCATGCAGTCTAATAAAGCAGGCAACACGGTAAAGTCGTGATTTAAGTTCACTTCAGCAGTGACCTGGCTTATTACGATAAGATAGTGGATTGAATAGATGCTGCTCTGAAGAAAGAGAGAGAGAGAAAGAGAGAGAGAGAGAGAGAGAGAGAGAGAGAGAGAGAGAGAGAGAGAGAGAGAGAGAGAGAGAGAGAGAGAGAGAGAGAGAGAGAGAGAGAGAGAGAACGAGAAAGAATCAGGGAGTGAGGAAGGAATAAATAATTCATGGTGCTCCTTCCAGAAACTGTAAGTTAAAGGGTTGGAAATCTCGTTATCAGAAAAAGGACCAAAATTCCATTTCTAGCCTGCCCTCTCAAATTATTTTGCAGATTTGTCTGTTGAGGGAAATGACACCCTTGCCCACCAAATATTTGGTCAGCAATCCATCATCAACACAAGAAGCCTTTCAGATCTTAATGCCTTTCTCTATCATGTGTCAAAAGGAGCCAACTTTTCCCTAGTGAACCTGTCAAGCCTGAGGTCTCTGGGTGTGCATGTATTTACAAAGGGGCTTGCTTGGCTTTGACTTCATAAGAAGACAGGGTTAATTATGAACTAGACTATGGATCTGAAATTTATCAGTAGGCTAAGTAGCTGGTGACTGCCACAATCAGAGTTGGCAGTGAGGAAATGAAATGGGACTTATTTACATTTAGAGTGATGCCCGGCTTCTTAATCACCTCAAAGCATTTAAAAATTAACTTTACTATCAACAGCTCGAGAGGCATAATGAACCCTGGAAGGGAGTTTGCTTTACTTTCATTTTTTTTTTTTTTTTCTGGAGCTGCCTATTCACTTCTCTTAGCATGTGCTCTCTGTCTTTCTGCTAAACCCTAGAAAGTTTCTTTCTAATTCCATTTCTCTAAATAACACATGGTTGATTTGGCAAGCCTTAGGAGAATGTTACTCCCTGAAACCAACCCCACATGGAATAACTAATGGCTATTGGGGATGTTCACTTAATGAAAGACAAGAAGGACCCTGGCAAACTTAGTATTGTTTTTAATTTCTCTTATGTATTGTTCTCTTTATATAGATGATAATTTTTCATTGGAAATGACTGGTTACTCATTCATGATACATGTTATACAAGAAAATAGATTCAATTATCTCTTCATACACCCGATTTAATCCTTTTAATGAGAGGAATGAGTCTATTTTAGGTAAGTAATTGGCTTATAACCTGAGGATTCAGTCCAGAAAACCCATCTGGCTATGCAGGTAGACATAGTCTGTATAAATCCTCTTGTAGAATAGGTATAAACAAACAGCATTAGTCTAACTGTACTATAGCAAAATCTATGATTTCATGTGGAATTCTTGGAATCTAGCTGATGATTCACTTTTGAAGGTATTTTCGCATGCTTGAATTAGTGTAACTGAAAAACCACAATGGTGGGGTTGCGGTAGCTGTTGGTGCAGAAGGAGAAACTAAATTTTGAAATGTTCCCTTCAACATAAAGAGACTTGTATTTGTGTACCATTTTACTGAATAATTTATTAGCACGGATTTCTATTATTTGAATTATTTTTCCCCAAAGCATGAGTGCTTGGCACATTTCTCCATTCTCATTTTTCATGCTGAAGTATAGTTGAAACCACAAGGTTCTCAAAAGTGGTCTGTCTGGGACATGGAAAGAAAAGTCTCTCTTTACCTCTAGGGTTCCCTTTCTCTTCTCCTTTTTCTCCCACAAGTAATGAAATGCCTTCCAATTTAGCTGGAAAACATAATGTATAGAGTCCACACTGAGAATGAGATCACATTGATTCTCTGGGCTGCCACACCTCACAACTGACTCAAATTTAGCCTTTTATCTAACAAAATCACAAAATGTGAATTGCACTTTGCCCATATTACACCATTCCCTCACCCCCCAATCTTATATTGTGCCCTTGGTCCAGGACTTTATACTTTATGTAAAAGCAGACCAAAAATGAGAATTTATCAAGAAGAATACATGAACTAATTTTTTTTGTTTCATTTTTATATGATTACACAAAATATTTAATTTAAAGGGATTGCACATTATCTCTCCAATAAATATATTATTGTGTGTTAGCCAATGTGGGTAATGACCATGCCCTTGCCTGCATGTGGTCTATTCATTTACTGGAGGAAAATAACTGCAAAGCTGGTTTCCAGAGCTGCAACTCCAAACCACTGAAATCAACTAACAGCTGTCCTGAATGAGAGACATTGACTGGGCTGTGAGAACCTGCCTGGGGAAATGAGCTGCAGCAGTAGAGTCTGTGCTCTGTATCTCTATTGGAGACAGGCTGTCCTGTGCATTACTCTTCATTGTACTGTCTGCTGGAATAAGATTGGCTGCTATACCTCTTGGGCCCTCACATAATGAGATGCTCATCTCTTGAGGCTATCTTGGTGAACCAAGTTGTATATAAAAAATCCATACTAATTAAATATGCCACTCTCTGGGGGGAAGTGCCTTCATTATAGGGATTTATTTCAGTGAAATATAGATATGTGCATATCTATATTTTAGTATTAGGCAGTGGTGTGTATGTTTGCCTGCAAGAGAATGTGTCCCCCTCCCCCCTTTCCCCTTCTCATCTCATATCTTGCCATCCAGAAAATCTTACAGTACAAATCCCTTGAGGTTGAACATGCCTTCAAAATATATAAAGTTAAATCCCTCTCAGATTCATAGTTTTTCCATCATACATACAACAAGTGATTTCTATAAGCCAAAGTTCTGTTGGTGTCCTCTGTAATTAAAATGCCATGCTCAATTAGACCTTTCATAGCTGCTCTTTGATGTTAATGATGATGACTCCAGTGATATAATCCGAACTCTTGTACTTCAATATGATATGGAGGTGACCTTGTGGTCTTAAAAATTTTGATGAAAGGATATCAATGCTGGCATGTTCCACAAAGCTGGAAAATCTTTGAATACAGATCTCTAAGCAACCACTGAGTCCATCGTCTGAGGGCCAGCCAACTAAGCTCAGAGAATAATCACTACAAGGTTGGCAACCGAATTTCCCTGGACATGAGAATTCATGAAGACCATCTACTAAAGGTGTAGAAAAATCTACAATTTGCTTCTAGGAAGAGAATATCCACATGGATTAAATCATAAATGATGGTTATCATACCACCCAGAATCCTTATTCCTCTGTGAATAGTTCACAGAAGGAAAGTAAACTCTACTCAAAATGTTTCTTTCATTCCCTCTTGAATATGAATATGTACATAATATTCATGATGAATATTATATAACCATACACCAAGTTTTTACCAAACATCAAACCGATAAATTTAACAGTGTTCTACTTCAGAACACATACAGAAAGAGTATTCCTGATATGAAATTCTAGTTTTAGAACAATTTTATATTGCTTGGTTTCAAATACAACCTTTTCAGAATAGAACCAGGAACAGAAAAGTATCAAATATATAGAGTAGGAGTACTAGTCAGAGGTTATTTTTAAGGGGACGGTTCACACCTATGACTTTAGAATCATAAGGAACATCTAGTGTGGAAACTTCCTGCCCTGAAGTAGACTGACAATTTATCTGTATTTTGTAGTCTTAAAGGATTGCTTTGAGGTATTGCCATCCCCCACAGACACAAAGCTATTGTTAGTCAAGACTTGAACCCAGATCTTACTGATTCTGAGAGTAGCACTTGGTCCACCATGTCATGCTGCCTCTCCAGAGAACACTTATAACTCCTTCTACTTTGCCTCAGTCCTTTCATTGGTGATGAGTAAGAATTGTTTATTAATTTGAATTCTCTTGTGAAAATGATTAGTCATAGTACAAATACCATGGACACTAAGGAAAGCAGTGCTAGAGGCCACGAAGTCAAACTCATTTCCAAGGATAGTATTTCTGCATTCTCTATTTGACTTTCTAGTGAAATGTATAAATAGTTAGACCTGAGCTTCATATGGGATATTTGTGTTGGGCACAGAAGCAACTCTTAGCTTTCATATTGATGGTTTCCAGTCTGCAATTATATGAAGTTTTTCTAAAAAAATGAAATATGAATTTCTACAGTATTTTGGTGGGATTTTTACCAATGCAATTGAATGAATGATTGATGATATATATATATGACACTTAAATGAATAAAATCTTGGACTGATTAGATGAAAGAATCAGGTTCTACAATATCTTGATAGGCTTTTATCGTAGACTGGTTCAATCCAGTATATTCAGTCTGAAAAAGACAGGATCATATTAGAAAATGGTAGATGGGAAAAGATGTTGGTAGGAAACAGCTCATGTTAAAAAGATGGACATGCTCTAGTGGACTGAAAGCTGAAAATGAATCTGCTGTGGGATGTGGCCCTAAATGTCAGTGGGATCATAGGCTATGCTCCATGTACTCTCCTTTTCAGTTGAACTGCAATATAGCACTTTTCTGATCTCATCCTGCTTTCTCTTGCTCCTATGTATTCACCCAACTTTTTTCTTTATGTCTGGAGTGTATTCTACCCATAACTCCACCTGTCAAAATCTCATTCTTTTAAGACCCAGCTCAAGTATTGTCTCCCGAGGATGCATTCCTCATCTTCCCAGCTGAAAGTGATCTCTCCCTCTTAAAATCCCATATAACTCTTTGTCCAGAACTCTTCTTGTTTTATCACATTTTGCCCCATATCATATTTACTTCTATATTTGTTTTCCTTATTAGATTGAAAGTTCACCAAAAGCAGGGATCATATAACTTATCATCTTTGTATTCTCAGCCCCTGGCAGAGTGAATTGGATTTAGTGGGTGCTTAATAAATATTTATTATTGTTAATAGTGCCAGATAAGAGGGAGATAATTATCTTCTATGCTGTCTTGTTCAGGCCCCATCTGGAATCTTGTGTCAGTTTCTGGGTGGTCCATTTTAGAAAAGACATTGACAAAGTAAAGCAAGTCCAGAGAAAGGCAGTCAAAATGAAGAGGGGCCTGGAAATTGACATATGGTTTAGTTGATGGAATTAGCTTGTTTGGTCTAGAGAAGCTAAAACTTGGTGGTGGTGTCATAGTATTTTCCAAGTATATAAAGGGTTGTTATGTGGAAGATGAATTAGGCTTATTCTGCTTAACCCTAGAAGTCAGAGCTAGGACCAATGGGTCGAAGTTACAGGAAGACGGATTTTACCTCAAGAGGAAAGAAACCAGTTTAACATAGTGTTGTCCAGAAATTGGATGGGCTACCTTTGGGGATAGTGAATTCCACAGTGCTGAAGCTTTTAATGCAGAAGAGGAATGAGTGCCTGTCGTTGTTTCGTTGTTTTGTTTGTCCTTCATTTTCAAAGAGGACCATGACATCAGGGAAATGATGACATGCTCTGTAGCTGACTTTAATTTGAGTGAGGGGGAGCTGCAGTAGGTTGCCAGCCTCATTTTCTTCTCCAGATCAGGAGTATCGTAATTAGAATTCATCATCTCCATAGTAGCTAGATTTCTTCTATTACTTCTGGGCTGGATAAGATTCAGAACCTGCAGTTACTTCAGTTCAACCTAAACTTGTTGGACCTTTCATTTTCTGAAGTTACATCCCTGGATAAGAATTAAAGGGGAATGACCTTTTTGGTTGAGCAGTGTGGGAACAATTGTTACCTTTTTAGCTACTCTCTCTAGAAAGTCACATTGCAATTATGATTTTGTGCATGCTTTTTTTTCTTTTGCCAGTGGTTACTCAATAAGACTTTTCCTGAAATATTATCAAAGGGAACAAAGACAATGTGCAGTTCATAAAATTGAGGGAAACGTGATATTCACAATATACAAAGGAAATTTGGTCATATAATGGTGTCCTAATCATCAGGCATTAATCTACAAGTACCACTGCTATTCCACTGCTTTAGGGGGATGTAGTATTGTACAATCCAAACTTCTGAAACAAATGCATTGACCGATGAGTCGCATCTAAAGGATTCTTTGTTTGACGAGATTCTCTACATTCTCACTGCCCCCACCTCTTAGCACACCTACACATGTGATCATAAGTCTACTGGTAGTAAGCTACATGCTGAACACAGTAGCAGGGGTCTTATCCTTCCTTTCCATAATCTTCAAGAACACAGTCATCTCCAGGCCATAAAAGCACTAGAAACCCCGAAAAACTTATTCCTAAATGAAAATGCCTGGCTATATACCCTGCCTCTTCCCCATAAAGACAGTTCATTTTTGTCTTACAGCATCTGCTACTTCCTATACCAAAAACTATAGATATATCTTTAAATCCTGGACCAGTGATCTCACTGGTATAGAGAATTTCCAGAGAGGAAAATTCCTCTTCCAATATAGATCAGCACCTGTTCTGTAACATATAATCTTGGAATGGTCTAAGGCACTGAGAACTGATTTGAGTTTCCAGGATCACACATGGAATTTGTTACAGTGGCTCAACTTGAACCCAGCTCTTTCTGGCTCAGAGGTCAATTTTCTATCCACTTCTTCCTACCTTTCCGCCTAGCACAAAGCAGGTCTTTAAGAAACACTTATTGTATTTTATATGTATATATATATTATATATGATATACACACATATGCACCTACATATATATGTATATGTACACATGTATATACAGCTACATAAAACATATATTATATATAATTTAAGTAATGAACTAAAAATGAAGCTAAAAAATGGTTGAAATAGACAGTAGGTGAAGCCAGTCCCTGGAGAAGTTGTATTATACAAATACAGTGCTAGTCGACAGAAAAGAGTTCCCTTTGGGACGTTTTGTTGCTGTTGTGTGTATGCCCAGGAGCTTAACATTTTAAAGATCTTAAGGAAAATTTATGATGGTGGTAATAATAATAAAAATAATAACAGCTTTCCTTCAAAAATAGTTTCCCAGAACTGCTTTTGATTTTGGAGTACAAAATGATAATTATCTCACATAGAAAAATGTCACGTTCTTGGGAATGCCTACCTCCCAAACTATCCTTATGTAGTCTTTGAAGGACAAGGCATTAGGCATGAGAACTTTGAAGCAAGGTGATTTTGTATTTATTTCTTCAATACTGCAAATATTATGTACAAAGCATTAGAAGCAACAAGCCAGTAATATTTCTGTACCATTAGATGCCTCACTTTAATTGCTATGGGAAAAATGTATTTTCTTTTTCAGCTTTTTGCTATTGTCAGCAAAGAATTGTGATATATATATATATATATTTATATAGATATATATATGTGTGTATGTGTGTGTATATAAAATAATATATATGTGCACATACATACATATGTATATATATTTGTATATATATGTGTGTGTATACACACATATACAACACTTCACCCTTTCCATTTGA
Organism: Bettongia penicillata ogilbyi; assembly: GCA_023548195.1. NCBI lineage: Eukaryota > Metazoa > Chordata > Mammalia > Diprotodontia > Potoroidae > Bettongia > Bettongia penicillata. The sequence goes on from JAJHZJ010000671.1 coordinate 3,522,049, forward strand.
AGGAGCATATTTTAGGAAGGACTGAGAACTAGACGAAGGAAGAGATTTGACAGCAATGGTAGAACAAGATGCTATACTCAGTGTCTGAAAGAGGAAAGCCAAGGAAACAATGGTTGATGGCAAACTTCTCACTTCTAAGGACTGACTAGCCTCTGAGTTCACTTGCCTTTCTTCCTAGCGGGCTAGCTGTAGTAAGAGGTATCGGCCAGTGACAATAATAGCCAGCATTAACATGGTGCTTTAAGGTTTGCAAAGGGTTTGACAAGTATCATTGCTTAAGTGATTTGCCCAGGGTCACATAGCTAACAAATATCTGAAGCCAGATTTAAACTCAAGTCTTCCTGACTCCAGATCCAACACGCAATTCATTGTCCATCTGGTGGACAAGATTGTGTATCTTGGCTAAGTAGGGAAGTTGCTTCTCCTGTGTCTCCCTAGATCTATTCCCATGATGTGAGTCCCAGGTCCAGAGCTTCTGCCTCTTAATCTGAAGACCGATCCTCTTGGAAATAGAGGTTGAGTACTCAATAGGCATCCTTTGGGGAACTAAACAAATTCAAGCTGCATATTCAAGAACTCCTAGTTGGAATCAATCTTCTAGCTAGGGATGTCAAGGATAGTCAAGGATGGTCAAGAGTAGAGGTAGGCTCCCAGCTACTTGGCAGATGTTTTATTGTGCAACGTCTTATTATTATTTTGTGCTATTGATAGGCTCGATTGACATGATTGAAATGATATATCAATTGTGACAAATGAAATCATTGTATGCAATGTCCAGGATTTATGTAGCTAGGTAGTATAGAAATTCTGGCCGTGAAGTCAGGAAGGTTTGTGCTTACTGAAGTCCTGCCTCAGCCACTTAGTTGTGTGATCCTAGGAAAGTAATCACTTACCTTGCTCTGTTTCCTTATGTATATAAAATGAATATAATGATACCACCTACTTTATCACAAGGTTATTGTGAATATAAAATGAGATAATATATGTAGAAAGCTTTGCAAATATTAAAAAGTACTATGTCGATATTAGGAATTATTGTTGATGTTATGTATTGTCCGATTCTTTGGAGAGCCAATTTCTTCAGGCCAAGAACAGATGATTAGGGATATTTGAAATATAGCACTTTCAGGAGAAGGTAGAGTTTACCATTGCAGAGGGACTCAGGTTTGACTTGGATAAATTGCAAAATCTTCATAACCTCATGACAACAAGTTGGTATTCCCCCAACCCTCACACCCCATCCTTAGCATTCAGAGGTAGAACAAAGGGATAGATCAGTGACTTTCTGAAAACCAATGACCTTAAGGTTTTCTTGGCATTCTTGCCTATCTGTTTCATATACAAACTTGCTAGGGTGAGGATACAGTGACTGACTATTGCTGCTAGTTTGTAGTAAAAAAAAATGATTTCAGGCTAATGGAGGGGGCAATGGAAAGGATGGACTTCCTTTAAGAAGTAGCTCTGGAGCTGAGACTTGAATAAATCTAGGGATTCTAAGACATCAGGCAAAGAGTACATGGATTCTGGGCATGGGTAAGACTTTCTCCAAAGGCACAGAAAAGAAGAGATAAAACATTTCCATAAGTTGACCAGTTTGCCTGGAATATAAAGCACACAGAGAGTAATATGTAATAAGACTGAAAAAGTCTGGGCCAGATTGGGAAAAGGTTTTAGATTACGATGCAAGGAAGGATGGGACAAGTACAAAGAAGTCAAAGCAAGGTGCTACGTGAAATTTTTATTTATCAAATTAGGGCAGAACAGGGCAGCGAAAGAATGGGAGAAAGACAATTTTGACATGAAAAGAGAAAGTTCCAGAGTATTGGAACTGAGGACTGGCTGTCGTATGTTGAATTGAGTATTGTGTGAGAATTCCCACTTCAATAGATTGGAAATGCATAGACCTGAAGGACTTGGCAGGGATCCCCAAAAGGGAGGGGGAATGGTGCTAAAGATAACCTTTGCATATTCACAGCCCTGTGGCAACTCAGATCCTCAAGTTAATGACTAGGAGAAAAAAGACCTTGGGGCATTAGAGGAACTGCGGAGCTTTGGGCCTCCCTCTACTGCTGACTCATAATGTGCTTTCATGTTTGCTTCCTCACAAGTAAAAATGGATTTGACAACTTCCATCCGTGGGGCTTCAAGGCACTGAGTCAGTGCTAACTCATCCAAGTCAGTGGTAGGTTTAAAAATAGCTCCTCTCTAGGTTTGTATTAAAGATGTACCAGAGTGCTATTCTGGCGAGCCCTTGCCTGATATAAGGCCTACTTTGCTTCTCCCATGGACACTCATAGGTTTACTCTTCTTATTTTCCAAGTGGACTTTAAAAGACTCTTTGCAAGAGATATGATTAACAGAGAGGGTTCAACCACATTGCTGGGCCCATGGAGGTTGAGGTACTTGCCCCTCCATATTCTGTATAGCCATGTGGTTTGGACCAAGTTAAATCTTGAGCAAAGAACCTGCCTCTATTTAGGGTAATCATGCTCCCTTTTTTAATACTTCAGCTTGTTAAATCTCCCACTCCAGTGACCAAGAATTTTATTTATGGCTCATGTCTAGAGACTTCCCCAAAGTGGGGCTAGCACATATATTCAATGCACAATAGGAATCAGGCACAGAACTGGGTAGTTTATTCTGATATGCACAAAAAGAATGAAATGTTAAAAAAAAATGGGTGCATTAATGAGACAGAATTTAGTAATTTAATGTGGTATAGCACACTGGATGAATGATAAACTTCCTTAGAAGATAAATCAGTTTGAAAAACTGCTAATTAGGTATTTTACCTTTCACCTTATCTGGGTACTATATAAACAGCCCCTTCTACATACTGTTGGTAAAATAGGCCAAGCTTGGGTCAACTCTCTTGTTGAACATCCTCTCTGATGCAGAAGGAATTGTCCTTGTCAACAATCAGATCCAAGCCAGGACCTCCAGACCCTTTGAACTCACAGGATTCTCTTCAATCCTGGACATGTCCACCTCGGGATATTTGTAAGATCAAGAAAGAACAAACATAAAAGAGGCAAAGATAACTAGGGGCTCAGATCAAGCTTGCCTAGTTGAGCACATGATCCATGTGGAGAGTAGAAAGGTGGTTGTCTTGATACTAGAACTTAGAACCATCCCTTACTGGAGCCACATGATGCCATTTGGAGGTTGGTGGGCAAGAGGTACCATTCAGAAGCTATTTCCTCTTTTAAAAAATCCAGTCACCAGTTCCTTCAGCTTGGCATCCAATAAGATAATCTTTCATCATCTTAAAGTCTTATCCCTTTATCCTTGACTGGAAGCTAGCTGCAAAGCTCACACACTATCAGAACCAAAAAAGATAGTTTTTAAGCCCATGTTAAATATGTAAGAAAAGGTGCAATAGATAGAGGGCCAATCTTGGAAATAAGAAGGGCTGGGAGAAAGTCTGGTCAAGGACATTCTTGCTATAAGGCCCTGGGAAAGTATACTTCTTGTGCAGGCAAACTCTCTATGGCAGAAGTTCTTAACCTGTAATCTATGTACCCATAGATTTCAGGGGGTATGTGAACTTGGAAGGGAAAAAAATTAATCTTTATTTTAAAATGGTTCCTTTTGTAATGGTTTATTTTATTCATTTAAAAACTAAGAAGGAATCCAAAGGCTTCATTAGATTGCCAATTTCACATTTAGTGGTTCAAGAATGGAAGAAGCTTGCATTGGAAAGCATTAGCTTACTTTGACGTATGATGTCAAAAACAAATATAGTATTCATAAATAAAGATAATGTACATATTCTCCAAAAGGGAATTTCCTAGTGAGACTTCTTATAAGGTAGAGTTCAGTTCTTACTAGTTTTTTGACTGTGTAGACTCAATCCACCATCTCGTGACTTTATTCATTCACCTAGGCCATGTTCTATGTTTAGAATGGACTTCATCTATGCTTATCAAAATTCTTCTCTTGAGGCTCATCACATTTTTTCCTACTTCACAGAACTCCTTGAGCTACTCTATTGTAAATATTCTTTTCTCCCTCAATTTTTCTTAAAATATTCTGTCTAGGTCTTTCCTTCTTTTCGTTCATAATGCCTTTATATTATATGGATCTTATATACTTGTCATAAATGATTCTACTAGATTCCTTGAGGGAAGGGACTGTGTAATTTTTCCATCTCTATATCCCCAGTACCTTACACATAGTTCGTAGTTAAAATATATAGGATCTTAATAATCAGTCCCTGTATAGTTTGAAAATTGTCACCTCCAGCAGAAATTTCTTCTGTGTATATTTAGTTGGATTAAGGTAATTTTTTGGTCTTTGTCTTTTTGTCATTTGCTCAAATAGTGTAATAGATAATGAAAACCAAGGAGAGTAGTTCTATGAATAACATCAGTGACATTGAATAATTATAGAAATGATAGCAAATCCACCCCATTTCATGTCTACCTGTTGTCATTCTATTTCATTGACAAATGTTCTCATGAGAATCTTAGTTTGATTTTCTGTCAACTGCTTGTCATGTTTTTTATTTTTGAGGTAATATTTCTTGCATCTTGTCATCTTGTTCTGTAATCGTTGGCCAATGAGTTTGCAACAGAGAACGGCATTTTTCTTAATTATTCTGTCTCTTCATTTAACAATGAGATCAAAGGTGGTTGAGGGAGTTTCTGGGCTTTTTTTCTCATTTCATTCTCATTCTCAAAGAAATGTTGTTTGTAAGAGTTTAGGTCTTTACTTTTGTCTATCATTAAACAAAAAATTGACAGCTTTTTAAAACAGGCCTGTCCATCTGGAATGAATGTAATTGATTTTTGTCTTACTCCAAATCAGTTAATAATCTGATTGCACTCAAAACTAATTGCAAAATGACTATGTTAATAATTGGCCATTTCTAATTAATTAAGATATATTAAATTTCCTTTTCCTTCCTCATATTTAGTACTGGCCATGTCAAGTACCTTCTGACTCTTTTCTTAAAATTCTTCATGCCATACAGGGATGAGCCTTGAACCATTTATTTCATTTCTTGATCTGAATTGAATTTTCTTAGCTTTCCCCCCCCCTCCATCCTCTCTTGTACCTACATTAGCAATACAGTTATTGAGTTTCAACATTGACTCAGTTTTCATGTAATTTCTTTACTTCATCCTCTGCAATTTTGGTTTATAAATTGCAATTATTTTCTTGCCATATGTTTGCTTAGTCTCATATTGAGCATTACAATTTACAAGTATAGATGAAATGAAAGAATCATAAAACATTAGATCTCTAAGAAATCTTAGAGATTTTATTTTATTTAACCTCATTTTAATGATAGGAAAAAGGAGGGCTCCTAGAAATGAAATGACTTGCCTAAGAAGACACAATTGATGCCAGAGGCTAACTAGAATGCAGGATCTTTATTTTTCACCTTAATCTAGAACGTATGATGAAACCAACTGAGGTCTGTGATTTTCCTTCATCAGTGTACCAACTTTTGGTCATTGGACTAAAAGCTATTTCAATAATACCAATGAATGAATTCAGGCTTTCAAATAGTCTATGGATTTTGTGATTCTTTCTAACCTCTGAGCTCTTTTCCTCCCATTCCACGGAATCAGAGGCCTGAGGGCCATTTTATAGTTTTACTTATTTCATTGGTTATTATAATCAAAGAATTTTTTATTACTTTATGGTCAATCTTTTGGTCATGAGCCTTTAGGTGAAATTTAGGAGGGTAGTCCTTGGACAACAGAGAAAATTTTTCACCGAGCCAAATCAACCAGTTGACTGTGAAACATTGATTAAATGACCAATATATTTACCAGGCACTGTGCTAGCTATCAAGGATAGAAATATAACAGCATAATGGTTCCTCCTTTTCCCAAGGAGCTTATATTGTACTAGGGGGATAAACCTAACTTGAAGTCACTGGGGGCCAGGGAAAGGAGTCATGGTCTAGACCAGGAGTAGAGAACATGCAGCCTTGAGGCCATACGTGGCCCTACGACTGAATCCAAATTTCACAGAACAAAATATTTTGGGTTTGAATTCAGTCAAAGGGTTGAGCTTGAGGACCTAGAATGCCACATGTGACCTATAGGCTGTAGGTTTTCCACCCCTGGTAGGCAGTCCCAGCTATTCTTAGTGGAGACATATGGCAAAAAAAAAAAAATTAGCATGATCTTTCCAAATAGCCAGAGTAATGAATAAAAAGCAGAAGATGGGAGGCTGGAAACTGGGCATAGTTCAATAGCAAAATGCCTGTTCCGGCTGAGGCATCGTATCCTGGTAGCTGACTGGCTAGAGTGGATGAAGCATGTTCTGGTGGTCTGGGGCTGGAGGGAAAATAGAAGAAAAAAACCCCCAACCTTTCCAGCTAATAAAAATAACAGCAGCAGAACTTAAAGATTTACAAAACTTATTAAAAATAGCATCCGTTTTCTTCATCACAACCTTGAGAGTTTGGTGTTGTTACTACCCCAGTTTTACAAGTGAGAGAACTTACAGGTATTATGGCCCCTCACAGAGCTTGTGAACCCTGGGCATCACCTGTGTACCACCATGGGGCTCTGGGCTAGGGCTTTTGTGTCAGGTAACCCTGTTCCAGAAAGAAAATCCCAGAAAGCTCTTTCCAACATCAACTCCCTCAGAAAAGCAGCTGCCTGGGGGAGGTGTGTAAAGCATGTAACAAAGAAAATTGGCCTGGTTTTACCAGTGGTATAACCTCAACGTGGATTGTACCTCTTCTCCTGCTGTTTGTTCCTTTTCTTGCTTGCTCTGTTTAAATGATAAATCAACTTGGCAGGGACATTATGTTTTTATTCATTTGCTGTAACACCAGCACACTGTGCATGCTTGATACATGCTAAATGATAATCGTATGACAATGAGACAAAGCCTGTGAATCAGGAGGTGGCGTTTAGAAAACCAGTGGGAAGTGGGATTCAGAAAATAAATCCAAGCTTGGGCAAATCACTCACCTTTGCCATCTAAGTGGCTTCCAAAATATACTGTATCCAGGGATAGATTTGAATGGGGGCATTATTCATGAGTGGTAAAGTATGTGCAAATTGTGGAGAAATCAAGCTGAGAGGAGAGGAAACGGCATTCAAAGAAACAAGGCAGCTGGGGCAGCCAATGAGCAGCCGAACAATGTGACAGATCCCAGAGGCATCTTGGAGGCTGCCAGCATCATTATCCATGGACCCTGTCACCTTAGCCACTTTGGCACCTGGGCCCAAGTCACTGGCAGTGGAGGATGACAGAGGAGAGATTATGACTGGATTAATGTGTTTTCATCACTGTTCATTTCCATTTGTTTGTTTCTTACTCCAGAAAAAGGGACTGTGTGAGCCTTGTTAATGGGAACAGACAATGAGAATCACAGAATGTACTAGTTCACTTAAAAGATATTATGATGAACTGCAAAAAGTACATTTACTGCTATTAAACTATATAACAGCAATTTGAAAATGTATCATCACTTCTAACAGTCATCAGACTTCGTTTCTTGGGTTACTTGCCCTCAAAGAGTTTAAAGAAAACACAGTAAGAACTGTCTTCTCTAGAACCAGAGAATCCAGTATGAAAAGTCCCTGGAGGGAAAGAGTGATGTTCTTCAATAGACTGGGATATTTTCTCTCTGCTGGGCTCCACAGCAGGGCACTTGACAGGAAGTGATCTCTGGTGCCTTGTAAAATTTCAGTACTGCTTTCCTAAATTTAGAAGAAAAAAAGGGAAAGGAAAAGCAACTGATGTGAAGGAAGACAGTGGCATTGGGAGAAAACTCTGAGGATGCTTGCTAGGCACCTCCAAGCAGGATTTCTGCAGAAAGCTCTTTGTCCATTTCTGACTTGGTGTTCTGAAGGGCCTCTAGGAAAAACAGTGGCCAGGAAGCAAGCTGATGTATCTGCTGCTGTTTATGGGCGTCAGTGTAGCTAAATCTCTTCAACACCAATAGGTGAATGACTTTTTTTGGCTTTGAGGTTTTCTACTTACTGTTTGAGACTTGCCCTCCCTGTAGCATGAGATGTTCAATGACTGTCCTTATGAAACACCAGCTCATTTTGGATTCTTTCAGGTCAGTTTTCCTCACTTTTTTGCTGCTCTCCCTTTTCACCTGGCTTGAGGAGGGACAATGATGGGGCTTGGGAATGTTCACCAGTACTCAACATTGCTGTTTTCTTAGCTAACTTGCTTTTCATTTTTTTCCTTCTAGATTATGCTCTAACAGATGCATTGGCAATGTAACATCACTCAACAAACCTGTGGTTATTACCTGAGCATCTATGCCATAGCAACTCAAGGAGACTTTATCAGTAGGCAGCATGTGTCCAGTTGAGGTCTGTTCCTCCTTTAGAATCTTAGAATAAATTTTATAGTCAGAAAGGAACTTAGAAGTCACATCATCCAGTCCCTTCTGTGTATACATATCATCCAGTTCCTTCTGTGTATAAATGAGAATTGGGGAACACAGAGGTGAAGTCATTTGCCTATTTATACAACTAGTCAGTAGAAAAACCTGTACTAGAATTCATGCTTTCCAAGTCTCAGTTCAAGAGGCTCATCTCAATTTGACAAACATTTATTAAGCGCCTACTACATATAAAACACCAAAGCAGATGTTTTTCTGCTGTACCAATCCTAGGTCACTGATAATGACATTCCACAATTAGAATCTTTTGACAGGTCAAAAAGAGACTTCCCTTCAAGTAAAAATCAAATGTTTCTGGGAAAGGTAATATTTCACCTTACTAGGCCTAGGGAAGATAGGGAAGGTAAATATATAGGCTTCTTGGATTAGGAAGGATATATCAGTGGGAATGGAGAAAAGGCGCCTGAAGGAGAGACTGGAGGATTCATCTACTTGAACCATCGACTAGTTAGTTTAACCTTAGATAAATCATTATATTTCTCTGAGTCTCCATTTTCTCATTTGTGAAATGGGAGCAATAGTAGTGGTACTAGAAACCGTATATGCTTTTTGCAATGCTCTCAAATGAAACAATATATGTAAAGCACTTTTTAATTTGTAAGCCATTATGCAGGATGCCTCAAAAGTCTTACTGCAATTTTAAGCCTTAACCTAAAACTAAAAATTTTAAACTTTAAAAATGTCATCATTCTTATTATTGTTAATAATACTAAAATTGATTCAATGTGATTTTGACTACAGATAGCAAATCCTCACTCATATTCCTACTGTACTCCATTATGGCAAGGATGTGAGAGTTTAACGATCTTGCAGTGTAATTCTGACACCGATACTGATTGTGACAGAGGTCTTGCTGGTTAATTTTTATATTGCAGTTTTTCCTTCTAAAACTGGGAGATGATGACACTTCCTTACCTCCCAGGGAAGTTGGAAGGGTTAATTAGGTAATGTTTGTGAAAGGGCTTTGAAGATGAAAAGCATTAAATGATTGTTACTAAATATTATCATTTCTTCTAGAACTCAAGAATACTCATGCTTCAAGGAAGACCTGAGCATGTCCTCACTTGTATTTACCAGGTTAGGAAAAGATTTGTCAGGCAGTGCTGAACTAATGATATTTTGGGGGAATGATGTAGATCAAACGGTAAAAATAAATAATCAACAGTGAGACCTTGTTAGATCATAAGAACATGGCTAGCAGGAGCCTGGTATTAAAGGAAGGAGCCCACCCATTCAGCTGTTAGCTCTCGTTCAGTGTTTCCTACAACATACCCTTGGCACAGCGGGAAATATAGTCCATTGTAACAAGCCAACTCCTCAGACCAGAAGGTGCTGAAATTTAGGAAGGATTCAATTCAACAAGCATTTATTAAAGATCTTAGGATTTAGAGCTTATTAAGAATCATAGGATTTAGAACTTGAAGGAAATTGGACATAATTTACCCCAACCACATTTTACAGATAAGACAACTGAGGTCTAGAGACTGGAAAATATCTGGCCAAAATCTCTTCATACTTACCTCTTTCTACTTGGTAAATTGGAAAAATCACTGACTCTAGCGTCAGAGGAACTGGATTCAAATATTGATTGTGACACATGCTACCTGTAATTATAAGTCATTTAACCTCCCTTGGCCTCAGTTTTCTCAAATTTAAAATAAGAAAACCAAGCTAGAGGACCTTAGAGATCTGTAGATCTTTGGTTCTAATCTCATATTATATTTATTTCTCTACCTGCCATATTTCCTAGAAACCGCTCCCTCCCTCAAACTTATTGAGGGCTAGTACTATATTTTTATCTTTTTTATATCACTATTCTATAACATGAGGTCTTGAACATAGTAGGTGATAAATAAATGCCCAATTATAGTGCTTCTCCCATCTACACCTTTGCTTTTTCATCTTCCCATTACAATTTACAGAACAAATTCCTTCTTCTGTTGCCTCCTATATCTTAATCTCTCCCTCTCCTTCACATCTGTGCCACTTAATAACTTCCTCTCTTGAAATCTCGTTGTAAAAACTTTCTTTTCCTCTTTGGTTTATGATGATTGATGGCCTAGGTAAAATATTTTGAGTTGCTGTCTATTAAGGATGCCATATGAAAGGAGAATACATTGTATTAATGAGACCTACTGCTGATTCACCTGCAGTAGTCAAAGATAGTTCATGGAGGGAAGAAAAGATCTGTTACTGAGATACATTTGACAGCCTGGTCAGTAGTAATCTCCTCTGGTAAATACTACCCTTTTCCAAGCAAGCTCTATGAGGAAAGATGCATAGACTCCTAGAATCTTAGGCATGGTATCCAAGAGATAATCTAGTCTAATACTCAACCTGATATAAGAAATCCCTTTTGGAACATCCCTGTCCAGATGTTATCTAGCCTTCTATGATGGAGAGCTCACTACCTTATAGGAAATCTCTAATTGATAGAAAATTCTTTTTTCTATTGAAAGAAAAAGACATTCCTTCCTATCTCCTATCTATATGTAGCCATTGGTTAGCTAGGTGAAACAGTGGATAGAGTACCTGGTTTGAAATCAGGAAGACTCCTCTTTATAAGTTTAAATCTGGCCTCTGACATTTATTAGGTGTGTGACCCAACTTGACAAGTCACTTAACCTTGCTTGACTCAGTTTCCTTATCTGTAAAATGAGCTGAGAAGGAAATGGCAAACCACTATAATATTTTTACCAAGAAAACCCCAAATGGGGTCACAAAGAGTTGGACACAACTGAGAACAACAGTAATTTGTATCTCAGCGCAGATACTGCTCTTATTTCTGGAAGACTGTATATAGTCTGAAAGACTATAATACATATTATCATCTCAATGCATTTCTTCCCCATTATTCTGCTATTGAAAGTATTAGGGCACATACAAATATGTACCTCTTTTCATCTGATTTCACTTACTTTTTCATGCATTCTCACAGTCAACCTGCCTTTTTAGAAAGGTCATGATATCCTTCCTCCCTCCTTCCTTCCTTCCTTCCTTCCTTCCTTCCTTCCTTCCTTCCTTCCTTCCTTCCTTCCTTCCTTCTTTCCTTCCTTCCTCCCTTCCTCCCTTCCTCCCTCCTTCCTTCCTCCCTCCCTCCCTCCCTCCTTCCTTCCTTCCTTCCTTCCTTCCTTCCTTCCTTCCTTCCTTCCTTCCTTCCTTCCTTCCTTCCTTCCTTCCTTCCTTCCTTCCTTCCTTCCTTCCTTCCTTCCTTCTTTCCCCTCTTTCCCTTGATCTTTCTCTCCTCATCATTCTTTTTCTCTGTTTGTCTTTTTGTGTCTCCTTTCTTTCTCGTTCTCTTTTCTTCCTTTGTCTCTCTCTGTAACTTTCTGTCCCTGTCCCTCTCTCCTCCTTTCCCTTTCTTGTCTCTGGCAGCTAGAGAAACTTGCTTAAGGCTTCTAGAGATTGTGTATGTAGGAATGAAGGAATACCTGTTTCCAATATCAGTGTCTTGCCCCAATTTTGATTGTGTAGGCATATTAGAGCCCTATATTTGAGTTCAGGCTTAAATTATTAAAAGAAAAAAACTCTGAAACTGAAAGTCGCATTTATTTGAGAAATTAGACAAAGGAGCATTGCTTATTGTACAGATTCCTTTTTGAATTTGGTAAAGGACTCAATTTTTAATATTTGGTCTTTGAGAGCCAAGAAAAGTATTATTTAGAGCAAAATGGCAATAATCAGGACATCTCTAAATATTTATCTTGCTTCTTTTATGGTGTGATAAGGCAGCTCGATGACACAGGTGATAGAGGATTGGGTCTAGAATTAGGAAGATCTGAATGTAAATATGGTCTCAGACACTTGCTCGCTATGTGATTCTTGATAAATCATTTATCCTCTTTCTACCTCAGTTTCTTCATCTGTAAAATGAGGATAGTCATAGCACCTTCCTCCTAGGGTTCTTGTGAAGATCAAGTCATATAATATTTGTGATATGCTTAATGGAGTGTTTGGCGCATTAGTAGATAGGTAATAAAGCTTTTTCTCTTTCCCTTTCACTCCTTATGGACCTGAGTAACTTTCTGAATGAAGATAATATTTATCAATTATTGACAGCCAAACTGTTTCCAAATCTACCATGAAGTTTTGTTGAAGAGGATTTAGAGAGTCAAAAACTGAATGACAAGGGACCTCAGAAACCATCTTACAAATCCATACCTGAAGGAGAATCTCTACCACCACAGAAAAGGGCAGCTAAGTGGTGCCATAATGAATAGAATGCCAGGCCTGGAGTCATCTTCCTGTGTTCAAATCTGGCCTCAGACACTTACTAGCTGTGTGACTCTGGGCAAGTCACTTAAACCCATTTGCCTCAGTTTTCTTATCTGTAAAATGAGAAAGAAACAGCAAACCACTTCAGGATCTTTGCCAAGAAAACCCTAAATGGATTCACAAAGAGTCATGCCCAATTGAAATGACCAGACAACACCTGTAACATCTGACAAGTGGTCATTTATCTAGTCTTTTCTTGAAGACATCTGTGAAGAAGTCATTACTTGAAGAGACAGCATAATTTTCTTGGGATTATTCTCATGTTCAGAAAGCTTTTCCTTATATAGCTCCCTGAAAAGGTGTTGACAACTCTGACTTGTAGCCTAGGTAGGGTTGCAACCACTTTCTTCCATTCTATTGAGTCATTATCTTAATTATCTCCCTCATAGAGAGAATAAAGTATCTTATTTAAGACAAGTAGACAGCATGTTCAATTATTACCTCATTATTAAAATTGTAATATCAATATCATTAATCAATTAGCTTTGAGCCTCCACCTCAATTTTTCAAATGTTATTTAGAAAAGAAGCAGGAGAAATCTTTTCTCATAAGCTTTTCTTCATTTTTCTCTCTCCATAAAACTCCTAATCTTTCTGATCTAAATAAATATCAAGGCTGTTATATATTTTATTTATAGAATAAGAAGCAATAAAATGAAGACATAGTTATTTACTATGTGTCAACTATGAGCAAAAGCATACCCAGAATCGCCTCTAACCAACTAACCATGGAAATGTGGTTAAGTCATTTGACTCCCTCAGGGTGGCACCTAAAATCTCTTCTCAGTAATTCCCTTCATAATGTGTTTTTTATTTTTTGGAAAAGAAAAGTTCAATCAATCATCTCTCAGGAAAGAAGTTCTCTTAGTCCTTTCTCTTTGCCTTCTCAGCATCTCTAGCCATCATGCTTAAAACATACTCCAGAATGACAGTTAAGCTTCCAGTCTAAAGATTTTATTCCCTCTTAAATACATAATAATGTTATCCACAGTCCATGGAAGTGATCCTTTTGAAGCTGGTGTTATAATATTAAAATGAGAATTGAGAAGAAACGTTGTCAATAATTGTTATGAATACCCAGTCTCACCTCAGTTAGACTACATCCTTTATCCTTTAAACTACAGTCATGTGACCCTAAACCAACTGTTCCAAACTTCTACCCATCTTACCTAAGAGGCAATTAGCAGTATAAAGAGTAAGATGTTCTAGGTAGACTTGAAAGTCTGGAGACTTCTTGCTGGTCACATATACTTAGTAAAGGCAGAAATTTCAAGCAAGGATCGAGGTGGCAGGGAATGCCCTGGCATTACTCTGCCAAAGGATTTTTTTGTTCTTGCTTCCATCTTTCTTTTTCATTTGTGTTGGCTCCTTAAGGATCTTAAGAGTTTCTATCCTTTAATCAGCTATTTCAGAAAAACGACTGGAATTCAGGCCTAGATACAGGGTATTAAAAAAGATGGGTTAAATGTCCTAGTTAGCGGATTGACTGTTCTATGTTCCAAAATATCTTGACATGTAGAGGTAGACTATAGCTAAAAAAAAATGTATATACGCAGTTAAGCCTTTGAGAATTTAGAGACTACTTATGGGAAGAGAAGCACTGGAGAGATCTCCTGAGTCTGATACTAGCTGTGTGTATGGCTTATCTTCCTCACTAAAAGAATGGAAACTTAAGCCTCTGAGCTCTAAGCTGGCACAGAGATGGGCAAGTCTGTTCTTCCCCAGAAACTGGTAGCAGAGAAAAATAAGGAAGCTAGAAAACCTGGGGAGGCGAAAATTCAACCAAAAGACTAGCAGGAAGCAATGGCTGGCAGAGACTACCACATACCTGGCAGAGACCATGTGCCATTGGAGACCAGCAGGGTACCAGAAGTGGCAACAGCACCAGGACATGAGTTACTCATTCTATTAGATGTCCAGAGACACAATGTTCATGTTTCTTGACCATATAAATTTTATATGTGTGTATTTCTTCAAAAAGGTTGTCTACCTTCCCCATTGATAGTCTTTGCATTTGGGAGAGAATGTGTTCCATGTACATAAGGGACATGTTCTATTATTATGTTTCTTCCTTATTTCATTAAATGACTTTACTTTGGTTAAACTGTGCCTCATGGCTAAGTAAATAAAAGTAAACACCTTGATGGGAACTCATGAACTACTGTTTGGAGAGAATGCACAGAGTCCTTTTAATAGTGCTTACCTTTTGTGGGCGTTGTAATGTGCAAGAGGAAGGTGGCTGAGATGCTATTGTGAAGGGGCCTTGAAATGAAAGATTGACAGGGAAGGCATAAACAGTAACTTTCTCAAGTTGTACTTCACAGATTTCAAGTCCCGAAAGCCACATAGTCCTTCAGAGAGTGTTAAAAACCCTTGCAAAGGAGAGAAAAATCATCTAAAACAAAAGCCATTCTATCTCTAAATAGTTTCTAGTACTTTCTTTCATCATGCATTTATGGGGCACTTCCTTGGACTAGCATGGATTTTGTTAAAAAAAAAAATGAAATTCTTGATTCATCTACTTTTCAGAAAGCAGCAGTCTGGCTATATAACGTAATCCTGAAGACTAATTATCTTGGTATAATCTATTTTAAAATATGCTTCAAACATCACATTTTCCCTTTTTATATGACTTGTATGTAGCCATTAGAATTTCATGATTTGTTCTGAAAACATTAGATTAATTTCGATTCAATAAAGCAATTACAGATAGCAAAGGGATTAACCATTTACAAGATCCCTCCCTGTCCACTTCCTCCCCCCACATACAAATGCACACACCAAAGGATAATTACATGCCAGATAATTTAGCTAACTGTGATGATTCCACTCCAGAGTCCAACTTCTTAAGTCTGTATAGACCCAGACCTTTTCCCTGGTGCTTAAACTGCAAGCTGGCATGCAAATACTTGCTTCTCAGTGACTGAGGTCTATGCTGCTTTGGGCCAGAATTGATTGCTGAAGTTACATGACTGAAATGCCTCAGGTAAAAAATTCAGTCAAAAGAAAAACATTAAGTAGACAGCTATGTAAAGTATGCTGCCTGACAGATATTAATGCTCCCAGGATGGGAGAGCTTCAGCAAAAGAAGGTCAGTGGAATTAACACTCAATTACTCCTTGAATACGAAAGGGGGGCCAATGTGGATTTCCCTGAAACTTAGGCCAGCACAAGGATAAACTGTCAATTCTGCATGAATCCATGCATTGTTGTTTTCTCTCTAGAAGTGTCCAGAAACTTAAGATGCCATAATCTACCATCAACCATATCTCCTCTCTCCATTTTTCTTCCAGATGAATTGTACCTTTATCTCAGTAGCAAAACATTTAACAGGTTAAGAAATATCTCAGGACCCTTTAGTAGTATATAAAAAAAAGCAAAAAACATAAATAAAAAACTAGAGGTTGGTGTCATTTTGTTTTCTTTCTTGTTAGATGACTATATTTCTCTTTCCCCCCAAAGATCCCACAGTGAAATCAAATAAGATTAGTTGGACCTCCCTTTCCCTCCATTCTTCCGTATTTGTGAATGACAACTATTGAGCTTATAGGATTTAGAGCTGAAAGAAACTCTGGAGATCAAAATCATTTTATAGTTAGAGAATTTAAGGTTGGTGAAAATTAGACCCTTTGGCCAGTGTAACACAACTAGAACGTGTCTGAGTCAGAATTTGAATTCAGGTCTCCCTAACTCCTCCTCCAGCTCTCTCCCCAATGCCAAGCCTAGGAACTGTGTTTCTGTAATTGCCTTCATATTATTTATGGTACTTGGAACATAGAAAATGCTCAGTAAGTGCTTCCTGGATGGAATTGTTTGTTGAATCAGTTTTTCACTATCTCCAATTAAATCATTAGTCTTTGCCTGTTGAAATCCTTCCCACCCTTTGAAGCCTTGGTAATTGATACTTGCTCCAAGAATCTTTCCTTATGTCCCAAATCAATTTTTTTTTCTCTCTCTTTGGAGTTATCAGGTTTTGTTTTTGTTTTTAAATGTGTGCTTCTTCTCTGAATTTACTGTATGTAAAGTACTAGTGGGACTACATATTTGCCAATTTTGTTTATATTTCAATTTGTATAATGACTAGCTTTATATATTTTTTCTAATAATAATAACAATAGCTAGTATTTCTATAGTCCTTTTAAGGATTGTACAGTTGGTTACATAGGGTAATTTATTTAATCCTTACAACCAATTCTTGAAGCATGTGCTATCATTTTTCTCATTTTACTGATGAAGTGACTGAGATTCAGAGAATCTAAGTGATTTGCGTAGGGTTATACAGTGGACAAGTATCTGAGGTAGGATTTGAATTCAGATTTTTGGACTCCAACTCTAGCTGTCTCTGTCATACTGGATCTTTGACGGTGTGGGCATGACATTCATTTTCATATAATTCTCACAAACTGACAATATCGTGGACATAGTAGATACTTAGTTAATAGTTTTTGCATTTGTTGAGATTCTGTAAAAATGAATGACAACCATGTATTCTTTTGTTGGCTGATTCAATTATTGTTTGGAATTGGTGGTCTTTTGCATGGGGAGGTTGGGAAAAACTTTTGTCAGGTAGTTTTTTTATTATATTTTATTTTTTTTTAATGTTTTACAATCATTTCCTTAAAGTTAAGATTTTATCCCCCCCACTCTTCCCCCAATACCCCCCTCCCTCCCCATGACAGCATACAATTCTGTTTAGGTTCTACATATACTTTCCTATTGAGCACATTTTCACTATATTCATGCTACGTAGTCGAACTAAAATAAATGGAAGAAATCATATATAACAAATCAACACATAATACACTGAAACCCACCCACACACAAACATGATCTGCTACATTCTGCAAATGACTTCCACATTTCTTTCTCTGAGTGTGGAAGGCATTTTGCTTTAGAAGACCGACATTAGGATTTTTTTTTTCTCGGTAAGTTCTTGTGTTATTACAAAATTCCAAGTCTACCAGAAAAAACTCTCGCACACTGTGGTCGTTGCTGTGCACAAAGTTCTCCTGGTTCTGCTCCTTTCGCTCAGCATCAGATCATATAAGTCCTTCCAGGCCTCCCTGAAGTCTTCTTGTTCATCATTTCTTATGGCATAATAGTACTCCATTACATTCATATACCATAATTTATTCAGCCATTCCCCAATTGATGGGCATCCCCTTGACTTCCAGTTTTTGGCTACCACAAAGAGTGCTGCTATAAATATTTTTGTACACGTGGGACCCTTTCCCGTTTTTATAATCTCTTGGGGATACAGTCCTAGTAGCGATATTTCTGGGTCAAAGGGTATGCACATTTTTGTAGCCCTTTGGGCATAGTTCCAAACCGTTCTCCAGAAGGGTTGGATGATCTCACAGCTCCACCAACAATGAATTAGTGTTCCAACTCTCCCACATCCTCTCCAGCATTTATCATTTTCTTGTTCTGTCATGTTTGCCAATCTTACAGGTGTGATGTGGTACCTCAGAGTTGTTTTGATTTGCATCTCTCTAATCAATAGTGATTTAGAGCACTTTTTCATATGATTATAGATATCTTTGATTTCTTCCCCTGAAAATTGCTTGTTCATATCCTTTGACCATTTATCAATTGGGGAATGACTTGGATGGTTATATATTTGAGTCAGTTCTCTATATATGTCAGGTAGTTTTTTTAAATGTTATAATGTGATTTGACTTTTATATATTTCAGCAGTTAATTATATTTGACCAGAAAATGCAAATGAAGACTGACTAACCAAGGGTGATGGAATAAGAGAGGGGGCTATACAGGGACTGGGCCAAGTGAAACAAGTCAAGCTAGGTGGAAATCTGTTATGATTTTGTGAAGAAGTTGGGATTGAGGAGCATTTGGTTTTGGGGAGTATATCCTGGGCAAGCCTAAGGAAATAAAGTCCATTAATTATGTACAGGGTAGTCAGAAGACTTGGTTAGTTTCTGTTGGGCTGCTTAATGTAGGGTGGAAGGTGCCACCTAGAAGTGAGCCTTATAGGCAATGATTAGCAGTTCAAATTTGTCATGAGATGCCATCAGAGCTGGCCTGTGATCAATTTCCCTTTCCCAGAATAAGAATGGGAGGAACCCCAGTGTTTCAGTTCATCTCTTTTAATTTGTACCAGTACAGGAATCACCTTTATAATACCCCTTATAAGTGGCCACCCAGCCTCCACTCAAAGGCGTCCAGTAATGAGAGCCTCACGAACTCCTTAGAGAGTCCATTCCACTTTTGAAAAGCTCTGATTTCATTAAGAGTCTAAATCTGTGTCTGCAACTTCCACACATGGATTCTGTCCTACGGAGCCAAGCAAAGCAAGTCTTGTCCCTCTCGATAAGAATATTTGAAAACAGCTATCATAGCTCACTAAATCTTTTCCAAGTCAAATGTCTGAGTTTCTTTCAACAGTTCTTTCTCAGGAGTGGTTTCAATTTCTCTCACCACCTTGCTTTGGATGTGTTCTAGTCTAGGGGTGGGGAACCTGTGACCTCAGGGACCACATGTGCATCATGTAGTCCATCAGGGTCCACCAGCCTAGAGCAAAATTTCTTAATGTTCTAGGTCTCTAGCTCTGTTAATAACCCATAACTCTGAAGGGAATGTTCCTTCAATTAAGAGGAAGACAATCATTTTTACTGTAGATTCTTCTTCTTTTCAAAGTTTGGCATTCTAGACTTCGTGGTCTTGTGTCTGAAGTTTCCAAATCAGGTGAGCCTGAGGGTGGGAGCTGAGAGTATTGGAGTATGTGAGAAGGGAGGCTTTGAAATCTCTTTCATCTCATTTTTGCTCCTGTTTTTTGCACCTTGAAGTCACTTTTATAGTGCAGGGGGAAGTTTAGTTAGATTTCATGTAATAGATTTCTGAGTTAAGCAGCCAAGAATAAAAGCAAAAGGAGGAGGAGGAAAAACAAGAGGAGGAGGAGGAAAAAGAAGGAAGAGAAGGATGAAAAAGAGGAGGAAGAGGAGGAGAAACTGAGACAGATAATCAGGCAGACAAGTCTTTCCAGGCTTTTGGAAAACCCCTGTTTTCATAGTCACAAGGCTCTAAGTGTGCTGGAAGCCTTGCCAACTCTCTTAGTCTTCATACCACATTGCTCAGAACTTATCTCTTGATTTAATGTCCAGGAGGCATTTGGTAAGTTGTGTGTATATGTATTTTTCAAAAGGATTGTTGCTCGTCATTACCATGACATCACTTCCCTTGACCTAGCAAGAGAGTCTGTCTGTGCCCATCAGGGCCTTGGATTTAGATTTTTTTTTTTAAGATCAAAAGCTTTCTTTTCTTCTGCTGAATTTCCAGCCCATCTTTTTTTCCCCCTTTTACCACATTCATTTCCAATAACTAGAGGAAATATTTGCAAAAGGCAGAGAAATCAACAGAAGTTCTCTTTTTTTCTTAAAACCTCTCAAGTTTGTCAAGCTGGATAGAATTGTTCCTTTATTTTGAATTTCTGTTAGTGTTAAGAAAAGCACATCTGAGTCCTCTAGAATGTGCAATCATAGGGATAAGCAGGAGAGAAACTTAGCAACATCATTCCTCCCCCTTTAAAAAAAAGAGCAATGATGGGGATGGGATGGGCAAAAAGTGAAAATCTGTAACTTAGTCATATGGCTTTGAAAACTGTAAAGTGGGGAATATGATGGGATAAGATTCTGATCTTATCTTCTTCCGATAAGAATGTAGGCTCCTTGAGAACAGAAATTATTTCATTTTTTTCCTCTTTGAATCCTTCATGTAGGTACTTAATAAAGGCTTGATAATTGATAAATAAATATAGAGGAGTTGTATCCAAAGTCTTGAAGCATTATTTTAATATTAGTTTTATTGATAATTATTAATACACTTTTATTTCCATATGTATGTATATGTATATGTGTATGTACATACACAAACACACACACATATATGCACCCACATGAGTCATTTCTTTTAATAAAAATTAAAAAGGGGGGAAGGGTGGAATAGGAATTTAGTAAAAGTAATCAGTAAATTACCCAAGTCTTATAGTATCTGCATCATTCCATACCTTCAGTCCCTCAATCTCTGTGTAAAAGGGAAAATACATTTTATCATGTCTTTTCCAAATCTAGGCTTGAGCATTTTGAGTACACAGTCTTTAATTCCTATATTTCTTTTTATTGCAATTCAGAGCCTTCTCCTTCACCTCACTGGCTGTAAATTCTCAGCAATTATTAAATATTGTGAAAGTTCCCTTGAGGCAAACTTTAATTGTTTTTTTTTTTCAAATTTGTAAGCCCAGCACCTAGCCTGCTACCTGGGAATGTTCAGCACTTGGATTCATCATTAACCAGTGATGAAGTTCTAAGAATTCTACCGCCAAGTTGACAGATGCTGTTGCAATATATTAATATTGTCCTGTGCTGCCCAGTCATCCTCTACCACAGCCCCATTTTGTTGCCTCTGTTTCATAGAAGTGACTCTAGGTTCTCAAAGGCTACATTTATGGAGGCAATTAGGTGGCAGAGTGGAAAGAGCTCTGTATCTAGTATCAGGAAGATCTGAAATAAAATCCCACCTCAGACACTTACTGTGTGTCCCTGGACAAGTCATAACATCTTTCAGCCTCAGTTTCCCTCATCACCAAAGGTGGTGATAACAATGACACATCCCTCATAATATTGTTCTGAGGCTCAAACAAGGAAATAAATGTAAATCTTAAAGTGCTATATAAATACCATCATCAGCATCATCATCTCTAGTAGGTCTTACCAAGCTGGACGAACTTTGAGCATGGCCCCAGTGATGGACTGTCCAAGGACCAGCCTAGCTAAGTTTGGATGTTCTCATTTCTAATATTGTTGTCCACCAGATTCCCCCTCCCTAGCCATTTTTTGGCAAAGAAAGCTAAGCTGTTATTGTTGACAGGTTAGCCTGTCTGGGTTATTTGCCTTTTTTTAAGGGTAGCATCTTAAAATTAATTAATCTTTAATTCAAATTAAATTTAATTAATTCAAATTAAATTGATCTTTAATTGGTGGAATGTGAGTAGCAGAGTTCTTATTGCAGACAACTGCTCTGTCCTTCCTCCACTCTTCCTTTGTATATATCAGAGTTTGAATCAGGCTGCACCACTTAATGGTTGTGTGATCTTGGTCATGTATATAAAGCCAGCATGAGATAGTGGAAAGAAGAGCAGACTGGGAAACCAAACACCTAGGTTCTAGGCTGAACTATTTTTTTTTTTACCACCTCATTATGTAACCTTCCGTAAGTAATTTGCTTTCCCCAGGTTTCTTCATCTCTAAAATGGAAAGGTTGCATTGGATGATTTTTAAGGTGCCTTCCAATTCTAAATAAAGTTGTGAGCCTGTAAACAACATATGCGCTCTATGGTTAGCAAAGATATACATGAATATGTACGTATGTGTGTATTCGTATATATTTTTTAGATAATAAGAACTAGAGAGAGGACAGTCTTTTTTGTATGTTCTTTCTTTTATTTTTACTCCTTGTCTGACCTTATGTCTCCCATGCCTCATCCATCACTCACCACCAGCCCAAATGCACTTTCCTTTTGTCTAATAGACAAAGCAAAGACGTACGGGTGTTTGTTCTCCCTCTGCAACTGACCTTATGTCCTTTCTGGATATGCCTCAGTGATGTCTTCCTTAAGTTAAGGATAATAGGCAAGAGATTCTCAAGCTTCTTTTTGCTATGGATTACTTATCAGACTGAAGACTCCTGAGGATCATATCTTTGAAGGAGTTAGGATGGGAAAAATGGCACTGCTTTGGGTGATGTTTGCTTCTGATGGAATACTGTATTAATTTTTAATTTAATAAATTAATTAATGACTTTTTTTATTTATTAAAATGTCATAGTAGATAAGATTACCTCCTTACAGGAAAATCAGTAAGCCCCAGATCATAAACTTAGAGGTAGGGCCCTAGAAAGTAAAACCATTTATATTTATTTGCTTTGTATTGGGCCTGTGGAAGCAGTAAGGATAGTTGATTGAGAGATGGGCTTGGTGTCAAGAGTACCTGGGTTAAAATATATCTCCACATTTTATGAGTTTTATGACCCTGGGCAAGTCACCTTAAACAACTCCCTGATGTTCATCTTCAATCATGTATCTGGATTTGGAAGGAGCCTACCTCATAGCTATAAAGTTCAATTTCTCATTTTATATAGGGAACTGAGGCCCAGAGAGAGTGAGGTAACTTGCCCAGGGTCACTCAGAAAACAAGTCTTCTTATGGAACCAAGGGCACAGTGCTTTGGGGGCAAGGGCTGGGGAAGTTGGGAGGGGAATTCCCACACCAGAAACACAGAAACGAACTCATAGAGTCTTCAGATTCAGGGCCACAAGGCTCCTTGCCGCTCAGTTTCTTTCCTCAAATTTATCAATCGTGTTCTTCCTGTGAGCGTTGATATTCAAGAGAGAACTGTCAATATCCCCAAGGAATATTGGAGTAGAACGATCCTTGGGCAGCAGAAGGTGGTATGAGTATAGAGGACTGGGGAAACGTCATTAGTGAAGGCCACGTAAGGTAGCACCTGCTTTTTTTCTTCCTTCTGGAGAAAGCTTATTGACTTTTTGGTACCGAATAATTTGTGTTAAGTTCCTGCTTTAGCAGATGTGACGAAAGAATGAAAAAAGGAACACCTTTCCCCTTTTTGTCATTTTTGCTGGGCTTTTTAAAGCCTCCCTGAAGGAGCAGGAAGCCTCCCTTGGGAAGCAGTAGTTGATAAAAGTCCCTTTTATGCAAAACAACTCTGTCTTTCTAGTGCAGCTGGATTTTAACTAGTGTCCAATATTTGATCTTACATTGCAGACCCCTACTTGCCTAGGAAGAGATAGATCATTAGGTATGGAATGGAAAAAAGGAAGACTGCCTTTAGATATACATCACATTGGCAGGCTAGAAAGGCAGTGGCTAAATTTGCCTTCATTGCCTCCAGGCTGGTGCTCTGCAAAGTATTTCTTAAACATGGAGCAAACCCCAGATGTGCTCTATTTTGTTAGTTTTGAAAAGAAAAAAAAACCCACCAGGCTATTGCCTTTTCTTTGGGTTACAAGATATTTGCATTCTTTTATCAAAGTCAAATTATTCTTCTAATGACAACCCATTATCTGCCTCTTTGGCAGAGCGTGAATCAGCAAAGGGAGAGATAGAGCTGTAATATGATCCAGGCAACTCAAGCAAATTTGGAGGAAAACATTTTCTCAATATCCTTTATGCTTACCAGTTTTTAAAATTGGCCCTTTTACGACATAGCGTTTCTCAGGTAATCAATATCTCATCTCCCCTCCTTGTTTTGTCAGTCCCCATGTGATCCCATTAAGAAGGCTGAGGTAGGGTTAGTTTGGTTGTTCTGGTTGGCTTGATTCCTAGTCCAAGGATGATTGATCCCAATGAAAACTAATACAGTGTGAAAAAATGAAACAAAACACAACAACCAAAAAACCAAACTTTGAATGGCTTAATCAGTCCTACTTTTACATGACCACAGATACTAGAGAAAAGATCTGGCAGAGCAAGTAGCATGGTTAGAGAAAAAAGAAGCTCCTTTATCTGGATGATCCACAGAACCTTGGCATCACAGAATGTTCTTTATTTATTTATTTACCTACCTATCTATTTATTTATTTGCTCATTTATCTATTTATTCACTCATTTATTTATTTACTCACTCACTCACTCATTCATTCATTTATTTATTCATTCATTTATTTATTTAACTTTTTGCATTCATTTTCCCAAAATTTTGGGTTCCAATTTTTTCTCCCCTTTTCTCCCCTCCCCCACCCCAATACACCGAGCAATCTAATTTTCCCTATCTCCAATCTGCCCTCTCTTCTGTCATCCCTCCCTTCTCTTGTCCCCATCTTCTCTTTTGTCCTGTAGGGCCAGATGACTTTCTATTCCTCATTAACTGTATGTCTTATTTCCTAGTAGCAACAACAATACTAAACAGTTGTTCCTAAAACTTGAGTTCCAAATTCTCCCCATCCCTCCCTCCCCACCCATTCCCTTTGGGAAGGCAGGCAATTCAATATAGGCCATATCTGTGTAGTTTTGCAAATGACTTCCATGATAGTCGTGTTGTGTAAGACTAACTGAATTACCCTCCATCCTATCCTGCCCCTCCTTGTTTCTATTCTGTCTTTTGATCCTGTCCCTCCCTGAGTGTTGACTTCAAATTGCTCCCTCCTCCCATTGCCCTCACTTCCATCATCCCCCCACCCCCTTGCTTATCTCCTTCTCCCCCACTTTCCTATACTGTAAGATAGGTTTTCATACCAAAATGAGTGTGCATTTTATTCCTTCCTTTAGTCAAATGTGATGAGGGTAAACTTCTTGTTTTTTTTTCTCAGCTCTCCTCTTTTTCTCTCCACTAATAGGTCTCCTGCTTGCCTCTTAAATGACATATAATTTACCCCATTCCATTTCACCCCCTTTCCTCCCCCTACCTTTCTCTCTCACCATTTACCTTAATTTCTTTTAAGATATGATCCCATCCTATTCAATTCACTCTGTGCTCTCTGTCTCTGTATGTGTGTGCATGTGTGTATGTGTGTGTGCGTGCAGGCGTGTACGTGTGTGTGTGGTCCCACCAACTACCCAGATACTGAAAAGTTTTAAGAGTTACAAATATTGTCTTTCCATGTAGGAATGTAAACAGTTCACTTTTGGTTAAGTCCCTTATGACTTCTCTTTGCTGTTTACTTTTTCATGCTTCTTCTCTCATTCTTGTGTTTGAAAGTCAAATTTTCTTTTCAGCTCTGGTCTTTTCATCAAGAATGCTTGAAAGTCCTCTGTTTCACTGAAAGACCATATTTTCCCCTGAAGTATTATACTCAGTTTTGCTGGGTAGGTAATTCTTGGTTTGAGTCCTAGTTCCTTTGACTTCTGGAATATCCTATTTCACGCCCTTCGGTCCCTTAATGTAGAAGCTGCTAGATCTTGAGTTATCCTGATTTTATTTCCACAATACTGGAATTGTTTCTTTCTAGCTGCTTGCAAGATTTTCTCCTTGACCTGGGAGTTCTGGAATTTGGCCACAATGTTCCTAGGAGTTTCTCTTTTTGGATCTCTTTCGGGTGGTGATCGATGGATTCTTTCAATACTTATTTTGCCCTCTGGTTCTAGAATGTCAGGGCAGTATTCCTCGGTAATTTCATGAAAGATGATGTCTAGGCTCTTTTTTTGATCATGAGTTTCAGGTAGTCCCATAATTTTTAAATTGTCTCTCCTGGATCTATTTTCCAGGTCAGTTGTTTTTCCCATGAGATATTTCACATTCTCTTCCATTTTTTCATTCTTTTGGTTTTGTTTTGTGATTTCTTGGTTTCTCATAAAGTCATTAGACTCCATCTGTTCCATTCTAATTTTGAGAGAACTATTCTCTTCAGTGAGCTTTTGAACCTCTTTTTCCATTTGGCTGATTCTGCTTTTGAAAGCATTCTTCTCCTCATTGGCTTTGTGAACCTCTTTTGCCAATTGAGTGAGACTATTTTTCAAGGTGATATTTTCTTCAGCATTTTTTTGGGTCTCCTTTACCACGGTATTGACCCATTTTTCATACTTTTCTTGCATCTCTCTCATTTCTCTTCCCAGTTTTTCCTCCACCTGTCTAACTTGCTTTTCAAAATCCTTTTTGAACTCTTCCAAGGCCTGAGCCCACCCGACATCCCCCTGGGATGTCTGGGGTACTGAGACCCCGCCCTCCTCGTCTTTCCCTGATGGCAAGAATATTTCCTCGTCGTCAGAACCGAAAGGCGGGAACATTTGCACCTGCTCAAAAAAGCTCTCTATAGTCTTATTTTTCTTCCCTTTTCTGGGCATTTCCCAACCAGTTACTTGACTTCTGAGATTCCTCTCCACCCCTGCCTAGATCTGCCCAGCTAGTGCTTGGGGTCTGAGATTCAAATGGGTTTTCTGCGGCAGGCAGCTGCTAATCAATGTGAGCTTTAGTTCTGGTGCTGGGGTGGGGGCAGGGCCACCTCCCAGGCTCAGTTCCCTCAGGGGCTTTATGCAGAGACCTTCAGGAACGGAGCGGGTGGGGGCAGGGCCATCTCCCAGGCTCAGCTCCCTCAGGGGGTTTATGCAGAGACCTGAAGTTCTCAGCCGCCCCCACCTCTGCCTCCGCTGCTTCCTGCCCCTGCCTCTGCCTCTGCCACTTCCTCCCGAGGGGGCCCAAGCCACAGACACACCCCGCTCCCCTCTCGGCTAGCCCAGCCGTCTCTCTCACTGACCTGTAGCGTCTCTGGATGGAGGGACCTTCCCGGCCGCCGCAGGTTCCGTCCCTGAAG
This sequence comes from Bettongia penicillata ogilbyi, assembly GCA_023548195.1. Lineage (NCBI taxonomy): Eukaryota > Metazoa > Chordata > Mammalia > Diprotodontia > Potoroidae > Bettongia > Bettongia penicillata. Next base: position 3,548,995 of record JAJHZJ010000671.1, read on the forward strand.
CCTGTTCAGATCAGCTTCTATGGGGCTGCCCGGCCAGGGCAGCACTGGAGTGGACTCTGCTTTCCGGGGTGCGATGGACCCTGGGGATGGCTCTCCCTTCTCTCAGGGCTCTCTGGAACGGAAACCTCTTCCACTGTGTTTCTGCACACCCTGAAGTGATCCAGAACTTGTGGGGAGCTCTTCTTACATTAAATCCATGGGCTGTGGGTTCGGAGCTAGCATACGTGAGTCCTTCTACTCCAGCATCTTGACCCCGCCCCCGGCATCACAGAATGTTAAGACCTGAAATGTATTTAGAAGATCCCCTGATTCAGGGGTGGGGAACATGCAGCCTTGAGGCCACGTGTGATCTTCTAGGTCCTCAAGTGCAGTTCTCTGACTGAATCCAAACTTCACAGAACAAATTCCTTTAATAAAAGGATTTGTTTTGTAAAGCTTGGATTCAGTCAAAAAGTCACACCCAGGACTTAGAAGTGCACAGGTTCCCTACCTTTCATCCAAAGACATTTCTTCCTTCTCCTTTTCCTTGCCCTCCTCCCTCCAACCCTAATTTACAGGTAATGAATTTGAGGTGTAGAGAAGTAAGAAACCTACTTAGAGATCAAATAGGTCAGTTTCTGTGAAATCATTAAACTCTTTCTTCCCAAATAATTAAAATAGCAAGTAAGGTAAGTAATATAACCTTACAAGCAAGAAAGACCAGAGTTTGCATCCTGACACTTAGGGCAATATGGCCCTGGGCAATTCACTGAACTCTTCCACTTTTAGCTTCCTCATCTGTAAAGTAGGAATAATACTAGCATTTATCTTACAGGTTTCTTTTTCAAATGATCACGTGAGATTTTATATATATATTTGTTGCAAACCTTAAAACACTTTATAAGTACTATTTTTATTTTTTAAAGAAGATTTCTCCATGTGTATTAGATTGAGATTTTTCCCCTCCCCCAAATAAATAAAATTTTATTTTAGTCTTAAGTGATCTAAAAATAGTCTCTACTTTTCA